>JBBEEQ010000001.1:14353492-15826059 GCA_037950945.1 Hypolimnas misippus
CCAATTTTCACAGCTTACATCCGCCATATTGATTATTTTCTGACGTCACATAACTTATTAAATTCCGGGGACGAATAAAAATCAAATGACGTGTAAGCTTAAAATCGGTCATACCGTTTAGACAATGAGATGTCACAACGGTTCACCAATTTTCACAGTTTACATCCGCCATGTTGATTATTCGTTAATGTCGCATAGCATATGATACTGCGGGGAATAATATCAAATGACGTATAAACTTCAAAATCGGTCAAACCGTTTAGGCGACGAAAGGTCACAACGGTCTACCAATTTTCAGTTTACATCCGCCATGTTGATACATTGCTGACGTTACATGGTATATGCTCAACCATTTACCTAGCATTTTTCCCGGTTATACCAGGGTCTGCTTTCTATTCTAATCCAGATTTTGATGAGTTACTGATTTTTACACAGAGCGACTGCCATCTGACCTCTGCAACCCTTGAAGGCAAGCCAGTAACCATTTAGACTAGAATATTTTCCCTACTAAGAGTAACGATCATTATCAGGTGATTGTGATAACAACCGGGACCGACAGCTTTACGTGCTCTCCGAGGCACGGTGGGGAGACCCACAAGGACGAACACCCAGACCTAGGAACAAATTTTTATATAAATATCTGCCCCGAGAGGGGATCGAACCCGCAACCGTAGGCGTTAGAGGTACATTCAGCACCACTACACCAAAGCGGTCGTCTCAATGGTATATGCTACTCTGGGAAAAAATAAGTATAAAATGGCTTGTAAACTTCAGAATCGGTCAAGCCGTTTAGGCGACGAGAGTTCACATCGGCTCACCAATTTTCAACCGGACTGGCTATTAATTACCTTTGATCTTGAACCCAAAGTCTGGTTATTGAAGGTCATAACATATAATAAAGGAGGTATCTGAAGTCGCCTTTCCCCTTATCCTCAGAAATCCAACCTTCTTTTTCTACACCTCGAAATCCCCATCCACAACAATTTTCTCTACAAATACCAAACCCGCCAGTTATTCAGCCTCAGATCAAAAACCTCCGATCCAGCCTACACTACTCCACATCAACAGAATTCCTACCAGCATTCTCCAAAAATACCAATCTCCTCTATCCATTTCCAACGCAAACACCCTAACCTTAAACAAACACACTTACAGTAAAACTCCTACCTATCCAAAAACAGCCCATCCACACATCTAAATTCCTCGAGTATAGAAAAGGCACCACAACGAATGGTTCCAACACCCAAGATAGTAATCAACGCCGGGATACGGGAGCAATAAAGCTGGTCATTGAAGCGAAGGAACCAAGTCCAACTAGCTACTCACATTCCAGCATCCGAACCACAATTTTCCAGGCCAACCACTACCATGCCATCGTAACCTCAGTGGTTGAGGGCAAACTTTTTAGCGGAAATTCCCTGATTATCACACTAATTAAATCGCCATCCATCCAGCTCAACTAGATCTCCATGGCTATTACAGTTAATGAGTGTTAATAAACGAAAATGGGGTAAAACCTAAGGCCTATATGGTCTTAAAAAACGCTTTAACTTCTTATCTGTTCTAGAACTTTGCAGCGACAACATCGCGGCAGCATATTTCCATGTCAAAGAGCCTGGGCTTGCCAAGATTAGCAAACGGCCTGCAGGTACTCAACAAACGCTGCAACCTTTGTGCTATCAATATTAGACGGAATGTGATAAATATCACTAATCAAACACAAAACGAAATTGAAGATATGTCGTAAAATCATTATTTGTATATATACGTAGGTTGCATAAGTGTTGCAAAACAAAAGTATTTATTAACATTATTCGAAATACTTACCTTCAAAGTCGAGAAAACTTTTACATAGGTCCAAATCAATCAATAAACATCTCTTGCATTTTATCCTTTGAACCCGAATCATAGGTCAAGAGTACTTAATAATTCGTCCTCAGTTGAAAATTTTTACCCTTTTAAATTATTTTTTATGGCATGGATGAGACCAATATTACACAGCGTATCCAGACTATTAGGACTATGAATCAACTGTATAAACCTCGATTTGGTTAAGAACTCCATAAGTCAAGCATGCCTGATGTGCCGACACGTTGTCGAGCTGGAAGTAAATTTTTGAGACGAAACTTTGGTTGCAATTCTTTTACCTCGTTTATAAATCGAGAAAAATAAGTATCTATATACTAATGAGCAAAAACAGTCCACGTTGAAAAAAAACTTTTACCAAAAATAGAAAAAAACTAGCATTGTTTCAACATGAAGAATATATTTCAGCAGTTTTACTTACCTCTGACGAATAAATCAAATTCCTTTGAACGGCCAGAGTCCGATTTTTGTAACATTTTTGGACACTAATTACGACGGAGTGGTATAGTATGTGGCACCAATATTTAGAATCTCTTGAATTTGTCTATATGTAATTGGACATTCAGATGTAATTATTTTTTTAACTGTGACAATGTTTTTGAGTCCTTTTCGTCGCTGGACAGCTTGTTCTTTCATGATGATTTAAATAAAGATTATGTCTTTGAAATTCTTTGTACTAACGGAATACAGTAGAGGAAGAAGGGCACATATTGCCGCAAAATTTCAGATATTTTGTCATGGTGCTCTTGGTATGATAATCTTCGTTTGAAGTTATAACAAGTTAATACTCAGTAATTACGATGACGACGCTGGACCATTTTAACGACTTTCCACCTATTATACATCAAATCGACTAAGATATGTATGTTTTGACTTTTTATATTTATTAACGTGACCAATTTGCTAAGTTCCTCATATTGCAAGACTTATGGAGCAACCTACGTATATTTTGATTTATATATAGGTTCATTGTCACTGCTACTTTATAATTCAAAGATGTATGTATATGTATGTATATATATATACATCTTCGAATTCAAATGTGGCGGCGACTTTGAACCTATAAAACGAAGTAAATATAAACAGAGCCCTTGGGGTCCTATAAAGAGTATCTCAACGAGTTCCTGCAGGGTATCATTGTGAGAGCGGTACGGTGAAACACTTACAGAAAACAACGAAGAAATCAGAAAGATCATCTATCAGGTACGTTTCATACCGAAAGTAAAATTAAGACTATTTACGGCCTAAATCATTACAATCTATTCTTTCACATTTTTTATTTTTTAAAACCATGGAACTAGTCATTGATCACATAAGAGAGAACGATTTTAAAGAAAAATCACTAATTATCAACCGATATAAATACCAAAAAGGCAAATAAATGGAACCAGCTTACTCTATCTCATCGATCAAGTTGAAAAAAAATTAAGGTACGCAAACAGCTGTGTGCCTTCTTAGAGGGTTGAGAATACATTTGACAACGCGCCCACAAAGACGATACTTAAAAACATGTTCTCAAAAGAGGTCTTCCTAGTCTACAGGATTAAGTAATGTTACTTAACGGCCCAAAAGATCTACTCATTCTTGAGAATCTACAGATTTAAGCTATCAATTATAATCAGGTTCGACAATAAAGATCAGTAATGGTCGAAGTGTCAAGTGTATTGCGCGAGGGTCCTAATTTCCTAATTTTTTTTCAATAATAACAGGTCACAATCGTACGAATTTATTTATTTACGAGCAAACGATTTAAAAGCATGACTCTTCTTCTCGGTCTGTCGTGTAATTACGTTATATAGTTTTTTTTATTTTTCTTCCTTTTAAATCATGTTTGTCAGGCGCTATTTTTTGTTGTAGTTGTACCATATAAAAATAATTTTTACTCTCACTCTGTTTTAAGTTTGTGTGAAAAATCAACCTACCATTTCACGAGTGTGAAGTTAATTGTGTCATTATAGCATCACGCGTCATACAATTTGCTAAAATAACGTTAAATATTATAGTAGTGCAAAACTTGGCTAATCGGTGATATGTAATTCTGTGATGTTTACTTACCCTATATAACGAAATTACCAAACATTTTCGCATAAATTTAAAGTAAAATCATCAACGATGGACATGATGGTCTAAACTTATTTTTGATTTGTCACATTACGCGGAATAAAAATTAAAAGATCGTTGGAAATAAAAAAACGTAGGAAAACCTTCTATATATCATGATATCATATCATATCATATGAAATGTTAAGGAATGTCATTCTTCATAATTCAAAATCCTTAAGTTTTTTTAAAGTATTTGTGTTTTTTTTAAGTTGATTTTTTTAAACAAGATTCATAAGAACGACTAGGTTTCCTTTCATATTTGAAGTCCAACATGGATATTATTGTAATTGTTATTCGTGAATGTAATAAAAATAATATTTTTCCGCAGAAGACAAAGAAGAATAAACATATGGCACCAATGAAAAATTATTCAACAGAAGAAATATCCTCAAAAGCATCAATATTTTATATCAAATATATTATTATAGAATTTATCACATAAATTATGATGCCATTTCTGACCATCCCATCGCACCATCTTTAATGCGACCACCTGCGACCCTACCGATGATACCAGAGAACCTCAAAAGAAGAAAAAGAAAGACGCCAAACCTACCCAAATGATTGTTTTTCGTGCATGTAATAATATATATTTTTCTGCACAAGTCAAAGAAGACTAAACATACGACACCAATGAAAAAACCTTCAACAAAAAGAAATATATGTAACTACCTGCAACCCTACCGATGATACCAGAGAACCCAGTGATGATGTCAACTTACACACATGTAGTTTCATAAAAGTGTTAGTTAATTACTTAAAATGGTTCTTCATTATTAGACTTTAAATATACATAAACAATTGTAAATAAAACTGTAAATAAAAGACAAAAAAATCCAGTAATCAAACGTATACTTGTATTCAATCAAATATACATTTAATTACTATAATTTTTGTCTTTTGTATACAGTTTTTATGATTACTACACATTGACCCGACGACCAGACACGAGACGACCAAACCTATCAAAAAATAACTGAATTATCACAGAATTACCTAACCTCACATAAAATTTTTATTTGTCAAATAATTTGCTGATAGACTAAAATTCTGTGGCCAAAAAACCAAACTATCACAGATTAGCCAAATTTTGCACTACTTCACAAACACATACCGAGATTGGATAAATGGAAAGGACTTAAAGTACAATATTTAATAATAGGAAAATTATTACTAAACTTATTCGTCCAAGCTGAGCGGGTCGTCGACGAACACGGCGTGCGATTTCATGTGAATGAGAAATGCCAAAAGGCGATCCTTGTCTGCGTCGTTGCCTCTGAAATAATAAAACATTTGATAAATATAATGAAACAATGAAAAAAAACAGTTAGCGCAGTGGTCACTGTACTGACAATTAACCGTTTGTTAATCGCGGTTACGATTCTCGTACCGGCCGTACAGATGTGTGTCTTGGTGAGGGTGTTTGTATTGTATGTTTACGCATTCCCGACACATGATTATGAGACCGTAACGGGAGTGAGGAGTTTATTCATAATTTAATATCTTTCTGGGACATCCACAAGGTAACTTCAATTAAATACAAGTTTGAAAATTTAAGTTTGATCAAGATCCAGCTCAGCTCAAGAACAGAACTCGAAATTAAAATTATGCAATACTTTATGTTAATACAATCGATTAGAAGTAAAACTATGCATATACTTGATATACTTACTCGATATCTATTTCGATGGCCAGAATAGTATGATGTGGCTTGCCTTCTTCATCTAGCCAGCTGAGATAAAAAAATTATATATAAATTACAACAATATCAATTTTTTTTATTTATTTGTTGTGTACATGTTTACTAATATAAGAATATAAATGTGTGGTTAAATGTATTATTTATTTTACTATAACTTCTAAACTATATATGTAGATATATTACTCACATATCGCCTAGCGTAATGAGATTGGAGGGCGACGAGGCTAACGAGCGAGGGCGCCTCGCAATGCCAGACTCTGAGTTGGTCGCCTGCGCCGCGCCGAGCGTCGACCGCGTGATGTGCCAGAAGCCGCGCGCAGCCGCTCCCACGCCGTCGATCCTCTCTATACGCACCCAACCTGGATAATGCAAATAAATGAGAACTAATATAAAATAATGGTAATAATAACAAACAATAATTTACTCCTATTAGACTGTTTATATCCATAGTAATTTTAATAAAATAATATTTCTCTTTTGAAAGTACATAAATTTAAATAAATCATAATTACCAGCCAAAGGAGGTTCTGCATCAGGTTGACAATTACTACAGTAGCACCTAACCTGACCCCAAGATACCGCCTGCCTTAACTCCGGATAAGGCAGCACCAAAAAATTCCAGTACTTCAAAACGAGATGGAGATGTTCACAGCCTTCCCCATACGCTTCCCACTCGGCCTCAAGACTCTGGCCCTCGATGCCTTCCTGATCTAGACATAGTATTCTGTTGAGATAATTCAAATTCTCCACTGACAACGGTTCCGAGCACAAATCGTCACGACGCGTCGACTCGTCTATCGAAGAGGACTGCTCCTCAGTTAAATCTGGTAAGTTCCCCGTTTCTAGAGTCAGAGCGTCCATTATTTCATTATCCAAGTTATCGACGTCATTCGCCTCAGGATAGCGATCATTATGTCTAATGTTCGTGTCACAGAACTGGTCGTGTATATCGTTTTCCTCGCCTCGACGCCCCGTGTTGAATGTCAATCGTAGCGAGTCTCTGGCCGTCAAGGAATCGGACATGCGACAGAAATCGTGTGTCGAATGACTTCTTTGGACACTTCGAAATGATATGTCTTTATTATCGGCAGGGTGTGTCAGAATGAGACTATGATGCATTGTCCGACTTGGGGTTTGATTTTTTATTTCTTTATTTCTAATTTCATTGTCAGGAACATGAACGTGTGGTTTAGAATGTGAACTTGGCCCCGGTTGAATAATTATAGGATCATAATTTTCAATAAGATTATCTTGGCTGTATGCTTTATTTGCCTTTCGCCGTCTTCGTATTTCGACGCGTTCCGTCACTGGTTGGCCGTCATCTAGCGCGTCTTCCATGTCGAGTTCAGTCAATGATTCCTCTTCTCGACGATTTTCAGCTATCACCGGTAAGTCGAGCGAAGTTCCAGTTACTACTGTGTACGGATGTAGCAGTACTGAGACCTAAAATTCATTCTGTTTTTGAACTATCTTTATAAAGTATATAAAATATATTTTTAAAATATTATAACATTTTTTTTATCAAAGTTATTTTTGTTAAACCATTACCTCGTTAAAATCGAACTTTCGTATATAAAATGAAACAAATTGTAGGATAATTTGAATCCCAATTTTACTAAGAAATTCACCTAAAAGTCAGGACAATAGTACAATATTTTTACAGAATGTCTAATCATATATCGTGCTTACTTGACAAACTCTTCCGTAGAGGTCGACTAAAGGATAAACGTGGCTGTAGGTCCGAGGTACAGCACCGATAACTCCCACCACGTTGCCGTCGACGTCCACCACCAGTTCGCTGTTAAACCTAAAATGTAGAGTCAGCACCGACTGCTCCGACACCTCTTCCAGTTCCGCCGCCGAGTGGGTTATTAACTGCGTTAAGAAATACCTTTTAATAGCTACCCAAATAACATATCGTCGGGCATAGAGCAAAACCACAAAACTCATTTTTGCAATAATGTATTTGAATCAAATGTTAAATTTAATTGTCGACAAAAATCAAGCTAGCTAAAAATGTTATAGTCAATATTTGTAAAATTAATACATAAACGTAGATAAATTTTGAGGAATAGTCGGTGACACTATAAATTCAATACACTGTACAATGGAAAATACCCATAAAGGCTTATTGTTATCAATAATGTAGTATATTATATATTTGAAACTTTCGCGATCTATAGTATTCATATTTAATATAACGGGTCTTATCGCGATAACTAACGGTAGTAATACCTTTTTATTGCCCGACGTTTCGACGAAGTTGCATTCGTCGTGGTCACGAGCTGAGTCATCATGTAGTATATTATTTTAATTTTAGAGAAATAGATACGTGGATTTGCCGTATTCCTGACGATATATTAAATTCAATTTATATACTAGGACGCAAGTACAGTTTATTCTAATTGAAGGGTGTTGTCATCTGAGCAAACCAAATTGCGTATTTTGCTTTTGATATCGGTTTATTTATTTTTTTAAGACTAAGTTATTATACAATAGTATATTGTATCTTAGGTGAGAATTACACTTATAAGTTTTGCTCTCAGACTCTCATAGAGATTTAAATAAGTTGTTAAACATTGATTTATATCTGAAATAAATTACAGTCATTGCCTTTATTTTTGACAGCCACAGCTTTCGTTAGGTTACCTACCAAAGTATTTGTTACTATGTTAGAGTTGTTTTATGTCAAGTACGAGAGCAAAATCTACAATAATGTAACTCTCGCCTTATGAATGACATCTTACGTTCGATCCGTTGTATTGCAGGTCACTGGACAGTATCCAGGCGGGCGGGTCGAGCCTCATGGCGCACTCTGGCACGCCCTCGCTGGGCAGACACGGAACTCCGCCGATTGAAAGGCTCCCGTCCCAGCTATCATCTATTTTGTCCACTCGAAACTGTTAAGATAAAACACAGATTAGCCTATGGCAAAACGAATCTGATTCGTAAAACTTAATTTTTCGCAAATTTTACAATAAACATATTTATAATTTTGCTTTTCGTGATATTGAACGAGTTCATTCGCAGTAGACAATATTGTTCTAGCAAATGCGTAACTCTTAAATATTTTGCACAGATGAGACTTCATACACGCAGCTACGTCTTCATATACCACTTTCGCTACACCAGCTGTTTTTTATTGTGCACCATGTATCAAAAGTTTCTAATTATCAAATTTATAAATGAATATCTGACAATAAAAATAATAAGAAATCTAAAATACTTACCCATGTTCTGGATCTTAAACATTGTTATTCTTACTTTTTATGACACAGCTGCGTATCAAATAACCTAAGCTTTTTTCTATAAAAAAATTGTTTAAATAACGCATTATTTTTAAATAAATAAAAAATATTTTACGGTAGTGTAGTGTTTATGTTATAAAATATTAAATATGTAATTCGTCTGGTTTATAATATAGATAAATGTCAAATACTATTTCTTTTGAATTATGAAAAGGATCATATACAATGCAATTTCACCTCTGTTTAGATATACAGAAAAACCTCTGTATGCCATCGTCGTAAACACTAAAACTAAAATATAAGTTATTTAAAAAATCAAAACCACAACTGCCTGATAACAACACCTTGCACTAAATCCATCCATCTGTTCAGACTACCTTGAAATCACAACGGTTCACCAGTTTTGATAGTTAACTTTCAGATTTTACATACATTCATACATGCATACATACATATACATACAAGCATACAAACAAACAAACATACACGCGAAATTCATTACCCTCCTTCTGAGTCAAATATATATGGCAAATAGGGAATGGTTATCATCACGTCCTATATAAATGTGTGTTTATTATTAAAATGATTTAGTAGTACCGTAGTAGTCGTGACCGTGATTGTAAGCATACGTAAGTGTACTTGTACTATGGTGAGATAAAATTGCACTAAAAGTATATTTACAAAAAAAACGTTATATAACCAGACGAATACATCTCTGCTTTTTATGAAACGACCACTGGATTATAATTATATAAAATGCATATTTAAAAAATGTTTGCAAAGCATAAAATATTCGCAACGCACGCAAAGCAGTACTTATTAATTAATCGCAACAGCGCAGAAGGCGTCCTACGTAAGCGATTAAAAAGCGAACTCAATGCAATGCGGCGCGACGCGGCGGCTTTGTACGTGTGATCGTCTCGACTACAGCCACCGCTAAAATTACTACATGAAACATTATATACAACATTAAAATTAAAAACAACTCAAAAATCACGGTCAAAGAGACCCAACATGATACTTCTGCTGTAGGTGAGTTGTGTATGCTGCTATTTCTAGGTGGCAGAGGTCAAGGTTGCAACGCAACATGTTATTTCAATCCAGTTCAGTGGTCGTTATTTAAATGTCATTAAAGTCACAATTCGAAGCGATCAGACCAGTAGAAGTTATTTAGATCATTTTAACAATTAGAAAAAAGCTTAAAATGTAAGTAAAATATCCTAAATTATAGCTAAAAACCATCTCAATCATATCAGCTTTCAAACAAAAAAACTCTCATCAAAGTTGGTTAATTCGTTCGGGATTCAGCTAACACTCTCTCTCACACACACGCACACACTCTGTCTCGTCTCTCTGGCACGTTTCCCGTGTAGCTGTAATCCACCAAAGACGCGATAAGGAACTTCGTTCCTAAAAAAACAACGGCACGGCAACCAGTTCACCCGAAAAAATCAAGCCAACTGATCGCGTTCGCCACATTTCGCGCCGCACCGCACCTCGCTACGCGTTTCTTTGGTCAAGATAGCTATCACGTAGGACGCCGGACAATGACATATACAACATTCGCAATGCCAAATTGACTATGACATACAACTTTCGCAGCGGCGCATTTATTGACTATATGACAAATCAACATTCGCAACGCCTCACTTATTGACTATGACACATACAACATTCGCAACGCCTCACTTATTGACTATGACACATACAACATTCGCAACGCCTCATTTATTAACTATGACATATATATGTATACATCATTCGCAACGCGGCGCTTATTGTCTGGCATACTATAACATTCGCAGCTTCGCACTTATTGACTAAGACACATAAGAACATTTTCAGCTTCTTATCGACTAAAATATAAAACATTCACGGATTCGCACTTAATGACTATGACAAATACAACATTCGCAACGCAACTGTTATTAACTAGATATGCCTAGTACGGTTTCATTGCAAAGTTGAATGAAAAAATCTTCACTTTGCAGGATATTTCACAAAACATCTCGGTAGTTCATTAGTTTCGGTAGTTTTGAGTTTTCGTGGTTAGTAAGTCTTTACTGACTTACGTTCTGCTTTTATAAAAGCTATTCATGAATTTTGCTTATTGAAATAAAATTTATCAATCTTAACTATATTTTTAAAATTTTAACCATGCATAGTTCAAACGAATTTCGCAAATACCTTAAAATTAATTTCTATATTAGCATAAGCACTAGTTTTATTCGTGTTTAATGATAATGTGAATAAGTTAAAATATTACTATTTTCTAATAAAAAAAAGTTTGGTACATACCCTGAATCGATGACCTCTTCTCAATGGCTGACTTACGATTGCAACAGCATCTTGATATCCCGACGTACGCATCGCAACAGTATCTGATAAAAGTATATTTTATGCAATATCGTTCACTATAGTAGGTATAATAGCTGGTTTCTACGATTTTGTCAATGAACAATAATTACTTTAAATAAAAAATCAAAACACAACAACGCTATAAGTTTTTTTTTGCAATAAAAAGTGGCCTATATCCTTGTCAAAGGTCTAATCTGTATATACCGAAATGTATCAAAATCGAACAGACAGACAAAGTTACTTTAACATTTATTATACTAATAGTTGATACGCAAGTCTACGAAGTACTACTGGGTTGGAACTTTCTTAGTGCAAAAAATTCATTAGCTATAGTACCTCTTCACGTTTTATTTTTACTACTAATTATTCGAAAACATAAGAATGTTCTCAGAGTGGTTGAATACGATTTCTGTATAGTCTATTCAAAGGTAACAAGTCAGTTGTGAAAATGGAAATATGTATGTTCTACAACTTTCGCGACATCAGTGCTTTGAAGAGATCACGTCTGTGTTTAGAGATGCAACACCATGACTTAGGACTGTAGAATACTGGTTTTTAAAATTTCAAGTGGGCACCCTAAGCCTCATTGACATCCAGGGGAGTTCGGAGTAGCAGCTAATTCTCGAAAATTGTCACGAGACATACGGTCAAGTAGAGTATTCGTCGGCATTTTAGGGATGACTGTCCAAAAAATCCTGCACTTGGCATAAGAAAGTTATTCTCTCGTTGGATACCACATTTAATTAGCGACGACGATGTTTTTTAAAGCAACCAAGTATTCGTTGGTGTTGCAAAACTCTGCAGCTAATCAACCGAGGAGAGTTAAACCATGTTTATGATAAGGTTAATGGTGACGTCTTGGATATGTGAACAATCAACTATCTGGATCTTCCGGAATGAGCCAAAACCGACCAAAGTTATACGCTCACGAAACACTATAAAAAAAATTTTTGCTTTGTCTGTGGCAAATTACGGTCTCGTCGCCATCTAACGCCGTCACCAATCGCCACTATTGTACGAGAAGATCGCAATACTTACCGCTGACTCATATACCACTGTTTGTTTGCTACAAGTTATCATTGAATTGACAGAAGCGTTGGCGCAATGGTCACTGCAACTGACTAAAGCGCTAACGGTCGCGGGTTCGATCCCCGCTCACGGCAAACGTGTGTATTGGCCATACAGATGTTTGTCGTGGTCTGGGTGTTTGTGTTAGTGTTGTGAGTGTTTCCGGACCCCCGACACAAGGTCAAGAGATCTTTAGGGGGGGGGGGGGGCGTTGAGTGTGATGCATTAATCCTGATTAATCCTGATTGAATTTCGGAAAAATAAAGAAGAATTTCTTCAATTTTTCCATTCGGCTTTTTGACTACCCCTACTTCGGATTGTTGATCGGATAAAAGTGTATTAAATATCATGGATTCTTTGAAAAATAATAAATGATAATAATCTAATATAGTTTTTTTGTCAAAGTCTGTGGTAAAATTGAGAAAATATTATTTTTTGTCAATTTTCAAATCGGTAGAAAATTTAATGAACTAAGATCGAATTCCGACCGCTAAGCGACCACTATTTTCTGTAGATTGCTAAAACTATCATGTAATGTTTTAAACTGTAATGTTTTATTAGGCAATGATTTCAGTTTTCTTAAATGAATAATTCCTTATTTGAATTGAACCACTAATCAATAATATACTTCGATTTAACTAAGTGTAACTGTCTGACCTATGCGCAATATGCTGCGCAGAACACTAAATTAGGTATCTGGCAGTCGAGTAGACATTTTTTTTTAATTAAGTTATTAAATAATTATTTTAAATTTATTTCCAATATAGAATATAAAATTACGAAATGTAGATATCTTACAAGGACTTAAAATATTTTTTAAGTTTATAATAATGTGTTAATCATAATCAACCTAAATAATATATAAAATCACTTGTCCTGACTGACTCTCTGATTCATCGACGCAGAGCCTATACTGCTATAAACTTGAAATTTTGGCAGTAGTTTCCTTTTAGGTTGTAAACATCCACTAAGAAAGGATTTTTCGATGTTCTACCCCTAATAAGGTGAAAACAGGTAAAAACATTTGTACCGAATATTTCGTGGTCGTATTAACATAAAACTTATTACACATTATTCTGGATGACTGTAATGAAATGTGAAATACAAAATATATTAATAGCATCCCCTATTAGGGTTCAAGGAGGTTGTAGTTAGAATTTTTTAGCATTTTTAGGGTTCCGTAGTAAAAACGGAACCCTTATAGTTTCGCCATGTCCGTCTGTCTGTCTGTCCGTCTGTCTGTCTGTCTGTCTGTCCACGGCTTTGCTCCGAAACCCTAAATACCAGAAAGCTGTAATTCGGTATGAGTATACATATGAATTACGCCGAGGAAGTCGTACAATAAAATCTTAAAAATATTTTTTTTTCAGGGTGTCTTCCCTATGTGTTAAGAGAGACCAAAAATTTTTTTTCTCATTTATACCATGTTGTGGGGTATCGTTAGATAGGTCTTTTAAAAATGTTATAGGTGTGGGAAAACCATTTTTCCGAACGACGAACTGTTTCCGAAATATTAAGCTTTGAAGTGTCAATTTTTCTTAGAGTCAAGTGTCCCCCCCCTCTACCCACTAAACTGCTGCGTCTAAAAATATGAAAAAATTCACGATAGTGGTACATATAATGAATTTAAAAGGAAAATTATCACGGCTATGTGGGTTCTTATGGTTATCGAGTTATAGATGATCTAAGTAAAAATAAATATTTCACTTTTTAAAGCATCACACTATGTAAATATTAATAATTTTAAATTAATATATGAATTTAAATGAATAAATAAATAAATATTTAATAAGTTTTAATTAAAATAAAATATAAAATAAGATATAAAACAATGTCTCAATAAAACATGTCGCGAATGATTCTGAATCGCGCTTATGAAGTTTTCAACCAAATCTCCATAGATTTCATAGGCGCTAATCAGGAAGGAAAATTATCGGCGCTAAGTATATTTTACAAGTGTTAGAATAATAAATAATCGACGAGAGCGAGTTAACAATCAAACAAACGAATTCACTTTGGCATTTATGGTATAACATAAAAGATACGGATTACGTACATACCTATCTCTTATTCTCTTCTTAAAGAGAAATTAAAAATAATTTTATAATAATAAAAGGTTTAAAATTGTAAGTACGTATATTGTATAAACTGACTTAAAAAAGGAAATTCCCAGTTCGTCGTAAACTTTTTTACGAAATTAGGTACTCGAAGATTGCTTGACCGATCTTGACAATTCTGACAACTACGGAACCCTACATTGTGCGTGGCCCGACACGCACTTGGCTGATTTTTGTTTTAAAATAACGATTTCAATTCATAGCTGGATTTTTTAAAGTAAAGACTCAAGTTTTAGTTCTCATCAAAACAGGCCCTTTCAGTATATTTTGCTACTTCTTATAGTTTCAGATTTAGCCTGCCACGCTATATTAATAAACTCATCCTGTATATAAATATGCTGTGGCGTGCACTGAGTTTTTAGACAGGGTAGGCAGAAAATTTTAAAAGCGCAGTTCCCACAAGTATTTACCGCATGTTGGTTTTGGTTCATCGTCGTGTCGATTAAAATAATGTAAAGGTAATCCTCAAATAGATGTAAAAGTATAATTTGTGGATATTAGTACCTTTTGAAGTGTTCGTCTGTTGTACTGTATTTGCAAAATTAATTATATCTAACAGCAAAAAAATTGGTCGTGTGACTCGTAAAAGTAAGGAAGGCATTTAAATGCCAAATGATATCATGAAAAGACCTGTAAGTCATTCCTGGTCTTGTATATTTCTTAAATACGTATGTATACGTTTTAACGACAAAAAGGACCTTCCGATTGAAATACTGATGGTAACAATTAATTTTTCGGAAAAGACTGTATTTGAGTTATTTCCGTAAAAATGTTATATACTATACATGCAACGACAAAACTAATGAAACGATAACAATGACAACTTTTTAGAACTCACATCTAAATAAAAAAATATACGAATAATGATGCTTTACCTGGCGCTTATCAAATAAAACATGCTACTTTTTAAAATAGTCGCATAACCTTTGGACTATTTTTGCGTTTGTGTGCATAACATAATTTTGGCATTGTATAAGGAACGCACGCATAGATGTGTTTGTATGACTAGAAGTCGACCACGGTGCACACATGCTCGGAATGAAACAAAATTAGTTTGTGTCTTTTCGGCGCTAGTGCAGCGCTAGTAAAACAAACACATCATTCCTGTGTATCATATTAATTTCTGTTGATGTCTAATATTTTACAAACAGCACCACCTTTCGATTACCGGTAGCAGCACGACATATCATCAATCTGTGTAATCTATGACAGGAAAAAATATATACTACCGTACAAAAGTATTTGGGCACTTAAATTCTATTATTTTGTGCTAAAAATAAATAAATTTTTTTGGAAGTCATAAAATGGTAACAAAATATTAATTATGAGTTCAATTACAATACTACAATTTCTTTATTTAATAAATAAGTTCCGGTTTTTAAGAAGCTACAAAAATTGTAAAGAACAGATTTAGAAACCTTCTAAAAAGAATGCTGAAATTTTATAACGCAGTCATTAAAAGTAGGGGTGATCGTATTTTTGAGGCTAGTGTCTGAAAATATTCGAACGTTTTTTTATTTAAACTTTAATGTTGTCTAATATGAGATAGGATGTTTAAATATTCGTCTTTAAATTATAAGATATACTTAATTTTTTAGCAAAAACATTACTGCCCAAATACTTTTGAATGGTAGTATAAATATGTAAAGCTACTTGAACTTGAATCGAACGTTAAACTAAAGTAACTTACCCGAGCTGCAGAGTTTGATGTTCCTGCCGTGCACGTAGTGAAACGTGTACGGCAGGGCAGCTCGTCGACGCCGCGGCTCCACGGGCGCCAGCGTGATCGTCGAGGAGCTCATCTCCACCGTCTCGCTAACTTGATTCTCGCACAACTCCTCTAAATCCTTCGACTGTCCTGAATCATTGGGAACTGAAAATATGTAAACCATTACAGTCAGGCCGTCCATGAGGCGAGAGTTATAGCTGATATAAAACAAGTATACCTCGTTTCACGTAAGTGTATCGGTCTGAACACGAGGCAAGACCGAACTCGCGTATAATACAGTCGACTAAATAAGACTTAAAACATTAAATATGATATGACTATATTGTTATAATCTTATTGAATATTTTCAGTCGGTATAGGGCATTTATAATCTATTTTTACTTGATTTATTTGTTAAATAAACACATCCCGGAAAGAAAATAACGATTTTTCGTACAATTACATTGATTCAGTATTAATGTTTTCAACTATTTGCGAAACACATTCGGTGTAAATTAAACTAAATACTATAAAAAAAGAATTAAATAATTATTTTAACAAATTAATTTGATGAATTAAAATTAAATAAATGTCCTGTCCGACTGCGACTGTCCTGGTCCTTAATTTAGTGTTCTGCGCAGCGTCGTGCGCATAGTTCAGACCGACACACTCAAGTGAAACGTACTATAGCTTTAAATAAGCTGTTCAAAAAATAAGTCTGACAGTAAGTTCTTAGGTGAAGAAGCCTTTACCCAGCAGTGGGAATTTTACAAGCTGTTACAATACAAGTTCCTGCAATATTATATTTATTTAAGATCAGTATTTAATTTAGTAAAACCAGTTATTTAGTAAATACATAACTCACTTGTCTGCGGCAATATAGTAATTGGGTTTCTAGTGACAGCCTGAATCTTGTAGACTGCTCCATATATCTCCATTACCACATAGACTTTCTAAAATTTTATTTGTATAAAAAAATTGTTATAAAATTATTCCAAAAAATATATATATACAATACATACGTTATGGTATAAAATAATTAATTATTAATGTCAGATCATCACTTACGTCGGGTACCCGTTCAAAAACGGTATCAAGTAATTCACAGTTGTAATAAACAAGTACTCGGTTATCCGCGGTTTTCTTCAGACCAACGCGATCGCCCGGTCTAAGCCACTCGAACGACGGCACCACAACCTTCAGATCTTTTTCACGAGTACCCGGCTTCGAGTAACGCATGTATTTGCCTGTTACAAAAAAAAATTAAATTACAACATCCCTATTCCAATCGCGATAACTAATGGAAGTAATACCTTTTTACTGCCCGACGTTTCGATGAAGTTAAAACAAGACCCGTTATATTCAATATGAATAGTATTAATCGCGAAAGTTTAAAATATATGAATTACAACATCGTTAAAAGAATTCGAATTTTTATTTTTGAACACACAACAAGCGTGTATTGTGTGTAGTTTGACTTTTTTGTAATGAGTTCACTACGTACATTATTGATAATAATGTGCACAGCTTACACACGCACAAAAGCTAACACAATTGTTAAACTTAAACTACGTTACAGGGTCGAATTAAATAAATATTAAATATTTAATTTACTCGCCGTCAATGTACGCGGTAAAATGAGGCAAACATGCGACAGAGGGCGGTAGGCTTCGGTTGACATGCGCGTTCAAGATGTTTATGTCCGTCACCCCCATGCGAAAACTACCCGCATATTCGAACTTACATTCAACTATTTTTATCTGAAACAAAATAATGTATTATCACGTATTCGTATAAGCGTCCAATGCAGAATTTTTGTGCGGTAAAAACTCATAACATCTAACCATGAATGTTTTATTTAGATATGATTCACATACCTCAAATATCTCTCCGATTGCGAGGTGAGCAGAGCTAAATGTTAAAGCTGCCATGGGATCTATTGTGAGTCTTCGTGCGATGGAATAATCGTGCATTAGGCACATATTGTCACCGCAGTATTCGGAAAAACTCCTGCCATAACATACCAAAACGAAACGAGATTTTATTTTCCAGAGTGCTGCTATACGAGCACATTGACAGCTTGTGTACTTTTAATTAAAAAAATTACTTCTGTTTTATATATTTTAAAATATATACGACTTAACATGACACGACTTTTTACTTTTGACTAACTAACTATTCAACTGTTTTGGCCAAAATACTATTTGTTATTCCGATTAATACCAAACTTCAGCAAATTTGCCCTGATCCTTTTGGGGTCCATAGTTAAATATACATAGACACAACTATTTTTATATTTATCTATTATATTAAAATTAATTGCTGTTACTTTGTCTCCCTCAAATTCATAAATAATTGGACAAGAACTAATTTTGTCTTTAAATATTTGTAACAGTGCCAGGAAAGTTTAAACGGAAAGAAACATAAATAATAGGTAAAGGCAGTAGTCTAAAACAGACAATTTTATTTTCAAATATAAACTGTTAGTTATGAAACATTGGATGTCTTTTGTCTTTTTAGAAATAAAAAATTGTCATTTAGCTGTCAAATATTTATCTCTTTGACCTGTTTTGTTGGAATAAAAGACAGTTCTGTTTAAAAAATAAAAAACTGTATTGAATTTAATGCCAATAAAAATTTGTATTGCACACTTATATGTGTTAAAATTTATAGGTGATAACAAAGTCCACTGGATCATTTAGTATTATGTAAATATTCTCAATAGAAAATCTTATAAACAGTTATTGTCAATATTTTTAAATAAAAGGCATGATTTTTTTCTTACCAATATGGCGGAGGAGGTGTTGCTAGCGCTCTCGAGGTACTCAATATCGAATTATCAGAGTTTGTGCAACCATTGTAATTGAACGCCCTTTCCTCGTTTTGAAGGATTGTCACCTGTGCGCATTGCCCGTAAAGGTCCACAACTGCGTAGATGTTCAAATGCGGGACATACCAAGCCTTGCCCATGTCCATACCATCTAGGTAATAGTGGAGACTTCGATCCGCATGCCACATCATACCTATTAATTTAAAATTTAAATGCGTTTTTACAAAAAATATGATTACATCCTTTAATCTGTGTAACATCTATTAAGACTAAACATAATAAAAAAGTTAATTATGACCTAAACTTTTTTATATCTTATACAAAACTTTTGTACCAATTATTAACTTTCATTTGTGTAAAAAAAATACTACTCACCTACTCGGCTGCCAACAGTGAGCGTATCGAGATCTAGGGGATAGCCGCTTCTAACGCATTCTCCATCTTTCATCATTGCGGCACCGCTCAATATGTATGTATCCCAGTTGAGATCCGTCGCTGTACCCGCTAAACCGTTCACTTCGAGATCATCAGGGCGAATTGCAGTCACACCTACATGGTAAGTAATATTAATACAATAATTTACAAAAAATTGTTATCTGTACTAATATTTTACAGAGTTACAATTTGTTTGTATGTATATTTTGGGCAGCTAGTTGCACACAAAATTTAATTTAATTTTATTATTTTTTTTTTATTTTAGGATCTCCAACAAAAGATACACACCAAAAAAAATTAAAAAAAGAACAATGTTACTTTAACACAATATGTGTGCTCCTTCAATTATAGGAGATCGCAGCTTGCTCATATAAATAATAATTAATTTTAAAATAGCTATAGCTAATTTTAAAATTAATTTCTAACATTGAACAATATTATTAAGTTTCAAAGCGAGATCGTCACTTTGAAATTACTCCATAAATAATCATTAACTGAGACATCATACGGTATAGATTTTTGCAATTAAAATGGCTCACCTATTTCTAAACTGCCGATCCAACAGTCGACCATGGAGTCTATCCTCAGTTCGAACATATCGCATTCTCGTAGAGGCCTCGAGCTAAAGAGCACGGCATCGTTGAACTCTGAATACACGGCCGCTCTCGATGCTATCAGACGAGTTCGACTGAGTCTTGCGTTGCGTCCGTGAACACGGTGAAAGCACATTTCCCTGATAAATTAAAATGTATATCGTTGTCTTAGATTTTCGCGATTATTATTCATTTAAATGTAGTTAAATTAATACTTTAATAAAAATATATCCATATAAAATACCATTTCTCTAAGCCAACTCTATTTTTCAATATTTTTATTATTATTTTTTTATAAAAATTGCCCCCTTATTTTAACAAGCAAATAGTACCACCTGACGTCAAGTGGTCACTAACACCCATAGACATCTGCAACAGCAGGAACGTTACGGATGGCTAAGTGAAAAGGTCTATACACTTGACGCTTGAAAACCCCCAAATTAAATATTATGGAGCAAAAAAGGTAACTTAAGACAAATCTTATAACAACAAAAAAAAAGAAAGTTGTAATAAATGTATAGATGCTCACGGATAAATAGTAGCATTTGACTCAGATGACAGTGGCGACTCAGGCGAGTATGCCGGAGGTGGCGAGTACGAGTCCACTATCGTCGCCTGAGCAACTCGACCGTATAAATCTACAAACAATTTTATATTACAAATGAATTCAAATTCTTTATATATTTTGAATTAACATTGAAAATGTATACATACAATGTTATAATGTTATGTTATTAACATTAACTAACCAATAATTCCAAACACGTGTTCTGGTATATTGAACGCAGCGGGTCCTTGGTCGACTCCGTTCACAAAGAAGTGTAGAATACCCATATCCTTCCGCATTACTCCAACCGTGTCACCTTCCTGTGAATTACAGATATTTTTCAAAGACAAAATGAATATTTATTCCTAATAAATATTGCATGAGGTGGAAATTAAAGAAAAAGCTATTTTTCTTTTTTTCGAAATTGAACATTAACTATTAGGCGAGACACAAAGATGTACATAAATTGAAGAACTTACTTTCTATTACTTCACAGCTTACATAACCATACCTAGGTAACTTACCACATTACAGAGATGTTTTGTATCAGTTACGAAAGTAAAACTTACAAGTGTAATTCTCGTTTTACAAATTATAATTTTTTCTTACAGTAATACTTTTGTGTCAAATAAGGTGCTTTAGTTTAGGTGATTAATTTAATGTACATCACTGAATCTGATTACAATTCTACAAGTTAAAAAGGACGATATTATTTTCAACACTTACCACTAATCGATTAAGATTTCTTACATACTGAGGGATGATTATTGTGGCATCTCGTATAACATCTTCCCCAGTCATTACCCAAGTGCCTGATCTAAAATTAAAAATTTTAATTATTTTAATATTTAATATAATTATTTTAATAAAATATCTGTCCGAAATTCGTAGACAGTTCAAGTTTAATGACATTACTTTTTAAAATATTGTATCAATCTATCTATACTAATAATAAAACTCTGGAATCACTGAATCTATTTTTAATAGTATGGTACCTTTTAAAAGGTACACTTTTGTAGTTGGTCATAGGCTATTATTTTATGTGTATTAATTTAAAATAAAAATTTACATTTACACCAGCGAAGCCGCAAGCAAAAACTTGATACTAATCTATCCTTCAAGTTAAATTTGGGTCTCTATGCTATATATTTATGCACAGACTTTTAATCAATAAAACATTAAATTATTTCAGATCCTTTAATAATTCCATTCACATTGTCTACGTGATAACATCAAAATAATCCAACGCGGCTTCTATAAAGCGGCTTTAAAGCAACGGTCATTAAAAATCCAAATTTACGTTAAAGAGTTACTAACTTGGCATTGCTCATTTTGAATGGAAATTGTATATCATTTGAAGTGTGCTGCGTGACTCCTATCTCAATGCTTCCGGCCCACTTGGGGATCACGAGATCGAGCCGCACTTGGAACAGCTCATTCGTACGCAGCGTTCTGTTCGTCATCACTACGCCATTATTGAAGAATTCGAAAGCACTGAAATTTTATTTACATATTACAAGATGTTTCCAGCGGCTTCATCAACATATTTAAAACAGTATATTTCTTTCAGAAATGACAGATTTTCGATACAAACTTTTTAAGATAGAATTAAACCTTTTTAAAGTAGAAGTAAAATCTTTAAGATTTAGCTGACAAAACCATCAGACAATTGAAAAATCTAATTAGATAAATACTGATGTAAGCATGATGAATAAATAAAAAATAATAATACTCACTTAGGCCTATGAGCAGTCTTACCATCGTTAATAATAATAACATACGAATCACGCAGCGTATGAAATAAAAGGCTATCTTCGTCTATCCTCGGCCTGAATCGACCTTTAAAAAAAATGACGAATTTAATATTTCAGTCATACAGCCTAAAATCCCGTGAACCAGCGCATATACCCATCCTAGGTAAGGACGATGACTAACTATGTAGTTTGATTTGAGGTAGCTTTAGAAGGTATCAGGTAGGTTAGTAGAGGTGAATAAAAAATTTGTTTACTTTTGTCAAATTATAAATCATGATTTTCTTATATTTTCTTCGCAATGATAGTAGAAATTAGGTGATAACATTGCCAGATACTTATCTGGGTAGCAACACCCTATAGACAACTTAAACTTTAATAAAGTATATTTGCTGAATTTTAGATATGTTACTTTTAACTATACATGCTCAAACGAGAAGCAATAACGCTAGCGTGCCCACTCGGTTCCCGCTCGTCCCCGTATTCGCCTTCCCGCTTGGCCTCTTACACACCCTTCCACGAACACTTCCATTCGCAATTCCACTTGCCTTCTGAGTGCCACTCACCCTCTTACTTACCCTTCCATTCGTCCTCCCACACGCATTTCACTCGCTCTTCCACTCGCCCTTCCACTCGGATTTCTACTCACCCTTCCACTAGCAATTCCACTTGCCTTTTCTTTCTTTCCCTCAGTCGGATGCACGACTCACCCTCCCATTCGCCCTTCTAATAGCTCTCCTTCTTCCAGTTGTCGTTTAACTTAGCCTTCCATTTGCAATTCTACTCTGCCTTCTATTGGTATTTCCATTTCATCCTCTACTCGCCTTTCGATTCGCCATTCCTCTTTCCCTTTCAATTACAAATCCACTCACACTTCCACTAACTCTTCCACTTGCCTTCCCACTCATCCTTTTACTCAAAATCCGACTTTAATTTAGAATGCCCGAATTAAAATTCAGCTCACATTCTATGATGTAAGTAAAATATAGGAAATTAAAATAAGATTATTTGTCTCATCATTACTAAGCATTTCCAGTTTTAGTTTCGTTAATTAATATTTTTTACTTAAATAGTTAACGTTCTATTAAGTACGGTAATAATTATGAGATACTTACTAGGCGCAGGTTGATCTGGGATACTGGATACAGTTGGCATGTTGTTAATATTGCTATCTATATCCTCGCACGGATCGACGATCGATACCTGATTAATTAAATAAGCACCCAATAAATATTTTAAAAATATATTTTTTAACTATAACATAATGACAAATAGAAATTTATTAAAATTTAAATGCTATAATTACCTTTACAGTCATACCATACAAATCTACAACACCCCACACTTGTTGTTCAACTTTATCAGTAGCTACACCTTGATCAATGCCATTAATAAAGTAATGCAGTTTTCCATTGGACTTCCTCATCATACCAACTGTATCACCTTCCTACAATAATACACATATTATTATTATTCTTCTTTTATAAAATAGGGGACAATATATAGCATAATACAACATTAGCAAAGTTGGGTACATTGCCAGCGTTTAGGGAAAGGCTGCCTGGGAAATACATGCTCAAACTTTCATAAATAATATCAGTAATAACAACTCCATAGAAATAAAAATAATATGAATCTAACTTTTATATTATTAGTAAATTAAATATTTACTTGTAACTTTTTACACATTCTCTCAATGAAAGCCACCTAGGATACTAATTCAAAGTTACTGGTACAAGAGACAAGTACTACAGCACTATTGGATATTCATACTTAAATGTGATTTTATACATACCCTAAGTTCATCCAAATTGAAGTTGCCATACTCCATACAGGTACCATGCCCATTGAGCAGCACTTTGCAACCAGACATCATGATTGTTCCAGAGTCCATATTTGTCATGGTTGATGGAAATCTTATTGTAGCTGGATTGTGGGTTGTTACTCCAACCTTGTATCAATTGTATGATTAGATATACACATAAAAATAATGTTAATAGTATTCTAAACAAATTAATAAATGAAATTGAGCTTTAAATGATATCTTGAAACTAAACAAACATTATATTGTGAAGACTGGTAGTAACACAGATGTAAAGTTGACAATAGGAGGAAGGAGCAGGACATCAAAATATTATAATAAAATTACCTCTATACTACCGCTCCACTTGTCTACGAGTCTGTCTATACGTATTTCAAACAACTCGTTATCATACAGAGGCCGGTGCGTCATCACTACTCCATTATTGTAGTCATCTAAAGGTCGAGCCCTTTCTGCGGTTCTAAAAAAAATAATGAAAATGTAAGACCTACTATGTTAACTGTGTATATTAATTGATGCTAAATTGTAAAAAAATCCAAAATAAAAAATAACACTTGCTACTTACTTGTTATTACTCGAAAGTTTCACTAAAATCCCACATCGAGGATGAAATCGTAGGCGATCATGAGCAACTGTAAGAAAAAAATTATTATAATACCTTCATTAAAAAAAACTTGTTCTTCCGACACAAGAACTTACCCATAGCACATGTGATGTCCGCTGGCATTGAGACATACACTTCATGGTGATCTTTAGGATATGATGACTCTGGCACCACAGCATCTTCGCTTGAAGTTAATGTATCATCATTGTTAGGGTCTTCTTCGATCTATTTCAAAATTTATTTACTATTAATAAATACAAGCTTTAAAAATATAATTATATCAGTAAATAATAATAATTAGCTACATTAAAATTGAAGACAAAATGCTTTATAAAAACGTCTTACTTTTAGTTTGGTATACTACTACTACTGGGTTAATTCTAAGATGAGCATGTTTAAATTAACAAACATATCATTGACAATACGGATACTTGAGAAATTGAAATTTTAGTCTAATTCGAGTTAAATCCAGAGTACAGTGGTAAAATCTTCCCGGCATCCTCTTGTGCATTCAAAATTTTTAAAAAATGTTTGTTACATAAAACAAAGAACATTAATCTATTATTTCTTTATTATTAGAAAGCATGAAAGCTTTTGTTTAGGATAAAAACTACACACGAAATGTAAAAGTACAGAATTGTTTTTGTATATTTATTGGTATTGGTTCCAATAAAATATTATCTTACAGCCACTTGTGCGATATTCAATTTAGTCAAGATTCATTGGGCAAACTTTTAGAAACCTTGCAAAAACAACTAAATTTTTATGATTTTATTTACTATCTTAAATTTGTCTTTTTCTACTTATATAATATTTTCTGATTAAAAAACCTTACATATACAACATTGACAAAATAACAAAGTGTTACCGATTCAAAATTTGAGGATATTGTTTTTAAGTTATTAGTTTAATTATTCGAGATTACTTGTTGATAGGTCAATGTTAAATCTTCTAAGTTATTAATACAAAATAAACCGGTTGTCATCCACCTACATTTGTGCTCTGGTACTTCTGTACAGCAATATGTTCTTCCGTTTTATAGGACTACTAATAAATATGTTTCTCCCTGCATTTTTCCTTATATATATCGTGCCGCTGAGTGAAAAATTACAAAGCGGCGTCGGCGTCATCTTATCGTATATATTTTTATCTGCCATATTATGCATGGCTTCAATTTGGCGCGATAAGTTTTTTTTTTAAGTTAACAATTAACTCATAGGATCGACTATTAGATTTTGGGGATTGTTACAACAAATAAAAAATAAGTTTTCTATATCGCACTTGACTTTTCAACCGATCCCGTGTAGGATTAATCCGGTACTGCGTAGTTTTCCAATTGCATAATCAATTGCACTGCACACGCGTATTCAATACCGCGCGGCGCGCCTTCGGCCGCCTTTTATAATGTATATAAATTACTATTGTAGATTTATACTTTTTTATACTTTAAAAATTGTATGTTCTTATAAAATCTACACACTCTTTAAGCTAAGTTCAATTAAGTATTGAAAACATACTCGAGATTTTTAGTATTTATTTATGTCTAGATTCTTATTCCGCCATGTTTAAATGTCATGAATGACGAAGGCTACGAAAAGGTGTACTTTTACAATTTTATAATACTATTTTTAACTAAAGATCAAATGGCTTTATGTGATTTCTTTGACTTATTTTATGTATTGTTAATCGTAAATGTTACATTTTTAAATAATCATGTCACCGAACTACTTAATATTAATAAAATATTAATAAAAATAGATTTTAAACCATGGTACCAATCCATTTTTGGCGACTATTTGTTTTATGTCGCATACAAGGTATTTATAGTAACGAATTGGTGAACATGGTGTAGAAATGAAAATAAACTATTTTTTTTTTAACAAAAATACCACTAATTAATAAATACAATTTTAATTATAGTAATTTTAATAAATTATCCCATATTATTTCTCGCTTGTGACGATGTAGTTTATATAAAAGGTTTTCTTTTTTTATATAAAATTGTGCCCATATCCGATTGAAT
Organism: Hypolimnas misippus; assembly: GCA_037950945.1. Taxonomy (NCBI): domain Eukaryota; kingdom Metazoa; phylum Arthropoda; class Insecta; order Lepidoptera; family Nymphalidae; genus Hypolimnas; species Hypolimnas misippus. The sequence continues at coordinate 14,380,268 of JBBEEQ010000001.1, forward strand.
AAAATTCAGGGTAGTTTTATATCTCGAAATAATAATCATTAAAATTCCGATAATTAACATACTTTTGTTGGGAAAAGCGCAACTGTTTGTCTATATCCATTTAGTCATTTAGTTTTCAGCATATTGCAAAAGTTTGCAAAGTAAATTAATTAGTGTTTTCAATGTTAAAGCCATTTGAAGTATATATAAATTTTGTTGTTTTTCATTAAATCGCATTGCACTAGAACAATTTATAGGTGTAAGTAAAATGTAAAATGTTTTTACGTTTGTTTATTCACGTCTTTGCCGGAGTTGTATAACGTTACACACATAAAAAATTGAAAGACAATTTCATCGAGGACATTTTTTACAAGTATATAAAAAATCTTGTCTCTACTTTATGTGGTAATTTTTTTATTCAACATTTTATATTACCACTTTGCCAGTGTGATTAATGTGTATACTTATGCTAAATTATGGCTTTTAAGTACTAAAAATCTGTGGGACAAATGAAAGATGGAAATGGTGAAAATATAAAGATTCCTACTTGACTACTAAACCCTAATTAATTGCGGAGAAGAAGAAATAGCTACCAAATTGTATGAATGAATATTTTATTTTTGAGCGAATTGTACTGTCCAATCCTTTTTTTGCAATAAAATAATTCTTATATGAAACTGAGTCAATCCACAAAAACATTGCCAATTTTACTAATAAACCAACTTCACAAAATTCAGGAGGTTCTCAATTTATTTATATGCTTTTTTTTACTGTTTGTCATCTCAAAAAAAAAAAATAAAACTTTGTCATTTCTTAAGCCATGTTAAGAATAATTTTTTTATTCCCATAGAATTTTATCAATATTTTTACAAACAATATGCGCTTGATATTTGGAAAAGAACATTTCCCTGTTTATATCCACACTAAGGAAATATTTTTCCTTTATACAAACTTTACCACCCTAATGGGAAATGATATAATTGTGAAAGTATCAGTCATTGCCAAGATACACCTCAACATCTGAACCCCAGAATTTTCCTAGGAATTTTGAAGTAAAAATTATAAAAGAAACAAGTTTTAATATTATATAAACAAAAGTTTTCTCACATACTTGGTCTAAGCTGTTCTCCATTATAGTGCGCATGCCATTAGTATGTATTATGGACACTTGTACACATTGTCCATATAAATCAATTACTGCAAACAACCTCGATGGTAGATCTCGGGCAGCAATACCTAAACATCTTCCATTAATGTAGAATGTCAACTCGCCCTATTGATTAAAATATAATGAAAAATTTTACTTTTTGAATACAAATTGTAAATTGTAAAATGTACATTTATAATAGTTTCAAGTGTTTTCAAACAATCTGATCATAAACATGGTCACTCACCTTACAAGATCTCATAACACCAAGTGTGTCTCCTTCGTGAAGTGTATCCAACTCGGGCCCATAAGAGTTTATTAGTGTAACACCGTCTTTTACTATTGAGCTTCCTGACATTATCTAATAATAACATTTTGATAAGATTTGACATTATCTGAACATAAAAAAATACCAAGTCTATTGTCTTTTGACTGTTATTTCAGTCAAAAGTACTATTGCAAAAACATTGACTTAAATAAAAGAAAATAAAATATTTCCTATGTAAACTTTATAATAATAGTACATTAGACAAGTATATAATCAATCAAGATTTTACCCATGCTGTATTTCTTAGTTTAGTGGCTGTTGCAGGAAGTTCCATAAACTCAGGATCCAAGGTTGTCACACCAATTTCAAGACTCCCATTCCACACATTAACCTATGAAACACATTTTGTGTTACTAATGTAGGATAAAATAATTAAAAAAAGACAGAATGTGTTTTATAAAGTATTGTCCGACCAAACCCTCGGCTACAGGTTTGGATGCCATTGTGCGAGAATTTAAAAGTTTAAGACAGTTAGAGTTGATATCGCCGAAAGTACTTTTAACCAATTGTACCTTTTACTCCACCCAAAAATTTGTCAAAAAAACGGCCAAAATCAAAGTTATAAAAAAACTCATGGACAACAGTAAAATGAATAGTGTTTATATTTAGTAGTTTTTACTAAGGTAGTGCTTAGCTGTAACCTACAGACTTGTAGGCTGTACTCATATACAAACTGGCTCCACTGGGACACTCTGTCACCCTCGCAGAAAATTTACATAAAGTGTCTAATATAGTTTTGCATGGTGAGTAGGAAAGCTGGATTTGCTTACTTTCAATACCTTTTCAACCCTTATTCCTTTTTAAATGCGTTGTTGCAACTATCTATGGACGGCGACCTTTTCACTTGAAATATTCTATTACTAATAAGAATTTCGAAACAAGATACAATGCATGCGAAAGAAGTCTTCTATCCTAGAAGAGAATATCCTGTTAAAATATTTAAGAACGTCGTACTACAATAGTCTTAGGAATTCCACTAATGTGACTTAACACTGTGTATTTGTTAAATTGTGGCGAAATTCGGTTCTAAACACTAATTGATGGTCCAGACTTGTCGATTGCTAGTGAAGGACGTCACAGTAGTGTTTTTACATGTTTTCTTCTTAATCTAGTTCATCATGAACCATAACTACTTGCAAGAGAGTGCAGGGAAATAATCCACTTTGATGAACACAGTTAAATAAAGTCATGAGAACCTGGCCTGGCCAGGGGAGGCTGTAGTACTCAGAATCCCAAAAGGAGATGACAGTCTGGGCTCGGGAGTAGGCCGATCCCAATAATGAACTCTGAGAACAACGAAGGAGACGTCTTTCCTGCCTCCAAACCAAAGCCCGGGGCAGAATGAATATCGCGTGTGATCGGGCCGTGGGTTTGTGAGATGGAGTTTTCGCGCATTAGATTTTCATATCGAACTCGAAACTGCGTACGCACAAGCGAGGGATACAGGAAGGGTATACTTAACGCTCCTGAGACGAGCCCCACAAGCCACGAGGGAAAAAACGCTCGGACTGGAGAGCAAATACGCATGCGCAAGCTATCCCGCTTGTTCTTCAATTAAGTACTGATGAAGCCCGTCGCAGATAAATAGAAATCGCCTCATAAAGCGATCTTTCTCCCTGATTTCTAGGAATCGAGGATCTTTGGAAGATTTCCTCAATGTGATCCAAGAAAAGGCACAGAACTTTTGCATCTCTAATTCTTGGTGCAAGATATCTCATCCCTCCTTCCGATATACCCACAGCTTCAGCTATGTCACTCACCTTCATTCGCCAATCGTCTCAACACGACGTCAAGCATCTTATCGATATTTTCTCGTATGGTGACGTTTTTTGAACGTCCTATCCGTAAATTATCTTCGACGGATGTGCAATCTCGTTCGGAGAAGAGTCCCACTGAAGTTTGGTCAACATCAGATAAATTTCCTTAGGTCTGATTTTTATGACTACGCGATTTTCTTTTCATTTTATAAATGTCAATAAAAATCACACAAAAACTCAGCTGAAGACATGTATACCCCAACCACTTGAGAGATCAAATTGAATCTTGACTTACAAAAAAATGACACAATGACATCCAGACATTAAATATAAATTAAAAATCTGTTACAGCAAGCAATTTGCTTAGTCTCGTCCAGTGTGTCTACTGGTGTAGATATTGTTATTGAGTAGCTTTTTTCACCATACTTTTTAAGATCTCTTAGTCTTGAGTTAATCAATTTTGAAACTCAATTAAGGTGTTTGCAGTTTAAAAAAAAATTAAAAACATTTTGTGTTTTATTTAAAAGTACACAGAAAGACATTGAAATTCTAATACTTTATTGTTACCAAGGCAACTTGTGTTAAATTTTTAACACCTAAAGTTCTTGCTGTTTGATAGAAAATCTAATGATAAAAGCTGTGCCACCACATAGATATGTTTTAGTTTTTCATAAGTATTTGAAATTTTTTATAAGTGTTTTATTTTGTTATAAGTATTTAGTAGAACTAGTAATCGCCTAGTGGTCACAATTTAAGTGATTTCAAGATTACAACCGATAATCTATTCTCAATTTGACCACAGACTCTAACAATAAACAAAAGAGTATATATGCATGTGCATGTCAAATAATAGGTAGAGTATGTAATGTTTTTTAATTGATTTAATGTATTTTTTATGTAGAATTAATTTCCTCTCCTTTTGCTATATAAATATAAGTATGTTAAATTTCATACTCCTCTGAATACACAACTGTTGTAAAAAGGGGGTAAAAAAGCGTTTGCTTTAAATATTATAATATTTATTAGAAGTCGTTTATTTTTTGCTGTAATTTGCTTTTGTTGAGAGTTTTTACACCTGAATTGCAAGTGGCTACTTTAGTTTAGTTACTGTAATCACTTACTGAACAGTATAGTAAGGACCCCATCATGTTGCTTTTGCTATAGGATGAATATTAAATTTTTATGATAGTTTTAAAAAAATTTCTCCATTCTGTTAAATATTGTTGTTGATAGGTATCTAGACCTGGTTTACTGTGTTTTGAGACTGTTTCCTGATCAAAACTACTTTTTGTTCTGTGTGTTCTTTGTTTGGTTGTAAGAGTGTAGTTGTGAATCATGATTTTTCAGCCTTACACAAGTATAAATTCCTTAAGTTTATTGACAACTTCAACCAATTATACCATAATTGGATGTCTGGGTTCGTTTTTTTTATTTTTCTTTAGATTGATTAGTTTCTTAAGTCATGTCTATTAAAGTACATCTGGCATGTCTATTTGATATTAAAACTCTTTCAGCAGGTTATGTGACCTCCCTTTCCTTGTATGGTCTCCGTTGACCAATTCCTGTTGCTACTTTGGATGCCTCTCTCATTACATCAATTATGTTAATCTATCTCCTTATTTCCAGTTTAAATGACCGGTTCTCTTTGATCTTTTTACACAGAGACTTAGGTGTAAAATTTGATAAACAAAATTTTTACTTCGATTAGTAGCAATTACTGTGACGGGAGCCTGGGTGTATGGAGCTTTAGATAGCCAATTTCGCCTAGACAAAAATCCATCGAGAACAAGCATACAAACATTGATTTTATTTATACAGAAAATTTACAAAATAATGTATGACATATAAATAAATAAATTATTAAGAATTCAAGTTAATTTTACCTACCTTTCTATCAATGCACACTTCGAATATAACATCATCTATGATTGGTTCCGCACTTAATATCAAGCCATGATTAAATTCTACAAAATTCCTAACAGCCGTCGTATTGTCGTGTAAAAGAGTCACTCTGTCACCACACCGTCTATGAAACCTCATTTTGTGTCAACACGTACTTCTTTCTCTACATCGATACAATAAAATTAAAACATGCTAATTTTAATCATTTACACTTTCATTATTAAGAAAAAGCCAATTGCGTCTAAAATAATGCAATTGTCAGCACCCATTTCGTATTGATTAAAATAAATGAGTGATAAAACGTTGAATTTTGAAAAATCTATTTATATATAAGCAAAACTTCCAATAATGCGCGTCCATCGTGGATTAAAAAATTGCACTATAATAAATTATAATCACAGTAAAAATTGTGGAATGGAAAAGGAAGACAAGTAAAATCGTTAAATTATATGGACAGTATTGATCCAGTCACTATCACTGAGTGTTGCCACAATTTTTGTAAAAAGACCAGACAATGTTTGCAATAAAAAACACTAAATATATAATGATATTTTTTAACTACTAGTGGTCGTCCATTGGTCGAAATTGGACCATAATAAAAAAAGTTATAAGTTTGAACATTATTAAGATTCTATTGATAATTTATTCTCAATTTGACCACAGATTTTAACAATAAACAAAAGAGTATATATGCGTGTGCGCGTCAAATACATGGTAGTGTGTATACTTTTTTAATTGAATTAATATATTTTTATGTACAATTTTTGACCAAAGATTATACAGTTTTGGCTTCACGCACTATATAGATATATACGAACGTTTATACAATTTCACGATAAAACTCTATACTGACTTCTAACTTGACAAGCTCGTAAATTGTGTAATTGCCAATGATTATGATTTATTAAAGAAAACGGATGTTTGATTTAAATAATAAATACATGGTTAAGGAATAAAATAAAATAAATATAATCTATGTATGAAGTATATAATTCAAATATAACTGAAATATATATGAGTCATCTAAATATTTATGTAAACAAATGTCATAAACATAATAATAAATACAGTTTTATAAAAATATGGCTGCATTTTTATCAAATTATAACATGATACAGCTCTCAGTAATCATATTTAGTCGCCAGCTGGTTGCTAGGCAACGTTGTCCAAAGTTAACAAAGTTGTTCAAAGTTGTTCAAGTTGTCAACGTTGTTCAAAGTTACAAATTAATAATGGTTACGAGTGTTTACTTGCACGATAGTTATTTAGGAACAGGGCATAGAAAAAACTCTTGTAATTTGTTATAAATTATAATTTAATAAAAAATCATATATTCCTGGTTTGATTACGTTTAAAAAAAAATACAACAAAGATTTCAGTTATTATTTACGTTACATTAATGTGGGCGTTATTAATCATAATATAAATGAAGATAACAAAAAAAAAATTAACTTTTGTAAGGATATTTTTTTTTTTCTCTCTTGACTATATTATTTTTATCAAAAATCTAACTTGTATCTCGCACCGATTACCACTCACGAGGTAAGTACATAATTATAACTATTTCAGCCATAAAAATAAAATTACTTAGATTTACTCGTACTATGCAATATACATTACCAGATTAGTTCTTGTATATTGGACCGCGGTCTTTAATGTAGCCACGTATCTTAGGTTTAATATTGTAATTTAATATTATCTTTGCTTTAGTATTAATTAAGTATTATGTGAATCTACTAACACGGCTTTTTTTTAATTTACAAAATAAATTAAAACAACGGCAATGCAGTTAGAACTTTGTATTATTGTTCTATGGATAGTTCGACTTGAGAGCCGATTTTAATCTGCGAGGCGGGGGACTGTAGTCTGGATCAGGTACGGGAGGTGCGGGAGGCCAAGGGTCACGGCGCCATTGTGGTTCATTCGATGGTGTTGTAGGTGGTTTCACTGGTATAGGCCGCTTCGGTTCCTCGAGATATGAAAATGGACGTGACCCTAAACCGGGACCGGCAGCCATTTGATTGTGCAGCCATGAATCAGAACGCTTCGCATTCCGGCTGAATAGAAAAATAAAATTATAATCGTTGATGATATTTACGTCGAAAGTTTTGTTTTGATTATTTGTGTTATTATGAAATATAAAATTAAATCAAATTGAAATATACTATCATTTTCATTATGTTCTATTTTAAATTGAAAAATAATATCTGTTAATACTTACGAGTTGTAATCAGACAGAGGATTTTCTCTTACTGGAGCCCGTATAGGTTCCTCTTCATTATTAAATGCTGGATTTACTTGAGGCCTTTCGAAAAAAGCAAGAATTAAACAAAATGATTTTTTATTGAAGAAATATAATATAAAATACCATAAAAATGTTAAAAATGACAATGATTTACTCGATTACGGCGATATCAAAAGGTGAGTTTTGATTTCATCATGCTATATGTGTATATAATATAAAATAATAGATATTGTTAAAATCGTCTTAATAGTCCGCTGCAAACTTCGCTATATCTGTTTTTTAAGTTAATATATAATTTATTATGTTGTCTACTTTTTCGAACAAGATTATTTTCTTGTTTCGTTATATTTCAACCGCACTTTTTTTTGTAGTCATATTTTAGTTCTTTTTTTATTTTATTTTTATTTTTAACTTAGTAGAAAACTAAAACTCTATATTTGCATGAAGAAGACATTATTTGTTGTTTAAAATTAACACACGGTCTCACTAATAAAAATTATACTAGTAGGCGTACTGCCTGTGCTTGAATTTACATCTGTAAGTTTTGCTCATAGACTTAATACATAAATCGTTTAACCCCTAAAAAGATTTACTGTCAATGGCTTATTTATTAGGCGCGAATTATATTTATAAGTTTTATTTTCGGTCTTTCATAAAGATTTACATAAGTTATATGGTAGTGCTTAACATTTGAAAAAAATTACCGTCATTGCCTTATTTTTAAAAAACCTCAGCTTTCGTAACTCCTTATAATATATCTGTTACTAGATTACAGAGTTATTTTATATCGCTCACGAAGGTAAAACTTGCAAAGTTATTTTAAATACCTACTTATATTTATTATTTTGTAAAAAAAACTAATTATTTACGAAACAGCTTTTGTAGGCTGCTCAAAGAGATAGAAATGTTAAGACTAGAAATAAAAGATAGAATATGTTTATCAAATGGAACTTACCCCCTGGGATATGCCATATACAAGTTATCGTTGCGATGTGAATGCCATGGATCTTCTAATCTTTTTAGTGGACTGAAAACAATAAAATTTTTAATGTTAGCAAACGTATACATACATATAGCTGTTCAAACAAATAAAATTAATGTTCTCATAGCTATTTTTTCTTCGACTTACTTTGAATTTTCGTGAGGTATACGATTTTCTCTCATTTGTTTGTGATGTGGCTCATCATCATGGGGATGATGTAACGATGACCTACAAATAAGTAACCCACTATAATATTAAAATTATATTGGCGACGTCTTACGTAGGTGATTTAAAGCAAACGCGATTGCGAAGCAATAACAGTCCATTCCAAAGCGGCTGTCGTGTCACATTGAAACGAAGGCACCGCAAGACGTGCACGCGAATATGTCCAGCTAACTGATCGTGTTCGCTACATTTCGCATCGCGCCGCACCGCGCGACCCATTCTTTTGTCGCGTAGTCCACGTTTATACCACTTGTTGGTTCTAATGCCAGGCTGCGCCGCATCGCGTTCACTCACGAAGGACGCCGATCATAATTGCAAGTAAAATAAAGTGATGACCGTGAGCATTATTTTAAGCTCTACATTAAATAATACGAGTGATCGAAGATAATTATGTATATACATATTCTCGATTCAAGACAGACAAAATTCCACTAGATTATTGCGGCACAGATATACATACATAATATCACTACTGCTCGAATAGGTCACTTACCTATATAAATGGCGCCGATGTATTGTTCGAGACGATGAAAAATACTCTAATTTCTTCTTTATTACACTATTATAATAAATCTTTGAAAACTCACCCTCTTGGATATCCCGAAAATACATCGTTGCGTTGTGCATGCCAAGGATCCTCTAATCTTTTTGGTGGGCTACGCAATAAAAAACTAATATTTAGAAATAATCGAACCGTATCTCACAGTCTTTAAAAGTATGTATTGTATATTTTACAGTCTAATATTATAATATATTATAAATGCAAAAGAAACTGTCTTTCACACCTTAACCGCGGAACTAATTTCGATAAAGATATATGTTTTGGTATTTAGATAGATTGGGCCTTGTCATGGGCTTCTTACTACTGTCACCAAAATAAAACGAGAAGTAAGTGAAAACGTAAAATTAAAAACTAAAAGTTTGTATGGCGAATACATCATTTCTCGAAAAATAATGATTCTACGCAAATGAAGTCGCGAAAACCAACAGGTAATAAATAAGTTTATGACAAGCCTAAAAATCGCTATTCATAAATATTATATTTTTTAATAGACAGCTTTTGCTCGCGACTTTGTCTACGTAAAACTCTGTATGTATAGATAATTCGACTTTTAGGCGGTGTATCGCGATAAAACAGACATCAAACTTTAAGTTACACCAGTGGTGCAACTCCGAAAACCGTATCCAATTTCGTGCAGTAGTTTTTGCGTGATGCGCGAATGATATACGGTCACACTTTTTTTTATAATATTTTATACATTATTTAATACGTACTCAAAAGCATTTAGTACTCCCAACTTGTGGATTGGATGCTGAAACAATAAAAAATAACTTGCAACGTCATGAAATAAGATAAAGTATTTTTACTATTCTTGAAATTTTTAGTTAGTCTTTAGGTACCTACCTCGTTTTCTTTTACGTTACGTTGGTATTTAACTACGTAGCACATAAGTAAAATAAGCAGAACAAGATTTATGGCGTGAGCAATATATCCTTTGAGCGAAACAGTCATTAGTAGAAGGGCTCCAAAACGTATCGTGTCCCTTTCATAGTTTATTGCCAAACCGGCAGAATTTGACATCTACAAATAAAATTACTTATCATACATTATTTAAAAAGAAACATTAAACATATAAAATTAAAAATAACTTTATTCAGCCTTAAGTTATCAAAGTGAGGTAAGGTGGGCAAAACACTGGCGACATTACCACTTTAATTGACCAGACCGATATGCTGGCCAAGGTACCAGCCAGCCTTTCGGTCAGCCCATAGTTACGACGAGGCGGGATGTGTATTTGTAGTATTATTAGAAACATTTTTCATCGAGAGTGATTTTTTTTTTCACTAATATAGAGCTTAGCTGTAACCTACAGCTCGTATCCAGGCTGGCTCGCCCCGGCAGTACCTCTCTCTCACAGAAGATCGGCGTGAAGGAACTAATATAGCTGCGTTTCGTATAGTGAGTGAGAGAGCCGGAAGCCTAATCCATTTCTTTCCGTATTTCTTATTCTCTTACGCCTTTTAAACTGGCAATGCATAGTAGCTTCTCTGGTGGTACAAATGTCCATAGAGGGCGGCGACCACTTAACAACTTGGTAGTTAACTTGGTGTCCCGCTCGTTTGTCATCTAATTATACATAAAAAAAAACTTATTTTTATCACGTCACTAATTGTTGATACAAAAACATACCAAATAGTCACTCAAAGTTTTATAGTCCATTCCAAAATGTACACCAATGGTTAAATCCACCACTAAACAAGCCACGCAAACACCGATGTGTATATACGCAATGATATCCACATTTTTTGCAGCTTCTCGTCCTACAACTGAAACATACAATTAATTGACACACCTTTTGATTAAACTTTTTTACTTATGGCTCGAAAAAATTGCGGATTTTTTTATTTGATAACTACCATTGGGTCCTCACGGAGTGATTTTCAAATAAAGTAAAATCATCGAAAACAGTTACGTCCACATGAAGTCTTTGACGTCGCCAGCGAGTAGTCATCGACTAAAGTCGTTGTTGTGAGGACCTTTATGGACTAAGATATGGCTTTTGGTAAAAAAAGTATAAAATATACCTGATATGAGAGCAACAGCAGTTATAAAATTGACAACAGCAAACACTAGGATGATAATTGCCAAAATAAAGATCGAGTCAGCTTTAGTAAGATCGTCCAAAGGAAATGATGTGGTGCAGTCATCCTCTGAAAAAACAAACATTGAAAACTTAATTTAAATCTTCAATCAACTTATTTAAATCTTAAATACAACTTTAGTAGGTAAGGATTGTTATGTAAACAGATAATAAAACTCCAAGTCTTACAAAAGATAAACAGATGTTTAAGTATGATACAAGCTTTAATTTATTGTGATTGTATTTTATAAAATTAAGTGCTTTGGAAGTTTTAAGTCTTTTCATTATAAGTAGCGGAGAAAATATTTAACTAAATAATAAACAATAATAATAAAAATACGAGTATATATTGCTATATAGCAACAGTACATAATATTAACCAATTCAATTCAATTCATTGTTTTGTAGCATTCTAACTAAATCTATCTATTTTACAATCTATCATTATGTAGTTATAGAAAACTCAAAAACTCAAGCTTCAATATTAATAGTAAATTGTCTAATAATGCAAGGCTATTTCTTACATTATTCAACAAAACTGAATTATTTTAGCTTTTACAAAATTACTTACTTAGAATATATGTCCTCAATATTGTTACCAAAAAGTATTCAGCACCATCTCGATTAGTCAGGTCACCCATCAAGCATTCGAAACGGTATATCAGCGCTAGTACACATAGCACTATATTTATTAATGCTAGTAACTGAAAAGTAATAAATACGTTTCATCAAATCTATGACTGATAATATAAAATAACTAAACAATATATTTATTGGATGCATCTTAATAAACCCCTAAACGATACTTCTGCTGTAGTTGGTGACAAGCTGTGTAGGCTACAGGCTTCCATGAGGTGCAGCATCAGTTCAAAGTTAAGCAACTATGGCATTTTAATATCATTCATAATACATTTCGAATTAATCAAACTAGTAAAAGTTATTCAGATCCTTTTATCAACTAAAATAGAACTGATAACCTTCATATGTCTAAACAGATATGCATAAATTATAGGTAAGAACAATTTTGATTACGCTTTTAGCTTTAAGAAAACTGCATCAACATTGGTTATATCCGTTAGAAAACTTCGATACCACAGATAGGCACACAGAAAGATACACTAATACACAGCTCTCATTGTAGGTCGGGGTTAAAAATATACAATTATTGAGATAATATTTTTCAAAACTAGACAATTCCACTTTCGACCGAACAATATTATTTTTTCATGTTACATTAAAAGAATTTCTAAATTCTTTTTTTTGCAGTAAAAATAAGACGTATCAAACTTGATTATTTCATTCAGCGAAGTTAAAATTAAAGTATTCCATTTAATATACTAATTTTATTTAAAATCTATTACTGATAGGTTTAAGGAACTTTCACAAAGCAATTACTATTAAACGCATTAGTATACAAATTTTTCTTTCATATTCTCTAAACACGAAAAAAGTGAAAGAATTTATTTTTGAAAAGCACCACCACAATTTTTATACATTTTATTCATCGACCTAAATTTCATGTTTTATTTAATTGCGTATTAAAATTTTCAAAATTTTTCTACTTCGTTGATCGCATTAATTTTTCATTATATCTTATATCATTGTATTTACAATTTAGATAATTATATAATTTTGACAAACAAATATCTAAATGTATAAACAAGTTATCTAAATAAATTAGAGTAGAATTTTCAATTAACCAAAATACAATAATTAACAAGTATTTTCATTAATAATAAATAAAGTGACTGAAGAGTATAGGGCGTTAAAATAATGTATGCAATACATGACTAATAACTAATATTTATAAAGATGACAATGGCAAGGCATATTTAGCATAGCGTGATCAATAACATCGCTACTATGTGACGAGGCTCGCATATCATTACATAGATGATAATAAATCGATTGACGGCGATAACGCGATAAAGAGTTCGATACCGATACTTCTGTGTGTAATTTGAAGTGAAACAAAACAATATATTCAAGTTTAATTAACGTTGAATTTAAAGCTAAGGCGATTTAGTATGATTAACGGAGGGCATTTCTCATAAGCGCAACAAACAAATTTTTATCATATAATTGTGATAAAGTTAATACTTTTTAACACAACTCGTTATTACAAAAAATAATAAGTCTACACATCGTTATCAATAAAGAATTTTAAAAATCGTTTTTAAATAATTTGATAGCTTATTTAGATAATTCTATAACAATCTTAAATTCCTCGAAATGATAAAAAAAGTTAGCGGAAGTAAAAATACACATGTGACGCATCAATTTTTATATTAATAACGTATAATTAATAACGTACGAGTAAATAATTATATGATACATAAGAGCCAAAATATAGTAGTCATATTACTATGAATTATTATAAATGTTAAATAAAAACACAAATAATATTTTAATGTTAGTGACTTTTGCAGTCAATATTTTTTTTTCATTATACATATATTAACAGCTATGATTATTCTCATATTTGTGTTTTTATCGAAATATCTGTGTAGTTTATTTTTAAAGAGATTTTATTTGTATTTTAATCTTATATCTCATTAGCTCCGGGCGAAACCCGGTAGTAAAAATCAGTTTACGTCCCCGTTAGTTTAAGCAGGCTGCCCTTAATAAGCAAATGCAAAATGCCAACCCTTGGTCAAGCGGTATATGTGAACAAACTGAAAATGACAATCACACGGGAACAGTGGACACAAGGGCGCAGTGGACTTTGTAAAGGTTACAAACAAGTGAAATGTAACTCCGAATTAGGATTTTCAGTAAATCCAACAGAATGAAATCAATTTCGCAATGCAACATAAAAGTTACTTATCTTCATATAATATATGATAATTATAACGCAAACTCACAAACACTTAATATTTTATAGGATATGTTACATTTTATAGTTTTTTAAATCGCACAATATTATTGGCTATTATTAATATACAAATAATGATATAAGTAAATATAAAATGAATGCAAAAAGTAAATAAATATACTTACAATAGAAAGACCGGCTGAAAGGCAAGCGGTTACGACCAATTCAGATGGTGTGTTTAATTTATTTTTATTCATGTTCACTTTTGTTAGAAGCTACATTTATAATACAACACGTCATGCCGGTCTACTGACCGATCGTGAAGGGACTATATCACTATATCACTATTATTCGTATCACGATAATTATTATCGGTTTTAATAAACATTATTATCTTTACCAACATATCGATCACTTAGAAAAGTTTTGTTTAAATTAGGAGATGCCGAAAGTAGGTATGATATCTGTTATATACATAGGAAAATAATTAGACTCGGTACATGGACATATTCCTACAAAATATTAATCTATAAATTACATTTAAAATATAATTGTTTTGTTAAAAAATTCTTATTAATTGAGAAATACTTTTTAGAAGTAGAAAATTAAATTGCAATCGGTCGGAACATTTCATCTGATGTGACTATATTTAAACTTCCGCCTCCAATAATACGCCCTAAAAAATTATCATACAAATTACAGCTTCGATGCGTGTTTTTCCGGCTTTGTGTCTGTCCGTTGAAAGTGTCCTGGAACTAAGTAACATATTTAAAATTAGCTTATATTCTATGACCTAAGTAGAGTTTATTAAAAATTTAGGGTATCTGTCAGGGGATGCTACCCGAATAAGTGTTTGTAATTTATAACACAATCTAATATTGTTGCGAAGAAAATATGTTATAAGAAAATTACCTTTTATAATTTGACGAAAGTAAACTTACTTTTCGTACATCCATGCTACCTGCCAAAGCTACATTGACCCAAACTTCATAGTTGGACATCATCCCTACCCGTGTTCGAAGTATGTGCTGAAAAACTTTCAGCTTTTATAAAATAAGGAATGTTTGGCGTTCCCAGGATTTTTGGCCACTGTCGAAGACACTCAAAGAGTTGAGTGTCCAATAAACAATGCGCATACAGCCTTTTTTAATTTGATTTTTGACAAAATTTTATTGTATAAGTCAGAGTACTATGGACATACTTTTTGACAATCAAAATGTAAATGACATAACAGTAAATATTATTTATTATTAATAGATATGAATATTTAAGTGAGCAAATATTAAAAATTGTTATGATTATTTTTACAAAATGTTATGACAAAACCGGAAGTAATTTTGTCCGGGCTACTTGCCCTCGCGTGGCTATGGCGTATCGGCAGTTCTATATACTCCAGCTACTCTGTATCTGAAGCTATAACTCCATCATGTTTAGGATCTGGGGTAAAAATTTTCATCGCTGCCTTACAAATTTTAACAGCCGTTGTTTTAGATGTGATGCCTTTGTCCGAATTCCCAAGAATAAGCCTAGTACACAGAATTATGGGCATACCCTCTCAAGCGTATACTCTTTACTATGCTAACAAATACATTGGCCCGACGCTGGATAGTCGAAGAGTAACCATATTCATATACGCAATATCAGTTTTGTGCCTCTTAGAAACTGTATACAAAATAAATATTGATTGGAACAGAATTGAGTAAAATATGTTTATTCGAGAAAATTTTATTTCAATAATTTATTAACCTAAAATGTAGTAATACAAAAACAAAAATAATGCATTTTGAAAATTTTTATTAAAAATTAATATTCTTATAAAATTACTTATAAAACTTCATCAACACTACCTTTAAAAGAAACATAAGTTAAACAAGGAAGTAAGTTTACATAATATATAAAAGCTTAAATAAGTTTTGTGTTATAGGACGCATCACGTTTGCGTTTTTTTTTTAAATTTTTTCAGTAACATTCTGGTAAATGGTTAAAACTGTACTTAAAAAGACTTGTACTGCAAGATTTTTTTTGATATCATATTATCTATTTACCATACTTTAAAATTAAGTTACACTTTTACACAGGGCCGGATTTAGGGAAGAGATAGAGGGCTATATTCCCGTAGTAACCATAAGAGAGGGCCCCCACAATGTAAAAAAATAATAAACTTTTTTTTAATCTTTTGAAAATCCACTCTGATTAGAACTTTCTATTTGCAACTAATAAAAATTGTTTACTTTATTTGCAAAATAATTAGGAGATTTCACTCCTTTGGTGCCCCGGGACCTCCATACCTCTAAATACGGTCCTCAAAATACATATATAATTTATATTGTATAATACATTTCAATAAGTACTATTGTACATAATGTGTAATATGTCGCCTAGAAATATATTTATAAGTTATCATTGTCAATTGATATTTTATTTAACAACATACTTAATTCACATTACATGTAAGGCACAATTTTACATCAATGTTATCAGATTTCTAATAATACCTACAATAAGACTATAAACATCAATAACGTTATGTTTTCGTAACATTATTTTTTTAGCTCTAGAAGTCTTGAACCTTTTTATACAGGATCGTCATGGAAGGCTAAAGTTATGAAAATTGGTGTTCTTAGCATCCCTTAATATATTTCTCACCAATAACCATCCACGCAGAACTATAATATGTACCTATATATTTTACATGTATACATCGACGCTTACGGAACAATAGGTACCTAGGCGTAATTTACATTTTACTCGTTTTCAAGAGAGATAAATGAAGATTTATTTCTCGTAAAAAACTTTAGAAAAGTGTAGTGATCAATAAGAATGTACCTTATTAACTAAACTAAGTACTCCATAAAAAATTAAGTTACTCGATATTGTTATATAAGCGACGATATACACACATGTAAAATGTACGGGTACATAAATGTGAAACCTCCTGATTACTTTTATAACTGGCCAAAAACAATTTAATAAATGTATTATAATTCGGTTAATGACTGAAATATACAATATAGTAATAAATTTTAAGGTACCCTACTTTAATCGAACTTCTCTTGTCTGGAAATTCGTAGAGGACCACTCAGTTGTAGGCATTTCCTCATTTAAATATAATATATTACGTATATTTTGCTAGTTGTATCTTGTCTATATATAGTAATATAGCAAGTACATACGACATTCGCCTCTGTCTATTATTAATATCACAATAGCACTCAAAATATGTATATTGGATAAATAATGAGTTTAGGGGCGTTTACAATAAATAATAACTTATGAGAATATAATATTATTACAAATATTTAAATGCAAATTGACAATATGTTTATGATTTCGTTTTAATTTTTAATTTGTTTACGTTGTAGTAAACGAAAAAAAAACAGAATTATGCATCAAGCAAAGTGTGATTTCTAATGATATTTAAGATAAAATAAACCTATGTATTTTTTTTCTCTATTTTTTTTTGGACAGAGGATAGCCTTCAGGCGATATTATAATTTTGTTTCGACTACCGTACCCTAAAAATTAAAACCTAATTATTTTTGACAAACTAACTAACAAGAATAAATTAATTAAAAAAATTAACACCTTTGGTTTATAACAAGAGTTCGCCGTTCCCTTCTTTCAGTATAAAACATCCGTTTCTGTAAGTGGGGCTGTAAGAATAATTTTTAATATTATCATATATTTATCATAATGACATATAAATAATATTAGAATATGCAATTATATTCATTTTAAATAAAATCGTACTAGAACAGTTACAGATAAACGTAAAATAAATAAATATAAATACAAAGATCTCAAAAAGTATAAATAATTGTTTAGTAACGATGACTGAATATATACTAAAAGTATTTTATATCAATTATTTTAAAATTAAATTATATAAAATAAATTAAATTACTCCAAGACTCAATATTTTATGAATGAAGCAATAATATTACACACTGTGAAATTTAATAATTAAGCTATTTTATAATAATAACCGGAAAAAACTACTTCACTTGCTATCCGATGAAAACTTTTTGGACCAAAGCCAGGGCGAAATATGTAAATCTCTGTATAGCCAAGTCAAATATATAGCTTACCTCCTAACCAGGTCAAAATACAAACGCCATATTATATAAAAGCGTAAAAATTAAAATATGTCAATACAGTGTTAGTTATTTAATGCAATTAGTGCCAATAATCACATGATGTTAACTAGATATGAACAAGAATCACAATGGCGCGTTGTAGCATAATGTATCAACACATGACAAACACACGCTACATACTCTACACAATCAAGTTCTGTGCATAAGAAAATCGAACTGATTTACACAAGGTTGTAAGACAAAGTAGCTCTACAAATTGTTGTAGTCAATGATAAAGAACAATGAGTAATATGTTAAAATAATTTAAAAATAACTTGTATTAGAATTTTAAGAATATTATATGTATTTCAGGCGACCAGTGCAATTCGAAATTTCTAGCTAAGGTCCACGAATAAGTACAAACATTTACATAACGATCATAATAACACTTACGATCTAAATAAAGAAAACGGACTAACACTTTTTATTCTGTGACATAAAATAATTCCTCTTCTGCGTCAAAGAGCTCAAGCTAGACGCTGCGCGGTGTACAGCTGAAAAGGCAGAAAAAAACGTAATACGTACATAACTATACACTACGCTTTGGTTACAATGATGTGTATTTTTTATATATAACAATATCTGTTTATAACAAAATTAATTACAGGTACAACGAAAAAGGTTATCAATAACTAGATTCGAGCGACTCTTATCCCATGTACACTTACACGCTTTCCTATGAGACGATATAGCGGTGTAGTCAGGAAGAGGGACTGGCGGCAAGTCCTCGTCGGGCGGCAGGTGGTCTCGCATAGGATGCGCAGAGGCAGGGATATAGGCCCAAGGCAGCTGGCCCTGAAGCTCTGCGGCAGTGCCGCGTCTTCTATTAAACAAAATTAAAATTTTCACCAAAAAAATTTTTCAATGCCTTCTTATAAGTAAAGAGAGCACAATGTCCTAAAATATTTATTATAAGGCTTACATTTAAGTAAAAACATTTTTTATTATCATTATAATTTGGTTGTAAATATGTACATCACTTTCTCTTCTCAAATTTACTTAACAGAGAGTAGTGGTACTACCACTATATTATTTAAAAATCTGGTCCAAATTTCATAGAATTAGTCTTCACACTTATCGAAACTAAATAAAAAAAACAATTGTTCTGGCTGTCATTAAAAAACTTACTCGCGATTAAAAACTGGTACAGCACTCTGATTGGTTTCATTCAATTGCGGTAGAGATTGCGTAGCTCTAGGTGGCGAGGTGCGTCCAGCGGTATCAATTACTGCTCGGTCCAGGCGCCGCTGCTGCTCGGCTATCATATTCTCTAATCGCTGCGGCAACGATAGCAGGTTATCGGGAAAATTCACAGTAGGTTTTTTATTGACATCCTCGTGGTGTATTCGTGGAGATCTGCTGATAAACCGCATATTCATTAAATATCTCTATAAGTCAATTATAGGTTATATCTTGGTAGGAATCGACAGAGTATAATAGTAGTGTATAGTATACTTACTTCCCTGGTGTTACGTCTAATGAATTTGTTTCCGAAAGTCGTCTTGGGGGAGGGGAACTTTTGACAAAGAGCAATTTTTTCATTCGGCGAAATGCTTGACTAAAACCAGCGCGCGGAATTATAGTAGTATCATCACGAGTACTACTCAAATTACTCGAAGCTTCAGTAATATTTGAAAGAGGAACTGAATGTCTTGCCAGTTGTTGGGACGTTTCTGTTACGATCGGTTCAGACACTGAAGTTATTTCGACCATATCCGAGATTGGTACATGTATTGAAGTCATAGGGGAACTTTGCACTTGGGCGTCCTGAGTAGTGGCCGTAGTTGGCGGTGCTGGTAATACAGGGAGCATAGAAGTTGGAGCTTCAACCTATTATGATAAAATAGAAAAATTAGCAGGAGAAATGATCTTTCCCAAAACTATGACATCGTGTAATAATGATAAAAATGTCTTACGGTAACAACATCAGTCTTGGTTTCTTTGGTTTTATTGAGCGCCACGAGTACAATAAGTAGGACATTGAGGAAAAAGAAAACTGCGAACCGTGAGTACAGTATGACCATGACCCACGCGGTGGCTGAAGTGTCTAGCTGGACGTTACCTATACCGCTCACGGTACCGCCCACGTATTCCATCATGTCTGTGAGAGTCTGAAAATTTGTCAACAGCTTAAAATAGTAAAACTCTAGAAACCTCAGACGCATAATATATATTAAAAGTATACCTTTGTATGAAACGAGTCATTGGCAAATATCACAGTTGCAACTACGTCCACGGCACATACGCAGACTGACACCATGATCCACGGCCATCGGATTGGTTTAGAATAATCATTTTTTAAGCCACCAGCTAAAAATAAATAAAACTACATTATATATCCTGCGGTATTTTTATAGTAAATATTCATAAATAAAAGAATATAATAATATCTCATTTTGCTTTTGCCTGCGACTCCGTCCGCGTTTTCGTCGTTTTTTGAAAAAAAGTAGCGTATTTCCTTCCTCAGGGTTCAGTGGTTTTGATGTGACAGACAGATAATAATACGTATAATAGATAGACGTATTTTAATAGGGAAATATAATATGTCAATCCACAATACTTGATTTCTATGATTTTTTTTTTATTAAATAGGTAATAATGTTAACTTTTTTAAATAAGAGATGAGTGAGAGTATTATAAACGTAAGAGTAAACAAATATAATCAGAATTCTTCGAACTGCTAACCTATCAGGAGTTACACGTGTTATTGTGAGTCAACCATAAAAGATAGATATATGCTGTTGCGGGATACTTTTTAGGAAATTTTATGTAGAATATTTCCGTCATACATGATTTCTATGTAATTTTAACCATTAAGGCTGCATACGCGACGGAAGCTTAAAAATTGGAGTAACGTCTCCCGTTTTCGCAAAATTTCCCTTTGTATCTCTGCTCCTATTGATTGTAACGTGATGAAAAGTATACTATAACCTGCCCAAGAGTATGAAAAATAATTGTACTAAGTTTCGTTAAAATCCGTCGAGTAGATTTTGTTTCTATAAGGAACATACATACAGACAGACAGACAGACAAAAATTTTACTGATTGCATTTTTGGCATCAGTATCGATCACTAATCACCCCCTGATAGTTATTTTGAAAATATATTTCATGTACAGAATTGACCTCTCTACAGATTTATTATAAGTATAGATTTATACGTTATTTTAAAATAACTTCTTAAGCTCTTGCGATCAAGATAGCTTAGATAGCCATAGGGGCTAATTATATTTAATTATTTAATAATTTCTTAGTCACACATAATCACATACAAAAATAACTTACTCATAATGATAGCGCTTGTGAGAAGCCAAAGAACCCCTAGCCCCAAACTAACACAATTAATAATAAAGGTCCGTGTCACTGTTAGTGGCTCGTTATTCATTAATATAAATGCCTGGTTTGCTATATTGTCTATTGCTTGTCCTATATTGATGCGAACGCCGCACCGGCTGGGATCTGCAATATCATATATGTATATATTACCATAAATTAAGCATTTAACTGAATCTTCTCCATCGGTTGGATAAAATAATTTCAAAAAGGGATTAATGTTTTTAAAGTATTTATTAATGAAAAAACAAGAACAAAAATGTTATTATTTATAAATACTGTAATAAATATTTTTTAAGTAGATAGCTGACAATAATATAAATAAAACAATAGGGAGAAGTACTCCTTGTACTTCTGCAAAAGCAGGATAACCTTGTGTACTGCTATGTTACAAAAGCTATTGAAGTTGTTTTATTTTAAATTAAAATAAATAATTAACGAAATATGCTGACTCAGAAAGTAGCGAATATAAGGTAAACCTAGTAAAACCTGTACCTAAATTCAAGAGATATTTTATAAAATATATCAGAAATCTCTACATTGTCTTAAATAATACCTTTTAATCTACAATCTATTTTTAACCTTTCACATAGCTGGACTTCTTGTTAGGTTTTAACAAAACAACAAAAACAAAACTTGATTTATTTATCGTATATGGTTGCTGATAAACAATTCTGTGTCAAGCCACACGGACTTTATTTTAAGAAAATGGCGTCTGAAAATTCCAAAAATATTCTTAATAAATATGTTTAAACGACTAGGTATTATATCCATCTTTACTTTTCTTTTTTGATAAAAGGTATAATTAATTAAAAGTAGATTGATATATTTAATATATTACCTAATAAAAACTTTTTCAAATAATTGAGATTGTTATTTAAATTGCAAAATATGGAACGCACTTGAAATTCGAAACAATGAATTAAGGAACTTTTCCGTACTTATTTAGTTTATATCACTTGATTTTTTTAATCATGTTAAATAGGCAGTATTTTGTGGGTTGACACATTTTTGCTTATCAACATCCATTTAATCTTTAACTTTACTTACTGTGATAATACAGTATTCTTATGTAGATAAAAATCGGAAACCCTCGCAGAAAATCTACCAAGCAGTAATATTGCGCGAGTGACACTGAACTGAAGATCACTTGAATTACTGCTTGAAGCTGTAAATGAACATCAAAAGTTAAAGTAAAAATAATATGAATTTGCACAAAAAGGTTTTTAAGTTTTTTTTTTTAAATACATAAGCTGAAGATGTTAGGTTAACTCTTAGGAGTTTACATCATATCACTTTTCATGCCTGATTCATGCTGATAGCTTCTTTAGAATAACTTCAAATACTCCAATCATATTTAAATACCAATTATTGGTATATACCAATAATTGGTATTAAAATTGTATAAGCTGATAATAAAAGTTAAAAATGTAAAACAAAGTATAGAATTATTTTTTTATATTCTACTAAAAGAGTAAATATTTTATCAATATTATTATTATTAATATTTTACAAATATTTGATATTTAAATTTTATAAGCTAATGAAAAAGTTAAAATCTAAAACAAAGTATAGAATTAGTTTTTTATATTCTACAAAAAGAGAAAATATTTTATCGATGATTACATTTACAATGTCGCCCATTCATAGCTTAAAAATGTGACTTCGCGTTGCATAAAGTATCCGTTTAGAGATTAGATAAAAAACCAACATTTGACAATTTAATAAAGTGAAAACATACGAATGTTTGAGATGATTCATTTGTATTCTTATTAAGCTGAGTCTATTAAGAATATTTCTGCATCTTAAAAAGCGTCTTTTAAAGGAGGATAATAATTTAAATCATATGAATTATCTTTACGCTGCGTATTGTTTCTAACACCCTATTCCAAACACAATTCGAAATGATAAGAAAATGTTGTGAAATAATACTATGCATGTATGAGTGTGTGTAAAGTGAAATACACAATTGCATATTTGCATAGATTATCATTTCTTATAAAATAGACAGTAATAATTAAATCAATCACTTATCTTCGCATCTGCATAAAAAATAAAAATAATTAAGCAGAAGGGGAACATATAAGCGTTATTTTACAATAAAGCAGATAAAACTATTAATTAAAGAAAAGCGGTAACTTTAAAGATAAAACAATTCATTTTTTTAGAATTATTTGCTCTTAAATAATAATTTATACTCTGTAGAAACCCAGAAGACTGGCTTACAGTGTAAAAATTCGAAATTTGTTTATTTGGGCGCGTAGATGATTCAGGCATTACAATGTGACTGTTGAGCTCAGCCTGACCCACTGACACGGGGTCGAACGCAAGCGATATGTTATTTTTAAAGTAATAACTACTTAATAATCATTTATAATAGGATTGTACTAACTTAAAAGTACAAAAATTATCCTACTACGACTCTAATACTTTTCTTGCGAAATAAAAGAACAAAAACGCAAGAACTAATCTAAGATCGCCAGTTTTTATTTATTTAATATTTTGTTAAAACTATAATTACACGAATAGTGTTTAATTATTCGAACATTAGATATCTTAAGAATAAAATGAGTCATTTCTACATAATACATCTAATTACGAAATATATATTAAAAACTAGAATTAGGTAATAGATATGAAATCGGGACAATGTTACATGTATTAGAACCCTGCTCGCGGGATGAGTCGGTTATCATAAGGCACCCGCGACAACCCGTTATCAACATCAGAACTAGAATGATAACGCATACTCTCGCGCGTCCATCTTAGTTCTCGTGTTCCAGTTTTCTGGTATTCGTACGCTTTTATCTAACGTTCATGTTGATGAGCGATTTACGCCACTACGGTTATCAATTATTACAACAAGTGGGCTTAGGCAAACTTACGTAGAAGTTGCCGAATTCTTTTACCATTTGGTTAAAATTTAATGACATTTTCTAAGATGATCACGTAATTTATCGCACGTTTCGAGTATACTGGTTGATATTTAAGTTTTACTTATTAGTATAAGATAGATATGTATATTATAAATTATATTCTACTTCTTTTAGTAAATCTATAAGACTTAATGTGACCATATACATACTTTTATTAATTTTAAATGAGGTCATAATTTCACCATAGTGATCAGTCACTTATAATAAATAAATAAACACAGAAGAAATCGCATAGCAAGCGTTACATATCGCAAATGTATTAGATACATTAATATAATATTTTCACACAATTATTGTACATAACTTAAATAAAAACAGTAAGTAGTAAGTAGTATGTAAATAATTACAATACATAAGTATTTAGTATATTTCTGATTTACAAAGAAATAGATGTCTTACAGCAACATTAACTTTTACTGTAAGGCGAACGAAATATAAAAATAGTAAATAAGAAATACCTATTATCGAGTTTTACAATATTTTTATATACGGAGAAATGAATGAGGATTCTAAAGCAATGCGTAACTGTACAGGAAGTAATGTAAAAAATAATATACTCCTAGTTTTTTTTTTTACATTTAATGATATTTAGCAACACACCGCGAAGGAACATGTTTCATCTAAATTCATTAACGGGTGTTGTGTGAATTAGTTCATACGTACTACTGATAAAACCGCACTTTTCGTACTGTATTTTATTAATTATATTTTTAACAACATATAGAAATACTAAATGTATTTATTTCAAAAGTATTTTTTAATAAATAACAGTGTTAAAATAATAAAAAAAGGTTTTACTTACCAAAGTTATGACGCCAGCGAAAATCATTAGTTTCATACCCATAATGTGTATATTTTTCTATGGTATTAATAGAAATCAAAACAAAAACAATTTTTGTTGATGAAAATATTCTGAAATTGTTAAAAAAAATCTAACAAATGTATCGTTAGGTATCTAACTACAACTCGACCCGGGAACTACGGAGCTGCGACCAGCATCGCACTGGCGAACGCAATCTTTCGATTCTCAGGTGATAAGATTTATAATCGCAAATAGATCAGATAGACATAAAAAGAAATATATCGTTTTAAAATTCTTACGTTTTCGGTCTGATATGGTCCAGTGGCTGGAATAAGCGACAAATTTTAACGCTAGTCGGGTTCTAAACCCCGTACTACCTTCACGGATTTTTCATGAGTTTTAGCGTAGCACAGTTGTAGCAGCCATCGCGAGTCGCTTGCTGTTCGTTATAAAAAAATAATTTCATAATCCCCGAATATCCTCATGAAGTCTTACTTTATTATATAATATATATAAAACCTATATAATAATATACTAAAACCTTCTTTGAAAAACAAGCAACAAATTAATTAATGAAAACTTGATCCAAATCGGCTTAGAAGTTTTGAAAAAATCGCGGCCATACAAAGTTACGTATGATTACGTAAATACTAGTCGAATACCGAACCTTTTTTTAATTTAAATAATTCTTAATATATATTTACATACGTTGTATTTATCTTCTAATACTGAAAAAAGAACATATTTCCAACAATGGGTTGTTTACAGATTGATGCTATTTTTCAGAGACTACAGGTCTCTGCAATATATTTGTAAATATGTTGAATTTAGATTTCAAAAAATTTTGTTTCACGACACCTTCGCCAATTGTGATCCGATTTTAATAGTTCTGTTTTTAAATGAATTATACTTGAAGTTAATTCCTCGAACATTTGAAAAAAAAAGTAAGCAGCACAATTAAATGTTCTGCACAAAAATAGTTATTTTATTATTTTAACTTTTATATTGTTTTGTACCTACTTCGTACGAGGGCTCTAATAGTTTCTTATTAACATACCCCCTCGGCGGGTGCTTAACGATAATATATAAAGAAAATATATACCTTTGCCTCACATTTTTACAGTCAGTCTGCTTACTTATCTGTCTGTTTGATAAACATAAGACAATCATGATTGTGATTCAGGTAAGTTAAAAAAGGCAAGGTTTATTATTTTCTAAATACATCTTGTCTATATGTCTTAAATGTTCATATTTGATTCATGACATAAAGCAAAAAATATATAAGTAAAAAAATCAATTAAAGGGTTCAATGTATAAAATTACATCTGACTAAGATATTATACTCATTGTCATAGAATATTATTCTAGGTTAATTAAATAAAGTAAAAATGTACGTACCATTCAAATTTTACAAAGTCTTTAATTACTATACTGGAAGTATTAACATATGTATTCTTGATACGATTTTTATTTATTTATTTATAAACATTTACAAAGTCTTTTTTTAATTTAATGAAAAACGATGATACTGCAAAAGTTAGCACAGTGTAGCAGTTATCAACGAGACACCAGACCCCCCTCCGAGACAAAGAGGATAACAGCGTTTCAATAATATAAAGTAACAAAAAAATAAAACATAATTATTATTTTGCTGTTTAATACAATATTATTGATAGTAGTAAATACAATAGGATTCAAACAAATTTTATTCTAATATAATATACAAATTTGGGAGCTACGATGCTACCAAGTGACGTTCAGATAGATACAATCTTTAACTTACGACACCCCTACTTTCTGCGCTTGTTGTCAAAAATAAAAAGCGAGTAACATAACTATAAAAAATATATTTAAGGTACTTATGTTTTCAGGTACTTGTGTTTTTATCGTCTTGTTTAGCTGTATCTCTGTGCACTGAAAATAACGATTTTAAATCGAACTTAACAGCACCCAAGGATATGTAAGCATTAAAACAATATTTAAAACGATATACGGAAATCGAATATAGGATAAAATCTAAATTCTTATATCGTAAAATTTAGTTTTCTAATTTATTTACTATTATTATTACTAATTTACGAAATAAAATATTCATTACAAAAAATCTAATTGAACAGGTACGTCGTACGTGCAACAGTTTACACGGTTGGAATACTTACAAACCGAACTAACGAAACTTCTGGATTAAATACGTAAGTTTTAACAACAAAATCAAAATATAGTTTATTCAAGTAGGCTTTTGACAATCGTTGACAATCGTCAAAATAAACAAAAATTTTAAAATTAATGAAAAGCTATACTATACTATACCGGTTCGGAATGTAGATTCTACCGAGAAGAACCGATAAGAAACTCGATAGGTGCTCTTTTAAAATTTTTGTTAATACATACATATATAAATTAAAAATATGTATATTAAATATCGGGTATGAAATCCAGCTACAATAAATCCACGCAATCTATGTTATCCAACTGTACTATTTTTAAAATGTTACTGTTAATATTTTAATATAATGTTTTAAAACGCCTTTGTTAACTAGATACTTTATCAGTAAATTAAAATTCTTATTCTTATTCTATCTTCTTCTTAATAACCTATTTTCTTTGAAAAATATCAAGAGAAGACTCACTTTTTAATTAGAAAAAAACTTAAGATGTGTAATATTTCAGAGGACATCAAGAGGCGATCACAATTTACCATAAAAATGGATCTAACTTTGATTTGAGCAAGATTCCCGATCCCTTACAAACAAATGTTACCGCAGAAAAAGTTGTTGGGGTAGCCCCTGTTACCAACGAAAGCGTTCCGTGGGGAGCACTGAAACAATTGGTTTCAGCCCCGCATCTTCAAGGTATACTGTTATTAATATACTTACACTTATTTTTATATATTTTTAATAAAAAGTATAAATAATACACATTATTTATTATCCGACTTCAAAGGTTTCTAAATCGTAGCGTGTTTTCTTTTTAATGTTTATTACTTATTATTTCTTAAACGATTCTTTTATTTAAAATGGTACACTTTCAGAATTGTTCCATAGAATTTTATAAAAATCGGTTCTGTAGGTTAGTTTATCAATCAAAGTAACTAAAAGTTGTATATCAAACGATTATGCGTATTTTGCTTTTGACGTCGATTAAATTTTGAAAAATAAATCATAGTTATTAGAATAGAAATCGAAACTGTTTAATATCGTGCATAAATTAATTGCTTTTCCTCGCTTTAAGGAAACTCTCACCCTTCTATGGATATGGATACTAATGCAATGAAATGGAAGCGTGACGTTGAAAGACCCGTTGAAATTGTAAAGGGAGCAGCCGTCATCCCCTCCGAGGCAGGTGTCCAATCTATTGCATTGCCTCCCCTCCTCACCCTAAATAAAAATCTATCCAAGATACCAGTTCCAATACCTAACATGTCAGTAGTTAGTTACGCTAAAGTTAATACTGTTGTTCATTCTACGGAATAATGTTAAAAGCAAAGATATATATCTTAAAATTTAAGGAATATGTAAACGAATGACAACATATTCGAACCCTTGTTAATATTAATAGCATAGATGGAGAATAAAAATATTTTAAATTTAAACTCGTTTTATTCAAACACGATTTTAGTCACTAACCATCTTTTGGACTATATCTTACTCAAAATAAATATCTGTGTAGCCTGTAAACGCCGTTAATTTCATCCGCGTGGTGAACCCGTCTAGTCGCAATTACAGGCGCTACTGAATAGAGCTTAGATAGTGGAGTTGGTAAAAGGAAGTTCTGGCTCCACCTAAGTGCCATAAATTACTACAGAAATGGGTTAGAAGAGTGTTCAAAGTCCAGTTGTATTTTTAAAGCGAAACGTGAGTTACACGTGCTGCCGCTTATTTAAATTAAATGTTAAATTTTGTAATTTATTATTATTTAACAATAAAACATAGTCAACATTTAGTTCGTTGTTATAACTCAATTAATGCAAAATACCGTCTATTTCTAATCGATCTATATTGTCATATAACGAATTAGCCCAATTTCAGATATTATAAACTCTTGTATTCATTTTAATTTTTCTAATAAATTCTCTAATTATGTTTGTATCGACAAACGAATAAAATTTGTTTATCTATACAAAGGATTACTGTATCAGATAAATAATCGATTAAAGTTACAGAATAAGAACTATTAGCGTGTAGTTTTATTTTTGTTAGACAATTTTTTACAATTTATATTACACTAGCTGGTGCTCGCGACTTTGTCTGCGATGTCCGTGATGCCTACGTCAGAGTAGCTATCAGCTCGATGTTTAAAATCGAGAAAATTTCATACAAACTTTCGTCCCCTATTTTTATCCCGTTGGGTGACAGAAAAAATCAAAATCCTTTCTTATGCCTAAGTCATAACTAAAATAAAAATTTGGCATGCACGTAGGATGCCAAATTTTAGCACGATCCGACCAGTGGTTTGGCTGTACGTTGATAAATCACTATGTCAGTCAGTCCGCTACCTTTGAATTATATATATTTAGATTAATAAATAAGCTGTTATGAAAATAAATGTTTACCATCCCTATCTTTTTAAATGAGTCGGGATAGCTCCATTTAAAATTTTTTACTTTTAAAATACGACAAAGACATTAATTTTGATTTGTGTAAGCATATAATTAAGGATCACCAACCCATATTCAAATAATAAATATATAAAAAATCTTAAGATTTTTATGAAATTTGACGGTTTTGTCCCTTTTTGTAAAAGTAATCAATCTAGTTGTAAAGTTATAAAGAAGTGCTATTTATTCTGATACTGAATAAATACTGGGAGTTAAATTATATATTATATGAAAAGAAAACTGAAATGAAAAGTACAATAAAGTTTTCTTTGTATAAAACAATTACATTTATAACAAACCAAATAATTTGTTAAATCCAAACAATCAAATATTAAAAAAAGTATGCTTGAAGTAGCCCTCCTGACTATACATACAAACAAATATTATACATACACCTATTATTAATATATAAATGTTTTCAAAGTCATCTTTGAAAATAAAGAAAATCTACTCGAACAAAGGCTTTTACAAGCGAGCCTCAAATCGCATGTCCAAAATCAACGCATGCGTGGCCGCATTAATGATTTGTCGCTCCCGATTCTGAAGACGCGAGTTGTTTAAAAATAGCCGTATTGCGCTTACTTAAGCTATACGTCGTATAGTCATGTTTGGTGTACGGCTATGATGTTGGAGTGAAATGGTTAAGAAAGTGTCAAGAAGGATTTACGGCCAGCCTGAGGATGAGTTCGCCTAAGCTTAACGAAAGATGCCCTAGTAGCATGAGCAACGGCAAAAAACATCTTAGCACAGAATCGAAGGAAGACTCTCTAGACAATTCTGTAAGTACTCAAAATATTTCCTGAAAATCGATAGTATATTGTATCTAGAAGTCTAGTAATAAATTAAATGAAACGTGCTACGCTAATTTTGTGATTACGAAACAGAAATAATCATGAAAATAAATTTTTAGATTAAATTAAATTCCAACACGTGATTCAAAAACACTCAGTAAAGTAAATTAAATTCAAAATTTCCTTTAATTCTTTTCAAAATGTCAATGACCTTATTTCAAGGCTGTTGACATGCGTAGTAGTTGCGCGCCAATGGTAGAGAAAAATATGAAAGAAAATTTATGTTAAAAAAAATCTTAGTAAAATTAACTTTATTCAAATAAGATTTCACAAATACTTTTGAATCAAAGTAAAATTATAAATAATTTAAATTAATGAAGCTATCACCGGTTCGCAATGTAAGAATCTGCAAGAAACTGGATATCTTATAAAATTTTGTTAATATCTACATTTAGGAGTTATAAATGTATTAAAATAATATCCTGTGTGAAATCCAGCATGTACTAAATCAAAGCGGCTTTATTATCTTCATAATCGTGTATGTAATATGCTTTTGCTATTAGAGACTTTTTAAGGTACACTTTAACATTATTTTATTTATTATTTGGAAACTGCAATACATGCGAAGTTAAATATTCGGTGTTATTAGTTTATTCTTTCCTCTCTTGTCATGTTTTCATCTAAAAAAATTAACATTTTTGTGAATATACATAATATTGTTGTTAATTAGTCTCGTTATTTATTTTTTTTTCTTCATATTTTAGATTCGAGAGTCGATAAAGTCGGAAAGAGCAGGTGTGAAGAGTGAAGAAGATTGCAGGCGTCGTACTATTATTGTCGAAAAGAAGAATGGAAGCTACGGGTTTACGCTACAAAGCTACGGCATTCATTACAAAAAGGTTAGTGATTCAAGCCCATCTTAATACATATTATACTAAACTGCAAAGCAAGCAAAGCGAAATTGCATTATTATTCTGTTACCAATAAATATGATTACGACAGCTATGCATTGTAAATCATATTTTATAACCTTATCCTACAACCTCTAATTCAGCAAGATAAAAACTGTAAAGTAAAATTATTATTTCAGGAACAAGAGATAGAGGTTATAACTTACGTGGACCACGTAGAAGTAGACGGACCGGCGGCTGCGGCGGGAATGCGCGAAGGTGATGTTATCCTCTCTATCAACGGAACAGATGTGGAACGCGCGGACCACGCAACCATAGTCACTGCCATAAATGCCTGTGACTCACGTATGCGTATAGTTGTAATTTTTGAAGATTGTGTTCGGAAAGTGGAACTTCACCTCAAGTATATAAATATTCAACGCACTTTGCAATCCAAAATGCGTGAACTAGAACAACTTAGCGTTCGTGAGAGACATGTCTTTGATTCTAATTGGAAAACGCACAGTTTGCCTTCTCAGAAGAAAAAATCTTCTCCTTCGGATATCATTTCAGACTCCGAAGAAAATAATGTAAATGACAATATTAATAGTGGTTATTGCCGGCCTACCTTATCTAGTGAGAATGTTACAACTAATAAACCGCCTCAACCAAACGTGTTCATGTACCAATATTTAGACCCGAGATATGGTGCGTGTATTATACAACCAAATTTACGTACAGGAGGTTTCGTTATTACTGTAGGTTCGCCTAGAAATAAACGTGATTGTCACCATTATGTAGTAAAGGCATCAACTGAATGTCATCGTGTTTCAGAAGCTTATAAACCAGCTAATGGAAAACACGTTAAAACTCATAGAAATAGTCATAGTCATGGTTGTGCCCCATGCATGCCCGCCTATAACAATCAAGATGCAAATAGTCTCGAAGCCTACGACTTGGCAAGCCCTTGTTGTGATCCGCACTGCGTGCCCAATTCTAGAAAGAAAGTGCGCCGTAAAAAAGAATCTTCTAAAGAACATAAGAGAAAAGAAAAATGTCATCAAGTCGATAAATCTACACAGAAACCGGATACATGTACTCACGCTCATACTAAAAAAGTTTGCAATTCTGGTCACTGCTCAAATAGATATCGTTATCTAACAACAGAATCGACACAAACAAGCCAGTGCAGCTTACAGTCTTATGCAACGAGCAATGCTACAGTACCATGTGATAACTCAGCGTCAAGTTATAGTACTTCACTCAGTAGTGATACTCTTTTTTGGGATAATGACCGTTCAGAAACAAAATCTTCTCCAAAAATTCAATACCAAAGTTCTCACCAACACGTGAAACCAAAGTCATGGGATAATTTGGCAACAAAGGCTATAGGAGGATATGGTTTCGGTTATGGTTATTTAGATACAACCATTAAACACCCAAATAGATCCAAAAGCCATGGTCGAAGTCACAGTGGTCGGAGCGGTCAAAGTCACCACGACTATCAACATCACGCTCAAGAGAAGCATACCCACAGACAAAACGGAACGCCTCATCATTATGTTTATGGTAGAAGTCAAAGTCATTGTCCTCCAACAAAGTCTACGGAGAGTTTGATTGTGGTACCCAAATACCAATTAGAGAGCAGTGGATCGGAGAGCAGGTTAGCTTGCGATTGTGGTGACACAGTAGAATACTACCGTCGCATAGGACCCACGAAGAGCCCTGTTGAATCTCATTCTACCTATTACACACAGCGTTTTGTTTATCCCGCTCATTCGTACAAAAAAAAAGATCCAAACGTGAGTTCGGAAATAACTAGACTGTAAGACGTTAACGGAACATTTGCTCAAGTTAAAATCTATAGCTTATTCCGAAATCAATTTTCCTGGGTATTTTCTAAGCTTTAGTTAATTTATTTAAAATATGGATCACGATTTGTAATTGTAGTTGAATGGAAAAGAAATAATGCGTCATAATTTTGGTGATATTAATGTAACGAGCACAAGAAATAGCAATATTTTTTCTCAAAATAAAATTTTACAGCGAAATTTATACATAAGTATTTAAGTCATGAAATTTTCTCATATTTTGTGAATTATATCGCTGTATTAAACGGCGGAATCAACGATCCTAGACCCTTTTGAAACCATTTTATCAGCTTTATACTCGTTGATATATAGTTTTTAATAAAAAAATAAATATACATCAGTCTTTTATTTTAAAATAAATACCTATTATTTTAATCTATTATTTTGTATAATATTGTGTTCAATAAAAAAACATAAATTAAAAAAAGACGCCTACGAGAATTCCTGAATCAAAAAATACCATATACTTTAGATGACATTGCAACTCATGCCGGGTAGAGCTAGTATTTTATAAAAGAGTATTGGATGTGATCCCGTACTTAATATGTCTATATGAAAATGTAAATGATACCAGTAATAATGGATTTGAAAAATAGCGATTATTCCTAAGCCATTATTTTATTACAACTAGATTTTTATGCGTTACCTACAAATCTAAGGGCCGTAACTAGTCGTATTGTACTAAATCGTAATCCTATAAAGTTTAACATTATTCATTTAAAGACACGAAAATCTATTGTTGTTATGAATCATATTTTATTGTCGGTTTTTCGATTCGAAACGAAAAAAATATAAAAACGGTTCCAAAGTAGTTAAAAAATATGACGCAACAGTGTCGAATTTATTAGACTCAGAAGCCTAAATGCGCGAATCGAGTACACTGTCTTATCTGCATCTCACTTCCTTATGCGCAAGCACAGCCACTGGGTACTATCTCCGAAATTGGGTGGCTGAACTGTGTATCTTGTAGGAGTTCATCTCAGTTCGAGGGTCAGGTGGCGGGCGGTGCGCCAGAGCGTCCGCAGAATTGTTCGTTGTCCGCCGCCATGCGAACACCGCGCGTGCTCGGCCCGACACGGCTCTCCATAATCTTACTAACCCTTATAACATATGCAAACTCGGAATCTCAGGTAAAGTAAGAGACTAAAGCAGAACATCTAATTATTATTTATTTGCTTAAATCCGTGTTTTGACAAATTCGAATTATTTAAATATTTGGTAAAATGAATGTTTCGAAAGGATTATATGAATATTTATATAAACAAAATATCTAATATCATAATATCTTATTCTTTCAGAGGCATCTTCTGTGTAAACATCCCGATACACATAATTGCCTACTGTGGCTGGTAGACTTGCAAAATGTCGGAAGCAGTGCAGAAGACTTTACAACCACGAATATTCCTCATTTCTGTGGTTTCACCGACCAGCGATATATCTCTTCACGTGGGAAATACGTTAAGGTAACGCTTTGAACAAGTTTTTTTAGTTTCGTCTGGCTATGTTTGTATATTATTGCATATGCGAATAACACACTTTAAATTGCACTGCGATATTATGTCAAAATTGTGGCCTTGTTCCGCCTTAAATATTCAACTACATAATATAGTTCGGTTCACGTATATTAATGGTATTTTCAATAGAGCTCTTATGATTAAAATGATCAAATCTGTTGGCCTAATAAAATATATGGACTATTTAATGATATTGTAAATATATTAAATAAAATTATATACTTTTGTATAGTTAGTAAAAAATATAAGAAATCTCTTTGATTATTATTATTTTTAGAAAATATTTAGATATCGTGAATTGTTCAGTGCAAAAGGAGGTGTGAGAAATAGGGGTAAATTAAAATATAATAATTAAGATTAGGAGACATGAGGGAATTACTAAAGAAATTACGCATGACGCACATTTATCGCATATTTTTATGTTGCATTAGTTGTTCATTAAAAAATTTAAGAAAACGTGTTCGTCCAGCTGCATCTCATTACTGGAAGAGTCAGTGTATGAATTAACTTACCTTTTAAACTGATTGAAATATCCATTAAGTATTCAATAAATTAATAATCATTTCATTCTCTTTTCGTTGAATAACGATTTAAAGTATAGACTGATATCGAGTGCTGGCAAATCACTAAAAATGATAATTTTTAAGTTAGGTTCGTTTTCCACCTGTCAAAGAATTCAGCTTTTATAATTTCGTTGTCGACCGACTCTTAGCTAATAAAATTTTCCCGACCGATCCGTATTTTTTCCAAATATTTTCATTAATATTTAAATATTCTATCGATCAATTAAAAAGAGTAGAGGAAGGTCTATAAGGGGAAAATAATAAATTTTGCTCTCATGAACTACATAAAATAACTCTGTTACCTGGTAACAAATACGTCGTAATATATTTTCCACACTACCTCATGTTTTACAGTTTGTTCTGAAACTATGTTACGTCGTGTATACATATTATTAATAAAGTCAAAGATATTTCATACAATCATTCGCCACTCGCCACAAATGATCTAAAGTTATTTAACCTACCTCAACACAGTTTCAATAACTATCACTTTAAGTGCGTCTGTAATTTAACAAAATTTGAAGTAGCTCATAAAAAACCCTGTTTACTAGAAGTATATAGTATATCTTTTTTAATTTTCTATAAGGGGAGAATAATAAATTTTGCTCTCATGAACTACATAAAACAACTCTGTTACCTGGTAACAAATACGTCGTAAGTTCAATTCCATTCAATTCATTGGTTAATGGTTTACATCGTAACTTGTTACGAAAGCTGTGAATGTAAAAAATAAGACACTGACATTCTTTTAGGTGTAAAGCAATGAGAAATATCTTATGTAAATCTTTATGAGAGCAAAGCGTCTCTGAGAGTAAAATGTGTAAGTGTAAATTACCATTTAAGATTAATTATTATTATATTGTACCTACTCACAAAGAAAAGTTGTTCTAATGCGAAAATAACAGATATGTTTTATATAACTCACGAGACCAAAACTTACAAATATAATTTTCGTCTTGTAAAAAATTAATAAATAAAGATTAAAACTTAAAGTGTAATTCTTGCCTAACTATAATTTTTTCGTGTTAA
The DNA here is from genome assembly GCA_037950945.1 of Hypolimnas misippus. Classification (NCBI taxonomy): domain Eukaryota; kingdom Metazoa; phylum Arthropoda; class Insecta; order Lepidoptera; family Nymphalidae; genus Hypolimnas; species Hypolimnas misippus. The sequence goes on from JBBEEQ010000001.1 coordinate 14,416,751, forward strand.
TAATAATATTGAAATAGATAATGTAAATAACTTAGCTTCTTTCTTATACGATATTAAATGTTAATATTTTTAATACCATGTTGATAATTATTTCGGAATGTAGGCATACTTCTGTTTAGGGTTATCACTTTTGTTATTAGTAATGTGTGTCAGTACGATTGAGTTCTCAATCATCTGTTAGGCACGTTGACCTAAAACTGACGTACATATTATGTAAATTCATTTATATTATAACATTAAACTTTCAAAAAATATTAGGCATAACATTTAAATAGTAGAAATCCCTTCTATAAAATAAACATTACTATAGTCTATGTGCATAACGTTTAATGACATATTACATATTTATATTTAGCATTATTGGGCAGAATGCATTATTATCTTGCTCAATATCATATGAAAGAAAAAGAGAAAAGTAATTGCGCGCCAGTTTCTTTGTCATTAAAACCCAGCCATAACTAAAAGTTCCAATACAGTCTATTTTTCTTTACTTGTCTTTATTTGTACAATAAATATACATACATACACTGAACGAAAATCACAAATTTTCGATTTTTTTTTCCCCTTAAACTATAAACTATTACTATTACTGTAACCAAGCAAAAGAAACGTCGTAAGTAGTTAAGGAAGCTGTGAATATCAAAAAACAGGCACTGACACTAAATTCTTTGACTTACCTAATGCGAAATAACTTTTCGCACATCCTCTGAGAAAGTGTCATAACACATAAAGAATCTTTATGTTTTGACAGTTTTTTTCAGTGAATGTGCGTTATGTTAATCTGATAGAAGTCTTTGAACAAATGTAATTCTCGTTTTACACACATTCTACAAAGTTTTTGTACCTACCTTGCGTTGGGGTGCTATGGAGTAGAGTGCAGTTCAAGTTCCATTAAAGCTCGAATCTATGCTTTTAAAATTTAGGTTAATAGGTATTTCGCTTGATAGCGTCGCCTTGGATAATTTAGCTAACGATTTATGTAATAAAATGAAATCATTTTTTAATTACCGAAGGTAGTTTATCTCCTTAATTTTACGTACATACATATTATATACATTAATAACTACTATATCAGTTGGTACATTGAAAATATTTTACATAGCGATAAGTAACATTAACGCTGAAAATCGATATCTAACATTAAATAACTGGTCAAGTGCGAGTAGGACTCGCGCACCGAGGGTTCCGTACATACTCATAGAAATCTATATAAGACTAACCCATCTACGCCATTTGTGGTCTTCATCATCAGTTCCAACATAAGTTACTATCAAAAATACCTAAATCGATATACGCTTGCCTATAATATTTGAGGATGTCCCTCAATTTCTCCAGGATCCCATCATCTGATCCTGACCTGAAGACGATGGGACCACTTTGGAAGTATACCTTTTCAAACAAAAAAAAATTTTTGAAAATCGGTACACAAATGGCGGCGTAATCGGCGAACAAACATAAAAGAAAAATTAAATACAAGGTCGAATTGAAAACACTCCTTTTTAGAAGTCGCTTAAATATAATCAAATATTATGTAAATAAGGATCACGTCCCAAAAACTATTTTGAAACTACTTAGGAGCACTTTAATTTAAAACACAATCATGAATGCAATCCATGGAAACACAAAGTTTTATATTAAGTACTAATACACCTTATACTTTCAAAAAAGCAAAGTTATAGCGCGATTCAGGATACACTCAGCGCCATCTCTTGACAATTTCAATGAACTAACTTGTTGACTTTGACATTAACAACATAATTATATTATATTTTATTCTCGTTTTATTTTTATTTATATTCTACTACACTCCACTACCCCTGCACTAAGTTCGTAAAATATTTAGATTTACATTATCAATCAAAATATCAAAATATATATTAGTGTTGCCAAGACGAAAATAATTAGTCCTTAATTCGAACAAAACTAATTGTTTATTTATAAATAACTAATTATATTACTAATAACCAGAAGACTTATATGTAAGATAAATAAGTAAATTAAATAACTCGATCTGTTTGAATTTAATTTTAAAATTTTCGTATTAAGTCAATACGAGTACTTAAATCAAATCGCGTGAAGCTCTTATATTGGATGTTAATTACGTAATGACGTTATAAATCGACGAAAAAAATTTTGAAATGAAAAGTTTATTTTATTATTTTTAGCGCGTTTAAATAATAATTAAAATAATAAAAAAATATTAATCGAACAGAATTATATCATAGTTAATGTCATAATGTTGTAATAGATGGCATTAGCTGTACGCTACATCGCGCTATCATTTTGTTAGCTGCGATATATAGATTGCATCGCGTTGTTAATAATGGTCTGCTGCTTTTTGATGTTTTCGTATTGATACAAATTTCTTCTCAGTGTTTGTAAAATTGTTTTTTTGACCATGGTCAACTTCTATGTTAATTTGTTACAAGTACATATAATTTTAATTCTAAGATTAATATATTTTCGGCTTGATCAATTTACAACTTGATACATTTACGCGTTCCTGAGAAAAAGGTTGAAAGACAGACGTACAGACTGACGGACACACGAACAGAAATTTACAGTTTTCGGATTTTTTCCTTTATGTATACTGAAGGACCTAGCTCCTGGCCAAATTTAATAATGCTTGGTCAATGGGAAGTACCCTATAGGTTTTGATTCCCTTGTGAAAACGTTAAAAACGCTATCATACTTAAAATATGTGATATAAATGACCGTATCTTTTGATTGCGTTAACTTAGAAGTTTGATTTTTTTATAGCTCTTAGTAATTACAACTTTGAGTACTTGACGTTATAAAAATTTGTTACCTTCACGCGTTTCTGAGAAAAAGGTTGAAAGACAAACTTACAAACAGACAAACATACATACAAAAATTTACAGTTTTCAGATTTTTTCCTTTATTTGTACCATAAGATCTTACTTCTTGCCAAAATTCATCGTGCTAGGTCAATGGGAAGTACCCAATAGGTTTTGATTCCCTTGCGAAAACGCTAAAATGGTCAAAATATACGACATATTTTCCATTATCTTTTGATTGCGTTGACTTAGAACTTTAATTTTTTCACGGCCGCATGTCATCGTAGACTTGAGTATATGATATTAATTTCAACATGATACGTCCATGCATTTCTGAGAAAAAAGGGTTGACATCCTGACAGACAGACAGACAGACAGACAGACAGACAGACAGACAGACAGACGGACAACAAAGTGATCCTATAAGGGTTCCGTTTTTCCTTTTAAGGTACGGAACCCTAAAAACAAACTAGTAGATATGGTTTCTAGACTTAAAATATATTTATTTATTTATTAAGACACGAGTTTTTATTTCAAATACATGTTTTATAAAATAAACATAACGTAGTCATTATTTCAAATTATATTTTTATTCACAAGGGTCACTAAATAAACAGATGCGATAAGCCAATTTTGTTTAGTACCAAGGCCTATCTATTGTTTCCTTGACCTGTATCGTTAAAAAATGAAGTTAATTAGTTAATTTATAAGAATAGATCTTTTATTAATGTCAAGGCAAAAAAGTACTTTACAGAACCTATATGTAAATAGCTTATTTGTTTTAGTTCTAAAATATATGATTTTTTTTATTTATATACAGGTCAGACGGATAGAAAAAAATATACCATTAAAAAAAATATTTTGCAAGAAAGTGCTGTTAATTGGACGTTTGTTTGACTGGAAAGAGGTTGAATCAGCTTTATCTGTTCACACAAGAGTTCGTCGACAAAGTTTTACTCCCAGAGGAAGATATAGAGGACAAACTCAATCACAATATCTGGCAATAGACAGAGGCAATGGTAAAGATGAAGGACGCGCCGAAGCACATTCTGCTGCAGATTCCTCAAGGGCTAGCGTCAGTAAGTATTTATACGAAAATATGAATTTACTAGCTTCTTCTGTGTCTTTAATGTAATATCTCGATTCCCATCAGCGTATTAAGATAAAATACAGTTAGTGCAGTCTTTTGCTGGTCAAATAGTAGTTTCGAGTTTTTCGGAGGTTTAGAAAATTGGTAATTAATTACATGAATTTAGACTTGCTCTTTCCAATTTTTTTTGGATCGTTTGCTAACTTGCATCTGTGCAAGTAGCCGCTACATAGCATCCGAAATAGTTCTTTTGTCAATATATCTTTTTCTACTCAATTTATAATGAAAATAGCAATGTAATAATGATATGTTGAAACTTGGAAATAGCACATTAAAATCTACGAAATCAAAATTTTCCAAAAAACTTGTACTAAATACTGGGTCGATCGATGTATAATGTTTTTAGATGCATAAATATTAAGACTGTTAAGTTAACAGAAAATGAAGAAAACCCAAAGGAACAATCGAAAAATCAGAAATTATGGTTATTGATAATTTTGCATACGAATTGCCATTACAGAATATTATCAATAGATGGCGTTCGTGGCTGACATACCAATTATAAACGCAAAACGAAAAGTTCACTGGGTCATATAAAACGTTGCTATTCAAAGTCGTAATAAGTCATTAGTATATTTTAAGGCGATTCCCTACATTTAACAATTAATATTTTTTTAATTATCTTTTAAGGTGGTAATAGCGGCATGGGTCAAGCGCAAAGTCAGTCAATATACGATCCTAACTGTGACGATTGTTACGGCAAGACTAAACTTGAAGTTGAGAATTTAAAACGTCCTACAGGAACGATACCAGGAGAAAGCGTATATGGTCCCCATTCTGGCTCTTGGCCCGGTCATGAAGGACTTGGACCAAGTCGTACCTATAATGGTGGTTATAATCCAACTGAAACACAACGTTATACTCCAGGACAAAAAGCTCCTGGTGCACCGAGTGATACAGGGGCGGGGCCAATAGGATCAGGTTCTACAGGGAATGGCCAATATAGGCCGAACGGTGCAACAAGCAATGGATATAGCCCTCCCGGTATTGGAGGTAGTGATTATGGGCCACGTGGCATGCCTGGCCATAATGGTTATGGAACCAATGGAAACACAGGCTCTTTTGCACCAAACAGGTATGAGCCCCACACAAATGGTATTGACCCTAGATATACCCCTAATGACACTACAGGAGGACATGGACCAGGGTCAATGACAGGACCAGGAGGTTACAGAACTCCTGGAGCTCCTGGTGAATTTAGGTCAGATATTGATTCAGGAATAAATAGAGGCCCAGGAGGAGATAGCTATCTACAGAATCAAGGTCCTATTGGCAACATGTACAACCGCCGACCAGGAGATCAAACAGGATCTGGAGGAAATGGTATTTATGGAGCGGTTTACGCGCCTCCTAATAATCATGACAAAAATGGAGCAGCTGATGGTGGGCCTGGTGGACAATATGTACCTCGTGGATCTAGTGTTGTTGGTGGTTCATCAATACCTGGAGGACAATATGTACCTGGTGGTACAGGTGGTTCTTCAGTGCCTGGAGAACAATATGTACCTGGTGGAGCTACAGGTTCAGATAGACCATATTCTCCTAGTGGACCTGGTGGAGCTACTGGGCCTGGAGGACAATATATACCTGGTGGAACTACTGGGTCTGGAGGGCAATATATACCTGGTGGAGCTACTGGGCCTGGAGGACAATATGTACCTGGTGGAACTACTGGGTCTGGAGGGCACTATATGCCTGGTGGACCTGGTGAAACTACAGGGTCTAGAGGTCAATATGTACCTGGTGCACTTACTGGCTCTGGAGGAACATATATACCTAATGTATCTGGTGGTACTTCAGGATCCCAGGGACAATATGGCCCTGATGGACAAATAACAGGGAGTCCTGTTGGATTTGGAACAGGTCAATCTGGTACTCCAAATGTAAACTGGCCCGTAGCATTAGGTCCTTACCCAGGGCCTGGAGGAAATGTATACTGTTGTGTTGTTCCAAGTGGCGGCCAAACACCTTACGGTATTTCAGGTCAAGGTGCTCCCGTTAATAGATTAGATGGACAATATGGCACAACTAAACCCGGCTCCTTAGGTGGATATTTTAATCCTGAAGCTGGTGTAGATCGATATGGCCCAAATGGCTACAGTGGAACTAGGGCTCCTGTAGGACAATATGTACCTGGTGGAACTGGTGGCACCTCTGTACCTGGAGGACAATATATACCTGGTGGAACTGGTAGCACCTCTGTACCTGGAAGACAATATTTACCTGGTGGAACTGGTGGCACATCTGTGCCTGGAGGACAATATGTACCCGGTGGAACTGGTGGCACCTCTGTGCCTGGAGGACAATATCTACCTGGTGGAACTGGTGGCACTTTAGTTCCTGGAGGACAATATATACCTAGTGGAACTGGTGGCACTTCAGTTCCTGGAGGCCAATATGTACCTGGTGGACCTAGCGACACTTCTATGCCTGGAGGACAGTATGTACCTGGTGGAACTGGGGGCACTTCAGTTCCTGGAGGACAATATATACCTGGTGGAAGTGGTAGCACTTCTGTGCCTGGCGGACATTATGGACCTGGTAGTGTTGGTGGCTCTACAGGACCAGGAGGTCAGTATGCGCATAGTGGACCTGTTGGCTCTTCATTACCTGGAGGGCAATACGTACCTGGTGGTGTCGGTGGTTCTTCCGTACCTGGAGGACAATACGCGCCTGGAGGAGCTGGTACTGCCGGTGGCTCTTCAGTACCTGGAGGGCAATATGTACCTGGTGGTATCGGTGGATCTACTGTACCAGGAGCCCAATACGCACCGGGTGGATCTGGAGGTGTCGGTGGGTCTTCCGTACCTGGAGGACAATACGCACCTGGTGTACCTGGTGGCGTCGGTGGATCAAATATACCTGGAAGACAATACGTACCTAGTGGGCCTGGTGGTGCCGGTGGATCAACCGTACCAGGAGGACAATACGTACCTGGTGGACCTGGTGGTGTCGGTGGGTCTACCATACCTGGAGGGCAATACGTACCTGGTGGAGTTGTTAGTGCTGGTGGCGCTGCAGTACCTGGAGGGCAATATGTACCTGGTGGACTTAGTGGTACCGCTGGCTCTTCATTCCCTGGAGGACAATATGCACCTGGTGGACCTAGTGGTACCGGTGGATCTTCATTCCCTGGAGGACAATATGTACCTGGTGGCACTTCAGGGACTCGAGGCCAATATGTACCAAGTGGAAGCGGTGGCTCTTCTGGGCCTGTAGGACAATATGTACCTGGAGGTCCTGGTGGTTCTTCAGTACCTGGAGGTCAATATTTACCTGGTGGACCTGGTGGTACTTCAGGTCCTGGAAGTTCTGGCAGCTCTTCAGCACCTGGAGGACAATATGCACCTAGTAGACCGGGTGGACCTGGTGGCATTTTAGGGCCTGGAGAACAGTATATGCCTGGTGGAACAAGTGGTACTAATGTACCTGGAGGGCAATATAGACCAGGTGGTGCTGGTGGTTCTTTAGATCATGGAGGACAATATATACCCGGCGGCGATCAAGGACACTATAATCAGGGAGTAAGTATACAAAAATATTAATAACTCCTTAATTCAGTGATTATGTTATTGGAATTCATGTAATGTCATTGTTTACAGGGTCCAAGAGAACAAAACACTGAGTACAACGGTAAGTTCTTTTAAATTATTAAAAAAAATGACAAAGCAACTATGTAGTTTTAACAAACGTACTTAGGTTATATAAAAAAATATAAAGAGAAATATACTTTTTAATTTAATACCACGCTATAATAAATAATGCAAAATTTTGCTTTTTATTTTTTAAGTTCTTTAAGAATAGGAGCTAATTTTTTTGTATAAGTTTACAGCCTTTACAAAAAAAATTAGCTCCTATTTTTTTAAATCAAAAAAGGGACAAAGTGTAAACTCCACTAGAACACCGAGACTTGTATTTTACCACTTACCAATTAATTTTCGATTTGGGCATTATTGAAATAAGAATGAATTAATTAATCACTTTGCTCTGTACTCATAATATATTTGCACTTTTCTAATAAATATTAGAAAACTTTCCATCAGTACAGGTTGAAATAGGATAAATTATAAGGTATAAAACGTCGGTTTTTCCCGTGTAATCTCAATTTCCATGGAAATTTCGAGAGATACTATGTCATATGTAACTTCCACAACCAGGCCAATCTTTCCCTCTGGGCACTCTGGACAAGTGCAAAAAACCTTGCAACTGATGAGGCCTCATAGTATTGCCATAAAACGGAGAATTAATTGGAGATTTTGCCTCTCATAAAATTATATCATATAGATTTTCTGTGAATATTCTGTATGTTATTATATATTATCGCTTAATATATGAAGTGCATTATATGTAAGCTCATGAAAAAATAAAAATAACAATTATAGAAATCTAAAATTTTACTTATTTACTTTTTATGTCTATTTTAGCAAAATCGTGTTCTGTCAAAGTCTTAGGGTGTGGCCTATATAATGTGCCCAGGGTATCCAATAAGTTAATGAAGGTCCTGCCTAACTTAGCATCTTTTTGGTACTCAACTTTGAGAATTTCTAGGACTAATAATGATCATAAATCTGTTACAAGCCAACTTAAAAACTTTTCTATCAATTTTTTTTCAGGAATTCCTCAGAATTATTTGGACCCAAACACAGTCGCTATAGATGGAGATGACTCAGAAGCTGAAGCTAATGTTGCTCAAAATGTGAATGGAACTACCGCAAGTGCATCCTCAAAAGGTGGTAATGACAAGGGTCGAGCACAAACGAGTGTTCAAGGGACGTACACAGGCAGTGGATCATTTCAAGCGCAAGCACAAATTACTGGTGAAAATAAGGAAGCTGAGAGTGAAGTTAGCGGAGGCAAAAAGGGAGCATCTAGCTCGGCTTCTGGAAGTGGTCGAAATAATAAATCACAAGCAAATGTTCAATTAGGTTCAGAAACCGGTTCTGTCCAAACACAATCACAAAGCAACGGCGTAATGCATTCTTCAAACTCACAAGTACAAGGTAGTGTCAAAGGTGGAATGGCAGATGCACAAGCCCGTGGTCCAGGCAGTACGTCATCTCAAGCTCAAATAGGATTTACACCCTATAAAGACGAAGAAAAATCTAGTCATGATCTTCAACAAATTCCATTTACCGGAGGTGGTATGGCATCAGCACAATCAAGTGGACGTACAGGACAATCTCAATCACAGTTACACGGGACTTTCAAATATGGTATTACATATAATGGAGCAGCCCAATCAGGAGCAAGTTTAGATAAGGACACTGTATTTCCCAATAGACTTTCATTCGAAAAAATAAATGTATTTGATGAAAAAGACAAAAACGTAAATGTAGATAAAGTAAATGTAGATATCACAGAAATACCACAGTCATTGGATACAGAGACGCCACCATTAGAATCCTCTACTTTACCCGAATCTTATGACGCTGAAGAAAAAGTGGAAATACCTACAACAGAAAATATTATTGATGAATCAATGAAAAATTCAGAAAGTAGGTATTCAGGCCATCCTCACATGGATCACCACATATCAGACTCTTCTAACTCTACATACTCAAATTCACCTACATTATTAGGTAATAGAAGATCGTTCCAAAATAATTATGGAACTATCCCTGATTACGAATTTACTACTGACAAAGAAGAAACTCAACCAGAATACGATACAGATGTAGGTTTTGAAAGTGACGCCAATGAAGCCACTGACGTAGAACAAAATGAATATTCTAACTATGACGAATATTCAAGAGACACGCCTACACATCAATATCTTCAAATTCCAAATAGAAAAGGACTTGACGTACAGCAAACAACTGGCGGTAACTCTCAGCATATAATATTAGGATCATTAAAAGACCATAATGCAGAAATTGTTCAAAAAGATACAGAACGTCCCGATGAAAATAAAGTTTATCAACCAGGCGAACGTGTTCCTGGCACCGGTGGATATACGATACCAGTCGGTTTTACAGGAAGTGTTAAGTCGGTTGCATCGAAAGACAAGACATACGTGGTGGGCTCAAAAGAATTTCCATCTCAAGCACAAACTGTTACACTCACACCAGGAACTGGTAAAATAAAATATTCGCACCCTTCACCCTATGGAAAATACGTGAAACCCAAAAACTTAAGATCATTACACAGTCCGAAAGAAAATGATAATCGATATGTATCAGTTTCAAAATCTGTAACTCGTGCACTTGATAGTGATAATAATATTAGAAAGCAATACTCGCACACCTATTACACTAAGTCGTCTTCGTGTGGGTACTTTACGTTTACATGTACAATGGTAAGTAGTGCAGAAGGAAGAAAAAAAGTGTGTAAGCCTAAAATGCCCACTAATCCAGACGGAACTCCAATAAGATGCTAATATATTTTAAGTAACTAAGAACACTATTTTTATTTTAGAATGATTTAGTATTTACCATAGCATAGTCTAGTCTTATTACTGTATTTTAAAGCAATACCCCTAAAATTGAATATATATAAAAAATCTTTGACGTTGTTGTCAGCAGTAGTTAATTTTTATAATAAATTATCGCTAAGGCTACAAATTTTCGAAGGCAAGACAATTTTTCTGATATCGTTTATTTTTATTAATATTTCACAGCAAATGCCTGATTTAAAATTGATGAATATCTTTCAAGATGAACTTTCATATTCTTCACTATATAAATTATCTTTTATTTTTAGCTTTGTAGGTAATATATAACAAGCTGCTACTCAGTTCAGTTTCTCTTCGGTTGTCACCTCAAGAATATTTTATATGTATTTTAGTAAAAGTTGTAAATAGTTTAGATTCTAATAAATATATTAAAACATTTTTGGTGTTTAAATAAAACGTTCAAAATAGAAATATAATAAAGACGTTCATGCATACATTCTCCTGTTGCTAGAAGTGGCATGTTATGCTTTTTCTTTTTGTGGTATAATATTCAATAAATTATATTGTGGTATAATCAATTGATCTAAAGTATATTTTTTCATAAAAATACTACAGTTTATAGTACAGAGAGCCTAATTCCTTCTGCAAGGTTCAATATTGTCAACTAAATATATAACTGTACGAAATCAACCTTGTACGCCCGTAAACCCGTTGTGAGTAAACGGTTAAACCCGACAGATAGAATTAGGCCCTTGACTATAACTCTTCACGCGAGTACAGAAGAAGATAACATAAATAAAAGAAAATTCTTCGGAATGAATACAATTTATTGATATATTTTAAGTACATTCATATATTGTTTCAAATATGTAATCATCACATCGACATGAGTGACTCACGAGTTATTTTCATATAATTCGAAAAACATATTTGACAAATCACTTAAGTGTACCTAAATAAATAGTCGCTCTCTAATTAACATTTCATTTGTGTAATAATACATTTAAGGAACGCGTAAAATGAGTCTTTATTTTGATATAATTTTCTAAATAACATACAATAAATATGTGTACAAGAACACTGGGCGTAGTAATACAAATACAAAGTATTTAATTTATGTATTAGATAGAATCTGCACAGAAAAACTTATTTGTCTCTAACGTGATTGTTGCAAATGCCAATTAGTTCAGGCCAACGACAGTACAATCTACGTAAATAAAAAGAGATTCCAAATAATTTAATAAATGTTACTTATTTCAATAAAATAGGTCTTTTAATATATCTATCCGTTAAAATACATTATAAAGTCACAGGAATGTTAAATTAATGAGTTTTATTATCCACTATGAACACGAACAGATTTCAAAAAGACACATTAATTTTACTCGAGGGTGTACATATAGAATAGAAATTAAAAAAGTTGACAGTCTTAGTATTAACGCATATAAGTACAATTTGATTTTAAGGAATGTACATACATTTTACGGTGATAAATTTCGTTAAATGTAACGACATTTAAGGATGAAAAACACATACACACATTGTATCAGGGTGGATTTTTTCTTATATCATGTATGTATCATTGAGTAAAGTATATATAAACTGTGACATATAAAACCTTCTTCGTTTATTACAAAGATATGGTGTAAAGTAAATAAAGGACGGTTCAAAAGTGCCGATTAATTCTGATATAATGTGTGCATATATTGAAAAATATTCTTCAGTCACGGTTTTTTTTTCACAATAATAGACATTAACAAATAGTTATACATTTAATATGATAGTGTGTTAAAATTGTTTTACAAACTTTACATAATTTAAATGAAAATATCATTTAAATCGTATCAAGTGTTTACAAAATGTTACTGTTTCAATCTAATATTTAGAACAATTACTATGATTAATAGAGTGAAACATTTAATTATAATTATTTTATGATCTACAAATGAAATGTATATAGTTTTAGACAAGTTCGATTACAATACATTGTTTAAAACAGTATATGACTTGAATTCTGATCACTTTAAATTTTAAAATTTAATATTTCCTACGGTATAAATAAAGGCATGCAAATGCTATGTTTAATCAGAAAACTCTAGACAATGGAGCAAATGTAAATCGTAAATATAATTTGCTTTTTTATATATCTAATAATACTAAAAAATAAATCTAAGCTACACAGAACGCTGCATACAGAATCCTGTCCAGATTCAGAGTTAAGATCATCAGTCCAGTAGAACTTCTCGGCTCAGAAGAAGTTCTCAGATCAAGAGAAGTAATACAAATACAACATTATCTATTATTACTACTACTGCAAAATAATAAAAAAAACTTCTTATTGTATAACGCAAACTCAAAAAACAGGTTACACAAAAATAGGAAAAAAATCAGTCTATGTATGGAATGTTCCGTTTTGGTAAAAAAAAAAGTATTAACGACAGAAGTTAATCTCCTTAATATAATTTGTTTAGCGACACTGTAAAATCAAAATGGATTCATTTAAAAGTACTTTTTTTATTTGAAAAATTCAAACTTTCTAGAGCACAAAATACTGAATGTATTTGTCTTAAACTTACCATTAAAATATCCTTAAATTAATTACAAAGTAAAAATAAATAGCTACTAACTAACCTAATCGAGTGCATTCGAAATAAAACTTAATTTGACTAAAATATCAAGCACTATACGAGTTGGTGGGCATCAGGGCTCAATTTATATAAAATTCTAGATTTTATATATGTAGTAATAAAAAAAACTTAAAGAGCTATAATAGAAATGATATCACGATAACCTAAATTACCATTACTATTTAATATTTTTAATCACTTTGTTTCTACTTCTAACATGGCAATCAAAGTTACATAAAACTCAAAAATTATAATATAGCAGTTATTAAATTAAAGAATAGCTGTAAGTTTATTAACAATCACAAACATATTTTTTTAATAAACATAAGGCAATTTCACATTTTGACTATTTACATAGAAAAATAACCATAAATAGCCGTGCAACAGAAGTGATGGCGATAAATAAAGAATACGTACTAATTAAGACCCACAAAGATTTAGAAATTGATTCCACGAGCAGAACGTAGAATTGTTGTTCATTGGGCATAATAACAATATTTTTAAACTTCTCAAAGTATTATACACGTAGTTTGTTTTGAATAAAAAAAGTATTAATAAGCGTATATTTCGAGAGGTAGTGAATAGTTAAAGCAGCAGAAAAGTATTACAGTATCGATATACCACATTTAAATCCAAAGTGGCCTAGAATCACAAAGCGGGCGTAAGAAACTAAAATAAGTCTTCAAAAACAAGCATTGAAATTAACGCATACCACCTCAAGTAATCGTAAAATTTAAACATTGAGCAAAAAAATTTTTTCATATATTTGAGCGATAATCTGTTCATTTCTTATTATTAAAAAGATAAATAGTTAATTTTCAATCTAAAAGAGATACCTATTTGAAATCACTCTTCTTGATTTATCATAAAAACTGCGATTGTCCCTTAAAAACACTTTTAATTTGTAATAATATAAGTTCGGTGAGAAATGAAAAAGGATATCTCTATTTTTTGTTGCTTTGAATGGGCATTAAAATTTAACCTTACACTAAACTGTTACGTTAATATAATCATAATTATTATTGATTCGATTGATTGCAACTGTCCGAAGTGCACAAGTTCTATTGTCAATCACTATTTACATGTGAAACTATTCTATTTCAACATGCAATTTAGACCTTAAGGGTTTACAGTAAAGAACACCGATGATATTTAATTATTTTAGATATTTTCTTTACGTCCTACTAAAACTATGAAGTAAATTTATTGTTACTGTAATTATTCGTAAACTTATCGTGCAAACTTATCGATAAAATTATCAAATAAAGTCATGCACACTCATTATTTTCTTCAAACTATGAGTGATATTCACGAAAAATATAAATTAACCACAACACACAGGCATCACTATCACACAACCGCCGGGCACACTCGATGATTAAATATTCCTTATTGAGATCAACATTAAGTACAAGCCGTACGAATAAATTTTGAGATTCTTAAAATGACACATTTAATAAATACTGATGTATGGAGGAACTTGGATTATCGAGATGGCTACTAAAGAGTCGATACGATAAATAATTTTATGAACATTTCATTAACAAATTAATGATTAGAAACCCTACACTAATATCGGTACAAAAAAATTTATAAGTACCTATAATATGAAAAACTTTGAAAATAGTCGAATATTCTGATAATGTAAGACGACTAAAAATAATGTTCTATAATAACTTTTTAAACATTTCAAATAATGTATACGTTGACATAGATGAATACGAGAATTGTTTTGTAATTCGAAATAGTACCTTTAATAAAAACTTTATAATCATAGTACCCGGCAAAAAATAATCGGTTAGGTTAGGATTGTACATTGTCATCCCTGTCCCCTGAAGATGTAGCAATATACTGTCTATTAACACGATGTTAAAACTGCTGTTTTTAATAATAAATGAAAGACGCGTCTTAAAAATATATTAGGTTACTCTCATGTTTTATATAACGGGTCTTATCGTGATAACTAATGGTAGTAAACGCTTTGACAAGTTGTATCTTGTATGTTATAATATGTACTTATAGTTATCGGGATATGACCCGTTATATAAAATATAAATAGTATAAATCGCGAAAGTTTAAATTCTATAGGTTTCTCTGGTCTGATACTAAATGTCATAGCATAATTTTGTGGACTGTTGTGGGTGTTTTACAACTATGTACAGATATATTTAAATGAACGCGACCGAGTCCTATCGAAGTTATGCAGTGATTAACAAGTGACGAAATGTCTCATATTTGTGAGGGACAGAAAGACGCCATGCAAAGCCGAAGCTAGCCGACTACCTCTTTCCAAGGCTCGAAGTTTTCTGCCGCGTATATGCCGCGGACTATACATGTGTTTTGTTGTTATTTGTATAGTCCATAACTTTCGAGGTGCAATTAAAATTGATTTTATCCCATATTACCCTGAAATACAAAATTTTGTCGAATACTCGCTACATTTTTAACAGATAAATATTATTTTCCATTCCTAGTGATTTTTAATATATTTTTTTATTTGTTTTTGTTATTTTTAATATATTTTTTTATCTGTTTTATAAGAAAATCATTATAGATACATTCAATAAACTAAATTCAAATTTCAATATGTATCTAATATGAGATCACTTTTAATCCGTCCGTTTGTATTTCTCTGAAATGTTTTCAGCCTCAGCCTTACTTGGATAGTAATTTAACGATGTCATAATTATATTTCATAAGCGACCGGAAAATGTTTATAGAGTTCGATTTGAAGTCATTTATTGATTTATGTTTTATGAAATATAATGTAACGGGTGATAACACTATTATTGAATTCTTAAATTTAGTTTAAAAGTAAACAAACACCGGACACCTTACCAGACGCACCTTTCAAGTATTGATTATTAATGAATTATTTATTAGAATGGCAACCTGCCAATGTATTAATACTATTAATGTGTACGAAATTTCTGCTTATTATTTAATATTTAGGTGCTGTTCTATATTTTTTGTACTTTGAAGATGCTTTTTTCATATAATACATTTTAAAATAAGAATTATCGTGAAAATTTATAAATATGTAAGGATTACATCATGTGTTCGAACACCAACTGATTACTCGTTTTGCATGTAACATTTTCTTTGCTTAACATCTGCATAATTAGACACCGAATGGTAAATATGGTATTACTGTATATTTCATTTTCTATAAACTTAGGTGAATAAATCAAAATGACACTGGATATTATGCAAGATGGACAGTATTTGCTAGTAAATAATACGGATTCTATTTCAATAAATATGGACTTTAAATCTGTAGCTGTTTGTAAAATCTTTAGAGAGATCTATTAATATTAAGTTATATAAATAGTAGTAATACAAAGTACATTCAGATAAACATTCCACAAACGGATTGGACATCTATTACAAAATTAACAGAGCAAGAATTGTATCTATTATTAGAAAAAAATATGTATTTCTTGCTCTTTTTAAACATACATTGAAGAGTATATAACGTCTAAATCTATAAGATTTAATCAGTTTTAGGACTTTCTTTTACATAAATCTTTAAAACAAGACCTGGATCTTGTCTACATTTCATACCTTAATAGAGAAACTAATGAATAGTTAAAACCACACACACTATACTGTATTCATTTCCAATATAAAAAATTTGTTTTTTAGTTACTAATAAAATAAAAACTAGAATATTACATACAATAAGAAAGACGACAAATATGTAACAAAAAAGTCTTTCAAAGGTCAAAATAATGCTGGATTTTGATATATTTAGGAATTCCCATTTTTCATATTGGAAATGAATCAGGTAGAGCTTTTTTTTAAAACGTTTTCCAGGAGGAAATAGTCTTTGATATTTAACAATTTGACAAAAAAATAAAATATGTTCATCTTATAATTTACCGGTAGGTCCCTTACGTAGCTCCTCGTAGACGTTTCAGCCGTTCCTTCTCAAGATGATCAACGGGAGGTTCGCGCTCGAACGATACTAGTTCTAATGCTGGAATAAAAACAAATAAGTTTTAATAAATGTGTACAAAACTAAAATTTTGACATAATATAATCCAAATGTAAAACATAATTAGAATTAAAGAATGTGTTCTATATAGTATATCCTTCTAATTAATATTAATAGTATATGCTGCAAATTTTTATTATTTTTCTTTACAACCGCAATGAAAATACATAACTATGTGAAATTCTCAACTCTCTACCTATAACGATTCATTAAATGTAGCCTGCTGACAGATGGACAGACAATGGAATCTTAGTAAGAAGGCCCATTGGCATCTTTCTGGTATGGAACCTTGAAAAAGTTAACGTTGTATTGGAAGTTTTTTTTTGTGAGCTCGTCTCAGGAGGGTCAAGTGTGATCACGCCATTCCTATTAGAGGTAAACCCTAGCCGTACAACACTCGCACAGAACATCGGCGTAAAGTGGCTTATATAGACAACACTGATATTGATATGATACTGCTGACAGCAGATGGTTTTTGATTTTTTATATTAATTGGATGCTATTAAGCAATACCATGTCAAGCTACACGAACTTCATTTGAGAAAATGGCGTCTAAAGATTTAAAAACTTCTCTAGATAAACATTTTTTCAGGACTTATATAGATTAGATGACTTAAAAAAAAAATTTAAAAATGTAATGCAAAATCAGAACACACAAATATCTCCGAATTTGGCTTTTGTGGCTGGACACATTATTTTTTATCAGCATCTATTGAAATAAATCAATGTTGTCAAAACAATCAGACCTTGCTCGGTGAGCGTGGGGCGCTCGCTGAGGAAGCGGCAGGCGGGCAGGCGCGGGCGCGGCGCGGGCGGCGCGGGCGGCCCGTCGGCCAGCAGCCGCCGCGACGCCAGCTGCGCGCTCACGTGCCGCGCCAGCAGCGACAGCTTCTCGAAGTTCACTCGCCCGCCCGCCAGTCTGCAACGTGAGAATTACACGTATAACTTTTGCTCTCAGACTGCGGTCTAAGGTATTTATCACTAATACTTTTTATTATTATTGATTATATATATGATGACATGTAAAATACCGAATCTACATTTTAATGTATTATTTGATTATTAAGTAACATAAGAATGAATTTATTTATTTTTACACCTGAAAGAGTTAACTGTTTGTGCCTTATTTTTTGACATATACAGTTTTTATAGTACTGAATTTAGTTTTATTCATCTGTTTGTGCCTATTTATATAATTAGCAATATGATAGTAAGTCGTAACAGTAAACGTATATATGAATTACCAGTTGCAATGCATTGCTTTTAAAGGATTAAAAAGAGAGAGAAGAGAAGCTAAGTAATATAACGCACAATTATAAACCAATTAAAAAAAATCGATATTTAACTAAATAATTTTACTACGGTAGTTTATAGGATCATAAGATTTTTTTTTGTTTTTTTAAATATATACATACTTTGTAGGAGATCCCTGATTAGCGAAATGCAAATCTCTGCATGTGACAGACAATAGAGGGACTGCAGTCTCCGTGGGGGCTGCGGCCAGCGCTGCCCGGTACCTTATCATAAAATAATAATTTTCAATTATCTTTGTATTTACATTAAAAAGGAATCATTAAAATTAAAACGACACATAATTACATAAATTTAAACTATCAAACTGCTAATATCTTGTTATTTTGTAATAAATATTTTACCTACCTAGCATGATTACCACTGGGTTCCACGCAAAGCTCCAATTGCCTCAACTGTTGCCCGCAGACAGCACTTGTGCGACTCCACTGTATCAATATACAAATACATTTCATTCATGTATAAAATAACTATTTTCATTAATCTTGAAATCACAAAATTAAATCTCACCGTTTTTTTAAGACGTGTAATGGGCGCCATATTAAGAGCGCTTATAATAGCCATGAGCGAATTAAAATTGCCCAAATTGAAACACTCCCGTGCTGTCATCACCCACTGCTCCATAATACGGGCGCGGTACTTACTTTTCACTGCCTGTAATATAGACAGATCTTTATAAGGAGCAAAAGTAACACAGATTAATACACACACAGAGATAATTAGTAATCATTTAATTTGTTTTATAACACTTTCGAAGAGCACACATTCAACTAAAATAATTGAATCTGTTTCTAGATATCAATATTTATAATAATAAGAAACAATATACTGCTTATCGATCGTCTGATGTTTCGCAATGACTGCCATACATAAATATTTACCCAAGAGTAACCACAAATGCGATACCAGTTAATAATTGCCTAAAACTAAAACTAATATTTAAACAAAAATTTAAACCATTTTAATCAAAGCCCCATGATACTTCCACTGTAAGTTGGTGAAGAGTGTATTCTGCTGATTCGAGATGAGGATGAATCATCAGTTCAGGTTTACGTAAGAATGTTATTCTATTATCATTTAAGTCACAGTATAGTAAATTCCGATTATATCAGTCTAATAGATGTTGCTTGAATCTGTTCAACAACCATTAAAGAGCTGATAACTTTCAAAACATCTGAACATATTTTAAACTAAAACCATACCGGTTATATCAGCTTTTAACCAAAAAAAAACTGCATCAAAATTGGTTTATTTCTTAGAGAGCTACAATGCAATGCCACAGACAGACACATAAATACACACGTCAAATTTATAACACACTCTTATTGTATGGAGGTTAAAAAAGGAATAAGGGAAGATTGAGAAATGCTCAGTTTATACCAAAAATTAATTATTATATTACCTTCAAAATATCTGAAGCGACAAGATAGCTCAGTCTGTTAAACCAGTCAGCATAGGCCTCCAAGTTCTTTGTGCTTTTAGTATCCACATGGTGAAGGCTGATGTTCTTTTTCGAAGTTGACTGCCCTGGTTGTGGAGGAGCAAATGTTTGAACGAACTCCTCGGGCCCCACAAATGATAGTCGATGTAGTTCAAGAATAGTCAGTTGATTAGCAAGCTCCACTGGTGTCAGACCTAATGTAAGAATATCTCCCTGGATAGAATAGAATATTTTTTATGAGATAAATATATATAGTTTATCGTTATTAACTTTAATCTATACTAATATTATAAAGAGGTGAAATATGTTGTAGGTTTGTATGTAAGGGATAATCTTTGAAACTACTGGTGCAATTAAAAAAAATCTTTTTGAGTTGCATATCTTTTTTATTGAGGAGGGTTAAAGGCTATATTACTCACGCTAAGACCGATTTTAATAATGAATAAAAAAGAAGCATGAATCTCTAAATTATTAAAACATTTTATGAATAAATCAGCTTTCAGTAATTTTTTATAAACAATATTTACCTGTGGCAGTTGATCCACACTGCTAACCTGTGGAACATCAACTAATGTCTCCTCATATTGCTCGAGAGCTGTTAACTTATCAAGCAGCCTCTCCAGCATGCTAGACACTTCAGATCTTATAGACGACATATGTTCTGCTGCACATCTACATCGAAACAAAATATGCACATAATTAAGGTTCAAATATAGAAACTAACAATCAAACCCAATAACATATAATTCTATATTAAGCAAAGTTCACATATAAGTTACCTTTGTGTAATACTCCTCACAAGCGCCATGACCCTGTCATCACGGAAATCATATGGAAACATCGCAGTCCACTGGCTTAGTACCCGCACTAAGGCTGCCATATCAGCCACTTCCTTATCTATCAACTCCTTCATTTCTCCTTTACCCTGAAAAAATGTATTTTTTTATCACCACTATTTATAAAAATGGTACAAATGGTTACTTCTTTAATAATTAATAATAATAATTTAATAAGTTGAACAGTCAACTAATAATACAATTATTTTAATCAGTGCTGATACAATATGCTCGAGTTTCTGATGGAAACCGCTGAAAGCTAGCGTAAAATAAACCTGTCAGCAGCTTAAAGCTATTTCAATTCACAGTTCTAGATAACTAAATTTGCTGTTAGTTGCAAGATTGAAATCAATAGACTTTGACCTAATAACCTAATATATGTAAGAATGTAGGTACCTGGCTGCTCAAACATTCCTGTACGTTCAAATTTCCTAGCAAGTTAGAATACGTATTTCTCTTTCTACAAATTATTATTTGATTTCTGTGCATTATTATTAATATTGTACTAGTATTTTTTTATTACAATTATACTTTATAATATATGGTTAACAACACAACAAAGAGGTCTTATCGCTAAAAGTGCTCTCAGACAACCTATGTATAAATAATATAAATTACTAAATTGACAGGGTGAGACAGGACAGACGTGTAGTTTTTACTTTAAAACATAAGAAAAATATAAATCCACCAACAGCACAGTATTTCCTCACCAACAGCTAGAGCTCCAGACTTAAAAAATGCCTCATTTTGCTAGAGTTTACAAACAAGGCAAGGCAGTTAACCTTCTGTATCAACCCTTGATCCATTAACAAGATTATTAGGCATTAACCGAGACGACAATAGAGACAGTTATTGTTGAGTTCACACACCATGTGGCAATAATCTGGTAAGCAAGGAATAAATATTTACTTAATTTTTCCATTTCCACTTTTATAACATTATTATCATATGAAATATAAGTACTACCCACTATATCTGGTTTATTCGCTGTCATATAACTGTCAGTGATATATATCACTCCTAGAACTGTGCATTACCATTTTTAAGAACCAGTGTAGTGTTATCCCTATAATAAACACCTCGACATCCACAATTTCGTATGGAAGATGACAACAACTAGAAATAATATGCCTAAGCATTCCACCAGGATGCTGACATTGTCAGCATATATCTATAGTTCCATCTTTCAATATGTATTTCCAGTAGTTGTCAACCTAGTAGGTATTTTCATTGATAATTACACAAATAAATATCTTTCCTTTTTGTAGCCACTATATAATTATACTAAGAAAATAGTAAGTACTATTCATTTAAAAGAACTTACCACTTTATCATAATTCTTAAAATATCTCTTGGATAACTTGGACAGCAACTCGTGAGGTTTGACAAAGAGACGAGAGCAGAGTAGGAATGTGAAAGTGAAGGACTTGCTGGCTCCGGGACGCAACATGTCCACTAAAGTATCAAAAGTAGCATTCACTATTTGTCCGTCTTTATATTCCACATCAGTTTTCTCAACAAACGGAACAGAAGCTTTCACAGTAGGAGCCAAGACCGTTGCCAACTAAAATCATACAACACAGTAATTTATTATAAATAATATATAACATTGATTATATATTGTAAACCAAATAAAGTAATAATTATTTAAATATAAATAAAATACTTAATTTTACTATAACTACAGTTTTGTATATTATTTTAATAATTACATTTATATCTAGCAAAAATTAAACATCAAATTAAAACTGTCAAATTAAAATTAATATACCTGAGGTGTTTCAACGGTTTGGGCACTAACGAAATTTATACCACCATTCATCACCGTGTGTTTGCAGCTATTCTCAGACATGAAATTGTTTCCTCTTACCATTGAGTAGTAATCATCATTCTGTAAAACCAGCATTTATTTTAAGCATATATATAATTATTACTTGATATTATACAAACTAAAACCTTTTTAAATAAAGGGGTTATCTCATACCAAAAGATTTTATGTTTTTATTTTTATTATGGCATTATTTTATTACTCAATTCAAATAAAGGTTGCTTGAAAGAATATGTTTCATATACAATTGTTGTTTATCTTACTAACACATAAAATTTATTTTGAAAAATTTTAAACAATAATTTTTAGAGAACCTCATTAGATTTAATATATAGATAGATAAAGAAATTTTGCAGCTTCTACTCAGAACTACCTTTACAAAGTAAAGTAAGAGCATAAAATTTTTTTGAATGTTGTCTAAAATTTAGTTTTACCAATAAATTCTATTATTTCTAAGATAAAATATCAATAAGCACTTGAAAAAAAAATCTATAAATAAAATATCATAATTTAAACTTACATCATAGTAAGACAGACCAGTGCCATGAAGCAGTGTAGTATCTGGGGTCATAGAAGAATGATCAGGTGGTGGCGGAGCAGGCTCGGTTGGTGGGGGTGGCAACTTTATAAAATCAACATTAATTTTAGTTTGTTACAAATGTAATCTCAAAATTTTAAATGAAATCAAACAAATATAAGAAAAACATTGCTCAAACAGCTAAATTCAATTCTAGATGTTCATTCCTATGAACTCAAGGGTTCAGAAGAATGAACATCTAGAATTGACCACACTACTAATAAAAGTATAATAATTAGACCATTTCATCAAAAGCCTCCTAAATAATTACAGAAGTGTAAGTATAAATTAAGAATTACACTCGTAAATTTGACTTTAGAGAGCAATGTAGAAAGACCTAAAGAGTGATATAAAGTAGTAGATGTGTTTTAATTGTAACAAAAGTTGTAGATGTTAAAAATAAGGCATCAATGGTTGCCTTAGGTGAGAAAATCCACGATCAATTACCTTATATTATATTATTATGATAATTGAGAGAAAAACTTACAAATTTCATTCTCGCCTTAGATAAAGTCAGTCGCTTTACAATAGCAATGAGAACAATATTATATGAAGAATTTATGTATTAAATTTTATTTCATATAAATTTTATATGTCACAATAATTTAAAAATATAAGCTTTAGGGTATATTTAAGTACATAGTAATTTTTGAAAACTCCAATGCTCACCTTTATATTGCATCCACTACATGACGCCTCATTCAATTTACTTGCGTAGTAATACATAGCCATTCAACACTTAATAGCCAAACTATATAATTATGTGCTTCTTACGAAGCCCAGATGGCTTCTAAGTTAAATATTCCATTTGAATATCTGAAATATTAACTTTTATAATTTTATTAAGAACTGCTTGCTTCCAATTTTTCTATTCTATTTTAGTATTTTAATTCTATTTTAGTGTACATTTATGGTTTGATCGTTCAAATAGCTGGCAAACAAGCCGGTGGGACTTCTGATGATAAGTGATAACTTATAATACACTGGTAATTTTCAGCACCAGATGAGCTATGAATGCATTGCCAGCTTAAAGAGGAATGAGGTATTAAGGGAATAGGGGACTCTCACAATATGAAATACTATGTGAACTATTTCAAATTGATTTACTGTAAGAGTGAGGTACTGCCCCAGTTGACCCAGCCCATACTGCTTGTAGTAGTCAGTAGGCTGACTGTCACTCTCCACCTCAGTTATCGCATTATAACTGCTTTATAATAATATTTTACATACAATTCATTCTCTAAGTCATATTTATTTATTACTAATTAGCACAAAATTATAGTATTCAGTGGAATACAACTCTTCGATCTTTAATAATGAGGTAAAATGAGAACAAGTTCCTTAATATTTATAGAAATGCCATAAAAATAAAAGCAATAACAATTATCGCTTACTTTCGAAAATCACTACGACACTATTCAAACATTGATTTTGAAATGTAGGTAATGGATATATGAGATCCTAACTGCAAAAATTTCAGGATTGTGAATTTATAAATGTATTTTAAATAAAACGATATCGAGTAAAAACATTAGCTCGATTAAATCCGTTACAAATTGTTTATGATTTCAATATATGATTTATTATACTTGAAACAAACGTTATTGTAAAGGTATAACGTTTTAAGATTTCAGTCGCGTAAAGAAAAATTATACGCATTAATGTAATTAATTTTTTACAAGCAATATATAATCTTAGTTTAGCATTCATTGATTAATGTTTATTATACTAACACAGCGTAGAGCGTTTCGCTTTATTGATAAAATGTTTAGTGTTACATCTGGATGCAGTGAAAGTTAAGTTCCACACGAAAATGTTGCACTCACCTTTATATAAATTTAAATAGCAAACACAACATTTAAAAGTGTAAAGTTACATTGGGAATCTAGCACATATTTAATTCAATAAAAATATTAAATACGATTTTATCAAATAAAGTAGCGCCAATGCCAATACAATTCTAACTCTGGTTGGCACTACTTTTTATATTCCATAATTTTCATGTTTTGTCTATATACCACAGACAATAAAATATTGTGTTCCTATATATGCACAGATATTTTTTTATATTTATTAAAGCGTACAAGCTACTATTAATAAATGTTTAAAATATCAATTTATTATTTTGTATATAGTTAAAAAATTTAAAGAAAATATTCTATTGAGTACTTAGCACTTAGCAGAGCAGCTTATGCTACGCATACACGATGCGAGCTATCGTGTGAGTTAGGTCAGCTACCCTAGTCGGTTACTGCAGTACATTTACTCGTATTGTGTTTCGTATGAATAAGTGTAAATTGTAATATGAGAGTCCGTCAGTAACTCAGAACCAAGTCACAGCATTTTTTTTTCATTTTATTCACCGTTCAACTTTTCCTAATCGGTTCAATAGTTAATGAAGTGCGGTGGAATTAACGTAAATAAAACATACGTATTATTTAAATTATAATTTTGATCATCAATTTACAAATTTTAGTATATATAAAAAAACTATCACTATACGTGTATATACGTAAACAGCCAATCCTATAATATATATTAACCCTCCCTTGGTGTTGCAGTTGCCTAGTAGTTGCCGATTAATGTTATAATAAATGTTTAATAAGATCTGTATCTTACTGTATACAGAGTAAGAGATATTTCATGACGTGTCTAGTCCCTTAAGACAAAGAGAAATGATATACTTTAGTGTAACAGTTTGGAAAAGTAAAAGAGAGAAGATAATGTAACATTACTGGACAAAGAGCCCTTCTCCTGTTGAAAAGATGTTGGATATAGACTTGTACTAGAATACAGATTGATTAACTCGTAAGATTCGGTCATACAATCCGAGTAACTGCATTGCAGTTACTGACTGGATCGACACGCATTCTAGCTCCCAATGTTAACTGTCTATTGTCAAGTCAGAAGCTCAAACTGTGTAACTTCGGCATTATACTGAGTCTTTATGTCTATGGTTTTATTCATTTATTGATTTCTGTTTATGGTTTGAAATTAAATTATGCTTTTTATTATATTGGTAGTAAACAGATAAACAGAAAATGGTAAAAGCTCATAAATGGTGTACTTGTACAAATTTTGCGTATGAAGTATATACCTTTTTGTATAAACCTTTGTGTAGTTGCGATTAAATTATTAAATGATGAATAATGTTGTTATGACACACAGTATGAAATATATTTTTTCATAGTCGAATGCCAATGATTTCGTACTCAATCATAGAGGCCGCTGAAAATTGTAGCTTTAGCGGATATGAACTCATAATAAACTAAACAATGTAACAGAGTAGGAGCGCTATAATGGCAACTTTACAATAGTAGAAAATATTATTTTTTTATATTTATAGTAGCCGTTCTTTAGGAAAATAAAAATTTGGGCTGTAAAATAAGAATAAAGTTAGAAATCTCACAAGAAAATGCATATTGTATATTTGTTTTGTTAGAAGATGTCAAAATAGATTAAAAATTAAAATCTATGATTAACGAAAAAGTAACACTCTGCGATGATTTACTTGGTTAATATAACAAATATTTTAAAAATACCTCATGACATTGTTTAAAACGATATTTATATACCTGTATATGCAATACGATTTAATGACAAACGTCACTGTTTAGCAAAATTTATGTGTCCTTTAAATAAAAACACATATTTCATTACTTTTTTTGCAATATCGCCTTTAAAATATACAGAAAGCTCAATTATGAAACGATATAGTCACAGAGTAATCAGCTGGGCTTTTTCCAACAAAACTATGTTAATTAATAGAATTATAACGTGTATTATTAAAAGATTGTAATTTTCCCTTGTAGAAAAATAACTCAGTCATTATTACTCCTTTAAATAAGAAAATTGCGATAAAACAAAACACTGTCACAGATGTGACATTAAACGAGACCATTTCGCGGTATAACAACTAGATGAATGTATCAACAAAATATCGAAAATCTTTTTTTAACTAAAACAGTTGAAAATGTTTTCTATGAAATGGCAAAACTACGTAATTTAAGAGTTCACTAATTCCAAAAAACGTTATATTTATTATTAGAACCACTTTTCTATAGAACCAAAAAAAACTATATTATGAGTACTGCTAAATTAGGAAAAAGTACAATTTTTAAAACGTAGATACGTTCATCTGACTCTCATACCGCGATTTGTTTAAATCATTATAATTTAAAATGTAATGATATTTTAAGTTAGAATAACTAGTTTATGTGCATATATCAAAATAGTAAGAAATAATGTTTACCATTAATAAAACATAAAATAAAAATTTGTTAGTAATCCCAAGGTATTTAATAATTGGTTAAAAATTGTACCTTGCAATATTTTAAAAAGGTACATTTAGGTGCGGACTTACCAAATAACTAAATCTTGTTTTGACATTTCAACCCGCTTTTTTGTATTAATTTTGAATTTAGTTCAAAGCATGAAATACATTTGGTATCCATAGTAACTCTATTAAACCTAATATATAATAACTACGCAAGAAGCCTAATTTAGCTCAGTCTTTATTTACATAAAACTGAATTATGTAGGTAGATAATTATTTCATTATACTTTAAAGAACTATTCAGAATTATCTATTTTGTAAGAATAAGAAATATGGAGAAGCGCAGATCAACAATTTCTACACTGCCTGCTATAGAAACATTACAACGAAATGTTAAGAAAGCTCCTACTTGTTATAAAAGGTAAAATTGTTATAGATTATACTTAAAAGGTAATCTGAAAAAAGCAACAATATTAAATTAGCCTTTTGACTATGCATATGTATAACTTTTTATTTATTGTTTATTTAGACCTTAATGTCACAAAATGTTATTAAAACAGCTATATTCTTTTCAAAATCATAGATTAGGAACCACAGTATTTTATTTTAATTAGTAACTTAGTTAATATATTTTATACAGATTTATAATTTAGTCACTCCAATAGTAATCAAGTGATATAATACAAGCATTCTATTCACAAATGCAATTGGGTTATGTAGTTACATAGATGATTCCATTTAGCTTCCCCAAAGTTTACACCCTTAGGTAAATGGGTAACCTTTAGGTAGGGATAAATAAAATATAGTTCTGATTGTTGTTCTGAGTTTCCACCCCAGGGTACAATAAGGTATTAAATATATTTTATATATTTTGTTTGATTTTTGTTAAATATAAAACACTCAATTTTTTTGTAGTAACAAAATGGAATTAGCTTTTTTGTAATAAGCTTCATCAAAAATCATATTGAACAAATTGAGATAAAATTAAATTAATCCTGTGTAATGTAGAGAAACATAATTAATAAATTCTTTAATGTATCCAGAAAATTCTAACACTTATTTCGTTGTCTAGTTGTTGGGTATCTTGCAAGAATTTAACTCTTCTAGTATACATTTGTGACCATTCTCTAAATTTATTACATACAGTAGATATATGAAAAGTATGAGTTTTTTTGCTTAAATGATAATAAATTGATTTAATAATTAGATACTAATTTATATATATTTTAAGATGTAGTGTCAGTCAGAATTGACTACATAATCTAGGGGAACAATCAGAAGAAAATTAATAAAGGAATACCAATTATCCCCCTAAGGGTGGATATTTTAGGGTGGATTAACAGAATCATCCATTTACTTCACATTTCCACAGGAGCCGTTCATTTTTATCATAATTATAAGTAAAAAACTAAAAATAGCTTATGTCCTTTCCAAGTGTGTTAATTTTTTTGCATTTTTGAGTTTTTTAGTTACTAACATACATACAAAAATAAAGATCTTTTCTGTTTATATATTAGATCATAATTTTATTAAATTACTGAAATTATGAATATAAAATAAACTCTATAGTAAAATTTAACATCAATAAATTAAAATCCTTATGAATAAAAATAAAATTATTGCACCACCATGCGTCTAGGGCTTATTATTTACTTTTGTATTATAACTTAATATATACCTTAAAGAGCCTTCTTATTTAGTCTATAAAACAATAGTAATTTTACAAAGCACATTGTTTATCTTTATTACAGAAAATCTCGTGATATACCCTTTCATTTGCCTCACAAGAAGCTTATGGACAGAATAGAATTTGTCGAAAAAGAACCAGAGCCATTGGTATTTTATAGTTATTCCTTTCTTTAAATATCTTTCTTATATTAAAAGGTTTTCTTTCCAATCGAAATATTATTCTTTCCACATTAAAATTAAGAATATAAATAATTATTACATAATTAATTTTGATATAAATTATAAGGTTTTATTGAATTCATTGTTATTATCTTTTCAATTTCAGTCTATAGTAGAGATTTGATGTCATAGTATTGTAAGAAATAATCAAGTTTATTAAACCAAAATATATATTCTGTAGACAGGATTTGCTTTTGCACAAGTAGAACGGTTCAAGAATGAGAGAAAAATTGGGAAACTACATTTAGAACCCATTAAGTTTGACAATGGTTAGTACATTTACTGTTCCTTCTATCGTGGTATACCTACGAGTGAGCATAAAATCTAATCTTAGGTGAGAACTACACTTGATAGTGTAGTTCTCACCTGTAGCCTGTAGTTATCTACTAGTGTAAAAATAAGGCACTGACCATAAATCCTTTCAGATGTAAAGCAGTGACAAAAAACTTATATAAATCTTAATGAAAATATGAGAGCAAAACTTCTAAGTGTAATTTTCGCCTAACAACAACCCACAGGAATGGTTCTTACTTTCTATTAAAACGTTGTAATTCAAATGATTCTGTATTATAAACTGTTTCTTTGAATCTCTACAAAGATGTACCAAGATTTAATACAGTTAAATACATGAATATTCAATTTAATATAAAGTAAGTTCAATATAGTATTTGAATAGGTATAATTAAGAATAATTTATTTCTCATTCACAGATATAAAAGAAAAAAAGAAAAAGACAATAAAAATCCATGAATCGAGTAGTAGCTCTGAAATGAACAGAAGAGATGTAGGAACTAGTGACCCTCTAAAGATTAAGCCTGAAGTTGCCTCACAGAAAGAAGTGATAGAACAAGTTCGCAGTAATCCTTCCTGTGGATTTCTCTATATGGTTTATGCTGTACATCCACAAAATGTTTATTTCACTCCATACTATCTCAAGTAAGAATAATGTATTTTTTATTAATTGAGTATCAAAAATAAACATTCCAGTTTGGGTATGGTTGTAACTATTTAGTGATATACATACCCAGAGGTAAGCAAGGTAACATTAAGGAATATGCGCAATCTTTTGACTCAGATAATTATAAAACTTAGCTATTTTGATGGTAATTCCTATTCTATCAGGAGTGATAATGCATATACAAGGGATATACATATTTATTGGTCCTGAGAGAAGGGGTGCGAGTTTGAGTTCTATTTCAAAGTGGTATATATGTAGAACTAATTGAGCCTTACTAGGCTAGAGATTGTAACTTTGGTAAATGATCTAAGTAAATAACTTGAAATAAATAATATTATAGTAATTTATAATTCGGTATATCCTTTAATGCAATATGTTTTAAAAGTATGTTTAAAACCTCTTGTAAAGTTATTAAAAAAGTATTCTACATTAATAACTATTGTAAAATTTAAATAAACTTTTAATTTTTATTTTCACAGCGTAGTGCCTTATGAGGAGATAGACAAAAAGAATTATCTCACAATCAGTCCATGCGGCGTGACACATTACACAAATGAAATGGTGTTTACTAAATTATCTGACTGGGAACAGGAGTACACGATATTTGTTAAACTTACAGACGTGAGTTATTTCAATAATCATATCAAAAAAATATTATCTTCATTTATTTAAAGTAAAAAATAATTGCCTCAATTTGCAAATATACAGTAATATTTAACCATGTACTGCTTATTTATATAAACCAACTTAAAATAAAATTTCAGATAAAATTTTTCCGCGTCTATCGTTACTGGAAAGCGTATTATGTCTGGCGAAAGTCAATACTGTTCCGTAAATTTAATAAAACGCGAACAAAGATTGCTAATAAATTATTCATCCTGACCCCCGTTCTGGGCAAAGCACTGCTGAGTATACAGGCAATGTGCTGTGACATGTACATGAAAAGTTTTGCCGATGTGTCCAGGGACATGGATACTGCATTTTTCTACTTCATTGAAGTACAGGTAAATCTACGATATAATAAATCTACTTTTTTTTTTACTCATAAAATTAAGTACCCTTCGATCCGTAAGCTTCAAAGAAAGCGCTTAAAATATATAATCTTCAGCTTGGCTTAATCTTAATCAAAATAGAAACTATTTAATTTAAAAAAATTTGATTTTATTGCAAATCTTTAAAAAAAAATTATGGTGCCTGTTTCGTCCTCTGTATTAAAAGGTATTTAAAAGTCAATTTAAAGATAAAATCATAATCGTATACATAATCAATTAAAAGTGCAATTGGTGTATGTACATATATAATCTGAATCACGGAAACGCTCTTACGATTTTCATGATACTTAGTATTCATGGGGTTTTAGAATTCTCCTTATATTTGCTGAAAACTATTTTTTTAATTACCATTAAAAAGATAAAAGAGACAATTCTAATATATATATAAATTGTTCAACAGATGAAACGTGTGGAGTACATTCGCGACAAGTTATCGGCTTTCCGTTCGATAGTCATGGAGGTGGTGACAGCGGCGTGCCACGCTGCGCTCTACCAGCAGGTACGGGTGTAGCTGTAGCTTTCATATGGGCGGGGTTCATCCAAGGGGGGAGGGGGTTGAAAGTCCAAAATGTACAACGATTAACTAGTTTTTATCCGGGCATTTAGCAGTAAGATGCTATGATCCTAAATGCTAACCTCATTAAGAAATTATAAACCATTGGGAATCTACTTTCCTAACCGGTATTAGATTTATAATAAGTCTAATCTGTAACTTGGGGGTTCAAAACCGCTTTATGAAGTACATATATTTTGAATTTGAATTGTTATTTCCATTCGTTCAATGTACTTAATGTAAGTCGTGTACTAATGGGTGGTGGGTGGGACTCTGTCCCCCTAAACCCACCCCCCTAATATGCATATACGTACATGCATGCAGGGCTTCACCCACGACGACAGGGACGTGCCGCCGTTCCAGGTGATACGAGGCAAGCCCACCGGCGGCATGTCCTACACCGAGAAAGCGAATAAGAGGAAGTATTGTGAACGTCTTGCATGGTAACTAATATGTATAAATTAGTTGATTTTACTAAAAACCTTACTAAAAATAAGCTGCTTTTTGGAAAAATTTGGTACTGATATTTTTTTTTTTTTTTGATGATTTTGCCTTATATATAATTTTAATCACGCCTATTTTAAAGAACTTAGTTAGTAGCAGAGGTAAAATTAAATATATTATTTTTGTGGATTCTCAGTTACCAACAACGCCAATGAATTAACAATACTTGTAATATTGTACTGTTAATAACACTGACAATTTAAAACCGTTTCACATGGCCGTAATTGTTAGCCGACTTATCAAAAAAGAGAAGTATATCATAATCTCATATCGTCGGATCCTTTTTTATGTATGTTCATCGAATATTCGAAAACGGTTTATTAAATTATTCTTTTGCTTGGAAGAATATACACTTTTATTGGTCTCAAAGAATTTTCATCAAGATCGGCCCAGTTTCTTGGTTTCAAAATCAAAGTAACTGGAATATTTACCTTTTGAAGTCTGTTCCACTTTTTAAAAAAGTCGTATTACCATAATTACAGCTTCATAAAACTGGTGGACTACATGACAAATTACATGCTCCACCGTTTAACGAAGCGATCGAACATGATAATGGCGGATATGTTGCGGCTACACATGCGGTACACACCGTCGCCGGAGCTGCTCGCCGGGAGCGAGGTCGACGAGGTGTTGGAGGTCTTGCCGCGACCTACGGACACGTGCAAGGTGCAAAACCGTGGTTTAATTAATTTACGAACAACAAAACACTTGAATATAATCGATATTTGATTTCTTTTTTCAATAAGAGTTATTTTACAAGTCCTTACCAGAAGATTGCTAACGGGACGTTTTTTCTATGACTGCGCTGACAGCAGCGGCATATATCTCATAAACTGAGTTTTTTTTAACTAGGCGTGGTTGGCCGAATATAAAAGTATAAGGAATAGCGAAAAATACTTAAAAGACCCTCGAGGCCTATTTTGATGAAAAACTAAAACGCACGTATACCACACCCGGTTAAAAACTCAACCTGTATACTTAACTATTGAGATGATGATAAAATGATTACAGAGTGTGTATTTCTATTCCCGCTATAACAACAAATAATAAAATACGGTCAAGTGTAAGTTGCATTATTTACATTTACATATATTGTGTAGCAGAACAATGGTTGTTTTTTTTAAGCATTTAAAATTATGTTGTGTTAATATCTATTACGATATTATATATTTATGTGTGAGTCTAGTTCGCACTAGACCGGTTTTTTAATATGTAGTATACACATTATATAAATTTTAAATTATTTATATTTTTCTCAAATAGTGGGCTCTTTTCCAAGTTGACGCCTATATTCTACCATCTGGACGTGTTGAACTCAATCCAAGCGAAAAAGTGGTATCTGATTACATGGAAAAAATTACCAATTATTGGGATGAATACGTAAGAACCTTCCACAATTTTCTAAACGAAGAAAGCTTGCAGATTTTCGTTCAGCCGACGATAATGGGGAAACAGATGGAGTGGTCGGCGGGGCAATCGCCAAATCTTTATTTCTTAATGAATCAAGATAAGGCCATGATGAGCGACATTACCTTCATACCCCAAGCTGTACACCAATCGTTTGATAATGTATGGATCTTCTTGCAAAGGATGAATATTTTCATGAAGAACTTTAGAGAAGCTTACGAAATGGACATCAACGTGATCAAGAACGAAAGAGACGTAAATGAATTTCGAAAATTGTGTACTGAGCTAGTGCGACAAATGGATGAAATTGAAGAAGTTGTTAGCTACCAACCCTTGGGGTTGCTGTTCCTCAACCTTTGCCCTTTCCAAGAGCTATTTAGACCACAACCGAGGAGATTGTTTGATGTTATAAACAACGTTACACCTGAGTAAGTGAATTGTAGTACCATACATACTTTATTTTATTATCTGCTGCTTTTTGCTCGAAAAACCTTTATATTACGATAATTTTTTAAAGATACTAATGGTCTCCTAGAGGTCGGAATTCGACCGTAGTTTATTAGATTTACAACCGATTTCAAGATTGATCACTGACTGTAACAATAAACATTAGATTAATTTGCATATTTCTGTCAAATACTTGGTAGTGTGTATAATGCTTTTTTATTGATTTAATGTTTTTTTTATTCCTCTCTCCTCTAAATAAACTACTCGTATAAGCGTGCGAATTATGCTCCTTCGTCCGCGCAATATTTGTATAAAGGGGTACAAAGATTTTGTTTCACGTATAGAGATATAGATTCTTTTTAGGCTATTTGTTTAGTCTCGTGTTTTTAGCTTCGTAGTTATCAATTTACTTAAACG
Source organism: Hypolimnas misippus (assembly GCA_037950945.1). Taxonomy (NCBI): domain Eukaryota; kingdom Metazoa; phylum Arthropoda; class Insecta; order Lepidoptera; family Nymphalidae; genus Hypolimnas; species Hypolimnas misippus. Next base: position 14,451,229 of record JBBEEQ010000001.1, read on the forward strand.
TTACCCTTATAGTATTGGACACGATTGTATCGAAGAGATCCTGGCTGGTATAGAATCCATCAACAATGACATCTCAAAAGATCCGGAAAGCGCTGGCGAACTTGTCGCTTTCAATTACCTGTTGGACGGACTTGAAAGTCGAGTGGCACTTCTTGAAGAGAGACTCGAATATTTACGAGAGTTATATGATCTGATGGGCGAATTTAATATAGCGATACCACCTGACGATATGAACGAATTTCTTGGTGAGTCTTTAATTAATTTCTATAAATGCCTATGTCGCTTCTGAAATTTTGTTTGGGTTTTTATTTTTTAAATTAAATTTTTCAAATACTATTACGAATTGTGTGTGTGTGTTCCGATAAACTAATCTTTTATCAATCCATGAAATGTGTATTGAAAGCTATTTAGCTAGATGTAAGATTGAATTGATGTCGTATAGATTGACGATAATGAAGCCCAAATAAAGAACCATTTTCTTCTTCAGGTTTAAGCGTGGTGTTGGGCACGTTACGTACGAACGTGGACGCGCGACTAGAAACTAGGAGCAAGCTGGCGGGCATATTCGCAAGCCAAATAGGAAAGGACATAATGGAATTAATCCTTGATATTAACAAGCTAAGGGATGAAATAGCGGTACGCGGTTTAATTAGTACTAATGATTTCGTGTTAATATTTTTTTCTGCGAATTAAAAATGAAGTAAACAATAGGTATATAGGTCTGTAATATAACAAAGATCATATATTAATTCATTTTAGCAACCGTGGCTATACGACGAAAAATCTGACATGGAGAAAGTTGTGGAGGTTCTGAACGATTTAATGGAGAATCTAATGAGCTTTTCTGCCAGGGACAAGCAAATACGAGAGTGGCAAAAGATATTTAAGGTAATGAATAATATTTATTACCTGCAGTGACTCATTGATCGATTATATTAAATAAGATCTTTTTAATTTTGTAATACAATTGTAGATACCACCGGCTAGACTTGAACAGCTGGACGAAGCGATAACCGATGTTAAACTAAGACAAATGCTCTGGAAATCTGCTAAAGAGTGGAACGAAGCATACAAGACATGGTAAATAATTTTATGCAATAAATTTTTAAAGTACATAAATCTAACGAGTTTACCTTCGCAGTTTCTCTCGCATTTATAATTAATGCGTTCTTATGAGTCGTAGCGTTATTTAATACAGCCTGTAACCTTCGTCTATAAACAGGTTATTCAACGCAAAAATAATTTTTCAAATCGTATAAACTATTTTAGAGATTACCCTCTACATAAAAACTAGAATTCAAAAATCTTTAATGTATTATCAAGGTATGAAGTACCTTTTAACACGTTGGATATGGACGAGATACAGTCGACAACAATTAACTTCGGGAAGGTGTTCAATCAGCTCGACAAGGGATTGCCGCCTAATAAAATAGTGCCCGCATGCAAGGAGACCATTGATATAATTAAGGAAAAGGTAATTTATTCAATACGGTCAGTTGATTATTTATGTACTGTATTACGTATGATTTTCAAAAATAACTTGTTGTTCTTACCATAATTACATAAGAAACTCTTGCGCATAATTTCCTCTATCTCCAAGCGTCTATGCTAACATTGTGCGCTTTATGTGTCCATCAGTTATTTTATTCATTAGACGCATGAATATTTAATCAAGTGACTGAAGTATAGATTGTTTAAAGTATATATTAAAAGATTTATTACACTGACATTATATAACTGTAGATATGTTATAAATGGATTTTGGCACTCAAAAGATGACCACTTTGGATGAATTTCTTAGCAACCACCTAGCGACTGAGTATGTCAGGCGAGAGTTACTTTTGTATTAGTCAATTGATGAGATTGTGATAGTGGAGCACAGATATTTAACGTCAAATAGTATGAATGTAATATATATATATATATATATATATATATATATATATATATATATATATATACTTCTAAATTATTAACTACTTTTTATTACTTGCTTATTTTTTAACCATTATGTAGGTTTCAATAAGTTATATTTTCGATTATCATATTAATAATTAACAAAAAAAAACAATCGATGATTAAAAGCGCTTAATAAAATCGTCTTAAACAGTTGCCAGTCATGTCGTACCTTCGAAACCCGGCTCTGAAACCCCGTCATTGGGTGAAAATTGAAGAAATACTACACACTCGGATAACACCGGACATGGTGGTGACACTGAAGATGCTGGAGGATCTGCAGGCTTTCCAGCACGCGGAGGAACTGATGGAGGTCGCAGGACAAGCCAGCTCGGAAGCTGGGCTGGAAGCTCTGTTAAAGAAGGTGAGATTTATAACGAGTACAGTAAGTAATTAATTAATCCTGATTCACTCTCCATCATACTACATTAACCCATTAAGTGCCAATATGACACTAGCAGCATTTTAAACCCAACTCATTTATTTTTTTAATTATTAGTGACATATTTACATACAAAAGAAAAATAAATGTTTTCCTATTATGGATAGTTTTAAAAACGTTGGTATGTAAAAGTTACATTACAGTAACTTACTGTACTCAAACGAGTACGACGGCGCTAAATGGGTTAGTTCAAAACGTGCTTCTTGATCGAACTGATAACTATTTGATACCTGTACTCGTTAATCTTCTCCTTCATAGGAGAGGAGGCCATTGCCCATCAGTATTCCACTGCAGGCCGTTACTTCACTTTTTTTGTGTTATATGCGCTTATGAACAAAGATGATATATTTTAGAATATTCGGTACTAGGTTTAATTTTATTGTATACCTCGTTTCGCGTAAGTGTGTTAGTCTGAATATGAGGCGAGTCCGAACCTGCGCATGACACAGTCGAGTAAACAAGACTTAATATATTTAATGTATATGATATTGTTATAAACCATTTGAATATTCTTAACCGTTATAAGACATAATTTATAACGAGGTATAATTGACTCGTATTCAAGGTGGAAGAAATATGGGCGACATTAGAATTCCCAGTTATATTGCACAAGGATGCCAAGGACGTATACGTTTTGGGTGGTTTGGATGAAATTCAAGCGAGTGTAGACGAGAGTAACATCCATGTGAGCACGATTCTCAGCTCTAGAAACTGTGGACCCATTCGCAGCAGAGTCGAAGAATGGTCGAAAAACTTGGAATTATTCGCTAGGACATTGGTTAGTGATACCGATTTATATAATAATTGTGAAATCATGTCCCTAATACAAGTAACCTAACAATCGATCTTACATTACCACGTTTCTATTTTATTTTCCGATCACTAGAATAAACGCTTCACACTCAATTTATCCCATTAGGATCTCATGATGTATCAGGGGTCCGGAAACACACACACAAAACAAACACTCAGATCACGACAAACAGACTATTGCCGTGATCGGGGATCAAGCCCGCGACTGTTAGCGCTTCAGTTAGTTTCAGGGACCACTACGCTAACCTGTCATCAACGACTTTTCACCACTGAATATCACTTTACAAAAATGATCTAACTTTCATATCGTCGCTCTGTATGTGCTAACAATTTTGGTAAAAATAGATTTTCTCAGTGAAAACGGTATTCAATTAATTTACTTTTATAATTTCTTACATTACCTTAAGTCTAAATATTTTAAAAATGTAAACATATTTATTACAGTTAGCTTTAAAAGAAGTTTTGTCTCTCCTGTAAAGTCCTGTAAAGATATTCACTTCTTGCTACACTTACGATAAGTATATTGTTATTAATTATCATCTGTCCTCAAACAGGAAGAGTGGTATTTATGCCAACAAACTTGGATCTACCTTGAAGTAATCTTCTCCGCTCCGGATATTCAACGACAGCTCCCCAACGAGACAAGACTTTTTACTATCGTTGATAAATCGTGGAAGGACATCATGCGCAAGCTGGCAAAGGTATATTTAACGATCAATTATCAAACCTAACAACTGAGTTTGAAATTAACTAGCTGCCCCTCGCGGTTTCAATCGCGTTTATTGTTACTGTTTCATTCCTATGAGTCGTAGCGTGATGAATTATAGCCTATATAGCCAATAAACGGATAAAGCCGTTGAGTCGTTTGGTTTATTGATGGAAACCGCATTAAAATCCGCTGCGTAGTTTAAAAGATCATTGTGATCATATAAAGATATATACTTTTTATTTTTTTTTTAACAATTTATATTCTTGTTTTAAAGGTACCACTTGCAATGCCGGCTGCAACGCAACCGAAACTCTACGAAGAATTCGTACGCAACAACGAGATGCTCGACCAAATAATGAAGTGTTTAGAAGCATACTTAGAAACGAAACGCGTTGCTTTTCCACGTTTCTTTTTCCTGTCCAACGATGAACTGCTCGAGATTTTGGCGCAGGTAAGGATTTAATATCAGTAAAGAAAATAAAGAAAATATTATTGTTATATTATATTAATCTGTACACACTTACATGGGGAATTTATAATCTTTTCTCTTAATAAATTTTTAATTTGTAATGTCAACAGAAAATTATTATTAGTATTTTTTAATTTATATTAATATTATTATAAAGAGGAAACATTTCTTTTAATAATAATAAAATTGTACAACCTGTTATTGTTACAAATAAATAAATTTTATTCGAATTCCAAACAATTGGTATATATTGTAACGAATAAACTCAAAAACTGGATCGATTTTGATAACATTTTACAGGGATGTAGTTAACATCCTTTAAAAGGATATAGGTTACTTTTAATCCCAAAAATACGTGGTCCATGTGGGAATGCGATATAAACTGGAGCGCGACATAGCGAAAGTCAACGCAGACGTAGTCATTGGCAGAATGCGAAATTCATAATAAAATAACGTATCTTACAAGTTCAAACTTTCTTCGTTAGACTCGTAACCCGCACGCAGTTCAACCTCATCTTCGCAAGTGCTTCGATGCGATTGCAAAACTCGAGTTTGGAGTTCGCCTTCCGGAAAGCGAAATGGAGATAACGGAAGATGGTACATTAGTCGAAAAGGAGATGTCATTCAATACAAGAGATGCTTTACAAGCTAAATTAGCGAAAACGGCTAAGCCCGAAGATTTGACCACCGATATCATAGCCATGTTGTCGCCGGAGGGAGAGAGAGTTAATTTGGGCAAGGTTGTTATCATTATGTATTATTTAGTCTATAAAATTTGTCATAGTAATAAAATTAATAAACCACTTATGATATGTATTTTTTTATAACCGACTTCCAAAAAAGGAGGAGTTTTCGAATTCGTCGGGGACTTGTTTTTATATGATTGCCGATTACGCGAAAACGGTTTGACCGGTTTAGTTAATGTTTTTTTTTGTTTAAACGGGTATATATCCAAATTGGTCCCATAGATTTTTTTATCAATATCAATTTAGTAGTTCAGTAGGTTATTCAAGTAATCGTATACGTATTTTGTTTTTGAGGTCGTCGACACTTTTTTTTTTTTAATTCTTGTTGTAAATACTATACTGTAATTCTATTTTCAATAAATTTATATATTTATAAATGGTAAATTGTTATCATGTACAGGGTCTCAAAGCTCGAGGTAACGTAGAAGACTGGCTCGGTAAAGTAGAGGAAGCTATGTTTGCTTCGGTGAAGCGTTGTATGAAATTTGCGTTACGCGACTATATGCAGCAACAACGAGTCGACTGGGTTACTCTCCATCCTAATCAGGTAAATTTAACAGTTTAAAAATATATATTTTAACTTTTCCCTTATAAAGGAATAAATTAAGCTCAGACAAGCACTTACATCACAAATTCAAGGCTACCACCATCCAGTGTTTTATAAAAACTTTGATGCCAGAAGAACTTATATGATGAATTCTTCTTCGTAACGTTTTGCGGTCGTCATTTTTAAGAAAATTGCTCATATACTCAAAAAAAAAAAACTTAAATAAATCGATTTAACATAATTTAGAAAAACATATATTTAACTGGTATAAATATTTATGGTATTGTAAATAATTCTATAACGTGTTTTCAGATCGTCCTGGCGGTGTCACAGATAATGTGGGCGAAAGGTGTACATGAAATATTCGCTCTAGACCTGCCCCTTCGCATTGACACCGGTCTTCTGAACTACGAGAAGAAATGTATCTCGGATTTGAACGATCTTGCTGCATTGACGCGGAGAGATCTAAGTTCTTTGTTCCGGAAAGTTCTATGCGCTCTCATTACCGTCGACGTACACGCTCGAGATACCATCACCCACATGGTTGAGAAGCATGTGCAAAAAGCGTAAGATTTTCTTATGATTTTGATACACGATTCGTTGGTTTAAATCGTATCTGTTTAATGAAAGAAATAATTTCTTTACGTTAGAAGGAGAATAATTCCCAAAAAAAAATGTTTTTTGTTTATTGTTTTTTTTAACATCTTATGCGCTGTTATACCATTCATACTATTGGAAATCTTTGTCAACATATTGTTAATATTTATAATAAAGTTACAGTTAACGTCTGGTTGGTATGGCGCTTGTTATACCGGTCTGACAAAAAAAAAATAAGTTTTAGGGAATCGTCCAGTTTTAAGTGGTCATAATTTACTTGAAAGTAAGCGGATTTATAGCGAAGTGAGCATTAGAGCAAGAGCAAGCTATAAAATATCGAACATGAGACTCACAGTAGTTACTCAATAACTATAAATATCAATTAATCTGGCAAATATCGAAAATGAGATCTACTTTATATCATTCAGTTTTATATAACTTCATCTATATCATTGTAGAGACGATTTCGAGTGGTTGAAAATGATTCGCTACTACTGGGAGGAGGATATCGACAATTGTGTGGCGCGGATGTCCAGCGCTATGTACATTTATGGCCATGAATACCTCGGTGCAGGAGGTTCGGATTTTTTTTTATTACTACTATAATAATAGTAATTGGAAGGATGGATTGGATGATGCATCAAATTTAGAGCTAAATTTGAAAAGACAAAAATATGTATGGGAACAGACTTAATTTTTAATTTTAGAAACGTAGATGTTAGCCTTGTGAAATGTGGAATATGAAATCATATTGAGCTTATGACTACAAAAATGTATTTTATTCTTCGGTGAAATTAATATTATTGTGTATCAAATCGTTCTAGGTGTCCTAGTGATAACACCGCTCACTGATCGTTGTTACCTATGCCTTATGGGAGCCCTGCAATTGGACCTGGGAGGGGCTCCCGCGGGACCCGCAGGCACCGGCAAGACGGAAACTACCAAAGATCTTGCCAAGGCGCTTGCTATTCAATGCGTAGTATTCAACTGCTCGGAAGGTATTTAGAATCTATCTATTGATTCTTAAATATTTTTTTTTAAATATTTGTTGCTCAATCTTAAATAATTTGTATAGTCTATTTTTCTTTACTAGTCTTATTTTTTAACAATACCCGGAACGATAATCGCGTATTCGAACATTATTTTTCATGATAAAAAATTATTCAGTTCAATCATTAGATTGATAATTTCTTATCTGTAACTCTTATGTGTATGGTTAGAAGTACGCCATATTTGTCAAAGTTAGACAAAGGCTTCCACCTTTTAAGCTGGTTACTAGCATATCCACCACGCTGCTCATTTGTTCTTCACGTTGCGCACGAGATGAATTTAAACACAAATTTAGTACTTGAAAACTCAGCAGTGCTAGCCGGAGTTAGGAGTTTCAACCATTGGTTTTATTAATTATTTTCTTACTGAAATGATCTCTTGTTATTTAAGGCTTGGATTACAAGATGATGGGAAGGTTCTTCTCCGGCTTAGCGACGTCTGGCGCGTGGTGCTGCTTTGACGAGTTTAACCGAATAGATATTGAGGTGCTTTCAGTAATCGCTCAACAACTCATAACTATCAGAAACGCGAAGGTTGCTAAGCAGTCTCGGTGAGTAAAATGAGATAAAGAAAATTAAAGTATGTAATTGCATTCACGGTTGACATCAACTTAACAGAAAGTCATATCTTCTTCTAATAGTATCATTTCATAATATAAAGAAATTTTTTGTATTATTTTTTTTTATTTAATAAAATAATGTATATAATTTTATTTTGATTAAATTGATAAAATCCTACATTAAATCTATAACTTGATCAATTAGTAAATTATTAATATTTCTTTTTAAAGAATAACTGAAGTAATGGTTAATAAATGTTATGTTTCATAGATTTATGTTCGAAGGCCGCGAGATCAAGTTAGTGCGGACGTGTGCCGCCTTCATCACAATGAACCCCGGGTACGCGGGCCGCACGGAGTTGCCCGATAACTTGAAGGCGTTGTTTCGGCCCATATCTATGATGGTGCCGGATTATGGTTAGTAGTGCCATTAAAAAGCTATTTTGTGGCCATACTGATATTATAAAGAGGAAATGCTTGTATTTTTTATGTATTCTTGTATATAAAATACATAAAGAAACTCAAAACCTACAGAGACGGATTGTGATAAAATTTTACAGGAATCCAATTAACATATAATTCCCGAAAAAATGCAGGGTCCTTGTGAGAATGCGATATTTACGAGAACGCATTAGAACCGAATTCCACCTATTTGGGTGAAGTCGGAACGGAATGCTAGTGTCTAATAAGTTAAAAAAGACACGAGATAATAAAGTAATCTTCAGCACTCACTGTTTAGTACTACAGAAATTTTTTCGGCACGAGACACTCAAATGAATGGATAAAATATATATTTTTATTTTAATTATTATTATTATAATTATTTTTTTTTACTTTCTATTAGCATTGATTGCTGAAGTTATTCTATACTCCGAGGGTTTCGAGTCTAGTAAGAGTCTCGCTAAGAAAATGGTGCAGATGTACAAGTTGTCGAGTGAACAATTGTCTAAGCAGGATCATTACGACTTTGGGATGAGAGCTGTTAAGAGTGTACTTGTGAGTATGTCCATTCAAAATTATCCTGCATAATATTATATAGTATTCTATATTGTGCATCAGATCTAATCTGAAAACTTAATAGATTTAAGTAGAACCTACAGACTACAACTCGTTACATGGGCTGGTTCAACCAAGGTATTATATATCTAGCGTTATCCGGAAGCCTCCTTACTATCTATTCCCTGTCATCCTTTACTTCATTTTAAGCTAGCAACGCATTTTTGGATCTTCTAGTGCTGTATGTCACTATGGGCGGCGGTGATCACTTAACATCAGATGTTCGAACTTAACTCGTTAACCAGTTAATTTTTATAAAAAAAAAAATATATTGTTCTCCCTACTGAAAGCAGAGAAAAAAAGTCGTGATTAACAACAACTTTAATACATTACAATTTTTTTAAAGGTAATGGCCGGGGCTTTAAAACGCGCAAGTCCAGATCAGCACGAAGAGAAAACATTGCTCTGCGCGCTCAATGACAGCAACTTGCCAAAGTTCCTGGCGGCGGATGCTGTACTCTTTGCTGGTATACTCTCGGACCTCTTTCCGGGTGTTGATTTGCCGGAACGAGACTACGGGGTCATGGAGGATGTTATTAGTAAGCTACATTATCAGTAGTTTCTTCTAAATTTAAACTGATTGAATTTATATTCTATGAATTCATTATTTTACTTTCCTTTAAATTATTATTTTATAGTAAATTTGCGGTGCTCGTGGTTTTTCTAAAAGTTTAACATAAAACTCATCCTTTTAATTTCATATAATAGGAGTAATTTTGCTTGAAAGAAAATTGCAAGTAATGGAATGTCAGATCCGCAAAGTAATTCAATTACATGAGACGATGATCGTGCGCTGGGGCGTAATGCTTGTGGGACCCACCGGTGGAGGCAAAACTGTCGTGTTACACGTTAGTTCAGAGAGTATATTACTTTTATTGCATTAAGTACTATCGTTACAATTCACATTTTGTACCAGTGCTAGATACGACCTTAAAATATAATAGCTTAAATGTAAAATTTTTTGCCAGGTTTTAGGCGACACCTATACCAGGTTATGCGAAAATGGCGTTGTCGGACCGCAGTATCAGGTGGTACATAAGTATATAATGAATCCGAAAAGTCTGAGTATTGGCGAGTTGTATGGTGAAGTGAATCTGCAGACTCTTGAATGGCACGATGGTATACTTCCATTATCATTGAGGACTGCCGTGCAGGTAAATTAAAATTACATTTATATATTTCTTTAATACATAAAAGAAAGATGGATATCATTTACTTGAAAGCCGACTCTAAATGAAATGAGATAAGTGTAGATAATGAGAGAGAGAGAGAGTCTTAGAAAATAATGTTTACAAAGTGACGACAACACGCACACACAAACAAATTTAAGTTTTCTAATATATTTTTTAATATATTATTCCATAGTGCGAGGATCCCGACCATCAATGGCTGATATGCGACGGTCCCGTGGATGCGGTCTGGATCGAGAACATGAATACTGTCTTAGACGATAATAAGATGCTCTGCCTGTCTAACTCAGAGCGCATCAAACTGACGCCCTATGTGCACATGGTGTTCGAGGTCTATTACAATCTTAATATAAAAAAACATATACGATTAATAACTCTTACGCAATTTCCGATGTTAGTAAAATAAAATATTTCGATTTATGAAACTTATTTCTATACCCTTACAAATTCTTCTAGCCACGCACGGTTACGACGATTGTCAAATCGTACTCAGACAATCGCAACGCGCACTATATCTCTTGTTTCTCTGATTTTAATTAGGTACTTTTTAGGGACTAACTACAATTTTACCAGTATCGTTAATAGTAACTTAAGGGCGCACTATATCTTAAATTTCGGTACAAGCTACGTCAATTTTTGCTAAGCTATATAAAAATCCTAATAATTAACTTTAAGTAATATTTATTTTTTGTTCTACTAAAGGTAGCTGATTTAGCACAAGCATCTCCAGCAACCGTGTCACGCTGTGGTATGGTCTACATCGATCCGAACGAGCTCGGCTACTTACCGTACGTACGTTCCTGGCTCGAGGGGGCCGTTGAAAAGAATCTCGTCCACCAAGAACATCAGGATTTCCTCTACCAACTCTTCGAGATGCTCGAAGTAGGCGTTGTACATGTGAATACTAAGTGCAGTGTTGGTATTAAACAGGTATGCAATAATGATATTTAAATAATAATACTAGGAATATTTTGATTGATTTACCCTATAAAAGAAGCCAAATTGAATAAGTCGTATAAGATGACCATGAGAGTCCGTGCAATTATGAATGGTCTTTTTAATATCAAAAGTCTTTAAAAATCACTAAAATTCCTTATAAAATTGAAATAAAATCACTTGAATATATTATTTTAATTTTTGTGTCCATATATAGGTGGATATAAGCAAGGTGATGGCTTTGTGCTGTCTCCTCGGTGCGTTGTTATCGGAGCCGGGAGACAGGTTTATAGAGAAGTCCGCCATTAAAGTCTACATCGCTCATTGTTTCATCTTCTGCTACGTCTGGTGCATCGGAAGCAACATACTCGAAGCCAATCGCAAAACGTTCGAAGAGGTCATTAAAAGGCAGTTCAAGGCCTTTGAGGAATCCGAATAGTTAGTACAAGGACTTTATGTTTAACACATATTCATCATATTCGTGACAGTAGCGTTACTTAGCCTTAGCGGAACCCGTTGGTTAATTTTAGTTTTTTTATATGGCTTAGCAGGTGTCAATTATTGAGGTAATTTTGTCTTGGGGATAGTGTGCGTTGAATTTAGCTATGAACTATTAGATAATACAAGTAATAATTACCACTTAGAAATTTATCAATTAGGAAACCACTCTTTCAGTTTCCCTCAAGGTTTCAACTTCTTCGACATGTTCATGGACACGAAACACCGCAAGCTCAAGGTGTGGGCGGAGATAATACCGGAATTCTTGTACGATTGCAACCAGCCATTCTTTGAGACCCTCGTGCCGACTATAGATACTGTCCGTTACGGATATCTATTCGAAAAGCTCCTGTCTGCCGGGAAACCTGTTATGTTCACCGGAAATACCGGTAAAGTCTTGTACCACATAAATAAGTAGACTTTTTTATTACCGATTCAACAATAAGGTTGAAGGCAGGTCTAGATATAGAACTGTTAGTAAAAGGGGATATATCATTAGTAATTCTTAAAAAGATAATTAAATGTTGTGTACTTATAAATTTCAGGAGTAGGTAAAACTTGCATCGCTGCTGAGATTCTTAAAAAGATGGCATCAACTGGCTTATACATTCCGATGATATTGAACTTTTCTGCCCAAACCAGCAGCCCTAGGACACAGGTAATTTTTTAATTGTATTGCCATCATGATAGAATGCTTCAAGACTCGTCAAGATGATGTACTGATTGTTAAATAAATTTGAAGACTGGTACATATGTTAGAAAATGACAAAAGACAATGGCGGGACCAGTCGAATATTTAAATCATATATACCGAAATAATATATAACTACTTTTAAATGTCCAGAAGTGAATCATAAAAAGATATTAGATTTATCATCTAAATCTTTATTTTTATACTTTTGTAATAGTATATCTTGACATTAACATCCTATTGCTAAACCACTGCCACTCAACAGGCAACTGGCTTAGAAGCCACGTGTACATTAGTTCCATTATACATAGTACATTTTAACATAACAAAAATATGATTATATTTTTTATAGGAGGTAATAGAACTGCGCTTAGATAAAAGACCAAGAAAAGCTATTGGAGCACCACTAGGTAAAAAAGTTATTATATTTATTGACGATGTTAATATGCCACGTCTCGATGTTTATGGAGCCCAGCCCACCATTGAATTGCTTCGGTAAGTTTTATAAAATTACATATTTTATCTAAGTTTACCTTTTACTAGACTTCTAAAAAGAATATTCTTAATATAATTTAAATAGTAATAAAAAAAGTATTAACGAGTAGGTATGTAAGGAGCGCATTTTTGCTAATTATATTAATTTTTTTCATGATACGCCCTTTTGTATAACTAATTAATTAGCGTTATTGTTTATTTTATAGACAATTTCTCGATTTCGGTGGGCTTTATGATCGTGATAAGCTATATTGGAAAGAGATCTTGGACGTGGTGTTATCATGCGCCTGCGCACCTCCCGGTGGCGGCAGAAATCCTCTCACCGGCCGCTTCGTTAGGCATTTCGCTATGTTTTATATATCTGCTCCCAACGCTGATGCTATGAAGACTATATTTAAGGTATTAAATTAATTTATTAAGTCGATCTAAATAAGCTGTATCGCTTGCATTCAGTTTTTTCTTCGCAAATGACCTACCGGCAATATTCTTTATTGTACGTTAACAATCTGTAAATGTCCCACTGCAAGGCAACGGCCTCCCCTCCTATTTACACTTCGTTTCATTACCTTTACCAACACACCATTCGCTACTGTACTGTAATACTATATATCAATTAAAAATATATATGTTCTAGGCGATTCTATCTGGGCACATGGAAGACTTCGTCACCGAAGTATCCGTCCTCGGCGATTCTATAGTGAATGCGGCGGTGGAGGTCTATCTCAAGATATGTTCGGAACTGTTGCCGACGCCGGCAAAATCGCATTACGTGTTCAATCTGCGAGATCTCTCGAAGTCTATGCAGGGCGTGTTGCAGGCCAACGCTGCTTACATGAGAGCGCCGCAAGCGATGCTACGGTACGTTATTAATAATAAATATGTTAATATAACAAGCTTACTAAACTAAGGTAGAGCCTAGCTGTAGCCTATTAAAATAGTTCTTATAGGTGCTGGTTCAAACTGAGTAGCACCTCTCTCCCACAGCGGCGTGAAATAGCTAATATAGCTGTATTTTGTACACTGAGTTAGAGGTGGAAGCCTATCGCCTTTCCCTATTCCTTTCGCTACTTTTTATTCCTTTTCATCCATTATTCCTTTTTAAGTAAGTAACGTATTTATAACTCCTCTGGTGCTGCAAATGTGCATGGGTGATGGTGATCACTTATCACCAAGTGCAAGTGCAGCTATTTAAATAAAGATCAATAAAATACAATACAAATACTCTTTATTGCACACCAGTTAATTTGCAAAGTAGATGGAAAAGAAACGAAAAAAAAAAGATGTACAAAGGCGGTCTTATCGCTAAGATAGCGATTTCTTCCAGACAATCTTTAGGCGTAGGACATAATAATCATGATAATCAAAAGATCCTACGTGTAGTTTTATTAAAGCATACTATGAAATTTACACAATTGTATTACTTATTTCATGTATGAGCATTTTCGTGCTCTTGTACACTCGTTTTCGTACGCTCAAATGCGTCATTTATACTTTTGTATTGCGCACGTATAATATGTCAATCAAAATAAAACATTATACGGGTTAAAAAAGTGTGTAGTTTTCAATCCAACAATTGCAGTGGTAAACATTAAAACGAATTAAACGAAAATATTTTTTTAGATTATTCTATCATGAATGCCTCCGTGTTTTCCACGACCGATTGATAAATATTGAAGATAAGAGCTACTTCTATCATCTCATGAGCACAGTGTGCCAAAAGAACTTCCAGCAGCCCATACTCGAGATACCAGAAGACGCGATAATCGAACAACCTCCTTTACTTCTCTTTGGTGATTTTTTAAACTCAGCAGTACCCAAAGAGAATAGGATATATCAAGAAATTCCCGATATGGAGAAGCTAATGCTTGTATTAAAGGTAAACCTTAACTCATTGGAACGTCCGTCTTACCTCATTCCAGGGCCCGAGGACACATCAGAATATAAGGCCCTGTTTTGCCAGAAAATAAAAAAAACTACTGCAATTAGGACATTTGCTCTTGAAACGTTTTTGAACTATCAATTAAATATCAATGCCTATATCTAAAAAGGTTACAGTGTAAGCGAACATGTCTTTCGGGCGTCCGATTTTTCTGATAAGTTACATACTCAAAGTGTGGCAACAGGAACTTATTACTAAGCCAGGCATCTCATGAACTATACTAGGTAGAGCTATTGCGGTTACTATAATAATGAATTATAAAAAAACCGACCAATTCGATATAGACTTTATAATTTTTTAACATATTAAAGCGTCTTTCTTGTTTCTTTTATGCACTTGATTAGTTTTTCATACATATTGATCGTATGTTTAATTAGGAATATTTAGAGGAGTATAACTCTACGGCCCGTGCGGAGATGCACCTAGTGCTGTTCCGCGATGCGGTGGAGCACGTGCTCCGAGTGGCGCGCGTGCTCCGCGCAGAGAGGGGGCACTGTCTCATGGTAGGCCCGGGCGGATCCGGCAGACGATCCGTGGCCACTTTAGCGGGACACGTTAATGAGTGCAAGTAAGGCTGATGTATTTTTTATATAAAAGTAAGTAAAGTTCCACGAAGGTTTAGAGCTTTATCCACCATGCTAGTGGTAGTACCTTCAAGGCAGATATACATGTCAGAATTTCTCTCGAGACTTGCAGGTTTCTACGCGATGATTTACTACTGAGTACGAGATGAATTCAAACACAAGGGAGCCCGCGATCATCGATTTTGATGTGTTTTAACCACTAGACCGTATCGGCTCTTATTATTGAAATCGTGTCACAATAACAGTGCTTAACCAGTCAATATTACTTTTAACTGCCAAAATAAGTCTACCAAGAAAACACTAATATATCGCCCAGTTTTTAGAAAACTGCTCTTAACGTCAGAGTCAGAGTGTTAGGGTCACTTGGAGAGACCGAATTGGCTACTAAAAATCTCGTATAAGTGAAATCGGATATATTGTGTTTTTTTTTTTTAATTTTAATTATTATAAGTATCCATTTCTATCAAAACTTTATCCCTTTCATATAACAAAAGTGTAAAATTATAGATGCATGGGCATGGAGCTGAAACGAAACTACGACACACCAGAGTTCCACGACGATCTCCGGAACATGTACATGCGTGCGGGAGTCGCCAACGAGGACACCGTGTTTCTCTTCACCGACACTCAAATTACTAAAGAGGAATTCCTCGAGGACATCAACAACATGCTCAACTCAGGTCGGCTGAATTGATTTTTTACTTTTGTTTAAGCTTTCATTAGTTAATGATTGACATAGTAGCGCGATTGTGACTGCTTAAGAGCGATGCTATGCGTATATTTGCGGATTGAGAATTTATATGAATAATTCTTTTTTAAAATCTTATAATATAAGCGTTGAATCAACTTATAAGTTGATTTAAGTATGTTCAAATATCTGAAACGACAAGCACGATATAGTCGTGAAAAAACTTTAGTATATATGTATAATACTTCTCGTTTCACATAAGTGTATACTAGAAGGCTCAGAACTCGCGCATGGTACAATCTAGTAAACAAGTCTAAAAACATTGAATGTATATTAAATTGTTATAAATTTATGGAATATTTATTGCCGTTATAAGACATTTAAAATCTATGTATATTTGACTACTTGACTATTTTAGTGAATAAATAACATTCTGGAACAAATCACGACATTTCGAACAATTCTACTTACCCAGTATTTTTTTTATAACTGATTGAGAAACACATACGAATTGCACTCAAAAGTGATAAAAAATTATGATTTAAATATATAAGAAGTATTTAATCACTAAAATTAAAGAAATGTCTAAACGACTGTCTCGGTGCCTAATTTAGTGTTCTGCGCAGCGTCATGTGCATAGTTCAGACCGACACACTTACGTGAATCGAGTTATAACTCCGAAGTGATCGATCTTATTTTTCCGTGATAATTTTTTATATTTAGATTTCGGTACGTCTTTTTTATCGTTTAAAATATTTTTTTAAATAATAACTTACTATTTTTAATTTTTTTAAACGACTTAAAAAAAGGACGAGGTTTTCAATTGGCAACATATTTTTTTTAATGTTAGTAATTTTTTAACCGGTTTTGATTTACTTTTATTTAAAACGCTATTTATCGAAATCGATACAGTAATTTTATTTGAAAATCGAAATAACCGATAGAAATGTATCGTCCAAGTAAATGAAATACCGTATTTTGCTTTTGAAGTTTTTTTTTAACTTTTATTACGATTCCAGGTGAAGTGCCGAATCTATTCGAGGGCGACGCGTACGAGCAGGTGCAGTCGGGCTGCCGCAACGATGCAGCGAAGGCGGGCGTGAACCCCGGCGACAGAGATGCGGTCTACTATTATTTTATCAACCGTGTTCGTAGTAAACTGCATCTCTGTATCTGCATGAGCCCCGTGGGCGAAGCGTTCAGGTAATGGTGAATAATCTCAATATAGTTTAAATTTGAGTCGTAAAAAAATGCCCTTTTATTAGACTTAAAAAAAGATCGTCCCGTTTGTATGTTTATACTGTATGTTCATACTTTCATAAGTATGCTGCGATTTTCTCATAAACTAATGGGATTCTATCTATTTAGATACATGTTTTTCAAGAAAGAGCTTAGTTTATAATGTATTAGGGTCTGATTAATATCTTCGAAGATCAACTGAGGAACTTCTAAATTACTAACAGAAAATTACCTACGATTGCTGAGGTCATGTTTTGTTTGAAATCGGATATTCGAAGGAAAACAATTATTATGTCTATATTGAGAATCCCTGAGTCGTTTACAGTATCTTAAAACTATAATTCTCAAGTTGAATTATTGTATTTTTTTATTTCTAATATGCTAACAATATACGAAATGTACTCCGTATAATTATAGCGTTTGATTTTATAATAAATAACTATTGCATAATAAATTTAATTTCATGAAACAATTCTGTTTCAGACGTCGGTGTCGCATGTTCCCGTCCTTAGTGAACTGCTGTACGATCGATTGGTTCACGAAGTGGCCACCAGAGGCGCTGCGCTCTGTGGCCAAGCAATGCCTGCAGCCGCTCGACGATGCCGTCATAGTTGAGAAGATATCGACTCTAGCTGTATCTATGCATCAGGTGAATCATTTACCTATAATTTTTACTTTCACATTTTTATAAAGATTTACATAAATTGTTTGTCATTGCTTTACACCTGAAAGACTGTTAGTTACTATTTTTAATACCAACAGCTTTCGTAAGTCGCTAGGTAACTGTTACAAGATGACCGATTTGTTTTATGTCAATTACGTGAGTAAAACTTACAAATGTTATTTGCACCTAACGTTGCAAATATAATATACAGATTATCGTATTTAGCTTTAAAAATTAACGAATTTGAGTTTGAAAACACTTCCATCACTTTCTACCGATTCGCTTCTAATATCAATTTTATATCCACATATTTATTTCTGTCATACAATTCTTACCTGCTACTCGACTATGTTGATTTAGTAATTCATTTGTTGATAGATATATAAGAATTTACAAAAGGATACCAGAAAACGTTCAAAATTATTCTATAGACAAATCTTTAAAAAATGTAATTAGAAACGTTCTTGTTTGAAGTTACCATGATATTAAATATTTTAAACATGATACACTATGGAAATAAGGCGATTGCTTCCAGGCTGTGCTCTTTTTAAATTCTAGTTAAAATCTGCAACAAATCTTGAGGTTGTTAAAGAAAAACATAATAAGGAAAGTTCTGTGTTTCTTTCGCGTTTTCTTCCAGGTCAGATTTTTAACTTTTTTTAAACCGTAGCAGATTTTTTCGACGGTCAGAAGGCAAATGTAAATGAAAATAATTGCGATTTTGACTATAATACTAATCCTTGCAGGACGTGGACGTGATGACGGAGCGCCTCTACGAAGAGATGAGACGTCACTTCTACACGACACCGAGCAGCTACCTCGACCTGCTCAAACTCTATCTCTCGCTGCTCGATAGGAAACAGCAGGAGATCATAAGAGGACGTGACCGCATCTCCTGTGGGTTACAGGTACAATCCGTTTAGGAGATCGAATGAACAGTATCAAAAGTATGAAATTATTTTTTTTAAGGTCCACAGCTACGTCGTTGATTGCTAATAGGTGATAAATGTCAATATTTCGGGTCCCGTTAACGATAGGTGACGCCACTATCGTACACGTAGATAATATAAGAAGTATATTTCACATCTATAATGTTATTTTATAGTGACGATTACAATGTTACATTTGTACATCAAATACTTTTATTTTATTTTTTAGATTGTTATTATTGTGTTATTTTAAAACATTATTTTTGATATAAATGCAGAAACTCTATGAGACCTACGAGGTTGTCGGCGTGATGGAACAGCAAGTACGTGAAATGGAACCCGTTCTAGCGAAAAAAGCTGAAGAGGTAGGTAACTTAAAAATAAAAAATTGTTAAGAAAGAAATACATAGTAGGGTTGTTGAATATTCTCATACATTGACAGGGCATGGCGCTCGTAGCTCGCCTTAAAGTCGAACAGAAAGCGGCTGACGAGGTGAAACAAGCTGTCATGAAAGACGAAGCGGAGGCTAAGGTAAGTACAAATCCAAGCTGTGATATATGATGGTAGTGAACATGCTCAATTTAATTTTTTTATCCGAACATTTGCAATAAGAAGAATTAAAAGTACCAAATCTTTAAAATGGTACAGATTTTCTCATATCTAAGCATTTTTTTAAATAAGTTATTAGGTAATTATATATTTTAAACTGTCTCGATTTATACTATTCATATTTATAACGGGTCTTATCGCGACAAGTAATGGTAGTTATGCCTTTTTATTACCCGACGTTTCGATGAAGTTGCATTCGTCGTGGTCATGAGTTGACTGGTGCACCGCGCGCCCTCTGTCGGGGATTGTGCGAGTTTTCTTCGCCTAATTTCGCCTACGGTTAGATGCTACAATATTCTATTACATTTTCGAGGAAATAAAAAGTAAAGAGACCATAACTTTCAGATAAAAGCGGAGGAGGTGAAGCAGATAGCGGACGAAGCGAAAGCCGATTTGGCGCTAGCGATGCCCGCGATGGAGGCCGCGCAGAACGCGCTGAAGGCGCTCAACAAAGCAGATATCAACGAGCTGAAGGCTTTCCAGAAGCCGCCACCACTGGTGCGCTTCGTCATGGAACCTGTGTGCATACTACTTGGAGCCAAGTATGCTAAAATAATAATTTATCTTAGACTATATCTTCGTCTTTCTTCATAAGCTTTCATTTTGATCATCGATAGACAGGAGTTAAATCAATATTAAGTCAATGTATTGTTAAATCAATAAAATTAGGTCCATATAATATTTAATGATGTTATAAGTGAATATGTGTGTCTCTCCTAGCCGTTTTCCACTAAAGCGACGGTGTAACTGGACAGATTATATACATATATATATTTATTTGTTTATGCCATTTTATTTATTTATTTATTTATTTGTAAGTTAGTGAAACAAACAGCATATTTTATATTACATAAAAACATATAAATCTTAAATAACACACATGCCAGTAAAGTTTCCACAAATAATTAATCTGGAAGTGAACATAAATAAAAAATTAAATGTATGGTAAATTAAAAAAAAAAGAAATAAACTAAGAGTAACTACTTAAAAACGTATATAAACCAAACTTAAACCATGTGAAGTCCCAGGTTTGACAAAAAAAAAGGAGAAAAAAAAAAAAAAAAAAAAAGTTAATAACAAATTTTAACCTAATTATTTTTAAGTATCGAGATAAACTCACCGAAACTGCTACTGAACAAGTCTATGTGGTTATATTTATCGTTATAGTTGCTACACGATCTTATTATAAAACTATTTTTGTAATAATTTGTTCTATGATTCGGAGGTGCGAAAGTGGCTTTGCACCGAGCACTTAAGCGAGGACAGTTAAATAATATTTTATTTAGGAGATAAGGCGAATCTATAAGGTTGTTAATAATTTTAAACAGAAACAGTTGGTCTCTATGTTCTCGTCTAGTTTTCAAGGACAGTAGAGTAGGCAAATCGTGACCAAATTTTAATTTTAATTTTTTAAGAAATTTGTTTTGAATTATTTCGATTGCTTGAGTATACTTAGCATAACATGGATTCCATACAGTCGATGCATATTCTAAGTGTGACCGAACGTAAGCATTATAAAGTATAATGTGTGTATTAGGGTTCTTAAAGTCAGTACCTTGCCTTGAGATGAAGCCCAACATTTGGTAAGATTTTAAAGTAATTTTTTCTATATGCTTATCGAACACGAGTTGGCTATCAAGGTGTACACCAAGATCCCGTACCTCAGTTACTCTTCGCAATTCAACATCAAACATTGAATATTTGAAAAAATGTTGCATTTTTTTTCTAGAAAATGTTATAATACAACATTTATCCAAATTTAGTTGTAAACCATTAGATTTGCAATAATGTCCTAACCTATTTAGATCACTTTGGAGTTCGATACAATCCTGTTTATCTCTTATAACTTTGAAAATTTTTGTATCATCGGCATAGAGTAAAAACTGTGAGTTTAAGAAGCAGCATGTTAAGTCGTTGATAAAGACGTTAAATAATAAGGGACCAAGGTGGGAACCCTGGGGCACACCGGATGTTATTGGTACAAAAGTGGAAGTAAACCCTTTAACTGCGACAGCTTGAGATCGATCGCGAAGGTAGGATGTTAACCATCGCAAAAGATCGCCGTGTACACCGATGTTTTCTAGTTTTTTTTGCAACAGGTTATGAGAAATCTTATCAAAAGCTTTTGAGTAATCGGTGTACACGGCATCCACCTGGTGACCATCCTCCATAGCTTTCAACACTATATCAAGAAATTCGCAGAGATTTGACTCAGTTGAGCGTTTATTGATGAATCCATGTTGATTTGGTATAAGTAAAGGCCTTAATAACGGAGATAAGGTATCAAAAATTATTTTCTCAAACATCTTAGGAATCACAGACAATTTTGATATACCACGGTAGTTTTTGACGTTATTTTTATCGCCTTGTTTAAAAATAGGTGTGATTAAAGATTTCTTCCACTCAAGTGGCATACAACCCGTGTTCAAGGACTTAGTAAAGAGAATTGTTAAAGGAGTGCAAAGTGCCTTGCTGCAATTTTTTAGAAAAATAGGATGTAGGCCGTCTGGGCCACTACCTTTATATATATTCAGCTTTGAAAGATAACGCTCTACTTTATTATTAGTAATCTCAATTGAATTTATTATTGTTTGATTGGAAGAGTTGTTAGACGATATGATTGACATGCACCCTGAATCCATTTCAAAAACTGAATTAAAAAAGTGATTGAACATATTCGAGATTTGTTGTCCATCGGAACTGAATTCATTATTATAATATAAAGTATCCGGCAAACTGTTATGACCTTTCTTAGATTTGATGAAAGTCCAGAAATGTTTAGAATTAAAATGTATATTCTGTTCTGCTCTTTCTAAAAACAAATTGTAACAATCAGTTTCAATATTTTTTGTTTGAGCCCGAAGTTCCGAAAATTTATTGTAATCATATATTCGTCCGTATATTTTCCACTTCCTATGCCATTTCAATTTTTTATTAATTAAGGTAATTAGTGTCCGAGAGTACCAACAAGGATATTTATTATTTTCAGTAACTACTTTTGATGGAATAAAATCTTGTATGATCTGGTTGACGATTTGATAAAACATATCAACTGCTTCGGTTATATTTTTATTATTTAACTGAAGCTCCCAATTAACTTTGTTCAATTCAGCACTAACAACCTCATAGTCAGCCCTATTATATAAATGAACAATACGCCTATTAGGTCTCAAATTCCTTTCAATTGAACAAATATCTATCATAAGACAGAGAGCAGGATGATGGGCATCCTCCGGTTCAGATAATGGGGCGGTACGAGATACATCACAGTGTAAATTTGAAAGGATTAAGTCCAACAACCTACCGTTTACATTAAAGACGTGATTAAACTGACGCAAGCTTGTAAAATTTATAAATGCAGATAACTGATATGTTAAAACATCCACGGAAGGATTTGAAATATTAAGAGAGCTGTTATCATCATCATATAACCAAACCGATTTACTTATGTTAAAATCACCCATCATCACAATGTCTTGACATGGATGGTGAATAATTAAATCAGAAACAAACTCGAAAAATTCTAATTGTGACTCAGCCTGGTAACAGTTTTGTGGAAAATAGCAACAGAAAAGAAATATTGACTTATGTGGTAAATTATGCCGCAATATAATTTTTAAATATGTAATATCGACATGAGGATGAGTTGGTGAAAATTCTTCAATACACGTCATGTCTACAGAAAATTCCTTACGAATAGCTATTAATGTCCCACCCCCTCTCTCCACATCAAGACAGTCATATTTACGGTCATTACGATATACAGTATATCGGGTATCAAATAATTCCTCATCAAAAATACCTTCCAAAAGCCACGTTTCTGTTAGGCAGATAATGTCATAGTTATTATTTAATACATTAAGATAAAATTGTTTTGTCTTGGTACGTAAACCACGAACGTTGTGGTAAAAAATATTCAAAATCATGGCGGATATAGAAAAATATACAAATATACATTCTGTCTATTACGAATTATCCAATTAACGTCTTCGTGTAACATTATCCAATATTTAAATATAGTATTAATATCTGAGCAACTATTCCTAGTCTTATATTTATTAAATAGAAGAAGTAAAATTAACTTATCACAAGATTTAAACTCAGAACCACCGACAAGCACAGCAATTTCATTGAATTTAATTCGATTATAAGGTATAAAATATAATATAATGCAAAGAATGACATAAAAAATATAAAAATATAACAACTGCCCATAATAAATTAAGTAAGTAAAAAAAATATTAAATAACGAGTTAGCGCTTATGAAATTTTTTTTAAAGATTCCTCAGATGTAATATGGAGTACTGGCGAGCTATCTGTCCTTCGTACCATAATCGTGCAATTCCGGACCCAACAATAGACATAACCTTTTTCCTTAGAAAGACGTTTGGCTTCTCTCAATAATGCTTTGTTACGCGTGGACAGGTGATCATTAACATATATTTGATTTTCCACCCCTGGAAATCCAATGTCAGACGTCTTGATGTTTCCTAATTTGCGAAGTGATGACAAGAAATGAAGAGATATAATATATAGTCGTGAATTAAAAGTTTTTTTAAACAAAACTTTTAGGCCTGATTGGGATTCGACAAAAAAATTACTGGCGGATGTTAACTTCATCCGGAACTTAGAGGAATACGATAAGGATCACATTCCCGACGCGACGCTTAAGAAAATAAAAGTGTATTTGACACACAAAGACTTTAATCCCGATACAGTTGTTAAAGTTTCCAAGGTAAAGATTTGTTAGAAATATTTTAACTGTAGAGTAGAAGCTTCTCTTGTTTCGTTTAATATAGTTTATATAATTTACGGTATAAGATGTCATAAAAATGTTTGCAGGTTTGCCGCTCTATGGTTTTGTGGGTACAGGCCATTGATATGTACGCAAAAGTCTTTAGAGTTGTAGAGCCGAAAATTTTGAAGTAAGTTTATGTTTTTATCTTCTTTACTTTTAACTTTTAAGAAAATAAAATCTGATCGGAATAATTTATTTCGTCTTTTAGACACAAAGAAGCAGCAGCGATATTAAAAAGCGTGATGGCGGTACTTCGCGCGAAGCAGAAAGAAGTTGAGGCTATTGAAGCGCAGCTGGCGAAAATGATGGACGAATTAAAGGTACAGTATTGATTGTCTACATCAAACAAATCTATTTTTTTTTTTGGTAAAATGTTAAAACTTATGTATTTTAATGTTAGGTTGTAGAAGAGGAGCGTATAAAGCTTCAAGCTGATGTAGACTTGGCGGCCGCAAGACTCTTACGAGCCGGCAAGTTGACGCAGGCCTTGGCCGATGAGAAAACGCGCTGGGAGGAAGGCGTTAAGGTAATATATTTAAAGATTTCTTTAAAATATGAATACTATTATTAATATCTGTGCTAGTATTTATTTATTTATAAAGGGTTACCAAAAAGGCACACAAACGTTACATAGATATGAACAAAAGACAGCATAATACATTTACAAAAAGGCGCCTTAATTATAGGTTACACTACATTTACCTTATCAACGCCTTAATCCTTTAAAGTGACAGAATAAAATGAAATAAAAATTAAAATGAAATAAACATAAAATAATAGAGATTAATTTTCTATTTGCCAATATATGTATGTATATATATATATATATATATATATATAATATAAATAAATAGAGTGGCATTAAAAAAATATTAATGCACCATTAAAATGGTACTATAATTTTTTAAACAAGTCCAGTGGTTCCGGAATTAACTTTGCCTATACAAAATTCATTCTCTCTTTGTTATATCAGCATAGATTTGTACTAGTTCTATAAGAAAACGATAATTGGCATGAAGAATGTCATGATACGAATGAGATTTTACTATCCTCTATATATTTTCAGGCAGCAACATTCAGGCTGAAGTGTACTACGGGTGATATCATAATAGCTTCCGGTTGTATTGCTTACTTCGGCGCTTTCCCGGCGCAATACCGCCGCGAACTCGAAAGTAAATGGGTGCAGCAGTGCCAAGAGCTGGAGATCCCTTCTTCGGATAGCTTTGAGTAATTTTAAAATAATCATTTTTATATATTAAATACCTTTTCAATGTAACATTTTTCTACTTTTATGAACACGAATGTATGTGAGGAAGGATGGATTTTTGTTCACACGCAAAAATTACTGAATAGATTTGAATAAAAATGTACACTAATATAGTTTATACATTACTTTAACACATAGAAAAAAATTATAAAGATATTGTCTATATTAGCAATAACGATAAGTGTAAACTGAGTCGTAAAAATCTGTGTTTACACACAAACGAAATCGCTCGTGGCTGTAAGTTGAATTTTGAGTTGTCAGGTATGGTCTAAATTGCTTTGTGTAAATTATTACAAATATATATAACTCATAGGTGATCTATCAACGCACAGCCCAAACCACTCGACGGTTCGGGCTGAAATTTTACATGCAGGTAGATGTTATGACGTAGGCGTCCGCTATGAATTAGAATTTTGTTTAATACGACCCCCAAGAAAATAAAATAGGGGATGAAAGTTTGTATGATACTTTGTCAATTTTAAACTGATTTGGCTAAGACTTTTCATGCATAAAGCTGCTATGACGTAGGCATCAGACATCGCCGACGAAGTCACGAGCATTAGCTAGTTACAAATATAACAGAACTTGGTATTCTATTAATTTATATGTAAATTATATAGTTTATTCTTTATTAATTCTTATGAAAATATAATTATTTATTGTGGACTCGTGGATTAGTTCTTTTATTTCAATTGCGTGCATTTTATAGTTTGATAACCGTGATGGCGGATTCATACACGGTGCGCACGTGGAACGCGCAAGGCTTGCCACGCGACGCCGTTTCAACTGAAAACGGTATTCTAGTCACTCGCGCAGGGAGATGGCCACTTACTGTTGATCCACAAGAACAGGTGTTGTTAATATTTTTTAGAAAAAAAGATAGAAGTCAAAAATATTTATGAAAAGTTGAAATTATTCGTGCTATTTTTTTTTTGGGCTTAGAAAATGTTAATATGTAAAATTATCGTTCTGAACATCACTAAAAATTTTCTAAATAATAGTTTGCAAATCAAATTCACTTACTAATTTTGTTTTCTAAACAATTTGGACTGACAAAATATATATTTAATTATTTCGTTCATAAATTAGGCGAACAGATGGATAAAAAATATGGAGCGTGACAACGGCATACAGATAACGAAACTGAACGATCCCGCTTACCTGCGCATCTTGGAGAACTGCATCAGGCTGGGCTGGCCGATGCTCATCGAGGACCTGGGGGAAACGCTTGAAGCTACTCTTGCGCCCGTACTCCTTAAACAGACGTTCTTGCAGGTACTTGCCATGGAAAAGTACCATTTTAGAAATATAATCATCATTTCGTTGTCTTATGATTTTCGCGATTATTACTCATTGACTCATCATCATAACTTCTGATTAATGATATTGAGTCATATTTACTGGTAGAAAATGTTCTTGTACTTGAAAATATCTTCGCAATTTAATAAATTTTATTTATCGATAAGCAATTCCATATCAAGCCACGCCTAATTTATTTTAAGAAAATTGCTAAATATGTTAAACAATATGTTAATAAAGAAATATATATTTATCTGTTTTTTTTTGTATTTTGATAAAAGTTATAATGAAGCAAATTGGTATAGTCTAAAGGCAAATGCTAACGAGTGTTTTATATTATATTACTACAAATTGCAAAATATAGAGAACTTATATATAGATTTAAAAATATGACCACAGCCGCGTGATCCGGAGAATCAATCACTGATCACTATTCCGAACTATATCTGTCTCTTTATGTATATGTTTGTGAAATTTAGACAATCTACAGATTAGTCAAGCGAACTGAAAAGTTGGGTAGCGATCGAACCCGCAGAAATTTTTTCGAGTTTTTAGCAAGCAAAAATTATATACAGCTATTATTTCTAAAAGTTCAAATTGTAGAATCTTATTCTTCTAGTAAGTTCTTTTATTATTAACTATGATGTTTACAAAGAGACTTTGTTTCGTTTATTCGTTTAATTATTAGTTAGTTATAAAAATGTATATTTTTTTATTTCCATTTAAGGCGGGTCGTCTCCTAATCCACCTCGGCGACAGCGACATAGAGTACGACACCAACTTCCGCCTGTACCTCACCACCAAGCTGGCCAACCCTCACTACTTGCCGGAGATCTGCATACAAGTCACCCTTGTCAACTTCACCGTTACGCTGTCTGGACTTGAGGACCAGTTGCTGGCGTAAGTAAATAGATAATACACTTTTTAATATTTGTATAATATAAATAGCTTATCTATTTTAGATTGATGGGCTAACGATCGCGGGTTCAATCTCTGCTTGTAAAAACGTTTTTATTTGTCATACGAATGTGTTTCTGGACCCCCAATATAGGGTCATGGAAGCCGTTTAGTGTGAAATGTTTATTAATATTTAAAAAAATATTTTTTATCGTCTAGTTATTGGTATATACTATATGATTAAATTATATAGTAATATAAACTGATTTTGTTGTTTGCTTTCCAGAGATGTGGTACGTCTAGAGCGACCAGATTTAGAGCTTCAAAGATCGGAATTGATTGTGCGAATAAATACCGACAAGGCGACTTTACTGGAAATCGAGGACAAGATACTGCGCCTGCTATACGCGTCATCGGGCAATATCCTGGACGACGAGGAGCTCATAGAAACTCTTAATGAGAGCAAGGTTTCTGAAGTTATTTTGTAATGATTAAAGAGAGATTAACGAAATAGAAATTTTATATATTTGATTTAAAACGATCGTTACGCCATCTAGTGAAATCTTTACAAATATATATTTTCGAAATTTTAAGAATTTAGATGTTGATAATATCCGAACACAAAGATAGCGAATTCTAAGGAAAGTGACTTAAAACATAAAATTATATTGTTGAAGAAAATAAGGCCTTATGTACATTTTCCATTACGCAGTGTATTGTATTTTGTAGTGTCATCGACGAAATGTCAAAATTTATTTATGTTAAATATTATTTTACAAATTTCAATTATATAATTTTGTAATTACCTTGTTTTCTATCAATAAATGTAATATTTATTTCAAAGATAAACCTTATTGCAAAAACTAATGTGGCCGTTTTGGACAATCCCTGACGATATCGCGTCTCGTACAGGAAACGTCGGAGATAATAAACGCCAGGCTAGAAGAGACCGAAGCCACGGAGAGCAGGATATCGGCGGCGCGCGAGAAGTATCGCACCGTGGCGACTCGAGGCGCCGTGCTGTACTTCGCGGTGGCGCAGCTCGCAGACATCGATCCCATGTACCAGTTCTCGTTGAAATATTTCAATCAGGTTTTTATATTTATTTATTTAATAATAGCTTATATAAATCTAGATGGCACACGCCAATCTCAATCGATGATTGTGGGTTCAAACCCCGACTAGCATCGCTGATTTTCAAGTGCTAAATTTTGTGAAGAAATTTGCATGTTCAATTTCATATTCTGACACGTGTATATCCACCAACCCGCAGTGGAGTAGCGTGGTGGATTAAGCTTTTAACGTTCTCCTTAATAGCAGCAGTAGGACAACCACAGGCTTACTCTGTTATGTATGCTTACTCTATTATATTTATTCGACTGTATCATACTCGATTTCGGACTCGCCTCGTGCTCAGACACACACACTAACGTAAAACAAGCTTACAAAAACGTTATTAACATCAACTTCCCACAGGTGTTTAATCTAGTGATAGAGAAGAGCGAGAAGTGCGAAGTCCTAGACGAGAGGCTGGAGATACTCCACCGCGAGATCACCCTCTCCGTGTACCGGAACGTGTCGCGCGGCCTGTTCGAGCGGCACAAGTTGGTGTTCAGCTTTCTGCTCAACGGTGCCATCTACTTGCACGCCGGGCGAGTCGCGCCCGGGCAGTGGAACTTCCTGCTGCGAGGACCGGCTGGTGCTAAAGTGGTACGTGTAGGGTTCTCGTATGCAAGTACATTGATACCGGGACAATTCTACTGTTTAATTCATTAGCTATATTTTTTTATTTAGAAATACAATCATCTAATTGAGAAATAATAATGTATTTAAAAAAGAATCTTCTTCTTTTCTTTTTTCTATTTTATATACTGGTTTTAAAAAGGTAAAAAAATAAAAGAGTTTACTTAAAGCCACATTAAAGAAACAGCTTTATAATATTAAAAAAAACCTTTTCTGTAAAAACTAGAAGGTGTTCGG
Source organism: Hypolimnas misippus (assembly GCA_037950945.1). Taxonomy (NCBI): domain Eukaryota; kingdom Metazoa; phylum Arthropoda; class Insecta; order Lepidoptera; family Nymphalidae; genus Hypolimnas; species Hypolimnas misippus. Next base: position 14,480,877 of record JBBEEQ010000001.1, read on the forward strand.
AATCCTGGATAATATAATTATTATAATTGCTGAACATGGGACAAGACGCGAAATTCTGAGACGATCCCGGATTTCCATCTGGCAACCCTAGCTACGAGAAAAAGGATGATGGTCCAATCTCTTTTAACCTCTCGTATGCTGTGCTTAATAAAGATTTAGTTATACGCTGTTATAATATTTTTTATCATCAAATTTAAAAAAAAATGCATAGATAATTTCAAATTAAAAAAAAAAATGCATAGGTATTTTTAAACGAAAAAATATCGCGCGGCGTAAATTCGACGCAAATCATCATTAAATTTTGTCATCTGAGTCGGTCAATATCACTGAAACTTAAATGAAATTTTAATGTTTGAGTTAGAGCTGTAGCCTACTGACTAAAGCCCGTTTCCGTGTTGCCTTTCTCCTTTCTCTAACAGAAAATCGTCGTGAAATAGCTAAGATGGTAGCGTTTCGTACGGAGAGTGAGAGAGCCGGAAGACTAACTCCTTTCCTCTTTTAGTTGGAGACGCATTTGTTACTCCTCTGGTGTTACAAATTTCCATAAGTGGCGGCGATCACTAAACATCATATGTCCCGCCTGTTCGTTTTCCTGCAAATTTCTATATAAAAAAAGCTTCACCTCGTCCGTATAAAACTCCTCTAATTGACCAACCAATCAACGTCATATTTTCGTAATTAGCAATTAGTAGTAGAAAAATAATGAGATAATCATTTGCAGCACCAAAAAAGCTTAAAAACCGTGGCTCGTTTATTTTAAAATTAACGGGGCTGTGGGAAGTTATGGTTTCGATAAATTACTGAATAATAAACGTATGAATAATTGACAGACAGGTTGTCGCAGTGGTCACTGCAACTGACTGAAGCGCTAACGGTCGCGGGTTCGATCCCCGCTTACCGCAAACGTCTGTATTGGGCATACAGATGTTTGCCGTGGTCTAAGGTATTTGTGTTAATGATGACCCTTGATCATAAGGCCCTAATGGTTGAATGTATTATTATTAATACAGGACTCCGATTAATATTTGAATATTTTGCAAGCAGGTACCGCCTAAGAAGCCTCCAATTGAGTCTCTCACGGAGCACATGTGGCTGGCGATCCACTTCCTGGAAGACACCGACACTAGCTTCTCCGGCCTCGCCGCGGATTGTCTCCGAAAGATTCCCATTAAAATAGGCACTTTTTCTTTGGTACGATATTTTTTAAACATTCGTGTGTGTACCAAAATATGTACATTCTTTTAAACAATGTGTTAATAAAAATATTGTAGGATATTCACATAAACAAAAAGGATACGGCGACTCCGAAAAAAAATTGGGACGAAGTATTGAATGCGTTTCAAAAGTTAATGTTAATAAAATGTCTGAAAGAAGAAAAACTTGTCTTTGCTATCGCCCAGTACGTGAGCGCGAGCCTGGGCTCCGTGTTCATAGAGAGCCCCACCGTGCAGCTCAACACCCTGTGAGTTATTGTTATTTTATTTTTTATTTACTTGAGTTCATTGTTCTATATTATTTTCTGTTACTATTGGATGCTGATAAGCTGATAATGATCTGGGTCAACCCACAAAATGTCGAATTCGTGTATGTATTCTGATAAAAAAAAATTAAAGTTCTTAAACTAAATAAGTACAGAAAAATTATGTCTTATGTTTAGTATATTAAAGTATGTTCTATGTTTTGCTATATTTATTCATTTGATAAAATAAATATTAGAAAAAACTCTTTTATTATACCAATCTGCTTTTAATTCATTATACCTGTTATCAAATTATAAAATAAAAGATAGACATACACTTCTTCAAACAAATTTGTTAAGTATACGTTTGACATATTAAGACGCCATTTTCTCAAAATGAAATCCTTGTGGTTTGACATAGTATTGCTTATCAGCGTCCAATTATGACCTCATTTCATCTCGCGTTAATTTTTGTTTAATGTTATTCCCCTCTCCTATTAACAATAATCAAGCAACAAAAAGTATAATGAAAAACAAAAATGACTAAAAAACATGGTCTAATATCTCCCTCCCTATATTATTTTTAGGTAGATACACATTTTGTGGTAAATTCAAACCCAAATGGGTTAAACCATTATGCATAGCACAGGCACCTATGTAGCCGTTTTTTATTTAGTTGTTCTTGTAGCGCAATATTAAAATATTAATGCTAATTATTTGTAAAAACAGAATACATTTATACAGATGTGATATGACAATTCTCCTCGTAGACATCAAAGGCTACATCTTAAATATTTAATATAATGATGTGTCAGCCAGATAGTGCATTGCAAATGTGTAATTTAACTCTAATTACTATCTGTGCTCAAAATCAATACTATAAATCAATAAAATAATTAAGATATAGAAATTAAAATGGCGGAAAAGTGAAATGAGTAAAATACACTTATACAAAATACAGTTAGAATAAAAAATGTTTTCAAAGATCTTGCGGTAGCGTAATTATTTCTTGTTTGTTTATTCTATTATTTATTATTACCTTTTTTACTTCAAGCCAATTAGAAACATGTTATGGAAATAATATAAAAGTATTCATATGCGGCTGGAGATTAATCCCCTACGCCCTTAATCGAAGCATACCTTACTAGCCGCCCCTCGCGGTTTCAATCGCGCAAATGGTTTTTATTTCGCTGGCATTAGTCGTAGCATAATGTAATATAGCCTATAACCTTCCTCAGTAAAAGGGGTTATCCAACGTAAAAAGAATTTTGCAAATCGGAACACTCTTTTACTACATACAAACTAATAAACATATTTTACCTCTTCATAATATTAGTATAGATAAAGCAACCGGTATTTATTAAAGTCAATGTCAAAATAATTGATTAAAGATTAGCATCGCTCTTCTCCCAACAGACATACGCATTCGTTTTATTGATATAATGTTTTCTTAAATTGCACATTGAAAGTTGATTATAATGAAATCTTACGCAGAGTATAACTTTTTCAAATATATAGCATAGCTAAGTTCGCGAGCCTATTCTATTATGCGTGAATTATAAATGTTTATATTTTAATATTATTTCGCAAGGCAATATATTTAAAAAAATATATGTATATTTTAAAAAAATCGAAAGGAATTCGCAAGACTGCATTTCTAATGGATTTCGGTAATAATTGGGACATGTGGGTGAAATAAAGTTCAAGTGACAACACATAGATACACTTTTATTGAAACAAATTTCGGGCGTATACATTAATAGATTGATATTTCTATAATTGAAGACGTTTCTCCTATACCCTGAGCAAGAAAACTCCAAAATTGATTATAATTTGCTTACATCTAACACATATTGGTTATATATAATCAGATTTAAAGTTGTCACACAACATCTATTACAATTAGTCTTATATAAAACATAAAAAAGTAACGCTTAATGAAAGAAAAGTTTCAATAGAAAAAAAGACAGTAAATAAAAGGGGGGAAAATATTTTTATAATGAAGATTATGTACTCATTAATAACAAATATAATCAGTATTATAAAATAACTAACAATGTCAGTTGGTGTGTTTAGAATATCTATATAGATTATAAAAAAATATAGCAGTAATGTAATAGGTATTCAAAGAGTTGGTCGAATTTTTAAAATTAAGTATATCTTAGAATAAAATTTTAAATTATCCATAGTATCACACGTGAAATGTTTCAATAGGCGGAATAGAGAAATTACATTATAATTTAAACAAACGATAGTGTAAACAAATACAAAACAGAGAGAACAAGTCAGTAAATAATATAAAGTAACTGGGACATAATACAACTCATTATATATACCACCTTATCCTACACATTGACACATCGATGTTACACAGTAAGCATATAAGAGAGATCATATTCAAGTTAGTACGGTACGATAGATAGTTTCACAGCGGTATATCCATTAGTTCAAAATCTGCAAAACAATCTCGTAAAAAAATTGAAGCAATATTTGACACGCTAATAATTGATTAGTACACGGGTATCACTACCGGACGATGTGGTACCGTAAACATAAACCACGGAGAAAAGTTAATAACACTTTCGATTGACAGAAGTATCCCTGACATATATAGGTATACGTCAGGATACAGCTTTGCCATTCAGGCGATCCCTGTCGGGTCCCAGGCGTACTTCTTATTCTTAATGCTGAGAGCATCCAGAGCATTGAGATCCTTCTCGGCAAGTCTAAAATTTAGATTCTTGTTTTCCTTCAAATGAGCCACGTTTGTGGATTTCGGAATGACCGCAATACCGCGTTGCAGTGCCCAAACCAGCAGTATCTGAGCAGAAGTCGAGTCGTAGGCTTTAGCGATTGATTGTACGACGGGATCTTCCATCAGAGCTTTATTGCCATGAGATAAGCCGCCGAAGGAGCTGTACGCCTGCAGACGGATGTTATGCTCGCAGCAGTATTGCAACATCTCGAGCTGGTAATAATACGGATGCCACTCGATCTAAAACAACGCAGATTTATATATGTTATAGGTTTATTTTTTAAATTCTATTTAAAAATTGAAAACTACTAACTTGGTTGACCATGGGGCCTACAGCCATAACCTCGGTAAGCTGCATAAGATGCCTGAGGGTGAAGTTAGCCACGCCAATTGCGTGTACTTTAGATTCATCGTACAGCTTGGAAATCGCCATCCAAGTCTCCGCGCGTAGCGCTTCGTTTTTGGTACTCCTCGTATCAGAATAGGGCGGACCAGGGAAATGAATCAGATACATATCAATGTAATCTAGTCCCAGGTTTTCCAGGGATTTTTCAAAAGCTTTCGAAATGAATTTGCTTGATCTTGATTGCATCGCTGTAAACATAACAATTTATAAATAACATAGTTGTACAGTAAATTAAAATATATTTTTAATTTTGTTTCTTTATTTATCTACTTACGTAATTTTGAAGTTATGAATAGATCCTTGCGAGTCAGGCCATATTTAGGCAGTAGCTGCTTAAAAGCCTCACGCATGAACTTTTCGTTGCCGTAGTCCGCGGCTGTATCTGTAATAAAAGTAAATTAAGATAAAATGTTTAATAAAAAAAAAGTATATTAAATTATACGTTTAATCACATACCAAAAAGACGGTAGCCCGCCGCCAAAGCATGGTCTATCGTCTGAAATATTATTTCCTGGGTGTCCAGGCGGAACGTACCCACTGAAATTTAACATATTTTTATTAATGGAGTAAAAAGATATACTTTAAAAAAAGATTATTGATTTTTATACTTACAGCCCACAGCCGGCATGTTGATGCCGTTCTTTAATGCAAAATTCATATCACCATAATTCACAACCCTGGCCATTTTCGTCACTATTATCGAAATTGATATCTAAAACAAATATATATAGTATTATTATAAATATAATATATTAAAAAAATATATTATATAATTTTAAAAGATATAAATTACGATTTAATAACCGACGTCCGAACGTTCCGAAGTCATCTAAAGAGTGAGTGCAATATGCAGCAGCCGCCGCCAGGAACGCTAGAAAGGCTGTATCGATCAGCGCGCACTCTGTCTAGACTATTAATAGAATATCAGGGAGCTGGGATGCTCTGTTATGATTCGCTTAACGAGGACTTCATTCATTTAATAAGCACTGATTACCGTTTTTTTTTAAACATAATTATTAACATTTTATATTAATTTAAATATGTTTAATGATTTGATAATTTCTAATGCGTTTACATTTATAATGAAAACAATTTAATTTAGAAATAATTATCTAAGTTTATCTATGAAATCTTTTTTAAATTGTAATCTTTCGTGTAAATGATTAGAAAAATAGCAGAAAGGATAAAGGAAGAACAAACAGGAAAAATATGACAGCCTAATGCTCTAAGCAATTAACATATCTGTTAATTTAAATAATTATTTTATTTTATATTTAGAAAAATAGCAGAAAGGATAAAGGAAGAACAAACAGGAAAAATATGACAGCCTAATGCTCTAAGCAATTAACATATCTGTTAATTTAAATAATTATTTTATTTTATTTACACGATGTATAAATATTATGTTTTATATCAATTTTAAATGAATTGACATCTATTTATGAACCTTTGATAATTTTTAATGCATTTACATTGCTAATCAAATTTAATTAGCTAAGAGACTGTTACTTTTATTCGTCTTGGAAACATTTTTTAACTGTAACCTTGACGTAAATTATTAAAAAAAACGGGACAATGGAAAGAACAGACAGAACTAATATGAAAGTCGACTCTAGATTAAAATAAAATTCTGAACAAATAATTACTAGTGATTATAAATTAATGAATATAATAATTTTATAGAGCTTTTACGTGAATTGAAAAAAAATGGAAAAGCAGACATAAAAAATATAACCTAATACCGCAGTTTAAAATAAAATTCAGTAAGTGAAGTCGCAAACTATAATTAATAATATCAAATAAAAGAATAAGATATGAGTTTTTTTTTTTACTGGCATACTCATGTTTTGCAATAATTTTTATATATATTTTATAAGACTATGTCATATATATATATCATAAGCTGGCAACAGTGAAATTATCGTATCGTAATCCCAGTTTAAATTTCATCTCCTTATTCTTAATCACATACACATCAACAAACACTCAACACATTCATAAACATTAATCTCCTATCACTATAAGTGCTGAATTCAAAATATATATAAATTTAATATAAAGTTATTCTGCCTTAATTTTAAATATAACGGATATTTTTATGTATAACAGATGTGAAGATCCTTTAAATAAACATTCATGTCGCATCGGCCATACCGAGTGGCAGTATTGTCAGTCGGTCCTCAAATAAATTATTATTTATTTGAGCTAGGTGTTTTATTGAGTCTCTTGCCGTACCAACCCTTTTCGGTCGGTACAGCGAGAGAACTGAATTCTGTATTGGGCGAGTTTACCACATCGCATCGGTGGGTGGTGTCGGGGCAGTACAGGGTGCAGGATGCATGGCAATGTGGATGGGAAGGTGCACCCCGCGGTGATAACCCGCCCTCCCACAGTCTTCTACACAATATCAATAGTATAACATATCAGTTTCTCCTTTAAACATTTCGAAAAACTTTGTTATCATGATTTTGGTTATTGTGAAAACAATTTTTTATGGCATTATTAAATGGCACAGTCATTATTGTGGTTGCATTATTATAACAAAAATAATGTCTTGAGATATTAGCAAGAATCTCTAAGAGTGAATAATTAGCGAAATATGTGGCTCTAATAGAGTCACTGATATGACTGCGTATCATCGCTTGTACGCTAAATCCACGTTACGAGCACAATATATTTATCAACAATAATACTTTAAAGAGGAAAGATTTGTACGTTTGTAATGAATAAACTCAAAAACTACTGGGCCGATTTCAAAAATTCTTTCGCTATTAAAATAATATATTTACGCTGAGTAACATAGGTTATATTTAATGCTACAAAAATTAGGAATCCTTACTAAAATATAATACAACAAAAAACCATACATGAAAGTTGAAAAGATATCAAGAACTTAGTCCACCAAGTTTCGTTGTATATAGACATCTCATAAATACCCATATTAATCTTTTTAATAGTGGAGTTAGGTAGAGCCTAATAATTAAAATAAACATTGATGTATCTTCTTCTAAGGACGATATATCATAGAAAAAGCTGCGCGTCAGTAAATGAGGAGAACTGAGCATTATTGTAAACTTAACTCGAATCCGAACTATTACGTTACAGGTAAATACTCCCGGCAAACGTTCTCATGAAATCCTAATTCAACCCGTCCGAAAACGCGGCGGGCGTGTTAGTTAGTTACTAGCTACAACTAAAATATTCACAACACTATTCGTATTTTGAAGTATTTTTCCTTGTATTTTACAATTTATTTATACGGATATTCAACGTTTTTACTAAATAAATGAAAACAAAGTATTCAAGGCCTCTTTTAAAATAATTAAATTAAGTATGATCAAGATTCATTCACAACGACAAAAGATCTTAAAATTCATTATTTTTTTTAGATATGCCGACACGGCTTGTTCAATACCTTTAGTATTTGTACTGAGTACTGGCTCGGATCCATTCGGAGCTTTTCAAAAGTTCGCGACGGAAATGGGAATGAGAGACCGGGTTCACTCTATTTCTTTAGGTCAAGGCCAAGGACCTGTTGCGGAAAAATTGATAAACAACGCAAAACCGAAAGGCGACTGGGTTTTCTTGCAGGTGAACTTCTAATTTAGCAGTTAAGAGATTAAAAATTCAAATTATAAATAATATAATTAAAAAATTAAGCAATATTAATCATTTTAATAGAACTGTCATTTAGCGGCGTCATGGATGCTTAGCCTTGAAGTTATAGTGGCTAATATGAACGCCGATCAATCAAATCTCCATCCTGATTTTCGGCTTTATTTGAGTTCTATGCCAACGCCCAAATTTCCAGTTTCTGTACTGCAAAACTCCGTCAAAGTCACTAATGAACCGCCGAAAGGACTTAAAGCCAATGTAAAAAGAGCTCTAATAGAAATCGAGGAAGATTTCTTCGAAAATAATGGTAATTGGTAATTTAAAGTTATTTTTACTTTTTTATTTCGAGTTTTATAATAAATAATGCTTTTTTTATTTTAACTTTGAAATAATTCATTCATTGGTTTCATTATAAAACCATTTTCTGTTATTTGAAATAATTTTAGTTTAAAAAAACAATAACAGTATAGTTCAGTCGTGAGAGATAATGCGCTATACACTTGTATAAACTTTTATTTTGGCATTCTAAAAGTTGTCACAAAAGTCACGGGTCATAAATTGTTTTTTTGCAAATATCTCGTTCCCTATAGTTTTATGCAATTTGCGTTTTTTATAAAAATTGTAAAGAATAAAATTCTCTACAAGTTTTGTTCGAAATTTTTTTTTTAAATTTGCCTCTTTTTGAGATAGAGGGCGGAGAGCGCGCCACGCCACCGTCAGTCACGATATATATATATATATAATTATAAATAATTTGCGTGATTTATTAATTAAAACATCTAATGATTGGAATAATATTAGTATTTTATGTTTATAAGATCATCTCTACTTTAATACAATTTCCTAAACTTCTGGACGCATGATATCGTCAAAACTTTGCAATGCCTTCTGCAAAGAAAGTTAATTATAAGCTTTTTCAAAGACTGTCATTTTCACGTCTCTGTGAAGCATTGATACCTTCTCTTCTACATAATGTTCCAATCATAGCGATAAATGACTGAGTAAAACGTATTTTGCAGCTTTAGGCCAGGATTGGCGAACTATGTTGTTCGGAATCTGTATGTTCCATGCAATCATACAAGAAAGAAAAAAGTTTGGTCCGCTTGGTTGGAACATAACTTACGAGTTTAACAATAGCGACCGTGAATGCGCTTTGCTTAATCTCCAAATGTTCTGCGAATCTGGACACATACCGTGGGATGCGTTAGAATATATTACTAGTGAGTTTTACAATTATTCGATTTCTTCTCATTGTTGTGGCAATTTTGTACAGTATCGTAATCGAAATGTTAAAATTTTATTTATAAGGTCAGATAACATACGGTGGTCGTGTAACGGATATGTGGGACCAAAGATGTTTGACTACTATACTAAAGCAGTTCTTCTCGCCGGCTACGCTCGAGGAGAGCTATACTTACTCTCCCTCCGGAACCTATTATTGCCCGCGACTTGAAAAGTTAAGCGCTGTTCGCGACTATATTGACACACTGCCAGTCATCGAGGATCCAGAAGTGTTTGGAATGCATGAAAACGCTAATATAGCATATGAGGTTAGTTATATATTCTTATAAGTAATCCTTTCTCTGCTCGTAGTTTCGTTATTTTAATAAAAAAATTGTGTCAATGTACATTATTCGAGACCTTAATACGAATCGTCACAAATTTTTAATTCGTCAATCGATGTCATCTAATTGTGTCAATCGATAAAAAAATAATATAAGTATCCTCATCCACGTTGTCTAATAAACAGCTAAAATGAAATGAAAATAAAATCATTTTGTCGGATGATGATAATTGGAACCCCGGCCGGGGTGGATAAACGGACACGCGATTCCGATTATCCTCCTTAGGGTAGATACTTTGGGGTGGCTAAACAGAATCATCTGTTATGTCGTTCAGAACAAGGAAACCGGCGCGTTGATCAAGACGATAGTGGACGTGCAGCCACGTGCGGGTGGTGCCGGCGGCGGGGACGCGCCCGATCAGATCGTGTGGCGGATCTGCGAGCAGACGCGCGCCGCGGTCGCGCCGGCCGTGGACAAGGCGCTGGCGGCGCCGGCGCTGCTGCAGCTCGACGACGCCGGCCAGCTGCACTCGCTCACCACCGTGCTGCTGCACGAGACGGACCGGTTCAACGCGCTGCTGGCGCTCATACACGGCTCCCTCGACGAGCTGCAGAGGGCTATTAAGGTAAGTCCACAGATCTGATAGACGTTGCGGGGTATTCGATTGTATTTTTCTTTAAGGACTCGGCGTTAAATCGCACGTACCTTTCACCTTTACCGCTACACCTTTAAAAAACTTCAAAGTAAAAAATATATTTTTATTTAAAAAAACAGATTTACGTATTTTTATATTTAAAAAACCGAAACCAGCAGACATTTCCAAATAATGGTAAATGGCTGGCTCTCGCAAAAGAGGGTCGTGAAAAATGCATATTAAGAGGCAAATCTTATTTTGGGATCTAAATAATGTGTAAAACCTGCGCTCTGTGGATGCCCGGTTGAGAAAAACCCTGGAGAGAGATACGGGTCTGGTGAGGAGAGTGATAACTTCACTCTTCTTGCAATCGATGCATTGATTATATAACATAATATAACGCCACGTTACCGACAATCTGTAAGGTAGCAAGTTAGTTTTTTTAAGAAAGATGGTTGAGCCGCGGATTCTCCCTTGGCGTACTGTCTCCCTTATGCCTGCTGGACGAGGCTACCTCTTCGAGTGGATTGTAATTTTTCGCCTCAGCGAACATCTGTCGAGCGCCGGCCCCGACCTGGTAGAAAGCCAGTCACCTTGCGTCAGGGTCATTCGACCGTAGACGCGATTATGCGCGAAACAGGCGGTGGCTCAAGTGGCCACATTAGTGTTGGCATCCGGGTCGAGCTTCACGAAGATGACTTGTTGAGCTTGGAGTTAAACTCGTCGTCTAAAAAGATCTGCGAATTGAGCCTGCTGAAAGCGCCGCCTAAGACCGAGGCGCTATGGCACTATGAGTGGCCGATGGGCATGGAGCTGCACGTTTCGCAAATCATTCGCGTTGGTAACTCTAACGTCTACGAAGTCCTAAATACCTGGCCCTCATCCAGGACGGTCGCAGCAGCTTCAAAGAGTATTTCAAGTTTCCGGCTCCCCGGATCGAGAAAGTGTGATTCACAGAGTGAAGCCTAATCTCGGGAGGCTATGGGAGGAGGTTTGTGTCTCTACGTCGCTCTATGTCCGTGTCGTGCGATTGATGGTCCTCAATGGCGCGCTCGTATAATCTCACCAACTGTCTGGCTACCGCCGCTGCAACACTAAGTTGGCACCGGAGAATGACCATCCGCGCATATTGCGGGAATATCTCACGGTATGCTTTGAAACGACAGCCGTCCTGGCGAGCTTTCCGCTCTTGGATATTCTTGCGACAGAGACACAAGGGTGTGACCGCATCGGCGTCCTTCGTCAAAGTGGCGCCCGACGTGAACGACCGAGGCGTCGTTCTCCTGGTCTATTAGCCCTTCCAGCGCCTGGAGCAGAATAAATAAGGTGTGCCCTCATCCCGTGGGGGCCTGAGAGGGGTTCTCGCGCATCCGTATTCATATTGCCCCGAGGATTACAACAGCCGGGATGAATGATGAAGGGGGAAAGACAAGACCACATTTTTCCCTCCTGAGATGAACTCTGCCAGCAACGCGTGGAGTGATATAGATACGGGGGGACAGCGGAAACGCATGCGCAAATTCCCGCGACCTCTACATTTTTATTCCTGAGGATGACTATCACAGGGGATTTCACGGGCTATAAATCTCCACAAAACCCGATATCCCGAATCGAGTATCTTTTCGAACTTTTCCCCTGCGAATATAAAAGTTAATTTTTTTTTTTGTTTTTACTGTAAAAAGTAGTAAAAAAATATTTTGCAACCAAGCCATTCAAAACTACACCTGTGCAAAGCCAAAGCTAATACAATTTATTATTATTAGCTTTTTACACTCTGACATTGAAAGTGCTATCTAGTAGAACTATATTACAGACTCGACAGATAGAAAATAGCCTTCGTGCCCAAACACTATGATTTCTTTAAAAGCCTATTTTATTAAATCAAAAAGGAAAAATTATATTGCAATTTGATTATATATGATGGACGGGACACCTCTGACGTGTTTGACGTCAATATTGCTGACTTCATAATTGATGTTTTCAAAAAAAAAAATCCACAAGTGTTTTATCGTTTTTCGTATAGTCAGCGTAAATATTTATTTGAGAGATCTGCAACTCTACACTGTACGAGCGTTCAATCACGAATGTCCAATCGCCGACATTGCAGCTGTATTTATAGTCAACGCACGAACACATTGTTTAACTCCGAGGTTTCACTACAATTAACTCAAAATGATCAATCATTTTATGAACTTATTTTGGTTTAACAATTAGCTTAATAATATATACAGGTGATTTTTTTAAAAACTAAATTGATAGAAAAAATCCACACGCATTTAGCGCTGCAACATCATATTCTAATTTCATATTTTTCTCTTTTGAGTGTTAATAATTTCCTTAAGGAATTGACTACTTAAGGTTTAATTAATGTATGAGATTAAGAATATTTTGTAAAAATTAAGCCTTTGCTTTAGCTTGCCGTATACTATTATTATTGATCCTTATAAGTAACAGTATCAGATGATGCAATAATATAGGTTGCAATTTTGTATCAAAATCAACGATTCCTGGCTAGAAAAATGAATTTTTCGAAAAACTAGTGATGCATTTTTAGTTTTTATTAAAATCAGTCCCCAAGGTGCTTTAAATATTTTTCGCTATTCCTAATAGTTTCGGATTTGGCCTACCACGCCCAGTTAAAAAACTCACTCTGTATATGGATGCTGATAAGCAATAATGTGTCAACCCACAAAAAGTCAAATTCGGAGATATTAATGTATTTCGATACTGCATCACCTATTTAACATTATTAAAAAAAATTAAGTCATATAAACTAAAAAAGTACGGAAAAAAGTTTCTTAATTAATTGGTTAGAATTTCAAGTGTGTTCCATATTTTGCAATTTATAAAATAACCTCAAATATTTTAAAAACTTTTTATTAGATAATATATTAAATATATTAGTCTGAATTTAATTCATTATACTTTTTATCAAAAAATAAAAGAAAAGATGGATATATACTTCTTCAAACAAATTTGTTAAAAATGGGTTTGACATCTTTAGACGCCATTTTCTCAAAATGAAGTCCGTGCGGCTTGACACAGTATTGCTTATCAGCGTCCATATATCATTTAAATGTCTGTTGAATAAAAACTAGGTAATGATTATTACAACCCGGCTGTTCGTAGAATGCGATCCTGAGCCGCGTCAGTTGAACCCTACTATTGATGTGCAATAAATACAGCGAAATAATGCAATACAAAATAATTAACTATAGGAAATAGTTTGATAATATCTTCGGTTGTGAGTAGTGTGGTTTAAGATCTCTATTGATTTTTCAAAAACAAATACGTACATTTCACTTACTGAGAAACTATATAAAATTAAATATAAGAAATAGCGTACAATAATAAGTTAAAATATCACACTAAAGAAATTAGGCACACCTTAAAAATAATATAAACACAATACATGCCTATTGCATAGATTTAGAAGTACTAGAAGTCTCACGGATGAATATTTTAGTATGCAGAGGTTATGTGTATTTTAATGGAATGGTACGACTATTTTAAACAAAATTTCCTGTGTTGCCAAAGAGATTGCATAGTACCCCTTTTTTGTAGAAAGGTTACATAGTCTACTATCAATTTATTTTTTAATTCTTAATGAAAAAAATAATACTACAGTTTATGTTAATTAATTATTTTAAAGGTGCTCCTTGAATACGTAATGTGACTGCGTATTACAATACGCAATGTGTAATACACATTTTTGTATTCTGTATTCAATGTTTTATTTTTCACCTGCTTAGCATTGTAATTCATATTACTATTTAAAAATAAACAAAAGAAGAAGATAAGATGAAAAGACGCCGTATGAAAACAACGCCATCTACAAATTAAATTTATAAATTATATGTTGTCGTTTTAATTATATTTGAGTCGATAGTGAATAAAACGATCTGAATGTTCTTCTCTACTTCTGTTAAATATACATATATAGAATATTTTTAAACGAATTTCAAAGAAAGAGGAGGTTCTCATTAATCGGCTTTTTTTTTATAGATATCTACCTATTACTCTGCCGATTGTGGGCCGATTTTGAAGTTATTTTTGTTTGGAAGGGTATACTTCCAAGTTGGTCACATTGTCGTCAAGTCAGGATATTATAATGAGATCCCGGTAAAATCCAGGGAACTCTTTAAACATAATAGGCACAAAATGAAGTCCGTGTGGCTTGACATAGTATTGCTTATCAGTGTCCATTACTGTTTCACGGGTTGCAATTCGATTACTTCAATGTGATTGCTAAGCAATTTTGTGCTCGTCTCGTCTTAAGTAGTAACTTAGGCTCCTTTTTGATTTTCGAATTTGTTTTAAAATAAAAATGTAAAACAAAATTTCTAGTAAAATAATAACACTTAAAAGGTTTTAGTTGCCACCGACTTTTAATGTTTTACTTGGCACCGACTTCAAAATGTTGTAGAAAAAATTTATTTTTTGCATTTTAGGTTATTCGTATCTATTAAATTCGTTTTTGAAGTCGGTTCATTTTTATTTAATATATATGTATGGATTTCCGATTGTAATGTTCCACATCGCCCTGCTTCAGTGCTTTTATTGAGTAGCATTTTGATGCAGCCTATAGACGAATTGTTCGAAATAATGAAATTTTTGTTTCTAGACATAACGGGTCTCGACGATATGGATACGTATGAATTTAAAAAAATATATAAAAAATAAGTGTTTATTTTAATTTGTCATTTACTATTACTTCGTAGAAGTTGATTCTTGTGAGTGACACTAGAAAGTGGTGCAATAATACAGTTTGTTATTCTTTTCAAAACCAGCGAGTTCGATTCTTGGCTAGGAAAATCAATTTTTCAAAAAACTTATGATGCAGTTTTAGGTTTTGTCATAATCGGACACGAGACTTCTTTAAGTATTTTTGGCGATCCATTCAACATAGGTACTGTTTTGCAGTAGATATTTTAAAAACACAAGAGACTTTTCTTCAACATTTATAGTGAAAACCGTGGAGGAATACCGTATCTGAAGTAGTGTCTGTTTATAAATACAACCAAAAAGTTCCCAAATCCAAAGTAAAAAGCTTCTTTCTTGAGAAGCACAGTACTACAGCCTTGCTTTGCATGAGATGTGTCAAGCATTCATATAGGAATTACAAGATAATTGAATCTGTAATCCACGCGAACGAAGTCGCGGACACAGCTAGTTTTTTTACAAAAAATGAACCGAGTTTAAAACGAATTTAATATGTACAAGTAAAAAAAGTAAAAAGCAAAACTATACATTATATATTTTCTTCAACAATTTGAAGTTGGTTTCAATAAATAACTCGTACTCGTAAAATATTTTACTTGGCACCGACATCAAATTATTATATAAAATAAATAATTTTTTGCTTTGTAATTTACTTGTACCTATTAAATTTGTTTTCGTAGTCCGCTCATTTTAATTTAAAATAATAATAATAATAGCAAAGAATATGTGATCTGATAATGAGAATTATTATCAATCATTAGAAACTAGATAATTATTACAAACTAGATGACCCGGTGAACTTCGTCTCACCTACAGATATTTATGTAAAACGTGGTTAAAACTGTATACAAAATATTTATCTACAATAAACCTAACACACTTTTTTATTTCTGAAACAGAACTGTTATGTATTCCAAGAATACAGACCAGAAGAAATCAAACCTTATAGTACTATAGCTATAAAACAGACAATTCTGAAGGTACCTATAATATTTAACATCCAAGTGACAAAACAGTTTATATCGGGATATTAAATTATCGTTCTCAGTATTTTTCTTTACTTATTATTTATGTTTCTCACCGTTTAAACCTTCCCGGAAATATTGATTCCAATAATATATATACCATAAATATTTCAAGATCATATTAGCCAAATCGGTCCAGTCATTCTCAAGTTTAAGCAAGACAAACGAACAGCATTTCATTTTTATATTATTTTGTATTTATTTGTATATAGATAAAATTCCGCAACCAATACGACATTTGCTACTTATAGTTATTCAGTATAAGTTTAATTTACATTTAAATTTCATTAATGGAAAAAAATATGCTGTTCATGATTCCTTCAAAGATCGAACACCGCGGAATAAGTGGACGCTGACTTTTTCACAGGATATTGGAAGCTAGCGTAGGGCTATATTCAACCATATCGCATTGAAATTATTTTAATAGGCAATCAAGAAACTCTGTAGTCAACTTAGTTCTTCTCGGTAGAATCCGTATTCAGAACCAGTGGTAGTTTCAACAGAAATGACAAATTTCTAAATTGTCGAATCGAAAACTTACCTTATGTAATATTTTTTAGTTTGAGTGTGATTGTTAATTAGAATCAATATTTCGAACAGGTGGTAGCTTCCTTGTTAATGTAATTTTTTTTGTTTTGTATTGCCGATTTAAAAGGGCTCTCGAGAACCTACTTGCATAAATTATATTTTGATTTTGATTTGTAATTGAGTTTTTATTACCAAAAAATTAATCTTTTAGAATAAAAAATAAATAAATATAGGAATTCTTTAGAACTTTAAACGTTAATGTTTTACATATATGATAGATTTTAATTTTTAAGTTTGCCTTATGTTAATTTTTGCTAAAATTGCTTCTATATACCTATATATAATTTAACTTTTTTACGAGAAATCTCGAAGTATCGGGGCATCTTGGGACTTTGAAAATGCTGAGACCTCCCAAACCCTAGTTACTAGACAACATCGTCTAAAGTTGTCGGAATTCTGGGTGTCATGTTCCATGAGCTTATAACACATCTATAGCTATATGATATCATTGATAATAATAAGAAGTAATAACTTGGATTTATTGGTAACATTGGAAAGAGTGTATCCTTTAAGTGCATCGATACTATTTTTTTTTTATATATAAGCTATGCCCGGACGAAATGCCCTTGACCGCGTCCAGTTTGCAGCTTCCGGCGCATGCGTCCCTGGGCTCATCATTCTAGCACTCTCTTTTCCTGTAAATAGCTATCGTTGTATATATATTTTAACTGCAGGACGACTGACGTAAATCAATACAATGCACAACGCCCACTGTAGCTTCCGGAGCATGCGTACTTGCATTCAATAATTCTAGAAACTTTTCATATAAATACCAAGTACTACACATAGGTCATAACTGAAGATAACACACATGTATAACAAACTACGCAACGCATCGCCGGACCCCGGCCAAAGCTCCTAGCGCATGCGTAATGCAATCGAATAGTTCCAGAATATTCTATCATCATATAAATTGCAATTGCGCTATGTTCCTATATAACTCGCGGTGCATCCCTGCCTCCCGCTTGCAGCTTCCGCGCATGCGTCCTTACGATGAAATGTTCTAGAAACTTCGTTTCCAGGTAGCCTGTTCAACCTAGATACACTTAACACGAAACCCTGTATGTATAGCTAACTATGCCCGGGCGAGCTTCGCCTACGTAGCTAACGAACGCTACGCTTTGACGCATGTACACTTTAGGTCAAAGGTCAACTCTTCAATTTATGTCTCTGTACATTCAATACGTATTGGATGTCTAAAACGATGACGATAAATTTAAATAACTGAAGGGATGTAGCATGTTAGATGTTGACTTCTTTCTATATAAAACGATTTATTAGTTAAGTCGATCCTAATCTATTTACACAATCGCTCGCTAGACCATTTACGAATTTCTTACCTAATGATACTAACAAATAAATTATCCGTATTATATTAGGCCGTATGTATATAATTATATTACTGTAAGTAATGACGGTAGTGATAGAGCAATCTATATGTCAATTGTCATAGTGGATCTTAGAGGTTAACTAACCGCCGCGCATTCAAATTTAAGCCAGCCTCTAATTTCCTAAGTGTACGAGAGAAGAAAAACACTATGAGCAAATCTGTATACATGTACGAAAAAATTCTGATCGTGATTCTGATCTATAAATTCATCAATCGGGACGACGTCCTTAATTAAGTTTTTTATCCATTTCCCTAAAGAATTATCTTCTTTCTTTGCCCACTAGTAAAACATTCAGGGAGTTTTACTATGCATAATACGATAGGAATATGTTAACTGTTTTTCAGTATATTACACACATAGGTTCATTAGCAAATTATGTTGCAACATGAGGAGTTATAACGTCAGAAGCTAATCCTGAATGCCGTAACTATGTCCTTAAGATTTTTCTCGTCGGGTTTTAAGTGCCACCATGACATAGTTATGTCGTATGTATATAATTATATTACTGTAAGTAATGACGGTAGTGATAGAGCAATCTATATGTCAATTGTCATAGTGGATCTTAGAGGTTAACTAACCGCCGCGCATTCAAATTTAAGCCAGCCTCTAATTTCCTAAGTGTACGAGAGAAGAAAAACACTATGAGCAAATCTGTATACATGTACGAAAAAATTCTGATCGTGATTCTGATCTATAAATTCATCAATCGGGACGACGTCCTTAATTAAGTTTTTTATCCATTTCCCTAAAGAATTATCTTCTTTCTTTGCCCACTAGTAAAACATTCAGGGAGTTTTACTATGCATAATACGATAGGAATATGTTAACTGTTTTTCAGTATATTACACACATAGGTTCATTAGCAAATTATGTTGCAACATGAGGAGTTATAACGTCAGAAGCTAATCCTGAATGCCGTAACTATGTCCTTAAGATTTTTCTCGTCGGGTTTTAAGTGCCACCATGACATAGTTATGTCATGGTGGCACTTAAAACGGTTTTTCATAATTGGATGGATATACAAAAACTCGTCTCTGGAGTGCTGACCGTTGAAGAGTGCCAGGTACTGATGGCACTTAGACTATTCATAATTGAATTCATATGCAAAGAGGTTTGGGTAAAGTAGTGTCATTACTATGATTTAAGTTTTTATTTTTTTATATTATTTTTACTGTTTCATAGACATACGTAGCAGATATATATAATATAAAATATATTTAATTAGAATCTGTATTTAGTATTCATGTAAAAAATGTTATAATTCAAACTCAGATTTCACCTTGGCTGCGATATTACATAGAGCAAAGCTATTTATTAATATAATATATTTAGTTAAACTATCTCAATAAAATGGCACTTGGGACTTTAGTGACCGCCACAAAAATAGGGTGTGTCACTGCTCCGTACAAAGTTACCTAATCCGCTTTCGTGTTTGGAGTCCAGTCAAGGAGTTAATTATTTATTCTTTATCATCGGGAGCACGTATACAGAATTTCGTGTCTGGGCTGTTGACTATTAAGGAGTCCTCTCGACGGGAGCCAACCTTGAATACAGCAGTTATGTTATGATGGCACTTATAATAGGTTATTATAATTTATTGCGTATACTAAATTATGTATTTGCTCAACGCTGCCGTTGAGAAGTCCTTCGTCAAGAGCCAACCTTGAATACAACAGACATGTCATGATGGTAATTTGAAGGGACTACCATATTTAAATGCCTATACCAAATTTAATGACTGTGGTGTTGACCGTTGAGGAGTTCCCTCGTCTGGAGCCAGTCTTAGATGCGGTATCAGGTCATGCTTGTCATAAGGATGCAATGTGATGGAAATTGAACCAACACGTAAACTCCAAAGGAAAAGAGGAAGAGGTTATTAAGCTTGCAAGCAATTTGACTTAAACAATAAAAGCATGTAAAAACTTATTGTCATCATGAAAGAACAAACATGAAAAATTTCAAGCCAAGAGTACACGAGGAAGTAGTTTACGTGATATCTCACGACTATTATATGTACTATACATATTTCTCCTTGGTTGCATAACTGCAGCGGCTGGATCGATGAGAGCAGGAGGCTTAAAAAAAGGATACTGAGTCTGCGTACTGTTCATTTACATTCGCCATCTTAACAGATGATTGATTCATTTAAATGAGTACTTTAGCTTAGCCAATGGAGCATTAGAAAATTCTGTAAAATGCAGAAGGTGTACGATTTTTTGTAACATAAGAAATTAATAAAAATGTCATTTATTTAATTACTTCATTTATTTAGTATTTTAATTTTTTTTATCTAATTAGGCGTCCTCGCGCGACAGCGGCCTTGTCATGATTTTTTTGTCTAAGTAATAGTTGCGGAAAATCAGGACTCGTTATTTAGCAGTTCGCCGAGTTTTCCAAAAATGTTATGTATTTGATATGTAATGTGTATGAATATAAAAAGTACTTTTATTAACTAGGATATACAGTTAGGTCGACGCGTTAAGGACACTCTGAATACAGGTTTTCCGAATTTTCGCGCCAATTAACAAAAAATAGATGTGCTACATAATTTTACTATTAAATTATTATTTACCTTTATTGATAATTTATAATTAAAATCGAGTACAAATTACATACATTTATATCAATTCAATTTAAAACGATGTTTTACTAAAGAAAAACTGAAAAAAAAATTGTTATTTTCAATACGTATGAGAACGATATACTATACTATAGAAAAGATTCAGATATATATTCATATTAATTATTTTATACATAAATATGTGAAGAAATCGAATTGAAACATAATCTTATAGTATATCTATCGTTACCTAACATCGCCTCTAATTTTTATAATATTTCAATTCGATAACGACAAACTTCGCGGGTCTCATACCCGCATGAAAAAGAAATTATGAGACATGTCAACCCGCCAGTTGAACAACATGTAGATTGAGGTCCTAATCTTTTCCTTAATAGACGAAGAAGTTTTTTCCCAGCCGTGGGATATTTAGAGCTTGTTATTGTAGTTTTCATAAGATTTAATTTTTACGCTGTGCATTATTTACAGGGCGTAGTGGTGATGTCAGAAGCATACGAAGAGGTCTTCAATTCCTTCCTTAACAACAAGGTTCCGAATATGTGGCACCGTCACGGTTACAACTCTCTCAAGTCGCTCGGAAGCTGGATCCATGATTTAACTCTTCGTATTGATTTCATTGAGGTGTGTGACTTTACTGGATTTTTTTTCTTAAAAATTAAATTTAAAACGAACGTGCTGACGGGACCCTGTTAGTGAGCCTTCTCTGCCAACCCTTCTGTCAGTGTGTCGTTTCTAATATTAATAGGTAGAGAGATGAAATTTTCATTACATTCTAGCGGCCCACACCGGCTTCACCCAGGTTACATATAGATTTACAACCCTTTGTTCACCCGCTCACGAATAAAATTAAATAAAACACCGATATAATTGTGCATTTATTTCTAAATAAAAGTAATCATTAAATTTCATGTTTTTTACTTTGAAAACAACGCATATTCATACAATTATTATTTATCATCATGTATTTTACCTTATTAGGGGTAAAATTTCCAAAAATCCTTTTGTATTGGATGCTTACATTATGGAAAGTATCAACTGCCAAAATTGCAAGTTTATGGCTGCAGCAGTTTAGGCTCTACGTTGATGAATCAGTCAGTCAGGATAAGCAATTATATATGTACAGATGTATTTCTATTGTCGTTATAACAAGAAATAATAATTAAAGGGTACGGTGCGAGTCGGCCTTATAATATTTTATATATTATTATAACGCCTTTCTTGTTTTTTCTACAAAATTATTTAAAAAGTGCATCGTATAATTATCTTGTATAATTATACGGAACCTTTCATTTCTTAATACGACTCGCACTTGACCGATTTTAATTTCTAAAACATAAAAATAAAGCTGCAAGGCGTAAATACAAAATATTCATTTAACAAGCACACGAACGTAATAAAACAGGCTGGGCTGAAGCGCTAGTTGTATTGATTTATCGGCTGCGTCGTTCATCGGCGTTACATAACAATATTTTCTATCATGCTTCCATTTTAAATAGCAAGATGGACCTGAAAATTTTCTATTTCTACATGTACCTCGATTTACCTAAGTCTTATGGTCTGAACTATACACATTAAGCTGCACAGAATACAAAATTAGATAGCCCTCGAATTTATCATTATTATTAAGTAGGTACTCATTTTATGCAGAATCATTCCTCTTGAACTTTGTAATTCTTCATGGCCGAACTAGTTAAAAAGTACTTCTGCACGTAAGTAATAAATGATAATAATCAATAATAAAAATCAATAAGATCAGTGACAATTTGTCATCAACTTGCATGGGATGGAAACGGAAAATACATAGTACTGACAGTTCAACAGACTGGGTAGAATTCGTTTATAAACAAATAAAAGTATTTATGTTAGGTGGTAAATTAAAAAACTATACAGGCTACATAAAATAAATTGGTAATATCAGTATTGTCGCCTCCTGCGTTACTTATTTATTACAGCGCCTGCTGGTGATATCCTGAAACGTGCTATTTTTGAAACTGTGACTAGATTGTAATTTTGATAACAATTTTCAATATAACGGTTTTTATATGAACACTTGTACAGCAATTTTTGGGGAAATAAAATAGAATTTATTTATGTCATTGCCTTATAAAACAACCACAGCGTGTTCAATGGTCTTCACCGGTGCTCTATGCGGCCAGTTTTGCTTTTTGGCATACGCCGTGGTTACAGGTACAAAATTCAAAGTTTGCAAAATTTTTTCCCAGAAATGGTTAACAGAGGGCGCGCAGGCGAGCAGCTGGGTGTCGGGCCTATTCTTCCCCCAGGGTCTGCTGACGGGCGCGCTGCAGGCGTACGCGCGCCGCCACCGCATGCCCATCGACGCGCTGCTCTTCGACTTCGAGCCGCGCCGCTGCTTCCTCGCGCAGGAGGACGTCTACCGGCACAGCAGGAAGAAGACAAAGGTTTGGACTGGTCTTTTGTTCTATGCAAATGTTACGAATGTAGCGTAAAAGTAAATATATTTTGTCTGTGGAAGTCGTTGATTATGTGATCACTAATATATATACCAGTACGCACCTTCTCTCTAGAATAGATTTTTCATCATTGCTCTTAT
Organism: Hypolimnas misippus; assembly: GCA_037950945.1. Classification (NCBI taxonomy): domain Eukaryota; kingdom Metazoa; phylum Arthropoda; class Insecta; order Lepidoptera; family Nymphalidae; genus Hypolimnas; species Hypolimnas misippus. Next base: position 14,504,190 of record JBBEEQ010000001.1, read on the forward strand.
ATATAAATTAATAATATCACGTGAACGAGAAACTACAACTCCAATAAAAACATAATAGCGAGTATTTGGACGATAATAATTGAGTTACTCTTTGATCATTTTTACCGGAAACCAGTACCAAGTCAAAAGTAGCATTTAAGCTATAGCTAACTTAGTAGCAATTTGACAATTAGACGATATATATAACGCGATAATAAGGCGATATTCCATATTTATTTGCAGGATGAGGAGACGAGTGTGTTCGGCCAGCTAGAAAAGCCTGAGGACGGCATTAATATCCATGGGCTATTTATTGACGCCGGCCGCTGGGATCCTGAAAAGAACTTATTAGTTGATGCTTTACCAGGTTCACATTACGTAATAATTATGCAATAATGGCCCGCGCTGTCATATGCCGAATAACAATCGACGATATTATTTTTTTACCCTTCAAAACGGATAACTCATAACTACAATGATTAACGCTTACAAAAGCCAGCGGGATTGCAAAAGTACCGCGTATAAAAGGCTTTTCCTCGTGATACTACTGATTTATTTTACTAGTAAGACCAGGAGGAATTATAATTATTTGTGTCATAGGATAACACAAATAATGATAATGATTTGTGTCATGGGATACTCTCCCCACCGTGCCTCGGAGAGCACGTAAAGCTGTCGGTCCCGGTTGTTATCACAATCACCTGATAATGATTGTTACTCATAATGTAGTAGGGAAATTATTCTAGACTAAATGGTTTCTGGCTTGCCCTCAGGGGTTGCGGAGGTCAGATGGCAGTCGCTCTGTGTAAAAATCAGTAACTCGTCATTATCTGGACTAGAATAGAAAGCAGACCCTGGTATAACCGGGAAAAATGCTAGGTAGATGATGATCGTGTCATAGGATAAATCAATAGTACAATGAGGAAACAGTCGATTAAATTGACTCTCAAATGACTACAAGCGATGCCAGATAAGTTCAGTATATATTTTGAAACATAACAATCAGAATATCCTGATGGTATGCTTATCACATGATAGCAAACCAGTTTGGAAGGATCTTTGTATGTGTACAGGCACTGCGAACCATAACACAGTAAGTCGTCGTGTCATGGTACGATATATGAAACGACGTCGTGCTGTGAATACTTACGTGTATCTTGATCCAATCTACGACAGATTTATCCTATAGACTATACCAATATAATAGAAATCGAATTTGCGAAGTAAACTACTTAACTAAGTAAACAGTAACTAAATTCTTTGAAAACTGTGGTACCATTCGAAAAGTACATTGTTCCAGGCGGTCATCTGTACTAATATTATAGAGTTAAGATTTCTTTGTTTGTTTGTAAGTACCGCATATTATCTGAAACTACTGATCTGATTAAAAAATAAAAAAAGTCGCCGAGTTGAGTCTTCGCAAGTCGTAGGAGTCACGCAGCGATCCGTCACGTGACTGTGTCGATACATTGGCGGGAAAATCGTTTTCAGATATTACCGATAATAGACATATTGCGGTACACTCGCCTCTGATGGAGCCGTAATAATACTGCATACATCATTAAATAGAACATTGCATCCAAGGCCGGACGGTCAGTGCCGCGCTAGAGCATTGTAAAAAAGTGCTGCCCCCATTACCTAAATCATTACTTACGTGTGTAAATGTATTTAAAAAAAAACTCTTTTTAAAAAAAAAGGAAAAAGTTTAGTAGAGATCCGGAGTATAATTTCAGAATAAATAGTAGTTTTATTTTAAGGAGACTTTTTTATACGAACTTTTATACTTACACTAATTTTCATTTTTTTATCGAAAATCATAATTTCCAAGCAATCGTCGTATCGGTAAAAATTTTAACTTAGAAAAATATTTAAATCCCAAAATTCGCCTCCCTGGCTCCTAGAGCTCTTATACGCGTCAGTAACGAACACACGGTGTTCAGGTGAAACGAACCCACCACTGCCGGTGGTGTGGTTCCGGCCGGTGCTGGCGCTGCCGCGGCCGGATCCGCGCTACGAGGCGCCGCTGTACAAGACGTCGGAGCGCGCCGGCACGCTGTCCACCACCGGCCACAGCACCAACTTCGTGCTGCCCGTGCTGCTGCCCTCCGACATGCACTCCGACTTCTGGATCGTTCGCGGCACCGCGCTGCTCACGCAGATCACCGACTAACGTCATCGTACTGTCACACTAGCTTGTTGCTTTGGTTTTGAAGTGTTTTTGTGACAAAGAATATCTTCTCATATCTTGGATAGACTAGGAATTGTAATATATATATTACTAGGACAGTACGAAAGTAATTATGTATGTTTGATTTGATCTTCATTTGATTATGTTGTTGCCAAATAATAAAAGATAATAAATAAAATACTTTTTCTTTTTTCACCTTATTTAATTATTGATTATTATTTTCATATGAACTCCTATAATGGATTTTAATACATATTTTAAAGGATAATCTCATCAAAATCGCGAAACAATATAGTTTGGTAAATGTATTAATTTTAATTTTGTTAAAAATTAATTTAATCAGAACTTGGCCTGCTAATTCCTTCTCCTATTGATCCCGTGAACTCGATAATTTATATTAGTTTTTTTTTACCAAAGCTTTCCAGACTCGAACCCGCGACCTTCCATTAAGATCTACGTGTTCTAGCATAGAGCACATTTGATATAACGCAATTTTCTCCTTAGTAGTAAGATTTAAATAAGAAAAAATTAGGAAAACAATTGAGACACATAATATTTATTTAAAACTGATTTATTTAAACTGGTTAAATCTTTGTATTTCGAACAATATCAGAAAACAAATGTCACGATGTTATGAAAAGGAAACGTTGAGATAGGCGAGCTGTGAGTGAAGGCGGCGCGGGGCGCGGCTTCTTATATAAATATAGATCTATAAACACAGCCGGCGCCTAACTCCACAGGCACTGCTCCAGAAAGACCTATTTACAAAGTACAATTATTCGCTATCATTACGAGTGAACGTGAATGAGTATCACAGTACTTCCGTTAGTCTGACATTATATTACATGGATTGGTGTTAATTCTGCCGTACAATTGATTTATTATTATCCCTATATTAGAAAAATAAAAAGACGTAGACCGGAGTTGTTTGCCTACCTACCGCTACTGTGGCGCCCGTGGCCGCCGGCTGCGCGTCGCGAACGGCCTACCACATCTAGCCACTGACTTGCATTGGTACATTAAAAATTTAATATACTGCGAGGTAGTTCTTTATCTCATCGAGGTGCTATTCGCTCGCTAATTTATTGTATCTGATTGAATTGAATTGTATTGTAATTAATTAAATATGTTTATTAAAAATATTTAGATTAAAAATGACATTTAGATCTATTTTCTATTTCATAGAATTTAATAAATTTACAACATATGTATTAATAACCATGAACTTGCTCAGCTTCAATTAAACTTGAATGTTTCTTTCGACTCCGGTTTTAAAGTTTCAGTATGAACACATCACATTCTTATCGCTACGTGAATGTTTCTGTAGTGAACTATTACTACTCTATAACTAAGGGCCAGTTTCTTTGAATGAACTCACATCTCATTTACAGAAAACGTTTGTCGCTTGGAATTTTACATTTTTTTAACTTGGTACAAATAATACTATTGAGATACACAACTTTACAACAATATATAAATAATTTATGGTTCAACAGCATTATATAAAGACTGGTTACTCTCGTAAAGCAGTATTTATACAATTTTTCAGACTTACAGATATGATTATTGCTCGAGGGTTTATTATACTATTGGAAATAATACCTAACTTATGCAAGTCGCTATAAAAAGCAATACATTTTACAAAACCGAACAGAAACGATTGATTTACGGTCACAGATTAGTTACAGATAAGAACCCTTGAGAAATGTCGTTGTTTTGTTACGTTCGGTGGCGATAAAGCAATAGAACACGTGACTGGCTCGAGTGTGGTGATATCTGCGGGGCAGCTAGATGTGATGCGTCGTTATGACTTATATATGAGTTTTATTTCACTAAGATCAACTATCGTAAGCTACAAGAAGTTCTGGTTACTTAATAATAATTATTACAAAATACTTGTTTTATACAAAGTTTATACATTGATTGGTCAAAAATAAACAGCAGGCGCCAGTAGCGCGCTGTTTAGATCGCGTGGGCGCTCGGTGAATACAATTGTTAAATCATAAAAAAACGATAATTATCTACGAATGTATCATTTTTAATAATTTAAATCTTTACAATAAACATATTACAAAACACTGCACCCTTACACATGGCGTAAGAATATAATCATCAATTAAACTGTCTAATACGAATACGAAGCTTATCAAATCATTTCCGCGCTCAGCATACTCGAACACAAATATTTCTCTACTAATCATATCAACACTGTGGATCCTTTATTAATAAAATCGAAGAGGCCCATATTGTGCACTGCTCACTTTCAAATAACGTATGCACTACTTAACCTATCTACTTAAATGATATCCACTTTTGATTAAATTATTCCTTTAAAATTGTCTTAAATTCTTTGTAGCGAATTATTTAATTGAATCTGTGGTAATCGCCTAACTAAGAAGAAATCGCACTGTTCGTATCGACCATCCCCGGCAGATGATCGCGAGAACGATCGCTTATAATTTAACATCGAATCACACAACACAATCAGTAGTCATTTGATCTACATTACATAGAAAAATAACGGAATGAATAATATGCGTCGTCTTCTCGGGGCGAGAGCGGAGAGGTGAGGAAGAGGCGGGTGGGGGGCGCCGGGGGAGCCCCCCACCGCGGACCCTAGTCCTCCGACATGAACGAGTTTTGCGACTTCAGCTCCTCCAGCCGCGAGATCTGCTGGCGCAGGTACATTATCCTGCGGCGGAGATTACAATAAGTCAAAACGACGCAACTATTTCATCATTTTATATTTACAAGAACATGATATAGATGCTGATAAGCAATAATGTGTTAACCCAAAGAAATCCATTACGTATTGAACTTTAAAAATTTATTAAAAAAAATTTCAAGTCAATTGAACTAAATAAGTATGGTTTTTAATCTCAAGTTTCGGCTTTTGAAGTGTGTTCAACATTTTACAATATAAAATAATCTATCTATATTAAAAAAAAAAAACTTATAACTGTAACTCTTTACTAGCTAATCCGCCTTTGATTCATTAAACTTTTTATCAAAATAGAAAAGAAAAAATATATACTTCTTTAAACAGACTTATTAAGTATAGGTTTGACATGTTTAGACGCCATTTTCTAAAAATGAGGTCCGAGTGTCTTGACACAGTTTGTTTATCAGCGTCCATACAAAATATTTAAGATTTTTTCCTAAAGACACTCACTTTTGTTCCTGAAGCGTGGCCTGTATCTCGGTGTGCCGCACGACGGAACGCGAGCACTTCAGTTCAGCCGACACTCGCGTGCACTGCAGGCAGCCCAGCTGGTACGCTTCCTCGGTAAATTTGTTGGCCTATTATCAAAAATTGTTATATTATTATTTGATTCAATTTTTTCAAATGTAAAAGTAGTTGGCGAATGAGCAGGCAGTACACCTGATTTCAAGTGAAAACTTTTATTGTAAAACTGCAGGGCTTAAAACTTTCAGCAACAGTTATCTATTATTATTGTCCTATTATAATTTGTAATTTTATTTCATAATATAGTAAAGAACAATCACTAATTTATATTTAATAACCAAAGGATGGGTCTAACGTGCCTGTCAGCGGGCTGTTTGTCTGCCTGTCAGTGGGCTGCATCTTACAAGCAATAATTGGCTGGGAACCCTTCATTGACCAGTTTTATACAATACTAGTATTGCCCCGTGGTTTCATCAGCGTTCATGTGAGGAAAAATTATATTTATATAATGTTTACCTTTCCTACTTGAATCGGATAATGTTCACTATTTTATTTTATTCAATTTTGTTTTCCCGTAACCCTCTTTTCTATTTATTAATTTAAAAAAAAAATTAGTAAGTTACTTCTTGTAACATTAGTTCTCTGTGAGTGAAAGTCTCATCAAAATAAGTCCCGCCGCTTCAGAAATGTATACCAAATCAACGGACAGAGACAAAATTTTGAAATTGTATTTTTGATGTAAGTACCGTACATACGTTAATATGCATTTAGTTAAAAGCTGTTAATTTGAAATTACAAACAGACACTTGAATTTTATTGATTTGTGTAGATTTATACAATAATTTCATACCTGTTTCTCGAGTATATCCGCGGCCCAGCCGGTCACGTGCGCGGTGAGGTCCGAGCGCACGTAGTTGATGAGCGACGGCGTCAGCATCGGCGGCCCGTGCTGCAGCGACCCGCCCACCACCGACGAGTAGCTGCCGAGGCATTCCACTAGCGCACAAGATGCACTTTGATAATACAGGTTGTAATGCTCAGTGCAAACAATTAAGACGAAGATTCATTTTTAGGTCATTTACAAAATATTATCGTTCATTCTTAGTTAATTTTCGAATATTTTATTAATTTATTTATTTTATTTATTTATCTCAAGATACGCCATCGACTTATCACAATAGCACTATAGTTATTTACACAAATATACAGTTCAGATTTGCCTTTATAGGTTGTATACAACATTGATGTACACTTGTTTGTATGCCAATAAAGTATGTTAATTACAAGCTGCACTCTAAATTTTAAATATACTGCATAGTACGATCAATAAAAATGAGAAATAAAAAGGTAACTAATAGTTAAAAAAAAATAAAATAAAAAAACAACTACATACATTTTAACAAGAAATAATTTCTAAACATCTCTTAATAAATTTGGCACAATCAGGAGAGTGAAAAATATCTACATCACCCATGGATGAAATTTCATTATATGTTTCCATGAGTCTATTCAAGGGAGCATATTTCCCTAGAATTATTCCGATTAAAGATTTTCGTAATAGAGTATCTAGGGACAGCTCGTGGGACATTTATGTCAACCAGTTGGATAACATCCGAATATACCATTTGCCCGTGTAAAAGCTTATAAAGGGTTTTAATGTCACTCATTTTTCGTCGTATTGTCAGGGAATCTAGCTTAAAGTGGGATATAAGTTATAAGCTAGAGAACGAGTGAAATTGCGTTGTACACGTTCGATTCTGTCAACATAAATGTTATAGAACGGATTCCAGATAGGGGATGCATATTCCAGGTTACTACGAATTAGTGATTTCTATAAGGTTAAGATGGAGGTAGGGTTTTTAAAATCTTTACAGATTCTTTTAAACTAATCCGATTATCTTCCATGCACGTAATATTATTATGTCAACATGTTCTACAAAACTTAGTTTACTATCTATTATGACACCTAGATCTCGTACCGATGTTGCCGCACTAAGTGTTACATTATTTACTAAATAACTAGAGGTGATGATATGTCTTTTTTTAGTAAACTTTATGTGTAGGCATTTGGCGGCATTTATATCTATTTTATTGATTCTACAACAGTGGGAGACAGTGTCCAGATCCTCTTGTAATAATTTTATTTCATCTTTCGTTTTTATGGTGTAATATATCTTTAAATCATCTGCGAAGATAGAAAATTTGCTATGCTTAATGTAGTTCGTAATGTCGTTAATGAACACCAGAAAGAAGATTGGGCCTAGATGTGAGCCCTGTGGTGCTCCTCAGGTAGGTAAATAAGCAAACGACTTGTATCCCTGTGTTGTTACCCTTTGTATTCTATTATATAAGTAGGACTTTACCCAATTAAGAAGATTCCCGTGTATCCCGTAACATTTTAGTTTGTTCAAAAGGATATTATGGCTAACGGTATCAAATGCACTACTAAAATATAAACTGAATCGATTTCTTTATTGCTATCGACACCGTTCGCTAAGTCTGTAATGTAGCTCAAAAGATTACTAACTGTAGATTTTCTTGAACAGAACCCATATTGATACGAAGAGATGATATTTGAAAAGTGTTTTGTAAATGTGGGACAAATTATTCTTTCCAAAAGCTTAGAAAATAAGCTTTTTATCACCATATTGACGTCTTCTATATATTCACGATAATTATTTTGATTTAAGACATAATCTTGATACTATTTACTGATACGTCGGTCGCACCGCTACAGCACTACTATAAATGATTACTTTGAAGGCGTCTCAACAAGCTAAACTCTCTAAATTACATCGATTTGTCATTCGTTACATCAATTTTTTACTGCTGGCATAGCTTGATTTACACACAATTGATACCAGTTAAAAGAACTACCTCGCAACAATGCTTATTCATTTTACTGTTGCCGAGCAAATCCTATAGACTAACCAAGACACCAGTGATATTTTATAATTATAGATATATTACGTCCACAATATTTCACGATATAATCTGTAACGATTTCCAACTTTGACCAGCTGTGAATCGTCTTGTTGTTAACACTAGATTTACCAGACCAGTCATTTTGACTGGTCGTGCAATTTCAATTAAAAATTCCTACTACATATAACATTTGCTTTCCAAAATAAAGTTATGACTTTTTTAGCTATATGTAGAGAATACATTTTATAAACGTAAGTTCACTTTTTATACGTTAGTAACGAATATATATTTTCTTATTGACATTTATACTATTACCAGTCAGTTTGACTGGTACTAGCAATTCGTTAAAAAAATAAAAAAAAGGAAAATAAACTTCGTAAATGTAAACACATGAAATAAAATCGTAGTCCTAGCGATCTCCAAGCGTAATCATGTTTATACGCACATTAATACAGGTGAGAAACATTTATATGAATATGAAAATATTCTTTAGTAAGTGGCCTATATACGCAGAAAGCTTCTTAGTTCCAACATATTTTTGCAGCGGTCGTCAGCCCTTATATTTAGAAAATGCAACCAGCATACCTCTGGAATGTTCTGATGAAATGAATTCACAAAGCAGTGGTGATAACAGTGTTATTAGAGAAAGTAGTGATGAGAAAATTCCCGATGAACACAAAATAGATCACTCAAGTAGCAGTGATTGCAAAAAGATTTCAAAAACAAACGTATGAGACGATGCATGCGATATCCTTACAGTTCTGAAGACAGAGATGGAAGTAACGTACCAAATCAGAAAACTGAAATTCTTTTAGACGGAACTATTTGGAAGAGAATTGAAGAAGGAGGTGTTGCTGGTAGATTACCAGGTCATATTGATTTCAAAGATGTACACGGGCCAACAGCACAGGCTATAAGAAATATTATAAACGGGAATCTGAATAGTGCTTTTCTATTACTTATTGACAACCATATTTTGCAAAACATATACGATTTTGTACAAGTTAGAAGCCTCTCGGATTTTGGGGGAAAACTGGCTCAATGGAATCAAATGGCAAAAAATATACGGTGATATCAGGTTCCAGAAGGTGGCCACTTCAAGTGTTTTTCGATATTTTAGATTTAGCCACAACAGGAGAAAATATATCACGATAAGACTTTCTGTTTCGATTAGCTGAAGAACTTGCTTCAGCATATCAGACTTCAAGGCAAAAACCACAGAAGCTGATATACCAACTGCAAATGGCACGGTTTCTGTACGCAAATGGCTTTAACTAGGATAGCAATAACAATAAAACTACAAATATTTACAATAAATCCAAAAATGTCTATGCGGAAAGTATACACACAGCAAAATCTACATATGTAGAAATTGTGAGCGGCAAACTGAAAACATTTAATTGTTTTTTTTTTTTTGACATTGTTTATAAATCCATTTATCTATTACAATAATTGCTGTTCAATTTTCTTGTCATTTTTTAAGAGTGAATAAAGATTGGAAACCACAATAACCATTTTTTTTATACACCAGTCATTTTGACTGGTTTGGTAGAAATAGGTATATTTAAATAGCTGGTAAATCTAGTGTTAAAGAAACTCTCGCCTGTTCGTACTCAATCATAACTTGGATGCTACGTAGCGGCTTTAAACGTCAAAATTGTCATTTGAGTGAAAAAATCGATTTGCGCATAACATGTATATAGTTATATAATATTGCAAGAAACATACTTTATTAAATCTGTATCAGATTTATTCTTTTAACGAGTAAAATAATCAAAATCTCGAAAATAGCTCTAACGATTTTCATTAAATTTAGTATGAAGAGAGTTTCGAAGGTCATAAGGCAAAGAAAAACTACCATTTTACTACTAAATAAAAATTTCAAACAAAATTAAAAAAGCGACTAACTTTTCCTCGGCAGCGCGTTATCAAGATGTATGGGCGGCGCGTGCGGGTCGACGTTCTCCGAGTGCGTGGGCGTGGGCGGGCCGGCGTCGCGATGCGGCGTGTCCCCGCCGCTGCCGGGCGACGCGCCGTTGTTGGCGCTCGCCGCCGGCGCGCTCGCCAGCGCCGTGCCCACGATGCGCGGCAACGCCGCCGCCAGCAGCGAACCGCTCTGTCGATACAGGTCACGTTAGGGGCTGGCCATTCATCACGCGATGTTTTTTATTTTATTTGAATTCACACCACAAATTTACACAACATAGGTACAAAAAACTGACAAAGCCATCGAAAAAAAATAATATTCACAAAAAATAAAATACAAGGTTAACTTATACAAACTTGCAACACCAGGTTTCTTTTACACAATCAATACTATATTATATATATTATATAGGAATCTTAACTTAAATATTAAGTTATATATTTTGAAAACTATATAGGTATAATCCATAAAGTGGTATTTTGCAACTTTTTAGACTCTCCCTCTCCCCTGGTGATGTGTTGAGGTTTTTATACAAAATCCACGATGTTTTAATAACCCCTAGTCGTATTTGGTGATTTATTCCCCCCTCCTCCCTTTGGACCTCACGTGATTAATGTACAGCATCTTGGTCGAAATATCTTAATACGAGGAGAGTATTAATTCGAGAGTTGTGCAGTCAATACAGTACAGTAAGTTAGAAGAAATTTCTCGGATCCTTTCAATAACTGGAAAAGAGCTGATAACCTTGAAACGTCTAAACAAATCTTCATAAATTATAGCTAAGAACAATCTCAAACAGCTTTCAAACAAAAAAATGCATCAAAATTGATCCATTAATTGCTACAGACAGATACTACACAAATTAAACTTATATTACTTATATTACGCTTCTTTTTGGGGTCGGTGGTTAAAAATATGTAAAGTTGAAAGAGTTCATTTAATTATATTTGCTAACCTGTCTATCTGTCCGATTCAAAAAAAATCTTTTTGCATCAGCGAGCCCGTTTATTGAGGTAGGCTATAAAATGCCGCACTATATAAGACCAAGCTATTGGAGCGGAACAAAAGCCGGCACTGTTACCGGTTGGTTGGAGTTGTCCAGCACGACGACGGGCGGCACGGCGTTGGCGTCGCTGCGGCTCGCACTCTCGCGCGCGCCGTACGAATTCTCCGACAGCGGCGTGCTCCTGTCCGGAGATATATCCATATCTTGTAGAGATTGTCCATCTGAAGATTAAATTTAAATATACCATTAATATATTTATATCGACTCGGTTTCCATCGTACTTACTATTTATAAAGAAATTAAGGTTGACGGTTCCACTATTTAATTTAACGTTCTATTAAAATCATCATAGAGTTTATATACGTGCCTTTGCCGTCGTGCTGCGACGTCGTATGCTTCTGCCGCGTCCTCTCGTGGCCGTCCTCTTCCCTGCCGCCGCTCCAGTATCTGTCGGACGTACTATTCGCCCGTTTGTTTGATTTCTCCGATTCTCTTCGGCCCGATCTCGAACTCGATCTCTTATCGCGATCACGATCTGTCAAAGGTACATACAATGTAATAAAGAGTATAGCTAATTAAGTGTATGAAATTGAGCCTTTTTGGGCTGATATTTATCTGAAACCGTTGACACAGCTAATACGAGTAAATTAGAAAAAAAAAACAGCCACTATGTTTTTTAAACTATGTTCCCTTACCAAGCCGTGTACAGTTTTATCTACAAATTGTTGAATTTATTGTTTTTAACTTCAAAATCGGTGACATGGTTATTTTGAACAAATTTTTCTAGCTCTCGTAATTTCACATTTCGCCTTACAGACCAGCCTCATAAATCTGAATAGGCGATTTCTCAAAAAATTAAAAGTTTCTTAATACATACTATAAGCTTTAATAATTAATAGCTATCAATTTATATATAAAAAAAAATATTTTTTATTTAAAAAATATATCATTTTACAATTCGAAAACATTATAATTGTTACCCACCTCTGTATTTTCCAGCAAATACATAAGTTCCTATAAATGCCGCATGGAACAAAAGTGACAATTTTATATATAAAATAAATGACAATGAATTTTAAGTTATGTGATGCTTGATTTGTTTATAGACAGAAACCCTGGTAAATAATATGATTATATGAAATATTGTATAATTTAATATAAATTAAAAAGAAATCCAGCCTTAAATCAAGCTTAGTTAGGCACTTATCAGATATGCGAAGGCACTTTATTGTTTGCAGGCAAAACGATGTTAGACAAGTATTTGCTTTATAAGAATACTAACGAAACATTACATATTGATAAAGATCAACATTAGTAAAAAGTTAATCAATTATGTTGATAGCCTCATATAATTTATTGATCCACCGAAAAATAAAAAACTAGAAAGGACATCATCATCACCATCGTTTTAGACCAAATGTGTAAGTGCCGGTCAAAAAAAATTGTAAATTCTTTTAGAACTCATCGATCTACCTATTTATTATAATGGCATCAAAGTTTTAGGACCACTGTTCCCGGATTTCTTCGATGAAAAATTAATAAACGAAAAATTTATGGTTTTAATTATATGTACATTTTTGAAGTAAGATAGGATCAACAGTATCAATATTCTATTCTGCTCCGACACGAGTTTTTATTTAGTTCCCAATCAATTTTCGCCATAAAACTACATTTAAAATACAGCTTTCCACCGCTGCTGGTTTAGCGACTCGTAGAAGGCAAGTGTCCAAGCATATTACGTGATAGGGGAATCATCTACTTCCTGTCTCGCGCCTGCTATCATATAAAAGACAAATTGGAAAATATCTCCGGATATGCTTCGGTTCGATGACAAGTAAGCCGATTGTCGTTTTAGATTGGAAGATCGGTGTGGAATCTGGCAATTGACCAACGGGTTTGTTTGGGGTTCGTTTTGTACCCCATTCCAACATCACACTAGTCTCTGCCGCCAAAATCAGTTCGTGTCTGTTATGGAATTTTACAACGGGACTGCTTAGACTAGCAAATTTTTTTCGTTTTTTTTTTTATTATACCTACATCCTTTCACAAAAATTGCTCGCAACAGAAAGTCATGGTTATACTAGACATTGGCTAGTAGGTACACTCCCGGGGCACCAGAGTTTAAATCAACAGATTGATGCGTAAACTTCATGCAATCCATTCCGGATCTCGAAAAATTTATGCATCCCATGGATGGCAATTTCGCCATTTGGCGTATCGTTTGTTAGAATTTTCGGAATGGAATGTTAATTTCCTATCAGTGTAATAATCAAAAATAAAAAAGAGTCTATCTCTATTAGCGTATTTTCCACATCGCGTTTAAAATAATCATTTTAACATTTATACTTGTCAATTTAAAACATTGTCGTATAATTAGAGTAATAGCAGCATTTGTCTAAGCGTCAACTTATCACGCTAGCATGTTTTTCCGGTAAGTTCATTGTAAAAGTATTTTACAAAATTAATTAGAACCAGTCATGATAACATTGTTACTTATTCATGTAACATTTTTCTACGAACTAGTAAACGTAGTAAAAAAATGTGTTATGCACTATTTCGATTCATTCAATTGTATAGGTTTTTATAATGTAGACTATTATATGAAATGTAATATATACTGATATTATATACATAAAATAATTTGGGTTTCAGAAGCAACAAATCCGATTTGTCATTTACTTATTCTATTAATTTATTAGGTAAGGCCTACGCAATTTTAATATCGTTATATTAAAAGTATGGTTCAAAAAGTTAATTATTGGCTGGTTATTTTTGGCTGCCATTAATAAAGTATATTTAGGTGGCTATTATGAGTAAGTCCAGGTTAAAAAAAGCCTAGCCTAGTAATTTCACACTAATTAAATCAATCATTCAAGCGGTGTTTTATTTGAATACTTATAATCAAATGATAATTTGGTACTCTTTTTCCGAATAAAGTTTTCACAAAACCATACTTAATGTAATCATATTCATCCTTCGCTGAACTAATGAGACAGCTACATCCGTAACAACCTAGAATCCGAATGACTGTTAACAGAGCGTGTTACATTATTCTCATGACATGTGACACCTAATTATCGTGAATAACGTATAAACGAAAAGAAGATTTTTCTACAGATGGAGGCATTTACTGTCGCTGTCTAATAATATTCCATAGTCGAGTATTTTTCCGGTGGCGAGTATTTTACCGAGTACCTACTCGAATTGTTCAGTGGCCGGAATAGTCACATCCTTCCCGACAATTGTTCTAATCAATACATCTGTGATTTTCTCACTACGTGATTTACGTGCTTGAATTTTCTAGCACTTTTTATTTTTAAAATAGCAGAGAATTTGAAGATATTGAATATACTTTGGATAACAACGATCAATTTAAAAAGTTATATTTATCTTTTTGTAAAAATATTCTCAAAGCCAATAGATGTAATAAATATAAATAATGAAAAGATAACCTTAGTATCAAAATTTTAAATATTTTTACCTTACAAGTAGAGAAACTCGAACTAATGTCAGTTGCTATTTAAGTTTAAAAAATTGGTACTAATGTACTCTAATTTATTTAGAGGTCGGATAGTGGCTAAATAAAATTAAATGTAAAGTGCTTCTTATATGCTTCTTTAAAAAGATTATATCAGTGCTTATTAGATGGTAATTTTATTAAAGTTTTCTGAAGCGGGTCTATTAATTTCCGAAATATACGCGGACGAGCGACTGCCAGTATGTAATAAAGATCACCAGCCGCGATCCACAACGAAAAGATTTTTTTTGATGTGACAATCGTAACAATAATTGCAACATAATATCGTCGTACTCCTTATCTATGTACAATTGATATAACCAAACATTTTAAAGTTTCGAATACCATCGTATGCGTGCTTATTAAATTGGCTATTCGGGACGAAGTGAACGTCGAACGATGTTCGTTTTGCATTATGTATTTTGTACTGACTAAGACGGCATTCTTATCGCTTTAAGATATTGTTACATGGTTGGTTAAAGGACAGCAAAGGCATAGAGATGTTTGGAAATTAAAAAGTAAGTCAATATTTACGTGAAGATTAAAATTGACTAGTGCTGGTTTCTGGTGCGGACTGGTGCAGCTATGTGTACGTGCATGTGTACGATTTCAACTAACCAAATAAACTTATTTTTTTAAAAGTGTATTAGATTTTTTTTGATCGTCTAGAAATATTATTCTGTACGAGGGAACAATTATTATGCCTATATTTAAACTACAAATATTAAAAATCTAGTATACATCCACGGACCACTTTTACCAGTTTTAAAGATGAACAATAACACTGTTTAAATAAATAAAACAACATAATTTATTGGTTGATACTTCATGAGTGAACAACCAACTTCCACTTGGCGAATGTAAAAGCACCAAATATAGTAAAAGTAAATGTATGCTATCTCCATTTTATAGTAATCTATACAGAAGAGACAGGAGGAACCGAATAAGACATCACTTCAAATATCACCACAGCAAGGGCAACCTTCGGTCAACTTCGACCCGCATAAGAATCGCGAAAACTGACAAAGAGAGCATATTGCATATAACTGCGAAACAGAGGGTCACTACGGAAATCTCCCAGAAACTCCAGGTCTTTGGGAATCGACGCCTTCGTAAGTTCTCAGTATGTACTAGTCCGACAATATCAAACGAGCAATGAAGTCCCGACTAACCATTAAATCAAACACGCCACAAACGGAGTCGGATAGATCAAACCCTAAGAAGGGCACAGAAGATAATAGCAGACACAATTTAAATAAAAACATTTTCCTATGTCATGATAAGGATTCATTACTACTTGGAAACTTCCTTTTATATATAAACTTCTTTTTATATATTTTATATATATAAGTAAAGTAAAAAGTAAGATTATATTAAAAAAATTCATTACCGAAATAATCCATTGCGACGTCAGTGAAATACGCAGACACAAAAATTATTAGTTTCTGTGCAAATTATTCAACAAATTACTGTCGCAGCAATCTTGATTCGACACCTCACACTAATCAAATGAATTGTGCCAGGGAAAAGGAATCGATATTTATTTATATCGAAGATACACTTTGAACGGACGTAGACGTATAAGTATAAGATGTATACAACATTTCTATGAAACGCTTTCAGCTCCCAGGATAACGATAAACAACAATTTTATTTATAGAATTTACTTTTAAAGGCTTATTATTTTTTTCTTCTTAAGAATTAAAGTGAATAAAGAAGCGAATGAATCTATATAAATTGTATTAAGACTTGATATAATAACAAATTAGCTATTATCCGAATGTTTTGGATAATTTCATTTATGCACAGATATATATTTTTTAAGAATTATAGAAGCAATTAAAGGTGACGATTTGATTTTATTTCTAGGTTTTTGCGAAAAAAAAGAACAATTAGCTCAAAACTATTATAGTCCAAGCGGGAAACGTGGTAAAACGTGTGAATCGAGGATGTGTACAAAATCCTACTTTACCACTTTTTGGATATAGTTAAATAATATACCATCGGTCAGGCGGTCTTTAACGTAACCAATTATATGCACGAAAATACTTCCATAGATTACAACCAAGTCCTTATGCTGGAAAAGCTTACTTGTTTCTCGAAATATACAAATATTTCTTCATCATAAATGCTGTAAGGATCAATACTTGCGTGACATTTCTAGAGAAGAGAATTTGAGGATAAAATTGGCGACGAAATTGAGCCAGACGATAATGATTCGACGGATGAAAAATGCTAAAAAAATCTCCTGCGCGTCTTCAATTTCTATCTCCTGTGCGTATTAAGACTAATTTCACTAATTTTTTTTTTTGTATTTATCTGATTTATGAAATTCCTCCGAATGATCGTCAGATTATTAGTCAGTCTGTCTGGGAAGATGAACCGTATTTAGTATCCGACTGCGCAATGCAAAGGAGGGTAATGTGTTTATCAGCCTATATATGTATATACGCATGTAAGTGGGTTTGTGGCACTATTTAGACCAAAAAGGGTGGGGTGATTTTGATAAATAATACTGCGTTTGATTTGTAATGACGGCGCCAATGTCATAGAAAGCCTAGAAATTTGAATAAAAATGACCGAATTTGGACGTCACAATATAAAAAAGAAAAAAAATTGAAAATCATTTTTAGGTTCCTCATATCGTTTTTAAAGCAGCATGAGCATTTACGATATATAACGATTTAAAGTTGATTAGTAAAGATTCTCACTTAAAGGCTTTTAGACAAAACTAAAATTGATATGGTACTGCAGATAATTCTGTTATGCAATCGGGTTTCTGATTTTTTAATTAATTTATCTGGTCATCTAATCTTTCAAATCAAATATGTCTATAAGACGCTCAAATCAATCCAAATTTAGAACCGTAAGCTCCCCTACTATAACGTCGCGAAATATTTAATAAACAAGATGTACATATAACTAGCATAATGTCTATACAGTAAAATGTCTAACGATGGTAGCGTAATAGGATCTCGGAATATATTTTAAAAGATAGGTATTATTAGTTTTTGTTACCAAAATTTATATTTTAATAATAGTTACCTATTGCTATATTAGAGGTGACAAACTAGACTGCTGGAACTGATGATGAAGGTTACAGGTGACTACAGAAACTACTCAATAACAAGTGTTTCACGGGTTAGCGATGCGATTACTTCAATATGATTGCTAATCAATATATACTCGTCATATAGTAGGGTAGAGTTAATGGTGGAACACCAGCAAAAGTCCTCAATAATGCCCCTGCATCGGAAATATCAATATTTCGTAATTGGTAAGAAGCAGTTGAGAGTAGGCTATTGTAACTTAGTTAAGTCACAAGCTTTACTTACTACTGCGTTACGATTTCGTAACTTTAAAGTGTAAGATAAATACTTTTTTACTTGTTGTTTACTGGTTTACTTGTATTAAATTCGTTTTTGAAGTCAATTTATTTTTTTAACTTTATATAGGGGCGTGGTATTCGCATCTGCAATAAGTTGTCGTTAAAATAATTTCATATTATTTGCTTTTCAATAAATGGTTTTCCTAAGGCAAGAATTACACTCATAAGTTGTGGTCTTTAATTAAAATTTAAAGAAGTTGCTTTACGTCAGTGCTTTATTTTTCAGAGCTTTCGTAACTACTTACAACGTATCTTTTACTAGGTTAGAGTTGTTTTATTTTATTCTTAAGGGTAAAACTTACAAATGTAATTCTCGGGTAACATACGGCATTAACAATTAAAGTTGATGTTTGGAAAAAATAGTCAAGATTGCAGACGGAATATGCCTAAAAAACAACACAGTGTGTCAATAGCAAAATTGCAAGGTATGTTGGACTAGCATTACTGAAAACGAGAATTGACGATTACCATTACCATAATTATGTGATGCACCATGTTAACACGAACTGAAAAGAGTAAGCTTAGAGAGCCTAATGACTAATAACGATAAACAATGTCATTCGATAACTTGTAGAAGCTTAAGTAGTAGTACTTAATGGGCCTTCTGTCTTAGGTTATTACGTATTTAACAAACTTAACATCATCTTATAGTTACCATATCGATATAAAAATCTTTTATGTTTTAAATAAATAAATTGGTTTGGCATTCGCACTAAACGATTTAATTTAATATAATATGTATTACTTGTACCTCAAATTATGTTATCATGCCGTGGCCAATTCAATCTATTTTTTTAAAACATAAAATATTTATATTGATACGGTAGAGACTAATAAATTATACGACTTAGTATTATATAAATCTCACAACTATTTAAGGTAGAAAAACTGAGTTCTTATACTTGTTTTTTTTTACAAGTTATGTTTTTGATAACATCTCTTCTCATTTTACCTTTTTACATTGATACCTTCTTTTTTTTAATACCAACGGATTTTCTTAAAAAACTTTTTTTTTAATTATTCTTTAATATTCTACATACATAGGTACTATGATTAAATCACTGCAAATGTAACTATGTGAACTTATATATTTATAGGATATTACAAAGATAATGTATCTAGAAAAAATCGAAATTAAAAAATATTTTAGTTATTTTTTTATTTATATACTAATCACTAAATCTCTAATTGTATTCCAAATCTTTTTTACTTTACTTTTTTTAAATGCCTGCTTGGTTACTGAAAATCAGGCTTCTATTTTTATCCACAATGAAGTCATAGGGAGTTCAAAAATGGTCGGAACTGTTTCGAGAAAAGGAGGGTACGGCCGTGCCGCCTTTTTCTCAACATAGCAGGTCACTGCCGTGCCCACAGATTAAGCTTTTATATTTCTATTTTTAAAATACCTCAAATGTAACCTTGCACAGCCCATACGAAGCAGAGTTTAGTCGTTTCGCCACAAAAAGCAATTAAATATTATTTTTCTTGTTTATAAAGTGTCATTTTATTCAGCAACTTTTTTCCCACAGTTATTTAAGATTTTTGGCCATGGAAATTGTTGTAATTCTTCCCATGTGGATGTTTTAATGATTAGACATATTGTTTATTAGAGGCTTTGCCAATTAGGGGATATGAATCTTAGACCTTTTGATCAGGAGAGCTCTAAATTGCATAAAAAAAATCGATTCGCGAATGCATCGGTACGAGATACATAGATCGAGTTTTTTTAATATACAGTTATCACGATCTTGGCGAATAGAAGTTACACTGTCCGACCAATGCTTTTGTTATTAGAAAGAAATTGGATAAATATGTACTTGGCACCGAGAAACGACTACAGCTCTAGATTTGTCTAATTTCGAATTTAAATTAAATTTAAATTGTTCGTTTTAATAGCGAAAGAATTCATTTTTAACGACACCTCTGGGTTTTTTACGTACTTTTATAGGTTTAAGTATTTCTAGTCCACCAAAGTTTTATAAATATAGCGCGAAATAATGCGATAAAAGCATCTTCGTAAAATTATCTTGATATTTATAATAGCTAACCTGGTAATATTTTCAGATGCAATGTGTTGCTATAAAAGATTTTCTATTTTTGCTGTCACACAACGACAATAGTGTTGGTAACTGTCAATTTGGTGTTTAAATGGAAAATCTTAAAGTAGTATAACAAAATAATTGGTGAAGTATGAGCTAGGCAAATTCTTTCTTTGTTTAATTAAATTGTAATAGTTCAACATCACTAACAAACAATCAAATTTTACTTCACGTATTAGTAAACTAATATAAAAAATAATTTATTGAATATTCTCTATAGTAGTTAAAATGTAACCACATAAGATGGCTATTTTCCTAGGTAAATATTACAATGTACAGTGTAATCACTAAAATCGAATTGTTCTTGTGGCTGGTTTTTTAAAATTTAAGGTGCATGTGCTACTGTACTAGCAATAATGAACAAAACTGTTTATTATGTGACTACAATACATGTAAAGTTGCAAATTAACATGCCCATGGGCACCTTTTGTGCAATGTCATTACTTGTGTAATGTTTTACTAAAACATTGGATATAAACTTTAATTTAGAATAAATACAGTTTTAACATACTTTATATTTTTTTAACAATCACCACAAATAATACTCCACTACACTCATTATGTTATTTCTTTTAAATACCATATTATATCACAGACAAATGGTTAATAATAAGTATAAATCATGAAAAAAAAATTTTTTTTTCAAGATTAATACAATGATTAAATTATAATAGCAACGAAAATTGTTGGGTTGAACTCAAGGTAGTCCAACTGTGAATAATTCAGTCATAACATCAACGTTTTTGTGTTTCTAAGTAAGTGTCTGCAGCATAAAAAGTATATTTATCAGTATTTGTTTCTTAAACCAAATGTTAACTAAATACATTAAATAAAAGGACACTAAAAATATTTGTATTGATACGATAGCAATCGGGGGGGTATAATCTTATGCATAAAGTGTTAAGATAGCATTGTAGATTATTACTCAATATAGAATATTTAGTAATAAAGATATAAATATTTGAATTGTTGTATTTATTGGATTTATATAATCACTGTCATATTCCTAAACATCTAATGTTCAATGTATAATTTGTCTGTAATCATACTAAACTTTTATTTTTGCGGTATGTTCATAATCATTTCATGTCAATAATCAATAAACATTTCAAAAAGTGTTAAATGTTAGTAGTTTCAGAAAAACTGGAATAGATTAAATACACTGATAACATAGTTTAAAGAAAAACAGTGTTAACTATATAGCGACCGTAAGGGGATTGCAGATTTTATGGAGGATTATTTTATTGAGAGTTAATATTACACGGAAAAAAGCAAAATCAATATAATTTTACTATTTTCATCTTATATTAATTACTAATAAAGTATGTAAATAACAAAAAACCAAAACTAATATAGGCAAACACCAATGCTAATGCATTTAGTTTGTTATCAACAGTTTTTTAATGCAACAATATTTTAATTGTATTTTCTTATGTACTTTATCTATGTCATATGCTTCAACTTGGTTATACAAAATGTATTTTTTTAACAAAATATCCCTTTCAACAGTCTAGGTAAATACAAGCTAAACAATAAAGTAAAAAATAAATAAACAAAAGAAAGTACACGGCTGTAATTTTTATTGCTTTCGGCAGCTTAGAAAGTACCATTTATTTCTAAATAATGATGTATTATTGTCCCTATTTATAGTGGGTTTGCTGTTGCATAGAGTGTATCGTTGTATGGATAATGTGGTATGCAAACCAGAATAAAGTAATTGTTATAGAGAAATTGTCATTAAATGGAGTGATTTGAATGGAGTTTACACTATAATGGTAATAATGCAATTTATTTAAAAATTTCACTATGAATATATATTTTTTTTTTTTTTGTAATAATTGAAGATAGAGTTAAACTAGAGAAAAACTCAGTTTCCATTCAATGTTTGAGTAACACTCAATGTTTTCTTTAAGCACCAAACAGTAAGTCAAATCAAAGTATGTAGTTATTGGCCTTAGTCAAGTCAAAACATACTGTCAATGACCACTAATGAATATACAATTTCACATTGACATGTTAGTGGACAAGTAAATGTACAAGATATTTTTCTGAGAAATGTAAATCCACATTAAAAAATTGTAAATATGTATTTGACAAACTCACAAAACTTGTGCGTTTGTCTAACTTAATAGATTTAAGATAAAAAAAAATATGGCTAGGACTTACTATTTCTCGTTGTATATGTTTCTTTGGATGATGTTCTTCTTGTTTCCCATTCCCTTGGTTTTTCCCACTGTGACACTTCACTGATACAATTATAATAATACTTCTTTCCTGATGAACTAATGTGTTCTGACCATTCACTTCCTGAAGGTACGCTGGAGGAGCATGGTGCACTTCTCTTGTCATATTTACTACTTCTATTAACACTACTACTCAAGCCACTAGTCCTACTTTTTTTCTCCGATTCACATCTTTCATGGTTATTTTTCTCCCTCTCACTGTCTTTAATACGTTTCTCCTTCGGGGATCTGACATCTGCAAATGTTGTACCAAACTTATTATATTACATATAGTCTATTTTCATTATCAATACAACAAGCCCAGACATAAAAAATTCGCAAACAAATAAGATAATTTATTGAAATTAATGAAAAATATATTAAGGTTAAATAAATATGTCAGACTAATATTAAAATTCGCTTGCCGCCAATATCATCACAGAGTGTGTAGCATGTTTTATTAATGAAACATTCTCTAAATTACTGAAATTTCTGAATAGCCATTTTAATATTTTATTTTAGACATTTGATTTAAAAAATTGAACGCAAGCAAACGCAAGGCAGAAACTTAAAAGCTTATTATAATTATTTTAAAATTTCATAAGTTTTATTGATCAAGTATCTGATGTAGAATTTATTAATATTGATTATCCATGAATATTGCAAAATGAATATTTGGTTATTGTTGTACCCAGAAAAGTCTAATTTAAACATATTTAAATTATATTTAAGCCATTACAAGTAATGTATTAAATACAGTCTATAAACAGGAAAATAATGTGGAATAGAACAAAATTCTTATTGTTAATATATTTTATAGTAATTACTTCTAGCAAATTGTAATTTATATGTATACACCTTATATTAAAACTGAAAATATAAAGATATATATTCTCATTTTTCTTCAATTACAAATCTTAACAAATCCTTCAGAATTTTGTTTGATTAACATGAAATATTTTTAAGGAAAATGAAATTAATTGCTATCAGCTTTTGTTTATCCAATTATATTTTTAAGTAGTTTTCTAGATGTAGTTTTTGGTATGGTTTTATGAGAATGTATGTAAACTTAGATTATTAAAAAAGAAAAACAAAACAAATAAAGCATTTTCAATAGTGTATTCAAAACAATTCACTAACCTGTATACTTATTTCTAGAGGATTTGTAGTCTCTATCTCTCTCCTTTTCAGAACCTTTTTGGATATAGGAATTTCTTGACGTGTGTGTGATATATTCTCTTTCATCAGCCATGTGACTGTAGTGGTGGTGGCCATGACCCGAGTGGCCCGTGTGGCCAGCATGTCCACCATGTCCATGGCCCGAGACATTGCCATTGGGGGATCTAAGTGGGGTGTAGCGGTTGTCAGAAGTACCGTAGTCATTAACAGCTCTCTTGGAATTGTACTTCTGTATAATAAATATAACATTATAATAGTAAACAAATTGATGAACTTTTTTTTTAACTAATCTGTTGGAAGTGTTTCTGAATGCAATCAAAAATGATAACATTACAAATTCCTAAGTATATAGCAGCACAACTACGAGAATGTCATACAAACTGACATCTGCTTTCTTTGACTTGTATGTTCCTAGTTCTACATAGCTGCATGCACATTTAGAACAAATGTGTTTGTTGTGGCATATTTATCTAACAAACTTTTTTTTAAATTTTAGTGTACGCATTGATATTTCTTTTATTAATAATTATATAAAATCCGATCCATTACGATTTATAAACTTTTTAAATGTTGACTAAATAATTCGATTAATAAGTTATAAATTTCATCATAATTAGTATGGAAGTCTATTTAAAAGCACTCATAACAGAATAAAAACGAATAAAACAATAAGAAAAGAATGGTCGAAGGGTGTTATTACGTAGAGAAGTACATAAATCAACTTAAAACCATTTTCATTTCAAAATTGTATACATGATCCAATTCCCATTAATAGATTATATGATTATCAGGTTTATGCTTACCTGATATGGATGGGTCTGGTGCTTCTCAAAGTACCTGAAACAAACATAAATGTTTAGTCCTTCAGTTCAGAGTTACAATAAAACTCAATCGGCGACCGCCATCTACAGATTGCAAAGCCGAAGCCTCGAAAACATATCGTACCCATCGCTTATTCGCTGAGGTTTCCTTGCATGCATTACCATCAATGCAAATATACTATTTATTACGGCCTCTGAAATAAAATGCAATAAAAGCCCACTGTCATTAAAACAGTTTTACAGGAGGCCGTGATATATCTTGATGGACGCCATGTCACATTCGAGACACTTAAGAGAGAGTCGATATAGACGCGAAAGAGATAAAAACTATTCCGACAACGTAGACTGTAGAGAAACGACGAGGATATCCGACGATTGTTTACTTTTGTCTATGCGCGAAATATAGGGATCACACATCAAAACATTTTATTAAAATTATTGCTGTGAAGTATATATAATTGAAAAGATTTAAATTTACGAAAAATATTACATATAATAGATATTCGTAATTTCAAAAAAATATTCTGTTTAAACTTGCAAAGGTCGAAAATAATAAAGTGTGACAAGTATCTCTGTTTTATATACATTTTACGTATTTAACTGTCGAGGAAATGACAATGTAATGTCCGTAATCTAATCTGTGTACGTTTGGTTTCTACAAGTCGTAACTTAAGTAAGACTATGTTAAACCATTGCTTTACATAGTTTATTGCTTTACATAGTCTTACTTAAGTTAGGACTTTTTTTTCATGATTACATTTAGTAATATTTTTTGATAAATTATAATATCAAAAGCGCTTAAAAAATTATGTAATTGAATACGTTATATTTTGAATTTAAATATACAATTTTTGAACATTTATGATTTTACTATTCGTATTTTATTATTTTTTATATACTCTTTAAAATTATATCTATAATTATAAAATATCATTGAAAAAATATTTCGCTTAAAATGTGTATTCGATTAAATTTTTAAAATTAAAAAATAGTGTGTAATGCACTTATAATAAATTTTATTATTACTGGTAACATTGGTAAGAAAGAGATGACAGATAAATCAAGAAATCTTACTTGTCAAAGTAGATTCTTTATAAAATTACACCTAACCTCACACCCTACGTTTGGAATTGTTACGTTTCTGA
This sequence comes from Hypolimnas misippus, assembly GCA_037950945.1. Taxonomy (NCBI): domain Eukaryota; kingdom Metazoa; phylum Arthropoda; class Insecta; order Lepidoptera; family Nymphalidae; genus Hypolimnas; species Hypolimnas misippus. The sequence continues at coordinate 14,529,773 of JBBEEQ010000001.1, forward strand.
AAAGTTTAAATTATGTCTAAGCCTGTGGATCTAGAATTAAAAAAAGCTTTTGTGGAGCTACAAGTTAAAATGGTTGAGACAAGTAAAAAAATACAAGTAATAGACAGCCAAATCGGAGTATTAAAGCGAGTTTTGCAGCACGCAGATATTACTCAGCGTGAAATCAGTACTTTACCATCTGGGACTAAAACTTACGAATCCATCGGCAGAATGTTTCTATTAACAGACTTAGATGAAATCAAAGGTAACTTGAAGAATAGAATATCGCTTTTAACAACTCGTACTTCCGAACTAGAGAATAATAAACAGTATTTAGAGAAAAATCTTAAAGAGAGTGAAGACAACATAAGAGAAATGGTACAACAACGAAAGGAACAAAATGAATTGAAGTCCACTTAACATTCAGCTAAATTACACTTTTTTCCTTTTTAAGCTATTTGTAATAGTTGTTACAATATAAACTTATAGAATAATCTTTGCTTTATTTTATTTATACTTTAATTAAAAATACTTGAAATTAATATGTTTAGACATACTCATTAATTAATTTGTATTTAATGATTGACCTTAGTATTGTTAAGTTCTTATGTCATCTCAAAATAAAATATTTTGCATTACGAATATGTTATTTTAATATATCTTGTCTTCTGTTTTTATTCACCACAAAAACAATATTTAATTAATTTAAACCATATTTTCCTATTTTCAAATATATTAAAGATATTTTTAGGGCTAAATTAAATAAAAGTTATAACATATCTATAAAAACTGGTGAAATCATTTCTACCTACTCGTCTGTTGAATGTTAGCTGTTTATTAACTTGATATGAAATCATGTATTCATTGCAAAGTGGTGGAAATAAGATATGTATTAACACTGTAGAGACTTTTAAGAAATAAGTTCAGTATTTTAGTCAGTTCATAATAGCTCAAAAATGTAACATATTTGATTAATATACTTACTCTATCCAAAACACTTTGGCTCGCCATTGTATAGATGGCCTGTTAGCGATATTGTCACCCATGATGCCTTGAATAGCCTGTTAAGCCAGCTGTTCCAATTGATTTTAAATATTAATAGCAGCCAGTTGTTATTAACCCTAAATAGAAAGATTATATTTACTTATTGTTGAAAGTTTTAATAATAGCAGATTTAACAGCCATGTGTAAATTTTAAATAAGCTAAAAATTAGAAGATGTCCCTACTAAATAAAATATTTGTAGAACTAAAAATAAAAATTAAATATAATATAGAATACAATTGTCTCAAATGCTTTTTTTTTTCTACAAATAGTGACCCTTTGTATCATTAACACATATTCACATTAAATATTATTCTTAGTATTAGGCCAAAATCTTATGTGCTTATTTTAGTAATAAGCAAAGGAGTAATTTTCAAGAGAAATTATTTATTTTTTTTAGAGAGAAAAGATCAATATTAGTATTCAATCATATGTGTGGGTTAACACTTATAAAAATATTACTTACACAATTAATAATCTCAGAGTCGAAATAAATCTTCGCACAAACTAGATTTGTATTATTCTTGAACAAATATTTGTTTATTATTTTATCTTATGAAAGATACCAATAATCAATAAATTTTCAAGACAGATCTCAAAAAAATATTGTTGTAGTAGAATTTTAGGAACGAATATATAATATGTTAGAAAATTTAGTATAGAATATTTAACTTCTTCTTTCATCTATATTTTGAAATAACAACTTGAGTTTTTAATTATTTCTTTTAAGGTAAAAATTTACTTTACGATTTTTTCTGGGGTTACCAGCTCTCAACATTAATTTCCAGAAATTTATCTGAAAAAATCGGGATACTAATGTATGATCGGTACAATTCATAGTTATATACCTAATGTTATATAATTATATATATATTATAATTATTTCGTATGTAATGTAGGTCACTTATGGTCTTTATTCAAGAATGTCTAGACCGATTTTTATGATATTTTCTTTTTTACATTTGTCTTAGTCCCAAATAGGAGAATAACTGAAATTTTTAATTAAACATATTAAAAAATCATTGAAAATGTTTCGAAAAAATCAAAAAATATCAAATTTTGTATGGAATGGCTTATTAACCCAGCATTTCTCGATTCTGAGGAAATACGAGTTAACGAAAAACAAAATTACGTCAATTACAACACTTAAGAACGGCTAGAACTATTTATATGATTTTTGGAGCGGAAAAATCATACATGGATCTGTCTTCGCTCCAAAATACAATACATAAATAAAACATCGAAAAAAATAACAAAAAATTAAGTAAATAATATTTTATACCTATTTAAGCTAATTTTACGATAACCTTAGTAAAATAACCGTTATTTCAAATAAATAATTTTGATTTAATTTGAAAATAGAACTATTTTTGGCTGTATAAGTTATACCCTTTGCAATTTGCCACCATTAGCAGAAACGTCAATAATGGCGCCAAAACTAAGATGTAGTCTGATGTATATGTCAATTCTGTAGCACTTAAAAACTATTAGTATCACAGAGTTAATTAAAACCTAAATGTTCTCGTTAATATTGATAACAGAAATAAGCCTGGTTTGTTCTAATTTTTATTTCTTTTCCGTAATCTATAATAAGGTATAGAGTAATTTTTTTTAAATTTCTGAAATGTAAATGAGTGAACCTGGTCTTTAGGATATATTGTAATAAATATTTTAAAAACTGAATTGACTTTAAAATAATTATTTCAAAGTTTCTTGCTTCATAGAAATCTAAAATATTTATTTCTAACTGTATGTGATTATATTTTATCAATAAAAAATCAAAGTGAAAAACATGTTTACTAACTTAACTTATCTCCAATTTAATATATCAAATACATGCAAGAATATCTTTGAATTAACAAGCAAATTTATGAATTTGTAAAAATGGAAGGGTTTTCACTTCAACATTAACATATCTATAGTTATTATTATCATTGGGCTAATATCAATAGTTATATAATATCTTTGTAATTTGGTATCTTTTTGTTACTTATTATTAAAATACAGGTGAATTTTTTAACTGATCGTAGACATGCAAACCCAAAACTATAAGGAATAGCGTAAATAACTTAATGTTTGGGGACATTTTTGTGAAAATTAAAACAATATCATTAGATTTTTATAACATTAATTTTTCAAGGCCAGAATCAAACCCATTAATTTTGAAAAACAAAACAGTTTTTATTATTACCACCGCTAATAGTGTTACTGATAAGGAAGTGAATCAACTTTTGGAAAGCAATAATGTATGGCAAAGTATAGAAAAAAGTTTATAAAATAGTATCATAAATAACATTTTATATAGGAATAATTTTTTATTGATATTAAATATACGTTGGATGGGTATTTCATTCATAAAATACCTCATTTTGTGTTCAGATAATGCAGATCATTTAATCTTAGCAAATTTGACTATAATACATTAACAGATATGTTACATCTTTTAACTTGCTGTATTTCTTTTTCTATAAAATTACAAAAACTTATGTTTTATTTATTTATTTTAAACTTGCAAGAAATTGTATAGAGACATATATTTAGTCTCAGGAAAACAAAGTTTATAGTCTATTTTTCCCTAAGAGAGATTTTTTCCAGTTTACTTATATACACAGTGTCAAGAATCATATGTTACCCAGTAAAACATTTGAAGTCAGAAGTTTAAAGTAAGACCTTTTTCGTGTTATTTACTGGCACCGACTTCAAAATGTAGAAAACATTTATTTAATGCCTTTTAGTATTTGTATCTCTTAGGTTCGTTTTTGAAGTCGGTTTAATTTAAAAAATATATATATTTTACACTTTTGAGTTACGACTATAGTAAGTCTAAGTGATTTACCTAAGTTACAATAACCTAATACCAACTGTTCATCGCCGACAACAAAATATAGCTTTTCCCGATGCAGGGCTGTTAATTTTTAAAGAGTTCTCCTGGTGTTGCATCATTAGCGCCACTACGCATAGTACGCATTGTAACGAGCGTAATTTGTTTAGCATTTTATCGAAAAAATCGAATCGCAAGCCGTGAAATACTTGTTATTAAGTAGTCCCGATGGTCACTTGTGGTCTTCATCGTCAGTTCCACTTCACCAATAGTGTCTTTCTGAGGGTAAATACATAAGTTACTATCAAAAATACCTAAATTGGTATAGGTGTGCCTATAATATTTGAGGAGTTCCCTCAATTTCTCCAGGATTCCATTATCAGACTCTGACATAAAGATAATGGGATCATCTTGGAAGTATACCCTATTAAACAAAAAAAAAATTGAAAATTGGTCCACAAACGGCGGAGTAATCGGCGAACAAACGGTCGAATTGAGAACACTCCTTTTTTGAAGTCGGTTAAAAAATTAAATAAATGCGTCGGCAATGGAGGGAACTCAAGAAGAACAGAAATAATCTTTCTAGAACAAATTAAGTCACTATCACCATCAGCTGATTTAGTTGATAATATTTGTTTCTTTCCCATCATCTTACGTAACTGACCGTAGACAGAAAAAGGACCATTGCGGTAGTAGAGTTTTGGATAATTCCTAAATAGTTTTTGTTTATCTAAGGTCATTCAGAACAATAGAAGATGTAGAAAAATGTGAATTCAAAGAATACAGATCTACTGAATTGTCACCAGAAACGGGAGGTTTACTTAAGAGATTTAACACCATTTAAAGATTTTAAAAAATTACAGACTTTATTGGTAGAAGTTTCACACTTCTGTGTCATGGAGGTAAATGAATTTCTGAGTTGTATTATATTTTGGAACTTATTTTAAAATTTACCTTGAACTATGCGCATTTTCTTTTTATATTATATTGTATGTATTACTACAACTTATTTAGACAAATTAATTTTCATAGGATTATGTTTTAAAATACAATTCAAAAAGCAACTGTATGTTTTTATTACTTTTGTCAAAAAATATTCCTTAGGATAATTTGATTATGAGTACTCAATATATCTAGTTTAAAAATTGGCTTTTTACTAATGCCGGTTTACGATAAGAAGATATACCTCAATTCATATAAGTGTTATGGTGGACTATACATATTAGGCGGCATCGAAGAACACAAAAATATGTTGGTATCTATCAGGACAATCGTTTAGACATTTCTTTAATTTAAATTTTTTAATATAATTTTTATTGAATAAAGATATCGTGAGAATATTCAATAATTTTATGGTCATGTATTAATAGTCGATATACCTTGCCTTTTATTAATTTAAAAATAGTTATAATCATGACAAATTAAGATTAAGTTTTTTTTATAACAAATCTAATATGGACGCTGATAAGCAATACTGTGTCAACCCACACGGACGTCATTTAGAGAAAATGGCGTCTAAAGATGGCAAACGTATTCTTAACAAATGTTTGAAGAAGTGTATATCCATCTTTTCTCTTATTTTTGGATAAACGGTATAATAAATAAAAATCAGATTGACATATTTAATAAATTATGTAAAATATTTTTTAAATAATTGACATAATTGTATATATTGCAAATGAACGCACTTGAAATTCAAACAAATGAATTAAGAATTTTTTTCCGTACTTGTTAAGTTTATATGACTTCAATTTTTTTAATAACGTTAAATAGGTGATGCAGTATCAAAAAATATCAATATCTCCGAATTTGACTTTTTGAGGGTTAACACATTATTGCTTCTTAGCAACCATATAATAGGTATTAAATATTTATTAGATTTCGTTGTTTTAGGTTTGTTTATTTGACTGTACCCTGCTCGAGTTCGTTCTCTCATCGCATTCAGAAATTTAAACTTAAATTAACCCTCTTTCTTTTTAATTTTAAGATAAATATAAAATTTTACCGTCTTACACAGGTATTTTTCATATACAAGTGCGACGAACATGGGTTAACAGATTGGGTTTTTATATTCCAATGAAACTTGTAAAACTGGTAGAATAATAACTTCAATTAAACTAACGTTATGACTAACGCTAAAATTTTATGGTATTTTCGAAATCTAAATCTGCTGATAAAGTTAGGTATCTGAATAAAATTTATAGATATTTTGAAAATCTTTATTTCCATTTTTACACATGAAGAATTGTTTTCAATATTTCTTAGAATAATTATATTTTTATATAATCCTAAATTCATTAAACATACATGTCTAAGATTATTTTTATTTAGCAGAAGTACTTAGTCAATGCTAATAAACATTAATTTAAAACAAAATATCAAATTATTTACACAACAATGTCATTTAAGAAAATTAACATAAAATTTAAAATTATAGAATAACAATACAATTTCTTATGATCATAATAAGCAGTAAAATAAAGCTATAGAACTTTGAAGTGACATAATTATGCCACTTATACATATTTTATCAAAATTAAATAATAAAAACCTAATTAGCTTTATTGCAAGGCCTGCTCTAATGATTGATATTCAAGAACAAATTGCAAATATACTTTTACTATCTTATATAAAATATACAGAGAGAAACAAGTGTTCTATATTTACTGTAAACATTAAATGCAACATATTAGTAGTTGCCATGACTTTTTAAATAGACACAATAGAAAGTAAGATTTTTTTTTCAACAAGTAATAAAGTTAATGAGTCAACACAACTGTGTTTTGTCACAACATACAAAGGATGCGTTTTATTAAGTGTTCACAACGCCCATAATATTCGAAGTGGACATTGAGTAAATTATAGTTCAATTTTTTGTTTTGAAATACAATATTAAAAACTAAAAGATGGCATTAAGAATTTTTGTTACAATTATTTCGGAAAAATAAAGCTTAACGTTCTGAAACAATATGGCCTAAGATTTCACAATTTAAATTTACAGTAATTAAATGATTTCAGTAAAGTTGCATTCCACTCTTCTGAACTAGTTGAATTAATTTCTAGAGCATTATTACGGCGCCTTAACAATAACCGAAAGCCGTAAAAGAGATTTCGATTATCTTCAAATTTAAATCGTTTAAAAACTTCACTTTAATGAAATTAAAAAAATTGTACGTATGTTTTTTAAATATAAATCAAGTGAGCCTACATTTATTAAACTTTATTCTTAAGGATTACACAATTGTAAATATGTATAATGTAAAGTTGTAATATAACCTATTTAAACTTGTACTTTATATTTTCTAACCTCGTCATTTGTAGTTCAATATTTTCATGAACGCTCAAAATGCCCCAAAATCCATTCCAATTTAGTTCTTAATAGTAACTCTCACAAGCAAGCTGAACGGGGAAAAACGCAGTCGTGGGCATGCTCGTTGTGAACGCTTAGTGAAACGCACCTTAAGAGACATTTATTGTACGAGATTGACAAGATGAATACTCATGGATTATAATAACATTTAATTTGTCATGTGTTATGCACAACAGCGATTAATATGAATATTGATAAATATTTCCACAAAAATGCTAAAATTCTACTGACAACATAAATTATTTTTAATAACAATTGTCACATCAATATTGATTGTAAAATTGGGTCCTCACGTCGTAGAGAGGAGGTGGATAATATTAAAGCCAGGAAGGCCGATTTATGGCATCATATGGCTGTCGAACGCCGAGTGGTGTTGTATACGCTGAGGGATATAGGCCCATAATTTGAGCTCCTGTCTGTCGCTGCAACTCCTCCTGGTAACGTTGCAAGTACTGTTGATATAATGGTGATGACTGCTCCGCTCCAACAAATGGATAACCCGCACGAACCTGTGAATGTCCTATAAAAGGAAATGAGCTTGTGCTGTGATTTGAATTCTGATGGGCCGGTTTTACTAATTTTTCTGCATTTGCTTCGTTGCTTCTTTGTTGATGAGCCACAGCAGCGGCCATGTAGTTGGCGGCCATTAATTGACTCGTACTATTTCTAAAGTCCTCTATGGTGAAGCCACCATTGTCTCCATACATTCCACCTAGACCCATGTTAGTGGTGGTTCCAAAGTTAAATGGGTTTCCTGGCATCATACTTGTTTTAACCGAGGTCAAAACGTCGCTACCGCAAGTGGATGTATGATAAGGTTGTCCAATTGATGTTGAGGATTGTTTCACATCCGATGTCCGTTTCCTCTTACTCTTTTTAGAATCCATTTGCGTACTCGCGATGCTAACGGGACTCTTGTAAAGACTATTATCTTTACTCATTGCAGAAATTGATGGTTGAGAGTATATACTGACAGAAGTACTCACTGGGTGTGCTTCAGAACTTTTGTTAAACATTTGTGCCATTTGGAAAGTTTTGTCGTGATATAGTGATGTTGTGCTGTTTGCAAAGCTTGACAAATACCTTTCATCATTTGAATATCGCTCTAGCATTTGAGGAATATTTGGCAAATTGCGCAATGTTTCAATTGGAAGTGAAGAATGTGTGCTGTATGGCGTTTTATATGGTATAGATGACACTAAAGGATGGTTCTGAGCAACTTTTTCTGGTTTTTGTGACTTAGAAATCATTTCCATATTTTTTGGGAGAGGATCACTCTCATTAATTGCTGTACTCACACTCATTGGATCACACTTAAGTATGTTTCGTGGATTAGGAATCCTTAATTCTGCTGAGAGACTTGGTTGCATATCTTGACTTCGTGTAATACTGGCTCGAGGTACAGTATTATAGTTATTAAATTGTTGATGTTGTACATTTTTGTTATAATTTATAGCTGTAGGATTTGAATCACTTATTTTCAATTTATCTTCATTATTAGCCGCATAACCATTAGAAGAATAATCTGATGGTAGTATATCTGGTTTTCGCATCTGGCTTACCTTCCAATTTCCATAGTCTATTGCCGTTGCAGATGTGGCGGTATTACAGGAATAAAGTTTTTTGTTTGCTAGTTCAATATCATTTAATGAAAAATTACTTATATGCTGCCCTGGTGGTAAGGCATCATACTGATTATGATGTGCCAATGGTATGGTTTGATTTACACTACTTTCAGTGTGTGGTCTTTCGTGAGTATGAGCTGGTGTCAAATTGCAAGTAACTGTTGGTTTAGTTATTGGTTTTGGAATTTGTTGATTATTTATGCCCAAGTTTATAGCAATAGCTTCGATTTCATATCCTTTTTGCTGTGAATTAATGTTTGGTTTAGTTTCACGGCTCACAAATTCAACACTATGTGACTCTCCATTAGTTTTCCTATCCTCATTATTCATGTAACCCATATTTATCATATCTATGTTGTCTTTTTTTATCGAACTTACGGGTTTCGTAAGATCTATATGAACGGGCTCTTTTTTATAGTCACGTAATAATTCATTATTTTCGTATGAAATGTTCTCCCTGGATTCCGTAGTATTCCGTCTTTCTGAGTAATCAAGACTATTATTTTTATCCCGTACTGTATTTAATTTTATTATTTCAGATTTTTCATTTAAGGTTAAGGCTATATTATTTACCGTAGCCGGTTGTAGTGATTGCGCAGAATGTAAATTAGATGTATGCGCAGATTTTATATAATCGTTTTTCTCTGTTGGAGATTGCATAACTTCTTTTTCTTCAGGTGTCTTCTTTAGGGATAATGAATTTTCAGGCTCACTATATGTTCGTTTTTTGACCGGGAATAATGTTGTCTTCGGATCTGGTAATAGCTGCACGGTGCTTGGTGGTTGAGGTGATGAAATAGTAGGTTCTGGAGACACTTGAGGCTGTGAATATGTTGTCTGTGTAGACGGGAATGGAGACGGCGTCGGTGAAAATGGACCATTATAATGAGCCGGCGGTTGAAAAGTGTCAGGCCCTAGTGCCGTGTAATCGTCATGAACTCTCGCAGGTTTGCTGACTAGAGGTGCTTTAGAAGTGTCATAATAAGGTGGAGCATTCTGGCCATATGTTGGTAATGGGCTTTTATTGTGATCAATAAAGTAATTAGGCGTAGACGAGCCAGTGGCACTATTTGAAGCATAAACATGTTGAGAATATGGTGAGTAAGGTGACTGTGGTGCATCTCTTGGGCTACAGCTTTTTTCAGGACTACTTTTAAGCGAAGTAGTATCTTGATAAAACCCAGCACGAACAGTGCCATTGATAATAGGGTAGGTGATTTTTTGGAAATCATCTGTTCTTGGAGATGCTGGTGAGCGTAAAAGTGGTGAAGTGTGAGACATTTGATGTCTAGGAGAATCTAAATCTTGACTGAATGATGACCTCTCTGATATTGAGCTACCAGTGCTAGTTCTTCGCTGTCGTGGTGTTGCAATTACACTTGGATGTGGACTGTCTCCCCCATCAGGAATTGGCGAGTTAAGATCATTTGGAGAGTCGTATTTAGTGGTAGTATTCTTTGGACTCGTTTTCGTCTCATTATTGGTATTTTCAGAAACCTTATCCTCAGTTTCTGTTTCGTCAGTTTTCTTTTTAGTATTATTTGCTGTATTTGTGGTTTTTGGAGCGCCAAAAGCCTTGAACCAAGCACTGAGATTTGGAGTAGCTTTTTCTTGACTTGGTTTTATTATTGTTAATGGTTCTGTTTCAACTTCAGCATCTTTTTTAGTTGGAATAGTTATCTCTTCTGTTGGACTATGGACAATAGTCTCAATTTTTTTGTTGTCCTTCATAGGATCTTTGCCTTTTTTCGTTTCTTTTTGTTTATCAACTTTAATATCTCCATTTTTAAAGTTGTGATCATGACCAAGAGAAAATTCAACACATGGTAAGACAGACCCAAGGCTAAGTTTGGGACTAAATTCTTCTATTTTCGTGATGTCACGGGCCCTACTAAGTGGACCAAGAGGAATGGCATCTTCATGTCTGTCAAAATGTTTGTTACTTATATTAGTCAGCAAATTACCTTTGCTTTTTCCTGGTTGTAATCTATCAATAGTCCTTTGAATTTCTCTTCGCTTTAAAATTTTTGGTTCACGTGATGATGGCCGTTTACGAGACAATTCCTTTCGAGATAGTATTGGTTTTTCGCCTTGCGAGGATTCATCATCAAAGCGACTGCTATCTTGTTCTTCAGTTGAGATCGTCTGTGCAGGGCTATCACAAGGTGAACTAGCTGCCGATCCCTTAGGAGCATCATCAAGCCATTTACTAATATCTTTGACAGCTTGTTCCAAAGCCTCAGAGGCAGATGCATTTTTCGCTGAACTCTTTTTAACTTTTCTAGTATTAGGCTTTTCTTTAACACTCTCAATGGTATCGTCATCCGACAAGTCATCTTCGTCGTCTCTATTCACAAATTTATTTTCCCTATATCTGGCACTATTTGACCCTCCTGGAGCAAAGAGACTGTTGAAAAGTGATGTATCTTTATATCGTTCATTTTTGGCTTTTAGCTTTTCAATTGTTTCTCGTAACTTCTGATTTTTTTCTTTCTCTGGTAGGTTTAACGATTGTTTCTGTTTATCAACTTTTTGTTTATAGTCAAAAAGTGACTCCCAAGCGTCCTTTGCTGCATGTCTTCTTCTTTCTTTAATTTTGTCATATTTATCCTTTAAAAAGTCTGGATCAGTAAGTTGATCACTAGATTCTGGTCTATCGAGATCAGTGGGAGACGGCGAAGGAGTATGTATGGACGGTAGAGGACTGGCACTTCTACTTCTATTTGAACTCTCTAAAGACTCTTGAGATGCACTTCTTTTCATTTCTTCAGGTGGTTCAGTATCATGATGTTTATTTTTCTTTTTTGATCGTTTAGACTTTTTTCCTTCTTTGTCTTTATTTTTAGCATGTTTTTGTTTTTTACTATGTCTCTTTGAGTCTGATTTATTTTTTTTGTGATTTTTGGAATGTTTGCCATGACGATGACCTTTACGTTTTTTCTTTACTTTGTCATGTTTACTTTTGTGAGATTCTTTATTTTCTTCAACTTCAGGTTCTTCACATTCTTCTTCAATTGGGGTTTCTGGTTCCTCTTCAGGTTTGATTTCTGTTGTACTTGAATGGGCTTCCACTGTAACATAATTTTTTTTGACTGTTAGTTGTTTGTTAATGGAAGTATGACTTCTGATCATTAGACCTAGTTTTATTATTATCAATGTATTTTGACTTTACAACCTTATATGACTTAAACTTCTAATGATTTTATTTTCAACATGAATTTGTATTGAAGAGTAATACAGCAGCGATTTGGTCTTAGAGTATACAAAGATTCAATGATTGATATCTTAACAAAGCTATTAAACACAAGAAAAAAGATAATCAGGACCTACCTGGTTCAGATTGGGATTTTTGTTTCTTCCTCTGTTGACGTGTGGGAGATTCACTCGTTTTTAACTTGTGCTTCCTAGATGGGGTTGGCAATTGATATTCTACTGCTATTTCCTCATCAGATGAAGATAGTCGAGTTATATATTTCTCCGTTAGTCGATCAAAAGCGGTTTGTAGATTATCTACCATAATCGTATACTCTGAAAAATTAGTTACATGAAATATTTCTCGAATTATTCTTTTTTTTTTTCATATTATTTGATAAAAATCGAATTTATTACTCTCTAGCTAACTAAAAAACTCACCATTATCTTGTCCATTGTATAATCGACAATTGTTTACTATTAGTTTAAAATCCGCCTTGAACATGGAAAAATCTGTATAATATCCACTATCCAGACGTTCCTCCATTTTGTGTAGATCCATCGGCCGACGAATTACAGCATAGTAATTAGGAGCATACTCCTCTTCTACAGGGTCCATGAAGGGCCAGGCGTCTTCATGTGCGGTGAGCTGTTCCAGCACTTTGTACATATCAGTTTGCACGTCTTCTTCAGTTTGACTGAAACTGAAAATAAATTGCACTCTCTATGTCTACCGGTATAGTTAAATTCCCTTAAAAACATCATAATTAATGTAATAAATAGAAAGGTTTAATAAAAAAAAAATTACAATGATTTTTATACAAATTTCCTAAAGTATGAATAAGATTTTTATATTTAGAAGTAAGACTTTTATATTTTTTAGATTTATGCTTTATTAATTATTTACCAATAGTAAACAAAATCTTACATTTGTGATGTTTTAAGCTTCCGCCGGGTACTATTAACCGGCTCGTCATTGTCTGGTATTACTATTTGACCAGTAGCAGCTGCTAGCGAGTTGTTAGTTTTTCTTCCGGTTTTGACTACCGGTTCCGGTGGTGGTTCTCCTTTATCGCTAGCAGATGAGTTTTTTGATTTCTTTTCTCTTGACCTGGACGGTCTAGTTGTTACCTTTTGAGGCATTTCTTCTTGATCACTGGATGAACTGTCTGATGAAGAATCTGACGACTCAGATTTTGACCTAAAATGTTTTTTATTATTTGTTATTATAAGACCACCACACACTCAATTAATAAAATAATAGATATCGGTTTTATATTCCATACAATATGTTTAATTATTAAACTATTGCACATCCTTATTATTAATTATTAAAAACCTACCCAAATCTTTGAAAAACTTATTTACGGTTTTTTTTGTCTTATATCGCATTTTCATTTTGTATTTTTACTAAAATATAATTAATGCAAGGAAATAAAAAAAAACGAGTTAGGTTACGAACAAGAAATCAGATTATCTGATCTGATGATCTTAAAAAGAACACTCTTGATAAAAACACTTTTAAAAAAACGCGTTAAACTTTACTCGATCTCTTTTACGTTGCAGGATCAAAATCGGCGAAGGATAAGGTATTTATCACGCAATAGACAAAATAAAAAAAATCCGATACCTTTTAAATGCCTTCATTTCTTGGTACCTTCATACCTTGATCAAAAATACTAAATTCTTAAAATGGAAGGTAGTTTTTTTTAATGTAGGCACTAGGTCAGCAACGTTTATTCCTCGCGGGCTGCACACAGACTGTCAACACGTCTAAACGCCGCAACGCTTTACCGTAGGTGTCATTTGATGCGGCGCCGCTATGGTAAGTCTGGTGGGCGTACAGGCATTGTTGTACTGACGCCACCTGACGTTTGCGTACATAAAACCCCTATACTTTATTACATTTTACCTTTAAAAGGATGAAATTTTTTCTCGAACAACAATTGACTCTCTAATGGCTTCGGACTGAGGTATTTTTAGTAGTTTTTTTTACAAAATATTATAGTTGAGTAATGTGTCTAAAATTATTTATAATTGTGATGCTTATTGCGGAATAACTAAGGCAAACATCTATCCAACGTAAAATTATTTTAGTTATATAAATAATCGTATATTCTTAAAACTATACATGTAACTAAAATAATCGAATGGTAATTAGTATAATGGTTACATTGCAGTGTTTTTCTCTGTTAATAAATTTCAATTCTTTTACATACGAGTGTAACGTGAAAACTTCTCGGCCTGACAATGAAATATTGTGACTTTAATTTTAAAAATGTATTCATTTTTCTTGACTTCAACACACGTGCTCCAACGTTTCTCCAACACATCTATATTCTGAGCAAGTTTTTCGAGCGATTTTGAAAATATTCATATAAAGCCCTTTCAACCTTTCCAGTGGACGAAAAGCGCTAGGACAGATACAAAACGAACAAAATAGGACAGATACAAGCGAACAGATTGAAGTTAGCCGAATACCAAGTCAGGAGAATAGAGGAGATGACCGAGCAAATCGCCAGGTGCCAGTGAGATGTTCTGATGAAAGATGATGGTGCCTTCTTCAAGTCAAGTCTCTTCTCGTAAATTTCGCATACTGCAGATTTTAAAAGTTGGAATAGTATTTGTCTGTAACTGTTCTGCCTTTTTCACGGCAATTCCCCTTCACATCCTAAACTTGCAGGTCAATACCTTTTCGGCAGTTGCGATCGAATTCACTTTCTTTTGGGGCTCAACCACCGGCTTTCAGCCACTTCTTAGACTGCTGTTTTATTTCTGGCATGGAGCGATGGACCCATAGTGATAATTGGCCGCATAAAATTCGTCAGCTCCCAATCGCTCGAAACCTTGCTACGAATATGATTTGAGCATTTTTTTTTATCGTCATTCAGCAAATGCGGCACCTATCTTGCGCAGAGTTTTCTGATCCCTAATTCGTCGTGCAAGAAATTTTGTACCCATTCTTACGACATCTCTACGGCCTCAGCTATGTTTAACGTTGATATATTGAAGAAGTAGAGTCCTCATAAACCTTTGTCAACTTCAGATGAATTTCCTTAGGGCTTAAACCATCAACCAAGAGCCAAAAGAAGACTTTATGACCGCACAATATTTAAGCTTACCCATTTCATTAAAAAACACGCAAGACTGTAAAAATTCTTGCACAATAACTACATGAGAGAACGAGTATAGTACGAACTAATGTCATGTCTACTTAGGTAGGAACAATATTTTTTGTTGATTGGAACCCCATTACTATGTCAGGCTGAGAACTTTTCACTTTACACTCATATGCAAGATCATCACTTGTTCGGTTCGACCAAAATGGTAATTTTATTTGTAGTGTTCGTAACTTTCAGAAAAGATATAAATAACTAAGACAAAAAAAAACCGACTTTAAATGCAAAAAAACTCAATTTCGTTTACTTGGATGACGTATTTGTTTCAGGTATTGTGATTTAAAACTAAAGCACTAAATCGACTTCAATTTAAACAAATCTTGGAAGTCAAATTCATTCATCTTCTAATTTCCGCACCAATTTGAAACTTTACAATTTATTAATTATTTGTAATATTCTGTCTTACGAAGAATCCAGGGGATAATGTAACTCTTCAATAGCTTCTAGTAAACCCCTAGAAATTGGGTTCATGTTTTGTTCTTATGACTCCAATACATTGTACTTGGTGATGAGGATCTAATGATGAACTCTGGAGGTTTATAATGGAACTCCTCAATTCTTACTAGAAAACCCTCGAGAATCATTTGATTTATTTTGGCGAATTTTATCTTACTTTGATTTATCTAAGTCAAATGGTCTGGACAATCAGAAACAATGAACGTGTGAATGTGATTAGTAAAATAATTATAAAAACAATGCGATAAAATTATATAGAATTAGTGTTTATCACATTAAAATATGGACCAAGTTTAGAAAGTTAAAAACAAATTACGGTGAAATATTCATGTATTTTTATTTTGCGAAAATGAATAGTTTAAGAAAATAAGAAATTTTAACCAAATGTATACATAAGACATTTATTAATAAAACTTTTATTTAATAACCACTACCACTGAAACATAATAAATAACTCTCTGGCTTAGGGTAACAAAAAAGCACATGCAACTATGCTTCTCTTTCGCGTCTTTGAATTTACAAAAACACCCTAGTATATAGTTTAAGTATCAGATGGAGTAGGAATTAATTGATTCGGTTGTATCCTGATTATGATCCTAAATAAATATGATTATGTTGACAAATTAATTTTTCCAATTTAACAATAACTATTATGACTTTACGAAAAAAATATATGAAATTACCCAAGTAGCATCTACCTACATACATACCTATATAATGTCTGGGCATTAATAGTATTGCCCAATTTGATTTGTCATTATTCATACTGCCCGGATTAATCACGTGTCCCAAATATAAAAATAAAATCCGTAAAATTAGTATTTTATCAAAATTTTAAATTATTAATATTTAGTACATATATCATTATAATGTCAAATTACAATTTTTTTTATTAAATAAAAAGTGAAAAGTGTTGAATTTTATTTGGACGACAAGTTGCTGCAGTGGTTCCTGCACTGACTGAAACGCTGACGGTCGCGGGTTCGCTCATAGCATACATCGGTATGGGCCGGACGGGTGTTTATGATGGTCTGAGTGTTGTGTTTCCGGAGCCCTGACACAGAATCATAAAGTCCTAAAGGGGGTCGCTGAGTGTAATACGCAAATTATGTCGTTGGACTAACTAACCTATTATAAATGTGAAAGTATCTCTCTTTGTCTGTCTATATGTTATATTTAAGCTTACATCGTTGTACCGATTTTGATGAATTTTGGTATAGTTCTAGGTTTCATCTTCAAGCAAAACATAGACTACTTTTTCTCGTGATAATAGAACCTACAACTTCTCAAACAATAAGCTACTCAAAATAATTCTACGACAAAGACAAAGTCTCGGTTACTAACTAGTTATTTGTTAAACATAATCTTTTAAGTATTTTATTAATTTTTTCATGATTACATTGCACAAAACGTCATGTTTAATAATTATTATTATTATGGAAGCAAAAATGTTTTTCATTCGTTTTGATGCATTTAAAAAGATGCCACTTTGTCATGTCGAACTAAGAATTTACAATTGTAGACATATATATAATAATCAAAGCCTACGGTGTACACTAATCAATTCACACATTAAAATATATTCAAATCATCAAATTAAAATGATACAATTATATTACTTTATATGCACCAGACGTTTCTTGTATTTTAAAATTTAGGTCGTTTAAAAAATACGAAATGCAAGTTAATAATGAATAAAAAACTTCTTAAAGACTCTCGGGTAAAACTTCGATGAACACTAATACTGCACCATAAGTTTTTTGAAAAATTAATGTTCCTAGCCAAGAATCACGCCTAGTTAAAAAATTCAAGCTGTATAATGGATAAAAAATAAATAATGTATATGTTTTTTTAACAGTACTTTACTAAATATGTAAATAAATATAAAATATAATTTTATTTACCATATAATGTAGTGAAATAAATAAATATAATAAACTAATATACATAATATGATAATTTGCCTTCAAAGGCATTAATTTTGTTCGCGAACTCCAGGAAATCAACTGAAATAGCGGACGGCAATGCGCCACGCCCAGCCGTCATAGAATCATGCATTTTTAAATTTTCAAATTTAGTGAAAACCTAGTTAAAAATTCGTAGCTCTGTGTGGTAAGCCCCGGACGAAATGGCGTAGGATACTGAATACTTTTGGTTAAAAAAAGAGAGAATTTAATAAATCACAACACCACAAAACATGAGAAATTCATGAGAAAACTTTCTTTGGATGTGCATGCTACTATTAATAACAAAATTTGAAATATTTTTTTAGTTACCTGTTTTTTATTTAATTTTAAATATATTTTATTTAATTTCAAAAACGAACCTCGAAAGAATTTTACACATATTTCTAGAAACCGATATTTTATTTTGAATACCTTAACAGTATCTATTATACATGGATTGTGATAAGCAATACTTAATGTGTCAAGCCACATGGTGAAGAAGATTGATATAAGAAAAAGTTTTATCTAAATCTTGTGACTTTTTGTGGGTTGTCATATTATTGCTATCAGCATCCATATAACAATTTGTCAAAATAGGTACCTCAGTTGTTCCCGTCGCCGAGCTCTGTTCTCGCGAGCGGCGGTCGGTGTTTCCTTGCTATCTTCGTCCTTAGAGTCATAAACGTTTTGTTTGACCTCTTCCTCCTTCTGTTTGATCTTTTGCAGCACTCGACTCGAAGTACGACGAGGAGCCAGTTCTAGTAACCTTTAATTATTTGTAAATGTTATTGTTTATTCTCACAATAAAAATAAATAAAAACAAAATATTTGAAACAACTTGAATGAAGATAATACAGTAAATTCATACATTCATGTCAATATTCGCAATTGTCAAAGAGTTTCTATGAAAGTTTTATTTTTTTTTTGATAATTCAGCAGATAATTCCTTAATATTCAGATACTATTCTTGTAATAAACAATAAGAAAAAATACGTTCACTTTTACATACACGTTTTTATAATAAAAACGAATTCCGCTTTGAATATTGATGTAAAAACAACAACAAGGTAAATCAAATATACATAATATTTTAAGCTGTCTTCATAGGTAATTTTGCAATTATGAAAAATTGAGCGGGTAGAGGGGCAGTTGCGCGTTATTTAATAAAATCAAACAAATGCAACTAAATTCGCAAAAGTCAGATTTCGCAGATTTCGCAACAGAATTCAATAAAGTTTATATCTTATAATCCATAATCTATATCGCAAATTTCACCAAAAACTATTAGCATTTCAGTTAAATATTGTTCAGACTTCTGTATCAAAATAGGGATGGTCGAAATGTATAAGCATCTTTGTAATCAGTTAAATTAAACAAAATAATTACGCACAGCCTGACTATATTTTGTTATTGTTAAAAAAACGTCAAAACTGTAAATTTAAAAAACATGAAATTTTGTGTATGTTTGTAGCCTCTTAGATGTGTTAGTTTATTTTACACCTGTTTTTCATTATTATTTTATTAATTGCAGTGCATTTAATGATTTTTTTTTCTTCAACCATTTTTATTAATTAAACATTCGCTAGGTGCTCAGTAAAATTAAATATAGCTTCAGCATAATATATTATTCAATTATCATAAAAATCAGACAATAATACAAACAAAAATTAAGAAATATGTGAAAAGATTTTATGACAATTTTTTTTTTATAAAAACAGTAAGCAAACAAGCAGGTTAAGTGATCACTGCCATCTATGAACATTTCGCAGCAACAGAGAAGACACAAATACATTGCTTTCTCAAAAAGGAATATGGGATGTAAATGAAATGTTAATATGGACAGGAATTGGGGAGAGAGTAAGTTGTCTGGCTCTCTCACCATACAAATTACAGCTATATTAATTACTCACATGGATATTCTGTGAGAGTGAGGTATTGCTCCAACCCATACAAAAAATGTAGTCAATGATGAATAGCTTTAAGTAAACAAATAAAAAAACTTACCTTTTTCTTTGCAAGCGTTCCTTTTCTTCAAATAGCCTTGGTATTTCTGGCAGAAAGTTTTGTGACAGGGATCTATGAAGTTCCCTTTCAACCTTGCTGGTAGCATCGCAGAATTTCTCTGTGAGGTGGGTCCAATCTTCTTCAGTAAAACACACCACTTGCCAAACACGATCTGTATCTTCGTCGTCAAGCCAGTCATCTCCATAAAACCAGCCCCGTTTCCTGCTTTCCTTTTTCTTTTTCTTATTTTTGGCCTTCGGTTTCTTTATGATATCCTCCCTGTATAGTCTTGTGCCGTAAAAGTACCAATATGCTGAGTCGTTATCATCCCATCTGCAATAACAAATTATCTTTAAAAAGGCTAAATGTTCATTCGGAAAAAATTAGGGAATTATATAATAAAGGAGATTAAAATTATTATTCATCTTTAACATTGATGGCATCATTCATAACAGCATTTATGTAAAAATAGCACTGCTATTCATGCATATGGAAGTTATTGTGTCCAAAGTACACCGACTCTTGCAGCAAGCAAGAGCACAATAATAAAACCCATTTCCTTTGGCAATAGAATAGTTGGCTGTATATAATTTCCTGTCTCTGGTCACCAAGTATATTCTTTAGTACTAAAACCCTAAAGTCCAATGTTAAATGTCAAAAATTGTTGCAGTTATGATTTTGTGTTATTTCTTTTCATCATTATATTCTTTTGCACTTGGTGAATAAAAAAAGGAACAATTGTGCTCTATTTTATTTTAATACTGAAAAAGAAAAATAAATCATAATAAAAAGCGACGTTTTTTTATTAAATTATTTAATAAAACATTTGTGTAAAAAAAAGTTAATAAATTTTATTTTAATCAAAATAATTTTAATTCTATAATTGATTTTGTTTCATCTCATATAGCTTATTTATAAGCTGACTTTATTAGTATCTGTTTGTATTTGATCATATAAAAACTAAAACATAACAAAAACAAAATAAAGTAATTTTGATAAATTTAATTTTTTCTAAAAATTATAATTTTGAACAGAATCAAGTAAAATTATTTGTTTCAGACTAAATTTGCTTTAATTTTCCATCAGGAAGTGAAAATCTTCATTTATGTTCAGTGCACACTGGTGACAACTATAAAATCAATACTTTCAACAATGTTCTATAAATAGCCTATGGACTGGTAAAAGCCCTATATAATGAAATACACATTCAAATAATCCACAAATCATTATGAATCTAATTAATAACTTACCCTAGTGGTTCCACACGTAGACTTTCAGCTTCCAAGTTCTTAAACAAGTCGAAGACATCTTCAGCATCTAACCGAAAATCACATAATGCATACAAAATCTCAACCTTAGTCCGGAGAGGCAAGAATTGAAAATCGATGTCAGTATTGAAAGGGTTGTATCGTCCATGCTCTTGACATTTTCTCCTAAACAAACGCCTCAAATACATCTGAAAATTAGGTAATGATAAGATAAATGACTCTAACTAAGATCTCATTATTAGTAAACATTTTATACCTGATAATTAAAAGCCGAGATGTCATTGTTGCCTAAGCAACCGTTTAAGAGTCGCACTATCAGTTCGGTCAAAAGAGAATTACCAGATTCTTCTGTGCCATCTGTGAGAAGAGCTTCTTCTAGTTCCTGTAAAGGTAATATTCAATGCATAACACACTTTGTCTTCCAAGTCAAAATCGAAGTAAATGAAAAAAAATCTAATTTACTCACTTCGATGTCAAAATCCAGAAGATTGAACGCAGTCCTGAATAAGGAACAAAAGTATGCAATGCTGGGGACTTCCCACCATGACTGAATGTCTAAAAACCGTGAGAAATTCATTCAGACATCACTTTTATGGGTACTGGCCTGGAGAAAAACGCCTACTGGATCTTTCGATTCACTGAAACACACCTAAACTGTCTATATAATACGGAAACATAACCTAAAATATTAGCGATTCCAAGGTATTAATTTACTATTAAGATGAATATATACCCATATTAAAGCACTTTCGAAAACCAGAATTATTATAAATGCCGATATTTCTTTCAATTAAAAGGAAAAGACACTATATGCGTTGTGTATCAGAACACAAACGCCATAACAGTTTACTAAAGGAACAATTGAAGAACTTACTTAAATAATATATTATGAAATTAAAGGATAGATTATTTATTTGAAACAGTTGTAAATCAATTTATATTTTTATATTGTTATTTTTAGGAATAGATTTTATAAATAATGCTTGTGTAAAAAAGTTGATATTAAAACGTAAGGAAACGTTTCTACTTTCAACGGAAGTTTATTCGGCCATTGCTTTTTTTTTATTCGTCGCTGTTGCGTTGCTCTATTTATTTTTATATAGGTAGGTATCTATGCCTAGGTTACGATATTGATTGACTTCGTTTTATTAATATGGTACTTAATGGTAAAGTGACTGAAAAGCGTAAGTATAACAGTCAATGATTTATGACTGAAAAGCGTTAATGTAAACATACACCTATTATGTAACATGGAATTCGTAAATAATATTGTAAATATTATGTCTGTCTCAGATCGCCATTACAAAATTTAAAATTTTTAATATTTTCTCAAAATATCAATAAATACATCAAATAGAAAAGTATCTTAATTATTATTTAATGTAACAAAATTATAGTTATTATACCAAAATACTTCTTTATTCATATATTACAATATAGGCAATAAATATTATTTTTTTAAAGATATTTATAAATAATTTATTTAGAAATATATATTATAAAACATATTTTTAAAAAGATTGTTCGATTATTATCACAACTACGTTTATTAGGCAAATGTAACTTGCATTTAAAATGAAAATACGCAATTTCGTTTACTTAACGACAAACGTATTATCGTTATATTGATTTAAAAACTATTAAGCCGACTACTACGAAAACTAGTAAATTGATATTGATAAGAAATCTATGGGAATAACCTGATTGTTCTTACAAATGAAATATTATAAAATCGTTAATATATAATGGAGTTATAAGATAACAAACATTTAAAAAAGCATATACTACAAATTTTACTCCTACTCCTTTTTTTAAATCAGTTGAAAAATATAGAGAAATTTAATAATGCTATTTTATCGATCAGTCATAGAAATTTGTAAACTAGGTACAAATTTCATTATCTAAACAAGACAATACATTGTAGTCATTGTCTTGTCTTTTTTAATATATTTTTTAATAGCACTCAGACAAACAGGTGGGTGATGGTAAGTAATCTCCACCATTCAGGAACAGTCGCAGCATTAGAGGAACCATGAATAATATATTTACTTACGCTAGCTTACATTGGGCATAAGGAACGAAGAACAAAGAAGAATAGGAAGAACGGGAAGGGATGTGGGAGAAGGTTGGTCTTCCGGCTTTCTTACTTACTGAAGGACGCAGTTATATTAAGTCACATCGATTATCTGTGAGATTGTGTTCCTGGCCCGGTGGATCTGTTCCGTAAACTAGCTGTGCTGGTCCACCATCCAAATAGTGTGGTAGAACCTAGGTGTAGCCCATTACATCTAGGTTCTACTACACTATTTACATTTTGTTGGTAAATAAGTTGTGTTGTTTAGTTTCTTAACGCGCTTTAGTTAATCATCAACTGTTTGGTAATTAAATATGTATCTAATAAACAAAACATGTTAGTCAAATTCAACCAAATTGTAATTGTTATATCGTTTTTATCTTTGCAAAAATACTTAAACTAGTGAAAATACAATAACTTGGTTCTCTCAGGCTGATCTAACTAGCGAACCAGGATGTATATATCAACATTTGAGATGTTTTTTTTAATTCAAATTTTACTTGGCTAAAAGAAGTAGGTCTTGGAGAATGACGGAAAATAGGATATTTATATATATACTTTTTAAATTCACTAGTTTTTGTATTTTTAGACATTTAATCAACAGTCGTACAAAAAGATAGAAAAGATACGATTCAAATTTGGATCCTGATTATAAATAAATTATGACAGAATAAAAATATATTATATTTTAAAATGGCATAATAAGAAACTGCTTGTTTCTGGTTTTATTTATAAGATACGTCTTCTTTCCTTTTGTAGCTAAGACAATACATTAAATTATTGTCCGAATGTAAACGTGGCATGAAATGTACTTACGGAACTTATTTCTATTACTAAGATTATTTATATCTTAAATGTTTTTATATTACATTTAAATAATAATTATAAATAAAAATGAATTAAATCTTGATTTTTAATCATTAATTTTATATTAAATGGCCCCTTTATATTTTTATTCAAAAGTAACAGATTATATCATGTACCTATCTGTTTTAGTATCGATTCAATCTCTAATTTCAGATTTCAGAACGCAACTGTTTTAAGTTTGATTTGCAAATTGATATACATACTTTTTGATTTAATTTAATAATTTTATTAATGGCATTTTGAAAATCACAATAACTTTATTATCCTTGTTCGGTTTTAGCGATCGAAAATGAAAAACTTACAATAATAACCTTTACCTCAACTATATTAAAAAGTGAAGCTTAATGAATTAATCAATAAATATTAAAATAAAAAAAATATGTATATATATTTTCAGAATTCTTCATAAAAATTATTTTTGTCCCCTTTCGTAATTTTGAAACTGTTTAGCTATTTAGTATAAACTCTGTAATAAGTACCTATTAATAGCTGACAATTAGTTCGCTGTGATAAATTTTGTAGTGATAATAATATCGCTGTCATTACAGGAATATATTTACAAATTTAATCTCATTCAATACTATATCGTTCACTTTTGACTATCTACTATCATAAACAGGATATTTTACTATTCCGTGTATTCATCGAGTGTTATATCAGTGCTAATTGTGTGGACAATATGATGTGCAACAATTATTGATTTAAATCCTAATAAGTCTAACCTTTTTTTTCGTTTAAGTATGTGCCATATTTACTGTAGCCAGAAATGCCGCGGGATATTTTGAGCGAAAGCTTGGCTGTTCTTAGGATTGTAGAGGTATGATATTTTTTATGTTTAGGTTTTTATTGTATAACATAAAAAAACATTTTCTTTTCATTTATTTGCATCAATTAAATTAGACAAGCTTAAATTTGTTTCTAGCGCATATTTATTTAAATTTATTTAAATAAATATGCGCTAGAAACAAATTTAACATTATTTATTTAAATTTATTATTAACTAAAAAATAATTAATTCAAACTAGTTTTAAATTATCTTTAAATATGCTTAAGAGCTTTATTTCAATAATTGTAGCATGAAGATGAAGAAAATTGGCCACTAGAAGACAAGACATCATGTAAGCAAAATAGTAAAAAAGTTACAAACACTACTATAAACCCTCATAATATACAAACATACACTAAGGACGATTGTGCTTGTTATTATAACTATGCGTAAGTGTTAATAAAAGTTTTATTCACTTAAATAAATTACCATATGTACTTTGTAATCTATAAATATTTATAAGTTAACTTCTATAATCTTATTGAAAAATTTGACACAATTGCCAATTGACTTTGGATTTATTCCAAACATTTGGCTACGATATGAATGAAGCTGAGCTTAATGTAGATATATTTAAATATAATTATTTTAAATATTAAGCTTTAATATGTTTAGGATTATATACAATATAAATATTAGTAAGAGACTAGTTATCAAATAAAGAACATAAATTAGTTCTGTGGTGTAAAATCAATTGATACATTATATTGTTATAGTCTAGGTGATAGTGCTGCCAACCGTCAGCATGATCCAATATATCAATATAAGACAAGTAGTCTTCCAGCTGCCTCATCAATCAATCAATCCTGGGACGAAATTGTGTGCTCAGCATTGCGGATAGCCCCTGAAGATATTGCAAATCAATTATCTCTTCTCGACTTGCCATGTTTCAAATCCATTCGACCAGAAGAACTTACCACATGTGGCTGGACAAAACTGAACAAGACGACTGTGGCTCCTAATGTTGTAGCTTTCACGAAGAGATTCAATAGGGTAATGGTTACAGATAAAACATCATTAGCATTGTATTTCATTAGTGTTTTTTTTATTTATATTGATATAAATTTTTTTATTAATTGTTTTCCTTTTACTTGTAGGTGAGTTTTTGGACAGTGCAAGAAATACTCAATGGTCAATCACCAAAGGCTCGAGCTGAGACGCTTGCCCACTTTATAAAGGTGGCAAAAAAGTTACATGACTTAAATAATCTCCATTCACTCTTTGCAGTAATCTCAGCTTTGCACAGTGCTAGTATATACAGGTTAGAGATTTGATGAATAAAATAAGGTTTTTAGGTATTATTACAGTCAAAAAACAACTATTTTTCTATTGTAAAAGGATAATGTAAAGCGCCAAGAATATAGATAAAACATATCTTACCACTGTTTGCAGACTAATTAAATAAAAAGTCTACTGATGCTGGTAGTTTGTAACTTGACCAATATTTTTTTATTAAAAATTTAATATTGTGATTTATATTCGGTAAATTCATGTATGTATGTTCTGTTATTGGCTTATTCTTTAATAAACTAACTGAACTTACAAAAGCTGTATGAAGTTACAAAAGTTATGTCATAAAGAGAACTGGCACCAAACAAGTAACAGGAAACTAGTCTTCATCTTGGTCTGAAGGGATTATTGTCATTATTTATAAGACTTTTAAAAAAGG
Organism: Hypolimnas misippus; assembly: GCA_037950945.1. Classification (NCBI taxonomy): domain Eukaryota; kingdom Metazoa; phylum Arthropoda; class Insecta; order Lepidoptera; family Nymphalidae; genus Hypolimnas; species Hypolimnas misippus. Next base: position 14,556,092 of record JBBEEQ010000001.1, read on the forward strand.
GAAGCTAACTTCAAACGACAAAATACTTGATTTTGTTAATTTAAGTGGTATACTTATTCAAGGTTTTTTGATTTTAAAACGAAATTAATGAAAATATTTGGAACTAATGGAAACGAATATGCTTTCAAACAAAAGATGAAACAAAGAAATTGGTCAAGCCATTTTCAAGTAATTTGTGAGCACACACATTAAAAGGTCACCAACATATTGACAACCTCCTTCTTTATTAGAAGCCAGTTATAGAGAGGGATAAATTACGAAAATTTAAAGATCAAAATCTTTCTTATTCCTTATATTGCAAAATTAACATTAGATAATTTATAAGTTGTCTGGGTCAAGAATTTTGTTGAAGGTTGGACAGGATCTAAATTTGAAATAATTTTACAAAAAGTCACAATATTAAATTTTAAATAAAAAGAAAATTGTTCAAGTTACAGACTGCCAAACATGTTTTTATTAATTAAATAGCCTCCAAAAAGGTATTTTGTTCTTATTCTCGATCCCCTTTTTCAACAGTCACTGCTTGACTATTAAGATCCACCTATTCTTCAACCGACTTCAAAACAGGATGAAGTTGTTAATTCATAGTATATGTTTTGTTTTGTTTTTTGTCTCATAATGCTGTCATATATAAATCGATTTTGATTTTTTTTATATGATATAACTTTTATATCGGTTCCAAAGAATTTTCATCAAAATCGGTTCAGTAGCATGGTTTTTAATGTAAAAATTAGTCCTACTTTGTATATTGTTAAATACAAGTAAATTAAATTCAGTGTTTCCTTTTGAAGTTTGTTCTTTTCTTTAATTATGCTATCAAATTCCATTTAACAGATTGACAAAAACTTGGTCATGTTTGTCCAAAAAGGACAAGCAGCAGTTTGACAAGCTTGCTGAGTTATTTGGTGAGAAGGACAATTGGACAGCCCTCAGAGAATATATGCGATCTATCTCTCTCCCATGCATACCTTATCTTGGTGAGTAAAATTTATATTAATATCTCGATGACCTGGTGAATCTTGTCCTACCCAAAATTACTTTTTTTTTTCGACTTTTCGGCTATTCCTTTGTTTTTATTATACTTAAACAGCCCAGTACTGTGGAGGAAATAAATTATTTCACGTTGGTTGCGCTATTTTCATTTATGTTGTACTTTCTTCTTTAAGACGAGATTGTCAGATTTAACCAATTTTGAATTTAAAATTAGGCTAGCTCCGCTAGTTTTCAAACACAAATATCTTTAAATTAGAAATTTGAATACATGCCATAGTTGCTGGTGATGAAAAACATTGTGATTAAAACTTGTATATGTTGGGAGAAATTGTGACATTTGTATATTAAAGAAAAGGGTCTTTGTCCAGCAGTGAGTAGGAAATTTACAGACTTACTGTACTGTGCTGTTTTATAAAATTCTGATTATATTAGTGCGATTTACTTGACATTTCTCGTTATAGTTAAGTCAATTTGCTTAACATCTTTATAAATTCTAGCTTATGTGTTATTCTAATGTGTAATCTATATTACCACATCCAATTAAAATCTGTTTAGTAGTTTTTGTGTTAAAGGAGAACAAATATCCACCTATCTAATCTAATAAAATTTTACATTTTCTAATAGTAATATAATTTAGGAACAAACAAAACATTCTTAACACATTACAATTATAGTTAAAGATATCAATTACAAATTATGTCAACTTCTTAAGTTGTCAAGCCACACGGACATCATTATGAGAAAATGGCATCTAAAGATGTCAAACCTATTCTTAATAACTTTGTTTGAATAAGTATTTATCTATATTTTCTTTTATTTTATGATATAAGGTATCAATAATTAAAAGCAGGTTGATATATTGAATATATTATTATCTAATAAAAAGTTTTTAAATATATAAGATTATTGTATAAATTACAAAATAAGGAACGATCTTAGGTTATATGACTTTATTTTTTGTTTAACAATGTTAAATAGGTGATGTAATATCGAAATACACCAATATCTTCGAACTTCAATTATTGTGGGTTGACATATAATTGCTTATCAGCATCCATATATAAATAATACATTCCAATTTATCTATAGCGATATAGTATGTTCTAAATTACTGACAATTGCTGAATTAAATGAAATAGGATGCGAATCAATCTTAGTACTTATACAACATCTTAGGTTCTATTACTAATAATTGAATAGTTGTATCACACATCACTGTGTTATGAATCCTTATACTGTTGGGTATCGAAATATATAGCATTTTTTTCTATTCTCTGAGAAGCCTTTAAGTTTCGATTTGCCTCGTCTAGAAGGACGTTATCTCGTAATTGATATGCTTAATTGTTTACCATAGTAAATACATTATTTTAGTATTTATTCTTTAAGATAAAAATAAATACTAAAATATATTTTTTAATATGAGTTACTATTAAATAAAAAATTGATTATCGTATTGGGTATAGAATAAATATTTTTCCCATTTACCGGAAACGATAAATAAAGTAATAATTATTGTAAATGTGTCAGTTTAATAATATATTTACATAAACATTTATCTCAAATGGAATTCCTTATCAAGGTTGCTGTACTTCATTTTATTCGAATGTGTACAAAAGATTATGGAGTAAAGTTGTAAATAGCCATCGGAATTTCTGAAGATTATAAATAAATAAATAATAAACGCATTACACGTAATGTCACCATAAGGATCTCATGATAATGTGTAAATCTGGAAACACAAACAACACTACACCCAGACCGAAACTAACATTCGTATGGTATATACAGACGTTTACCATTAGCCGGGATCGAATCCGCAACCATTAGTCAGTCAGTTGAAGTGACCACTGAACCGACGTTTCTATCAATAACTGTGGCTTATTCGTTAATTTCGTTTCTTTGATTTTCTCGATGCTTCCCGGGCTTCCCGTAGTCGCATCGACACTAAGTATATACTAGTCCTTAAGTGTAATCATAAGCCTTTAAATATAAAATTAATTCAAAATAGGTTTGTTAGTTTTACGTGATGCTCAAACAGACAAAGATAGTTTTATTATAATACACATATTTTGATCGAAGTACAAGGCCAATAATTCTTCTTGATTTAAATTCATTACTTTGCAAAGTACTCAATCTGTCTCCGTTCAACCTTTGTGCATTTATAGAATTGAGTTGAATTGATTTAAAGTATTAGTGTCAGTATTTTTTTTCTCTCGTTACAGCATATTTTTAACCGACTAAAAAAGGAGACATTATCTATCTGGTTCTTATTTGTGTTTGTTAGGTGATTTTTCTTATTTTCGAAACAATTTTAATGTTTTTATCATATTGATCAAGCTAACTCAATCAATACAAATGCGTTGTAAGCTTACATAGAAACGAGAGATGAAGAAGGATATGAAGTAAGGGAAGTTAATGAAGGATAGGCCTTTGGTTCTCTCATTCGACGTACGAAACTCAGCTTTATCACTATTATACTACTACTTTGCGCCGATTTTCCATGAGAATCTAGTTCTGTCCTGGCCGTATACGAGCTGAACGGTTTAGTTGTCAGCTAGGCAGTATTACAATGAAATATATATTTATCTCACAGTTGCAATCGAAATTTGACACGATTTATTATTTTACATTTCAGGTATATTTCTTACGGACTTAGTATACATAGATATGGCACATCCAGCGAGTTCCGGTTCCCCCCACCGTGTAGCTAAAATGGCAGTAGTCCTGAAGGCCTTGGAACGCTACCAGACATCCGAGTATGACATACAGCCGCTTCCGCACGTCGCGAATTATCTCAACAGCGTGCGTTACATCGAAGAGCTCCAGAAATTTCTAGAAGACGATCAATATAAGTAAGTTACTTCAAAATTTTTAAACGATACTCAATATTTAAGTACATTTTAAGTGTAATGTCACTTTAATGCATAATAATTCGTCTTATAAAGATAGCCCGAATTTATCATTAAAGTTAAATACCATTTGAGAATTTAAAATGTATTTATTTTACGAGCAGGCAGGTCACCTGATTGTAAGCCACCAGTCACCTATAAACTAATACAGCACTTGAGGACAAATGTGTGTGACAAATGGGTTGAAATGGGTCAGGCTTCTGGCTGTCTCATTCACCGTATCAAAAGCAGCTATTTAACCTTCTTTATGTCGATTTTTCGTGTTCGTGTGGCCTTGGACCGATCGAACTAGCCAATATACCAGCCGTAGTCAAAACTTGTTTGTTATCCATTTTTGAAAATATTTTTCAGGCTGTCACAGAAATTGGAGCCTCCGTCACCGATTGGTAGCTGTGTTGGATCCAAGGAGTCGGTCAAGGAAGTCCAAGTCCAGGGTACTTCGACCCCTTTCACCTTGTCTCCGTCTCACCGCCTCGGTTCAGGTTCACTGAGGCTGCAAGGCTCCTACAGCCAAACGAAATTCATACCAACTCATAGGAAATGTCGTTCGCTCGGTTCTAAGTAAGTATTTTACTTGATATGTTAAAATATATGACGTTAGTATTCATTATTACTACTTCATAATGCACTACTATTATTTAAGACTAGCTGGTGCCTGCGACGTCGTCTGAGCAGGATTTGACAGATTCGAGTAGCTTATTTTCTTCACCAAGGACCTATCTTTATAACAAAATTAAAACTATCTGCGAAGGAAAGTCCCATCAAAATCGGTCCAGCCGTTTCAGAGATTTATGTTGCTTAAAATAAGAAAAATAAATGTAAGGGCACTGACTAAGAAACCAATTTATTGTGTCATTACATTTTTAAATTCGAAATAAAAAAGAAACAATATTCGTTCATTTGAATGTATTTCAATGGAATCGTTTAAGATCGTAAAGAAATGTTTATGATTACTTGCTTACATACCAAATGCAGCGTGATCGATAAAATGGTAGTTAACTTTGTTTACGCGTTTGGTATCTTCAGAGGCCTCGTCCTAGTTACATAAGATATGTCTTTAACAAATAAAATACACATTAACTTATATACACTATATATGTTTTGCGATACAATAATATAAAAATGTTTAGATAATTGATATCTTTAGGAGTCAAAACGTTAAAAGTAGTTAGGAGAATTTATTTTTTATAAAAAATTTTTGTTATTTCTTTACTCGTTATCTATAAATGCTCATTTATATTTTGTTATTTTCCAATGTATTTTTTTAAACGTTTTACTGCGAATGGTTATTGGTATTTCTTTTTTCCTTGTGTAAATATACAGTTGACTGCCTGTGTTAAAAAAACCTATTTTTATTATGTCGTTTGAGGTTTCATATGTATGCATATTACCTATATAAATGCTTTTATTATCTCTTCAATTCTTACATTTAATTCTGTTATTTTTATTACAAGTAATATCATAGATTGAAAACGTTGTCTGATTATATTTATCAAATGGATTCCATGGCAGTCGACTGTATAACATCCGCTTCTATTAAACATATCATTTCAAACTTATACCCCTTTAGGTACTTCATGGTGTTGTCGATGGGTTTTATCCAACCTTCATCATTATTTGTCAACGCATGAATTCGATATTTCAGTGGTTATAAAGACCGAGACATAATCATTATTGTACGCTTTCAGACGTCATAGACGATGATACCTATTGTTGACTAACAGCACATAGCGTTATTTAATAGAATATGATTAATATGCTTTTATAATGTGTGCGTTTTTTATTAACCTTAATGTTATCCTGCTTAAATTTTTGTTTATGATATGTAAACAATTTGGATGACCATAGATAAAATTTTACATAGAGTAAATTATCTCTTTGAGCAGGATAGCATTCTTTTAGAAAAATCGTACACATATATAGAGGTATTTCACACTGGCAATCGAATCATAGGTTTCGAAGCGCGAGCTTACCGAGAAATTTTCACAAGGTCAATTTCGGTGTGGGGTGAGTGTATTGAATTTCTAACGGTTAATTGAATGACGGCTTGCATTTTTTTGTATTGTAGAGAAATATATGAATAGTGATTGCATGCTTAATGCCCGTCACGTGAAATGAGGAAGGTATTTTAATGAAAAATTAACCGCAACGTGCATGATAATTAATTGAATATCTATTTACGGACTTAAATGACAGAAAGAGCCGGGAGCAATTCGATAACGATACAAGATGCGAATAATCGTTGTTGGAGTTTTTGTCTGTTTTATACAGATTACAAATTATATTCTAAGACGTGAATTATGTTTGTAAGTTTTGTTCTCAGATTTACATAATTTTTTGTCATTATTTTACACCTGAAAGAATTTACTATCGTTGCTTTTACTTTTGACAGCAACATTTTTCGCAAGGTTGCACAGGTAACTGTTACCAATCTGACAAAGTTGTTTTATGCCAATTACGAGAGAAAAACTTATAAATGAAATTCATGCCTTCTTTTTATTGAAAATAATAAATAACTTACATTTTGTATAAACGAAAAATTAACGATATACTTATTTTTTATGATATTAGTGAATATTATTGTCACTTAACATCAAAATCAAAAGTTACTTTATATAAACAACAATTAAAATAAGTTAAAACGTTACAGTACATACAGTAATAATAATCTAAATATTAATAAAAAATATAAATTTCCTGCAACTGAAGATAAAACAGTTTCTAACACTTTACTAATATGTTATAGTATCATAATATTTTAGTTTTAAAGTCTGCAATTTTAATGTTTAAAGAACCCGGTTCTTTTGTTCATAAAATATGTAACAGAATGAAACAGATTTTTTTTTTCAAACATGCCTTCTTCGCGAATTATTCAAAAGAGTAGTTGGGCCGAGCTATGTAATAGCAATATTATTGAAACATTAGTTGCGGAAAGTCGAAAGTACAAAAAAAATGTAAAAATGTCGTTTGCTTTTTATTAAATTATTATTTTAGCTTTCTCGTTTGTGTACGTGTAATAACACCGTGTATTCATTGTATATGTATTTATTATTATTTTAATGAAACGCTTTTGAATCAAGAAATTTTAAAAGATAATCACATTTTATAAAATCGTTTCAATACTGAAATATATAAAATAAATAGCAGATTTTTTAATAATTCTAATTGTTTACTTATTTTGTGAAACATATGGAATATGGATTGTCTTATATAATTGTTAATGATGAATCTATGGACGTTAATATGTTATCGTAATGTTTAAATAAAGTATGATTGATTATGTCTTGTGAAGACCATAACCATGTTATGCACCTGCTTGCTGTTACTAGAATAGTTTTAATTTAAGTTAAAGCTCAATATTACTCGATACATACTAAAAGTTTGAAGAAATAATATAAATAGAATGCATATGACCTTAATACTATTTTATGTTTCTCTTACTATTTCTTCATCTGTGAAAAAAAACTAATAATAATAATCGAAATATTTTATATTTCGAGAAATGAGTATTACTTTATGCGATATTATTTTCTTGTTACTATCGGGTGATATATGAAGGAAATATCCGTTTGTTAACGCAATGTGTGCTTCTGTATTATTTTTTCTAATTTTCCGATACCTCGTGGCTTTCTAAACTGCATGTTTTGCTCACTTTCACAGTAAACTTATTTTCACATCTAACTATTTCTTCGTTCATTTCAAACAAGTTTTTACTTAAACAATAAAAAAGTTCATCACAAGTATATACAATATACGTACATATATACTTGTGTGTTATATATGTATTTATAGTCGTGGAGTAAAATTAATAAATGTTTGAGGATTTAATTACAAATTTGTTTGAGATGTCTTTATAGTAATAATTTGCAATACACTAAGCTTGCTATCAGAACTGCAAAATGGTTATAATTACTCTGTTGTTTTCACTGTTTTAAATTTCCCATTTATTTTGTATTATATTGATTTTATCGGGTATTTTACCGTCATAGCAATAGATGCCATAAATCTTGGCCAAAAAACTTTAAATAATAGATACACGTATAATTAGTGTTGGCGGTGTAAATTGATTAGTATAAAAAAGTGCTCTATTGTGACACTAAAATAGAAAAAGATTATTTTAATAGATGGTAATTGACACGTAGAGATTATCAGACACGTTAAATTATGTATTATGTTAAAAATGTTCAGTTAAGAATTTAAGTTGCTTATTATACACACATAGATATTTTTTTCAGTTTAAATGCAGTTTTACTAGACTGAGCCGGTTAATCCAACGGTCTCCGTTTATAGATGTGGTTTCAACGCAAAGCATTATTTGTTCACTTGCAAATTGCGATATGCAGGTGGCACTCACTATGTGTATAAAGTTACAACAGTTGATTTTGTAACTTTTAATATTTGCTTTAGACAAACCCTTGTAAATATTTGGGTAAATAGTATATCTACGTTTAATTTAGTTCGTAGGGATGTATTTTGTAATAGTAGGGAGGCGGTAATACGAAAATTTCTTTCATTAGATTACAGGAATTTTGCAGCACTAGTTGAGCGTTAGAATATTTAAGAAAACTTTGCCATGAAGCACCTATTCTGGTCTGATTAATGTGAGAAGATGACTTGAAATTTATGTGGATTATGCATTGAATCAATATCATCAGATGTGCTAAATACCCTAAAAACAATACCTAAAAAGGAGCCTATACAATATAATAATATAAATAACTCTAACGTGCATCCATCCTCACAAACTTTCGCATTTATAATAGTAGTAGCAATCATAGCAAGGGGTGGTGTCCATGTAACGTACTGGTACGGAATATACATACGATATATGATACATACGCATCAGGAGAATATATGTTATATGTTACCAAATTATATGTTACCAACTATTATATTAAAGAGAAATATTTTAGCTTTTAATACCGTCTTCACTGAGAAATTCCATTTTACCAAAATTGTTAGTTACGAGGTGTCACCTATAGAGCGATGTATGAAAATATATATATATATATATGAATTCTGAATGAATTATTCATATATATATATATATGAATAATGATCACCAAGATTATTATTATATAAGCCGAGATGGCCTAGTAGTTAGAACAAGTCAATCTCAACTGGCGATCGCAGGTTCAAACACCGGCTAGCACAGCTGAGTTTTGAAGTGCTAAATTTGTTTTTAAATTCATCTCGAGCTCGGCGGTGAAGGGAAACATTGTAAGGAAACCTACATGTGCCGGAAGAAATTCTGACACATGTATATCCACCAACCTGCAGTGGTGCAGCTTGATGGTTTAAGCTCTAAACGTTCTCCTTAATAGGAAAGGAGGCCTTTGCCCAACAGAGGGCCATTTACAGGCTGTTATTTTCACTGTATAATATGAAAAATAATATGGAAAAGGATTAGCGCTTATCAAAAAAATATGGACTGAGTTTTAGAATTGTTAAACACGAATTACTGTTAGAATACATGTTTTATTTAGCGAAAAAAAATAGTTTTTGATTAAAAAAAAAAAATTAGCGTAATAAAGCGCATGCATTCATGCTTATCTGCGCAGCTTCGGCTTGATGCTGATCGCTTTCGGCGATCAACCTTTGCCGCTGCGACTAACACGATGCAGGCGGACGCTGCTCCCTCTTTTCGCCTTCAGGTTCACAAATACACTAGGGATAGGATAGATAGAGTCATGAGTGGACAAATTAGTTTTTTCAACCCAATTTAACTTTACGAAAAAAATTATTAAATTGTCCAGCTACTATGTAGCATTTACAATGCCCGGGTACTCAGATAAATAATGCATTATTAATCATTATTAATCACGTTGCCCTGTTTATTTGAGCATTATTCATAATGCACGTGTTAATCACTTTGTCCAAAACATATATATATTATCTAATTAGGTTGCTTCCACGAGTGTAGTAATACGAGATCTAAAATTTGGTGCCAATTTAGTGTTTGCCTTACCGCACAAAGATGAACTAATCGATTAGTGCAAATGCTTAACTACTGCTACAAAATTGATTTTTTTATTATTATATAATGGGTGAATTTTGTGTACTGCCGCTTCCCGGTTCCAAAGCATATAACTTTAGACGACTATTAATTAACTAAATAATAAAATAACATTTAACTCTCGTTATAATAGCATATTTGGCAAGAGTCACAGTGAAGACAAGGATGAGAAAACACCCGCTGGTTCAGTGAATCTTTTGGATGATACGCTATTGGAGTCTCCCAGCTCCGTCTCCGGTGCTAAGATGTCGCAGTCACTACCATATAGGTAACATATCATATCTAAAATGTTAAACAAAAACCTCAAAGGAATTGTATATCAGTGGTACCCGATTAATTTTTGCCATGTATCATTTCCAAAATGACCTTAAACACATGTTTATGTTTTTATTATACATCCCGTATCGCAAATTAAATCTGTGTTATTAAACATTTATCAACATCAAAGTAGAAATCTAAATCAATGACGTTATATAACTAAAGATACATTAGACGCTCATGGATTTCGTCACCCAGATATCCGACCACTGTGACTTTGAGTTTTCGTTTAGTAACAAGCTAAAAAACCGAGAGTTTCTTTGCGCCAACAAGACTATTGACGGAGCTTGTCAAAGTTGAAAATGAGTACAGATTCTTAACATTAAATAATATAAATGTAACATATCTATAGTTGGATACTGATAAACAATATGTGTAAACTCACAAAAAGTCAAAGTTAGAGATATTGATATATTCTGATAATATGTTACATATTATCAGAATATACAAGAATGTTTTAAGTCATCTGTACTAAATACTCCGTACTGTACTCTCCTACTTGTCTAGACTTTTCATAAAAATCGGTTAGTAGTTTGGTTTTAAAATCAAAATGTGAATTAATTGTAAGTGAACTACTTATTATGAAATAAATTTATTAAAGAAAAACAATAGCACGGGCAATTTCGACTCCATGGACAGTCTTTAAAAATTTTTTAATGAAATTTATACGTATATTGATTTTGAACCTCTGCTTTTAATTAATTATACCTTTTATTAAAATGGAAACAGATATACATATATGTATTTACATTGATTTATTCAAACAAATATATTTAGAATAGGTTTCACATCTCTCAAAAAAATATGGCTTGACATAGATATGCTTATCAGTGTCAAGTTATAAAATATCCTTGGCGATCAAAAATTAATGATACTGAATATATTAAAACAACGGTTCTAATTTAAATGTAATTTATTTTTCTACATAGTCTCCTAAAAAGTCGATACATTTAGTTTAACGTTTCTCTAAACCTAAAATACCCTTTTAAAAAATCTTTATCTTGGCTATCCCAAAATGTCTCTACAGTAGCCTTCATCTCGCTATCATACTGAAATTTCTTGCCCCTGAGGTGTTCCTTGAGCCGACCAAACAAGTAAAAGCCGCTGGGAGCTAAATCTGGAGAATAGACCGGGTGTTTGACCATTTCGAAACCTGCTTCTTGAAGGAGTGTTGTCCTGATGAAACAGAACTTTCGCTCTGAGTTTGCCGCGTCATTTTTCCCTTATGGCTTCTCGCAGTCGTCTTCAGCGTAGAAGGAGCCTGTTAAAGTAGCTCCTATTTCCAGGTAATCAACCATTATGATTCCCTCAGCATCCTAGAAAACGGACGGCATAACCTTGCCCGCCGAGCTCGACGCTTTGAAATTCTCCGGCGTCGGTGAGAATGGCCTTTTCCAAATTATCTATGGTTGTTTGATCTCAGGCTCAAAATGATGGATCCATGTTTTGTCCATGGTCACAAATCGAGAGAAAAAAATTTCTTGGTCAGCCTGGAACTTGGCAGGATTGGTTCTTGAAATGTTAACTCGTTTTTCCTTTTGTTCGTCCATTAACATTTTCGGTACCCAACGCGCGAAGACCTTCTTCGTATTCATTTTGCTGGTTTTGCAAAATGCTTTGGATGCTGCCGTAAGAGATCTCTGTGATCTTAGCTAAATATCTGATGGTTATTCATCGGTCTGCTAATACGATATCGATTCGATTTTTTCCACGTTTTCCTCAGTGAGGAACGAGATTGGGCGTCCCTGGCGATTCATCTTCTGTGGATGTTCTACCCAGATTAAACTGTTTGCAACACCGTGCCACCGAGGAGCAGAGTGTATCTCTTTGGTAGATATTTTTTTCAAATAGAAAGTACTTAATGACGCATCTCACTTCGTGTTTCTCCATTTTCGTGTTGTCGCTCCGACCGCTGGTATTGAAATAAATGTAGCTCTTCCAAATGACGTCCTATTTATACATTTTTTTGCTGGGAAGTAGTGAAGGACCGAAGAAACTTTTCATAATAGGCCGCAATGGGATCGTTTACGTATACTACCGTGATGCTTTGACGGTTGGTCCGCCTATGCAGGCCTATTTAACCATGCAACACTTGCGACACGTTCCTCATGGTGTGATGCACCGAGCCGACAGGCATGCCTGGTAGTAGCAGTAGTAGAAGTACTGCGTCAGACTAAAGATTAGCACCCTGTGTCGCCTCCTGATGCCTGCGATCGAGTTGGGGCTGGATCGCCAGACCAGCCCCTGGACTCCAGATCCTGCTTTCACCTGTCGATATATGCTCTCTCGGCAAGAATGCTGAACACGCGTCGCTGGTACAGCCGTCCATCGCCTCCCTTCCAGAGGACTTCTTTATCCTAAAAGAATGCCCAACAACATTCTGAGGTACTGCGTCACTGTGATATATGAGTGCCTCCCTCATCGTCTAAAATACTGTTGAATGCGACCCCCATATAAGCAAAATGGCCAAGATTACGTGGCCACAGCCACAGCCTTCGTGGTCAGGGACTTCAGGGCGTCCAGGGTAACCATTGTGAAACAGCTGCCCTGCCTGCCCTGAACCTAAACTGTGCCTCCGAGAGACCAGGCATCACCTCTTCAAGATGCTGAATGAGACGGACACTAAGAAATTTTTCAAAAAGTTTGGTCGTCTCATCCAGCAACATAATCGATCTGTATTCAGAAGGAGAATCAAGTGGCAGGACCTCCTACAATAGACACAACCTTTCTACCTTTATCGGCCTTAGGAACTGTTCACTGTAGAAACAGAGGTATTCGGGAGCAATGCCCATTACTTCCACCGTAATATCGTCAGGCCTGGACGCCGTCTTTCTAGCTCTGTGGCGATCTTGTATTAGATCCATCTTCTCCTCAGATATGTGGGTAAGCGTCTTTGTTAAGGTAGAGCCTTGAGCGTGAACCTTGTTTCGTGCAGCGTAATAAAGGCGTAATCTCCTTTGGATCTGGACAGTAATTCCTCAGATTTCAGATAGTTCTTTGACCGTCACAACAAGACATCGTACAACAATCATACTTCTATCACCATACCCATATCGACAGGCCCAAGGCGCACTTGCCCTGATTTAAAAGTCTCAATAAGATAGTTGTCCACCTTTTCGACGGCAGTCATCACCTGCTGTTTCGTCATTGTCATCTAAACCTGTTGTTTTCACTTCAGTGCACTTCATAGGCAGGATCACACTTGCTACACTATTAAGGGCGGTACGGAGCTTATTGGCCAGCCACTTCTGGAGACTTCGGTTTAGGCAGATTTTACAAACTTGTTCGGGTGGCGAGCACGGCGAGTTTTAATTCTGTCACTACTCTCTATTTCTCTAAACGGCGTGCTCCTTGTCGTTGCCGTAAGCCCCCTTAACCGTTTTTTGCTAGCTGCGGTGCTGGAGCGGCTGTTGAGGTTACTGCAGCAATGTCCACAGAAGAATCTCTTTAACCTTCCTAAGGCGACGGCGTCGTCTCGTGACTTGGTTAATACAATTACAGAATAATAATATAAACAATGTTATGGTATTATATTAATGTTATTGGTATTGTATACACAATATTCATTTAATACTTAATAATAATAATAATGTTATTTAAATATAATTTTTGCGAACAAGATAAATAAAAAAATATATTATTTCCCTTTTCAGTGATGTGCTGTCAATAATAGATCCGGTGGAGTGTGATTTCCAGAGCTACGTTAGGAGAAAAACAATAATCAAAGATGGAAGAAAGATATCGTTGTCGTCGTGGCAGCGGTACTGGCTGCAACTGTCTAGCAACGTTCTCATTTTTTATGGCTCTAAAACTTTCAAAGGGTATGTTGGTTATTGAAATATTAACAACAAATGTGTTAGCCTCCTTTAAAATCCAGTTCTTGCGAGAACTAGACCGGGGTAGTACCAAAATCTTATAGACAATTACCGTAAAGTAGCAAAATAGGAACAAGGAAGGCTTGAAGAAGTGGCCTGCTGTGTGTGGCACTGCTACCTACTGCAGTATATGTGCAACGCATTTTGCAAGTTTTTATTTTATAAAAACGCCTGCAGCCACAGAAGTAAAGGAATGCCTCCGCCCTAGATTGCAAAATGTGTGTAGGCTTTAGTTTCTGCTCGCAGGCGCTTACCATAGCTTTTTCAGAGGTCTCACATAGTTGAGTTGTAACCAAAACGTATAGGGCCACTGACCGCCGATGCGCCTTTTGCAAAAGAAGAGCAAAACAATTCTCCTCTCCGTCTTCTCAGGTGCTCAGACAAAAGAGAAAAGGGAAAGGGGTGCGTCCCTAACTTACTTCATACAACAGATAACCTGTTACTACAAAGCGCCCCTTATTTCCAACACGTTCAGATAACATCATGGTTAATGAAGTAAGCGTCATAGAGGTTTCTATGACGCTTACTCTGCCAACTAATCCGCCCACCTTGAGAGTGGAACCACTCAAGAAAAGAAGAAGACGCGGGAAAATAGGGTGGCGTGACTGGAACGATTCGAATCTGCGGTGGAGTTGACAACGCAATCGAAGCAATCGGAGACTCTTGAGCAGCCCAAATTGACAGCCGTTACAATCACCACAACAGATAACGGGGACGGCAACACCACCACCACCACCCTCTCTCTCGGCTACATTTCAGCTGACAGGATTATTAAAGCCGCGTTACTGTGGCTGCCTAATCAATACATCTCTGCGCTTATGAAGTATTACAACGGGATACTCCGAACCAGACACTGTTCTGAGGCATTCGAGCGTCAATTGCTGAGAAGGCACAACCCATAGCACATGAAAAACATTACGGGTTTCGCAGCGACCATTCCACGACGCTCCAGTTGGCACGCACACTCAGCTAGCTTGCCAGCCAGCACAACAGAGGGCATCGTACCGTCGGGTTCTTTCTCGATATTGAGAAGGCTTTCGATTGGGTGTGACACGCTTTACCTCTCGGTAGAGGGCGTTGAGTCCCAGCTCCGCCCAATCTGCGCCGGAGTATTCCAAGGCTGCTAATCGAATCTAAATTGCCTATCGCCGAGTCTATATGCGGCGTACACAGACGACATCTCTACCCCCTGATCGGGAGAAAAGGACGTGCTGTTGGCCCTATACGCAGATGACAGCGCGTACTTCGCGTCATCGTATCACCAGATCGTCGCTATCAATAGTATGTATCGTCTGCTGGATTTATTTACGCAGTTGATGGATAAGTGGAAAGCGCTTTATCGAGCACCGTTGGCTCGGCCGCTACGTGAGCTTATCCTCCGATAATCCGAGTCCAAGACCTCAGTGCGATATCTGGGGTGCCGCATCAGTCGAAGGCTGCGTATAGTACCGACTATGCGGTCAAGGAATGAATTTGTGTTCTCTAGCGATTCCTAGAATGATACGCGAGGCTACTGAAATTCAAAAACATCCGAACTTCAACAGAGAAAATGGTTAGATACTTCCAAACACCTGGGATCCACTTTTAAAATCCCAAGTCCGACAGACTGCAAGACCCAAAGATACAGTTAGTGCCTTTTGCGTGCAACCGGAACTTTATTCAAGATACCAACTAAGAAACCGTTAGCGGTAGTTGTAAATAATATTTTCTAAAACCTCAAATAGACAAATGTCACCTTAGTCTACCCGTGACCACGAACGCTGCAAAGTGCTCGAAACGTCGGGATGATAAAAATAGTTAATAGACGCGATTTAAATCCGTTTAAAATAGTTTTATTTCAATGAGTAATAATCGCGAAAATCTAAGACAACGATTGCAAATCTATTAGAATTGATGCCTGAAACTAATACCAGGAGCTTCGATGTACGTCAGAAATGATTTCATTTACACAGACACTAGAATGTCCACCGCGGAGGGATTCGTCCAACATTTAGCGCGCATTATGATCGGACAAAAGTGTGTGCGAGCACCTCCACGGTATAGCACTTTACTTTAGCACCGCTTGACCACCAGAGTGTCGTTCTTTACCTCACGAGTTCTTACGGTCGCTGCAGTCGCGACCACCCAGGTATCAACAGCGACGAATTTGGATGTCTCAGGGGAGGCGAAGTAACTGGAAATGTTGATTACAAGGACAAGACAGCCAACAAATAAATACCCTAAGGTCAACGCCATGTGCGTGATCTCGATCTGTCGGGTCAAAAATGACCGCGGCGCAAGCGCCGGTGAGGATTCGCCTGGCAGTAGGCTTTAGTCTTCTAAAGCTTGTGCCCAGTTTTCCCGGAATAATCAACATTGTCTTAAAAACATTACATTTGCAATAAAAATGGAGTCATTAATCGAAATAAAAACAATCCTATCTTTTGTGTTAAAGTAAATCCAACACAATTTGAAAAATATCATTATTGTCGGTTAAGTAGTATCGGAGTTTATTGCCTGCAAAATGGGACTTGGAATTTTTATACGTATAAGATTTTGTAATAAACGTTTCCTTTAACCTATCATTCTTAACAGGACAAACAGGAGTGATTTTAGCAAGGAACGTTGCAAAGTGCTACCGCTACACGACGGCTGGCGCGCCGTGTGGCTCGAGGGCGAGTCTTCTGACGCTTTTCAGTTGATCGACCACCACGTCGGTACCATATATAAGTTCAAGTAAGTCTAATATCATATACTCGTGTTTACAATTTTATTACTTTCAGCTCGGAAAAAATAAACTTATAAGTCGATCAAAAGATAACGGGACGGTACGGCACGGCTTACATAAGAAAAAAATCAGAGTACAGTAAATTTCTGTCCCTCTATCTGTATCTGCCTTACAATCTTTTGTCTCAGGAACGCATAAATGTATCAAGTTATAAATTATTACAAATGTTAAGAGCTGCGTTCACTTGAAAGCTGTTAAAAATCAAATTCCTAAGTGAAATCGAAATCAAATCTATTAAGAGCACATTACTTTTGGTAAATAAGCCAAGATTAATTTTACAGCCATTAAGGAAAACTTTATAATAAAACGAAAACAAGTGCAATTCTTAGAAAAATAACGCAACGCAATGTTTATATTGCATCAACAAAATGATAGCGCGATTAAAAGTACAACCAGCGCCATCCTTTGACAAAACAACAAACTAAATTTTATATGATAATATTGTAAAATTGAATATGAAATTAACAGAAAAATTTAAAAATTTAAAATTTTAAACTAAAACTGTTTCCAAAAATTTTAATTACTTATAACAATTTTTATTTTGTAATAAGAAAACAGGCTAATTTTATTTCTTAATAGTATCTTATTGTTTCCATGCAAAAGTTACTTTAAAATTATTGTAAACATGAGGATCGTTCTATCTACAGGAGGATCTACAGGAGGTTCTTAATTCGTCTTTCGCCGATAACTCGAAAACGGCTTGACCGATTTAATTAATATTTTTTTTTGTTTGATGTGCTATACTCTTCCATTGATCTCATAAAATTTTCATCAAAATCGATTTAGTTGTTTGGTTTTGAATTCAAAACAATTGGAAATTTTGTTTGTTATTGGAGAAAACGAAATTAAGTATTTGTCTTTTGAAGTGAAGTCTTTTGAAGATTTATCTTTTTTAAAAGTCTTTTTTACATACAAGTTTGTAACCTTCGAATGTTCTCGAGACTCGCGCTTGACCGTTTTTTTTATATTACGAATACTTAAGTATTGTTCAAATATATTTTTTAATTCCAGGACCGGAAGTGAGTCAACAGCGAAACAATGGGTGGAGAAAATAAATAACGTCACATATAAAATGGTGAAGCCACTTCCGGCTAATCTCATGTCGTTCGAATAAATTACGAATAAATTGTGTGTCTATTATAATCGTTTGATGTATTTCGAAGCCGTTGTTTGGACTCGAAAGAACTAGATATGACTTCAATGGCTTCGTACAGTTTTACTGCCGATCTATAGTTTAGTCATACGGTGCAAGCCAGAATATTTACTTTGTGTGAGTTTTACCCGTAGTAAAAATTTTGTATAAGTGTGACTCTTTATGTATGTACGAGTTACGCCCAAACACATAAACACGTTAGGACATCGCATCGTGTTTTGGCCCTAATACATTCGTAGTCTTTTTGATCTCTTTAAAGAACTTGATAAAAGTATTTTAAATAATAAATCGCTCACTTACATACATCCTCATAAATATACTAGGGCAACTAAACTATCGGTCGATATTAAATCTGCAAATTAATTTAGGATTAGCGTTATTACGACTTTTGAGAGGTTCGAGTTATGTTTTTGCTAAATGTCATGGCTATGATTATGTTTACGAAATTAGCTATAATGCTTCCTGATATATATTAGAATAGGAGATTTAAATTAAGCTATCCGTCTAATCATGAAATAATAAATTGATACACAGCACTGTTTCTATTGAGTAAGGACACTCAAACTATTTATCTGATTGATATACTCTATTAGTAATTAACAGTTGAATAATGAATGTTCAAATTATATAATACGTAATTTTATAGATCTCGATAATGAATTTATTCTTGTCGCTATGTTGCGCCACTTTGATATTTCGTTAAGTCGCCTTTGTCTATTTTTTATACCTGTACTATTATTAGTTACAATATTACTCGTGTATTTTAATGCATAAAAGTTTTTTTTTTAATATTTATATTTTTAAGTGTAATGCTCGAATCCACCGACAAAATGATAAAATTGTAGCGCTGATATTGGTTCTCCTGTATACATATGTGTATAGACTATTATTTTTACGCTTTAAACTAATAAAATATTACACGCGACAAGTTTTTATTCATATTACACTTTCATTACACGTCGTGGGTAAAATTTTATAAGTTATTGAGTTACTGTTTAAGGATCTTTTTGTTATATCTCATTTTTATTGTAATCTTCAAATTATACTCAATAAAATATCTTAAAATAAAAACGATTTTTGATTTGCTGAATCCTTTACTTTGTACACGATTTTTGAATTATATGTCTAGACATTTCGAAAAGATTTTCTTCTTTTTTTCCTTTAATGAAAATTTCTGATTTAAGCATTCATTTAAGACTTACATTAACGGCACTATTATCGCGGTACGGTAGAATTGTAGTCGTTCTCTGCTTGATCTAAGCAACTTTGATTCTTCATCTGTAGAATGCGAGGTCGTTGTGTTGAGACCTTCGCGTTGAAATCACCCACGACTAGTGTTAGTTTTTGTGAGCTAAAAGACGGTTAACCGGGTGGTATGTAGGCGGCGTAGGACGAGCGTCTTCGTCCCCTGCTTACTCGGACCCCTTGCGTTCTAAGTCTCACAAAGGATACGTGTTGCAACTCATCGTGTACAATGTCTCTCATCAGGGCTACCGCACAATCATAGAGTACCTCCTGGGAGTAATTTCTTCGAGTATTCTATATTCTTTCTATAATACATTATGGTATGTTTTAAAAATAAAGTAAGATCAGGGTCTGAAGATAGGAAGCCTGTAATACCTAGTGTACCTCTTTCCCGCGTTCTACATAACGGGACTTAGTCGTCGGTGCCCGAATTGCCAAAAGACTCATTCCTGCTAATATACACTCATGTAACGCTGAATGCGATTTGGTACAATAATCGACTTAATTAATATGTCTTGAAAAATAAAATTTCATTACTTCGAACAATTTGATTATATGCTGCGTCAAAATGCTAAACATCTTCTGAAGTAACAAAACGGGGAGCAAAGGGTCGGTAATGTATAAAATTATTATCTTTAAAGTTAGTTCTTTCATGTTCGCCTATTTTTTTCATTAAACACTGCAAAGTTTATAAAAACTCTGTTACCTCGGTATCTTACTAGCATTTTGACGCAAATTATAGTTAAGGTTTGTCAAGCCCTATCTGGACTCGAAGGTTGTATCCATATAGATATAATTTAATATATCTGTATGAATATATAATTTCTTTCGCGGGGTGTTTCACCCGCTTCCAAAAATATACCAACACTTAATATGGAAGTTGCAAGTACTGTGAGTGTAATAACTCCGAGAGATCTAACCGTTATGTACAATCCGTTTGGTAATCTCGTCAGCGCGATTCAACGACGTTCAGCGACATCTCTTACCAGTCTGCAAAAGTTGGAATGGAGCACCCCACCCCCTTCTGCTCGATGTAACATCCTATTGACTGCTTTTACTAGAGACAATTTAAGCCTTATTACCTCTCCAACTAAGGTTCAGACTATTCGGTATGTATGGCATTAGTCTGCAACTTGATTGACGTAATATTCAATTTCCAAAATCTAGTCTTTTATACGGAAATATGTTTTTAAAAACAAGTTTTAAGTGTAAAATTAATGTATGTAGAATTGAATTTTTCGGAGATTATTTGTAAAATATTTAGGCAATCGCTTATACGTATGTAGTTTAATTATAAAAAAATAATGTTTGTTTGTTCTTATCTTATGCGCTGCCATACCCTTCATCATGCGATAAAATATTGCTAGCTTATTGTTTGTGCTTGCAAGAAGGTTAGAAGCAAAGTATAATTTAATTTCAGTTGGTGGAACACCTGTCGTACTAGCCCGACAAAAAAATTAGTCTTACGAGAGTGGTCTGGCATAACAAAAACTACGTTGAAGCGAGCGATGACTAGAGCAATAACCGATTCAAGTTCTGTAAGAGTGATTTACTACCCCGATCGAGTCATTTTTCTTCTTTGATGATTTTTGATTCGATCACATAATTGTAAATATCCTTAGAAACTTTTCATTTAAGGGACATACGTCTCTTAAATCTAACGACCTCAAAATAACGAATGATGCACCCTTCGAATGATGCACCGGTTTAGGAAAGGTTAAATTAAATCATTAAAATTGTCTTTAATGTACATTGAAGAATCTAGAAGTTCTCATTGGTTTCATCATTCTGTTCCAGGCAACTCAGTAAGTAAACGGTTGGATCTAATGATGTGACATTCGGTAAGTGAGAGAATTATCGGAAACCCTCTAGGATAGATTGTAAATATACGAGTACATATATAAATAATATAAACGCTTCACACTCAAGGGCTACTAGGATTTCACGATCATGTAAGAGGCGGTCCGGAAACACACACAATACAAAGAGCCAGACTGAAAAATATGCGTATGGCCAATACCACCGTACCACGTGCAAGTTCAGGCTTGATTCAGATCAATCATGCTTCGTGACTTTACCTATACATCCAAAACCAACGGCACGGCATTAGATAGGCCCGGACACAATTTAATTGATATCATAGATGTTAATCTGATAAGTAGAACTTTTAAAATTTATTAAGTTTTTTATTAAAATTACAAGTAGTCCAGGGTAGATCACTGCTAGGGACCCTTTATGATAAGGGGCCCTGGGCTGTTGCCCCTATGAAAAACCGGCCCTGGTTAAGACCTTTTATCGATGGATCTCAAATAATTTATAATTTCGATAATTATTGTTCTAAATAATAAAGCTATATATATCACCGTTTTTTTAAGTAATATATATATATATATATATATAGCAATTAGCAATATAATAATAAAGCACTGAAGACTTGGACTTGTAAGAGAGTCCTCCCTAATAACCAAGCCCAATTATATAACGCGTTACTCAAGCCGAGCTTTGACCTTGAGGAGATTATTGGTGAATAATAAAGGACCTAGCCATGGAGAGTTGGTTTTCTATTGTGCGCAATAAATCACCGAATAATTGTTCTTGTAAATATATATTAATAATTTTGTCTTCCTTGACGTAACAAGAGAGAGCTAAATTAAAATTTTATATACCTGAAATAAAAGTTAAAAAATATAAATATTTGTGTAAAACATTACATTATATTACACTTATAATACAGTAATTGTTTTATATAACACGGATAACCAAAATAAAATAAAAAAAATAATTGTGCTTTAATTACGATACATTTTATTTGTTTTTATTTATAAAATATTTTTGATTATAAAGGTAATATATAAACAAAAAAGTACTATTTTTTTTTAATTTTTATAATGTATATAATATTATATTTCGAAAAGTGTTGGCCACCCTATTCCTGGGCCAAAAATCTATACATTTAAGGTGGCTGAAATGCTATAAATAAAAAGAATTGAATGCTATAAATATAATATAAATATTTCAATATAAAATAAGCTGTTCCCGCTATTATATTTTTCCGTGAATCTCAAAATTTTGCGTCTTTCATTTAACTATTTGACTTATTTATGTAATTTTATGTTTGTTTAACAAAACGGTTTTATTGTTTTTGTTTTATTCATTATTGTTTTTCTTTGATGTCGATTTATTTTATTGATGTAACATTTGACGAAAAAAATATAATAAATAGCGCTCAATGCAGATATTTTGGAAATAAACTTTTGTGAGCTCTGAAAAAATACAAAATATTTACAAACACTGCAAATAGTTTAGCTCCATTATTCGTGTAAAGGCTTATCTCATTTTATATTAGATGCCATGGTATAGTTTTGTGAGCCGTTAAAAGTTTTTACATCTCTATATGGACGCCGATAAGCAATATTATGTCTAGCCACACGGACATCATTTTGAGAAAATGTCTAAAGATGTCAAATCTATTCTTAACAAAATTGTTTGAAGTCGTGTATATCCATGTTCTCATTTCTATTTTAATAAGAGTTATAATGAATTAAATCAGCTTGGTATAACAATAAGTTTTTCAAATAGATTATTGCATATTGCAAAATACTAAACACACTTCAATACTCGAAACATTAAATTAAGATTTCTTTCCGTATTTATTTAGTTCAGTTGAATTGAAAAATATTTGAATAATATAAAATACACGACGCAGTATCAGAATACATCAATATATCCGAATGCAGCTTTTTGTGGGTTGACACATTATTGCTTATCAGCGTCCATATGTTTAGATGCTTGTGAAACGACAAAATGTGAGTCATAGAGAAGACGTCAGGCACAAAGCTAGCCGATTATCTTTTTCTAAGGCTCGATGTGTAATATTTTCTGCAGCGTACTGTGTGTTTATACATAAATAGGAGTTCCTCGCGGCTTTGCCCACGTATATTTTGGTATGTTATAAAAGCGATTCAGAAAAATGTCAAAACACCGCCCTTCAAGGGATTTAATTACTAAATGCGTAGAATAAATACTAAATTTATACTCAATTATTTTCACTTATATCTATCAAAATATTCTTTTTCTCCATCTAAACTAAACTATCCTATTGCACCTTCGTAAAGGTTGATATTATTGTGTCTTATATTTTATATTTCATTGTTAGTATCGAGAAATATGCGTATTCAGTTTTAAGTAAATATGATTAAAGATAACATTACATTTTGCATACTAAAGTGTTTATTTATTTACAATTCATCCCTTTATCGTTATAGAAATATGCTATCAAAATTTCAGCGAAAATATCTACTATCGAAATTTTTCAGTTTCAGAATTTAATATCCTCTAGCGTCTCTTAAAGGCATGATTTGAAATAAAAAGAAAAATATACATATTTAGTTATTGTGTTAACATTTTATTACTACAATCCAGAAGCATGTGTGTTAAGGTATAAGTTAATACGACCACGGAATAAAATTTTGAATAAAAATGTTTTTCCCCCTTTTCTCCCTTTTAGGAGTAGAATATTAAAAAGAGCTTTCTTCGTAGATGCCTACAACTTAAATGGCACCTGCTGTCACAATTTTAAGTTTGTAGACCTAGCGGTTAAGTCTTTCCGTTAGTGAATCAGTCAGTCAGTCAGGACATGTGACATGTATGTATAAATTATTAAACTATATCTTAAGCATGTTTAGCTTAAGTCTGTCCTTAGACGCAAAGTAGTACTGAATTTTACAAAATAATAATCAATAATAAGTAACACCTAAAATAATAAACCGGGTCGACTTCAAAATGTAGAAAATATTAATTTTATGCTTTTTAGTTTACTTTTTTAGTTTTCAAAGTCGGTTTATTATTAAAGTTATTATTTTAGTCTTTTAAGTTAGGAATATAGTTAGGCAGTAGTGTGCTTTACTTAAGTTACAATAGCCCAATGTCAACCGCTCATAACCATTTACAAAATATTGCTTTCCCGATGCAGGGCTGTTAATTATTGAGGAGTTTTTCTGGTGTTGCAGCATCAACACATCATCACATCATGCATCGCGACAAGTATATATTGCTTTGCAATCATCTTAAAGTAATCGAATCGCTACCCGTGAAATACTTGTTATTGAATTGTTCCGGTGGCTATCTTCATCATCAGCTCGACTTTAACAAATGTGGCTTTCCAGCTTTTTTACCTAAATTACCGATTTATAGATATGCCTATAAGATTTGAAGAGTTCTCTCGATTTCCGCACGATCCTATTATCAGATCATACCCTGATGACAATTGGATCAATTTGGAAGTAGTAGATTTCAAACAAAAAAAAATCATAATCACAAAAGGTAAAATTCGGAGATCACCTATTTAACATTATTAAAAAAAATCAAGTCATATAAACTAAAAAAGTACGGAAAAAAGTTTCTTAATTTAATGTTTCGAATTTTAAGTATGTTCTATATTTTTCAATTAATACAATAATCTCAAATATTTTAAAAACGTTTTAATGGATAACACGTCAAATATATCAATCTGTTTTAAATTCATTATACTTTTTATCAAAATAGAAAAGAAAAGTTGGATATATATGTACCTCTTCAAACAATTTGATTAAGAATATGTTTGATGTCTTTAGACGCCGTTTTCTCAAAATGAAGTCCGTGTAGCTTAACGCAGTATAGCTTATTAGCGTTCAATTATGCATGCCTTCCTAGTCTAAAATTACATATTTCCTATTTGATTTTGAGGAGTTTTCTGGTATATTTTCGTAGTCCAAGTTTTACAATCGATGAATACATTTCATGAGAGAAAAAAGTACCAAAAAATGAAGCATATTGATCCCGACGCAAAATAATTCTTAAAATCAAGTCATTATTAAAAAGTTAATCACGACGAACTTACAAAGTAATTCACAGACGAATTCATAGCATACTCCTTTTTTGGAGTTAAAAATAAGTAATAAATTAAGTTTTATGATTGAAATATTTCGTAGAATAAAAGTCAAAAATTCCAAAATAATTATAATTTTGATTAACGAAACGTATTAAGAACATTAGGTAATACATAATATATAATTATATATTTTTTTATAAAAATAGCTGCCAAACGGGCAGGAGACACACATGATGTTAAGTGATTTCCACTGCTCATCTATATTTGTAGCAACAGAGGAATACAGTAGGTCGCTTAAAAAGGAATAAGGTTTGTAGAGAAATAGGAAGGATTAGAAGGAGGGTGGATAGGAGGGAGGAGGAGCTTCCGCCTGTCTCAATCACGGTACGAAACGTACTAGCTACTTGACCTCGATCTTCTGTGAGAATGAGTTACTGCCCCTGTCAAGCCAGCGCTTATACAAGCCATATTCAGTGGGCTATAGCTAGGCTCTACCTCAGTTATATTATTGTATGATAAAAGTTATTGCTTAACTTCGGCTTGTTGAGAGTACAGCACCTAAGCAGAGTACCTTAAACAGGTTGCATAAAAAAGCGAAAATAATTAAAGATATAATAAATACTAGTAGTTGCTCGCGTCTTCGCCCGCGTAATGATCGATAGACGCGATTTGGAAAACTGGAAATATTCTCCAGTGATCAAATTATTACGGTTAAAATGCAATAATTATTTAACCACGTTCAATATTTTTAACGTTTAACAGTTTTTATTATTGTTTCTTCAAGTGGATTTTTATTTAACATTTCATTTTTTTATTTCATATTTTCGATCGCCATAGCTACTACTTGCGTTTTTGTACACGTAGCTAAGATATGCTTTTTGTATGGCATGAAATAAATAAAACCATAGTTCTAAATATATATGTATACCTATCAGAGAAATTTTGTTCCTTTCCTACTTTGTTAGTCTCTAACACTTCAATTGGATGATTTTGAAATTCACGTATTTAACTAACATTCTAAGGAATATTTTTGCTATATTTAAGGTTAATCGAATACAGAAATACTTTTTTTTAATAAAATTGGATTGAGATTTCTAATGTGTTTCAAAATAAACTGTTATTTAAATCAAAAGGAGTATTGATGTCAACTTTGAAGTAAGTTACTCCCAAATTAATTTTCTACCCCTTTTTAACCTCGTTTCTCAATTTCAATTTCAATAAAATACGAAACACATTTTCCATTGATTCTAGTAAATAATTTTTACGCAAAATTTGAAGTAGCTTGGACCAAGAAATCACGCGTTCCCATACAATCTTTTCTCTCCTTCTCTCCCTCTTAAGGGTAGAATTTTGGAAAATCTTTCGGATCGGATAACAACGTCGTACTAAGAACACACCCTACAAGTTTCAGGTCTCTACAATCAGCGGCTTAGAATGTGCGTTGATCCATCAGTCTGTCATTTAGGACAGTATATATAAAAAAAAAAAACTACAAAATAATATAATTACTAAAGAAAATATGTAAAACTTTCTAAACATAACTTTTATTACAGATATTATTAACACAGAAGGTGTGGGTGCTTAAAGTCGGTTATCTTCAATTATCTTATTACCTAGCAAAGCGTGAAAGCGATCACGCTTTTATACGGTAATTAAAGTTGTAAGAAGAAATATTTTTAATATAAAAAGGACGTGCATTTAAAATACTTATATATTTTATTTTTACAGGTTACTAATATTCTATGTTTTATTAATACACGATAAAATTATTCAAAGATAAGTTATGTTAATCGTCTCATTACTATGTATGATTAAACAAACTCGTTAATAGATACGCTTACTTTGTTTTTAAGTAAATAAAACTGTACAAATTGCTATTTACATATTTATATCATACAAATATTTTAATAAAATAATTTTCAATCATAGTCTCGCAACTATGATTCGCGGGAACGTCGCTTCGTATTCACAGCATTCCACGCGGTCATGTTTTGTGCAGTAATTGTTTTAAAACTTTACTTTGTAATGTTTATTTTGTAAGCGTAACTTAAGTTATGGAATTTAAGTTATGGAATTTACTTTATGTTATACAAATTAGATTAAAATAAAAACTGAATGAATAAAACAGTAAGATATCTAAACATAAAACCTGTCAAACGGTAATCGACGTTTACGACGACCTCTGTGATAGGTATGGGTTCAAGTGACCCAATTCGTAATAGGCTGTACTTTTAGTGATAAACAGTAGCTAAACGATGAATCGATGGTGAGAACAGCATGCGATCGTGGAGGGGCGCGCGAGGGGTGCGCGCGCTTTCGCCTCTGCAGTGGTAGAGCGTCGTAGTCTGTACCCGCGTTCCCTCGCCCCGGTTATACCCACGTACTACGTAACTTGCTACGCTACTCGATTGACGCGAACGGGACGTAACTCAGGTAAGTTTTAAGTGAATTAAAAGTTTTAAATAGTTTTAAATTTTTTAGCTTTTTAATTTTGCGAATTTTTTATGAATATTTCTTATACTAAATACCTAATTATATAGTTAAAATAATAAATATGCTTCGCGTTACATTATTGTTTTATAAAGATCGACTTTTATGACTTAAAAAATGTATTAATTTATTTAATGTATTTTGTACGAAAAGTAAGAAAAAATGACAAAATTAAAAGGTTCCGAATATCCGATGGATATTAATGTTTTTGGTAGGTTTATGTATATTAGATTACAGAAAGACCATTCTAAATGTTCAGTTGCTTATTTTTAAAGGCAGGTGAATATATTTATCCTAAAACTCAATGTCCACACTGTGTAAATTGATTCTTACAGAAAAAGGCTTGATTTCGTGTTTTTTATGATTTTTTGTTACTTATCAATATAGAAAACTTAGTTTAAATTTTTAAGTTATTAGTAAGCAAAATAGATTCTAGTGTGGTTACTTCCAATGACTTTGTCTGCTAAAAATATTCTGTCATACTACAAAAGACGCATTAAAACCATGTTGAACACCTGTCTAGCTAAACAGTGTTTAAGATTTAAACATTGCTTAAAATATTATCTAAATTGCTTAACAGCGATTAAACTCATAAAAAAACTTATTGATAAAATGTTATACGTTACATTTGACAGCAAAAATAGGTTTTAAACATCTATTAAACTCACATAAACGTATATTAATCTATGTCTAAAGCATGTTTAACTCAACTGTCTTAGACGCGCGTTTCACGTCTGTTCAAATCTTTTGTAGTAATGCAGCTTATATTTAACAGATGTTTTAAATCATTGGCAGATACCACAGATATTTAAAAAGCCATTTAAACACATATATTTAGGCTTTAAAATTTTAAATGTGTATAAACGGTTAATCGAACGTATAAAAATAGAAGATATATAAAATATAAGATAGGTATTTTATATATCATAATAAAAACAATATCTGGTGTCGTAATTGTTATTATTGTTACAAGCATGTTTAATTTATTAACTGACTTGAATTACACACTAAATTTCACCTTCTTAAGAATGGATTTTTTTAATCTGTAATAGGTATACGTCTAAAATTATTTATAGCGTAGGCAAAAAAACATACAGATTCAAGTTTATACGCGAACGATAACTTTTGTTTTAACTTGATATTCTTACACATAGGAAACTTACTTTGTAGTTTCCTAAAGTTTTATGTCGCTTAACGACGACATAGAGACGACCAAAGTTTAATGTAACATTCTAACTACTTACTAACTTTCATCTATGTATATGTGCATGACGTTCTATATATAAATATAAATAAATGTTTATATTTATAAAGGCATATAAGTATCTATGCGTATGCGTTGTACGCATATTTTTTTATTTAAATTATTTCTATTCGAGCGTATTTTAAATACATGTTATATCATTGACACGATCAACACATTTTGTATAAAACACGTTATACTCGTAAAATGATGTTTTTTCGTAAAAGTCACTTATTGAAAGTTTATAATGTCGTCATAGAACGTGTATCAGATATTATGCCAAATTTTCTAATACATGACCTACGTGATAATTGACATACTTAATGTTAGTTCAAGTATTATAAAATGTGTTTTCATTTTGCTGACACATAAAGCTAATAACATATTTATAATATAATATGTTGTGCGGCGGGTATAAATCTAAACTTGTTTATGCGTACTAGTTTAAAATAGGCTTATTACAGATGGCCGCGTACGAGAGAAAATCAATAAAAAAGGTACAATACTATAAAGTTAGATTGTACGATTTATATATATTATTTATTACCTCTACATTACATTATATAGCATAAAAATATTTAAGACTAGATAAATAGAAGTATGTTATTTTTAGAATATAAATAAACGTTATTTTAGAAAGCAATGATATAATTGATCTTTAAGTCTTTACGTGATCTTACATATTACCGTGTATAAACATTATTTTAAAAATTAGAATGGTATAATTAAATGGAAAGTGTGCGCAGTTATATTAATATGAAAATAATTACATTTATAAAAAGAGACTATTACATTAATAGTTCAACGTTGTTTACAATTCTGTTAGTAGCGGCGGTGGCTTTATTTCGGCTCTGTTTAATCTGTTTGATGTATATACGTATTTGATACGAATCTTTTATAACCTTGACAGCATTTATTTACGAAATGGATCTCATATTTCAGTTATATAAGATAACGAATCATTTTTAAAGTGGTTTCAAGTTAAATATATTTTAGTAATACCTCTACAGTTCAAAACTCTGATATAAAAATAAATCGTTCATATGATCATAACCGATTTTTTCCAATGGCCTATATCATATTATTATCAGTCTACGCTGTGACCTAGGCGGGTGTTATTTTTGCCTGCATATTATATTAGAGCCTAAACGTTTATTAAACTTTGCGTTTTTAAGATGACATAATTATATTGCTTTATATGACCAAAGCGTTATGACGTCACGAGTATCAATCCGATACTATCCGCCGTACTTTAAAACTTATTATGAATGCTAATGAACAGTTTTTAGTTTTTTATGCGTTAAATTAATCATAATTATTAAGTAATTGTGAACTAGTAGTGGGTAAGCAAAGTACATAAATATACATAAGCACAAATAGCTTAATCCCATAGCAGCCTTCTGGGCAGGGCTCTGTT
Source organism: Hypolimnas misippus (assembly GCA_037950945.1). Taxonomy (NCBI): domain Eukaryota; kingdom Metazoa; phylum Arthropoda; class Insecta; order Lepidoptera; family Nymphalidae; genus Hypolimnas; species Hypolimnas misippus. The sequence goes on from JBBEEQ010000001.1 coordinate 14,586,387, forward strand.
GTAGGTTTTGAACCATATATATTAACGTTGTCCCTTGGGATTTCACTATGGTTACATGTTCCGCTCCTATACTGTGTAGCACGTTGTTATATAGTCATGAATCGTTTACATTACTTTTACAGTACAGTAAATATTAATAAAAAAGAGACACTTGTAGAGATTGCTGATCGAAGTCACGCCTTAAAACTATGAAATAATAAAAATTGAATTTAATGATCTCTGATATTTGACACACTCTTAACATTATCATGAGGGTGATGCTCACCCATAAGATTTTCCTCTACAAAAAACCACTCAACGTCCTTGAAGAAATATTCACTGCAATGTAGCACAATTATAAATGTTAAGTACCCATATAGTTGATACAATAAGTGATAAAAATAGTAACCACGTGCGAAAGGATAAAAATATATATAGACTAAATAAGTAGTTCATTGATAGTTTACATCGAGTTCAACACACATTGGTTGATTTATTCCTGGAAATGAAACGGTTTTCAGAGAATAGTAAATAGAGCTATATCGCTCAAAGTGTATGAAGCCTCTGGGACTGCTATGTAAAAGTGTAATCGTAACTTTGTCATTCGTACTTATCTTTTATAAAAAGTACCAATACATGTACATTTGCTATTTTTATTACTACTAAAATATATCAAAATAAATATTTCAGTATTTTTCAAATCAGAATGTTCTGATTAAGAATATCGCGTGTTATCGATTTAAAGTAGCCATAAATAGTACTTTGATACATTTGATATCGATTAACTTAGTAAAGTCGGGTGGAAGTGGACACAAGGGGTGCAGATCGCTGTCATGGTAGTGAATGTTTGTGTTTTTAATGGATATCGATTCTGTAAGGGGCGTGTTGACCTTGGGGCGCCCGGCCGCTTGCGGAGCTCCTCGGTACGACCTTGACTCCTGAGCGTACGGCGCGTCCCCCCTCAGAATAACAAGACGGCCTTAGTCGAGACCACGTCATATTATCCCCGCGCCCTTAGCGCAGCGCTCGTTTAGGCTACATGTCGACACGGTACGTACAATTGATTGATTTCTTTGTGTATTTATAAGTATGAAGTATTTTAGAACATGAAAAGAGAATGAGGAAGTAAAAATAAATATTAACACTCGGTTTTTAACTGACAAAATAAGAAGAGAATCTCAATCAGTCGGGGACTTTTTTCTCTCTCTCCCATTACTTCCACAGAAATTTCACTAAAATCGGGTCAGTACGTTGGTTTTAAATTAAATATAACCGAAAAAAGTCGAGTAGTCTATTTTGGTTCTGATGTGCATAAACACCTTATTCACGATGCGCATGTTAAAGTTGTTTTTAACATTTCAAGCTCAGTATATAGTAGATATATTTAGACGCGACGTTACGTTTTTATTATTATAGGTAAAATTAAAAAAAATAAACATGTATTATAAAATATTCCCAAAGTACATGATCATCAGAAGTCTATAAGTTTAACCTTCTGGACTGAGGTCGCTGTTATCGATTGGTGAATGGGAACTTCGTAATTTGCCGTGGATAGACCAATATAGATTATTACGGAAAAATCTTGAATTTATATTACGAATCTTATGAAAAGTATCATTTTACATACATAAATAATTGAATTTGATTCATATTTTCTTCATGGATTTATGATTTTTTGTATATTTTTAAATAAATATTAAGGAAATATCTATAATCGGATACGATTACAGATATTTCCATTAGTAATTTATGAATTCGTTGTGTACTCCGACTTGTCGATATCTGCGCAAACGAACAAATGCCAAGAGTTGAGTAAGCTGACATTTTAAATATTTAACGATGGGGTTATATAACGGTTGTCGTTTTGTTGCTTATGTAAGAAACTAGCGATCCGCTTCAGAGTTGTTTTAAAATTGTGCTTTAGCTTTTAATATTGCATTCTATTTAGTTCTACTATGAAGAAAATACGCTCGCTTTCATTGAAAAAACATTATGACCTACTTTATTGTCTTTTGTTTACCTTTTACTTCGTCTTCACTATTAAAGGGAATATTTTCTTCAGACTTTTCTTTAAAATTAATTTGCAATTAATGCATGGGCTAAATATATTTTTACATATTGTATACAGCGAATGATGTTTATACGTGCTACCAGCGGAGCGAATGTGTTTATTTATTTTATCATATGACGTATATAACATGACTATATAGTGATATAATATTTTAAAAGTTGCTGTAATCTTCTTAAATAAAATTAGGAAAGGATAAAACAATATTTTTCTTTTTATTATTTGCAGTATAAATTTATGTACTCATTAAAAATGTGAAAACAATAGCATATGCTTAATTTAACATTATTTTTATTTATATAAAAAATAAAAATCGATAAAAAATTGACCATGAAACATGAATTGATTTTAATCTCTTGTTATTTACATTTCTGAAGGACAATTTGTATTGATTAGACGTTGCTGCTTAGTTTATCGATTTAAAATTATTTATTTATCGTACCAAGACTTGCTTGCGCTAGCGATGTACCTAATATACGACTATCTACTATAATATCTGCATGTTTAGGTGCTGGATCTTATATATGTACATAATTACAGGAAAAGCAATGGTGCTAGAATTATTTATAAGTGCTTAAATTTGAATTGATTAGTATGCATGTATCTATTTATGACTAATTGTTTTTTATTGCTATACCTATTTATTTAATTCTTTTGTTTTTTTACTAAAATGTAAATGATATTTGCTTTTCAAACTTTTTCATGGAAACTACTTTAATATTTTAAAATCTTAGTCATCTTAAAAATAAACAAGCCTTTAAAAAAATGGGCAACCTAGCAAAATACGGTATTTCATTTTCTTGATTAACAAACTTAACTAAATTATTTTGATTTAAAACCAAACAACAGAACCGATTTTGATGAAAATTCTAAGGTCACCCTTTCAAACGAATTTAATTATTCAAAGGTAAATTCGGTCTAGCCATTTTCAAGTAATCGGTGAAAATACATAAAAAAGTCACAGATAAATTGAGAACCTTTTCTTTTTTGGAAGTTTTAATATTTAAAAAAGCGCTGCAGAATTGTTGAAACAGATGTGGTAGTCAGGGGTGCGCAACACAAGATTTAATTATAGGGAGAATAATTCAATGTGTATAATCTTCTTGTAATGAGATAGTAAAGTCAATGGTAAAACGTGAATTAAATGGATTTACTTACAACCCCACGGGCCTGTAACGATCCACTTTTAGTTATAATTTAAATAAAGTTTATATTATTAAATAAATCATGTTGTTAGAGGATTTTGTTAACAGCACATTAAAAATTGCATATCAAAGATAATTAATAATGATAAAACTATATGTTTATTAAATATAGTTAAAAAAGTTGTGTCTAATGTTATGATATTGTCTCGGAAGAAATTAAATAAACTTGTCTTTACGTGGCATACGCGCAAAAGTAATGTAGCGGAATAAGCTCCCGATCTGTATTTTATTTTACAAAAGAAGTCATTATCTAAGAATTAGATATTTACAGGATGTTACTTAACTTTTTATTCTAATAGAGCTAGTAAATCAATTAATAAATTGTACAAACTGTTTTCTCTTGTTAAATAATCCTAACTTATCTTATAAATCAGAATGTGAATTTGTTACTATAAACCTAATTTGTGATTTTGTTATAATTTAGGGGTACCATAATAACGGTTTTCGAGGGATAAAAAAAAACCTTTAGACAGTCGCCGAACATTAAAAAATTTTTAAGCCGCGGCCAAAACTAAAATTTTTGATAATTTTGGCAGCTTAAAATTTTTAAAATAAAAGTTTAAAGAAAAATCAACGTAATTTTTTACATATTGTACACTGTAGTAATTCGAAAATTCAGTGAAAATACGCAACTGGTATTCAATTACGAGTATTTTTAAACAATTAAAATATTAAAATAGATAGCATGCATAACGAGTTATTTGAATTTTAAGCTCAACGTGTGCAATCTTTCATTCTTCATTCAATACAAAATAAAAATAAAAATAATGGATACTTACGCATGTATATTAAAAAAAGGAATCATTATTTTTTTATTTCTTTCCGAATTTATACAACTAATAATAATCTGCTTAACATTCTAATTTGCTATTAACGGTATGCAAATGTTGCAACCCTTACGACATAGTTTTGGCTTTGATTGTGTTACCCGTCCTACAATAGTGTCCGACGATATAATATGGACGCTGACAAGCAATAATGTGTCAACCCACAAAAAGTCAAATTCGGAGATATTGATGTATTTTGATACTGCGTCATCTATTTTAACTGAAATATTAGAAAAACTTATTATTAGAAAACAAATTAAATACATTAATCTGCTTTCATTCATTATACTTTTAATCAAAATAGAAAAGAAAAGATGGATATATACGTCTTCAAACAAATTGATTATGAATAGGTTTGACATGTTTAGACGCCATTTTCTAAAAATGGAGTCCGTATGGCTGGACGCAGTATTGCTTATCAGCGTCCATATATATGTACAAAAAACAACTATAAAAAAATTACTTTACTGTAATAATTTTTACACAAATCATGTCCGAGCAAAATTTTTTAATTAATCTTCCTTCGTGTTTAATATTTAAGATATGAACTTACCAATAACGTTGATTTTCTTCTGTGACCCGTCATCAATGACAGAAGCAGGATGATTCGCGAGCACGCTAAACACGTTGCAATAAATTCCCGTGTCACATCGTCGTGCGTAGCACATCGCCTTCATGTAGATTGTGTTATTTCAAGGGATCTTTTAAGGTTCCCATTTATAATATTAGTTAGGATTACCTAGGATATTCACGTAAACTGACGATACTGGCGTTTATGTGGTCAAACTATAAAAATCAGAGTTTATGCAAAAATATATTTGCTGAGAAGTCACTGACACAAGTTTGGCATTATTCATCTTTTAGATTTTCTTTTTTTTTCGGTAGGTATTTGCTTTCTAAGAATCAAGATTAATTTATCAGCAAAATCGCCACAATTTTATGTATATCTAGGCAAAATAAAATTGTATATGTATATATAATGAAATTTTCTTTGTACCTTTATTCTCAAATGTGTTGTAAATGGGAAAATATGAATACTATTACATAAGAAATGACTATATTTAAAAAAAATATCGTTTTCAATGTGCTGATGCTAAAAGTTGAATACATGAATACATTTACGAGTACGTAGAAAGCTCTTTTAATGCAACTCCTCAGAAAGCGAAGTAAAAAGTTGAGTATGCACTAAGCCTCTATAGTTCCTCTCTTCTTGTAGCTTTTTAATACCATGCTCTATAGAAAAATATGATAAAATGTTTTACATAGGAAGTAGAACAGAAATATATTGTCTTAATATAAACTATTTATTTTTAAGATGCTATTTACATTGTTCATAATTTATATCATATGATTGTTATATTTATATTATCACGGTGGCTAAACAGTAAAAATTATCTTTGTCATATTAAATTGTTATTAATAACCTCAAATCAATAAATCGAACTAAATCATGTAACTAGACAGCTTCGCTAATATGCAATCCATAACTTCGTGTTTGTGCTCTTGACCGCTTAAGAGTTCTCTCTTTGGAAGACAAACCTGAATGTTTGAAAGGGCTATAATAATTAAAAGCGTATACAAAATTTTGTGTCTGCACTTTAGACTATTGAGGAGTTCTCTCGTTAGGAACTAATTTTTAATGCAGTGGTCGTGCCGTGGCAACACTTACAACTGGTTATTATAATTGAAAGCAAATTTAAAAATTCGTGTCTTCCGTTCGTTCTATGGTGTTGACTATCTCAGGAGTCGGTAGCCAACCCTGAATGTAGCAGTCATGTAAGGATGCCAGTGGAGCGGGCTGTCATAATGAAATGCTTATACAAAATTTCTTGTTTGTAGTATTGACCATCTAGGAGTTCCCTCATTTGGTGCCAATCCTGGATGCAGAACCAGGTCATACTTACGATAAAAATGCATTGTCATCGGCACTTAACTAACATGTAAAATTTCAGTGATACTAAGATCCATGGATTAAGAGGAAGTGGTTCTGATTCAGCTTGTAAGTTTTGACCCGAACAAATATACATTGTTTAATACAAGCTTGTTACAGTACATTTTGTTAAAAATAATTATTGAATTGAGTAGTAGCAATCTCGTTTTCTTTTCAAGAACATGAAGTTTATAAAAAGTATTTTACTCACAAAATCTTGACGGAAAAACTATCGAAACAATTTAACGTTAAATATATCGTGGGTTGTATGGCTTCGCACTCAATGTTAACTATTACATAAATACAAGTCAAACAGTAACACGGCGATTTTTAACTGATTCAAGAAAACTGTTTACAAACATAATTTCATAAGCAATTTAACTAACGAAGATTTATATAACCCAAAAATAAAATCATTTAGGGTAGAATGCACTCACAAATTTAGTTAAAAATATTCTGCCAATATCGACGTTTTAAAGAATTTAAAGATAAATGAAGTGTTTCATTGTTAATCATTAACTTTTCACAGCGCATTAGGTGACCTAAAAGCAACCACCTGATACGGTTACGACATTATGTCGTCGTGATCAACTATACGTATGACCTGAATTTGTCAAGTCTCGCTCGTCAATTAAACGCTTTGTGTTCTGTTCTACGCGGTCATGTAACTTGATATCTCGTAATGTGCTTGTATTATTAGGGCTATATAAATAAGATACTAGTTGGTTATCGTAAATAATAATTATTTCGAATTATCTGTTTCTTTGAGAAATTATAGCTTATCCATACAAACTTATGCCCTATTTCAATACTTTAGTCTATGTCCTTCTCTTAAGTTTAATCTATATCTATAGCAAACATCATAAACGTTACTTTAGCAGTTTAAGCTTAAATCAGCACAGACAGATAGAGTTAATTTCACATTTTAATGGTAGTATGGAGACATTATATCCATATAATGTTATATCCAGACATACGTGGGCGGTACCTGAGGTCGTGATTACTGATTATGGTTTTATATATCATTCTCTGTTAAATTATTCAAAAAGACGTGGATCTAGGGCAATCTAATCGTTTTCCAATAGGAAAAATAGGAATGTTATTTTATCATCGATAATAACAAAGTAATAATGCTTAATTTTTATTATTCACAAATGTAATTCTAACTTTGTAACATTTTAAATAAACTCTTTTTCTCGTAAGAAAATCTGTCTCTTTTGTATTTTATCAGGTTACAGAGTTGTCAAATATGAAATTAATAATAATTTTGCTCTCAATAAAATTTACAAATGTGTTTCTCGCCTTAGGAATACAGAGTGATAAAATAAATAAGAGTTATTAAAAAAGAAGAAATATAATAAGTATTTTCATGGATCCTATTACCAAGCCCCTGCTTTCCGTCCGTGTGCCCGCTCGTTTGTCTGTTTCTCTGTCAGCGGACTGTGTCTCATAAACTGTAATAGGTAGAGAATTGAAATTATCATATAATGTGTATTTTTACAGTAGCCGCTAAGGTTTATTTATTACATATTGTTAGAACGCCTCTCTTGTTTCTTTGAAAAACGTATATATTAAAGTACATAATCATATAGCTTGTACGATGGTACGGAATTTATTGTGTCAAATTCGACACTCTCTTGACCGGATTTTTGTTTTGAGCGGTAATATAAGCATTTATTTTAAAATTTATTTTTGGTTTCATCTACAGACATCATAATTTCAAAAGTGTAACACGATCATTTGGTATTCAAGTGAACGTTGTACATAAACATGAAAATAACGTATGATTTATTATTTGTTCTGAGAGTACAGAGAAATATTCTTGTCAGAGGAAAATATACTTAAATTGTCCTAAATATTTCCGCGACGCGGCAGGCCGTGGTTTTGGATCAATACTGGTGGTTGAGAATACGCCTACATACGTAGTGCTACGGTCTACGTACACTGCCTGCTACGGAACATACAATTATATAATTAGATTTCAATTTAGATCCGGATAAATTATATGATTTGTTATGCTGATGTTTAAATTGTTTCAGCAAATTTGTAGTTAAATGTGAAATAAGTTTAAAAACACCATAATCTTGCTTACATATAAAACAGCAAGCAACACACACAGTTTTAATACGGGTGAATGATCGTAGGTTTTAATAACATATTTATAGTTATTTACTGTTCAATTAGTATATTATTAATATAACTTCTAGTTTGCTACTTTAAATCAACCTTCAATGTCAAATGCGCCTTCTAAGAAATAGATCGCTTTCGCTGATATTGAAAGTGCAAGTAACACGAGGCTATGCGGAAATATGAGCTCTATTTGTGTGATACCGGTTTCGCTTTCACTGATATTGTAATTTATATCTTAAGGCGCTCACTCACAGGGAACGTAACAGTGAAATTAAAACAATTTTAGAATCAATTTTGAGCATTACTGACTGACTGACTGAGGAACACCTGTATAGTAACAATCAAAATATGATTTTGAGCATTCGCCTGTAGTTGAATAATTGTTTTCTCAGTGTCGTACGATGTGGTCATAACTGTTTGGAGCGCTTTGGTGATTTTATCACAGGTCTTACAACGTGTATCATTACTTTATTCTGTGCCTTAGTACATGCTCAGTGTATTTGGCAGGTTTTTCCGACTACTCGATTGCGGTAAAGTTAACGCAGATTTATATCCAATCAGCGCCATCTCGTCATAACAGGGAGAAACGAAATTAATAAGTTTTGCGTTTGAAAGTGAGAACAAAAGCGTGTGTGATTGGGGGATTCTTATATTATTGTTAACATAAGTAAATTTTATGCAAAACTCCGTGGAGTATCGAAAGAGTTTCACTAGGCACACAGTTATTCTCATTCAAATCAGAACTGTTGCATTGTAAAGAGCGTGTTTGTTGAGCGCTTTTATAAGCAATTCTTAGCAGCTTCATCTTCTTTCTTATTTATCGAATGTCTCGAATATTTAAGATCAACTTATATAGTTGTTGCTTTACTTTAAAGTTCCTGGTCACATCACTTTTTTACTATTGAATAAAGATCTTTAATTAGTTTTTTTCAGAGTCCGTAGCTAATTTTGTAAGCAGATAAGTTATTGTCCCCCCCCCCCCCCCCTTTAAATAATCGAATAATATATAAGTAAAAGCTAAAGCAATATGTATCTGCTATAATAAAATATGCGGTAAAAAAGTAAAAACATATTTGAATAGAGATCGTTGGAGATATAGAAGACAATTTAGAAAAATACGATATAACAAAATTAATGTGACAAATATTCTATTGTTTAATAGATTTTCACTAAAAATGGATGAGCACTTTTCAGGATTTTGCGGTGTAAGCAGTTTACATGGTGTGTTCACTGTTCATGATGTTTAAATTGAAATAATGTATAAGTTATGCATGTTTATATACATTATTTTTATTCAAATAAGATGTGCGAAATAATTTTTGTAATAATATTAAAGAGATAAAACAATATTTTAGGTTGATTTAATTTTTTTTTATAATAATTGTATTTAAAACGTATCTATCTTATGTAAACTTGAGCATATAATTTCAAAATATAATATTAAACAATAACTTCATTATTAAAAGAGTTATCTATTAGTAATTAAATAGAATTAAAACCATATCTAATCTATGGCACACGACAGTTAATTTAATATTATGTACGAACAAAATAGGTTGAATATCTATAAATATAACAAAACCCCGGTTCGCTTACTTTACGGATAACCGAGTAGAAATCAGTTCAAGGAGATTATACTTCCCGCTCCAAAGCTTTAAGCTGTGCTAACAATAGATGCAGAAACAATGGACAGTATTGAAGTCAGATTTACGTGTACACCGCAACAAGGCATCGGTTTTATGATTTTTCTTTGAACGGGTTTTATATAGCATAAAGTTGACTTACGATGCCAGAATTCATACATACATATTGTAATTATAATGTTTTGTCGTTTTGTCGTTTACCCTCTCTTACATTTATTAATTAAAATAAATAAAAATAAAAGTCTAAGTTACGCTACCTATCTATCTGTGAGTGAAAGTCTCGTCAAACCCGTCCCGTTAATATTTATTCGTCACGGACTTTAATTTCGGCAAAATCGTTTATACAAATCTGTTAAAATATAGTAAAATAAAAAGCATTTAATCGAAAAAAGACCTTTTTTTCTACAATGGAATATTTATGAACTACGACTACAAGATTATTTACCATTCAAATATTCATAAAGAACTTTTAATATATGGTTTATTTATTTTAACTAAATTAAACAGAAACAACATTTTGCTTGCTTTCAATAAAATTCGCTTCACTGGATCTACGCTTCAATTGACGTAGCAATTATCGGAAAATGCTCGAGGGCACAATGCCGTTGTTCTCGTAGCTATTTTAAATATTTGCTTTTTGAAAAAGTAAAATGTATTTACATGAAAATAGCGAGTTTCTTTTAAAAATAAACGTTCTTTTTTATTTTGATTCAGTTTTTTTTTCTTTTTATTTAAATGATTGAGAATTAAGGCCTCTCTCCCACGAGGTTACTGATAAGCGATTAGCGTTTTGTACGCACCTTATACTAGTTGCTTGCCAGTAGGTGCCATACGATTTCGTGATGTTTCACACAACGCGACTCATCGACAACGTGCTTAACGTCAGTCGCACGCTACTAGTGATGTCGGCTTAAGAAAGAAAGTAAAAAAATTTGGTTCTATGACAAAAGCGCAAAAAAAAAACTTTTTACAATTTTTTTCCTAATATTTAAAAATATTTATAATTTCTACAAATACTTTGTCACCGAAGTGAAAACATTTTAACCGCTTTTATTAACATGGCGGTCGATGCGATGACGTATTAATAATATTTATTTACTATGTACGTTTAAAAACGTTTTCAATAATTTTTATTCGTAATAATTTCAAGTTAATAACAGATTGTTTTATTTGCAGGTGTGAAGTGGCCTTAGGAGATGGATACTTACAATATTTTCACATCTTGAAACTTAAATGTAAGTATATAGGAATTTATCTTCCTATACATAATCAACTTTAAACCAAGATCTCTTGCTGAGCGTAGTTTTCTAACAGAAATTTGCTCGCGGCTATGTGAAGATTTTATACGATCTATTTTCATATTATTCTGTTCGATAGAGCATCACATGTGCACGAGTAGCACTCACTGCCTTCTACAAAAAAATTAAACATACGTTAAACACGTGTTTATAAAATTTCATACTACAAATCTGCCTTAACGACAGTTTTAAGTTAAACATGTTTTAGGCATAGTTTAATGAGTTTAACAGACGTCTTAAACCTACATATTTTAGCTGTCAAATTTAACGTGTGACATTTTATTAATATTTTTTTCGAGATTTTACTCTTAATAAAGGAATTTAAACAAGATTTTCAGCAGTTTTTAATTTTTAAACAGCGTTGAACATCTGTTGATCATGGTTTAATTTCATCTTTGGCAGTAAGGCAGAAAGTTTTCTTAATGTGGTTTTAGTCAAAGGGAAATCATATAGGATATAAGCACAGTTATTTAAATTCAGGTGATTGTATTCCGCAGTACGTCACAGAGCAAATTTTATAGTGTAAATGATTAGTGAAGCTCGCGTAACCTGTGCAATATGACTAGCTGAAGAGTTTGTTTGTTTGAACGTGCTAGTATCAGGATCTAGCTGTCTGTGGTTATATGTTAGATAGCTCATTCATTGAGAAGGGTTGCAAAATATGATACCTTAATTGAGGTAAAATGAGCGAAGCAATAATCATACCTTAAATACTTAACTAATTTACAAAACTTCAAAAGTAAAATACACAATTTCGTTGAATTACTTGAAAAACTAAGAAAACTGCTGAACTCATTTCTATTAAAAATGTAATTTAACCTATTTAAAAGTGTATGTACTCTTTCAAAGCAAAAAAGGATTAACCTAATCGTTCTAGCCGTTTTCGAGTAAGCGGTGAACATACATAAAAAAAACTTCTCGACGAATGAAAACCTCCTCATTTCTTGAAAGTTGGTTAAACAGTAAATTTGCATCATTTGTAATAGAAACATAAACAATATCTATTATTAAATTGTTTAAATATATTTTACTGTAAGGAGAATAAATAACGAAGGTTTTTTTTTCAATTGACTTTTGTTAATTTCTAATAGAGAGAACACTCATGGTACGGATTAAATCGATCAATCTCAATTCGATTCACCCGTCAATGGCTTTTGGTTGTGACAAGTGATCCGATTAAGCTTCGTGTATTCAGGTTCTGCATGAAATTGACCAAACATTCCGTGCGTGTCTGTATATTTACATAAAATTCAAAAATCAAATATTTGTTTGAAAAATAACCGCATTTTGTTTTCAATTTTTAGCCGATGGAATTCTAGAAAGGAATTTAATGATTTAACTGCCGAGTAATGTGCTAACGTTGTTGTGTTTCCCGTGACCTAAATTTCTGGAAATTTTTAACGGACTGGCGAAAATAAAATGCATTTTACGTGTAGTATACTTATATTATTATGTCAGTTCTTCTATATATAGTGTGTAAATAAAAATAACTTTGTTTAATTAATATATTTCAATTTATTATTGTTCGTTAAAAAATGATATTCGATGCAATATTAGAAAAATATTTATATCGTATTTTTATAATTCTGATAGCTACTTATTCGTAGCTAACTTCGTAACACCTTAAGGTTAATATTTATTTTAATATCATTCTTTTATTTAAACTGGAGCAAATACAGTATAAGACAATAGAATAAACTAATGAATTCGAAGTTAATCTAAAACCTTAATGTATAAGAGCTAAATTAATCATTTAAAATTATTAGTAATAGTACATGTAAAATTTTCAATAGATATTTAGGTACAACATAATGTTTCAGAACTTCAATATATCGAGATGAGGTGACTAGCGGTTTTCATTGTTAATACACTATAATATAAGTCAAACTGCCGAATACAGTAGAACATATAAACGGCATTTAATTTATTATAATCGATTCGTACCCGAATTAGCCGGGGAAATTTATGTAAAATGATTCGTGTTACCTAAACGTAGTATAAATTATTTATCATTATGATCATTAGAATAACGATGCCATCCCGTGTGCTGAACGCGCGAGCGGGGAGCGGGGAGGTGAGCGTCGCCGACAGCCCGCTCGCCACCTTCGAGTCGCTCACGCAAGCCGCTGTCATCGCGGTCATGGGAGTGGCCATCGTTGTTTCTAATCTTCTTATCATCGCTGCTTTTCTCAACTTCAAAGGTTATTTATCTATATTATCTATATTATTGTACTTCTTAAAATTCATCCAAATAGACGACCATATTATCATTTTGTGACGACCCTATGGATGCTGATAAGCAATAATGTGTCAACCCAAAAAAAATAAATTCGGAGATATTGATGTATTTTGATACTGCGTCACGTCATATTTAACATTATAAAAAATAATTTTAATTTATCTGAACTAAATAACTACGAAAAAAAGTTTCTTAATTTAACGTCTTTATACAATAACCTCAAACATTTGAAAAACTTGTTATTAGATAACATAATAAATATATTAATCTGCTTTTAATTCATTTTACTTTTTATCAAAATATAAAAGAGAAGATAGATATATATATATGTCTTCAAACAAATTGATTAAGAATAGGTTTGACATCTTTAGACGCCATTTGCTCAAAATGAAGTCCATGTGGGTTTACTCAGTAATGCTTATCAGCGTCCATATATTTTATTGTTTTCTATTACCTAACGGAACTACTAATATTATATGAGTACTTAATACTTAAGTAATTTAAACAATAATTCTAGAGCGATCAATTATGATGATATTATCATAATAATTGATCGAGTTAGGCACAAACGAAATTTATTATCTGTTTTGAATATTTGTTTATGTAGAAATATTTTTCAAGCGTACCAAAGACAAATATTATTTTCAGGTTTATCGAATGAGGTTATCAACTACTACCTTCTATCGCTAGCAGTGGCAGACTTGCTCTGTGGACTGTTCGTCGTTCCTCTGTCTGTGTACCCCGCTATCACTGGTCGATGGATGTTCGGAGACCTGATGTGTCGCCTGGCCGGCTACGTCGAAGTCACGCTCTGGTCCGTCTCAGTATACACGTTCATGTGGATCTCGGTGGATCGGTATCTCGCCGTGAGGAAACCTCTCCGTTATGAGACGGTTAGTGCGACGGTAGATATCTCTTTTCTTATTACTTTTCGTCTTCCACAAACTGGGCGCTCTGGTTCTACTGACGTCAAGAGATTGTTCAGGGCGTTAACATCGGGTCTCCATCAAGTTAATGAAGTCAGTTTTCAAAAATAACTAGCTTTGTAGAATATAATATTCTCTTCTTTCTTAAATATCTCTTATCTCATTTATGTCTGTTTATAGTTTTTCATTATATGGCCAATGTTTTAGTTGCCCAAGCTTATACCCTGATAGAACTATTTAACTGTTTTTAAAATACAATTAAAATCAATGTAATGATTTTTAACCTTTCTTCATACAGTAGAGCAATGAAATAGTTATAATGTGACATTTTTTTTTTAAATAATTAAATATTAAATATTAAAATAACATTACATATCATACTTTTATTACATTGATGGAGAAATCAGATGTAATTGTCATGAACATATCATGAACATATTTTTTGCATGAATATAAAAAAAATCTTAAATATGCCATATTTTTATATTTTTCCTTATGCCTTGCATGTAAATGAAGTTAATAAAACTATTCGTTTAGCTAGATTTCTTGAATGTTGTCATTTAGAGCCAGAATGTCACAATAAATGAGCACAATCCGCACAAGTGTTTTCTATTCATGATAAAGTTAAATTAAATTTAGCGATATTTCATTTAAATAGAAAATTGAATATTGTCCACTCAAGTATAAATTAATTCTTAAATTTTAGTGATTTGAAATTTTTAAGGCGTTGAATTATAAGTTTCATTTTACAAAAGAAAGTAAATTGTACCGATTTTAATTAATAAATAAAATAAAAATCGAACTTATGATTCAATAGTCGCCAGTTATTATCTGAATTTCACTGAATCTGATGCTAGTTTATGCCCAAAATGCTACAGTCCTTTAGTTAAATTTATATTCCTGTCAAGTATTGCAATAATCACAAGTGATTTATTCTCGGCTTGACCTAGGCCAAATTAAATTTGAGTACCCTCGATGTGTTTATTTTACACAAAAATTGGTTATTTTATTACAGTATATTTCACACAATTAAAGAACATTTCCTCGAATTGAATTCTTCCTTCCCTTATGATCAATTTGTCAAATTTACAGTTGATACTTTTATGGTAAAATATTTAACTTTCAAAGTAAAATTTTGACCTGTAGGCTAATTACGGCGAGCTATCGCAATCACAAGGCAAAACATTTTTTACAAATTTTTATTTTATTTGCAATGTATGTATGTATGTACGTATATAATTTGTTCGGGTGAAATCTTGTAATATAATTTTAAGGCAGATATCTTCAATCGATTGAGCCGATATTTTGTATACACGTTGAGTTTCGATGACAATGTATGATTAGGTATGAGATGTCATCATAAATTTAGGACCACCCAAACGGCGGAACACCCAATATGGCGGACTAATAATTTTTAATACATTCCTACAATATGGATATCAAATGAAAGGGTTGCTGAGAATAACTCAAAAATTTAAGTAACGTAACACTAAATTCAATATTCGATTCGATTCGATTAGAGATTCAAAAGATGGCGTGCCAACCTTTTTAATCTTTTCTACAACATGGGGCGCCACATAAAAGGACTTGCCGAGAATACAAATGCGAGTTAAAAAAATTGTTATCGTAAACTCCGTTGTTCCAATTCGTCTAAAATTTTGGTGTAGCTTCTGGGATATTTGGTGCCCCCGACGAGTTATAGCATTGAGGTAGCTCATAAATAACAATACACTATGTCATGATCTAATGACAGATAACGATGCACAATTTTTGGCAGCGATAACTAAAAAGTTAAGAATTAATTTCAATAAAAGCTTGTTTTTATAATAATTTTCTTACATTTTTATTTATGGCAGTTGATTTTTTGGCTTTAGTTCTAAAATCAGACATTCACTGTTAGAGTGTAGCATTTTGTGATAGCGATAGCTTACCTAATTACCCTGCTGTTGATGAATTTAACTGGTACTTAGTTGTGACCTGCTCCAGTTAGCTGATCTCAATTTTTTTTTAGCTTAGGTCAATATTATACACCTGGGTGTATAAATAAATTGAAGAAAATAAAAAATATATAAATAATAATAATATTATTTATTTTATTTTGCTCCGTTTTAAGTGGTCTCTTGGTCCGAGGGGTCCAGATGCTCCTTCTATTTTTAAAGAACCCTCAAATAGACTTTGGGAGTCAACTGGGGACCTAAGAGCTGGCAGCTACCTCGGTCAAAGGATCAGCTTGGCCATTCAACGGGGTAATGCCGCCAGTATTTTGGTAACTTTATCCAGATACAGCGGCTTAGATGAAGTCTACAATATTTTGTAATAAATTATGCGTTTTTTATTTTATTTTGTATTAATTTTCTTTATTTTATTGCCCAATTTATTATTATGATAAATAATAAAATACTTATAAATTTTGTTTGTTTAATACGGTTTAATTCTTTAAATTTTCATTTTATTATAAATACGAAAAATAAAATAATGTTCTTTCATTGTGTCGTGGCTATAAATACAAAAAAAATGTGTTTAAAACATTAAATCAATTATAATTTTTTATATTTATAAAACGCGTTTTATTCTAAACGATAGTTTTTCTAATTATTTTATAGTTCAATAATAAATTTTATCCAAAGTATTTTTAAATTCTCTTTCATCAGAAAACAATACGCAAACCAAAAATGGATTAAAGGTAAAAAAAAAAGTTATTGTTAAATAAATTTTATTTTTGCATACAACATAAAAAGCTTTTATAACATATATTTCTTACGACCATTAACAAAACTATAGTGAAAAAATATATATAATTTTAATTTATTTTCCTTATGTTTTATACAGGAATCCCTCGAAATGTCTATGTGCTGATATCGTAATGTGTTATCAAGCTTCAGTTTTGGGTGAATAAAATGACCAAGTAATGTTTTAAATTTTAACCAAGCTGTTCGTACTTTGATTAGTAATGCACTTCGTGAATCATTATTATAGAATTTGTGTAATCAGTATATTTTTTTACATTAATATAGGTACAAACTCGCACCCGAAGCCAGTGTTGGATGGTTTTCACCTGGATATCCGCTGCTATGCTCTGTTGTCCGCCTCTTCTTGGATACAAAAAGGAAGCAAATTTCGATAAGGAGACTTTTATTTGTATGTTGGACTGGGGGACGACGTACGCTTACACGGCCACTTTAGTCATGCTAGTACTCGGACCGAGTGTCATTTCGATAGTATACAACTACTTCTACATATTCTCCATGAAAAGAAAACTGAATAGCGGAGCTCCGATCCACGACAAGGAGTACGCGACTGCACTCGCCGAGAACCTAGCGAACCCCAGTCACTGGATGAGTTTCATCCTGGTCACCGCGTTTTGGCTCAGCTGGGCTCCGTATTCCGGTGTTAGGCTTTACGAGTACTTTACTGATCAAGAGCTTAAGATACCAATGCTCCACTTCGGCGTAGTATGGCTCGGTATATTAAATTCGTTTTGGAAAATCGTTATTCTCATATCTTTCAGCCCTCAATTCCGACTCGCACTGAGAATACTCTGCTTAACGGCTTGCTGTCGAACGAAAGGGCGCTTGCAAGCTGAGTTGATTGGCATGGACAATGATGACTAAATAGTAAATATACACTAAAAATAAATCTTAGGTTCATTTTAAATTTTTTTGAGTCGTTTTGAAATTTTTTTTTTAAATTTAATTTCCTTGAATTGAGAGTTTAAAGATAAATAATCATTTTGTTTATTTTTTATTATTAATTTTACTTACTTAATTGTTTTATTATATAATTTTCCGTTACGAAAAAAAATATTGCGTCAAAATAAAAAAAAATATATGTTAGCATATAAGGCTGAGAACAGACGTTCAGTTTTGGTCGTCAAGTTTTATTGTTTCATTAATCATTAATTGGTTAAAAAAAACTTCACACAGTATAAATCCATCCACTAACATTGAACGTCTATTCCCAGCATGTTTAATTGATTATAGAAATAATTGTTTAGAAGAGCAACAACAATCACTACAAAAGTCATTCCTTAAATTAAGATAGAGCTTAGTCTATTTACACTTGTTCACTGTTTGGAGCTTGTTAAAAGCGATTGTTTTCATTTCGTATACATATTCGTATACTCGTCAATCAATTGAGTTGTTTAAAAAGAAAATATTACGAATAATAATATTTTGACAATAAATAATTGTTAATTTTTTAATATGTAACAGATTATGCAATAAAGATTTCATATCATTTTTGAGATCGCTTACTTGGTAGATTAAAAAAAGTAAGGGTTGAAACAGGTCTTGTGAAAGTTGACTAAATTAACTTTAAATTCTAATATAACTTAAGTTCGCTGTAAGTATGAGCGTTATTTCATTTTTTGTTTGTTTTTTTAATATCTTTACAAAATAACCAAATGATGTTTATGCTTAATTAGAAAACAATAAGACAAAGAAATGTAAGCAATAATAAATTTGAGGATACGAATATATTAAAAATCTATAAATAAACATAAACATATAATGTATTTATAATATGATGCTTTAGGTCTTGTATTATAATAGAAATTTGGTTTTTAAATTATTATTTTAAAAAATTCTAACCGACCACAATTAAATAAACGTTCACTGTAAAAATTGTAGATTTAAGGGATTTATTTTCACATCAATTTCATATGTTGCTTTTCTTTTCGAAAGGTTAACGATTTTATAAATTTTTTAGTTATTATGTCGATTTTTTTAAACGCACAGTAGTTTAAGTAAAACGTAGCCGTGCTATCTTTTTATTATATAATTATGATTAAGAATTGTAAAACAGCGTATAAAATATATCAAAATATTTTATAAGGTTTTTGTGTTACTTTAGTTTTGGTAGTCTGAATTTCAACTGTTTTTATTGCAAGTTTGGTAAAATGAATTCTCATAAATATATCAATTATTTGAAAAGAAAACACATCACCGAGTACAATTACGTTTTTTTTAAATAATTAGCAAAATAATTTAAAATTGAGTTTTTTAGTATGAGTACAATTGTAGTTTCGGCACATCGTTTTCACGCATTAAATTTAGATGAACAAATATAATTTAATTTATCTAAGTCTTATTTATAATATTTTATGTAATGTAACAAAATCCGATCTTCCGTGAAATGTATTTAGTTAATTGAGATATTCTACGTTCGTTCACAGCACCGATTTGCTACGGCGTAGAATATCTGCTACGAAAATTGCTTGAAACCATTCAATTTCATAATGCTTCGTTTTTGTTTATTTTCAAATCAAAATTTGATATATTACGTTGTTTTTAATTATTTCATTGATATTGTTTTCATTAATTAATAAACGTAAAAATCATGACCCGTATCCATTTAAGTTCATATTGCTGAAAGAATGTGGCAATGCATAAAAGAGATAAAACGAATGGGACTTTGTAAGGGAAACGGAAAAAATGCGAGGAAGCGAATGAAATAAAAGGAATCGTTATTTGAAAGTAAACACTAGTGCCTCTAACTCAACATGTTCATTATCTTAATAAGGTTTATTACTAGGGTTATTCGCGTATTTTGTGTGATATTTTGCTTCATTTTTATCAAGTATCGTATAGATATTAGACTCATGGGAAACAATTTTATTAAGACAAATTGTACGTATACATAGAAACATGATGATATGATAGATTGAATATGAAATGCTTAATTCTTTTGAAAATAACTATAAGGTTAGCCGAACACGACAGGATTCTAATAAATTTACTTTAATGTTGAACTGTACAAGTATCCTACGTTACATTGTCCACATGTAGACAATACGAAAAATATTTTCAGATTTTCTATCACTGGGTAACACGTGTAGTTTATTTGTGCAAACTAAATAGACCTGTGGCGGTCTGAATGACGCCTGGCAACTCACCGTTTAGTACGTCATTTCGTAAGCGGCACTCAGTCATACAGGAGTCTCTAGAGACTATATAGATTGTATAAATGGATGCTGATAAGCAATAATGTGTCAATCCGCAAAAAGTTACATTCGGATATATTGATGTGTTTTGATACTGCATCACCTATTTAACATTATTCAAAAAAATTCAAGTCATATAAACTTAGTAAGTACGGAAAACAATTTCTTAATTAATTGTTTCGACTACCAAGTGCGTTCCATATTTTGCAATTTTTACAATAATCTCAAATATTTGAAAAACTGTTTATTACATAACAATTTAAGTAAATAAATCTGATTTTAATTAATTGAACCTTTTATTAAAAAAGAAAAGAAAAGATGGATGTATACTTCTTCAAAAATATTTGTTAATAAAAAGTTTGGTATTTTTAGACGCCATTTTCTCAAAATTAAGTCTGTGTGGCTTGACGCAGTATCGCTTATCACCGTCTAAATATAAGTATTGTTTTCTTTGCAACCATGTCTAAAACCACTTTTCACAAAATATTCGTTTGAATTCCTTTTCTTCAATAAAAGACACAGTAAATCGTTAGATTATTTTGATATTATTATCGATAGTATTATATAATAACAAACGTCACAGTGAGACTACAGTTTAATCTGAGAGTTTGTACAGGTTTACCGCGACGTGTATGATCTCAGGTCAAGCTTACCTTTACTCACCTCACAGGTGTAACGGTATTGGTTAACTTACGATGGATACACGTTAATATTGTATAGAGACCTTGAAATTAAAATTTTCATAAATAAAATTAACAATTCGGTTAATTTAAAGATTATTTCCGTTTTACATAATACTATTTACGCGCAAACAAAGTGATTTTTGTAAAAAAAAAAAAAAATTTTTTTTGTTGTAATTGTTATTCAAATTTAGTTGACACTTAATAAATATTTTATTAATTAATTAAACTCCTATTATTAGGGAATGTTCGCGTAGATGTAACGTAACTAATTGTTTATCGAATTGCAAATTAACAATTCTAAAAATAAAATTATACTGCCAATTGATACAACATTTTATTATTAGTATGTAGTTGTAATTATAGGATACGTGGCGTGAATGTTGCATCCATTAGGAACACTCAGTGCTTCTTATAATATTATTCTAACTTGAATTGATTATATCGTATAAGAAAATAATAGTATCTAACTTTTTGTCACAAGATTTTATTTTCTTACGCTTTTATTTTTTACGCCACTATTATTTCGATACTTGGTTGCGATTTAAAATTACAATACTTTTTATGTAACAATTTATACTTATAATTTAGTCGGTTTAATTGAATAACAAATTAATCTTTCTGATATTTATGTGTGTTGTGGTGTTTTTAATTCACCATAGATTTAATTCGTTCTATACTATAGAAATATTAAAGTGAATGCCCTAAAATTTTGGCTTGTTATAATTCTCTTGGTATATTTATTTGATTTATTACAAAATTTGATATATTTTTTTGTATAGAAATTACTTCAACAAATTTAATTAGAAGAATATATCCTTGTCATTTCATATGCAGAAAAATTATAGGATTTTCTTTGTAAAAAAGTTTCTGAATGTTTGAATGATTTTAAGTTTGTAGACCACCTGCACACTAGATACCAATTACAACATGTGGGATACTTTTAGAATTATGTTTCGTTCTGTTGAGGTTGTGAGCCAGTTTAATTAGAGTCATAAGTACATACCAAGTTATATCGCAGTTTTTAGCTAGAATAGATATGCTTACGTCTAACAATTCCAGTGATAATGGGCGTTGATGCTATTTACCGTTGCCTTCTTAGCTAGATACAAAAATAGAAATACAAAACTTTTTTATAATATTAAAATCTTCTTTTTTTTTCATTAAACTATAGATCTGCCTTATTAATATATTCTAAATGATAAAAAAATGTTAAAAAATTTAGTTAGTTTGATGTTAAAAATAAACTAATTTAAGAATACAAGTAATAAATAAAAACGTTGAATAATTTCAATTTAAAAATGTTAAATAAATGTTTAAAATTTCATTGCTGACTACTAACGTGTTTGTTTAAGACGAATTCTGTTTTTTTTGCATCAGTTTATATGGCGGTTGATTACTTATAAACCAGCGAAGATGTCGTCTTGAAGACGTCAGTTTTGATAATTTTAGTTGTAGAGTTGTTAGTTTTTACGCTAAATTTGTCAATAATAAATAATACTTATAATTATATTAATAATTTTTACCATATAATTCAATCTATGCATTTTTCAATTATAATATACAATTGACCTCTAGGATTCATCTATACAAAAGTTTTAGTAGTAGTACAATGAACAAGATTATTATTAGACTTAAACTAGAAGCTAAGAATTTTTAAATCCTATTTTCATAAACAAGCATCTCAAAGCAGTAAGTACCAGCCTGTGCAGCATCGAATAGAACAATAGAATATAGAAATTAATATGGGACTAGATGCTTATTAATAGGTATAGAATTAATGTTGAAGTAATAATGTCATTCACGTTTTTATGATCTATGGTAATTTCTGGTATATGATAAAAACTGAAATAAAGATAATAAATTCAAATTTCGAAACATATAATTATGAATTTATAAATATATTTTTTAAGAATTTTCTTAACACTCATAAAAATTGTAAATCAATTGATCTAGTTAACATATTTAGTAAGTTTAATAGTATAATGTAAAATATTATAATATTTTCTTATGCAATGTTTGGAAAAGCTGTAATTTTCTGTTCAATAAAATTATTAAAATATACTTTTAATTGTACGCATTTACGTGTATTGTTATTACGTAAACATTTTATTATCTTATGATAAAATTATTTCATAACAGGTGTATAACAGCAATAATAACTATAAAATATAAGTGACATACCGTTCTCAACATACTGCCATTATTATATCACCGCCTGCCACATCGCGTACAAAATACGACGGAATAATCTTTATAAGTATTTGCTGAAGTCAATAGAATCAATGCTTATGACCGTTATTAGACTTAAACTGGAGTATTAAAAAGTAGACAATTTAAATTCTACAATATAATCAAAAGTTTTTGCTATTTATATCGAAGTATTTACTAATTATCTCTCAATCAATGTAAACGATGAATACATTTTTTATATAGATGTTGTTACAATCTTATTACTTAACTAGCTGTGCCCGCGACTTCGTTCGCGTGGATTACAGAATGCTTGGCATGTCTCCTGCAAAGCAAGGTTATAATAGTCTGCGGTGCTGCTCAAGAAAGAAGCTTCTTACTTTGGATTTGGGAACTTTCTGGCTGTATTTATAAGCAGACTCTAATTCAGATACGGTATTCCTCCACGGTTTTCACTATAAATGTTGAAGAAAAGTGTTTTGTGCTAGTCTTTAAAATTTCGACTGTATAACAGTATATTCCCGCCGAGGTTCTCCTTGTATTATATATCGGGTGACTTTTTTAACTGGGCTTCATAGGCCATATCCGGAACTTTAAGGAATCGCGAAAAATACGTAAAGGAGTCTCGTGTTCGATTTTGAGAAATCTAAAACTGCATCATAAGTTTTTTTGATTTCATGATTCTCCTGGCCAGGAAAACAACCCACTAATTTAAAGAAAAAAGAATACATTCTGTATTATTGCACCACCTACTTATTAGTGTCACTTGTAAAAATCAACTTTCGGAAAGTAATAATAAGAGACAAATTAAAGGAAAAGATTTATTTTTAACAATATAACATTAAATCTATACATGAATTAGAAGTTAAGTAATCGATTCTATATATATCAAATATACATAATCAAATATATGGGTTAAGTTTAGAAAAAAAGTCTGCATTACTTCGAACGATCGGTTATTTTGCATCAAAATGCTAGTCACCTACTAAAGTAAGGAAGAGTGTAAAGAATACAATCAAAAATATATAAAATGAATAACTCACAGTAACTTCTTTTATGTTTGTCTATTTTTTCTATGTGAGCTATACAAAGTTGATAGAATGTGACGTTTGTTTTGGTCCCCGTCACCTACTCCGTTACCTAAGTAGGTTTAGATAATTCCTAAAAAGATGAATCAATTTATTGGAAATCTACATTTCACTGGACTCGGCTATTGTACTCACTCGCTATTAGCGTTACAACATCCCGTTATAATTTTAAAATTTCACTTTTAGGTATGATCGTTTTTTTGAAGAATTACAAAAGATTTAATTAATGTATGAATTTGATAGAATTTTCTAAAAAAATTGCCCTTTCTTTTTGTTGCAGTTAACTATATACTAATACCTCTCTGAAGTTGGTTCTTATAATATGTGACAGTATCAGATGATGCAATCATACAGAATGTTAATTTTTCTCAAAATCAACGTGTTCGTTTCTGGCTAGGAGAACTTATTTTTCAAAAAACTAATGATATAGTTTTAGTTTTTATTAAAATCGGCTCTGTTACTCCTTTAATTATTTTTCGCTATTGCTTATAGTTTCGGATTTGATCTATCATATCCAGTAAAAAAATTACCCAGTAAATATATTATTTTCCAAATTATTATATTTATATAATATACATATATCTTCCCTATTTTAATTAGATGTTGTTCACTATTTCATGGTTACAATTTTGTTCCTTATTACATTAACTTTCTGTTCAGTGAAAGTTTCGTCAAAATAGGTCAAGCTGTTTTAGATATTACCCGTAACAAACTGAGTGACAGATAGACGGACAAAAATTTTAAAGAATAATTTTGTTGTCATTATATTATACTTTCATATGCATTTATTTAAAATTACAAACGGACACATCAATTATATTTGGACGCTGATAAGCAATACTGTGTCAAGCCACACGGACTTCGTTTTGAGAAAATGGCGTCTAAAGATGTCAAACCTATTCTTAATAAATTAGTTTGAAGACGTATATATTCATCTTTTTTTTCTATTTTGATAAAATGTGTATTGAATCAAAAGCAGATAGATTATTTAATATGTTATATAATAATAAGTTTTTAAATATTTGAGATTATTTTATAAATTGCAAAATATGGAATGCACCTGAAATACAAAACATTGAGTTAAGAAACTTTTTTCCATACTTATTTAGTTTAGATGACTTGAAATTTGTTTGGATAATGTTAAATAGGTGACGTAGTATAGAAATACATCAAAATCTTAAATTTGACTTTTTGTGGGTTGACACATTATTGCTTATCAGCATCCTTTTATATGTATAGATGTATAACCTTCCCTTTTTAAATCAGAAATTGTTCACTATTTTATTGGGTTCTACAATATTTTGTTATCGCGATTACACAATAACAAAATATTAAGAGAATTATCTCTTTTTTACTTATTCATTGAAATAAATATATTTTTTTAATAAAAGTAACCTAAGTTAATCCTTATAATATTAGCTAGGTGTAGGGGCTGTTCATTAATCAAGTAATGTTTTTAAGAACTTTTTAGACTTTGTGATATTTCGTAATTTTTTTTCTTCCATCCCCTCTCCCTCCTCTGGGCCTCACGTGATTAATGGACATACCCTAACTGCAAGTGAAAGTATCATCAAATTTGATTCAGCTGTTTCAGAGATTATTTGTAGGAAACAGACTGACAGACAAAAAATTAAAAAATTGGATTTTTTGATGTAAGTACTGTATATTGTACTTTCGTGCATTTAGTGAAAAATACAAAATAATGTTCGATGTGAATTCATAAATTTACATAACTTTTTTATTTATGAACCGATTGAAATGAAACAATCACTAAATGTTAAGTGAAGCTTACTGCAATATATTAATGAAACCACATCTAAATCGGATAAGCCGTTTCTGAGATTAGCGGACACAAACTCACAAATAAACAGACAAATATCTAACAAATTATTGTTTTGGGTTCTATTGGGTAGGTAAAGACTCCCAATAATATATATATTTTTTATATATCTATCATGTGCAGACAGGGACCCGTTGGATTTTTTTTGTAAGTATCGATTAAAAATATCTAAAATAGAAGTTAGCCTAAGTCACTTACAACATTTGCTAACTGCAAGTAAAAGTACCATCAAAATTGGTTCAGCCGTTTTAAAGATTAGTCGGAACAAACAGACTGACAGACAAAAATTTAAAAATGTATCTTTTGATATAAGTACTGTGTATACTTTCATGCATTTAGTGTAAAGTACAATATAATGTTCGACGTGAACCCTTAAATTGACATAACTTTTTTATTTATGAACCGATTGACATGAAACAAACCCTAAATGTTAAGTGAAGCTTACCACAATATATTAGTGAAAACCGCATCTAAATCGGATAAGCCGTTTCTGAGATTAGCGTGCACAAACGCACAGATAAACAGACAAACAGACAAACAGATAAGAATTCTAAAAATCTTTGTTTTGGGTTCTATTGCGTTGGTAAAGGCCCCCAGTAAGATTTTTTTTCATATATCTTCCATGTACAGACAGCGACCCGCTAGAATTTTATTATTAGTATAGATATAGATATAGATTACAAACAGACACATCAATTTTATTTATTTGTATAGATGTATACCTTCCCTTCTTAAATCGGAAAATGTTCACTATTTTATTGGTTTCTCCAATATTTTGTTATCGTGTAATTCTCTTTTTTACTTATTGATTAAAATAAATATATTTTTTTAATATATTGCTAATTTAATCCTTATAATATTAGCTATAGGGGCTGCTGTAATGTTTTTAAGAACTTTTTAGACTTTGTGATATTTTATGATTGTTTTCTTCCATTCCCACTCCCTTCTCTGGGCCTCACGTGATTATTCATTAATGAACATCCTCTAACTGCGAGTGAAAGTCCCATCAAATTTGATTCAGCTGTTTCAGAGATTAGTTGTAAGAAATAGACTGACAGTACTTGATGTAAGTACTTTCATGTATTTAGTGAAAATCACAAAATAATGTTCGACGTGACCCCATAAGTTGACATAACTTTTTTAGCGGGCACAAACGCACAGACAAACAGACAAAAATTTTAACAAATTTTGTTTTGGGTTCTATTGCGTAGGTAGAGGCCTCCAATAATTTTTTTTCATATATCTTACATGTACAGACAGCGACCCGTCAGAATTTTTTTTATATATATTAATTTAAAAATATCTAAAATAGAAGTAACCCCAAGTCACTCCTTATAACATTTTCTAACTGCAAAAAGTACCATCAGAACCGGTTAAGTCGTTTCAGAGATTAGCCGGAACAAACAGATAGACAGACAGACTGACAGACAAAATTTTTAAAAATGTATTTTTTTATGTAAGTACTGTATATACTCTCATATGTTTAGTTATAAACACAAAAAAAATGTTCAACATGATTCCTTAAATTGACATAACTTTTTTATTTATGGACCGATTGACATAAAACAAACCCTAAATGTTAAGTGAAGCTTACTATAATATATTAGTGAAAACCGCATCTAAATCGGATAAGCCGTTTCTGAGATTAGCGTGCACAAACGCACAGATAAACAGACAAACAGACAAACAGACAAACAGACAAACAGACAAACAGATAAGAATTCTAAAAATCTTTGTTTTGGGTTCTATTGCGTTGGTAAAGGCCCCCAGTAAGATTTTTTTTCATATATCTTCCATGTACAGACAGCGACCCGCTAGAATTTTATTATTAGTATAGATAAAAACAAAGTCTTATGTATATTCTAAATTTTTTAGTCACGCTTAATACACCAACTACGATACTTAATTATTCAATAAATATCTAGATATACAGATATTTTAAGAATGTAAAGTATTAGGGTAAAAAGTAGTAAAGTGTTTGAGTGAAGGAGTATGTTGATGTGGGTAAGCCGGAGGTGTAAATAAGTGAAATCGATGTCTCGTGTTTTTTTTATAATGATGTAGAAATTAAATGTATTCACTTAGCATGGTTTCGCTTTTATATTGTAAGTGTTGTAATCGATTACAATAAATATATGTGACGTATGCTGAGGATATTGGGTCAAAGACACAATGTTTATTTTAGACGAATATTTTTTAGTTTTACTAACTCCGGGCTAGGAACGTCGACCAACAAACTATTTTATTCGTTTTTGTGCAAAAAAACACCTTATACTATGTTTGTAAAATAAAAGAAATGATTATAATATCCTTAAATATGTAAGTAATTTTGTTAATCATGCTTATTGGTTCATGTTCGTGTTATATGCATAAAACTCCTATGAAAAAGGAATCAAAATTTGGCCACAATCAGCGGAGAAATCGTCGAAACGCATCCAAAAAAACATACATACAGCCGAATCTCTTCCTTAGCCGAAGTCAGTTAAAAATTAATACATTTTTATGATCTTAACGATAGTTATAGAAAGCGGGTATAAATTAAAATTGTTTCATTACAATCGAGCCTGAAGAGCATATAATGCAAAAGAGCTCGTTAAGTGTAGTACAAAATATTACAAATATCGTGATATGCCAATCTTACACATTAATGAACATAGTAATAAATGATTCCAAAGAAACGTGAACGATTTTATTTGTGTTATAAAATTTTGTACATTAAGTATAACACATTAGCACTCGTATTCATTACATGAAGCCAGAGAAAATATGTTATCGTAAGGATTATTCTTTTAAGGTATGCACAAAATCACATCGTTAATTCTTAAGCCCAATTACCCTCAGTCATAGTAAGTCAATTTTTCGCTAGAAAACGATCAAATTGTACTATCTACCTACATGCATATGTGTTAAAATTATTATGACGTTTATATTAAACGAGAATAATTAGATGTGTGTACTCTATCTTTTGTACTAGTTAATGTATAGTTTTGTAATAGATTAGAACTGAAACATACTTGATATAAAATTGTGAGCAGCCTGAATGACGGTAGTTTAATATTTTCACTATTACAGATACATAGATTAATTACAGATGTTATTAATACTATTTTTTTTTATATTAAATAGCTTTTTAGAATTATCTTTGTAGATAACTACATATATATGTATATAAAATGAATTATAGATTGAATATTATAACGCTTGATACAAGATTCTTTTTCTACTATTATTTAAAATAATTAAATGATTATATTTGTTTTTTTTCGTAAGTTCAGAGTTGCCATTAACAAAAGATTACAACACAGATAAAGAAATTGTTTGAAATACAAATGGTGTTTCTTTTGTTTTTTATTTGTTACATTTTTTTAATATAAAATGCTCTTATTATATTTTAATTACTAATTTTAAAGTTTAAAAATGATTGTATTCAAGTCTTGGTTCTGTTTTATTAAACTTGGCTGAAAACAGTTTAATTAAATAAGAATAAATGTCGAAAGATTATAAAATAAGATTTTTACTTGAAGAGACATAATAATACTAATAATAATAAGTTTTCATTTAGCATTGCAATGTATTCTTCTGCGACATAGCGTTTTAAACTATAATCCATATTTATATAGGGACATAGAATAAAATGTTAAAAATATGTCTTACTCAACTTTGTTTCTCAATAAATTAATCAAACTTAGCTCGCACTTGTTGTTTTATTTAGCAAAAATATATGTGGAGTACATAATATATGATTACCTTAAAAGCCTTGTCCCATAAAACTAAGCCTAGGCTTAGCCCTTTACATTTAAGTCGGCTAAAAGGACAGCACCTGAATAAGAAATTATAATATAAAATTTTCATATTTTACAGTTAATTCTTTTAGACGTGAATTATACTTTAACTTTTACTGTTATAACTGAAAACACTGTAACCTAATAACAGTTACCTAGATAATAATTTATACGTAACTTGAGAGTGTCAGCAAATACGGCTGAAGATGTGAAGTGAGAATAATGTTTGTACGTAGTAAATAGTAAAGAAAGCCGTGTATGTCAAAATAAGGCACTGACTGTAAATTCTTTCAAGTGTAAAGCAATAACAAACAACTTCACACGTTTGTGAGATAATTTTACAATCGTAATTTTTGTCTAAGAGTTACAGTATAGATATTTAATACTTAAATAGTAGGGGTGACCTGGAAAGTTTTACGGGAGTTTTGAAAATGTAATATTTCATAAATTTTGACAGTGTCCTTCCAAATTTATTTACCACATCGTATAAATATTTTAATCGTAAATTGAGAAGAGAAAAAGATATATACAAAAAAGTCTATAGGCGCGTTTATACAATTATTTGCGATCGCCTTCGTCAAAGATACGAGGCGACAAACTTGAAATTTGGAAAGAGTATATCAAAATCTACGAAACCACAAAGTTTTAAAACTCCCGTATGTTTTTCTAGGTAAAACCACCAAATGATTGTACTGTATTATCTGTTTTTACATAATTATGTTCATACAGGCGTCTCGCAATACTTCAAATTTTTTCCACAAGTGAGCTGACACGATAGATATCGCCGAAAAGCAGCGTCTATCGGATCCAATTATGAAGCTGAACCGCCTAGGGACCAAGTGAAGCATTGAGAAAAAATCAACAAAATCAGTCCAGCCCTTTAAAAAGAGTTCAGTGATATAAACAGTACAGAATAAATTTCCATGTAATAACGGATCCCACAGACGTTAGCCTGCCTAATATCAGCGCCACCTACCGGATTCAGCTGTAAATATAAACTATATCCCACTTAAAAACACACAAAATATGTACCTGATCAAATTTTTCCACCCATCAGTTAAGTAAAACTAACTAACTAAAAAGTAAGTCTTCGTGGTAGATACGCCTTATAGCGACAGATGTCCTACATGGCGTAGCAATTCCGTAACGGAGCTACGCGACTATCTACAGTATACGCTAGATGGAGTTAAGAGTCCAAATGAAAAATTCACTTAGATCTTAATTCCATCTAGTGGTGTATTTTCATTCTATCTACACTGAACTAAGTATTAGGTAGTTTATTCATAACGTTCGAGAAACTACTAACAACTTTAGTCCATCATTCATAGATGTCGTTTAAACAAAAATTAGCCCGCGAAGTATGAAAATGGATCTAAATACTGCATATAAGAAAACAAAAGCTAAGTTTGATTTTATATTGTTAAAAAGGCTTCTTATACTTATGGATAGTAAATCTAAATAAATGATGAATGGTTATGGATTTTTCCAGGCTTTTTTATAAACAGTTTTTCTTATTTAATATAACGGGTCGTTTTATATAACGGGTAGGTAGTAATACCTTTTTATTGCCCGACGTTTCGACGAAGTTGCATGTTTTGACGCTGTTGCTGACCCCGTCAGCTCGTGACCACGACGAATGCAGCTATTAAATATGAATAGTATAAATCGCGAAAGTTTAAAATATATAGTTTTTGTTAGCATGTTATTAACAATAATAAACTTTTTTGATTAAGTGAAACATTATGAAATAAATGTTGTTTAAAAATATAATGACATAATCGGTATTCATACAATACAATGCAAATACATGTTGATCAAATATCCCTCCAGCGAATGATGATAATAATGTTGAAATTTATTGTATCGTAGTCCGATGCATGTTTTTATCAAATTTACTAAATGAATGAAAGTCTCAAAAAAAGGTTATCTAATCGAAAATTGTTGGCATTATTATATATATGTATAGTTATTACGATTCATTCGGATTTGTCCGTGGAGAGAAATCTGAATTTATGATAGATAGGGATAGGATGAAAAAAAAAACTATGTGGAAAGATTTGCATAAAAATTAAGCACAGCTCGAGAATCGAACCTGATAGTTAAAAAATAGCCTTAGCGCGTTTGCGTTAAGGCATAAAAAATATTTTTCTTATTTTATTACTTTTTGTTGCAGAAATAAATACAGTAGTTATGAGGAATAAATGTTAGTATAACCTTAATCCAATAACAAGACAAGAAAATAGCTAGTTGGTTCAAAGTGTTCTACTTTTATTATAGCTTATAAGCATTACTACTATATTTTTTTAAATATCTTTGTTATAATTATGTATCTGCATTATACTTATGAAACGGTAAATGCTTATGGTGTACAAGCTTAAACCATAATCGAATTCAAAAACGCTTAGGTAAAATTATTTATATCATAAATTGATTTTTACAAAAGGTTCTGACAGCTAAACCCAGAAAATTGCTAAATTTTATCTCTCCATACCATTTTGTAAGGTTTTGTTAAAGGTTTTGATGCAGTTAAAGTGCTGACATCAGCAAATAATATAAAATGTATACAGATATTCTGATAAAAGTCAACAACTTCAAAATAGGTGTAGTTTCCAAACATGGCCTATAATAAGGAAAATAATAAAATAAAATTCTTGTTATTACCCCAAAAATTGAGATTGCTATACTAACGTTTATTCCTTATAACCTACTCTATTATATTCTGCAACAAAAAAACGCATAAGAATTTTTTTTGAAAAACTGTCTGTACATCGTAGTTCTATAACAGATGAACGAATTTTGATGCGGTTATATTGTTTGACAGCTGATATAATTGAGATCATTCTGAGTTATTATTTTATAAAGATCGGTACAGAAGTTTAAAAGTTATCAGCTCTTTTCTTATTGTTAAAAGGATATAAGATCAACTGGTCTAGTCGACTTGAAATTTACCATACTATGAATGATATTAAAATGTTGTTTGTTTAGTGTATGTTTCCGGACTCCCGACACAAGGTCACGAGATTCCAATTGGGGCCGTTGAGTGTGATGTGTTTTTTACTTAATAAATGCAATCGCATTTTAGATTACACATTTCATCAATTACTGACGACGTTGGTTTGAAATCGGTCGCACTTTTGTATTTTTTTATTAGATTATTATGCGTGTTGTTTCTAGAATACTATGCCTCAAATAAAAAACAATTATATATATTTTGATGGTGTTACAACTGATGGATTAGTAATATTAATATTAATATTTTAATATTAATCAATTAGTAGGCTTGTTATCAACTCTTGACCACATTTAATACTCACTGGTAAGTGCTGTAGCGATTAATGATAAAAATGTAAGCTATAGGTAATAGTTAGTAGGGATACCTTAGGTTATTATAAAATAAAACAACATTTGCCACTAATACATACAACATTTATTGGTTTGATCATTAATAATCCAATGAGTTTTATTAATATATGTATAGAGGTCGGCTCAGATAACGAAAAAAAATAATAAAGATGTTTAAATTAACTATAATATTTATGTAAATATCAAACAAAATTATATTTAGAATTCGTATAATGTTTAAGCTATACTGAATTTGAGCGATTAATAAAATATACAAATTTAGAGGAAAACAATTGTTAAAGAAAATATGATTATATATACGAGTACGTATAAATTGAGGGCGTAACGGCTGAAACCGACCATATAAAAGATACATAAATATATATAGTTTATAATTTGATTATATGATGAATGCAATAATAAAATTTAAATATAATAGATAAAATACATTAACATACATTGACCACAAAAGCTCAGCGCGTCATATGCATGTATTTCGATAAATATAGTTACAGCGCAACAAAAGATTAAATAAAACCGTTTGCAAAGAGTACTTGCACATCATCAAATACAGTTACATATGTAGGTATAGATCTTCTACGATAACATATCTCGCCTAACTTATCGCCTCTTACGACTTCACAATTTACTGATTTTAAACTTATAGATGAAATATTAAATTGTTTTATGCTTTTTAGAAAGAATTCCGTTTTAGCTTTTTTATTTGTAAATTTCCGATGCTTAATGAATTTCAATAGAATGCCAAAGTTATTAAATATTTATTACTTAGATTTTGGTTTTTGGTGGGGCGGGGAGAGGGGGTCGTGTTATTGTGGAAGATCTATGAAATCTTTTCCAATAGAATGTGTAAAGGCTTAACAAAAAATAATCGATAACAATAAATAAACGTACTCACGAATAATCGGATTCACGATTCTATTCGAGTTTTGATGCTTTACTTTAATTAAAACTAAAAAAGAAAGCAAAAAAACTTTGTTTCCTAAAATAACACATAGGCTATTGTGACATTTCTTTGTGAACACTTTAAATTAAAATTTACATAATTACAAATATATTTAAATGCATAAATAATTTCGTGTATTTTAATAGTATATGAAGGAACTTGCTAAAGTTAGTAGTATTAAAGTTACATTTAGTTCAGATAAAAAAGACTTTAACTTATATTCTGTTCGAATCTTCCAGAAAATATTGTAATCGTTGTATTCGAATTATTAATTCCGTAAAAATAATTTCTATTTAAAATCCGTTAACAAACATTTAAATACTTTGGTCAATAAGCTGATAGTTTACTAATTATATATATGTATAAGGTATATTTTTTGGTTTTGTACTGTAGATTAAAGAGAGATCAATTTGTTAGTGATTACGTGCAATAAGTAAAGAAATCGTCAACCTCAATCATTTAATTTTAATAAATATATATATACGTAAATGTTCGAATGAAATCAATCATCACAATTATCATACTAGAATGTAATAGAATAGATTTTGAAAAGCAATAGGTGTAGCAAAAGGTTGAAAATTTCTCTATTCAGCTAAATGCAAACATTCATCAAAAAATAATTTACTACGACGGGTTTAACCCTTTTGTTACATACTACAAATATATATTTTATTTATTAATTCCTATACATATATATTTTATTATGAAATAGATACATATATAAGAGATAATTACGAATATTAATAAAAACGAAATGTATTATAATAGTGATAATTATCTAACGTGATGATTAATTTATGTGATGCATAAAATTATCCTAAAGTATGTTTTTGTTATTTTTTTTTGTCAGTTTTTTGTGCTTTTTTTTTCTTTTTTTTCTTTCAATGACTTTAAACACTCTATAATAAGATAATATCTACTTGTATATATTACACATAAACCTTAGATATATTATTTCATCGTTAGCCCTAAGGACTGCTAGAAGGTCGGTCATAAATACTCGTAGTTTGTAGCATGATTTTTAGTCTTATAACTCGTAAAGTGCATTTAAATATTATCATTATAAATAATGTAAACCGCACTATTTAATAATGTATATTTAAATTGTGCGAGACAATATAGAAGATATGTTCGTTAGTTTTAAAATGTCGTGTATAAATAAAAAGTATATTCTTAGTATTATAATCATATAAATAACTGTTTTATAGATCGGTTATAATTACTATTTTTTTTATTTATACACTGTTTAGTTTTATTTATCATCTAATATATTTAGATATCACATCTAAATATATTAGATAGCACAACTAAAGTGAAAGCGAGTCACTACATAAAACTTTACGTAAATATATATTAATATGTTATAAAACTTTAAAGATTTGAAGCAATTGACGTTTACAATTCAAGATAACGATTATAATATAATAGTATCATGCTATAAATAGCTATATACACCTGTTTTCCAATTTAAGAGTGGCACATGTGGTCGTTTTTTAATTTGTCACCGATATCCGAGAGAATCACATGCTCGTGGCCGTTTATTCGAATAGGCCGTTCGTTT
This sequence comes from Hypolimnas misippus, assembly GCA_037950945.1. Taxonomy (NCBI): domain Eukaryota; kingdom Metazoa; phylum Arthropoda; class Insecta; order Lepidoptera; family Nymphalidae; genus Hypolimnas; species Hypolimnas misippus. The sequence continues at coordinate 14,622,020 of JBBEEQ010000001.1, forward strand.
TAGTTTACAAAAGCGTAGAAGATTTCAACAAAGTCCAATTTTAAAACAGCGGTTATTAATTTTTTTGTAATGTAATTGGAAAGGTATACATTTTACATACCTTTAATCAAATTCGAAATTCAGAAAGTAAACTTTAAACGTTAAAATCCAGTTTATTATAACTCCAGATAGATAACGTAGTCTCGTATTCATTTATTTTGAAAAAAAAAAGAATGAAAATTTTAACAAGTCGAGACTTGTTTAAAACTTTAAGAACGCGTATAGTTTGGAGTAGATGAATAGTATTTTCAGAGGTAAATACTTTTTTTGTTGAATGATGATAATTTGAAGAATTTTAATGATTTTATTTTGAAGAAATTGTAAGAATACATAGATGTATGTGATAACATATATATACTATACAGAAATGTTTTATTAAATAATGCGTTGTCGTTTATTCACTATTTATTATGATGTAGTTGCTGCCGTGGTGAGTAAGTAATGTTTTGCTCGAGATGATAAAGTAAACCACTGTTTACGTAATTGTTCTACCACTTTTCATATTTATGGGAAATGATGGCGCCTCATGAGATGTATGAAAAATTGCGGTGTCCCAAAATGTCTGATTAAGAAAAGTGGTGACAGCATATCGATGCAGATATGACGGGGCTCGCCGAGACGGCGAAGGGGTCGCGATTATTCCCGGGGCTGAGACTTTCCCGCATCGCATTTAGCAGGAGTAGCCGGGGTCGACTCTTCCTTGAATAGCGGGTTCTTAACCTCCATATCTCCAGTCTGAAAACAACCAGCGTCGCACTCAGTACAAAATGTTATGCATTTACCACAAAAGTATGTTGTAGCTATTTTTTAATATGAATATTAATTTCAACATAATAAATGTGTATTAAAGTGATATAATTAAAAGTCATAATATATCTTGCAAATAAAAAAAAGTAAAAAAGTACGCCCTGTAAAGCAACCCACTGCTGGGCTAAGGTCTCCTCTCCTTTTAAGGTGAAAGTTTATAGCTCAAATCCACCACACTGTTCTACTACGGATTGGCGGATATACATGTGACAGAATTTCTCCCAGCTCATGCAGTTTGCGGCTAACTATGTTATCCTTCACCACCAAACACGAGACGAAATTTAAACATAAATTTAGCACTTGAAAACTCAATGGTGCTAGCTGTGTTTCAAATCAAGAACACCGGTAGAAATCGACTTGTTCTAACCAGTGGGCTATCTTGGCTCTTAATTAGACCTAAACAGATATGGTACTATATACTTACGGTAGCAAATCCGGGGCATTCGTATACAGTGTAGTCTCCTTCCTCGTTCTCTTCTTCAGATTCGGGGTCGGAAACCGAAGCATTGCGATGATCCATGCCGTTCCTTAATCATTAAAAATAAGTACAGATACCAATTTCGTAAAATAGAGGAACTTAGAATCGATGGGAACTAGGTACCTTTCCATAGCAATGATCTGTTGTTTCTGGTGCTGGTAGTGGTACATGTGAGCAGACTGGGCCAGCTTTCTATCCCCAGAGCTGTCAACAGTAGGTCCGGTTACTCCATAAGCGGGATAATCCACGTCAGCTGCTGCTTTTGCCTTCCTTGATAACCTTAGAATCGTGTAAAGGCCGCCATTATGAATATACAGGGTGTCCCGAAAGTAAAGGATTATCTTGAAGAGGGATTAAAGTCCAATTATAACTGGGTATATGACAAAAAATCGTTTTAGTGAGGTTCCCTTGGTTTTGGTGATAAATACTACTTACACGGCAACGGCAACAAATTATTTTCTTTAATTAATTTTACTGCTTTTTGTAGCTGAATAGTAATCAAATAAATAAAAGTTTTACTAGTAGAACTCTAACTCTAAACCGCCCTTCAACAAAATCGCCAAAATTTTAATTTTAATTTAAGTTTTAATTTTTTTCACTACCTTATTTTAACGACTCACCCAGAATCTGTAAAAAAATATAATATATCCCAATTGCTCTGACCGACTCTTACTAAAACGATTTTCTATTATATAGCCAGTTATATACCTACTTCAAGATAATCGTTTACTTTCAGGACACCCTGTATATTTATAGATAACCTATTAAAATTCAGTTTTTAGTTTAGTTATTAGTAAATATTTAATTAAGACTGTAATCAATCCTCTGATACGGGAAACTTAGCTACCTAAAGTTGTTTCTACACAGGTACTATTTTCCTAATTAGGAGACAGGGAAAATTTTCATAACTATACGTTCAAGTATACTGCGATCCAACATACAACACAAGGCATGAATGGCAGCCTATGAACTGTTTATTCGGACGAGACTTTTTTTGGACGAAGTATTTCTGAATACTATCAGTTCGGACAAGTATGTGATTCTAGAGATAAAAACAAAACAAACAAAACAACAAATCACATATAGATGTGATGTTATTAAGAAAAAAGTAATCGTAACATAAAAGAAAATGATATTTAAAATAATAAAGGTTTTACTTGCTTAAAGAGTAAAAAGTAAATATAGACAGAAGATATGAAGCGATTCTTTATAATTGTTATTAAAGATCAAATATCCTTATAGAAGTTTATAATTAATTACAACGTAACTATTGACTTAATTCGTTTATAAGAACTACAATAATCGCATTAGTCGTAATAATCCCCTTAATAAATATTAGAATAACGAAGGTGTAATCATCAAATGTCAACGACATGATTATATAGGTCCTACATGAATGATCTATTGTTGACATTTACAACGTCACGAGGGTTTAAGCTAGCTGCTATCGGGACGTTTCGTTGTGGAATTCTATGGAATTATATTTTGCCGTCAAAAGGGACGTAGAAGCCGGATTATTGAGTCTGCAATAGACATTTGCTTTTTTAAAAATATTCTACAAAGAGAGCGTGCCGTGGCCTATTGTGTTTTTATCATGGGGAAAAACAAGCTCTGACTGAAAAAAGCCTTTCAAATCTGACAGAAAAAAAGTAATTGAAAATCTATTGTTTTTGGAACGTTGAAGTTGATTATTTTGCGCGTGACACCATATACAAAAAATATTTTGCATTTTTTGGCTCTTTATTTTTAATCAAGTTTATCTACCCTTTGTCGTATGTAATATAACTTAATCATGATTCGTTAGTAAATATTTATTAAGGCTTTATTTATTTTTTAATATATTAGTGGTCCTTAAGTATTTTTGTTAAATAAATACTGCTATTATGTATAAAGTACAATTGCTAGTTAAAGTCAAGTTAATAATAGATGATTTAAATTGTGACAGTGATAAAACCGCACAGACAAATTCCGCTAATGCCAGAGGATAGATTTAGTAATGAATAAAATTTATTAGGAAATTGGATATGGAAGGGAATTAAACTGAAGTTACATCCAAAATAATAATGTAAGCAACAATGTCAGTTTGTTTGAAAGTGGATAAAAATAAAAGCCTGAGAGTAATAGTTTCTGCAAGTTTAGTTAATCGGTGTGATCTACACTTACGTATACCATCCGACGGCGAAGCCGATGATCGCCATCGTCAGAGCGGCACCAACCGCCGCTAGCAATGCTACTCCGTAAATGGAGTTAGCTGGGTCGGTGGTTGGCGTCTCCAGGACATGGATGTGATGCGGTTTCTCCGTGCCATCTATATCTTCATGTACTGTACTATATTGAAACAAAATACATTCACAATGTGCGTACATATAAGCAGTGTTAAACACATGTATCGATTACTAGTAAAGTGTCGTGACCGATTTCACACAACTCATTAGTGTCGTATTTTTGTATGACGTTGAGTACAGGCTAAATTTTCAAATACTATTTAATTTTAGGTTTTCATTAAATATGGCAATTTTAATTTTTACATATTAAAGGCAATTTGAAATTGAGAGCCATTCAAAAAATTAGCCACAAAAATTGTAATTCATTTCTAAATACAATCATATCAATTAATATTAATTATATCTTAAAAAAAACGAATTGTCGCATAATTTGTAACGTCTTAGCTCTATGATTCAACTGTCAATTTAGTTTTGTAAATTAAACATGTCGAACGAATTACATTTTGTCTTTAAAGTGCCATGAATGGGCGGTGCTTATGCTGTGTTTTGATTTATAGTTCAAAGTGCCCGTTTATTTCAAAGTAAACACTCACACGTGCTTTCTATTCTATTTTTTGCTTAATTTATAACTATTGTATATAACAGTAGGTAGACATATATTATATATGAGGACCTGTTATTAGTTGTGCTTTATTATAATATGCGATTATATTTTCCTCTTATTTATTAATATTTTCTTTAAAAAAATTATCAAAGGCAATCAAAAATATTTCTTGAAACGGCATTTATCATTTACATATGTCTTTTCGATTGCTCAAAAAGGTGTGCTAGGTTTTACCGAATATTGCACATGGAAATTAAACTATTTTGAAACTGATTTTAATCGCGTGTACTAATTATTTTTTTCATCGCGACGTTTCAAACATTTTATAGCGATCGTGGCCATGGGTAGATTAAGCATGTTCACAAAATGCAGACGGAAAATCAGATATTCTATCTGTAGTGTGTCGACGTGTTCTGGATAAAACCAGACATTTTGTTTGCTTTGATAAACCAGAAGTCCTAGCTCGAAAAAACCGATTCGTGGCTAGAATAATACGTAAGGTTAATCCCTACTAATATAATAAATGCGAAAGTAACTCTGTCTGTCTGTTACGCTTTCCCGCTTAAATCTCTTAACCGATTTTGATGAAATTTGGAACACAATCTTTAGACCCTGAGAAAGGACATAGGCTACCTTTTATTGCGAAAAGCGAAAAAAGCGATAGGTCACTCACTCACACACCACGAAGTCTAAAAAACTACAAGTGCTAGGAGTTTCAAATTTTGCATGAGGATTCTTTTTTGATCGTAACAATAAAAAAGGGAGTTAGTAGTTAGTCTGAAAGTCCTCTGTTAAGCGCGAGTGGGGCCGCTAGTGATCTATAAAAGGATACAAATTTTAAAAGAATTAGAATCCTACCCTAAAAATTATTCTAAAGGTTCTGTTAGCACTTTCTGGGCGCATCTGGATGTTACTCGAGAAAGCAATCTAGCAAACATTGGCGCCAATTGCGAATTCATTTTATCCGTAATATGTCACTCAGTGATCGTTGTGAATTGTTCGAAACGGATTTAAAAAAGAATTAATATAAGCGATTTAAATCCGTGTAGAATAAAAAATGTTATTTATAGTGAAATAATTCTTATTCTTACGTAGTATAATAATACTGGTAAATTTAATAATAAAAATTTTAATAAATACTTACTCTCTTAAACCAATATTATCAATTTATTTATAGGTGTAATGTATTAGCTAAATATTAATAGTATTTGTTCCAAGTGAAGAAATATGTTATATTTTTTCAATATGACGAATATGCCGTAACAGTCTCTCTTAACACAAAAGTAATAGTTGATTTTCGGCAGCTACATTTTTTTTTCTTTGATTAAAATTATGTTGGATATAAACATCACAAAACTATGTTCATATGAATAAACATGTGTTAATGTTAGCATTCGTATTTTAGAATATTTAGCTTGCATAAATTATTCATTCTTTTACGAGGGGTGATCTAAAAGTAATGATAATCAGTTATTTCTAGTGCACCCAAAAATACAAAAAAAATATCAGTCACTTGCTCAGTTACCCACTAGTTCAGGAAAAAAAATCATATAAATAGGCCACGATTCCCGGGAGCTACATTCATTTGAATACGGACTGTCAAGGAGTGAACATCAAAATGGAAAAATACGAAATCAGAGCTGTCATTAAATACCTCTGCTTGAAAAAAATGTCTACTAAAGACATACACAGCGATTTGGTGGAAACATTAGGGGACTCTTCTCCTCCATATTCTACAGTTGCACGCTGGGCTAAGGAGTTTAAGCTGGGAAGAACATCGACGGAAGATGAACACCGCGAAGGACGCCCATCAACGTCCCTCACTGAAGAAAATATGAAAAAAGTTGAAGAAGTTGTATTGGAAGATCGAAGAGTGACTATCAGGCATGTAGCTGAGGTTACAGGGATCTCATATGGCAGCATTCAAAGAATCCTTGCGAACGAATTGAATATGAGAAAGGTCTCCGCGCGTTGGGTACCGAAAATGTTAAACGACGAGCAAAAGAAGAAACGAGTCGACATGTCAAGAGCAAATCTCGAAAAGTTCCAGGCAGACAAGGATAATTTTTTGTCACGTTTTGTGACCATGGACGAGACCTGTATCCACCATTTTGATCCTGAAACAAAACAACAATCGATGACATGGAAACGATCCGATGAACCGACGCCGAAGAAATTCAAAGTGTCAAGCTCAGCAGGGAAGGTTATGGCGTCTGTTTTTTGGGATGCTGAAGGAATAATCATGGTGGACTACTTGGAAAAGGGGGCCACTATTACAGGCTCCTACTATGCGGAACAAATAAGAAGATTGCGGGAGGCTATTAAGGAGAAAAGGCGAGGTAAACTGCGGGTTGGAGTGCTGTTCCATCGAGACAACGCACCTGTTCACAAAGCTGCAATTGCCATGGCTGCCATTCAGGAAGCGGGCTTTGCGCTGGTGGAACAACCCCCCTATTCACCAGATCTAGCCCCCAGTGACTCTCTCCACGACTGATCTCTTTCCACGACTCAAGGAACACCTCCGAGGCAAGAAATTTGACGATGATAGCGACGTGATGGCCGCGGTTGAGGACTTTTTTGAGAGTCAAGATGAAGATTTTTTTTCTAAGGGAATTTTAGGTTTAGAAAAGAGATGGACTAAATGTATAGACTTGCTAGGAGACTATGTTGAGAAATAAATTTATTTTTTTATTTTATTAATTGTGTTTATTATCGATTATCATTACTTTTGGATCACCCCTCGTAAACTAAATTAAAGAATAAACTGTCACTTATTTATGATTAATTTGAAATAGTTTAAAGAATAATAACAAAAGCAAAAAAAAAGATATGGATTGCGACCAATTTAAATAAATAGGATGCGACGTCGCGTCTTGACGTAGTGACGTCATAAAACATTACGATGTTGCGTCGTGTAAATTTACAACGTGCATAGTAAAAAATCGCGACACGACCTCGGATCGTGAGTATTTTGTTTGAATTTGAATAAAGAATAATATTTTCGTAACGTTTCACGACATATTAACGAGCCGCGGCACGATGTCGGTTTTGGTATTCACGTTTTTGCTTTATGCAACATTTTTATTAACAAGAGTACAAGTTAACTGCCATTTAAAGGTTTTTGTGTTCAAAACGAAAAACGAATTTATATCTAAAGATGATATTAAAACTTCTATTGTAGGTTTACTTCTACTATCTACAGTTAGCACGATTAAATGAGAGTTCAACGGAAAACTTTATTGCGCTCCTCTCATATTTTGTAAGCGCTGCATTTCAAAGTTTAGTCTTATCAAATTGTTTCGTGAACCGACAAACTAGATTTATTAATTAAAAATTTTCTGATAACGTTGCAAATGTTAGAAGGCTCGTTTAATCGTACCGTTTTCTTGCAGCATGCCATGTTACCAAAGTCACTAAGTCAAGTGAAGGTCGTTGAGGAAGATGAGTGATCATGCACCTTTACTGATCGTTGTAAAAGCTAACACAAACCAATCAACCTATGCTCTTTAGTTACTTGAAATAAAATTCACTCGAATAACTCACCGAGTGTCAATATATGCTTAATAGAACTACAAATAATTAACTTTAAATATTGTTTCGAAATTATAATAAATTGCTCCTGGTTAAAAAATTCACTGTTCCCATGCCTCTAATGGAATATAGGAGAGGATGACTAGGAGGTCGCTAAGTGTTAAAATAGGAATTTCACCTCTCATTTACGACATTTACGTTCTGTCGGTTTATTTTCAACCAGCGTAGATTGTTGGGTAGTAAGGAGACAGGTAAACGGTAGTCCTTATTAGCCCTGCAATTAATTCACTGACTCATTGCTTATTGTAAACTAGAGATAAAATCTTTTTCTTTGTCTTTTAAAATTAATTTTACCTTTGTTTACGAGTACGACAATGCATTCCGTCGCTATGCGCTTTGCGCTAAGGTCATAAACAGCCTACACATGTCATGAAGGTAGGTAAAAGTTTACTTAAAATTTAAGATCTTTTTAAACGTAGGTAAATATCAATTCGTTCCGATGCGCATTATATATATATCTCATACTTTGAAATTAAGTTATATCATAAATAAAACATTGAATGTAATATTATTACATCGAATTATTTTTGTTTTCTAAAAAGCTTACTTTTCTGTGTACATTAAATCACTACGTTCTGTTTGAAACCTTTGAATAAGAAGTAATGACAGATTCTTTATACAATACACATAATCAATGGTCTAATGATAGATAATGCGACCTGAACCTAATTACAATCTGCGAAGCGATTGAATGCATTGCGGTTTGAATAATCTGAAGTAATAGATTGCATCAACAGACAGCTATATACATGGCGCCACATGAATTTCAATATGTTAAAGAATTCAGATGCTATATTGGAAACATATGGTAATAGCTCTCAGATACATTTTACTAGCTAAGGTCATCGAAGGAAATTGTTTCGACTTTTTTTTTTAAGATAAATTGTAAATGATATATATTTGTTTTTTGAAAAGATATTCTTGTTCGAGTTGTTAGAATTAGATAGCAGAAACAAAATTAAATAAAATAACGTGCTATATTTAAGTGGAGAACATATAGGTAAAAATCTTTATAATTTTTGTCGGCTACCTTGGCCAGCATATTAGTCTGGCCATTCTGTGACATCGAGGTAGGCATATAAGGCCTATTAGATGTTGACATCATAAAAAGAAAAGAGATTGTAGTATCTTTGCATAATTATAACAGCATTACATAAATAACAAAATTTCAAAAAAATATATATAGAGGCGTTTGAGAAAGAAAAACATTATTTCTGATATAATATTACAATAAAATATGGGATTTTGTAAACCTAAACTTTAATGGAAATTATAGATATAAAAACCTTACAATTTTGAATAAAAAAAATATAGGACAACATTCAAAATATTTACATCGTAAAAGTATTACAATATAAAATATATATATATAATATGAGTATATTACAATATAAATATAAAATATGAGTTATGATGAATTCAGCGCCAAAAATGTGTTTTCATGAATGAATGCATTAGAAGTAACTGCGTCACGTTCACTTCACAGTGTAAAGTTTACACGCTGCTTTTAAATGGAACCCTTTTCAAATGACACTTGCTCTATTTACAAAGAAAAAAAAATAAATAAAAAGTTGCATATCTAAAATAATTTTATCATTTGTGTGTTGAATATGTGTGACAAGTAAAATATATAGCTGTATACTTACATTTTATAGGTTTAAATTAATTTTGACTAAAAACTTTACTTTCTTGTAAGTTTAATTTTTTAAAGGTTGAGTTGGTTACGAATACATTCGATTTATCAGAAGCTACTGTACGGAATATAGATTCTATTGGATCCGATAAAAACTCAATTTTTCATACCAATCAAATTATATGTACGTGATTCATGGCATGTGTGGAAAACGGCCTTTTCATAAAATGTTTATTAGATAGCAGTTCGAGGTAAATTTAAAATGCAAATGAGGCATTGTTTCTATTTCATAAAAGCGAAACGTAAATTCTTCTTTTCACCTACAGTTACAATTTACTACTTTTGTAGTAATTGTACGAAGTATAACATCCTAATTCTATTGATTAAAGGTATCATGTATATTATCATATCATGTCTATCTATGTTTGGACAGATTTTCGTCAAACATAGTTGATAAACATAGTGAAAACAGCCTTATAATAGAAAAAATTGTATACAAATCAGGACCCCCGTTCAGAAACTACGGTACCATATACAGATAAAGGCTTCAAATACATAATGGCAAAATATGTATAAAGATCCGTAATTAAAGACCTTGAAATCAGAACTGCTTACAAAGGATTTTCATTTTGCTTACAGTTTTACAGTGCTCCTGACATCAAAGTGAACAGAGATAAGCTACGTTTACTTCTAGTTTGAGAGCATTATTTTATTAAGACTTTTTTTATAAGTTAAACAACATCCGTGGGCTCGGTATTTTGCATACCCTTTCTCGATTTAATTGTTAATGAATATGCACAGGAGTACTGCGCTAGGCTAATATTAGAAGTCTTTCTAAAATCTAAATTTGGGGCTAGCTTCTCTAAGCCAAAGACTCTTCTTTAGATACGCTTTATGAAGATGTTTTAGAATTTTTACATATCTAATTTCTTATCTAGTCTCACAAGAAGGCAGATGATCTGACTACGATATAAAAACAAGAAGTATCTGTTAATATAGTAATCTTTATTAGCTTAAACTAAACTGAACTGAACATTAGATACTATTTAATTTAGAGAATTATCTGGAGATGAGATACTAGCTTGTTCCATATTTATAAGTCTTGCATAGTTAGGTACCGTTTTGTTTTAACTTGTAGAAACAAAGGAATGAAACGCATTTGTAGGAACAACCTATGACTAGCTGGGACCACCTAGTTTTACATCGCAGCGCCTGTTGCCAGCCAGGCGCCGCCGCATTCTTATTAAGTTATAATAAGTGGCGTATCCTCTATATGTCAGAATGAACCTTACTAGAATAACCTGTGTTTATAGGTCGGCAACTTTCAGTTCTTTGGTGAGAATTACACTTATAAGTTGTATTCTCAGACTTTCATAAACATTTACATAAGTTGTTTGTCATCGCTTTATACAAAAAAGAATTTAATGCCAGTGCCGTAATTTTCGACACAGTTTTTGTAATGTTACCTTGGTAATTGTTACCAGTTTGCGGTGTTGTTTTATATTAATTACGAGGGTAAAACTTACAAATGTAATGTTGCCTTAGGGAAGTATCCGCTAAGACGATACACTTAACATTAAAAAAATTATACAATTTTTTTATTAGAAACAAGAAAAACAGCTGTGATAAATATTGAACAATACCTGTATAAGAAATATAATTATCTATTAATAATGTAATGCAAATTATTTTATCAAGATGAAAATGAATCGTATATCTAAAAAAATGTCATTTTTGCACGGTTAATGCAAGCGTACGTTGGCCAGCAAAGGTTACATCAACGATGACGAATCAATAAACTAGAATAACAAAATTTATCAGGAAAAGAAAAAAAAGGTTTCATTTTTTTATATAATATACTTTTGAATTATAGATTTATAAGAAATAAATGTTTGTCGAAATGCCAGGGGTTTAAACGTGACTTATTTTTCAAATTAAATAATAATAATATAATATGAATGACACTGGTGCATTTAGCTACAAATTGCGATCGCCAACCCGCGTGTCAAGCGTGGCGATAACAGGCAAAAACTTTCCTGACAAGGCCATATAATTAGCTCCCAGTCCCCACCCCATTGCTATACAGCGATGGTCACGATAACGGCAGAGATGTGTGTGCGAAAAATCTTCGAGTTACGTGTTTTGGCCACCAAAAACATCTGACCTTAGCAAATTACAATGGACGCATGCTACAGTTTAACCACTACTTGGCGAAACTAAAAGAATAACTCTTAAGGTTTAGACGACTATTTTTCGTCTCGCTTCGTCTCGGTAATCAACGAATTTAATACTGGATGTTGATGTCGTTGTCACAGATGTTGTTTATGTAGAATAATCCTCGACAAATGATTGAAATCCTTAGAAAATTAACGAGATATTGGATTTCAGCGTAAAAGCGGGAAGTTCAAATTTTCGTACTTGTCACTTTACCAGAATAGCAGGTTCTATAAAAGAAGATTTCATTTCATGTCAACGCGTTGGTCTCCGGATGAGCTTCAATATTCATTTCAATTCATTCCGAAATCGATAGCAATAAAGAGTGGACATCTCGAAATTGTTCAGGGATACGTTTATTTTAGGCAAACGTTGCAGTCGGTTTGAGCAATTACGAAATGGAAGCGTATAGAAAAATATAGCTGGACTAGGCACCGTTCGAGGAGTTACGTCGGATCTTTTCATCGTCTGTCTAAAGACGAAAGTCTTTAATCAGTACGTTCTTCTGTATGTACGTGACATACAAAGCCACAACGTGGTTATTAAAATAATCGCATAGTGAGTTTTGGAGAGGGCTATGCTTCAGATCTTTCTAAAGGACCCTGACATGGGCTTTCGAAATCAAAGAATTGTTATGTTTTTTTTATTGTTACGTCAAGATATAGTTAGAATATATTGCTAGCTTGAATAAGATAATTTTTTTTATGTTAGGTAGGTATTTAAGTGCCGAAATGGCCTAGTGGTTAGAACACGTCGATCTTTACCGATGATCGTGGGTTCACACCCCGGCTAGCACAGCTGATTTTTCAAGTGCTAAATTTGTGTTTAAATTCATCTCGAGCTCGGCGATGAAGGAAAACATCGTGAGGAAACCTACATGTGCCGGGAGACAATCTGTCATATGTATATCCGCCAACCCGCAGTGGAGTAGCGTGGTGGATTAAGCTCTAAACCTTCTCCTTAATAGGAGAAGAGGCCTTAGCCCAGCAGTGGGATATTTACAGGCTGTTACTTTACTTTTTTTAGGTAGGTATTTTTATCAGGTATTTCTAAACATTGATATAAACACAATTTTACTGTTTAAAAAGAAATAAGTGTTATGCACCAATGTCCTATTTTTACTATGTAAATGTTACAAAACGAAAATCGTGAAAATGTTAGTTAGGAGGTATAAATAAGTCATCGTCGATATATGACATATATTCTCTCAACCACCTGTGGCTTGACGAGGTTTTGCTTTTAGCTGCATTGATCGAACGTCATTCAACTATGAAAGGCCCGCGTACCGAAATACACGTTGATAACATATTTCCGACGTCAGCTGCTAGATTGATTATAACATTTTTATGGTATCCACGTGTTCTCGTAATTGAATTGTCCCTTTACCTATTTTTAATTTGATCCCGTCTTTCTTATCATGTAATTTGAAAAAATTAAAAAATTATTTTGACTATATAAATGGCATTATTTCATTATTAGCAGATATTATTAAGATGATTATTTAAAGCTTTTGATTAAATTCAAAGAACTGCTATGTAAAACATTGAAGTCGGTGGCAAGTACAACATTTAACGTATGATTTACTGCATAACAGTTTTGTAAGAAATATTGTATTTATTCTCTTTAGTCAATTCGTATTAAATTCATTTTTTAAAGTCACTTTATTTTTATTAAATTTTTATTTTACATTTTTAATATTGTAACTACAGTAATATAGTACAAATTTGTGGGTTGACGCATTATTGCTTATCAGCATCAAATTATTGAGTAGTTCTTCTGCTATTTCACCACTAGCACCACTTTACCATATGCGCTGTGACGAGTATAAATTGCTTAGCTTAATATATTGAAGAAATTGAATCGCAATCTATGAAGTACTTGTTATAGAGTACGAGTAGTTCTAGTTGCCATCTATATATAGTCGTCTTCATTATCAATACCATTTCATCACATTTTGCATTCCGAAAGAAAACGCACGAGATAATATAAAATATAGCCTAAATCGGAATAGTTGTGCCTACAATATTTGAAGAGTTCTCTCAATTTCTCTAGGATCCCAGCATCAGACCCTGACTAGATGAATTTGGGACTAATAACGTATACACTTATACAAAAACTAAATAAAAATTAGTTCACATTCGGCTGAGAAATAACTGATAAGACATAAGCAAAAGAAAAAATATAGGAGAAAATGTAACATTTTTGAAGTGGATTAAAAATAAAATCGTATGTATTAAAACGGTAAATGTAAATAAAACGGTAATGTTAATGAGATGAATTAAGAGTTGAATGACCTTTTAACTCGAACGTTCAAATCGTTTAAGGATTTAAATTTTATGGTATTTGTACATTTTTTCTTTTTCGATATATTGAAATTGGCAGAAATAATAAAAAGACTCAAGGTAATTATTATCATATATCTATATATGATAAAGTATTGACTTTACTTGTAACAGGTATTTTCTTTATTATCGTAGACTGTAGAAGTGAGTCTCTAGCACTCAACTTCCTTCAATATTATGATCGCATTTTTACGATCCCGATCGAGACGTTTCAATAACTTTTGCACATTTATTGTTTCGCCTGTGAACTGCTATTTTGGAGTTGAAACTTTAATATTATAGAAAATAGAGAACAATTCATCAACCTACATCTCTTTTGAAGAGTTTGGGGATATTGGAAGATGAATTGCACTTGTTACGACTATAGCTTCGAATGTTTCTACAAAAATGTTTAATTTCTATTCAACATAGTAATGTTTATGTGTTAATATTTTAATTTGGACTTATCATTGTGGTGTAAGATGGATGCTGATAAGCAATAATGTGTCAACCCACAAAAAGTCAAATTTAGAGATATTATTGTATTCTGATAATGCATTACGTATTTAACATAATTGAAAAAAAAATGTGTCATCTGAACTAAATCAGTACGGAAAAAAGTTTTTTTATCTGATGTTTATAATATAAGTAATGTTCCATTTTTTGGATTATGCAATTACTTTTTATATTCGATTATAAATTAAAATTATATATTAAAACTTATTAGTAGATAAAACTCTTTACTATGTCACTCTGATTTTAATTCATCACAAATTTTATAAAAATAAATAAGTAAAGATGGATATATACTTCATTAAACAGATTGATTAAGAATAGTTTAACATCTTTAGATGCCATTTTCTCAAAATGAAGTCCATGTGGCTTGACACAGTTTTGCTTACCAACGTCGAAATATTACTTAGAATTCAGAATTTTTGTAATCGGGCTTGTTAAAATATGACTGCAATATTGTTATTGAAAACGAAGTATATTTAGACAACACTTAAACGTACACTTACGATATTAATCATACATTCACATTTTAATGAAAATGATACTTTCATTAAGAATGTACACGCATATTAATATCATAAGCGAAAAGTAATGATCGACAGAGTATTATGAATATAAAGGATTGTACTCATTATAACAATGTCATATTCTAACTATTTGTTTCAAACTATTTTAATAATACTTCAACTCAATTGAAATAGTTAAGGTAAATGTAAACATTTGTATACCGTTATAATTAGTTTACTAACTGCTTGTATAAAATTGTATTTATTTTCCATGAAGTATTGTATTGCAATACAGTTGCGCGGAACTTTCTAATAAAGAATAATTTAAAAACAATAACTACTTAAACATTGTACATTCTTAAAACGTTATTTTCCTTCGATGACCGTTAATAATAAAAAGCTTCATAAAGTAAAAACCGAACTTGTCAAAGCGATAATTAAAATATGTAGGATTTACAAAATTTAACGAATTATTTACAAAAATATTTTAAATAAAAAAAATATATAAAATTTATAAACATGCTGTAACTACTAAATATAATACAAATTATAATATAATAAATATAAACGTTATTCAAGTAATTCATTAGAAAAACGAAAAAATAAGTGGGTAAATCGAAGGTAATAAATGTAAAATAAAAATTAAAATCAATGCAAAATTCAAACAACAAAAGGCTATACGACAGCTATGTACTTACAATCCGGTGCGAAGCCTCTCCAAGTTGCCGGCTACAAGCGCTTTATTCTTACTTAAGTTCGGGTTTTGTCGAGTTTGACGGGGTTCGACCATGGCATTCGATGGTCGCACGGGGCTCTCAGAATCAGGATCAGTAGAAACTTGAACAAAAACAATTAATTAACAATATGCTAAAACCTTTTTTCAGGAAATGTTTGAGATACTATTTCGTTCACTAAAATTGCGCTATAAATGAAAAAAAAAACACTCTTAATGATTGTTATGCATATTGTATATTATATTTTTTAAAGTATTAACTTTGCTAGATATCTAATAGTATATTATAATGATTCAATTGGGAATTGACTAATGAAAAGTGCTTTAAAACCTTTTCAATAAAATACATTTTGAAATTAAATTACGTTTGCTACGGCGTCGATAGAAGCACTTATATGAGTTCGTTAGTCTGATAGGAATTCCTTGATAGATTGCATAGATCAATTTCTCATTTAAAATCAAATTTAATACTTAAATTGTGTTATTCTTTAGATACTAAAATGATACAAAATGACAAATAATTCATAATTTTTATGTTAAAAAATATCGAGCATGTCTGAATACAATTAATATGTCGCATTTATGTCCAAGCATCACGCAACTTAATACTATAGGAAATATTCAAATAAAACTATATCAGAGGTTCTCAATTCGTGTATGTCTTTATTAAATTTTAGTTACTTCTTAACTCATTTGTCTTTTAAAAACCGATATTGAAAAGTACATTTTTCAGATTGATTCATCAAATTTGGTGCAGAAATTTGGGTTTTAAATGAAGTATTGGGTATATATATAATAAGTATGCCATACAAGTAAACGAAACCGATTGATAGTTGCATTAAAATTTTTATTAATGATATTTGTAGTTACCTCAATTTCATATAAGGCTATGTAAATATACGCAATCAGTAATAAGTCAAAATCGGATATTGGAAATTTCAATGTGCGTTTATGTATTTTAGCTACAAATGTGGTTTCACCGAACATACACATCAAATGAATTGCTACATTTGACAATTTTTGATTAAATTGTTTTATGTATCAGAGATACATTAACAAATATTATTATTATTTTTTTTAATTATCATGTATAAGAGATAGAGATACTAGTTTAATTTTCATTCCAATATCAACTTGATCTAAAACAAAAAAAAATTAATAATTTCTTCACATAAATTTTGATTGTATTGATTTTTAAAACGGGTAATTGTATTATGTTATTGATCCAGGCTTTTGTCAACCGACTTCAAAAAAAGAAGAGATTCTCAGTTCGTTGCGCATGTTTTTCTTTCAAAATATTTATTACTCCATAACTTTACCATATCTTCACCGATTTGAAAATATCTTTGTTTAAAGGGATAAGTATCTTGATTGCTTCCATTAAAATTTCGTCGGACTCCGATCGGAAATTTAGTATTAAAATCGAAATAATTGATATAATTGTGTCATCCGAGTAAGGGATTTCGTATTTTTGTTTTGAGTCGTTTTAAGTCGATTAATTTATTTCTTATATTTTTGTAAAACGTATTATTTACATGTTTATTATTGACTTGATTAGAAACTATTTTCCAAGCAAAAACGTTTTAAAAAGGCTTAAAGTAACGTTTTTCATAACTTTACTGTTACAAAATGTAGGTATAACGAATACGCTGTTTAACTTTCAATTACGTAGAACTAGAAGTTTGAAGGGCGGGGAACATTAACAATTTAATGAAGTTTTATACAATTTATTGCTGCACGGAATTCCAAATGAAAATTTACAACAATAATATCTCAATACACAAAATTAAATATACTTACAAGATTTATTTACACACTTAAAAAATAATGAATATTTTAATATAAGTGTCATGTACACAAACTAAATAAATTCTATTAAGTGCAGTTTCATTTAAAACACATTCTTTTTAACTCCGATATAACGTGAACCGATAAAGCTGTCTGATATTGGCAGGTGATAAATACTGCAATATTTCTAAGGCAGGTCGGACGCGACGCGAAGAGAGCGAGTGTAATGCAATATTCTTTATTTTGTTAAAAGATGTGGTGCTATCCTTTTATGATAGATTTATTGAGAATTGTCCCTATATATTATTTTTTATCAAAATTTCATTTCAAGTCTGTGCATTTATTTCTTATTTATTTGTAACAAGCAGTTGCTCGAATTCGCCTATGTAACTTTAGGACTTTGATAGGCGCGTTCTAGAAAACTGGTTAAATTACCATCTAGCATTGGCGTAAATATTTAAAAAAGCGTAGTTTTCACTTAATTATTGTCATTTATAGAATTCATTATTGTTATCTATTAGCAGAGTTAAAAAAACAGGTTAAATTGAAAGCGTATATTTTATAACATTTCATATCATAAACAAGTAATTAGTTGAAAATATCAAAAATCCGACCAAAAACAAGACCATCTGCAGTCAGCAGTGCTGCATCAATTCTGGCTCTTAGACAGAATTGAGCTCTCAGTTAGAAACCTAACCTGTGAGACCGATGTGAGAAACCTAAATATGACTATACTATACTATACTTTCAATAAATATAAAACACCTCTTCTATTCATTCACTAATCAAGCTGTCCCATACAAACGTTACCTCGCTTTATCACCCTTTCGGGGATAAAATTTCGAAAAATCTTTTTATATATCTCATATAATCAGCGAGCATCATGGTACAATAATATGATTTTATGAAATAAAGTGACGTCGCGTCTTGTTTTTTACAATAAATGTCATAGATATTCGCAACACGACGTTGAATGATTTCATGATGGTCGTAACATGCCAAAACTTCGTGTTAGGGAACGGTGTGATGGACGAGATTTGATCTGTGCTGTGCCAGTTTATTTTTTTTCAATAAAATAAAGAAATAAAACCAACAAAAAGTCTTGAAACGACGTTGAAGAATAATTTCGCGAAAATTGAAAAGACAATAATTAAAATCAGAAAAAAATGATACAAAACATTTAAAATAATTACTTTAATAGTACAGTCCAAAGTAATGCATAAAACGTTGCAAGCAATGGCGGATCCAGGATTTCGTATGTGATGAATCAATGTTGGATATTGTCTTATTCAGGTCAATATTTGTTAAGAAATTATGACTCAAATTAAACATAATATAATATGA
This sequence comes from Hypolimnas misippus, assembly GCA_037950945.1. Taxonomy (NCBI): domain Eukaryota; kingdom Metazoa; phylum Arthropoda; class Insecta; order Lepidoptera; family Nymphalidae; genus Hypolimnas; species Hypolimnas misippus. Next base: position 14,640,816 of record JBBEEQ010000001.1, read on the forward strand.
TTTGGTCGAACTTGAAAAACGAAGTATCACAGTGCGCAGTAATTTGTAGCACCAGTGACACAATGAATAGACAATTAAATATAAAAGTTCCACGCTTATCGGCCCGACGAATTTCATGAATGTGTGTACGACCAATACATATGTTTGCTATGTACGGGAATCGAATCCGCGACCTTTAGCGCTTTAGACAGTTGCAGTGATCACTGCGCAAACCATCATAAGGTCCCCGTAATATTTTAATTGTCAAAATATATTAGGCATATATTTTATATAAAGTCGAAAACGATCTCTTTTTAATAAATTGTTCAAAAAGAGAAAAAGTTAATATAAAATAGAATAAAAACGAGCTAATAGGGTTTCTATTTCAAACTTCACAAAGTAAGGATAAAATAATACAAGTAATGTCTGCTACGTAGAATAGTTTTCAGGGATTAAAATACTTTTCGTATAGAGCTAACGACATCGAGTTTGCGTTGATCTTTTCAACTCATTATGACATGACACAGATTAATGCCATTGTACTAAAAAGGCATATTTTTATACTGTATATGATACATAGATACACAAACCAATATTTCTAGCACGAAACAATATAAAACCAATGGTTTTAACCAGATTTACTTGCGGTAAATTTTGTTCCTTATCGTCAGATTCGTTGTCGTTAATGATCAAGACTTTTGAGTCATAGCAAGATATTTAATGGACCACTAGCTTTTGCTCGCGGCTTAAATCGCATTAAAGTACCTAATCTAGTCGGATTAGTGCGAGTGCAGGTTAATACTACTGGTGTGTGAGTGAATGTGATTAGGATTAAACACGTGTGGATCGCAATTGCGTGCGAGTGATTGGTAATAAGCGAAGTAGAATGATTAGCGTGTTCTAATTTTTTTGCGAGCAGACACATCCCGCGTGCCTCTTTTCTTTTATCTCGCACCCTATCCTCTCAAATTATTTAACTTTTGGACATGCCTTTTCGTGTTTAATTAGTTAGTGTTTAGCGCGATGCAGTGATGCTTTATTCGATTCCAAAGTGGATAATAAACAAAGTGGACGGAAGATATAATCTCTAAATTTTTGAAAGTTTTTGCAATTCTAAAACATGAATGTCTTTACAATTGCGCGTACACTACCGCGTTTAATACATTCAGTATTACTTCCAATTACTTGCAAGCGCGCTTGTTGAGTTTGTGTTTTCATAATAGTTGCTTTTTGACGCTTAACAACAGGATTTAAATTAAGCGCAGCAGCTAAACAGAATTGGACACTACTCGCACTGCACATTCAACTAATCGCTCGCAATAATCACTAAACGCGAATGGAAATCAGCTTAATGTAGATTTAATGTACTTTATCAGATGACCACCTAAAACTTATTATTTGTCTGGCCGTTTCGGCCCGCTCACGGTGGTAAACAAAAATATTTCTTTACAAACCTCTCATTTTATAGCAATATATCGTAATCTACTATATTTTTTTGCTAAAGCTTTTTAGATCCTATTTAAGGTACCTTTCGAGGATTACGAATATTATTGCTTTTTGTACATATTAGCCTTTTACGCTGATTATAAATCACATCTTTGATAAAAAAAAATACGAATAACATAAGGAATATTTAATGAAGAAAAATTTAATTTCAAATTTGTGGAAACATGTTTTTGAGAAAAATATTAAGGGATAGATAGAGAATTAAAAAAAAATAAATAATAGATATTGGACGCAGTTTTCTTTAGTTAATTCACTTTTTTAGATTTATGCTTCTATAATTGGCGTGAAAAAATCGTGGAGAAATCAATACACTTAAGAATTACAACAAAAATATTACAATACAACAGTATTATATACAAATACATTTGTATATAAGAAAAGACAAAACAGATCACGGAGTTTTAAAACTGCTCATCGAATTTAATCGGTTTATTACAAAGTTTCTCAAGAAGTCTTTTATTCTTGCGAAGTAATATTGCAAATATCTTCATCTTAATAAAATCTTTTGATTCAGTTCCACTGAAAGATTACTAGAAAAAAGTATTGTAGTTTTGATATAAATACTTATTATGGCTGCGAGACGCTTTTCCAAGAATTCCAAGACATAGTCCAGGAACCGGATAAACTTGCAAAAGCTCTGCGATTGTTTATTCAACATTTATTACTGATACAAATAATTTACGTTTTCCATTTCAAAAACATCTCTTATAAATAGAAAACAATCTATTTCGTCAAACAATCAATTCGTAGTAAAAATATCAAGTGGATTAAAACATCTAAATCACTTTATTTTATTCTAACCGTGCCCCGCGATTTCACTCGCGTTATTTTGAGGAGAATTTTTATGAATATAATGTTTACCTTCCCTTCTCAAATCGGACTTCGAAAATTCAGTAATTCACAATTCAGTTTTCTATTTAAACAAACTAACATTCGTTGTTTAAATATTAGTTAGGAGAAATGATGATATTTTAACGAACTACCCTGCAGTAGTGATTAGTGATAATATTCCAATATGATCTATCACACGAACACTATTTTATTATTACTAAAATGATCTTGTTAGAAATATAAAAGAAATAGAAATATACGCCGATAAGCAATACTATGTCTAGCCATAAGGACTTCATTTTAAGAATATGGTGTCTAAAGATTTCAAACCTATTTTAATATATTTGTTTGAAAAAGTATATGTCCATACTTTCTTTGCTATTTTGATAATAAATCAGCCAAGTGCGTGTCGGGCCACGCGCAGTGTAGGGTTCCGTAGTTGTCAGAATTGTCAAGATCGGTCAAGCAATCTTCGAGTACCTATTTTCGTAAAAAAGTTTACGACGAACTGGGAATTTCCTCTTTTTCCTAATTATAATATATAATATATATATTATATATTATAATTAGGAAAAAGAGGAAATTATATTATAGATAATTTTCCTTCCTTATTAGCGCCTATGAAATCTATGGAGATTTGGTTGAAAACTTCATAAGCGCGATTCAGAATCACTCGCGATATGTTTTATTGAGACATTGTTTTATACCTTATTTTATATTTTATTTTAATTTAAACTTATTAAATATATATTTGTCTATTCATTTAAATTCATATGTTAATTTAAAATTATTAATATTTACATAATGTGATGCTTTAAAAAGTGAAATATTTATTTTTACTTAGATCATCTATAACTCGATAACCATAAGAACCCACATAGCCGTGATAATTTTCCTTTTAAAGTCATTATATGTACCACTATCGTGAATTTTTTTATATTTTTAGACGCAGCAGTTTAGTGGGTAGAGGGGGGGGACACTTGACTGTAAGAAAAATTGTCACTTCAAAGCTTAATATTTCGGAAACAGTTCGTCGTTCGGAAAAATGGTTTTCCCACACCTTTTAACATTTTTAAAAGACCTATCTAACGATACCCCACAACATGGGATAAATGAGAAAAAAAAATTGGTCTCTCTTAACACATAGGGAAGACACCCTGAAAAAAAATATATTTTTAAGATTTTATTGTACGACTTTCTCGGGGTAATTCATATGTATACCGAATTACAGCTTTCTGGAATTAAGGGTTTCGGAGCAAAGCCGCGGACAGACAGACAGACAGACAGACAGACAGACAGACAGACAGACAGACAGACAGACAGACAGACGGACATGGCGAAACTATAAGGGTTCCGTTTTTTACTACAGAACCCTAAAAAGTGGACTGAATAAATACTAATTGCTACAATAAAAACTTTTATATGAAAATAAGTTTTCAAATATATGAAGTATTGTATAAATTGCATACTTGAAATTTGAAGCAATTATCAATTTCAATTAAGAAACTTTTTAATTTTTTAATTTTAAAATTTAGATGACTTGAATTTTTTTTGAATAATGTTAAATAAGTAACGCATTATCAGAATACATCAATATCTTCGAATTAGAGTTTTTGTAGGTAGACCATTGCTTATGAACAGGCAATTATTACTGAAAGGTGTGGTTTTCAAATATTCATAGTATCATTTACGGTAAGAGCTCGCTTATTGCCTACTTCATTGTTTGAAAATGTTTTATTATTCAAGTATATTTGTTGGCTATCGACTGTATCGGTGTCGGCATAATGACCAACAGGTCACCTTCTTCTGTAAAATGCATTTTCTTTCGGCCACGATGGAATAACGTAACCTATTTTTTAAAAGCTTTTATATTCGAACGAGCAAACATTTATTTTTCTTTTTTAAGCTATAAACTGGTATAAACTGGTATATTGAAGTTTCTGAATTGATAAAAATATTTCTGTTACCCAATAACGTAACCTGTGAGAATTACACTTACAAGTTTTGCTCATAAACTTTCATAAAGATTTACATAAGTTATAATTATTGGTTTAAACCTGAAAGAATTTACTGATAGTGCATTATTTTTGACATTCATAGCTTTCGGAACTACTTACAATATACAGATTTGTTCTATATCGCTCACGAAAGTAAAACTTACAAATGTAATTCTAACTTAAAACAAGTCACTGACAGTAAGTTGTTTCAGGCGTAAAACAAATAACATAAAATTTATGTCAATTTTATGTGAGTCCTTAAACATAAGTCACAAGAGTAATTCTCGTCAAGTATAAGATAACTCTTTCTCTGTTTTGATCACAAGTATTATATTATAGTTAATTTAATGCTCTATAATTTCTATTACAACCTATAACATTAAGTGTCCTGTTAATGGGTTTCACTATATTGGTAGACACTTCTACATCTAAATTACATGTAGAATAATTAGAATTGTTCCCTAAATTAAGAAGTATACAATCAATCGTAAAAGTGATGTACTCGTCCCAAAACTTTTATCGAAGACAGTCGTAACAAAAAATCGCTCTGATTTCAAACAACTTTTATGTATATAACACTAATCTGCATTAAAAATATATGAATCGCTTAAAAAAAATTACTTACTTGTTTCCGCATCAGTTGTTGTTTCTTCGTAATATCCAGAATCGAATGGAGTCAGGGCAAAAGATTTTTTGGGATCTATGGTTTTCGTCGGCTGACCAGATTGAATTTGCTTCTTAACTCCCTGGTTATCAACATTTTTGCCTACAATTTTCGGATTGTCTTCCATAAATTTGGCGGGGAGGCTTCCGAAACGATTAGAAACTTTCTGTTTATTATAGTTGTTCCGTGAGCCAGCCGAATTGCTAAGCATCTGCATCATGTAGTTCGGAGGAGTTTCGTTGGGAATCCAGCGCGGGTATTGGAAGTCGTAAGGGCTCGGGTCCATTTCACGCATTACCATTTGGTTGATTAACTTTATTTCCTAGACAAAGAAGAAAAAATATTTTAATTATAAGCATTATATGTATACATATATTATAATAAGGTAGTTGTTTTGCCTGCGGTATATAAACAAAGCTATGTATATCTATTCTGAATCTCAACCAAACTGTTATGCTAAACGCAAAGAAATAAATATGCATGTACATAATTACATATTACATTCATAAACTGTTGGATTTTATAATATTAATAATGTTTATTAAACCAAATAGAATAGTTTCGATATAATAGTTTTGTTGACAAGAGATTCAAAGTCCTAGACCAATGATAGATTCATCACGAAGACAATCTAATATAATAGCTTTTGTTCCAGCATAGCATGATCGCCGACATCCTGCGCTCACGGCCAAAGTGTTATGGACAAAACACTTAGCTAAATAACTAACGTGTTTTTCATTGTTAAGCGCTACCATTTAATTAACAGATACTAAAGGGTGATTACACGTACGTATATGATAATATTATAAGGTTAAGGTCGCGCGTGCTGCAAGAGTGGAATGACTCATATATCTTTAAATGTAGTAATCGCCGTTGAATATCCCGTAGGGAACGCGAATTTTTTATACACCGCATTCGTTTAATGTGTATGTAATAATGCTCTTTTATAAATGAATGACTATTTCAAGCAGCAATGTTTTATGTAGAATGGCTTAAAATTATAAATGGTTAGGTATTATTACAGTCAACGTTGTCCTTGACGTTTTTTGCTTGCTTATGGAAATTAAATTTATTTTAGCGAGTTTCACAACAAGCACACGATAATTAAAATTTATTTTAATAATCGTTTTACAGTTCTAGGTTTCAGGTTGGAAGTTTAGATATTCGAAATAAGGAAAAGTAGGTTTTGTGATGTTTTATTATATTATTTTTTTACTTTAAAGGAAAGATGTTATCTAATGCTTCTAACGTTTGAAAGGGTACATTTTGTTCTTATGGACATCGTAGGTCAGGATCTGATTCTGGGTTCTTGTGTAAGGACTATAAATAACTGAAGCAGGCTAATTACGTAATATTCATTAAACAACGCGACACCCGTATCGTACACGTACTATTATAGTGCGTCTCCCGTGATGGATAAAATCTATACTATTATTATTAAGCTGAAGAGTTTGTTTGTTTGTTTGAACGTACTAATCTCAGGGACTACTGATTCGAATGGAAAAAAACATTTTTGTGTTAGATAGTTTATTTATTGAAGAAGGCTATAGGCTATATTACATCACGCTACGACTCATAGGAGCGAAGCAGTAACCATGAACGCGAGTGAAACCGCAAGGGACAGCTAGTGTTATACTAAATGAATTGATATAAATAAGTAAAGAGATGCTATCCCTATCAGTCTTCAGGATACATCGTGAGACTCTCGTCACCAAGTGAAAATTATTTGTGTTAAAATAAACCAAATGAGCCCAAATTCATGGGGTTGAAGAGAAGCTGTTCTATGTGGTTTAATTATTATGTCATCGTTATTACCATAACTGTTAAATTCAACTTCCATTTGTTTATATAATTATGCACATAGTTAATTACTTAGTTACAGGTGAAGTTATTAAAATCTTATTATAACTGCAGTACGACACTTTGGCTGCCTCGGCGAGACAGTAGACGGGAAAGCGTAAATTAAAGTCGCTATTTAATTTGCTGGTGAACCTCATAAAATACGATATTATATTCAACGGGATGTATCTTAATGAGTATGAACGTCAGGTGGAGAAATATTGGCTATATAAAAATAAATCAATGTTTGTATGTTTGTCCTCTATGCGTTTAGAAACCATTGATTGTACTGTGATGAAACTTTGGTAGTGTTCTGGGAACGCACGAATTTCTGGGCGCAAATCTACATACTCTAGCTGGCATTAGAACGCATGCCGAATACAGCTAGTAGATTATAAATACGAATGATCGCTCAGTAATCAAAATTCAACCATAATTCATTTAAATTATAAGTTTGAACATAAACAAAAAAGTATTATATGCGTGTTCGCGCGTGTGTGTGTAATATAAATGGTAATGTTTATATTTTTCTTTTGATTTATAAATATTAGTATTCGGTACTCTTCTAAATTGAACTGACTGACATAAAGATCTATCAACGCACAGCTCAAACGTCGGATCGGTCTGAAATTTGACAAGCAGGTAGATATTATGACGTAGGTATCCGCAAAGAAAGGATTTGATTACTACTACCCTCAAGGGGATAAAATAGGGGATGAAAGTTTGTATAAACTTTGTCAATTATAAACCGATTAGGCTGAGACTTGGCATGCATAAAGCTGCTATTAGAAGACATCACGGACATCGCAGACAAAGTCACGAGCACCAGCTAGTTCTTTATATAAACTATAAGTGTACCAAATTTTATGCTTCTCAACTTTCTCTTAACTCCAATTTTCATAAAAAGGGGCACAAAGTTTTGGCGCTCACGTATTAATATATAGATTTTGTAAGATAATTGTCGATATTAGATACCGATTCCCGTATTCAACAGGATCAAAGTTGATAATATCATCTAATCATAAAAATGTTTACCTTTCATCTTAAAACTATTTAGATAAATTTATTTAGAAACTTATTTTTATTACGTAGAGATTGAATGTCATAAGCCTATTAAGTGTTTTGTATCGAATAGTATGTACGAAGTAACTTGTAAGTACAAATGTATTTTAACTGTGGTATAGAGCCTAGCCGGAGCCCACAGGCTATAGCGTTTTTTTATATTAAATGAAATACCAACAATGGTCTTATAATTGCTCATGCCCTTTTTATGCTGTATATCAATTACTACTTGTAACAGACGTAAAGGGCTGTGTAGCATTCTCCCTACGAGAAAAATGAACGAGAACTAAGGTACTTATGTCATCTTACTGTCTAAGTAGAGTCCCATATGTGATATATTTTTCTGTTTCTTATAATATATAATGTACTTTTCTTTATTAATTTTCTATTTTTTCCCGCGAAGGGCGCATGTTTTTTTGGTTGGTTTGATATTTTGACTAAAGCGTTAAACGCTCGATCGAGGAAATATATAAATAAATAAATAACATCTCGTTGAGGAGGACCAAAATAAAAGAATAGCAATACGCTTTATTTGTCCTTTTCGACCTTTGTCCTTACAGGAAATATTAAAATTAGTGTCAAAATATTGTTGCAATTAAAATATTGTTATTAGATATTAACCAATAATATTTTATAAGATTTACGAGTTCACAGCGATGGTGTTATTATAAATTATTTATTTATTATTTACGGATTTTCTGCGATAATTTGAATTGATTTAAAGTTAATGCATAGTTATTTATCAATTTATTATATAGTTTAATATAAACAGTACAAAGAATGATTAAAAATGAAATGTTTTAAGAAATGAAACTTTAAATCAAACAATTTTGATATGTCCATGTAAATTTTCACATAATTGACACAATATTAGGCGTATACAGTGTGACATTCCGAGAATTTTCCGTTAATTAACAGCATCACGAGTGCATTGTGAAGTCGAGAGGTAATCGAAGCGTTAGGTAATGTTTATACGATATACGCCTGAAGGGATTCTAGTCACATACTGCTCATTTGTGCCTATTTATTATACCGATTGCATGTAAGTATTTAAGCTTCTATTCGATGGTATTTTTAGGGTTTCCTGTACAAAGGATGCCAATTAAATGACGTTACTAAACCATCCGTCCGTTGTTCCTTCATGCGTTTATCATATTTCCTTTTACATATAACATACAATTAATTAAAAATGTATATTGAAAATTAAAATTTTACTAATCTGAATTAAATGGAATAAAGAATAATATTTAAATGTTGGCATTAGTGTTTAAGTTAAGAGTGCTTGGTAGTGTTTACTTTTTTCATACATTACTTTAAATTCCTAAAGTAATGTAAAAGATAACGTTTTTTTACATTTTGGTTTAACATAGTATACTTCTAGCAATTATTAATTTAAATATATATTTTTTAATTATTAAGTAGCATGCTAAACGATTAATCACAAATATATTTGAACTCTTGTAATATGGATAGCAAATGTGTTTAAAAAACTTAAATTTTAATACATGAGTACTGAAATTCAAGCATTTACGTTTTAGGTGTTCTTTTTGAACTGAACTCAAAAATTATCTAGGATGATTTTTTTCCATATAAACGAATATGGTGAATAATTTAGCCCCAAAACATTGATAAATCGGTCAGCTACTCACAAATAATGCAATTATCACTACGAACAGTATTTCATTTTCAAAATAACGGATCTGACAGACAGACGTTGTTCTGCACAATAACAACGCCCTCTACCAGATTCTAATGTGAATCTAAATCTTGTAGTAACCTACTCAAATACATTACAAATTTCATCAAAATAATGTCCAGCTGTTTAGGAAGATATTATTCGGTGTCTTATACAAGAGAACATAATGAATATATATAAAATACTAGCCGCCTTTGTGGTTTCGCTCGTGTTTATAGTTACTGCTTCGCACCTACGTGACGTAGCACAATGTTATATACTATATAACATACCTAAATTAAAACTATCCAGCGTGAAAATAATTTTTGAAATCGGATCAGTAGTTTCAGGAATTACATTCTACATACAAACTTAAAAACATACAAACAAATTTCACCTCTTTATAATTTTAGTAAATAATATATATAACAGGTATTTCAAACAATAAATACTGCACTGTGTTATTATTCGCCTTGTCATTCGTCTAATGTTTATCTACGAGAGGGTATCTACCCTTTGTTTTGTAATTGCTTTACGTAAATGTACGTATGAAACAGACAAGTTAATAGTAGCGAGTTGCATTCAGGCAACATTTGAAGCTTAACTTAAACACTAAATTCATTTACTTCTGTTCTTAGTAGGTATATATAATATTATGTTAATGATTTTGATATAGTAAAAATGTTTGCAGCGTTTTAAATGAAATTTAGTAATTAAAAATGATACTTCATATATTCACTAACATGATTCTAGTTCGTTAGATATAAAAGTTAGTAAGTGTAAATTACTTCCAATAATGATAAATGAGTAACGGCCAAGCTACGAATAGCTCAAATGTTATTTAATCACCTCTGAAGTTACTTAATTCTACTCGAATAAGAAGATTAATCTTATGGTTAAATTCTGTAATTCATTCAATAATAATCATATCAGCGATTTTGAAGTTAAGAAAAACTGCTTTTAAAGATTAACAGAAAAACTGTATACGATTCGGGAATGGAAAATGGTAATTTAATTTTTTTTTTCTTATTTTGTTACATCATGTTACAGAATATAATAGAGTAGGCTGTGATGAATATTAGTATGGCACCTTCACAGTAAAATCTATAATCCTTAATATATTGATACCTTTCGTACTAAATAATTATGCTAAAAGAGATTTGTTAAACTATATTTCCATAACCGAAATCGTAGCAAACAAACCCTGTTATTATACAATATACCTGTATCATATTACAAAATAATAAAATTTAACAAACACGTACGAGTAAAAACATTATAAACGAAATTAATTAAAAATGGAATTAATTATTTATGCGAATTGCGGCATATAAGCAAACAAATATATTGATTTAAACCCCGTCATGCGAGAATGAATTTATTTTATTACTTCAGTACTAGCTACCTGCCCTGTCTTTACGCAGAAATAACAAGCGTAATTTGTAAAATGTCTTTTAAAATAAAACTACGTATTAATAATATCAATTTCACGATAAGTAATCTGTTTCTTTTCTTATTTTCTTGTACAATTAATTTGATCATTCTTTACTAATAATGCGTCTCGCCACACGCTCTTCTTTAAAAGTGTGTAATTTTTCAAATACCTTTTTATATCATTGAATTTTTTCTGTGTTTGTTTATGCCTTATAGTTTGATAAATAATAACAAAGTCTTACAAATAACTTAAGTTAGATTTACTTACTTTTATAATATTTTATAATAACTGTCAATTATAAAACTTAATTGACTAAGTTAATAGAACATTATAAAGCTAAGATGCAGCTTTATAATGCTCTGTTAACTTAGCTAATTAAGTAAATAAGTAAGCAACTTAAAAACAGGGGTTTTTTATAAACTGTATATATTTATTTAGCTACTTGAATGTTAATTATAATAAATTAATGATAAGGGTGATGGTCCCGATGATGAGAACTTAACGGGAACGTTTCTCATGATGAAAGAAACATTATAGATTAACTCAACTTTTACAATCAAATAATATAAGAGCAAATAGATCCCGAGTAATTCGTCCATCGATTAATCTAAGGAATTAATATCATTAATAATTTTCAATATAATACAGTCAATAAAATATTAGTATAACCTTTTTTATGTATACTCAAAAGTCATAGATAGACAAAACTAACATTGGAATAAAAAATGAAGAAGACCGCCAGTTCTGCAATGCCTATAACGACATCATTTTTCGTATCTTGCACTGGTAACGAGATAATCGTGCCGCGAGCGAAACTTCGAGCTTTAAAAATAAGAATTTTACTGAATAAATAATTACAACTAAGACTTTTTTTAAATTATGATGAATGATGATCAAGAGTCACGGTAAAAAGCAGTGATACGTTCTTTAATTTGTGGTGGTGTTAGATCTTTTTAAACCAAAAGCATTAATACAGTAAAATAATTAATTTCAAACATTTTTGAAAGTTACCCAAATAAAAGTTGTGATGTACATTATTTCAAATTGTACATAATTTTGTAAATTAAATCATAAATTATAAAAAAGACAAGTAAAATAAATTATCTGAAATCTATATTATTAGAGTATAAGTATTTAAATGGGAGATTATAATATTTTTACTATACTCTTACTACATTAAAACGTGCTATATAATCTGTGATCTTTTTCATACTACATTAGTGTTATGTAGAAGTTCTTTGTTTGCACATATTGAGTGAATTCGAAAAACAACAAACAAACGAAATATACGGCTTTATAACTGCTTTAATATGAAAGCGTAATTCATTAAAACTTCGGTGTGTTTCATTCATTTGCGTAATAAAACAATTCTGCCGCGGCTACTCATGAAATGTTTATTTAAAGATCGAATATTTTTTGACTATAATATAAATATATGAACATGACTTTTGGATGTATGTTATGTGGGAACTGAGTATAGCCAATACACGGGCTGGCACGACTGAGGCAGTACCTCACTCTTACAAAATTTCACGATAAGTAATATAGCTAAGTAGCTAATATAGCTGCTTTTCGTACGGTGAATGAGAGCCTATCCACCTACCCAATTCCTTTCCTCGATTCCTATTCCTTTACATCCCTTATTACTATTTAAGTTGGCAACGCATTTGCGGCTCCTGATGTGCTGCAAATGTCTATAGGAAGCGGCGATCATTAAACATCAAGTGTCCCGCCTATTCATTTGTCTGAAATTTTTTAAAAAAAGTAATCGGGGATCATCCATAATGTCCGGGTTTTCCGAAAGATGTTCAACATGAGAAGGCAATTTGATTACAATTATGGAATCAAATTACCGGGCATTATGAATAATGCACCCTGCATCTATTGGACAATTTCATAAAAATACATGTTTATGTTTAATTATTAACTGTATGACATAATTATTGTAAAAACAACCCGATATCAAGGCTTAATAATGATCACATAAAAATATAGACTTAGTTATTGAATATTTATACTTAAATTAGGGTAAAAATTCATGTCGTATTTTCTTATTTTTTTATGAAGTCGAAGTTGAGATGGAGGATAGATCTAAATCGTTAAATTTTGACTGTAATGTAATTTAACAATTCTGCACCTATTTGAAAATAAGAGCCTATTTATATTAAGTATACTTAGTTATTCTTTGATTTTCGTCAATCAATAATGAATTTAAACACTTATCGATCAAGTTTCAATTAAGGTACGCGTACCATATAACACAAAATCACAAAAGCAATCTAACTAAACTATTGCAATTTAATATAATGTTAATATACTATGCCAAAGTTCACTACGCGAAATTCATGTCGCATTTCCACTTAATTAGCGTGCTGGATGCGCTCGTTTGTTAATTAGGCTTATTATCAAGCGGTTTTGTCGCTAGTTAGACTGAACTCCAAAGGTATTATGCTACGAGCATCAGTTATATCAGGGAGCTTTAATAATAATGCTGGCAAGGATGCAATTAATTTATTGATTTATCAGACGTTGATTTTGCAGTGACGTGTATATTTTCAGTGTAGGCAAAGATCACACGGCAGACAATTTTTTATGTATTGAATAAGTTGATCAAGACCGGCAACCGTCGAAGCTGTACGTCGCAGCTTATCAACGAACGACGAACGACGGCAAATCGAATCAGAGCTCGACGGAAGCCGGTAATATTTGTATCTAAAAAATCTTAGATGAACATTAAATTTCCATTTACAATCTACAAATATTTCTACAGATAAGTTTATATAGCAATATTTTTTTATGAACGTAGTAACGTAGTAAAGTGAAGTAGCAAAAATTAAATTACAAACTAACGACCATTTATCCAGAAGTAAAGCTTAGCGAAGAAATATATTTGAATAAAAAATCTGTAGAAATAAAACAAAGTCGGATTAGTTAAATAATTAAAGAACGGTTAAACAGATTTTTATGATATTTGATATCTTTGATTTGCATTCGCTACGAATAGCTCAATACCTATTGAAGCATCGGAAAATACAAGAAAAAAAGGTGTGAAAAAAATCATTTTGTCATACATTTTGTATGGAACGACTAACAATAAGTTAACACAACTTTCTACTGATTCTAAGACGGTACGAAGTCCGTCAGGTCACCTAATAAATTATATAGATAAATTCTCTTTTTTTATTTAACTGGCTGTTTTAAGATTAAAATTCGATTACAAATTTTTGAAGTTGCTTTTTAGATACGATTAAAACAGAAATCGCTAATGCTTTTGTTCACACACGAGCTTAAAACACTGATTGAAACTAAAATATTTAAGACGAAACACGGAGTTTGTTTATAAAAAATACAAGTTACTTAAATTTTTTGTAGTTTTAAAAGTAACAATAGTAGAGCCAAGAGCATAGTTGTAAGTGAATACATAGAGCATAGTTGTAAGTGGATACATAGAGCCCATTTATATCATGTATTGTTTTATGGTGTAACTAGTGTAAGTTTATATGTATATACTTATTTATTTATTTTTATATGCATCACCCGTCACATTAGGCAACTTGGCTTCAAGCCCCGGAAAGGTTGTCTGGTTGAAATCGTTACTAAGCGTTAAGGTCGCCTTATTTTGCATCTAATTCTTATATTGTGTTTGTCGTTATCACTATTGTTATATTTTGTGTCTATGTGGAGTACAATAAAGTATTATTATGTTATTTTTTTCTTCTTGCTTCTCTGTTTTTGATCGTTTAAATTAATAGACCCGGGCCTAAGCTAAATGATTATTAATGATACTTGAAATCGGTTCTGGTGATAACATCGGTGTTACATCAGTTTGTAGAAATATTCTTACAATATTACAGGCGTTTGAAATGACAGCTTTTTTAAGTTATATGTAAGTTGAGGAAGGTATAAAAGAGCGAAAGATTAAGGAGTTATTCCTGTAGTGATTAATACAATTACTATTATCTCAACCTATGATCCCGGATTCGAACTCCGACTAGCACTGGTGATGTTTTCAATTTGTGTTTTAATTCATTTGCTTTTTTCTTCATCTACGAGCATCTGACATGTGTATACGTGTCGAAAGAAATTCTGACTTATATATTATCGCCAATCCGTATAGGAGCAGCGTAAATTAAGCTCCATATTAAGTGAGAGGGCCTTTAACCATCATTGTGCCGTTTACAGGTGGTTACAGTACGTGGCAGAAAATATTACACACCTAAGAAAAAGATGATCGGGTAGCTTCGGATCGTAAATTATCATCCGTCTCACGAAAATCTAACAAACAATTTCATATCTATTAACAGATATTACATTTATAATAATAATTGAATAACATGTCCTAAAATATAATAATAAAAATCGGCTCCTTGATAATATTATAAATATCATACACATGTCTATATTAATCCATCAAACTGATCCCGCTAAGAGCGTGTTATTATATTCCTTTGTACATCAAAAATCTGCCTATTTTTTCTAAGTAATATAATCATTTATTTCATATATATATATTTTTAATGTGTTGATTTTATTTACTGATACTGATGTAATATTTGACGATAAGTTATAATAAAAAAGGAGGATTTATTTTGAAAATAAACAAGGTATACTAATATAATTCCATGATACATATTATAAAGAGATAAAATTTGTTTGTAAGTTTGTATGTTAGAGGTAATTTCTAAAACTACTTATCCGATTTGAAAAATTCTATTTACGTTGAATAACCCGACTGAGAAATGTAATAGGCCATATTACATCACGCTACGACTCAAAGGAGCGAAATAGTGACTATAAACAAGAGTTAAACGAAAAGTTCTTTATACAAATGTCAACAACAGCTCTGAAAGTTGAATTTATATTATTTGTACAAAGTTTACAAGACGAGTTTGAGTATTTTTTCACTGTAAATAATTTCGTTTTATTATTGATGTAAAGGTTTCTCTCGTTTTGTATTAATTGCTATAGTGTAGTTTTGTGAACCGTTACTTAATTATTGTATTATCATCTCTATATATGTTCTAATGTATATAGAGATGATAATTTGTGCAACGACTGAAGAATCTATAAAAAAATGACACTTCTATCCTAATATTATAAAGCTGAAGAGTTTGAATTAATGCGTTAATCTCAGGCACTACTGGCTGGAATGGAAAAAATCTTTACGTGTTAGATACTTTATTAATTGAGGAAGGCTATAAGCACATTACATCACGTTACGATTCATAGGAGGAAAGCAGTAACGATAAACGCGAGTGAAACCGCGAGAAAACGCCATAAAAAACCAAAGCTGGCCGATTATCTCTTTTCTAAGGCTCTGTGTATTTACCACGTATTTATCGAAAAATTATTTTCATTTTCCAAAAATCTGTTTCATATGTCGATATCAGATTTTGCGCCATTATGGTTAATCTACTTCTCTCCGGTATACTCGGTAAAATATGATTCGGGCAATTTGTTTACTCCTGACACGTAATTTAACTAAAGTAAATAATGCCGATACAATGTTATATAATAGCATTTCAAAAGCACAATTTAAAACTTCCAAGCTTTCAAAATTAAAAGCCTTTGTGATTTAAGAAGAAAACTTCTACTGAAAATGATAGGCACGACTACAAAAAAAAATTCTATCTATATTTCTTGATCTAAATAATTTGCACGTGAAATTTTGATGCTTATTTTTACTACACATATGTGTAATAAAGTAAAAGTTACGTAAAGTAACAGCCTGTAAATGTCCCACTGCTGGGCAAAGGCCTCCTTTCTTTACTTTTCCCACCACCCGCTGTACTGCAGGTTGGCGGATATACATCTTTCAGAAGTTCTCCCGGTACATGAACTTTTCCTCACGATGATTTCCTTCACCGCCGAGCTCGAGATAAATTTAAACCCAAATTTATCACTTAAAAATTTATCAGGGATATGAACCGCGATCATCAGTTGACATCGACGTATTCTAACCACTAGGCCATCTCGGCATATATGTGTAGTGCAAGTCCGTACCTCATATCACAATGGATTATTTTTGTGAAAATATACATGAACATAAAGGTATTTTAGTCATTGCTACAGAGAAGAAATGGAAGCTACTGCAGTGAAGTGAAAATTCATTCCTCGATATTTAGGTAGATACTGCTTGATGCACATCGCGTGGGAATTATACTCACACGTGTAAAATGAAATCTAGAAAACATTAAAATAGATATCAAAATAGATTTCCCACTTGATTTATTTATGGATAGCTAAGGTTCCAACATATTGCTTCGTCAGTGGGCCGTAGGTTGAGGTATTACCTGTGTATTAATAGAATATACAATGGTATTGCACTTACATTATGAATCAAGATAATCCGAATCGATATCATGTATATTTTCATCATCAGTCTACTTATGTTTTATACCAATTATTTACAATGTATCTAGCAAATCTTACTCAATTTTAGTGAAATAGCTTATCTCCGTATAAAAGCCGCAGGGTTAAACATTAAGGAAAGTTTATAAAAGTATTATAATCTTCGTTATCAACCGTAAAGATTGGTGATAATTTTTCGGATAAAACTATTGGTGTCAACAATTATAAATACCCTTAAAACGGAATGAAACATAATCGAAAATTTATTTTTTCGTATAAGTCAATTTGTTAAGTAAAACAGAGTGTAAGTTAATTATAAAAATAATTAATTTTTGAGTGGCTACACTGATCATTTTTATAACTTTTTAGTAATGCTATATATTTTAAACTTTCGCGATTTATACTATTCATATTTAATATAACGGGTCTTATCGCGATAACTAATAGTAGTAATACCTTTTTATTGCCCGACGTTTCGACGAAGTTACATTCGCCGATCTCGCTGAGCTGATCTCGACGGACAAAAGTTATTATTGCCGCTTAGTACGGGAAGCAATTGAAATTAAAAAACATGCAACCTTCAATCGCGATGACGGATTTAAATTGTCGGCCGCTTGGAACCCGGTGATAAATAAATTTAACAAAAGTGAAGTACCTCGAACAATGTTCGCGCGAACCGATTGTGTTAGTGTGGTGTGCTCCCAGCATTATAGTAACGGTAAAGACAATATTAATATTGTGAGGGTAGGCGAAGAAAACTCGCGCACTCTTCGCCGGAGGGCGCGCGGTACACCAGTCAGCTCGTGACCACGGCGAATGTAACTTCGTCGAAACGTCGGGCAATAAAAAGGTATTACTACTATTAGTTATCGCGATAAGACCCGTTATATTAAATATGAATTTTTAGTAATGCCTTTGGTAATTCTTTGTTAAATGATGATGTTGCTTGATCATCACTCTATTGAATTTTGTAGGTGACATTACTTTAATTGGACACTGAGCAATAATATGTCAACACACAAAAGTTAAAATTCGGAAATGTATTCTGATAATGCGCTACATACTAAATATTATTAAAAAATTCAAGTTATCTAAACTAAATAAGTGCGGAAAAGAGTTTCTTCATATAATGTTTCCAATATTGAAGCGTGTTCCATATTTTGCAATATTCAAAAATCTCATACATATATTTGAAAACTTATTATTAGATGAAAACAATATTATACGATACTGCTTTTATTTCATTATGCATTTTATTAAAATAGAGAAGATCGACGACACCTTATAAGAAATTTATTAAGAATAGACTTGACATCTTTAGACGACATTTCCTCAAAATGAAGTCCGTGTGGCTTAACATATAGTATTGCTTATCAGAGTCTTATTCTGTCTTACTTCGTCGCGAAATCCACATCGTGTATGGTGGTGCGGTCAGCCTTCCTACTCTTTTTATCCACTTTGTTATATAAATCGGATTACACTATAGCTGCAAATTCAAATGAATCAAAAACAAAAAAAGAATGCACTGAGAAAATAAATACAACAAAAAACAATAATGTTTCCGTTGGCCCAAGTAAATATGAATAATTACTCGTACTATATCATTAACTCTATCAAATTAACACCACGATTGACGATAAATTAAATTGGCTTAATGTTCTGAATATAGAAACACTTCAAATAATATTGAATAATATAACTCGTTGGTAACCGCGACTTCGTCTGTGTATATAAATTACTTTGAACAGACTATTTCTTAGAGAAATAATGCAATTTAACACAAATTTTCATCCTTTACGTTTCAAGAATTACTCTCGCGACAAAGGCAGTTCAGTCTTCAATTCTTCAAAAAAAAATTATTCAGCACTATTGGGCGTGAAAAGATTACCAATCAAATAGACAGACAGTTACTTTTGCATTTATCATATTAGTATTAAAGAAACTTGAAATACATTATGGCAATATGGCGCTAACATACGAATATAGTCTTTCATGACTGTAACTATAGAAAAATAGAGAACTTCAGCCTATTGACAATTACTCAGGAATAATATTGGCGAGATTTACACTTACATATAAGTGTAAATCTCGCCAATATTGTTTTGCTCTCAAATTGTGTCTTCGTAAATATTCACATAAGTTGTTTGTCATCATTTTAGGTATTAAATAATTTATTGTCAGTGCCTTATTTTGATACACAGCTTTAGTAACTACTTACGACGTATCTGTTACTAAGTTAGAGAGTTGTTTTATACTAATAAAAAAGTAAAACTTGTTGAGTTGTTTAAAAATCAGTTGCGAGAGTACAACTTGCGCTTGTACGACACTTCGTAGTTGATGGGTATAATACGGGAAAAGCCAAAGGTCACTTGTGTTGTAATTAAAATTACAATTACCGAGGCATAATAACGTAAGTTAGTTTTAATTTTAAATTAGTGAACCAGTCGTATTAATACATTATTGTGAAAAGTTTACTTTTAAGGAAGGAATTCTGAGGCTAAAAAACATTTATAGGAATTAGGAACCTCCTACTATTTGACGTTGGTTGAAAATATGCTTTAAAAAATTTGATAAACTACCCTCATAAGCCTATTCTTCTGTTAAGAAAAAAAAACTTAAAATAACTAATTTGGGCATTTGCTCATATTAGCTATGTTAAGTTTTTTTTCTCCCTACTTAGGTAAATTGAATAAGTATATATGTTTATTTCAGTTTCTTTATATAAATAAAAGTTATAATATATAAGATAATCTAAGATAAAAGTTAAACAAAAGAAAAATGTATTGTTCACAATTATGGATAATTACCGTAGAAATTGTGTCCATGTGGAATTGTGAAAATTCGATTTTTTGAACGACAAATGGATCAGTCTTTCCGTTACTAGTAAAGAAGGTACAACCAGTAATAAGACGTAAAAAAACATATTCCTTTGAAAAATATCAGAAAATTAGAAAATAGTTCCTTTTGTTTAGTAACAAAACTAACTCATTACTACTATTCATAACTATGAATGTTTTATAATGTACCTATATTAGTTAATTAACTCAAGTACGAGAGCATACTAGATCTTAATTCTATATAAAATACATTATTGTAATAATTGATTTCTTGTCCCGATAAAGTGATGTTAACCAAATTTTATAGAAGCCAATTAAAACGTTTACCTTTGTTCCGAGAAATCAAAATATGGGCAGATCGTAAATACAGAATTACAAATGTCTCATTAATATTCTAGGAAACGTACGGATCGGCATTAAACTGAGCAATTTATACATTCAGTGCATAATGGATTATCAAGCATATTTGACGGACATGTTCCAGCGTAATTCGATTTTGTCAACTGGCTGATGTGCGGCGCATACATAATTGTATTTGATATAGACCAATTTAGAAATTGCATTTCCTTACTAATATTATAAAACTAAAGATTTTGTTTGTTTGAACGCGCTAACCTCAGGAACTTCTGGTTTGAATTGTAATATGATTTTGTGTTAGATAGTTTATTTATTGAGGAAGGCTGTCACGCTAAGATTCATGGGAGCAAGCAGCAACCATAAACGCGAGTGAAATCGTAAGGGACAACTAGTTTACAGTAAAATGGCATATTCATTACAATTTAGCGTTTGTTGTAACATTTTTAACAAATATTGACGTTGTTGAAAAAAAATGTCAACAAAACAGTCCAGCTGAGTTTCCTTCGTAGTCTCTTAGGTTTGAGACTTAACTTTTCCGAAAGCGTGGTAGATTCATTTAGAACGAGAGTGTAGATTTCTAATTTGAATAGAAATATTTTGATTTGGATTTAGATAGAGATGACTAATGGTTTGTTATTATTTTCATAAATAGTATAATATTAAAATATGTATTTTTTTAATTAGCTACAACTAAAACCGCATGTTTGAGAGGCTTAACTCAAAGGATTATATTTAATCCAGAGTAGGTGAGGTGCTGAAAATAAAATTAAAAATGCAAAGTTGCGACCATGGTTTTTTCTATACAGTTATATTTTTTAACTAGCTGTACGTTGCGGTTTCGCATTTATGGTTACTGCTTCGCTCCTATGAGTCGTAGTGTGATGTAATATAGCCTATAGCCTTGCTTAAATAAACTATCTAACACGATAAGAATTTTTCAATTCGAACCAGTAGTTCCTGAGATTAGCGCGTTCAAACAAACAAAGTCTTCAGCTTTATAATATTAGTATAGATATTAAATTATACATAGATCTGCGAATATCAGACAATTCCAACTGAACAAAAAATGTATTTAACAGCGTTCATTAAAAGACTCGACATTTAAATCAAACAAGAATTTGTAAATAACGTCAGCTTTTGTACAATTTTCGATATTAAAATGGAACCTCGAAATAACGCAAAAGCTGGAATTTTTAAATTTATGACACGCGGAATGCATCGTACATATCAATGAAAAAATAAGCAGACGTGAAAAATATCTAGTATCTACCATTTCGTTTTTCTGATTGAATGAAATAAACTCACTCGTCATGTGAAATGGCATTTCTTGTATTTTTAACGCTTTCGTTAGTAACTATGAGTAAATGTCAGAAATGTAGGTTAGAAGAAAGTAATAAATACTTAAAAACTTAACGCCAATCAAGTAAAAATCGCGACGTTAGATCGCGTTTGTAGCTTTAAAATAAGCCGGTAAAAATTAAATTAAAAAAAAAATCTATATAGAATTGTCTGTTATTTTAGAATCAAGTCATTGAATTGAATCATGGGGTGTTCACTTAAATCATTCGTAGGATCAATATTTTCATATAAAAATTGCAACCACTGGTTTGGAACGAGGCTGGCCGCACTCTGAGGTCACAAGAGAGGAGACAAGCCTTACTAAAATTATGCATTAAACATTTCAGGAACTCAAAGCAATAATATTCTTGATCTTACCGATTGAATTATTGTAAACAGAATTATTGTCAATTATTATTTAGTCAGAAAAAAATGAAAGAGAAGCTGTCGTGCTTTGAAGGTGTTTTGTTTGATTCTCCGTACCGACTATAAATTGGTATAGTACTCAAAGGCAACACGATAAAAATAAACATAAAAGATAAAATCAATTTAGAAATAATATTCTACATTCTTTATTATTACGAAAGTTACTATTAAATGTATAATACTTAAAAAAATTAACACACGGGGTTTTATTTCCGTTTCACTATAAGAGTAAGTTTATTCGTGAACTTGTTTCAAGGGTCTCGTATACAAATTTGAAGTTTTTCTATTCTTTTATTGTCTGTCTTTCTAAACAGTCTGTTTATCTGGTCTTTTAAATAAAGTCGTTAATAAATATTTCAAGTAAGTTTTAAATAATGTGTCAAAAGGGTATCAAATTACAATTTTTACTGAGATAAATAATGCAGTTTAAATGATGTATACATTGTCCCATTTAACTTGTCACTATTCATGATACCTGAGCATTGTTAATAGTGCCTAGATAAATCCCATTATATTATACATTCAAAAGATATATATCATTAAGTATTCCTACACTGCTAAATGCATAACAGTTTTAATGTAAAACATTAAAAGTCCATCAGGCACAAATTCTTTTGCGACCACGGACTTTTTCTAATACAAGTTTATATATGTACAATAAACATCAGTTAACAGTTTTATTATAAATAATATTACAAATTAGTGAAGTATGTTGAAGTGATAATTGTTATAATACTAACCATGTATCAGTGGGATGTTTCTGAATTATAAATACTAATTTCAATGTTTCTATTTTCAAAAATTAACAATTTTTATTCCGAATTTTAATTACTAAAAGATAACTTTAAAAATCCTTAAAATCCAATATATAAAATTGACCACGTGTATAATATACTTTGTATAAACATTTTCTTTAATTATAAATGTAGATTTTCGGAGGAATAATTCGTTTGCCGAATCATTTAAATGGTACGAGTATAAATATAACTCTATAAACCTCGTTTATTCAGTCAACATAGATTATACATGGATCTATCATGAATACGTATAAATAATTGTAAT
The DNA here is from genome assembly GCA_037950945.1 of Hypolimnas misippus. Classification (NCBI taxonomy): domain Eukaryota; kingdom Metazoa; phylum Arthropoda; class Insecta; order Lepidoptera; family Nymphalidae; genus Hypolimnas; species Hypolimnas misippus. The sequence goes on from JBBEEQ010000001.1 coordinate 14,664,175, forward strand.
CTTTTCATTTTCATTTCTAAAAACCGACATCAACTTAAGAATCAACGAGTAATGGTACTTAATTGCGAACACACAAATTAGTTGCTTGCATACCCGTATTTGTACCTATTCTTCTGTATTATGTAAACGTGCCGTTAGAGCAATACGTGGGAAGAACTTACTCTATCAACGATCAAGTTTGCTTGTGCTCAAGTTTCAAACCGATGATAACGAGCGTAGCGTTCGAGATGACGTCAACTTGTAGAAACTGTAGCTACATGTATCATGTACTTTAGTATGAAGTTCAAATCACGTTTGAAAGTAAATTACTTCATTAATTATCGTACGTAAATTCTTAACATTGTAAATACGTAAAAAGTATATAGACGGACAGTCTTAAGGTAGTGAAACTATGAGTAATCTTAGATGATTTCGGAACCTTAATAATCGGATTATTTTTCATTAGTACACTAAAATGTTACAGATTTTTATGGACGTTTGTTGCTCGCTATCACTCATAGCCTAATGACCTTACGACCTACGACATTTCTTTGAATATTTTATCTACTACCTGTTGTTGTAGTATTCAGTATACTCGTACAACATATTTTAGATTTTAGATTGGACTAAAAAATATTATTTTAATGTACAACATGTACAATATTAATATCTTGTATCTCATATAATCTATCATGTGTCTATTATTTGAAAAAGTTAGCACTAAGATTAAAAAAAGGAAGATAAATAGGTAATAAATTTTAAATTTCACAACAAAAACGTAACGTAAAACGTAAAATCAAAAGTAAATTTTGATCAATGTCTACAACATCAAAAATTTTAATAACTAACGGAAAACTTTTCTCATAAAACTACCAAATGACTGCCTATAGACAGACACGTTTTTGTTGTGAAATTTAAAATTTAGTATCTATTTCTTTTTCATTTTTTTCTTTGTCATAATGGAAAATTGGTACTCAAAGATATTTATATAGAATTATTATCTTATTTAACTAAATATGATAAATTTAAGCTGTACATAAAAAAAGTTATGGTGGTTGAACTATTTAAACTTGATTTGAAAATCAAGAAAATTTGTAACAATAACAAAAGCAATGTTATCTCGAAAACCAGGAAGTTTCGGTCAAGAGGTTATTAGTTTATAACTTCCAAATGGACTCATCCATTTGTCTGAACACGAGCTGTCAAATAGCGATCGTCAAATAGAAACCAGCAACATTTTATCGATAAAAAAAATCAAGCGAAGGAGATTGCGCTAAACATTGTAATACTGCATTGATATGGGTTTGGTTAACTAGCGATAGCACAGAAAAAAACGCGTCAGTCATTCTTCCTGATTTGACTTCGCAGCGCTTGTGCCCTAAAACAATACATTTACAAAACAAGATTTTAACATAAACTATGGGAAATTTTCTCTCATCTAATTTATTACACAAACATTGTAAATTAAGTAGGAAAATAGATATGGTCAAAAACGCTTTTCAGGTCCCATTTCTCTAATATGTTAGCGCTACCGACAATATCTATGTAATTATCAATTTTCATCGCGTTACTTCAGAGCGGCTGCACCTAGTAGGCCATTTCTTTTGTCGTATTTCTAATTGCCCGGAAAAGATTTATGAAAAAAAAAAAATTTGAAAAGTCGTACGAAAGTGGAAAGTCAAGATTTTAAAATGTCCATACAAGAAAGTAAGTCTTAATCACATCCATTCGAATCCAGCTGCAGCTAGTACAGTTTTAAAAATATTTTTTTAATACATATAATTAATTTTATATTTTAAACCTTCGCGATTTATACTATTCATAATTAATATATCGGGTATTTTCTAACCTTTTTATTGTGAGGTTTCAACGAATCTGCATTCGTCGTGGTCACGAGGTGACTATAATATATATAATTAATTTTAAAACAAGCAGCTTAAAACTTAAAATCTAGACTTACCCTATCAAGAAGGCTTTCTTGACGTGGTCGAGGGACAGTCGGAGGGTCTTCATAGCTGATGTCGTGAGGCATGAGGAATCGTGGTAGAACATACGATGCGAGAAACTCGGGTCGCGGTGGAAGCGGCACTCTCTGCCGATGCGGGCCGGGAAACGATTCCGGCGGAGCATTGGTAGCCACTGGAAACATAAAGTCTATTAATTTTTAAAGGTCAACCGAGCAACAGGTGGCTAGTAGATAACTACCGCTTCGGAAGCAATTACTAATATGAAGTAATACTGTAAAAATGTTTTAATATTTGACACAATTACAATTTCATTTTTACAATTAGGTTTGAATGAATTCTGACAAATTTTACTGTTACGTGTAAGTTCCATAGTTAAAAATTATTCCATGATATGCTATTGTTGAATGATTTAATGAATGACATCATATACAAACATTATGAATAACATTTCTTTTTGACCTTGTTTTGTGGTGGTCATATACAACTAATTGGATTTCAAATAAAACATAATCTGTTTTATATATTATAATATACAATAATCATAATATAGTGATATATTTCAATTAAATTAATTCTATAAATTTAGCGTATATAGCGTATGTATTATAGCACAATCGTAAGTTGTAATTGTATTAGAAAAATAATCTATTTTGAGTGAGTGGAAAACATAAATATTGGAGCAGTTTCAATATGACCAATTAAAATGTAAATCACAAAGTATTTATAAATAAAACCTATGCGACTTCGTAGTCATTGAACCGTTGAAGCCTGGCACGACAAGTGACGTGGTAAAATTTATACTTAACAGAAGAAAGTCTTTTAAGTTAAAATTGACAATTTCATATTATACTATACTATTAATAAAAACAATTCAGACTCTAAAATACAGATCCTATAACAGCAGGTTTATATCAATATTTAAATCGATAATAAAATACGAAGGCTAATAGGATAGAAGAGAAGAACACACACAAGACCAGGACAAGAAAATTAATGAGAATGAGTAATATTACATACTAACTGTCCCTTGTGGTTTCACTCGCGTTACTGCTTCGCTCCTATGGGCCGTAGCGTGACGTAATATAGCCTATAGCCTACCTCAATAAATAAACTATCTAACAAAATTTTTTTTTTTTTAATTCGAACCAGTAGTTCCTGAAATTAGCGCGGTCAAACAAACAAACAAAAAAACTTTATAATATTATTAGAGTATAGATTATAATTACCCAAACGAAATGAAAAACCAACATTCTATAGTTACCCATTTCGTGTCGGGACAAATTAGTTCATCTGCAACGCCACGAAATAAATCACGTTTAACTCTATCATTCTACATGTTTAGATACAGTATAATCAAATAGAGAAAAAATGTATCCGCTAAAATGACATAAATTAAGCAATCATAATATCCTAAGTTTCTACCAGTTAACTACTTGTATACTAGCTGATTTAACCAGAAAACCGTCATCTTTTTTTGTTTTTGAAGGCAATATTTAAACACCATTTTCTTGTATAAATTTAAGAATTACGCTTAATTAATTTGTTATAGTGTACATACTGACGAATTTTAAAAGAGTAAATAACGAGTTTCTTGTTGGTTCTTCTCGGTAGAATCTAAATTCCAAACCAGTGATTGCCTCCCATTTATCTAAATATATATTTCTTGTATTGGCGATTCAAAAATCCTTATCAGATCTTACTTGAATAAAGTATATTTGATGATAATAATTTTTCTATTTCTCGGGAACAGTATTTTTTCTTAATGTGTGGTACCCAGTGCCCTTTTGTGTAATCTTAATAGTGGTATGCAAAATTTCATGATTATCAGTTGAGTAGTTCAAAAAATTGAAATGAACACGTGCATTTAAATTATTAGTTAGGAGCTTTTTTTGTTCTAGAACGTGTAGCAATACTAAATCCAGTACTTTATATAAGCGAAGCTAGTAGAAATTATTCATTGTTCATATTATTTCAAATGCATACAAGTTTTTTGATTAGAAGTTACGAACAGGAAGCTAGTTGATGAAAATTATTGCTATTAAAGCATGAAAAAGGTTGGTAGCTTGAGTTATTTTTTTATTTTGATAAAACATCTTTTTTATGTGTTCAATTTGCCTTCGAATTCCATATCTAATATTACGTCAAGTCTTGTCACAGGCATAAAATAAAAATGTTTACGTTTAAGGATTCCAGAAATTGCATTATAAAAAAGATTCTAAAAATATCGCTAGTACGTATGTATGTATTATTATATATAGTATATAACTAAATCAAAAGGTAATGGTAAGTCAAATTAAAGATCAGACAAGGTGTGAACTAGGCATGTATTGGATGTTTTACAAGCGTTAGCATAATCAATATAACGAAGTAAAAAAAAAACATAACTAAATTTTTAAAATTATTTTTCATAAATGTAAAGTCCATACGTACATCTATACGAATGTATAAGATCCAACGTTGCCTCAGAAGCACCTTGTGTAATCCCTATACGATTGCAGTTAAAATTAAAGAAATTAATTGTAGAACATTGTTTCCTCCACTCTAAACAAAGGAAATTAATAACTGAAATGCCTTTTCTATTACGTACATGTGTACGTCTCAGCATATTTCATTCAAAACCAATTTTCCTTATACATTTTATACGACTTGGCAAATACGTTATGAAAACCCAGGACTGCGGTCAAACTAACTTTATTTCTTTACTTTAGCAATAGAAATATATTCCCTAAGGTTATAAAGTAATAACATTTTTCAAAATAATAAATCTGTTCTACCAGGGTTCATTTGAAAACAAATTACACGTATCGTGATATGCTCTTTAATAAATGTTGCAGGATTTAATTATCCACAAACGTTGAAGTATAAAATAAAACAAAATTAAATTGGTCGAAAAAATAAATCGAGAAATCGTGATTTTTTGTGCAAATTTTGAACAGTAAAAAGTAAAGTGTTTTACAAAGAAAAAGTCAATAAAATTAGTCGCTAAAAGAAAGATGATCTAACTATTAATCTACGCTTTGACCTATTACTAGATAACTGGTAAAAACTTCGTGTCTCTTATCTCCTCGTAATTTATAGATTTAAAAATATATATCTATGAATTGCGGAAAGGTATTTTATTAAATTATAAATACCTTTTGTTTTATAAAACAATGATATTAGAACCTTGACCTATGTTATTTTGGAAAGTAACGTTTGGAAATATTGACGTCAACACAACTCATTAATGCTAAGACAGGAGGTTAATTGTGTAAAGCTGTCAGTATTAATACATGCCACATTTTGACAATTAAAAGAGGCGCATTTTGGTATATATAAAAGCAGTAAACTTTTAGAATCGACTATGTTTTGCGATATAATATAAAATTAGCTGCCTAATCGAAATGCAAATCTGTAACGGTTGAGGTCATATAGAGGTACACGGATAGAGATATAAATTCGCGTGGGTAGTTTGATACTCCGGTTATTCCGTGTGTTTTAATTTGTTTTTATATTTTGCAATGTATAGTTATTAGCTTTAGGTTATCGGAGTTTTAAATTAGAGCGATCTACTAATCCATTGAAATATTGAAAATTATAATTCGTAACGCAATTAAAAGATTAATGGAGTCACTCATTAATGTCATGTAATTATTTAGTCTTATTGCACGTAATATTATTCAAATTCTGCACTTTCAAAACTTTATGTATCTAGAATTGTAAATAATTTTTAATTTAAATTGCGCTTTTAGAACTTTTCAGAAAATAGCAAAGTTATGCTTATGTGAGTTAAGTAACGAGCACGTTGTTTAATTTTTTTTTCTTTAAATTTAAACTACAGAAATTATATAAAAGCACGTTGTTTAATTTTTTTTTCTTTAAATTTAAACTACAGAAATTATATAAAAGATAAAGTTTCCGAATGACGTTCTTCGTGTCTAACAAAGCAACAAGCGCGCCTGTTCTCAGGGATCGTTTTACGTAGCGACGTGGCCTGTGAGGGTTGAAACAAGTGAAAAGTTGTACGAATTGAAAACGTGTACCTAGTATTATTGAATACGTAAATCTGATAGCCACAAATGAAGGCATAAGCATGGGAATGAGGTAACTATACTACTATTTTGTAAGGGTCTTACAAAATGCTATAATAGAGTTTTTATAAACGTAACATATTTATTTGGTTACTTAAACTATATTAACTTTTAAGTACATATATGACCTTTGAAACATTACAAATAAACACGAAATAAACATCTCCGTAGATTCACGAGAAAACGGCGTTATTTTCTTATCCTTTTAAGGTGTCTGTACTTAAAGAGTGTTAATGGATGCTTTTATTTCCTCTGCTCGCCCGTCTATCCGTCTATTTGTGTATTTATCTTTATTCATTTCACATTAAAGAGATTTACACAAACGTTACTAATCCCATTGACATGACGTTTGATCTAATGGTAGCCTATTTGCTAGTTTCCGCTAAACTCATAGAATAAATAATAAATTAATAATATCTAGAGAAGTACATGAGAGCATGTTTTTGTTTTTAACATTTAGTCACAGTAGTTTTTATTTGAAAAACAACTACGAAAATAACCATTAACTTTAAAATAAATCTTTAATATATAAAGCATATTATACAATACCAGAATATTTTGACGACAAAGAGGCGTGGATTTGATACGCGTTGATTTTCTATCCGGATAACAAATTTAAAATGTAATAAAAATACATTATGTATAAATATGATTTTAAAAGAGTTACTATCGAGTTTCTTGCCGGTTCTTCTCGGTAGAGACTACATTCCGAACCGGTGGTAGCTTAATAAAAATTTAAAAAATATATGACATGTAACTTGACGCTAAAAGCGCTTGACGCTAAAAGTGCTTTAAAAGCCCATTTGAATAAAGTATGTTTTGTGTTTGAGTTTGAGTTTAATTTACTAATATAATGAATTTAAAAAAATATCTGAATGAAAAATAAATACATAAAAAGACAATTGAAATTGCTACAATTATATGTCTCCTGTTTTTGTATATAATTTATCGTTTGATATATATCGGTCATGCGATGTAATCAAAAAAAGTGTCCGAGGAAAACGCTAGAAAATTTCATTGTATCCATTGATTTTATTGACATTTATTTGATTTCTATTGTTATGTGCATTTACGGGTTGAAGGTTTCACGCAAATGAAAAGCTTTATTTAATCAAACGGTGAATTGTTTTATTACCTTCGGCTTTTAATTTGGTCATAGATTATTTTCGAGAAAAATAAATTAAATGGCAAACATAAATATGTATGTTTACTACAGATTATGACGTCTGTTAATTATTTCATATTCATTAGTAGTAAATAAAAAAGGGTCAATCAGAGAATAGAGCACCTTTTTGCCTTCGAGGCGCGTAAAAGTTATTTAACCAAATCAGGGGAGTATTACGGGGAGATACTGTTATCGCAATACGATATATTTTGATACTTGATTTGTTTCGTCTTAGTACAAAAATAAGAAATCAAAAATTAGAAGTCAAAATATGTGGCATTGCGAAAGCGGTAGCTCATCGTAATTTGCTTACAGTTTTTAAAGTCAATAATATAGAAACGCATGAAATTACACGAAAATTAACAATCAATAGATAAGAGAAAATAAATAATTTTTGAAGACAAATACAAAGAATAAATAAAAAAAATGGGTACTTTTACATTACAGTTCACATCACGTTGCATAAAATAATAGTTCACAATTAATTTAAACTGAATGTAGCAATATAAAATGATTGATTTTTTAAATTATTTATACCTCCTTAAAATCAAAATGTAAAAACAGCGTATAGAACTTTAAATCAACAACAGATAGAAAAGAACCGTCTCGAGACTCTTCTAATAAAGATAGAACCAAGTATCCAATCAGAACGAATTCATTGTAAGATTAACTAATTCCATTGTGCCATTTGACTTCAAAGTCTTAGGAAAAGATTAACATCTTAAGAGAAAATACAATCCCGGTCAAGCATTCCCAGTTGTATAATGGACGCAATGACCCCGGATAACGCATGTAATGTCATTGTTGATTCCACGGAGAAATGTTAATCGAGCTTCGACACTCCACTGTGAATAGGGAAAAGCTATCAATTAATTGATCTTTGAATGCATTTAACAGGTGACAGGTGTTTGATATTGAGCAATTATTTTATTGAGAAAAATGTTTTAAATGAGAAACGTTATCAATATAGTTATTACTTATTTGATCTGTAACTGCTCACGTATTTAAACGTTTTGGAAAAGTATATTTATATGTTAAACTAGCTGGTGCTCGCGACTTCGTCAGCAATGTCTGTGATGCCTACGTCATAGTAGCTTTAGGCATGCAAAGTCACAGCCCGATCGGTTTAAAATTGACAAAGTTTCATACAAAATTTCATCCCCTATTTTATCGACTTGGGGGTAGAATTAATCAAAATCCTTTCTTAGCAGATGCTTATGTCATAACATCTACTTGCATAGTAAATTTTAGCCCGATCCGTCCCGTGGTTTGGGCTGTGCGTTGATAGAGCACTATGTCAGTCACCTTTGAATTATATTTATAGATATAAAATCAAGTTTTACTTTTAATCGTTATAAGTATATAGGAATTATATAGTCATAAATATTTAAAAATTGAAAGTAGTGTCCGAAATTAGAAAAGAAAAAAAATGGTTGAATGTATTTTTAATTATATTAAATTAACTTATATTATATATGGTATATATATACTTAAAAGTAGTATTTACTGAAAAGTGGTAGGTATAGTAATATACGTATACTAGCATAATAACCAAGCCAAGTGTTGATTATACGTTATTTATATATAAATATATAATATATAAATATATAAATAACGTATAATCAACACTTGGATTGGTTATTATGCTAATATACGTATATTACTATATTTACCACTTTTCAGTAAACACGAAACGAAACTCATTTCAACAACCGGGAAATATTAACACAGCCTGCATGGTCAGAACAAATATGTGTATATCGGAATAAATGCCCCGAGCGGTAGAAGCACTCATACAGACTAAAACAAATAAAATCTGTTAAGTTATGTTCTACAGCGAGCTTCATAAACCACGTACCACGTAGCTAGTACATACACGTATATCTTAAAATTGTGATTGGAGTTGACATTGATAGATACATACCTTAGAGTTAAATATTTAATATAATATTTTAAAGAGATAAAATTTGTATGAAATTTTGTATGCAGAGGATAATCTGTGAAACTTTTAATTCGATTGGATTTTTTTTTTTGTTTTGGTTAGCTTGTTTATGGACTAACGTTATATTACATCATGCTACGACACATAGGATAGTATAAACCAAAACCGCGAGGGAAATCGCGAAGGCCGACTAGTTGGTAAATAATACCATTAAAAATAATGTTATTAAATTAACGCCATCAAGATGACACCTTTAAAATGTGGTAACAATCTGGACTTCGAAATTCTTATGAATACGGGAAAACTCCTAAATAGAATGTGAGGATGATATTGATCAAATTATATGTGGTTTATAGATTGATAAATAGCTATTAGGTCGATAGACACTTAAAGACTATGTATTATGATTCGTATTTCTCTGTTTTGTGATGTCTTTTTTAAGTGGGAATTATTTTTATAACTTTTTTTTTTACTCATATAACTCCTAGGTAGCTTTAGGAAGCTGTGGCTGGCAAAAATAAGACTGGCTAAAGCAACGAAAAACAACTTTTGTAAATCCTTTTGAATGCCCGAAAGCAAAACTTATATGTGTAATTCTCACCTTAGGCAAGTCCTTATTAGATTTAAAAATCTACAAAATATAAAAGAGGAAAATATCAACTTGGTTTTCCTTTTACGATTGCACAAAAGCAATGTTCCCTGTCCTTTTTTTAACGTAAGCCGATTAAAATATTCTTTTAGAAAAGGTGAGTCGTATATCATAATAGGATTAACCTTCCGCAAGAAGAGATGTTCTTTGAAGGGGTTACAGGAACTTATGTTAGTAAGGAATTCTATGCAAGTGCATTTTCTGGAATCGCGAAAGCTTATTAATTTATTCTACAAAGGAATTATTTCAAAAGGAACCAACATACGCAATGCCTATATTATAACGAAGTATAATAATATACTCTACTTTTAATTTACTATTGAAACATAAATATACGATATTAAAAATGAAATTATGTTTGCTATTACTTTATTTTAATTATACATAATAATACTCTATTTTTATCTACAATCATTACGAACTTGTTTTTATTCATTACAAACAGGATGGTATATTTGAATAGAAACGTATACAAATCGAAACAACTTTATATAAAATTGATCTCGTGTTAGTGAAGGAAAACATCGTCGTGAAACTTACACGTGTCGCAAAACATTCTAGGATATGTACAATAGTACATATGTATCCGACAATCGCAATGTAGGAGCGTATCCATCTTATTGAAAAGACGACACATGTAATATATCTGTTGTATTTGCTCAGCAATAGGATATTTATATAAATAGTATTTGAATTTATATGTATTATCATTGAAATATTGCAATTAGATAGCAAAATAATCGACAAAGTGCCGGGTCACGTTTACGATTCCTTAGTTGCCTGTGACATTATCACATTTGGACTGCCATTATACGGTTTACCATTTGTTGTAACACATGGGTAACAACATTTTACATTTGAATTTGTACGATACTTCCCCGTTTATGTCTGTAAGTATGTTGGTCGATTATTATTCGTTAACTTATAAAGTCTACTCATGTAGTTTTCCTTTTAAATATATTATATGGACTACTATCGTGATTTTTTCTCGTATTTTGAAGCAACGACTTAGTTGACAAAGGATGGGGGATTTGACAAACAAAAATTAGCACTTTGTAGCTTAATTATCTGCAAACTTGAACTATCCAACGACAGATAGACAAAGGGCCACACTGATACTTCAAGGGAGGCACCCTTGAAGTATCAGTCTGGCTATGGAATTCTAAAAATTTACTGCTAACAACCTTACGGACTTAGTTTATTGTAGTATTTAAGAAAGCTTATTAAAATGATAAGTTTGTGTAGAAGTCAAGTTCGCTTTGAATAACTTTTGTAATTTTAACTCGACTGTAAAATTACTCATTAAACAAACATTCGAATAATTATACGCATGTACATATGTGGTATGTTACATGGCTTTTTTTATTTCTATTATTTGCGTAACATTTCATATGGAGAGATAAAGAGGCCACTAATATAGTTTAAAGAATAACATGTATTTTGGTCTTTTCTAGAATTTCGCTGTCTATATTTTAGTATATCTGTTGTTATGTTCTTGCACTAAAAATTGTGCTTCATGTACACGATAAACATATTCTGTAATTATTTATATATAACTTGGTTTAGCTTTAGCTTATGTACTGGGTCAATATTTTTATTGTCAGAAATGAAATGTTTACCAGTATTAACTAAGGCGAAGTATATAAAAAATATTACATTAAAACTATAATAAAACGCAAAGGAAGTCACAAGTACAAGCTTATTTTATAAAAAAAATAACAAACTTGATAATTTTATAGAAAATATGAAAGGAATATATATCGGAGGATTTTCCAGTTTGTTTAACGGAAGCTAAAAATATACCTACGTATAAACATAAACACAAATATGCTTGTGATAATCGTCACAAATAGAAATAGTCAACATCGTAAAGGTATATAATTTTTAAGTTCTTAGAAATGAATATAACGTGCCTATTACCTACAGACGTCACTCTGAACCAAGTTAAAATTGCTTCAGGGGTGGTCAAGTTTTTTTGCGGTTAGAACTCCAGAGAAACTTCGGCTTGTGAATGTTAAAGCTTATATTCATCTCGACCGTTTTATTTAACCTACTTCGTAGAATATGCCTATGAGAAAAAAATGATAATTTTATTTACTTGTTTCTTCTACAGAACCTTGATAAAAGTGTTTGAATGATTTTATGATTAAAATATCATTTATTTACAATCAGAATGAAAGAGTTGTATCTCATATTGTTGTATTTACATTAATGGCCCCATCTACTTTAAACGCTACAGGTAAATGTCGAAATGATGGAACGCAAATGGAATACAAAGTGTTTTGATTAAATGATTATTTAGATACATTGTACACAAATGAATATATATATATATATATATATATATATATATATATATATATATATATATATATATATATATATATATATAAATAGATAATTAATTGCAAATGCATCGCCTGCGCAGTTTTAAAACTTATCTAATTTTATATTTTGAAGAATGGAATGTTAAAGTAGGTTAGTATGTTAACCAAAAAACTCGCTATTTAGATACACAATATCTCCTTTTCTCGAAGCCAAATAAACAGCGAGAGTCGAAACTCCTCCATTTCGAGCAAATTAAGGTATTAATAGCCTCCTTTTTTTTATTTCTCAAACTTAAAAGATTTAATGTTTTGTGAACAAAAACTTTTTTTCAGTATTAATTACAGAAGATTAATTATAACGATTAATGTTTTTATGCGTAAAACAAAATAATATCTGTTCTTTTTTTCTTCTATTTATAATTAAAAAGAGTTCTCTTTGATGTTTTTTTTTTATTGAAAGAATTTAAAAATATAAGTAGGTATATCGGCTATGTATTTCATTTACTTTTACATTCCAATTACTTTGTTATGTATCAGATCCACTTTTTCTGCATATTTTACATCAGCATCGCAAGCTACAGTATTGTAGGCTGAAACCGATCAGACAGAAGTTTCTAATCGGTATTGAATATTATTTTTATTTGTTAAATACTAGTCAATTTTTTTTATTGTAAGTCAACTTTAATTTAATAACAATGCGGAAAATAACCGATAACAAAGTATCCTGTAGACTTCTAATATTAAGTTACCGGTGGAGCTACGAAATTTTTCGGACATTAAAAATTCTTTGCCTATGATTTGTTTTCTACGATTGCCGATAATCAAATTATGGTCGTAATATTACTGGGTTCGAAAAACTCTTTGACTTGACGGTATCAGAAAACCCTTTCGAGGAAACCGTGCCATACTGTTTTCTTTCAAATGGTGTGAGTGACGTCATCTAAAGACATAAACCACTAAATAACATGCAACGTCATCGTAGGAAACCAAAGACTTAAGTTGTGCCAATTCCGCGGAGACACATCAAATCTTTAATTAATAAATAAAAATATTTCAGTTGAAATATGTATTTCAAATGAAATGTAATTTTATTGAAAAGGACGACGACTTTCTCGTAGAATATGAAAATGTTATTCGCGACGAATAATCTCCATCGATAATTTCAGTTTCTATTTCCTGTATTAAATTTTGATTCGCAAAAGTTTCAGTTTTACTATCAATATTTTGCAATATAATGCTTAATCTCCGTTTAAAAGCCTTTTAATACCTTGTTACAATGCCTCGCTTTACCAATATTGAAATGGTTATTGATTTACGGATCAGAGTCCGCTTCTAGGAAATAATAAAAAGGTTTTCATTTTCAATATTCACTTTGAGTGTCATGGTATGATGAAACTTTTAATATGTGGAATAATATTTAAAATTAACGAATATGCTTTTTAGTTTAAATTTGATAAAATGTCCAAATTATTTTACTTGTATTCTTTATATAATAATGATTATTATTAAACAAAGTCTAAAAACTTTATGTAAATCTACGAGTTTGAATAAACGAATAAGATTACTGTAAAATAGGCCAAGGTCCTGACGGAGCAGAGGCCGTAGACAAAGTAATGTACCGATTGACTACGGGCTTTGTAGAAAAGTCAAAGTGTACATATGCTCTTGTCCCTCCTATGTATGAGAATGTTAGTTTCGTTGCATAGTTCTAAACTACTGAACGGAACTTGTTAAAACTTAACAGTATTATAGCTAACACATCAGAATCGACTATAAATTTATAAGTATTTAGAAACTTATAATCAGACGAAGTTGCGTGAGGTAGCTAATAAGACGTAAATGTTACTAACCGAATACATAACTACCAAAACACATATATACGCTACGACATCGCGTCGTGGCACGTTACGGCGTCGAGAATCAAAATTTTCTGTTTGATTTTATATGAAAAATCACATATACGATTATATGATTTTTCATATAAAATCACGACACATCGTAATTTTTTACGATACACGTCGTAGATTTTCACGGCGCAACGTCGTGTCGTTTCACGTCATCGTAACGTGCCACGTGGCGACATCGCATCGTTATTACGTGTTTCGGCTCTTGTCATGAACATACAATTTAATATGTGTACAAATTAATTTGTCAATCGCGACATAATAATGACATGTTTTTCATCATCAACATTATAAAATGGAAACCTAGGTTTTATCATAATATTTTCTTTGTTTTAATTAAGGAAGTTAAAACGTTGCAAAATTTTGCAAATTTAAAAAATTAGATAGAATAAATTGCTAAACAATCGATTAACACTTTTATAAGTACCATTCTTTTCTATTAACGCAATAATTAGGTACGCTTAAACAATATTAATAAGTCAGTGTGTCTACAAAAAAGTAGACACAAAGTTTTGTTACGAAAAATATTGTATTTATAAGTTTTAAAAAGTTTTTGCAAAAAAAGTTAAACATGACCGCAATTGCTTATCAGGGTTCAAAATATAGCGAAAAATGTAATCGTAAACCGATAAAACGTATCATAACATTATTACTTAGTATCTAACACATAAAGGCAAATAAAAAAGAATAAAAAACTAATCAATTTTCATTTATCATTTTCAGTTCAAAGTTACGAAAATGACGAAATCATATATCAAAGCGTAACAGGTGTCAGTCGCTCGCAGTCTCGTTGAAAAGTAAAAACTCGCCATGGCCCGATAAATTGAATTTTTTAATCGCACAGCAAAAGAATTTCCTGAAATTTTGCAGTTACAAAGAAACTTTTTTCACTTACCAGGTGGGCGGGCTAAGGCGCACGCCAGCGCCGCAGCGATGAGAGCCAGCAACGTGTGCATGCCTCGGAATCTCGTGTACATTCTGACGATGTTTACTGCTTTTGCAACGAGTCCTGTCGCGCACTCGCGCACCGATCGATACCCGCCCACATGATAACCGCTCGCTATCAAACAGAATGCCGTATCTCTCATTCCATAGGAAACAAACGACTTAGACCCATTGAAATAAACGTTATCGTACCGACTTACTGCCTTCCTCACATAAAAATGAAACAGGATTGTGCATCCGATAAATAAATGATGTCGCAATAACGACTCTTTTACAGCAGCGTAGAGTTCAAAGTACGATCGTCCGTAGATATCATCTGCGTTCTGAATGAAATCTTACTCCTTAAATGACGTTGTGTGTCCATGGGCAACATGAGATAGTTATTAGTCAACACCCTTATGTTGACTATGATAATCATCAGAATGGTTTACGTTGATTAGAGTTTTTTTTTTTATTGTACGTGGTAATATAACTTAGGTATAATCAAAAGTCGGAGCCAATATTAACTCTAGCATTCTATCATACAAGCGAGTATCGACTAACCTAATCTAACCTTGATCTTGCGTGAAAGTTTTTAGAAAAGATATACTTAATAACTTAGTGCTTCTAACGTTCTACAACTTAAAAATGATTTAAAATAAGTTATGCGTGTCGTCTTTTAAGTATTGTAATCGTGTTTTTAGCTATTGAAAGAATAATAATGCTTTGTGAAATAATTCGCAAAAACAGATACCAGTAATAATGTAATAAGCATAATATGATAATAGTATTTGTTTAGTATTAATATTTTAGTAGCACATTGTGCATATTAAAAACTATTATTTGAAAGTTTCTTAATAAAAAACAAAAAATGGCAGAAAAAAGAGTTAAAATCCTTCGATAATAACTGATCAAAGAAATGATAAATAGAATGTTTATTTTCCAACTTGCTGTCATATGATTGCTTTCTGCACTGACAACTCGTTTTACAAAAACTACTATTGCGAATGATACTGTCCGAACTGTGCACTGTGTTCCAAGTGATGCCTAATTAATTACAAAGGGATACTATAATTTCGAAATAGGAATTAATCAGATAGCGACTCTTTATTTATTTTAATGATTATTTTTTATGGGCATTATATATTTTCTATCATTGTCATTATTTTATTAGAAAGAGTTTTTTCATCAGTTACATTTTTAGAAATAAACATTTACTTATGCGAGTTTCAACCCTGCTGCGGCTGCGTCGTAATTTGTATGGTAAACTTTAACATTTCCACGTGTGGATTAGAAACAAAATAATATGTTAACAATTTCATATAGCAAGTATCGCGTCTTGTCAAAGAATTTATTGCAATAGAAACTTGTTAACAGTTACAAACTATGAAAATGCTTCACTAAGTAGTTATATATTATACAACATCGCGCAACACCGCTATCTCTTTAGATTCATTATAAGTACATTATCAAAAAATTTGATATTGCGAGTTCACAACTCATAACTTTATTATTGGTGGAGCATCCTTGCTGTCCTTGCTGGTATAACTTTTAGCTTTTTTTTTAATGAATTTGAATCCCGCTTAGATTAACAAGAAATTATGAATTAATAATTTTAAATCAATTGTTATTACTTTTAAGCTAGGTATATTTTATATTTACATATAAAAGTTATAAATAAAGATTTAAACAGATAGAACGATTCATAAATGAGTAATCCAGCACGTATATTAGAAAGTGTAATATTTTTTATAAATTTTTCATTCAAATCGAATGCTACGAAAGAATTATTAGAACCTATCTGTTAAATAAGAATAAAAACTAGAAAATTTAAATGAAGTTTTCGCTGCAAGAGTTAAAAAATTTAAATTATTTTATTTATTTTTGGATTTGCTTTATCTATCATCACCATGCAAATTGTCGAATTTTACCGCTGCGAAAGTATGCTACAGTTTGACGATTAAAGGAGGCGTTTGAGTGGAGAAATCTAATTCATACTGTAATCATATTGCATGTTTTGATAGCGTTGGCTTGCATGAACTAGTTTCCTGTTTCCTTCGAATAATATTTTAGTTATTGCAGAGCTCCTTCAAACACAAATCAAAGCTAGTAAATAAAAGTGCTGATAAAATATCCCTCATTCAGTGCCGTAACTAGAGCGGTGTCAGCGGTGCGGTCGCGAACTTCGCGATTTATCAGATTATGTACATTCTGTATCTATTAAAAGGATTGAGACTACATTGAAATAAAAAAAATATTATGGACCTGCTAGCTACGTATAAAAAGTTATATTAATTACACGTGAAAATATAAGCTGTGAGAGAAAAATATATATTAGACTGACAGTGGCAAGAGACATGTGTGTTGAGCAATTTATGTGAGTTTTTCATCGCTTTTTTGTAATGATTAATATCAGATATAATATGTTCTCATATGGTTTAATGTGTGAGTGTATATTGATATATGTATTTAGCACGGCACATGATCGTTGTATCACGCTATATAACTCACGTATAATGATTGTGACTCAGATAATCGAAGTACCTATAATATTTTCGGATTACCTAATCTTCAATTATATATTTGATTATTCAAAATTCTACTTTTACTTAAACTAAAATGTAGTCAACCGACTGCAAAATTAGGGCAGGTTTTCAATTCGTAGTGCATGCTTTTTAATGTTTGTTGTCTCAAAACATCTCTATTTCTTAACCGATTTTGATAATTATTTTTATTTGAAAGAGTATACTTTCAGGTTAGTTTCGTAGATTGGTATAAGCATGTCATTCATATAAATTAAATTGCATATTTTGCTTTTAAAAATGCGAATTCATACACAAAATCATTTTATTGTAAAAGATAGGTAAAAAAAATTAAAATATTAAGAGCACTATTTTAGGAACTCGAATCGGGCGCATTACGTACTAATTAAAGCATTACTATCATTAAACCGTATTCCCTGCAAGAAAATAGACATATCCTGAAATTTTCTGATGACATCTTTACATATGTCTCTCATATTACCATAGTTAAAATTTTACAATGTTAATAAAAACTTATGAGACTATAACTATACAGCAAAAACATATATGAGTATTTAAGAAATATACGGATATGCCAAAAACATCGTAGAATCTTTGGAATTCTCTGGGATAATCTGGGGCAAAAGTGTTATCAATTAACCATTTGAAACTTTTACATTGAATTTAGAAAAATCAATGATGAATTTTGAAATATTGTTCGAAGTGATTGGTATTCTGGGTGCCAAAATCTATTGTAATATATTACATAATCATATCATTGTATGTTTTATTTGAATATTTATTGACTCAAATAACTTTTTAAATTATAATAATGAATGTGAGTATGTAATGAATTAGTTGGTGCCCACGACTTCGGCTGCTCTGGACTAATGCTTCAAGTAGTATTTTTTTCTCCAAGGCTCTATGTAAAAAAAAAACTTTATACCAAAATTTATTAACATTGATTCTGCGGCTTAGTAGTGAAGGCGTTACAGGCCGAAAGAGCTAGACACGTGTTCAACATGGTTTTAATGCGTCTTTTGTAGTATGACATGATGTTAGAGTTTCAGTGTAAGTTGTAAAAAACAATTGAAGCATGAAAGACTTTAAGAACAAAAGATGGTTTTTCTAAACATCTTATAAAAACGTGTTAAATAAGTCAAAAGCAATCATTTTTCATTTTTTTTACCTTATTAGAAAAAAAATCAGAAAAGTGTTTCTTCTATTGTCTTACACTTTTTGTTATATTTTTACAAATAGCTTAAGATGTGTAACTTTTAATAATGCCTTATAGGATTATGAAATTAATGTTCTACATATTATTTTGGATTTGTTGTAAGAGGATTTTCAATGTAAAATTATTTTCCACTTTTGTTTTCTAAAAATATAAGATCGTTCTGTTACTGTTTGGTAGCGAATGTAACGTACGTATTTCGCTTTATTAAAAAAGACCTCAGTTTTCCTTATTAACTAGAGTTCAATTTAAAGCTTATATTAGAAGGCCAAATTGAGAAAAGGAGCTTAACTAAACAGGCGTTCTACGTAAACGCGAACGCGATATCAACGTAGCGCGGTGCCGTGCCATCGTTTCGCGATCGCGTTCACTTTATATCGCCTACTCAGGACGTCACCTATCACATTTTCAATATTACTTTTTAATTTTTATTTTATGAAGTTATGAATATTTTATCTTGCTAATATAAATATTATATTTTAAATATTTATACTCAACAAGTGGTTAGTTGCGAGTTCTTGGCGCAGAGTCTGAAAGATATGATTGAGATGTTATTCTATTTCGAATAGCCTGTTAAATAGCAGCCTCTCGCAAAGATAAAAAGTTATAAATAATTTACAAAACAATGTATTTTATGTATTTGATTTTTCGAAAAAAATGAAAAATTTTATCTTTAATTCAAATCATACTGAATTTCCTGAATAATTTTAATTTGGTCTCACCATGAATAGTCGTATACTTTTCGACCGACTTCAAAAAGAAGGCGGTGCTTAATTCGTAGTTTTTGTATTTTTATTTTTGTTACCTTAGAACTCCATCAATTCTTAATCGATTTCAAAAACTCTTTTTTGAACGGGTATAGTCCCATTGGTATCAAAATCGATTGAGTAGTTTGATTTTAAAATTGTAATAAATGTAGTCGTTTTCTTAAAAAAGGTTTTAATTATTTATCAATGTTTTTTTTTATTATTTTATACATGGTTAGTTTATCTCGTATACAATCAGGGTTAAGTAATCGGATGGCCTATATTCAGAGCGCATTGTCGTTCTCGTTACCTCCCCATACATACGATGAGATAGTATTGTGTAGCTGTTTTCTATACTTACAACTATTTTTAGAATGACCTATGCGTTCCACCAAAGGAATTTAAATTAGATATAAGTACATTTCACTGGAAAATAAGTTTTGGATACCATTTCATTTCGTAGAATTCTTTAATCTTGTAAAAATGAAAAGAATATATTTCCTGGGTAGAATTAGGAGACAAAAAATACGATTGCCATACAATTATCTGTACAAATATAAAATACAATATTGTTATGTACAAAAACTTCGGGTGACCGAAGGGTTGGCAGCTACCTTGGCCAGCATATCAGTCTGGTCATACAAAGAGGTAATGTTGCCAGTGTTTTGGGCACCTTGCCTCACGGTGACATCGATAGTTACTTAGGTTTAATATACATAGTTATTTTTAGTTTCTCTTTCTTTTTATTTTTAATAGAATTATTTGCTTTTTTATATCTAGGTTATTGTAACATATGCATATAAATAACTTGCAATGTTTTTTTGAATAAACACTTAGAGAATATTTTTATTGACATTAAATTCTCAATCTATTCTCAATTTGCCAAAAGACACTATAAGTGTGCGTAATTTCATACTATATATGTAGGTACTATTTTACATACTACATGAGATAATGCCCGCTGACAGACTGACAGACGAACAGGGTGATAGCAATAGGGCCCCGTTAGCACCCTTTGAGTACGGAACCTTAAGAACGGAAGATCACATCTAGACGATACGGTGCTAAATATAAAGTTTTAACATTCTACGTCTAATTTTTAACCGATTTCAAAAGAAGGAATTTAAATTGTATATATTCACATTTCATCACAAGAAAAACTACTGGTTGCCGCGGCAATCCGAGAAATCTTGTGGTTTGCGCGCGTAGTCGCATGGCATGGAAAAATTCGCTACGTCAATAATTTAGCGCGGAAGCCCGAGAGGTACCTATTGTTCGGTGCGACTGCGGGGGTTAGAATGAGTGAATGAATTTATTATTTGTTTCAACAACACAAAAATAAATAAAAGCATGCAGCAGTTATATAAAATACTAGCTACTATATATACTAATACTAGCTGCACCTCGCACTCCCGTTTATTCTTACTGCTTCGTTCCATGATAAAATATAGCCTACGGTCTTCACAGGCTTTCTAAGGCAAAGAGGATCTTTCCAACGGACCGGTAGTTTCAGAGTTTACTTACCCTTTACATATATATTTTACTTCATAATACAAACAAATTTTACTTCATAATATTAGTATAGAAAGAGAGAATTAAAAAACAGTTGTAACATAATCATGTACCAACTCGACTGGAAATTACAAATGGATTTGGATACAGAGTTTATCTAGATACAAGTTATGTTTATCTACTTATTCAATTACACTTTTGTGTCGCCAAAGCAAAAGGGGAATAGGTCAAGCAAGCTGCGGAGTAGTGCACGTTTTTATATTCTTCTCTCATTCGCGCAAACGGGGTTTTAAGTAAATATGAAAATTAAAAAAAAACAGCTATGTAATGAGCACAAATTTAGACCACATAATGTGTAACACCAAATACGAACTAATTCAGATAATTGTAAAAGGCTCGATACAAGAAGGCCGAAGAAGAACATCTTGGCTCCAAAATTCTCATCAAGGGTAAAGCAAAAGACCAATCACTATTTAAAGCAGTTGTGTCCAAGGTTCAAGGTAGCTACAATGATCGCAAACCTTCGTTAGAAGATACTATTTTAGGAAGAAGAAGAACATGAGCATCACATTAGATAACAAGTCTCGCGGAATTATTTGGCACGCCAGGAGATATTCTGGCTAAACTTACTATTAGTATTACAAAGGCTCTTCAGAATTACATGACATACAGTGCCACTAATCAGCGCCAGTCTTGGTATTGGGATTTAATTAATAAATATTGAGATTAAATTTCTCAATCGAACAATGCATTAGAACTTAAAAAATTTAGGATAACAATATTAAAGACTTTATTATTTTTTTATTTTTTAATAAATCGATTTTATAGACACTTTGTACTGATCAAATTAGTCACTTGAAATAATTAAATTTTTTGACTTAGGTCCAAACACATGACTACAATGATGCGTTGCAACTGTGGCGCATTACGGCGGCGACATCGTGAAAGTATCCAGCGTTGCGTCGTAAGATACGACGACGTGCATCCTAAAAAACAACGACACGACGTCATACTGAAGCACGTCACTATTAATTACGTAAGTATATAATTTATAAAATTTTAGCTCGTTTGGGCCATATAATGATAAAGATCTTTTAATTTTTATTTCTTTCAAAAAAATTTTTTTTATTATAAATTGATATCCTTAGAAAAATGACTCCGAAAAAATAGTGCCGCATTTGGAATGAACATTTATTATCCAAACATACCGAATTAAATATTCATTATCAAATGATAACTTTACAGCGGCACTAAACTAGTTTCCCGTGAAAATTAAACAAAAATAGTTCGAGAAATATCTCTGAGAAGTACAAAATGAGAGCGTACATATTATATACAGAGTGTCTTGAAAGTCAACGATTAAATTTAAATGGGATATAGGCCAGGCCATAACGAGTCTGTAGACAAAAAATCGTTTTTGTAAAAGTCCCTTGGTTTTTGAGATAGGAGCCATTATGTGAAAAGTATGAAAAATGACTTCTTTAGTAGGTTTTTTGACTGCCCTGGCTACAAATTTAAACCTTTCTCAATCGTTGTTACTGTTTCTTAAAGCTGAATAATGTGTTTATCAAATTTCAGGGCTTTAAGTCTATCATGTGCGAAAAAAAGTCACTTGAATTTCAATTTAAAGGTTTTTGTCTTTTGCATCACTATACTTTGAGAACACACACCAAAAAAAATGTACTACACAGAATCTGCAAGTTATCTCAAAAATTGGCGCATTTAATGTTGAATCCAAAATGCTAAAAAAAAGAGCACATTGAATTATTGAAAAAAAAAGATATTGATAATTGATTACAGAAGGTACCATATGTCTAAGAAATTTTCTTAAGGGGGAATTTTGAAATTTTTCTTTTTAATTGTTTACCAACTGTATTGAAAATTGAAATAGTAATTAATTTTGATTATTTTTACTGTTTTATTATTAATGAACTAGCTAGTTGGCGTTATTAAAAAAAATGTGAAACACTGGCCGAATATTTTGCTCATTAGTACCGCCGATTAATGCCATACAAAGAAAAACAAAACTGATTTTTTTCTTGATTGTAGACGCTATTTTCTTCTGGATTTGTTGGTTTTGTTATACGGAGTTACTGGAATTGCTTTTTTGACTTTGGCTAACATTTATTTGGACTTCGATTTTTCTTTTTGATTTGGAATTTTGCTGATTTATTTAAGTATAATATACATGCTGCATCTATACACTTCTGCGCAATATGCAAATATGTATTATATTTATGGCGAGTGCAAGGGTAACGTTCATGCTCCAGCAAGAATTTATAGAGAAAGATACTCAAATGATCATCGATATCCAGACTACAGAGTTTTCATCAACCTGCATTGTTCTTTGACAGAAGGCGTATTTCCTAGAAGCGTGGGGCGGTCTAGACTAGAAAGACCTAGTTTCGAACGGATATAAGGAACTATCTTTAATGTTTCCTACCTCTATGTTGCTAAATATTTTTTGCTATGTAACGAATCTGTTTAATCACGAATCTGCCTAAGTGCCTAATCGAGAATCTGACGAGTCCAAAATCTGTCGAATATCCAATTTTAATTTGTCTTTTTGTCGCAATACACAGGGTCTTTAGTTTTCAATACCAGGCAGGCGAATGTGTGTCTCTATTACGTAACCTCATGGTTTTCGAGTAATTTTTTTTTTATTAAAAAAAAATCCTGATTTTACTCCCATAGCGCTTGTTTGCAAGGATATCGTAGTAACTCAAAATTCTAACAAATAGTACTAATTATGTCAAAAGACCGTAAATATTTGATGTTTTATCGTGAAAAGAGTTGCGATGATGAATTTCCTTTAAATCAATAAAGTTATAACATCAAGGGATCGTTTAAATTTCGCAGCTATGCACCAACACAATAATAAAGAAATTTAAAAACCCCATTCCCTAAAATTCATCATTTTTAGCTGCATCAACATTCTTGAAAAGCGATATGTCATAAACGTTTCATTTTATTATTGATTTAGCTTACATTTTCAAATAGATTAAAAGATCGATTAATATAAAATAGCGATACGATACAAAAGGCAGTGGTGAGTTTAGAAGCATGAAATGTTATACAGGAATTATCCGTTCGACATAGACCTACATTTCAAGAGGATTTTTAAAACCGACTTCCAAAAAAAGGGGGAGGTTCTCAATACATCGAGGACTTTTTTTACGGATGTTCACCGATTACTCCGGCGTTTGCAAGGGTATACTTCCAAGGTGGTCCCATTGTCTTCAGGTCAGGATCTGATGATAGGATCCTCGAGAAATCGAGGGAACTCTTCAAATATTACAACCACAACTATACCTATTTAGGTATTTTTGAAAGTAACTTGTGTATTTACCCTCAGAAAGTCACTTTTGGTGAAGTGGAACTGATGATGAAGACCACGATGGCTACCGGAAGTACTCAATAACGAGAATTATCGGCTCGCGATTCGTTTATTTCGATAAAAATGGTAAACAATTTAAGCTCACAATGCATATGATGAAGTGGATCTGATGATGCAACACCATGAAAACTTCTCAATAATTAACAGCCCTGCATCGGTATAGTTTGTTGACGGCAATGAACAGTCGGCATTAGGCTACTGTAGGTTAATCACTAAATATTACTATATTTGTAACTCAAAAGTGTAATTTTTTTTTCAACAAATTAAACAGACTTCCAAAACGAACCTGAGAATTACAAATGAACTGGAGTGCAAAAATTAAATGTTGTCTACAACATTTTGAAGTCGGTGCCAGTAAATAACACGAAAAAGATCTTACTTGACGCCGACTTCGAATGTTGTAGAAATTTATTTTTTACCTTTTAGTTCATTTGTATCTCTTAAGTTCGTTTTTGTTAGTCGCTTTAATTTTTGGAAAAAAAAAATTGCTGAAACTTTTAGGCCTTGATAGCTTTAAACAAAACGGGAAGAAATAAGCAAACAAATCTTTCTATTTATAATTATATATGTATTAGTATGTTGTAAAGAATGGTGATACATTATGATACATTAAATAAAGTATTTGTAATATTTATATAAAGTCTTGTGAAATATTTAAGATAAATAACAAACAACTGTTTGAAGTACTGAACATTAATTACTATTTATATCATAGATCTTACTTATATTAAGTTATATAGTCACAAAACCCATGTAGACATCATATAAATAAAAAAAAAACGTGACTCAATCTTTGTACAAGGCACGAAAACTCGTCAACATTAATCTTACGCCATAATATGTACAACTTTTATACAATGAACTTTGTCAGTTTATATACAATTTGTCCTTGTACAAAGCCCGCGGATCTGGTCAAATATCACCAAATTTATTATGAATGGGCGTCGTTGTATACACATCACTAGTTTCAGTGACTGACTGCGTTGACTGTTCGTCCTCGTCGCAACCGTGGGTACAAACTTTATGACTTTTGTCTTCTTCGTTTACAAATTTATTATCTTTGGTGACGAATAAGTCTTGTGATTTCTCGTTGCATGTTTTTTGGGAGGAGTCTTCGTTCGATAGCGATAATTCAAATTGCGCAACGAGTTGGCTAAGTACTCGTTTAAGATGATCGAATGATTCCCTATCGGTAGGCGAGGGAGGAGGATTGTTAACGGGTTCACAGTTTCCATTATCACAACCGACTTCGAATTGCTGATTAAGAGACCTCAGCTCTCCCACTGTGACGACAAGTTCCGGATCTTGTCGTAACGATGCCGTTAAGTACATTGCTTCTTGGGAGAAAAGAAAAACTGCGGGTATTTCGATGTCGTCTTTGCCATCGCCGGACATGGCGAATAGTGCGGTTGATTCGTGCGAGGAGCCTTTAACGTTGTCTAATATTATGGCAAGTGCGGCGCCGGCTTCTTGGATCAAGCGAACTTTCTGGGCGAAGGTACAGTCACCTCGCGTTGCTATCGCGAATTTGCCCGTAATATCTTTACTATTCTCGATGGTGGTACAAGCATCTATGGGGTTAACGAAAACCGGTGCTCCTGTGTACAAGGCAGGTCCGGTCAGATCCTTGCCGAAGTGTCCGGGTCCGGCTGGGAATATCTTGTCGTTGATCTTAACACCGGCGGCCACTACGCCGTTTTCTGTATCGCTCAAAGAATTAAATTTGGACACCTCCCGCATGAATGTTAGACCCTCTGCTGCATCCTTTGCTGATTTTGCCTGAAATATCAACTTCTTTTTAGTCACGTTGAAAACTTATGACTCTCTTCTTTATAAACAAATTATACTTAATCTAATAGAGATACTATTTATTTTAACTTCTTCTTTTTATCTATGATACGGTTTCGAAATTGACCAATTTTTACGACATAATTATGTTCAATTTTGACCCGAATGCTTGGTAAATAAAAGTATAACACATGAACGTAACATTTCTTGCCACCATATTAAACGACTATTAGAGATGTGATACGTATCATCTAATTCTTTCTCACATCGATTTTTAACATAGGTGGAGGTGTCAGTAAATTCATCGTAATTATGGGAGTGGCATTTCAAAACTTCATCAATCAATAAAAAGTAAATTTACCGGTGTAAAATATATGTAACAGATATTTCTAAGCAATCGAGTTTTGAATATATAATTTTAGATAGAATTATAAGCTTAACAAATTCATACGAACCGTATTAACAGTGTACAGTAACTGTACTCTGCCATCGGGTAATGTGAGAACGGATATGCCCATGTCGGATAAGGCGTGTATCTGCCTTGGATCGTTGAGAGGGCGAAGTCTCGCAGGCGGCCTAGCTGCCTTCGATCCTAGCATCTGTCTCATCGGCTGACGAACCTTCTCAGCCACAAGAGATGCTATATTTGGACAGGTTCTGAAATATATCGCAGTCTTAGACCAAAACACTTACGTGAATCGAGGTATACCAAACTCAAAGAATCCATACCTTTTATATTTGTCCTCATCTTCATCGTCTATCTTAATGGTCATATAGGATCCATTCTTTCCGTCTGTTGCTAGAGATAGCGGCAAGAAATGGGCTTCGGTGGTAAGAACATAGTCTTCTAATTTCACTGGCAAGTCTTTATCCTCTCCGAATAACATATACAAGTATTTGAATGTCTCGGCAATTACGAAAGAATCCATTCTATCTTCGTGCACTCTAGTTCTGACATCGTTGACTGCTGCATAACCACAGGGCACTTTTGCATGATCTTGAAGAGCTTTTAGTACAGTTTTACCGACACGTAAATAGTGATCGTCGCCAGTCGCTCGGTGAAGGAAATACGTTGACTCTAGGAACTCTGGACGGAGTGGATGTTGACCCCAGTGCACCTTCAAACGATAATTATATAATAGCTTCATGCAAAAGTTTAGACATTAAAAGCAAAATACATAATTTCGTCAATATGAACAACTTACATATTCCAATTATTTTGATTTTTAAAACTAAACTACTAAATCGATTTTGACGAAAATTCTATAAATCTAATAGGAGAGCTTATGCTTTGAAATAAAAAAAGAATTAACTAAATAGTTGGAGCCGTTTTCGAGTTAAAACTTACAAATTGAATTGGCGTTTTATATACCTTGTTTCACGTAAGTGTGTCGGTCAGAACACGAGGCGAGTCCGAACTCGTGCACGGTACAGTCGAGTGAACAAGAATTAAAACATGAATGTATACTATATTGTTATAAGCTTTTTTTAATATTTTCAGCCTTTAAAAGACATTTATAATTTATTATATCTTTACTTGACTTATTTTGTAAATAAACATATCGCGGTACGAAAATCACGAATGATCGAATAATTATACTCGTTCAGTATTAATGTTTTCAACTATTTGAGAAAAACATCCGATAACAATTGCACTAAAAATGTTAATGATCTAAATTTATTAATGATCTAAACACATTAATTTGACATATATCATTATATAAGAACCATTTTATAATTAAAATTAATAAAAAATGTCTAAACGACTGTCCTGGTGGCTAATATAGAGTTCTGCGCAGCGTCATGCGCATAGTTCAGACCGACACTGCCTAGAATAATATTAATATGTACCTGGAAGTCTGAAGTAAATGCCTCCGGTATGAATGTATGACGCTGCATAACTTGATACAACATTTCATGAGTTTCAACGGCCGGACGAACGTCTCCAAGCAGAACTTGTAATCCAGGCCAGAAGGCGAGTAAGGCATCCATGAAGTTTCGAGATTGTAAATGTGGTCTAGAAGCAATAAACAATTTGGTTATACTAAGCGGTTATTCAATCTATCTAGCTTATCTAATGTAATAATACTTTAGGCTTCATGTTATTTTGTGTATGTAATTGTTTATTTAAAAAACTAGCAGCTACTGGCGACTTCATCTGCACATAAACTCTTCATATCACATACCACTTCATACCTTCTTTGACTTACTTGACACTTATCAATATAATTAGATTCTATTATGAACGCTTAACATAAATACCTAATTAGTGCATGTACCAAAACTCATGACAGCCGGTACATGTAACCAAAACTCATGACAGCCGGTCTTTATGTGGTAGGTATGTGAATTAACTTAACATATAACATAACATATAATCACGCCTATATGCTATATATCGATCGGGGAAGGCAGAGCACTAAGTGATAATAGAACCACTTGATGCCACATTCGATAATGAGTACTGTGAGGGTAGGTAAGCAAGTTGGAACATGTGTTTAGCGGTGATAGGTTGTCAGCTTGTCGCCCACAATACAACACAACTGTCATCAATTTTGCTGATTTTTATTTTATTTAACTTAGCGTGAATCTCAATCGAGTTTAATACCTACCACCCAATTTTTTTTTTGACTGAATGGGCAATTCACTCAAATATTTCAAAGGTACAAGAATATATATAAAAAAAAAAATGAGAAGAAAATTATACCCCGTAAACATAGGAAAATACAGTAACTCATTCAATGGTTTTATATTTATACAGTCTACTTTTAGTTTTGAATTTGTCCTTTTTAAAGGACCAACAGCGTTACGAGGATGTTTAACACATCTACAGGTTTATAAAAACTAGCCAAGACAGACCTTAGGCTACAATATATTAATTTATGTTATAAGAATATATGCTATGTTATACTGTTATTTATAAATAAATTTCAGGACTGACCATTGAACTTGGCACCCCTTTATATCTCACTTCTTTTGTCTTTGAAGTCAACAACCAATGTATTTATCATAATACTGAACTTGGCTCTCATTTCACATTTATGTTTTTGATTGGATTATTCTTTTTAAATCCAACGAGTCGTTATTGACAAGTAACTTTATTTTTTTTAATCAAAAGAGCCAAAAGGTTTCCAAAAAAAAGGAAGAAAAAAAGTACGCCACGTGCACTTTTGGTATTTTAGTTGTCAAGTCATTTCTTGTTATAAATTTTTACTATGAATGATTAATTACTAACTTCTAGAAAGAAATCTTACCTATGCATATGTACAGCCAGCATAATTGGACCCCTACTTATATACTTCATAACTGCATTGTAGTGTCGAATAAACCTAGCCAAATATTTTTCATCTCCAAGAAGGATATAGGCTTTAAGGCAGTACTCGTAGTAAGAATCGATACCAGCTCCAACACCAGAATCCTTCCTTACCCAGTCACCATTGTGAATGTTTATAACTGTGCCCATTAAGTCTGAAGTCCTGGAAAATAATAAATATATTGATATTAGTTGATTAACATGGTTTTTGTCAGCATAGAATAATAAGTGAGGCTTATTTCTTTGAAAAAATTTGGGTTGTTCATACAAACTTTTATCCTCTATTCAACCCCTTAAACTCTACTTCTCTGTGATGTTCTAATAGTGCGTAAATCAAAATCGGTTTTAAACTCTACTTCTCTGTGATGTTCTAATAGTGCGTAAATCAAAATCGGTTTTAAACTCTACTTCTCTGTGATGTTCTAATAGTGCGTAAATCAAAATCGGTTTTAAACTCTACTTCTCTGTGATGTTCTAATAGTGCGTAAATCAAAATCGGTTTTAAACTCTACTTCTCTGTGATGTTCTAATAGTGCGTAAATCAAAATCGGTTTTAAACTCTACTTCTCTGTGATGTTCTAATAGTGCGTAAATCAAAATCGGTTTTAAACTCTACTTCTCTGTGATGTTCTAATAGTGCGTAAATCAAAATCGGTTTTAAAGGAGAGCGAAAAATCACGAAAAACGCTATGTAAGAACTTCACTGACGATACGTCCTTTTCTAAGGGCCAATTTTTATTTATATGAAAATTCATAAAAATTGATTTAACGATTTAGACGTAAAATCGACAAACGGAGTTACTTTCGCATTATATATGTATAGATTTGATTTATATATAAATAAACAGTACCTATGTCTTATTTTCCAAAGACGGTCCATTGCTTTGTGAGCTTTCTGTTCAAATACTGGATTTCCAGTGAGACGGGATAATGCTGCCATTTCGAGGATCATTGTGCCAGCACAAGCGGTACATGTCTCTCGGGATTCTGACAGCCCGCGGATACCGTGTCTGAGGTTTATCTGCAAAAAACATGGGTTGATATATATATATTATATATATATATATATAAATATTATAAATACTAAAACCGACTTTGTTTCTATATAATATAATTATATATTCAAATTTCTATATAACAAAGTCGGTTTTAGTAGTTACACCATTTATATCTAGATAACACCAGATTTTTCTTTGTTTGTTTTAGAATTTGGATTTTATTCACTTATTTTTATTTGAGGGGATATACTTTCAGGATGGTTCCATAGTTTTACTCAGAATTGATTTTGTAGTTTGGTTTGACAAACAAAATAACGGGAATAACTAATATGTCATTCGAATAAACGAGATTTTTGCTCCGAAATCCGATTGTTTTGGTTTTCAGTTTATATAGACTTTTTTTGATATTTTTTTTGTTATTTATGTTATTATGTTTCAGTTTTGTAGATATACAAAAATGAAATCCTTTATCATGGTTTTAAATAATGAGTTGTACTGTCAACTTTATCAAGTCTCTCTCTAGTCACATATATTTATTTATAACTTATAGGAAATTTTATCTTTAGTGTAACGTAAATAGTATATAAATACCGTAACGTACGTACAGTTTGATAAAAAATTGCAAATAAATGTATGTTAAAAAATAAGTTTTATATGTTGACATTTTATTTTGCTTTGCTTATATTATTGTGTTGGTATTATAACATTCAAAGATAGGTTTACAAAGTAACAGGAAAAATGTTATACCTTTATTATCTTCTATACTATTTTGTTAGTGGCTTTAAAATTAATCTGTATTTAATTATTGACTGATTAGATTCTCTTTCTATATCTTTGAGTAATCTTATCTCCAATTAACGTAAGTTGTTAAATAACAAAATTCTGCATTGAGCGCACAATTTTATTGATATAATTGAAAATATTGTTGCTTTAATTTAGTGAATATTTGCAAATTAAATACTTTTCACACCACTGCCGATGGGGAGTTATATTTTCCGACAGTACAGATGCATGTCAAAAGTTTACGCTGTAGAACACTATAAAAGCCCTAGATCTACTTTGGCACACTGTACAGCCTAAACTTTTAGACAGATATCAACATATGAATTATCATTAAATTTTTCTCAATTGTGAGAGAGAAATACACTACAATATATCGCGGATTTTACAAGGGAACAGGGATTATATGGGAGACCATCCTCAATACTGTTTAATCAATTTCAAAACTTCTTTCAAAAAAGAAAGTTACATATATAATAGGTGTATACTGTAAATAAAATATTTATACACTGTTTTAGGGATTTATGTTGTAAATTATTTTATATAACTTAAGTCTTGTTTCTATTACATTAATATTTACATTAAAGACTTTAATCACACAGCACGGAAAATAATAGAATAGGTTATTATTAGAATTAATATATTTATGTAGAAAGGAGAAGGCAATAGGCCTTATTTTCGACATTCACAGCTTTCGTAAATATTTACGACGTATCGACGGTTACAGAGTTGTTGCATTTTGCTCTCGAGAGTGAAACTAACAAATTCTCGCTTAAAATGCGGCCCAAAGGAACGTTTATCGAAAGGAAAACCGATTAGTTTATAATTCGAGTAAATATATTACACTTTATTACATATTGATCTTCTACGAGACAAAGTTTTTGGTGTAATGTAAACGCTAATTTCCTCTTATGTATCCTCATTAAGCATACATATCCAGGGTCGTCTTTAAGCTATTAGATTTTTTTAAATACTTAAAAAGATAATAAGAAATATATATTTATAGCTTTTTGGATAAGAAAAACACAAATATTGATTTGATAAAAACATTGATTTCTATATATAGAGATGTGTTAAAAGGACAGTTTTATTATATTTCATGTACTATTACGGGAAATATGAATAACCAAGCAATGTATATTTTGCACAAAAGGGACTGACCATATCATTGGGAGCTGGTAAGCAATCCTATGTCAAGCCACACAGACTCCATTTTGAGAAAATTGCGTCTTAAGATGTTACACCTGTTTGTAAATAACTTGTTTGAAAAAGTATATATCCATCTTTTATTTTCTATTTATGAAAAAGATATAATGAATTAAAGTACATTTGTATAGTAAAAAGTTTTATCTAATAATAAGTTTTTAAAATACACGAGATTATTATATATTGCTTAATACTGAACACACTAGAATAGTACAAATATTAAATTAAAACCACTTTATCTGTACTTATTTACCGTATACGAGTTAAAAAATATTTGTGTTAAATACATGACGTATTATCAGAATACATCAATATCTCCGAATTTGACTTTTAGTGGGTTGACACGTTATTGCTTATCAGCATCCATTGAATCTATTTCGGATTAACCCTTAATTTGGCAAAATATAAAATGCAGTAAAAAGCTATTTTTGTTGCAATTGTAATTGATACACATAAAACTATCACAAAAAAAAAATAAAAAATAGGAAAAGCTTAGTTTTCCTGAAAATTATATATATAAAAATAAATAATGTTGCTAGTAGATAAAAATATTAAACCACGTTATTTTTGAAATGTTTTAAACAAAATATTTTTTCAAATTTCATTGTCAAATTAAGGGTAATTGCATATACTTACTCTTCCGTGTGGAATTCCAGTGGATGTATTAAACGCTGGTAATAACCTCCTACCTAGATCCTCCGCCATTGTTAATAATTCACCTTCGTACCATTCCAGAGCGGGAACATCATTTTTTAGTGCAATTGCAAGTACGTGCGCTGATAATAATCCGCTGGAAAAAATGTAAAATATGTTAAATTAGTTAACTAGGTTAGAAATTATATTCTAGATCTATAGTAATATTATAAAGAAGTATAATATTTGTAAGTTTGTATGTACTGAAACTTGAAACTGCTAAACCGTTTTGAAAAATTAATTTGCCTTGTATAGCTCGTTTATTGAGGGAGGAGGCTATATTACATCACGTTACAAATCATAGGAGTGAAAGCAGTGACCATGAACGTAAGTGAAACCACGAGTAGCAAGCTAGTAATATTATATTTTAAACTTACGCGATTTATTTTATTCATATTTTATATAACGGGTCTTATCGCGCTAACGAATGGTAGTATGGTAGAGGCCTTATTTAATCAAAAATTTAATTTAATATTTGGTTAAAATTTAGACTTTATAATAAAAGCGGTTTAAAAAGTATCGTCGAAGATATGCAAGTTAAATATATTTAGATATAATTTGGCAAGGACATCAAATGCAACGGTATTTTATTAAACTGGTACAATTAACCGTTATGCGACCTACCCAAGCACCCGAATGTTCGTTTCGAATACGGACACGACGATGTCGTGGTCGAACTTGACGTCTTTGATCACCAGCTTGATGGCTCGATTGAACTCCGCAAAATCACCCATCACTACCAATGTATCTAGGCTGTCCACTAACGTCAAAGAAAAACTGAAAAAAAAAAGATTAGTTTATGAAATTTGAAAAAAAAAAATTTTTTTGCTTGATAGTTATACATATAATCATTTAGGTAATACTTTCGCAGTCGCAGTTATAGTAATATAAAACGAATAATTGTTTTTTTTAGGAACATATAACATACTTCAAACAGAACTATTGCTGTAGACAGGCATGCGATCGAAGCAATAGCGGGTCATTGGCTCTTAATTATTGAAGAGTTTCTTTATTTACCTCTGAAGATATTCATGAGATCTTAATACACTAAAATATACCTTCAAAATTTGCATTTAAATAGCGAAACTCCAAAGAGGATTAGTAGTTTTTGAGAAAATCGCAAACATAAAAATTCATACACACGTACAGATGGAATACTGAACCTACTTTTTTGGAATCAGTAAAAAAATAAGAGTTTGTCTAATACTTCGTATTTGTCTAAGCGAATTCAGCAATCTTTATAAACGGAATGTGAATGTGTTTCGTATTTGAAGTAAAATTTATCATTCTTATATAATTAAAAACATTTACTATATTTCATTTACATCAATGATCTTTTATTTTACAGTAAATGTATTTATGAGTTGTTCAATATTGGTCTTACTGTATTGTTGTAATAATAATATTTGACTTGATCAGAATTACTTGTAAATAACTTTCAAAGAAAATTGTCTTTAAAACGTCTTGCAATTTAAAAGCATTTAATTTAATTCGTTACATAAAATATAACATGTACGTATATATAAATTCGCCCTACAACATGGAAGGTTATCAAAAAACATTTCATATCTAGAAATTTCTTGAACCTTGAAAATAAATCGCTATCGTAACTTTAATATAACGAAAATACATAAAAAAAGTCATTCGCAATCACATGTGAACACAATTATTTGAAATTCGTTTAAAAATTAATATATTTATTTACCACTAAATTATCTTTTTAATTGAACAAAAACTGTCAGTAAATTGGTCAGGTAACATTGGTCTTTACGCCTATTTCGTTCGATGACGAAATAAATAAGGTCGATGTTATCATATTTAGTTTTTCTCTTCGCTTGCATTTAATTGTGCTAAAATACTAAATAAGAAGTTACAACGGTTCTAGTATATTTATTAAAAAAAAAAATCCTATAATTATGATTCAAATTAAATATTTACTTAGTAACTTTTTCATTTCATCTCTAACTCGTAACTCGATTTGACCTACATTAAGCTGCTGTATTTGTCTTATTACTATCTATCTATAGTTTTGTATTGTTGCGCGGATTGTTGAAAATATAACGATACTGGCTAAGATGGCTAATTCACAACTTTTCTTTGAGGAAAATTATCAAATTATGTGCAAACAAATTGTATTTTGTTTAATTATCTTTTCCAATGGCTAAATTATTTTGATTTATCACAAACGAGATGATTCAGCACAACTTAAATTCTGCTGATAAGATTGATTTTATGTAAAACACAAAATGGCCTTAAAAATACCTTTTTTGCTAAAGTACATTTATATTCACCAATTGTATAATTGAAAAGATGATATTTCTGTTTCAAAATAACTAATAAACATTATATAACAGTTACTGTTTAGCAAATGCATTATATTTTAAACTTCACTCAATTATATTTTGTTCTAATATAAAAAATATACAATGATTGATAAGAAAATATGCAAAATCAATAAAACATAAGCAATAATTTTCTTTAAAAAAACATAAATTTTCTTTTAGGCAAAACATCAAATTATATGCAAACAACAGATCAAATCATATGCAAACAATTTGTGTTTTGTTGAATTATCTTGTCCTGTGGCTAAATTATTTTAATTTATCACGAAGCAAGCATTGTCAATCATTAGGGTCTATCAGATATAAGTTATGTTTGAGTTTAAAATTGAACTGAGCAACAAATCATGCAACAAATGAACTTCAAGATAGCTCACAATAAATCATACGAATCAATAATCACAAAAAATATACAATCAACATACTTTCCAAGCACATCGTCCATATCTCCACGGCTTGGAGTAACACCTCTCCATCTTCCTTTGCAGCTAAGAGGCATTAATTCATCGGCTGGATAAGCATTGTCCATATAGGCATCATACGCATGGTAGAACATCTGACGTGCCTCCTCCCTAAATTGATATGAAGGATAAAGTTACAAACTTTATACTATTTTAATATTTCTCATATTAAAAAGATGGATTAAAGCTGAATTCACCACACTTTTTATTGAGAAAGGTTATGGGCTGTATTGCATCACACTCAGACTCACAGGAGCAAAATGTAATAATAAAATCAAGTGAAACTGGTAGCTAGTAAATAATATATAAACATATCACATGCAATACTTAAACTCAATAGTTAATAACAAAATGAGAATCTTCCTTCACTTTAAATTGGATATCTTAGCAATAATACCATTGTACACAAATTACAAACTTTTGCAAATATTGAAAACTATGTTCCTGGAATTTCACATGCCTTATTTAACATCTCTTTTTACTGTGATAACTTTCGAGTACCACAAAAATATTTGCCAAAATTTTTTGTACCTTTCATTTTTCTTGTACCTTTTATTTTTTAAATTTGTTTTTAGCAATATGTTTTTTACAAAATGCGACTAATTCAATATTTTATTGCATATGCTACTAATTTCAATATTTTATTGCAGTAGTTTGTCAAGCAAAATGTTTTTTCTGTGTTTACATAGCAATAGTTCAATGCGTAAGACTGAATAATCAAATAAAGATAGCTTCTATGTTAATACACAGTCTACTTTTTATACCTCAAGTGAAATATTACAAGGCTGTAGAGCACAGAAAATCCTACTATAAAGGCTACAGTTAGCTAAATAAAAATTTAAATAAAGTTACATGTATATTTATAATACATGTTCATTTATTCATAATGAAAATTTATCAATCAATAAATATATACCAATAAGGATTAATTTATTATAGAATTATTAATATGATTAGGTTTCATAAATTTACCAGTCGCAGGCAATGCAAAGCTAGTTGGCTAAGTGAGAAGAATCAATCCTATTTTATCAATGTAAAAGTTATTCACAATTAAAAAAATGTTTTTAACTTTATCTACTCATACTCTGGTGTCATGATATAAAGCAAATAAAATGCATAAAAATTAAATATAAACAACATAGTTATGTATTCATATAGTCATCTGTAGGACATTTATTTGATAACTTTTCCTCAATTATAAGTTACAATTTCAGATTGTATAATGGATGTGTACAATGTTATGTATTTAAATAGCCACAGAATATGTAGCTTAGGTATTTATATGTAACGTTTTAATTTTAATTAGCAAACGAAATCAATAATTCAAGAACTGGATCACAGTTTCAAGGCAAAATGGCAAGGGTCAGTTTCAATTTATGGAGTTAGTTTCAGTTTCGTCTTACCTCAAACTTATTCTTTCCGCTTTCGACATCTGCGAAGTAACCTCCTCATCTGTTCTAACATGTATAATTGCAAAAATAAAAACTAATAAAATACTATAACATGGCATTATCTCCATATCACTATATCTTTAAATGACTTGTTTTCGTAACATAAATTCACACGATATGCATAAAGAATATGATATTAGCATGAAATAAACTTAGATGTAAAGAGTTTAACGACAACCAAGAAATAAGTTTCACATCGCAAAAATAAGAATAAAATATAAAACAAAACTGTTTTCTTCTTTTCAACACAATATTTTATTCTATGTATAGTCTCTATGCCTACATATCGTCGTACAACATACAGATAACAAAAATAAAACGTCATCAAGTCAATAATAAACACGAATCGGTGTTGCCAACGTTTGTTATCAGTGTTTCTTTTGCGTGGTCGCATTTTTCGCTATGGAAAGCCGCGGTTACATAGTGCGGGCTGTAAATAATAATAATAATAATAATCATTTATTTCAGGTGTAAAACCAATATCAAAATTTACAATAACTATTGATTAATTACAATATCAGTCAAACAAATTAAAATACAATGTTAAAAAATTAATTAATTAATTAATTAACAATTATAATATAAATTAAATTAAGCATTCACAAAATTAAATTAAATTAAATAATATTAAAATTTAGCAAAGTAGAACAAAATTATTATATATAAGTATAAATAAACTTAACATTATTTCACTATTTTTACTATACATTATTTTGCACCAGTGTTTGTCAATAGAGTTAAATGGTCGTTCATATATGCATTCTATGATTTCATTATTGCATTTGGATATCCTGACACGGAAAGAGCTAATTCTTTTTCTAATTATAGCATAGAAATCGTCAATTCTGGCATCTGCAAACATGCTACTAGCACTGCAACTACGAGGCAGCCCAAGAAGTCTTCTAAAAGCAGTGTTGTACTGAACTCTAAATGAGTTAATGCATTTTTTAGAGTAGTTAGTCCAAAGACAGCTGGTATAGAAAGATTGGCAGTATGCCTGAAATAGTAATTTCTTCACATTAACATTACTTTTAAAGAACCTACTTGCTAACATATTACTTTTTATAGCCGTTGCCCTTCTCTCTCGTTCTATATCACTATCATCTCTTCCATTACCAGTCACAATGTGGCCCAAGTATTTAAATTCCTCTACGATTTTTAGAGCTGTGAATTCAAATAAATTGGCGGAATGGAATCGGGCCCTTTACCGGCTCTAAAAATTAGTATTTCAGATTTTTTTTCATTGTATACTAGTCCGTGATTTTTAGCATAGTCTTCACATAATGTTATCAATTGCATTAATCCTTTAATCGTTGGGCTAAGCAAAACCATATCGTCAGCATAGCTTAAATTGTTGACACAAACATCGGCTAGATGAGCACCGACTCCTGTTTTGCTTAGCTCAACTATTAAGTCGTTTATGTACAAATTAAAAAGCAGAGGCGAAGTAAGTCCACCTTGTCGTACACCACAGTCCATTTTATATGGATTCGATTGAACGTCCTTCCATTTAATATAATTTACTTGTCCATTATACCATGCTTTTAGTAAATTTATCAATACATTTGGTACATTGGCATTTATCATTTTTTCCCATAATCTACTATAGATAGCTCGATCGAATGCTTTACTTAAATCTAGAAAGCATGCATACACAGAAGTATCTCTTATGATATACCGTTTCACACAGTGTTTTAAGGTTAATATTGCCATATCTGTAGATAATTCAGGCTGAAATCCAAATTGTTTCATGTCTATATTTATACTCTTAGACAAATATTGCAGTATTGATTTTTCAAATATTTTTGACACAACTGTGGCCAATGATATCAGCCTATCTTGAAGCCAGTTTTGTCACCAGTTTTTTTTTTAACAATTGGTACGACTATAGTTTTTAACATATTAGTAGGTAAGTGCTTATATTTTAAACATGCATTAAATAATTCAGATAAGTGATAATAGAGGATTGGTCCTGCATGTACAATATGCTCAATAATTAAGCTGTCATGACCTGGAGACTTTCCATGCCTCATACTTCGGATGGCTAGACCAATTTCATTCGGTGCAAGAAGAATAGGCATCGAGTTGTTACTACAGGTTTCAGATGAGATACCAACATCGAGAGCTTCAACTTGAAAATGGTTTTTAAACTTTTCTGCAATAACATTACAATCATAGGAACCATCTATAATTTCTGACGACTTATTTTTAACTGACATGTTACCAGTCGCTTGCCAAAACTTTATAAAATTTTTGTTGTTATAATATTCTGCTAGTATATTTTGTTTGACCTGTTCTTCATTATTTTGACACCATTTTAAGGCCGAGCGGAATTTATTACGGGTTTCACGCATTTGATCATAATAGAACCCACTTGAGGGTCTACCATAAATCAACCACATCTGAAAATTTAACCCAGCTTCTTGATGGAACTTCCACACATAACGGTTCCACCCTATAACTGGTTTATATTTAACCCTACGCTCCCTACATTGAAATGTGTTAACTGCCCCATTACTCAAAATTTTTACAATATTATTATAATATTCTTCAATACTGTCTCTAAAATTATATGTAAATATATTATCATATTTGAGTAAATTCAAATTCGCATTACAATATTGATTATACAATTGAATCTGCTCTAAGTTACGAGTCCCCCATACTATTTTATTGACTGACGTTTGTAAAGATTTTTGTACATTACTATGATGCACGTTAATGTTCATGTCACATTCAACGGCAATAGGAAAGTGATCAGACCATCTTATGTCGTATAAAATTTGAATATTTTTTATTAGAGTAACCGAGCATTTCGTAGGCAAACAGTGATCTAGCCATCTTTTACTACCATTTGCCTCACTCAAGAAAGTAAATGTATTAGAATCTATGCCTAAAATATATATTGTGTCTGAACATATCCACTTAACGTCATTTGAAAATTTAATTAATTCATTATAAAATAAGGTAATAGGATGCACATTATAGTAACCTAACATATATACATAATCACAATTATTATTTTCAATTATTGAGTTCATGTCACTGAGAGTTTCTGTAAATTCAGATAAATTGTCAATACAGTTAACAGGCATATAAACACACATCACTAGTACACTACACTGATTAAGTTCTATTTTAATTGCAGTTAGTCTGGGGTTGTTACCTGGGTTGTTGATTACAGTCACCTTGTCAAATAAACTTTTTTTCCACAGCAGAGCGACACCGCCATAAGGTCTTCCTTGCACTATACCGGCCGATGTATCAACTGCCGACCGACCACAATAGTCAAATTCCTGGTTTATTTCTCCTAAGAAGGATATGTCGTGTGGCATCAGCCACGTTTCTTGCAATGATATTATATCAAAACTGCAACTTAACTCTTTAATGTAGTCAACTGATCTTTTAACAGACTTACAGTTAAATGATACAATTTTAAGAGTCCTATCCATTATTATTATGTAAAGTGTTTCGGTTATTTGACGAGGATTTGTTCCTTTTATAAATATATTTTCGAAAGACAATACCTGACGGCCAAAAGTCATCACTTAAAAAAGTTTGTGTCTTAGCGGCATCTATAGTTAATAAGAATGTATTAAAGGACGTTTCCTTGTATGGAGTTACATATTCAATATTGATTACAGATTCACCTATTCTTTGTATGTAGTCTTTAATTTTTTCACAGCAAACATCTTGAGTATACATATGAATTACGCCGAGAAAGTCGTACCATAAAATCTTAAAAATATTTTTTTTTCAGGGTGTCTTCCCTATGTGTTAAGAGAGACCAAAAATTTTTTTTCTCATTTATCCCATGTTGTGGGGTATCGTTAGATAGGTCTTTTAAAAATGTTATAGGTGTGGGAAAACCATTTTTCCGAACGACGAACTGTTTCCGAAATATTAAGCTTTGAAGTGTCAATATTTCTTAGAGTCAAGTGTCCCCCCCCTCTACCCACTAAACTGCTGCTTCTAAAAATATGAAAAAATTTACGATAGTGGTACATATAATGAATTTAAAAGGAAAATTATCACGGCTACGTGGGTTCTTATGGTTATCGAGTTATAGATGATCTAAGTAAATATAAATATTTCACTTTTTAAAGCATCACATTATGTAAATATTAATAATTTTAAATTAATATATGAATTTAAATCAATAAATAAATAAATATTTAATAAGTTTAAATTAAAATAAAATATAAAATATATGTATAATATATATAGGTATAAAACAATGTCTCAATAAAATATTAGCTCAGTATTTACCTACGGCATTATAGCGAAAGAGCGAGTTAACAATCAAACAAACGAATTCACTTTGGCATTTATGGTATAATATAAAAGATACGGATTACGTACCTATCTCTTATTCTCTTCTTAAAGAGAAATTAAAAATAATTTTATAATAATAAAAGGTTTAAAATTATAAGTATGTATATTGTATAAACTGACTTAAAAAGGAAATTCCCAGTTCGTCATAAACTTTTTTACGAAAATAGGTACCCGAAGATTGCTTGACCGATCTTGACAATTCTGACAACTACGGAACCCTACATTGTGCGTGTCCCGACACGCACTGGGCTGATTTATTTATACTTTGTTTTTGTTTCTTATAGCTGACTAATTTAAAGCCATCGTCATATATATTTTTATTGTTACTGTGTTTTTTTGCTGCTACATCTCGATAAGAAGTCATTTCGGCTTGATTTTTTACATTATGCGTAGACGTATATTTTTCTTTATTCGTTACTGATGGGCTAGAATGCACCATAACTCGGTTTTCATAAGACACATTTCTCTGTGGTGTATAGAGAGAAGCGGCTGGCGAACTTATCACAGGTAACTTTTGTCTACCCTCTAGTTCGCCGATATTGTATCGGTCATTACACTGTTTGTTAGTCACTCGTACAGTCTCCCCAACAGGTTCTGACAGTGACCGATTATTTTTAATAACTTTTATTTCGTGTTTTATTTCTTAAATTTTATTTGATCAAATGTGATGGGTGGAATTTTATGCAAATCTTTTGCAACAAAAGTCGGAATTTTAATCAGATCTGATTCCTTGAGAAGTTTAATGACGTCTTGAAGGTTTTTTATACATTTTGTTTCTCCTTTTCTCACTGTTGCTCTAATGGACAAATGTTCACACAACACATTTTTCGCAGCTTCAATCTCCAATTCCGAAAAATTCGTGATGCATATGCGAATTACTGTTGGTTCATCAATAACATCTATTCCATTCGCGATATAACTGAGCACTTCATTTATGACTAAGTTTTCGCGCGACATTTTAATAGCGACACAACTTATTTGCAAGGGTATACAACCATTGCGCGACCTGTTGTCCACGTCAGGTCGAATGCACGGTCGGAGCCGAACTGTTGAATATAACAGTAGACAGATACTAATATGGCCCAGGGTAGCGTAGCGTTGGCGATAAGCCTGGATATCAACGTCTTTAACGCAAAGCTTGGGACGCCATTGGGGAGACACTAATATACCATCGTATATCTCCCTTCCTACAAGTGATTGTATAAACTGACTTAAAAAAGGAAATTCCCAGTTCGTCATAAACTTTTTTACGAAAATAGGTACTCGAAGATTGCTTGACCGATCTTGATAATTCTGACAACTACGGAACCCTACATTGTGCGTGGCCCGACACGCACTTGGCTGATTTATTTTTCTAATACGGTGGCGCTGCCTGCAAGGATACGAGGTGACAAAGTAGAAATTTGGAAAAAGCGCGAAGAAATTTATGTTAATATATATAATATTTTTTCTCATGTTAACTTTACGAGCGGCGTGTCGTTGGTTATGGCCCAGCTTCAGGCAGGTGGAGGATACTCGACCTCCGCTTCTCTGGATTTATAAAAACATTCTATCGGTAGGACAGACAAGTATCAGTCGGAGTCGTAATTATTAAATTCGGTTCTAGACTGCTTATGATCATGATCCTAATTTTATAAAAGATAATAAATTAGATAGCGCAGATATTGTATAGCATTATTCATATTGCCGGGCGCTATGATAAAGTCTAAATCATAAATCATAATTCTCGATTTGGCTGACCATTAATCAAGTGCCTAACCAGATTATTTTTCTGTACTGTAAAATTTATAATGGTTTGTACATTTCATAATTAATAACTTAATTTCACTGAATGGTGCACGTGTGTCAATTGTGTTGTTATAAAATTAAATTAAATCATTTTATAAAATTTGAACATTAAAAGTTATTATAAGTTTATGGGATACCTTAAAAAATAGTAAAACTGGGAATGAAAACAAAAAAAATGTAAATACTTATATAATTTGCTAATTGTGCTTATTATACGGAACGAACAATTGAGTTTAAAATTTTTTATTAAAACAGACGAACAAGAAGATGTGCTCGTAAATAAAGATAATAACAATAATTCAAATGGTGAAAACCGTGAACAGTCTATTACAAGATGTCCGTGGAACGGTATATTAGATTTTATTAGATATTTAGAATGAAAAGTTAAATGTGAATAATTTGTACTTAAAGCGTTATACAGGGTCGTAAAAATACGTTATACGGGAATATTCTTAAAATACCTTTTCCTATAACGTAAAACTAGTCTACAGCGTTATAGGGAGATTACTGTATCTACGCGGGGTGTTTCACCCGCTTTAAAAAATTAGAGATAAACGAAACGAGTCCGTTAGCCAGTTTGGTGATTGGGTAAGAGCAATCAGAAACTTATGTACAATCCGTTTGGGAATCTCGTCAGCGCGATTTAACGACGTTCAGCGACATCTCTTACCAGTCTGCAAAAGTTGGAATGGAGCACCCCACCCCCTTCTGCTCGATGTAGCATCCTATTGACTGTATTTACTAAAGACAATTTAACCCTTTTTACCTTTTCACATAAGGTCTGGATTATTCAGTACGTACGACGTTAGTCGTAATTTGAATGTCGTAATATATGATTTATAAAATCGTAATCTTTAGAAAATGTTATATGGAATGGTTTTTAAGAGCAAGTTTTATGTATAGGTATAATTAATTTATGTTGAATCTTTAAAAAATGAATTTATGTAAAGTCTTATAAGTTTTACTCTCTTTATATTACATCTCTATAAATATATAGAAACCATTCTGTAACTTAGTAACAGTTAACTAGATAACCTAATGCTAACTGTAAGCGTCAATAAGACTAAAAAGCCGGCCAAGTGTAAGTCTCGAGAACTCGCGCACCGAGAGTTCACTACAAACTTGTGAAAATGAAAATAAAACTTTAAAATAAAGTTAAACCGACTTTAACAGCGAAATCTATACTAATATTATAAAGAGGAAAGATTTGTTTGTTTGTAATGAATAGGCTCCGAAACTATTGG
This sequence comes from Hypolimnas misippus, assembly GCA_037950945.1. Taxonomy (NCBI): domain Eukaryota; kingdom Metazoa; phylum Arthropoda; class Insecta; order Lepidoptera; family Nymphalidae; genus Hypolimnas; species Hypolimnas misippus. Next base: position 14,708,909 of record JBBEEQ010000001.1, read on the forward strand.
ACCGATTTCAAAAATTCTTTCACCTTTGGAAAGCTACATTATCCCCGAGTAACATAGGCTATATTATATTTTTAAAAAATTAGGGATCCTTACTAAAACTCTAATAATGTAACCCAAGGTTTCAAAAAATGACCTGAAAAATTCCTTACGTCGCGTGCGCTGCGAAAACTATTGATGATAGAACAAAATCATTTACTACGACTTTGCAGAACTCATCATTATCTACAAAAAGTGTCGCGACAGCATATGTCTAAATATTATAGTTATGTCACAGTAAGCGGTTTTTTGTTCTAAAAATTTAATTCATATGCCGCCGCTTGAAAAGACTCTTTATTTGTATCTTGGTATCCTTATCGAAATAAATAAATTACTTTATATTCAGGACGGGTTCAGTACCATTTTATAACTTTTTGAATTATTCAATTCGGACATTTAATTCGGAAGATATCACGAGTTTAAAAATGCAAGTATTAGAAAAAAGTCGCGTGGTTGCCGCTCACCGCGCTCAGCTAGCCAGCATGCGATGTAGGCTCCATGTAAGCGTCACTGGGGTACGGGAGGGAGTCAATGTAATAAAATAAAGTGCCGCTATTACATTAATAAAAACTATGAATAAAAAAAATTGTGTGTTTGTGTGCGTGTGTGTATGTACCCGTGCGAAGCCGGGGCGGGCCGCTAGTACGTAATAAAAAAATCAGCCAAGTGCGTGTCGGGCCACGCACAATGTAGGGTTCCGTAGTTGTCAGAATTGTCAAGATCGGTCAAGCAATCTTCGAGTACCTATTTTCGTAAAAATGTTTGAATGTGAATTATACTAACGATTTTGAACATTAAATGTTCGTCGATTATTTATTATTCTAACACTTGTAAAATATACTTAACGCCGATAAATTTCCTTCCTCATTAGCGCCTATGAAATCTATGGAGATTTGGTTGAAAACTTCATAAGCGCGATTCAGAATCACTCGCGACATGTTTTATTAAGACATTGTTTTATACCTTATTTTATATTTTATTTTAATTTAAACTTAATAAATATTTATTTATTTATTCATTTAAATTCATATATTAATTTAAAATTATTAATATTTACATAATGTGATGCTTTAAAAAGTGAAATATTTATTTTTACTTAGATCATCTATAACTCGATAACCATAAGAACCAACATAGCCGTGATAATTTTCCTTTTAAATTCATTATATGTACCGCTATCGTTAATTTTTTCATATTTTTAGACGCAGCAGTTTAGTGGGTAGAGGGGGGGAACACTTGACTCTAAGAAAAATTGACACTTCAAAGCTTAATATTTCGGAAACAGTTCGTCGTTCGGAAAAATGGTTTTCCCACACCTATAACATTTTTAAAAGACCTATCTAACGCTACCCCACAACATGGGATAAATGAGAAAAAAAAATTTTTGGTCTCTCTTAACACATAGGGAAGACACCCTGAAAAAAAAAATATTTTTAAGATTTTATTGTACGACTTTCTCGGCGTAATTCATATGTATACTCATACCGAATTACAGTTTTCTGGTATTAAGGGTTTCGGAGCAAAGCGGCGGACAGACAGACAGACAGACAGACGGACAGACAGACAGACAGACGGACATGGCGAAACTATAAGGGTTCCGTTTTTTACTACGGAACCCTAAAAAAACAAAGCGAATGAACATTAGAATAATTTAATACTAAACATTTTCATGGAAACTGTAAGATTAACTTTTTTTTCTTATTAGCCTGTTTTCTTATAGCCAAATTAATTTTATTGTTATTATCACCTGAAGTTTTTTGAAAGAGTCTAAGATTTAAAATTTTCAAATTGTATTACCTTTGTTAATTATCATAGTGAATTAATGTTACAAATATCATCATATAAAGTTTAGCTTGTTATTGAGTCAAGAGATGGCGCTGGCTGTATTTTAAATCACGCTATCATTTGGGCCGGTACAACATATCGCTGCTTTTCAAGAATATCGATGATGAATTTTAGGGAATGGGGTTTTTAAATTTCTTTATTAATGTTTTGGTGCATAACTGCAAAATTTAAACGATCCCTTGATGTTATAACTTTATGGATTTAAAGAAAATTCATCATCGCAACTCTTTTCGTGATAAAACATCAAAGATTTATGATTTTTTGACATACTTAATTCTATTTGTTACAATTTTGAGTTACTACGATATTCTGGAAAACCAGCGATATTATAGATTTTATTGCATTGTCATCCTACATGCATAAATTCCTTTTATTATAAAGTTCTCAGTGGTTTAAAAATTGAATTTTAGGTTGTAACAATGAATCATTATACTCTATCAATTCTAGATGAAACTAATAGATTTCGTATAAAGGACAAGTAGTTCCATGCGGCTTTGCATGTGTTATTTTTATCTATATCTATACTAATAATAAAATTCTAGCGGGTCGCTGTCTGTACATGGAGGATATATGAAAATAAATATTATAGGGGGCCTTTATCAACGCAGTAGAACCCAAAACAATGATTTTTGGAATTCTTATCTGTTTGTCTGTTTATCTGTGCGTTTGTGCACGCTAATCTCAGAAACGGCTCATCCGATTTAGATGCGGTTTTCACTAATATATTGTAGAAAGCTTCACTTAACATTTAGGCTTTGTTTCATGTCAATCGGTCCATAAATAAAAATGTTATGTCAATTTAAGGAATCCCGTGGAACATTTTTTAGTGCTTATCACTAAATGCAAGAAAGTATATACAGTTCTTACATCAAAAAATACATTTTTTAATTTTTTGTCTGTCAGTCTGTCAGTCTATCTGTTAATTTCGACTAATCTCTGTACTTTTACTCGCACTTAGCAAATGTTATAAGGAGTGATTTAGGCTTACTTTTATTTAATATTATTATTAGTACAGATATTTTTTAAACTATACATATAAAAAAATTCTAACGGGTCGCTGTCTGTACATGAAAAATATTGGGGGCCTTTTACCTACGCAATAAAACCCAAAACAATAACTGTTAGAATTTTTGTCAGTTTGTTTATTTGTGCGTTATCTCAAAAACGGCTTATCCGATTTAGATGTGTGGTCATTAATATAATGCAGTAAGCTTCACTTAACATTTAGTGTTTGCTTTATTTAAATCGGTTCATAAATAAAAAAGTTGTCAATTTAAGGGTTCATCTCGAACATTATTTTGGACTTTTCACGAAATGCATGAAAGTATATACAGTACTTACATAAAAAAATCCACTTTTAAAATTTTTGTCTATCAGTCTGTTTCTTACGACTAATCTCTGAAACAGCTGAATCAAGTTTGATGGGACTTTCGATCGCAGTTAGGGGATGTCCATTAATCCCATATTTTAAACCCATATTAATGAGGCCCAAAGGAGGAAGAGGAGATGGAAGAAAAAAATCACGAAATATCACAAAGTCTAAAAAGTTCTTTAAAACATTACGTATTTAATGGACAGCTAATATTATAAAGATTAACTTGGGCTACTTTTATTAAAAAATATGTATTTATTTTAATGAAAAAGTAAAACAGAGAATTACGCGATAACAAAATATTGTAGAAACCAATAAAATATCGAACAATTTCCGATTCCGAAATTGATATGTCTGTTTGAAATTTTAAATTAATGCATATGAAAGTATACTATACTGAAAGTATACTGACAACAAAATTACCAATTTTAAAATTTTTGTCTATTTGTCACTCAGTTTGTTTCGGCTAATATCTGAAACAGCTGGACCGATTTTGACGAAACTGACTACTATTCACTAGCAGAAAGCCAATGTAATAAGGAACAAAATTGAAACTAATGAAATAATGAAAAATATCTGATTCAAATAGGGAAGATATATATTATATAAATATAAAAATTTTAAAAAATAATAAATTCACTGGGTATTTTTTTTACTGGATATGATAGACCAAATCCGAAACTATAAGCAATAGGGAAAAATAATTAAAGGAGTCACGGGGCCGATTTTGATAAAAACTAAAGCAGTATCGTTAGTTTTTTGAAAAATATATTTTCCTAGCCAGAAACGAACTCGTTGATTTTGAAAAAAAACAACATTCTGTATTATTGCACCATCTGATACTGTAACATATTATAAGGATCAACTTCAGGAAGGTAAGAGTATACAGTTAACTGCAACAAAAAGAAAAGGCAATTTTTTTTACAAAATTCTATCAAATTCATACATTAAAACTTTAGTAATTCTTCAAAAAAACGATCATACCTAAAAGTAAAATTTAAAAATTATAACGGGATGTTGTAGCCGAGTCGAGCAAATTGTAGATTTCAATAAATCAATTTTTTTAAGAATTATCTAAACCTACCTAGGTAACGGAGTAGGTGAGGGGGACCAAACCAAACGTCACATTCTATCAACTTTGTATAGCTCACATAGAAAAAATAGACAAACATAAAGGAGGTTACTGTGAGTTATTCATTTTATATATTTTCGATTGTATTGTTCAGACTCTTCCTTACTTTAGTAGGTGACTAGCATTTTGATGCAACCTATAAACATATCGTTCGAAGTAATGCAGACTTTCTGTCTAAACTTACCGGGACCCGTGATTAACTCACATATTTGTTTATGTCTGTGTAGACTCGATTACTTAACTTCTAATTAATGTAAAGATTTAAAGTAATTTTGTAAAAAAAATAAATCTTTTCCTTTAATTTGTCGCTTACTATTACTTCCCAAAAGTTGATCCTTACAAGTGACACTATTAGGTGGTGCAATAATACAGAATGAATTTTTTTTTTTCAAAATTAGTGGGCTCCATTCTTGACCAGGAGAATCATGAAATCAAAAAAACTTATGATGCAGTTTTAGATTTATCAAAATCGGACACGAGACTCCTTTAAGTATTTTAGGCGATTCCTTATAGTTCCAGATTTGGCTATCAAGCCCAGTTAAAAAAGTCACCCGATATATAATAACAAGGAGAACCTCGGCGGGAACATACTGTTTTACAGTCGAAATTTTAAAGACTAACACCAAACACTTTTCTTCAACATTTATAGTGAAAACCGTGGAGGAATAGCGTATCTGAGTTAGTGTCTGCTTATAAATACAACCAGACAGTTCCCAAATCCAAAGTAATAAGCTCCTTTCTGGAGTAGTACCGCAGACTATTATGACCTTGCTTTGCAGGAGACATGCCAAGCATTCTGTAATCCACGCGAACGAAGTCGCGGGCACAGCTAGTAATTTAATAAAAACTGATCAAATATCAACTTTCAAGGGATTTTTTCAGCCGTACACTACTACTTTCCAGAAGTTATTCCTTATTAATTGCACCATTTGTGTCACGTCACTATTAGATAGTGCAATTATACAGAATATGTTATTTTTTTTTTCAAAATGGAAGTCCCGTCAAAATCGGTCCAGCCGTTTCAGAGATTAGCCAGAATAAACAGATAGACAGACAGAATATTTTTTATTAAATTGTGTTATTGATTTAAGTACCGTATATATTTTCTAACGCATTGAGTTAAGAGCTATTTATTTGAAATTACAAGCAGACACTTCCATTTTATTTATTTAAGAAATTCTTTTTCCCCACATAAAGTAAGTTATCCCATTGCACCAAAGTACTGGTTAATATTAATACGTTTTCCATTGTATATGTCCTTATTAGCGCCAAGAAATATGTAGTGTTTAGTTAGATCAATTTAGGATTGAAAAGGTCCTTTTTAACCGACTTCGAAAAAGGAGGAGGTTCTATGTTCGGCTGAATATATTTTTAATTTATCCCTTTGTCGTTATAAAATACACTTTCAAAAATGAAATAGATCTACTATCGAAATTATTTCCACCCAGATTTTAATATTCGTTTCTATAAATACATATATTTAGTTATTTACCTAAGTAATATTTATGCTAGATTTAAGGATAATCGCCTAAAAAATACATTTCCTTTATATAGACAAATTTTACAATCACTTTGCACCCCAATGTGAGATAATATTAACACGTTTTTTATTCCACATTTCATTCCTATCATCCAGAAGTATGTGTATTAAGTTTTAAGTTCATACAATCACGGAATAAGATTTTCTATAGAAACCTTTTTACCCCTTTTCATCCTTTTAGGGGTAAAATATCAAAAAACGGTATAGTGGATGTCTACAACCTAGGAATCATAAAATGTATAAACACCTACTGCTAAAATTTCAAGGTTGTAGCGCCAGCGGTTTAGGCTCTGCGGTGATGAAACAATCAGTCAGTCAGGACAAGTCATTATATGTATAGATTTCATTTCATATTTACGGTAGATATGTCGCAGGCATCTAGCTTAATAAGCTGATCAATTAACAAACTAGCCTCCTTACTATACGGCTCCGTGCGTACCACCTCCACCTTTATTAAGTCGGCTTAGAAGCACACGTATTTTACATGGCGACTTATAATTATATGAGTTTCCTAGAATACACTCCATTCAGGAATATATTGCGATTTAGTACTAACGTATTTCAATAGAATCGCTCGTTGAAAACATCTCGAAAGCGGGATTCAGACTTGAGTCGTGTTGACTTAGAAGCTTGAATTTCTTTATTTTATAAAAGCTGATAGATTTTAAGTGCTTACTCCCAACATAGTTAAGTGTGACGGCCAATTTGGGATCAATGAAAATTAATATAGTAAGTAATTTTCTTATATTTTCTTCTGAATAATATTAGAAATCACGTGGCAACATTGATAGACACTTATTTGGGCAACAGCCCCAGATAGACACCCTTAAACACTAATAAACTATACTTACGTCATAAATTATGAGCTGAATTTTTTATATGCCACTTAGGTAGTTACAAAAAGATGTCTCCACAGTTGCAGGACACACTCAACGGGCGAAGACATAGCCGGACAAATATACAGAGGATGGATGGGATGTTCTGCAACATGCCTTCGTTGTTCTGGGAAGACTTACAGCTACACAGTAGAAATATCAAAATTTATTAAGGAAAATGATTTTTGATGCACCGCTGACAATGATGCCACTTCCTGCTCATGAATGTGTGTCTTATGTCACTTATAAAATTAACTGACTCTGGATTATGTTTACTCGGTATACCACGTACATGTCCCCTGACTCTATCTCGCAGGTGAGTATAAATTTTTAACAAAAGTTGTCGAAAAAAATGGTCGATAATTATTTCACAAAAATATTGCATTATTAATATTTAAAAAGATTGTCATAAAGAATAAAGGTTTTCTTTTTAAATAATATATAATAATTATAGTTATAAATACTGGAGGTTAGTATTAGTTTCGTAGCGCAGTAAAACCTTAATTAATGAATTAAATTTAAAAATCCTCTACTGAAAATGAAGTCTTAAAAACTGCTCTATACCAATGTTTACGTTTACATATATTATTTTTTGTTAAATGAAATAAATAATTAGGAAAAAGTTATAACGATTAATAGATAATTTTTTTCTCAATTTTAATTTTACCTTTAACTTAGTGCTTTTTAGTTGTACGACTAAAGGTACTTGACCAAAGTTATAGAGAATTTTATTTGCAACAAAAAATATTTCAATATTGTTTTTTGTAAGATCTATAGTTTGTTAGATAAACCATAAAAACCATTTCTACCCCTTCCAAGATAGCGGCAGTGGGAAAAGGGTTGCATCCCAAATTGGTAAATCCATCTTCACAGTAACTCCTCCTTGTAATATTTCGCGAAATTTGATGCCTTAAAATTCCGGTATTTATTAACCGATTAGGATTATTTTCTACTTGAAAGAATCAGCTATCAGATGGCTACTATAGAATTTCGTTCAAAGATCATGATCTTGAAATGGCTGTACCTTGGCTCTTTTCTTCTTAGCTGCGGTAGGCATCTTAGATGCACAATAAGTATTTGATTTACTTTCAAACATACGTGTCAACCAAAATTTTGAACACCTAAGCATGCAATATGTTTAAAGATGAAATACGTGCCTAATAACTAGGATTTGGTAGTAGTTAAAGTGTACACATGAATATTTGAAAATAACAGTAGTTACTTATTACGTATTTATTAGGTACTTACATAGTATACTCTATGAATAAAATTTTGTATAATCTATATCTATACTAATAATAAAATTCTAGCGGGTCGCTGTCTGTACATGGAAGATATATGAAAAAAAATATTATAGGGGGCCTATACCAACGCAATAGAACCCAAAACAATGATTTTTAGAATTCTTATCTGTTTGTCTGTTTGTCTGTTTATCTGTGCGTTTGTGTACGCTAATCTCAGAAACGGCTTATCCGATTTAGATGCGGTTTTCACTAATATATTGTAGTAAGCTTCACTTAACATTTAGGGTTTGTTTCATGTCAATCGGTCCATAAATAAAAAAGTTATGTCAATTTAAGGAATCACGTTAAACATTTTTTTTGTGTTTATAACTAAATACATGAAAGTATATATAGTACTTACATAAAAAAATACATTTTTAAAAATTTTGTCTGTCAGTCTGTCTGTCTATCTGTTTGTTCCGACTAATCTCTGTAACGACTTAACCGGTTCTGATGGTACTTTTTGCACTTAGCAAATGTTATGAGGAGTGACTTGGGGTTACTTCTATTTTAGATATTTTTAAATCTATATATATGAAAAAAATTCTACCGGGTCGCTGTCTGTACATGTAAAATATGTAAAAAAAATATTGGAGGCCTTTACCTACGCAGTAGAACCCAAAACAAAATTTGTTAGAATTTTTGTCTGTTTGTCTGTTTATCTGTGCGTTTGTGCCCGCTAAAAAAGATATATCAAATTATGGGGTCACGTCGAACATTATTTTGTGATTTTCACTAAATGCATGAAAGTACTTATGTACATCAAGTACTGTCAGTCTGTTTCTTACGACTAATCTCTGAAACAGCTGAATCAAATTTGATGGGACTTTCACTCGCAGTTAGAGGATGTCCATTAATCACGTGAGGCCCAGAGAACGGAGTGGGAATGGAAGAAAACAATCACAAAATATCACAAAGTCTAAAAAGTTTTTAAAAACATTACAGCAGCCCCTATAGCTAATATTATAAGGATTAAATTAGGCTACTTATATTAAAGAAATATATTTATTTTAATCAATAAATAAAAAAGAGAATTACACGATAACAAAATATTGGAGAAACCAATAAAATAGTGAACATTTTCCGATTTAAGAAGGGAAGGTATACATCTATACAAATAAATAAAATTGATGTGTCTGTTTGTAATTTTAAATAAATGCATATGAAAGTATACACGGTACTGACAGCAAAATTACCAATTTTAAAATTTTTGTCTGTCTATCTGTCACTCGGTTTGTTTCGGCTGAAACAGCTGGACCGATTTTGATGAAACTTTCACTAGCAGAAAGCCAATTTTATAAGGAACAAAATTGAAACCAATGAAATAGTGAATAATATCTTATTCAAATAGGGAAGATATATATTATATTAATGTAATCATTTTAAAAAATAATATATTTACTGGGTAATTTTTTTACTGGATATGATAGAACAAAACAAACAAAAGTCACAGAGCCGATTTTGATTAAAACTAAAACTGCATCATTAGTTTTTTGAAAAATAAGTTTTCCTAGCCAGAAACGAACACGTTGATTTTGCAAAAAAATAACATTCTGTAGTATTGCACCATCTGATACCTTCATACATTATAAAGATCAACTTTAGTGAGGTAATACTATACAGTAAACTGCAACAAAAAGAAAAGGCTATTTTTTTTTACAAAATTCTATCAAATTCTTACATTAATTAAAACATTAGCAACGGGATGTTGTAACGCTAATAGCGGGTGAGTACAATAGCCGAGTCCAGTGAAATGTAGATTTTCAACAAATTGATTCATCTTTTTAAGAATTATCTAAACCTACTTAGGTAACGGAGTAGGTGACGGGGACCAAAACAAACGTGACATTCTATCAACTTTGTATAACTCACATAGAAAAAAAAGACAAACATAAAAGAAGTTACTGTGAGTAATTCATTTTTTATATTTTCGATTGTATTGTTCACACTCTTCACTACTACTCTTCTTCACATTAGTAGGTGACTAGCATTTTGATGCAATTTATAAAGAAATCGTTCGAAGTAACGCACATTTTTTTCTAAACTTACCGGAACCCATGATTTAACCCACATATTTGATTATGTCTATGTAGAATCGAATACTTAACTTAATTAATGTATAGATTTAAAGTTATTTTGTAAAAAAAAAACCTTTTTCTTTAATTTGCCGCTTACTATTACTTTCCAAAAGTTGTTCTTTACAAGTGACACTATTAGGTGGTACATACAGAATGTATTTTTTTTAATTAGTGAGTTCTATTTCTGGCCAGGAAAATCATGAATTAAAAAAAAATTATGATGCAGTTTTAGAATTTTTAAAATCGGACACGAGACTCCATTAAGTATCTTTCGCGATTCCTTATAGTTCCGGATTTGGCCTATTAAGCCCAGTAGAAAAAGTCACCCGATATATAATACTAGGAGAACCTAGGTGCGAACTTACTGTTTTGCAGTCGATATTTTAAAGACTAGGTACCACAAAACAACTTTTCTTCAACATTTATAGTGAAAATCGTGGAGGAATACCATATCTGAGTTAGTGTCTGCTTATAAATACAACCAGAAAGTTCCCAGATTCAAAGTATAAAGCTCCATTCTTGAGCAGCACTGCAGGCTATTATAACCTTGCTTTGCAGGAGACATGCCAAGCATTCTGTAATCCACGCGAACGAAGTCGCGGGCACAGCTAGTGAATTATATTTGACTTGTTTTATAGTAACTTATGTATATCTATTAATATTTATAATTTTTTATAATATATTGTATATTGAAACTAAAAAAGTATTACACTTTTTGTTAACTTACACTATAAGATTTTTCTTTATGAATACTTCACTAACCTTACTATAACTTATTAATTCGTATTATTTCGGAAACTTTCTTTATTAAGTATTGACAAGGATCAGGAAATTTGTCATTACTATAAATATTAATGAGGTCTTATCTATATCTTCTGTAGAAACAAGACCTACAGAAACAAGTTTTAGTCTAAAATTATTCAAAATCATGTAAAATTCTAAAATAAAATTTTCGCTAGTAGATAATATTCTATACTTTACAAAATTCAGTAGAATATGCACTTATTCGATAAGCGTTTACGTTACAGTGTGTAATCAAAAACAATTAATTTTATGGGCCAAAATGTTACATATAATTAAAATATACTAGATAGTGATTGTTGAACACATCTTTAGGAATATATTGCATATTCATAAACTTATATATAAATAAAAAAAAAAACGATTAAATGAAAAAGAGAAAGTTGTATTTATTATTTAATCGCGTAAATTTTTCGAAATCATATCGTCATTATCATCATCGTAAAAAATTAAAAGAGTAGTTCTTAAATTATGCACTAACTACTAAGGCTTAAAATAACGAAAAGCAATTTATTGTATTGACTACTTTTTGAAATTTATAAAGAACGATTTTTCGGGAAATTTCGCCACCTACAAACTACAACTTTCTAGTACTAAGAATAACTGGATGCTGATAAGTGATAAGCAATATTTTGTCAAGCCACACGGACTTCATTTTGAGAAAATGATATCTAAGGATGTCAAACCTATGGATGAATAAATTTGTTTGAAGAAGTATATATTCATCTTTTCTTTTCTATTTTGATAAAAGTTGTAATGAATTTAAAGCAGATGCGATTAAAGATCTATGAAGATAAATTCGAAGAAAATCGGGTATAATAAAAAGTTTTATCTAATAATATTTTTTTTCAAATATATAAGATTATTGCATATTGCAAAATATGCAACACACTTCAATATTCGAAATACTAATTTTACCGAACTTAATTAGTTTAGATGACTTGAAAAGCTTTTGAATAATGCGTCACACATTATCAGAATACATCAATATCTCCGAATTTGACTTTTTGCAAGTTGACATATTATTGTCTATCAGCATCCATAAAGCTTCCGCGTATTTTCATATACATACGTTTAGTACAAAGCTGTTAACTTGAAATTAAAAATAGATACTTCCATTTTATTTATTTGTTTTGGATATGGAAAACACATACAATTTTATCGAAATCAGCCTAGTAATTTGTTTTATATTTTGCCCTTGAAGTAGTTTTCTTTTTTTTTAAGTCTTAGTTATGTTTAATTAACTATAGGTACAATGCGCGAATTCGGACTAGCCTTATATTCAAACATTTAGAGTAATGTGAATCAACATACCTACATTTGCCGTATCGTATTGATTTCTATTTAAGTAAGAACTTATAGTTTTTATAGTAATTTTCAATATGAAATTAGTACGAAACTTGCTCACGCAATACAATTCTCAGAGTTGGTATGAAACTGTTGTTTTTCCTATATTTATATAAGATGACTTTCACATGTAAGAAACGTAATATAATATATAACTCATTTTTATATGATCTATAACCTTCTGCTTTTTTGTACAGAGGTCCACATTTGAACATTTAGGTCACTCATATAATAGTCCTTATGAACAAGTAAATAAGAACGATGTACTTTGGAGTATTTCAATTAGTATTGCTGTGTTTACTATATGTGTATACCTATATAAATTCATATATATGTTTTTTGTCAGGCTAGCCCTGCCAGATAAGCATACCTATTCATAGAGTCTGAGTACAGAATTTGTTTCTTTCTCTTTTCAGCAAACCAAATCAATTTATGTTAGAGAGAGAGAGGTACGGTTATGAATTTTTGGTATTCGATATTTTAATACGCAATAGCCTACGCCCTGATTTTGGATCTTAATTTTTTTAATATCTGTAAATATTTAATATGACGTTATAGATTTATCCTATTTATTTACTTTAACGTATAACTCATTGCTTGAAGGTACATTTTTGTTAATGATACTTAATAAAAAATTAAAGATTAAGTTTTTTTCTTAAGATTATTTATGATTAATTTACGTTACACAAGAAGTAGTAAATAAGTATTAAGAGTTTAATTTGTAAAAATTACTATTGATGAAAATATTCCTATGAAATTATTTAAATATATTGATATTATATTTGCCGCCTTTTCTTCTTTTAAAATAGTAACATATTATATAGATGCAATAATATTATTGAGCTAGTTTATTTACTCACTTGATAGACCATTAATCTGATATTCATTAAAAAGTTTTTTTAAAATAAAATTATGTCTTTTGAATACAAAATAATTTTCGATTTTGGTTGAAAGTCACGTGACTGATTTGACTCATCGCCGCCATATTGCGTTTGTGCTGTGGCGAGGGATAATGTCGCACTGTCCCTAATTTTTTAAATATTTATTATATTATTAAGTAAATTGATTTGGTTGTTTGCAAAGTGAAGTTTTAAAATATCTTAGTGTTGTGCGTGTATTCACTTTGATGTGGCTTCTCGTGTTTGCTTAATTTAAAAAGTAAAATCGCCCTGGGTTATACCATTGAAATAACCAAGTTAGTGAACGTCGAACGAGTACCAGAAAAGTGTCAGTAACAAAACGGAGACTGGATCAGGTAGTGAATATTCTCATTTATTTTTACTTTCAATTTACTAAATAATATCGTAGATATTATTTTAAAATCAGTTACAAGCGATCTAAATACCGGCATTGATTGTTTACTTTTATTAAAGTCTAAAAAACTAATTGTAGAGTTATGTTGTTCAAATAATGTTTTAAAAACAAAAAATGTTATTGCAGATATGGCAAAGGCTTTCAAATTAGTGACATTTATTTTGTTTATTCAATTTATTACAATTTTTAGGGAAAAGTTTTTCGTAACCATTCATTTGTTTTGTTTATTTGACAAATGTAAATAATAAGATAACAAGTCTTAAGACATGCTTTTATGATGACACCGATCATGATGATATGACCTTTGAAGTCATATGCAAAGACGTGTACACGTAGCTCTACATAGTTGTACCATGGAACCGCCATTTTGATTGCTAGCGCCTTGCCAGGGGAGAGGGGACGGCGGGAGGGGGCGGTCTTTACTATAAAAAAATGTGACGCTTAGTATTTGGTATAACTTCATGACCATCATTTTATTGAAAACATAACCTATTGAATGATTGTTTTGACAGGTGCTTGTCACATGGAATGTAGTTTAGCATCAACATGAATGGGGGAGTGAATGGAATGATGGAGGAGTCCAAGGAGTTATCTCAAACTGACCCACCTGAAGATTTAAAGGAGGTCAAAACGGCTGAATCTGATGAGGCATTGTTAGATTCAAACAAATCTGAAACCGCAAATGCGGTGGTAACTAATAATGAAGATAATGAAGCACCACAACCCACATTAGAGCCTACAGAGAATTCTTTGGGTAGTTCAGCAGAACAAAGTTTTAATAGTCTTGAAAATGAAGTGGACGAATGTTCTAACACTGAATCGGCATCACAATATACACTACTTGGAAATAGCAGTACTAAATCCTTAAACCACTGCAGTAATAGTAATGAGTCATTCAACAACATAAGAGAGTTCCCAAGACAAGAGAGTCACTTTCACATCCAATCGGCACCTAGAGTACTGGAGCTTGATAATCTATCATCATCCCAAGAACAATCCGACTTCATACCTGCATATTTAGATGATGATGGTGGCAGTAGCAATAGAGCTATGCAAAATGGGGTAAGTAAATAACAAATACTTCTTGTGATAAAAACAAATGAAAATCAGTTCATTATTATGTATATTAAATCTATATCATTATGACTAATTTTAAGTTTACTTATAAAATATTTAAAATGAAAGAATTATATTTTGTAGGCATAAAAGGTAATGTTTGTTTGTAAAAAAGGTATTTTTATAATAGTAAAAGTTAACTATTTATTTATTCTATTAACATAGGCATAAACATAATTTGTATACAATTATATAACCATAACAAAAACAATACAATATTTTATGGTTATTAAAGTAAAATAAATAATAACTACACAATGATATTATATAACTATAAATATGTTATAAGCTCATGCGTTATGGCACTCAGATTTTTAACACTGAATGACATTGCTTAACAACCAGCTAGCGTCTGAGTAAGACAAGCGAGAACATCTTTGGGCCAACAAGTCAATTGATGACCTTGTCAAAGTTAGAAATGGGTACAGATTTTTATAATCAAATAATATGAACATAATGTAAACTATAGATATATAGCTATAAAATATTGTAAACACAATATTTTTTCCTCTATAAAATACATTTCGATAACAATGATAGATATTATTTTAATTTTACTTTGTTTATTTTTTACCCGAACAATGGATATTAAGTAAATAATAAATATAATAAGTGTTTGGGCTACATTAATAGATATGTATAATAAGTCCATTCAGTGCCAAGGAATTATATTTTCTTGTAATATATTTCTAATGCAGGCAAGTAATAACTAAATGATGATAACATTGTTGGATTCACATTTTTCAAAAATATCAAACATTTATGCTTATTATTTATGCATTTATTTGGGCTTCGAAAGAAAATCAGGTTTTAACACCATATGTATTGATTCCTGTTTTTTATAATTGTCGAATTTTTGTTTATAAAATTTAATATCTATTACTACTGGTTTATCATTATCTGTACTTAATGTTCAATTTCCAACTTAATATGCATTGACTTTAGTTTCGAAGTACCGGGGCTTAGGTGAGGGGGTGGACAGGGGAATGTCTCGCAGATTTGTAGCTCTATTTGGTAATTGTTAACACATTTTAATTTTGGTAAAATCTATTATGAAATAAATTTTATCTTAATAAAATTAATCAATTTAATTTTTCATATGAAATTATTGTATGAATAAAGAGTATGAAATTTATTTCATCAATAATTACAAATGCATACTTTTGATTTCATGCAAGTATTATACCATTTTATGAAAGGGTCATAGGTTTGTAGTACGTGCGGTTTTTTTTCGTCCAATTAATGTTTTATTTTAGACAGATTTCCAAAATGGAAGCAAAAAAGTAGACTCAATGTTTTTCGAGTATATTACCCGCGGTTTGAGAGCAATTATATTTTGTTGCGTCTCTATATTAATTGTATATATGAGCTGAGCTGGAGATTATAATTTTTTAAAGAATGATACAGAGTCAACTATTACAAATACAATAATTGTATTTATTGTATTGTTAGAAATAAGATGTAGGTAGACTTAAAAAAAAAGATTATAAAACAAAAGTGAACATTTAATTTTATGAGTTAACGAATTTACAACCAAAATACGTTCTAGACTAATTTTAATTACAAAATAATGAAATAAGCAAAATGAAAGCCAGGCGGAGCTTCCGCGCAGTCTGAAGTTCAACAGCAAAGTGATGCTCGAATGGCTGACGTCTTCCTTTTACAGCGATAGCAAGCTACCGTCATAAAAAATTCTTCTGTCTGCTAACAGTATATTTAAAAAAAATATAAGAAAGAAGAGGACGTAATATTTTTGAGCAAATTTGTTTTAATGTTCCGGGTTTAGCCATGTATTAATCAGTTTAAATCAATAGAAAAAAGTTTGCGTTTTTCGTTGAAGGGTGCGAAGTATTCTTGGAAGTCGTTTTCGCAAGGTGAAAAAATAAAAGATCATCACAAATAAATCGCGATTAGATCTGTTAATTATATCAGTTTTTTGTGTACTGTATCAAAATGTAACTGTTTAAAAAAGTTTATTTTTAAGTTGTAATGATGATTACTTATTCAAATGCTCTTTGAAAAATATTGTACCTGAGTAGGTAAGAAACACTGGCGTTTCGTTGTGGATATAATTAAGTTCTACATTATTTTTTGAAATTTAGGTAGGTTTCTAGTTTATTATAAATTATAGATATTTTTTTCGTTTTACGCTTCTAAGGAGTCCCATTACAATTCACCATCTGTATCTAAATAATTTTTGTCTTGACTCTGTAACTCGATTGATCGAGTGATTTGCATATATAATTTTCAAGTCGATTTCTAGAACCAAACAAGTTAATATACTAATATTGCTGGCTAGTTGTCTCTCGCGGGTTGAGACGTGTTCAATTTCGGCCTATCCCTATAAAGATATATTTGTACTTCGGTCAACCCTAAGTGCTCCTCTATGGATCGTAAAGTGACCTTATAGCCTTTTTATAAAGTATAGATTTAATGTAAATTCGTTTTAGTAAAACTAAACCAGCATAAACAATTAATTCTAAGTCTGGTATGATTGTTTCTGCGCATAGCATTGATTATTTGCCACAATAGCTATGAATATTTTAGGCAGTGCAGAAGCTAGGTTCATATCGATTTTGATTTTATAAATAGACGTCCCGTTTTCGCGATATCATCGCTTTAAAGGCTAGTGGAAATTAAAGAATTTATATTTATACATTAAACGTCCTGTTTTCAAGGAAAAACTTTAAAAATAAAAACGAAATTATGTTAATTTTCCTTAAACGCCAGTCATAATTACACGAAGCATTACATTTTCAACTGAAATCGAAAACTGTTATTATTTCTGAAACAACGTACCACGATGATTCGATTTTTATGCCGAATTTATTACATGCAAGGATCATACAGTCATGTCGCTATTGCTAACTTTCATGTACAGAGGACAAACATCGAGTATGGGAGGTACATTGGAGACGAAGGCTAAGCGCGGCCATGTTGCAAATAAAGTACCTGTGTTTTGCGCTGGTTTTCATGTATTTTTTCTACGTTGCCGTACTGAAAGTATTGATTATTAATTGCGTATGTCTAAACTGAATTAAATATTGCTGAATTTACGAAAACAAATACATTAAAACCGATGATACTAATTCTCATTTAGTTGAATAACATTATTGAAGTTTAAAATATAACTTTAATTAATATTATAAGGCGAGGGTTACATTTTATAAGTTTAAATCTCGTGAGCGATATAAAACAATTCTTGGTAACTTAGTAACACATACGTTGAAAGTATTTACGAAAGCTGTAAATGTCAAAAATCAGGCACTGACAGTAAATTCCTTGAAGTGTAAAGGAACAAAATATAACTTTAAAAATCTTTATGTCTGAGAGCAAAACTTATGAGTGTAATTCTCGCCGAATATTTATCTATAGTATGTTTAGTATATTTCCTATTAGGTACTTTATTGTAGCAATAAAAACTCAAATATGTTATAAACAATACAAATAAATACTTTTATATAAATTCTTAAAATAATTATCATTATTTATACTTTTCAAATTAGCAAATCGTAAAATTCAGAAATCTTTGTCATAAATTTTTTTATAATACACTCGCTGCCCTTTGCGGTTTTACTCCCATTAATGGTTGCTTACTTCGTTACTATAATGTTGTGTTGTAATATAGTATATAACACATGCTATATGCGTATGTTATATGCTATATTATATCACGCTAAGACTCAACTATCTAACGCAAAAAGTTTTTCTTATATCGGATGAGTAGTTTTGGAGATCACCTTCACATACAAAGTTACGAACAAATTTTCCCTCTTTATAATATTAGTATAGATGTATTCTGATTTTTTCAAAGGTTTAATTTGGAAAGATTCGGAATTTACTTAATGTCTATTACGTTGCAGATGTCGGATGGAGATACCGAAATTGAGTCAGAAACCGAGATGTCTGAGGTTTCAGGTGAACAAAGGGCGGAGGAAACAGTAAGCATCAATTCAGAGTCGGAAATGGATGTCCACGATGAAACCTCACAAGAAAGTCAAAATAAAACCATAGATACAGATATACAAATCATGCCTGAACACGATAGTCAAAACGGCAATGCAAATGACTGTTCAAGTCCAGAGGTTCATGAAATCAGCGACAATGAGGATTGTGTCGTAGAGAAAGAAGAAAAACCTGCGGAAAATCAAGTACAATTACGTCGAAGTAGTAGGGCTATCAAAAGAAAGAGGTACGATGATGATATGGAAAATGGAGATTATGAATCTGAAATAGAAGAGATTTCTATGGATGATGCTTTAAGGCGTAGGTCAAAAGCGATAGTTATCAATGATACTAAAACTTTAGTTGAGATGGCAGCAAAACAAATAAAATCTGGAATCCAAAAAAAAGAACCCACTGTAGTGATTATAGATACAAATTCGATGGCTTCTCTTAAAACAAATGCAATAAGAAAAAATCCACCATCATTTAGTAGTTCCACTTTAAGTGCACAGAGTTTATACCAGAGTATTGTCGCTCGTGGCACTACCGTGACTCCAATAAGCAGCAAGAATAACACAGCTACTCAAAGTTCCTGCAATACTCAAACTTCAATATTGCCTTCTCTCACTGATGATATGTATGTCGTCGAGGCACCATCTTTCATTGTACCTTATGTATATGAAAAGCCTTCACTCAAACCGTTTAGAGAATTTGTAGATAATTTAGGTAATGAGTTAAAAGAGCAAAGAGCCAAAGAGGAAGAAGAAGAAAGGGAGAGGGAAAAAGAAGAACAAGAAAAGGATGAAAAAGAGAAAGATGAAAAAGATAAACAAGACAAAGATGAAAAAGAAAAAGATGATAAAAGCGAAAAAGACGAAGAAGGTGATTCTGTAGAAGATGAAGCTGAAACGTCAAAAAAGGCAAAAGAAGATCCAGAAGAAGAAAATAAGCAAAAAAAGAGAGAAGAAAAAAAAGGTGAGTGTATTGTTTATAATTTACCAATAATATCATTATGAATTTTATATATTTTATTTTATTTTTGATTTTTAAACATTTTGTTCAGAATCAAATAAGAAATTACATTTTTAGCATGGCTAGATTTTACATGATATGAAATTACATTTTAAGACAAAAAATTAAAAATTATACAAATTTTTTTAGAACGTAGTAGGCGTAGAAATGATGATGATGATGCCTCTTGGGATGGTCAATCCTCGACCGACTCCGACGATGAAATAGGTAGTGATGAAGAAGATAAGACTGTTGTAATAAAGGATAAAGTTGATGTGATTGAAGATATAAAAGATGTTACTGATTTAACCGTAGACAAAGTAGTTACGGGAAAGTCTGATAATTACTTTGATCTGTCTCTTGGTAAATTTTTTATGAACATCGGCCTAAACCTTGTGCAAGAATATGTACAGAATGATTTACTGAAACAACAAAACAGAAAACTTTATAGAGAAAAAAAAGGAGGTCACAGCACATTAATTACAGAATCTTCTATTGCGTCGCTCAAGAAGAACTTAGAGTTCAGTAAAGAAAATAATGCACCATACGTCTTTAAGCAACATAAATGTGAATTTTGTAGTTTCAAAACTGAGTCATCACTTGTAATGGCTCATCATCTTGAGACTCCACACATGAAGAACAGTGTTTATAAATGTAACTTTTGTGTTTTCGAAAGTCGAAGCCCGCACGATATATTGTACCACATGGAAGCCGAACATAATATACGTGGAAAGTTAGAAAGGGCACCGGCGTACCATCAGTGTGCGAATTGTCCTTTCGAGGATAACGGGAAAGGCAAACTGGCGCGACATCTTATCCCATGCGCTAAAAAGTTCAAGCCTGAACTAAATCTCGCGCCACCTATAGAATGGGAACCGCCAGCAAAAATACCAAAGGTAAATACCAAAGCTAACTAATGTTAAATTTGAATCTTCAATAAAATTGATATGTTTTATACAATATTATACAGCATATGAAAATCTGTTATCTGTCGGAACAGTTTCACTGACATTACATTTAATTAACAATTAATACAAAGAAATGTTGAACCAATATAATAATGTATCATAAATATTTTCAGATCGCTCGGTCTCGTAATGCTATGATGGGTTCGTACCACAACACTTTCCATCGAGGTCAAGTTGGAAATAACTTAGGCAGGCCACCTATTGGCGGTGTCATAGCGAGTACCAGCTTTCGCCCTCGAGGTAGATCGCCTATGGGTATTACGCCCAGGTCTACCCCTGTACAAGGCATACCGATTTTACGGAGTGGAGTTATGGTGAGGCACACCACACCATCACCCGTTCTGGTGTCACCAAACTATCCTACAGGAGGTGTAAGTATTATTTGTTGAAAATTGGATAATATTTAGTAGTGTCTATAAACATGTAAGAATGATATCAATAAAATAAATTGATTGTGAAGACATCCATAATCATAATTTGTCGGTTTGTTATTGATATACATAACAATTAAAAATAAAATTACTCATTTATTGAGTCTCATATTGGAAGTTTAAGGCTCTGCACAAATAGGCTACTGACCACAGCTACCATTGGCTGGTGACAATTAATTTACACGAGTTTTAATCTTTGTCTCAAAAAAGGGATGTTGTGAGTTTTATATGTCTATCAATGTGACTGTCTATTGCATCATAGCTCCCTAACTAATGGTCTAATTTTCTTGTATTTTTTTCATTGTTTAAAAACTGCCATGATTAGGATAGATCTAAGCTCTAATTTATTATGATCTTTTCTGACGTTTCAAGGTTATAAGACTAAAATAACTTAGTTGTCCACCGTTAACTTAACCTGATGCTGCAGCATCATCTGGCATCAGCTCCTCCACCGACTGAAAAGCATAAGTATCGTGTTGGGGCTTTTTGAGAAGGACATTTTTAATTTTATGTTATTAACATGTTTTACCTCCAATCCTTTAATTATCCACTAAGCGTTATAAACGTCAATTGAATCGCCTGTCTTGTCTGTGTTGTCTGCCTGCCTGTGTTGTCTTGTCACTGGCCATTAGTGACTGCCACTGACTTTAAAGGACGTGGCCTGTTTGTGTGGAGCCTAATAATTCATGCAGTTAAAAATTTTTAATAGGCATGTATTATATATATGAAAATTTGTATTTGTTCCAGCAGAATAACGGGAAAAATGCATCGTTACCAAAATCTTTGCATCAGCCATCAATTTCGATAACGCCTTTACCGAGGCAACCAATACCAACACCGCAGCCGCCTCAGCAGAACAAGAGTACGTGCGTCATCTGCGAGATTTGCGACGGTTACATCAAGGATCTGGAGCAACTTAGAAATCACATGCAATGGATACACAAAGTAAAAATTCACCCGAAAATGATATACAATAGACCTCCGCTTAACTGCCAAAAATGCCAGTTTAGGTAAGTTATTTCCTGTTTCGTAGCAGCCTGTAAATGTCCTGTCAGGCAAAGGCCTCTTCTATTAAGAAGAATGTTAAAAGCTTCATCAATTGTTAAATTTTACCGCAGACTGATACATGTTTCAGAATTGCTTCTGATACTTGAAGGGCTCCTCACATTGTTTTCTTTCACTGTTAAGCATGAAGTGAATTTAAATGAAAATTACTTGCAAACTCCCTTGCAATGCAAAACTTTTCTTCTAACTCTGCTAGTAAGCGAGTGTGGTAGTCCGTATCAGAAGAGACCAACATGCTGTAACTACTAGGCCACCTCGGCTATACCTTTTTGGAAACATTTATCATTATTTAAATGTAACTCTTAACATTTATGTTGTATGTTGTATATCAGTAATTAATAAATGATTTTTATTTAAAAACCAATGGTTTATATTATGCTTATTAAATAATTATTTTAGGTTCTTCACAGATCAAGGATTAGAAAGGCACTTACTAGGCTCACATGGTTTAGTTACTAGTTCAATGCAGGAAGCCGCAAACAAAGGAAAAGATGCCGGCCGATGTCCAGTTTGTGGCAGGGTAAGAAATAATTTTATTGTAATTAAATATCGGATATTATACTACTCGACTAGATTTTGCTCGCGCTTACTCCAAGTCTGATATTTTCATTCAAACTTTGAAGCCCCATTCCATCCTATCAAGGCGATAAATTTTCAAAGAACCGTATGCAAGTGTCGTAATAAATATTTGTGTGCCAAATTTCAACACAATCCATTCTTGGTATGGTCAGTGTGTTGACAGTTCAATCAGTCAGTCACAGTTTCTTTTAACATATCACAATAAATACCAATATTTACATTGTATTAATTTCAATTTCAGGTGTACCAGTGGAAACTTCTTAATCATGTGGCGAGAGACCATAATCTGACATTAAAGCCGGCTCACCTATCCTACAAGTGTACGGTTTGTACTGCGACATTTGGCATGTACAAACAATTCGAGAATCACGTGTACTCCGCACACAGCGTTGTCGCAAAGCGTGTGATGGACAAAGGCAAGACGACCCCGCCGGTTAAAGCTGGCCAATCGTTGCTTAAACCGCTCAAAATTAACGATGAAATTACTATTATACCTCAACCAGTAAAGTCAACGACACCACCGATAAAGGAAAAATAGGTAAGCTATTAATGAGTTTCCATTTTTGTTCTACTGCTTTTAGAGTTACTGTACTTATTACTGGACTTGTAGTATTTATATCTATATTTTTTATTTTTTTAAATAAAAATTACACTAATTGTGACCTATGTCCATTAGACTGATACTTGAAATATGAATGTATATGAAATTGTGCTCGAGATTATTACATAACCCCAATGTTAAATTATATACATTATTATCAATAGCACTTAACATGTAATAGACATGGAATTCACGAGTAGGAACCAATTGAGGTAGTTTGGAAATCTCTTGATAGCCCATCCACTACATTCAGTATGATTTAATGTTAATTAGGTCAACATAGATAAAAATATGACCCCAACTCTTTTGTCTAGTTAATTAATAAAAATAACAGATATGAGTAGAATATTAATAAAAGGAATATAGATTTGATGGAAAGTTTTAACTTTGAATAGATTATATGAATAGAGAAATGGCTGTGCGCTGTATTATTTTAATTAATTATATTATTGTATTAAGTATAAATTTACTTAAGAATGTTATTTCCCTAAAAGTTATTATTGTGCCTGTGCGACAGGTGGCGCGCTGATTGTCACTTGGATGATTATTTAAAGATAGATATATATATATTTCTGCAAGGCGATTGTTGTAAAATTAGTAATGATAAAAGCATTAATAAATTACTATCGTATAATATTAAATTTTGTTTGAATTGTGTCATTTCAATATTTCATTTATGATTACATTATCTAAATTGAAGAAAGCATAGCAAGACAATTATTATTTGCGTCTTATTATTTGACCCAACAGAGTAATCTATGAATTAATTATTATATTTCTAATAATAACACTATTATTACACTACAATATACTGCAAATTTTAATGTAATTTGCAGTATGATGTTATTATTTTTTATTCATTTATAAGTTTTGATATTTAAAACAACTAAATTTTAAATATAAGAAATAGAAATTACTATTCTCGTATAATAAATGATACTTGAATTTTTTTTTCACTATAAATTTCGAAAAAACTACAAAGTAAAAAGTTAACTTTGTGGTATATTCACTGCAGTAATTAATAATTATGTAATAACTGTAAGTGCTGATCGCTAAGCTGCATCATAGTTACGTAAATAATGTTTAGAGGGTAAAGTCGATCTTTGCCAAGTTCTTCTCTTATCAAAGCAATTATTATTATTTATCATATGCTTGTTTGTTCTACAATACTAATAATTATAGTAAATTAACATTAGTATTAATTACTTTCACGTTTTTAAGGCTCTGCGAATTTTATTACATGTGTATGCTATTTTCATGTAATAAATATAGTTGAACTTCTTTTATTTACAATGCGACTTATAAGCAAGTGTAGTGATTAGTAATGTTTTTGCGTTGAAACTAAAGCGAAATTAATTTTAATTCTTTGATTCAATCATAGTGAAGTGCATAACTTCATACAATAATCTAAGTGACGCATATTTTAATGGCGTGTTATTTAAAATTTTCGTAATGTAATATTATTTGTCGTGTGATGATGTAACGTTGCGATTTGTAAAAAATTGATATTGTTGCTAAATAAAAAGGTGTTAATGAATTTGTTTCAGATACACGCAGTGCCGAAACTGGTATAAAAACGCCGTGAGCTTGCCGACGCCTTCGCCGATTCTTACGAAAGGTTCGGCTCTTAAGACATTGTCATTACTAGTGTACATTCCAATGTTTGCTAGTGTACACCCATCCACAAAGCGCAATGTCGTTTTTGCAAGGATTAGTTTAAATTGAATTACATTTCCATAAAAATAGTTCAAAGATGTGAAAAATCAGTATGTCTTAGATAATAATTTTAATTATCAATGTGTTTATAATATTGGCATAATATAATCACACAATTTGTCTAAATAATTCTGCAAGAGAAACTATATAGCATAATAGTAACACTGATTCTTATCTTAGAGACTGATGTTCGAGTGCAAAACCGGCGCCCTCTGCCGTACAATACGCCCTGTAGACTAAGGCTTGTGTAAATTACTCACAGAAATATCATAGATTATACGAAGCGTTTAAAGCCTTCTTATACCACTGCCACGGTTCAAAGCCATTGAGTCAGTATACTGAGCAAAATATCTTTACGTTTCACATTGAAAAATCTGTTAAAATACGGCAGTGGTACTGTTACAAAAAGCTCAGATGTTTTAAAATAATGATAATGATGTTTTAATATGAATGATATATATTTACCTGAATTATTTATTAAAAATTCTACTTTTACATTTGACAGATCGGTATTCGGTTCGCATCTTCTAGGTATATTATCATTTTCATAAAATTGTACATACAAGTTGATTCAGATAACCAAAAATAAAATTACATCTTATACCCAGTGTGATTCATACACGAGATTATTAATGCTATTATAAACAAAGAATTTTAGAAAGGTGATTTTAATTTTTTTTAATTGTACAAAAGGCGATCAAAGGATATAACGAGTAATTTTTTTAATTAATGTGAAAGTTTATATATTTACTTCAACGATAACTCGACACTACTATCGATGGTATTGAATTTTCATGTCGAGTCCATGTAGATGACGTATATCAGCTTAA
This sequence comes from Hypolimnas misippus, assembly GCA_037950945.1. Lineage (NCBI taxonomy): Eukaryota > Metazoa > Arthropoda > Insecta > Lepidoptera > Nymphalidae > Hypolimnas > Hypolimnas misippus. The sequence goes on from JBBEEQ010000001.1 coordinate 14,734,794, forward strand.
CATAGATATTGTGTTTTAACTATAAATGTTGTAGAATTTCTCATTCATTTAGATAATTAATCTAAAAATTTTAAAGTGTTTTTAAATCTTGTGATGTAATTATGGGACATTAATTACGAAGCTACACCTTTTATTCAGTAGCGTATGTGTCTGTTGTAGTTTTCGAGTCGATATATAATATTCTCATTCTTTCACCTCCTACAGAATATGTATAACTGAAGACTACCTAGTTAAATATCCATCCAAAACGCTATATTTCTGTATCGCCTTAAGAGACTAGAATATATAATATATTAATAATATATGTACTTTTGGAATGTATATCGATGTACTTACAATTTGCACCATATGACTATACCTCAAAAATCTTTTAATGTTCTGAGAAAGATAATTTCCCTCGAGTAAGATAACATATTTGAAATGATATATGTAGATTAAAACGAAAAAAAAATATATGTATAGATAGTATTATACAAAGTTTGTGGATATTACCGTAAAAACCTGAAATCCGGTAAAACTAGTAGCAATATAAGCATCTTCGTATAATTATAATGTTCCAAAATGCATGTCGTTTTTAATGATATAAATTGTCTTGTTCTCCAAAGGAAATTATAATTAAACCGAGTAGGAGGTACTGATTAATGGATTTCGGTTATTACAGTAGAATAGGTAAGTCTGTCGGATCCAAGTACCAAATTTAATATATATTATGGTCCGATAGTTTTCTAATTTAAATGTTGTAATATAATACTTAAGTATAGTCAGATATGAAGAAGCTTCTTGATACAGCACATTACTTTTCCGACATTTATGTGACAAGTTGTCGTTATTACATTATATAAATATATATATCAGGTATTGTTTCACAAATCGTTTATATTATATCAAAGCATAGTAAATGGAGGCTTGAGTAGCTTTAGCGCCACGTTCGTGTACGTTTACCACTTATATAATAATATAATATAACTAAATATGTAAAGACATTTTTTCATTTCGAATGTATCTTAATTACACTTTCAATTAATGGTCTGTCTCGTAAAGTAACTAAGACCACCACAATTCTAAGTGACATTTATAAAGTGTGGCTTATTCTATAACTAAGGAAACGGCGATTAATTGTTTGGTTAATACAATAAGATGGCTTCGATTTTTTATGAATGTAACCTTAATCCCGGACAAATGTATTTTCAGATTATAAACGAATATTTCATTTGTTACATGTATAATTTTACACCGTTCATAGCGATATATATATATAATACTATTTATATTTCTTAAATGTTATTTAGATTTAAAACCATTAGATTGAAAAAGGCGCTTTGTCAGGATATTATCCGTGCCTTTTTTGGTGTATATATTTATCACATAGTATATTATAATAGAAATATAACCAATCACATACCGCTTAAGCGAGTTGGTGATCATTTCTTAAGGGTTTTCTCTAATTTGCCTGAAAGTGCAATTACATTACTTCATGGAACTACGGTTTTATTATCTATGTTTTATATTCGATCAATTCAGTTCAGCATTAATGCTTATAGTCTTTGCCATACGTTTCATGCTGAATTATTATGAATACTTGGCGAGAATTACATTTGTAAGTGTGACACATAGTAACAGACACGTCGTAAATAGTTACGAAAGCTGTGTATCAAAAATAAGGAATTGACAGTAAATTCTTTCAGGTATACAGAAATGAGAAATAACTTATGTAAATCTTTATGAAAGTGAGGTCAAAATTTATAAGTGTAATTATCGCCTTATATTGGGTTGTATAGATTACGCCACTGAGTTGTAATCCTACCTAAGGTACAAACTTATAAGACCGCGTTTCTGCGGCTGAATTCTACAGGCTGTGTACTGACATAGAAAATAATAATTATATATTTTTCTCTTTTAAATACATTTTTGTTGTAATAATTAAATAACTATTGTAAATTATTTTTCAAAGAGCACCTTGCTGGTGTAGCGTAGAGGTATAAAATATTAGATTGCTACAGAATTATTTAAACGTTTTTTTTTTTATTTTTCCTTATTTTTTTTATTTACACGACATAAGAAATAAAATAAGAAGTTTCTTGTTAATGGCTAAATTTAAATTAAAGACTTATTTAATAAAATTTATTTCTAAATCTCTTTAATTGTAATGTCCAAAGCTCTAGTTTCCTAGGATGTCTAGATTATGTAGTGCCGTTCTTTAGCGGTCATTTCAGAGTGTATGGAAACAATATAGTCTTTAAAATGACGTTTCTGCCGTCAAAAGGTTATTTTACGTCCGCTATATGACGGCGCCGTAATACTAGGAAACTAAAGCTTAAGACACCGATTGCGCTATACATAAATACGTCTTAATTGAGTGATTCTGCCCGCTTATCGTTTCACTTATATATTAATACCGATACATAGCGAAAGACGGAGAAAGTAATGTCAAGGCATTCCTAAATACAAATCTCTGTAGAATATCAAAGGTGCATGGTTTATATTTATTCTTATTTAAAATATAGATTGTTTAAAATTAGTTTGAAGTCTAAAGATGTTTTTCTTTTTTGATGTGTAGTGAAGAGGAACCCCGATGTAACGTATTCGGTTGCATATCTACGCTGTTCATGAAGATTTGTAACATTTTTGTTATCATGTAAATATTTGGTATCATTTAAGTATTTGTAATAAAGATACCTACCATGATGAGTGTTTTAATAAAAAAGTGATTACAGTAAATATTTTTGTTTCTTATGACAAATTGAAGTGATTGTTTTAAAGTAATATGAAGAGGAGAAAAGAGATATTAAAAGCTTTTTCTATTCATACCTGAATATATTTCAAAAGCTACCCGGTTTATGGTTATTGATTCGCTACTACGAGGCGTAGTGTGAAAGAAAATAGTATAGGCTATCCTTAATATTTTACTATTTTACTCAAAAATATGGTTTCAAATCGGATACTAAAATCAGAGATTACTCCGTATATACAAACTTACAAACAAAATTTATCTCTTTATGATAAGTATAACACTTTTGTATGTATGAAAAGTTTTAAAGTAAAGTAAACGTCAAAAACTACTACACTTTACAAAAATGAATATAAAGCCATTGACGAATTCATTCGTAGACAAGTTAGTGGTGAATAACTTACTTAAACGGTAATAGAATCAAGTTATTTATTTGACTTTAAAAAGGGAGGTTCTGTTTTCCACACGTATGTAAAGAAGTTTGTATGGCCGCGATGTCGAAAATAACTAACCCGATTTGAAAGGGGTTTTCGTTATTTAAATGCATATTCATCAAGGAAAGTTTAAGTATGTATATAATTAAAAAGGATCTTATTAATGTCTTCGGAGATAAACAGGAATTCTTCATTAGTTATTGAACGAGTGACCAGCGATTGCTGCGATATTATGTTATGCTTAAAGTTTTTTTTTCACAATAACAAATAGTTGTTCCTTATTCAAAAATCATTAATTTTTTAACACATTTTAAGCAATTTAGAGACAGTTCATGCTAGCGCAGCGTCAATGTAAAAGTACGTACCAAATTTGATGTGTTACCTCAATATACGCTATATGCTCACACTTCTGGGATAAAAAAGACAAACTCGAACGCATTCTACGGAATACTTGCGTCTGTGAGTGGCCACATTCGTGCAATTTCGCTTTAAATGTAAAGAATTTGATGCTTCGATGCGCATCAACTCTGCGCTAGCATGAATTGATCCTTATATCCGACAATTCTAGAAATCATCGTTTAGGGTAAAAAGGAGCAGTGAAATGTGGTGTGGGGAATGGTACTGCAGTGATGGTAGTGGTAGTCAGTCTGTGTAATCATGTGGCGGTGGGTGGTGGTGTGGCAGGCGTCATTGTTATTAGTGAGTGGTACGCTGGACTTGCGGTTTCTGAACTCGCGCTATGCCAGTTCGCAGGTGAGATATAAGTATATCGTTTGTTTTTTTTTCTTGCTCAGCTTAATTACTTATGATTTCGTGTTAATTACAGCGAAAGTAAATTGAAAAGTATATTATATAGTTAATTCTTTTTTCATGGCTAAAACCACAACGCGCATATTATATACGTGACATTTTTTTAAATGCAGCAATGATTTTCATTTATCTTTACGATATTTTTTCGTTTTAAGTTTATTTTTAAAGTCTCAATAAAATAGACTATATATAATATATTATATATAATATATTCTTTTTAACACTGTCTTTCTTCTTTCAAAAAATAACAAAATTTATCAATAAAGTTAGACCTCATAGGAACAAGTTATCGATTGCTCTGAAGTTATACGCCTAATACTAAAATTAGGAGATCCGTGACCCAGGCACACTAGCAACAGTAAAGATAATGAAATATAGAACAGTTATTTAAAGAAAATTATATCTTTCTAGCGTTTTGTATCTCGAAATAATAAATCGCATCTCTTTGTTTAATGTTTTTAATTTTGTTTAGTTGTATCTATCGTCGTCATCATCTATTAAAAATATTAGTCAAATAATTAAGTCCTCATTCTTCTACACTTTAAATAGATGTTTTAATGTATACATATTATTTCTCATTTTTTGTTTTGCCGATATGAACCCCCTTAAAAGGATTATATTTTAATGCAGTATCAAAATGAAAATAGCTCTAATGATGAAAAGCATAAACCGTCGGGGATAGTCCAAAACCGCGTAACTAGTTTTTAAAATAAGGCCCATCTTTGTATAAATTGTTTATTTTCATTATTTATTATATACTGTACGTATCATCAACCTATAAATATCCTACTTCGGGACAAAGACATCTTCTAATAAGGAGATAAGGGTTGGATATATGTATCTAAATATCTCACTTATGGAAGTTTCCTCACGATGTTTTCCTTAACCGACGAGCACGAAATGAATATAATATAATAATAATATTTTGGCCGAATAGTGTAATATATAGAACTGTAGTTAAAAATTATAGCGTAGCTAGATACTAATGGTGTAAGATATTTGGACGGGTTACCTAGTGAAATATACAAATATAGAAGTTCGATGGGAAATCATTACTAATCATTATTCTCACGATAAAACAACATGATAATCATTTACCCTAAATGAATATTTGAAGCTCTTTTGTTTTAAAGTCTTTTTGAAATAATTCACCCGACGAACTTCTAACCGCCTCAGAATCAAGAAATTTAGCGTTAATTTAATAAATGTTCCATACAAAATGAATTTTCTTTATAAGTTCTATTTTATGCTAACTCTCTGTTTGTTTTAATTGTTAATCCTGTATGAATTTACTGTTGACAAAAACTCACAAATCAAAAATCACAAAATTCTTTCGAGCCACTCTTTAGTTATAAATGGTGTAACTAACCCGACATTGTTTTGTGTAACTATATCGATTATAATGCTTATTGTAGTAACTGATTTTTTATTAAGTGAAGCATAATTTGTATTTATAAAAATGATTTTTTTTTAAAACATATTCTTTGCTATTTTTCATAGTTAGGTTAGTTTCTTTTGAAAGTTTATATGTAATTATAATTGCAATTTGCGTAAAATATAATGTATAAAATATATATTTTTTATATATACTAAAGTTACGGTGTAATTTAATACGTTCATTGAGTCTGCGTGCATTTAATGAAAATGCACAGGCACACGGAATACATTTAATATATTATATAAAACATGAATGTAACTTAATAAATTATAAAAAAAAAAAAATCCTAGTACGTACTTAGCCGTGGAATATAATAAAATAATATTCAACACGAGCGATGTCTCTATTTCCATTTTTTTTCTGAAATTATATTAAAATAGGCTTTACGACGACATAAGACTAGCGTTATTCGGTTAAATGAATAAATAGATATTTTTAATAAGCAACATTAAGTTAAATAAAGAAAAAATATAAATATATAAAACCACTTAAGACTTGGCCTGTATGGTTGTAGGCATAGACATAGAGATATGGACTGGCAATAAGTCTCCAAAAATTGAACAGTCTTTTATCAAGCAAGTCTAGGGTTGGTAGTACTGGCGACGCTGACATGGCGTAACCAATCAAAATCCTGAAAAACAAAAACAACTATTGTCACCGTATTTGTTACTCTCTTTCGCACTTTATCCATAAACGTTTTTTATTGGTTCAACTCGATGCCTAACTCCATACATCTGTTTATGTTGTAGGCGGAATACAACTCGATCTATTAAAAAAGGTAATAGGTATATTCACCTAGATACTTATTTCTGTAATTGCTACTAAAAACATGGCAAAGTTAATACATTTGCATATAACTTTACCTAAATTGGATAGTTTTACAATATTTATCTTTATTCGTAAGGTTACATCATAATAATTATTTATCAAAGACTTTTTTCCGCCGCTATAAACACTTTAACTTGTTTAGTTCTCAAGTATAAGAATGATGTTATCATAAAGTTTAAGGCTTGCAATCAATTAAAAAAAGTTTGAATTTTCCAACTAGCGTAGGTAAATAGAGTTCTCACCCCTTGGTAGATATTTTGTAACGCTAGCAATGTTTATAATGGAGCCTTAAACCTTATTAGTATTTAATAGGTAATCGTACATTCTTGTATGTATGTGTTCCATGGGTTTATTTATCATGTCATAATTTGGGGTTCAGGTTTCTGCAAAATCGCCGATAAAAGATTAAGTAACTAAACTTTTAATTTAGATTTTTTTGACAACTTTTCTTCTGATCATGATGAATCCTTCTTCTGCTAGCGGTAAAACTTATTCACGTATAATACAATTATTAATAAGCATCAGGTATATTATTATTTTTTAATAATTACGTAATTATGTATATATATTATTATGTTTAGCGAAAAAATATTTTTATTTTATAAAAGCTTGAGCGAGTTAATTAACTGTATTGTTTGTTGTTATTTACTAATTACTACCGGATAGTTATCTAGCATGCGGTGCGATGCGTGAGTCTTAACAAATTAATTAGTTTGTCTGGCAGTTTACATTCTTGTACAATTTGAAAATTGACTTTACCGGCAGCATGCATGTTGTTGTTGATATGTATGTAATTAGATGAGTAAATTGTAATTTATTACTGGTTATGACAGGGCTTTGCTTTTTAATTATACGATGCTTGAACATGTGGAGTTTTGCGATTGTATTTTTTTACATTACATTTTATTTTTTTCAATTTCCGCCGGAAGAATGTAATTTGATCATCAAATATAATGTCTTAAGTAAAACTGAGAGCCCAGATGGCATGTGGTTAGAACTGATCTCAATTAATAATTGCGGGTTCAAACCCTGGCTAGCACCACTGTGTTTTCAAGTGTTAAATTTGTGATTGAATTCATCTTGAGCTCGGCGGTGAAGGAAAACATCGTGAGGGAAACCTGCATGTGCCGGGAGAAATTCTAACACATGCATATCCGCCAACCCGCAATTGAGCAGCGTGGATTAAGCTCTAAACCTTCTCCTTAATAGGAGCTTTGCTCAGCTGTGGTACAAGTGGGATGATTTATAGGCTTACTATAATTTGCTATAAGTCAAAATGTAGTTGTTACTTTTTATAGTTAAAGAGTTATTAATTTTTGATATTACAATTTCAGTTCGATTGCTTTGACTACCCAGCATCGATGCCCATCAGATCGTTTGATCCAGGTATTATTAAATTTAATTATCAACCTATAAATAAAATATATTAAAAAAGTAATTTATGGTTTAGCTATTAGTTTATTTTATTTTAATTTTGCCATTATTTCCTCAGGCTGGCGTCTACCAAGAAAATCTGCACATTTTTTATCCCCGACAACAGAAAGATATCGACCAGCACCGTATATTCCTGAACTGTCAAGAAGGATTGATTTTCTTCTATCCAACAGCGAAGATATCGTAAAAGAGCATGCTAAACTAGTCCAGGATATAAACGGCCTAAGGCAAGTTATGTTCGTAGCGCCACTGGCTGACGAATCAAAAGATTACGAGGATTCTATATTTCATGAAATCATTGAGACATCTTCAACTACAAGTCGACCATCGACTACAAAATCTTCTAGACCAATGAAGGGTGGGGGAATTCCAATTGTTCTATTGGGTGGCGCAAGTCGCAAGCATACGCTCAAAAGTCAGTCTCTAAAAAACCAAAGACAGACACTGAGCTTGGTGGGGACCTCTGTGTCTCCATTAGTGCGACAGCCTTATCCGTTCGTGTCAGCAGCATCATCACGCCAACCGGTGAGAATCTGTATGTCGTCACCTTTGTCGTATGCAACTACTACTCGTCGCCCAGGCTTGTGGGAGCGTCTTTTTAAATCAATAATACCGAGATAGAAGAATGCAAGTTCATTTGGCGACAAGTGCGACGTAATAGATTGATGATTGCAGCACGTAATACTTAGTGATTTATATTGTAAACTGATTTCTCATTGTTTTGTTGTCACGGAAAGCGAGAGTAATCTCGTTCATGCCGCACTTATAAAGACTATTTCACAGCTACCAACAATGTGTAAGGAGATATTAAACTAAAGACATCAGATAGGCATATATAGAGCATCATTTAGAGTATGAATAATATATATAATTTGAGCCCCTTCCTTCATATTTCTTTTCATTGTTTTGTTTATTCTTATGGTAGAAATTTTCTACTGGATCTTCATTTTTCTCAAATGGACCTACCATTTGTTGTTAGTTAATAGTTGAATTTATCCTTATTTTTTAAACAAATAACCAAACAAAAAATAATTATAAAAAAATCTATGACATCAAAAACTAATAAATAAAAATAATTTGGTGTATGCACAGGAAGAGTAAAAAACGTTTTACTCTATCTTTTTTTTTCAGAATTATTCTGTCATAATATTCAGAAATATTTCTGTCGTTGTCATGTCTTTGACCATAAAATTAATAAAATAAAAATTAAGCTAATTTCAATCGTATAAAGACTCAGAATATTAATAATAATCTTAAAAGACATATAAAGTATTATTGCATATAAGAAGTTTTGTAATAATTGTTTTCTGTATGTAGTGTAGACTGGTCTTTATGCTTTTTATCATAATACGGCTTTGCGTTAAAAGACTGCGTGTGGCGGAGACAGTAACTACGGCCATATAATCGCATGTTCTGCTTGTAATTAGAGATACTAACTTGTATTGTTCATTTTTTAGCACTTCTGAATAGAAAAGTTAAATGTTATACGCTTTATTCACTCGGCTTCTTTGACATAATGGGATCAACAGTCACAACACGGCAATTAAAACGATATTAAAGTAAAAAAAAAATACATGAAGAATCTTATTATAAAATTAACTTTTTAAAGATTTATTGTTAAGATATTATTTTTTTAACATTATCTCACAAATAACGGTGTGAATATAATTTGATCGTTTAGAAGTTTGTAGCCCGTAGGTCTGTATTAAACAAAAGTAGGTAGTATTTTTTTCTAATATCCATAATTAATAATTATTACATAAATAGTTATGATATATGTTATCAATGTTTTTATATAAATCTAGCTTCTAGCGCTTTCTTTGTAGAATCGATTTAAGTCTAGGAAAAGGGATTAACGAAAATCAAAATTGTTGAAATGATGACTGCATAAAATTGTGTTTTTGTGATTGTAAACAAAGTCCTAAAAGTTCCCATCAGATGCATCCGCAATTTATTGAGCTATAAATTTGGTAACCGTTATTTTCTTCATAGCACTGACCTTTAACCGTAAACCCCCGGGTAACATTTTGATCTGCACACGGATCTATTAATATTAGTCTAATAGTCCAAGCTATGCGTATTACGCTGCGCAAAATTAGATATCAGGACAGTCATGTAGACATTACTTTCATTTATTAATTTCAATTATAAAATAGTTATATTAATTATGTCAATTTAAAAATGTAACATTAAAAATAGATCTTTTAGACATTCAATTAAAATTTCAACTTAACGCGTTTTAACTTTATAATAGAATATGGAACAATAACATTTTTAGGAATCAAATGGTGGGGACGGCTGGACATGTACTTAACGTAAACACAAGATATATGTATTTATTAATTAATTTTTCTTTTAAAATAATGCCATAAATCAGTATAGATAGGAAGGCATCTTATACAATTACTCTTTTTAGTTTTGTTTACTCGACTCGTACTATGTGCGAATTCGGACTCTTGTGTTTAGACATTTAGACTTACGAGAGTTAAACTATATAATACTGGGTTAAGAGCAACTCGCTGGCGATTTCACGGTCGTTGTAAAGACGTGACCATTTACAGTTATTTAATATCTAATCAATTAATATTGCTGTAAATAGTTTCGTACACGTTACAGCTTTGTAGTCGCTAGTGAAGCGTTGACTAAAGTTGTAATTTCGAGGAGTCAGCATTAAGTGAGAATTACTCTAATAAGTTTTGTTAGACTTTCATAAATATTTACATAAGTTATTTCTTATTGCCTGAAAGATTTGATAGTCAGGGCCTTATTTTTGTCAGCCACAGCTTTCGTAACTATTTACGACATACCTGTACTAGGTTACAAAGCTGTTTTATATCGCTCTTAGAGCTAACCTTACAAATGCTAATTCTTGAGGTAGATAAAATATATTACTTCAATTTTATAACAATTATTTAACGTTAGAATAATCAATATTTTAACTATAAGTGTATGTTTAATTTATAGCTATCAATTAAGCCTTATTAAAATTATAATACCTTATTACATATAATACAGATAGTTGATAATCATTACGCTATTAGGCGAGAATTTTACTAAGGTTCGCCTCAGACTTAGGTATATAAAGATTTCTTCAAGTTGACTATCATTGTATAAGTATTCCAACTGACATTGTTTTTCACCATTACAAATTATGAATTTATTGGGAAGTACTGAGTTAACCACGTCCATAAACATGTTTCGAGATCGTGAAAAACAAAGACATGAACAATCTTCAAAACAACGCATATTTTACCACCAACAATATTTTCCGAAAAACTGACATAGTTCAGACAAAGTGAATTATTAATAATTAAATAATAAAAATTTAAAATGATAGGACTTAAGATAAATATTAAATGTTTGTTATTTAATTTGAGGTTTATTGAAATAACCGAAGTAGTATTAAAAATATTATTGTTATAGAAAAATATTAAGTAAATGAATTTTTTCACAAAAATCATCGTTCTTTTTTTTTCTTGAATAAAATCGACAGACGACCTAATCCAAAGAATAATAAATGACTTTTCCTAAAATTTCAGAAGCTTAAATGAGGTAGGAACCTAGCTGTAACCAACAAAATACAGGGCGTATATAGAATGGCTAAAACGGGGCAGTACCTCATTCTCACAGAAGACCGGCGTGTGCTAGTTAACATGGCTGCGTTTCGTAGGATGAGTGAAAGAGCCGGGAATATGATGATTAACCCTATAAATGTTTATGAACCATGGAGATCACTAAAATCAGGGGACATTTTAATAAAATAAAAAATATTTATATAATGTATGCATCAGTAATGTACATGTGTTAATGTAAACCTTTAAGTTTTATTTTCCTATTGATTTTGAACAGTTCTTTCTATCTGGTATCCTGTATCAATTACTTTAACTTTTTATTCAAAGTATGATGATCCGTTGAAGGTTTAAAGCGTAACAAACTGACATTCACATTTTGATATTGGTTAGGATAATAGTGTAATCATTTTTTATTTTTTTATTTATAAGTTTATATATTTTTAAAACTAGTAGAATGCTATTTAAAACTTATATAAAATAAAACAAATATTTTTATAAGCTTATAATTTTATTACCATTAAAAAATTATTCTTAACAATGATATTTTAGTAACAATTCATCTTTTATAAGCAACTTATTAAGTAATCATAAAAAACACGTAAAATAATCTAAATTTAAAAATAGCTTTAATAATTAGGTACCTATATGTAGTATGTAGGTACTGTAATGAAAATATTTAAGTAAAATTACAATTAAAATACTAAAGAGGGCCGTATTTATGGCATGAAAATTAATTTGGTTGAAAACTAAAAAACTTAAGAAATTTTATCTACACATATCTATATAATAGTGTTTTAATTACATTTAAGGAAAATTTTAATGAAAATGGCATGATATTTGTTTACGGAGAAAGTTAATAGAAATTTATATGTGAATTCCCCTTGCTAAATATTTTGTAATCGTATATTCGAATATAGCAGAACTGTACAGACGGTAATTATATTTTAACTGTAACCAAGTTAAAGTCAATAATATTAAAATTATTTTAATTTTAATTTAACATTTACGAATGTGGACATATTGGTAAATTCACAACAAAAAGTACATTCAGTTCGATAAGCGATGCCATTAAAAGAAATCCAGCGTAAACTAGTGCACACGAAACCCCGACCTTCCAGTCTAACTGAAATTTATTTAGAGCAAGAGAGCCGTATAGCGCAATCAATGTGGAAAGGAGCGAGACAGCACTATAAGACAAGCCACTTGAATTGATCTTCACCTGTAAACAAAATGGCGGCACATATTTTATTTTTTTAAGTTGTCGGCAAAATAATCTTATGTTAACAATATATTGATTTAAGATTAATAAATATTTGAGCAGTATCAATATTTAGATAATTTAAAATTTATTTAGTAGGTAATTTTATTTTTATATTATTTCGTTGTATTAAATAAGAAGTTTTAGTAAAGTAAACAATTGAAAATATTACTATTACTTACCCAGTGATTATCAGGATACGAAGGATAGAATAAGGATTTGATGAGCCACGGTAGTCCTAAACACAGCAGAATGTCAAATGTATTAGATCCTATTGAATTACTAATACCCATTGTTCCATGACCTAGAAAAAATTAAAAAAAATCTGAGACATTACAAGGATGTAGAAATCTTGGTCTGAAGGTAACATCGAATCTATATCGCCTTATAAGAGTCAGTTTTTCCGGTTCTATATAAAGTGCTTCTAGTACCATTTCATTTATATGGAAGAGAGAATATATATAAAATTAATCCTCAATTAAATTTCCAAGTATACGCGGTCGAAGCTGCGGGGAATTACTAGTTATATAATCAGGATATCTTACGAATTGTCCTACTTTGGTAATTTATTTTAATTCCAACTTTTACAACAAAGCAACTTTTATAGCAAAAAACTTAGTTGCATTATAATTTTGTTTTTAAAAATAAGAAGATTTTATTTATTTCGGAATATATGTAGATACTTAGTAAGATAGCAATGATAGTATCCACAGCCACACATTGTTGTAATACCTAAATACAAAAAAATAAAATTTGTCAAAAGTCAATAATTTGGCTAAATTCTAGCAAATAATATGTAGATACAAATCAATTTAAATATATACATATACACATATGTAAATGAATATTGTATAATGGTAAAAAGTTGTAATTTTTTCATTTATTACCTTGATTTGTCACGAGGACGCTGGAGACGGCCTCTGGTAGACTCGTCCCAGCGGCTAAGATTGTCAAGCCCGTTATGCTGTCGGGTACATTGAGGGTATCGCCTTTAAAAATAAATTATGTATGATATAATTATATCTTTAAGTACTTATTTGCGATCCCTTTTTAGATCTTTTTACTTTGATTATATATAATATGTTATTTCGCATCTGAAGGGTTATTATGACTAGCTATTGTAATCGCAGTGTAATGCATTTTGACAGTTGATTTGATTCGATTCAGTATAAAAAAATTCATACAGCCAAACATATTATATCCTCCTTTTTTGAAGTCGGTTAAAAAATCAAAAATTAACTGTCAAAATATGTCGCGTTGCGATAGTGATATCGTACGCATAATTGCCCTACAGATTGACAATTTTTTAAATATTTGTAATATTTATTTTTGTTCTGTGTTACACATTAATGACTTTTTAAAATTAGATCCGAATTGATAAAATAGCATATGCTTTAAAATTATTATTAAAGACGGACGAGTGGGTAATAATTAATAAAAAAATAATACTGATAATATCTACTATTAAATATGATAAATGATTATGTTAAATGTTTTGGCACGTGTCGCAGGTTCGTCTGTTAACTGATCAACGTCACTGTTGGCTACCGATGATCACAACAACAGGGAAAATATAGGTCAGATTAATAAAATCTGGAATAGTGTTAGCACTTTAAAAGTAGATACTCCTTCGTAAGTACCTACTCAGATATTAGCATGCAGTTTAGCGGACTTAAATAAGTGCTTTCGTAGTGTTTATTAATTGTAAATAATTTAGAGGAATTCAAAGAGTTACACTATATAATATGAGGTCTACTTGACTTTGTACTTAAAATCTAATTAAAAAAAGTAGACAAAGCCTGCAAGTTTCAAACTGTTAGGTAAAGATCTCCTCTCGTATTCATGAGTACGTTTTAGAGCTTTATCCACAACGATGCTCTAATGCTGGTTGGCGATAATACATCTGCCAGAATTTCTTCCGGTATATGCAGGTTTCCGCACAATGTTTTCTTTCACCGTCGAATATGATATGACATAAATAAATTTAGCTTTTGAAAATTCAGCGGTGGGGTTTTAAAGCCTCGATCATCGTTTGAGGTCGAAGTTTTCTAACAACTAGATCATCTTCTCTTAAAGAAAATAATTATCGAAGAACAATAAATTAATGTTGTAAAAATATCAGTGGCAAAAATAATGTTTTAGTTAGAGAAAGATCATTTTAAAATAATTATTTTATTCGTAATTTGATGATATTAACGTAATATAATATTGAATATTATATTCATTTCAATCATTTTTATTACAATACCGTAATGGTTGTTCTATTATATTAATGGTAATTGTATTGATTCGAAATAAATAAATAATTATAGTACCAACAATTGTGATGATCCACGCGACCAGGTAAGATACACCCCCAATCCACGTGACGCACATCACGAAAGTAAGGGGGTACAGACGCTGGTGCTTCCTGCAGTCCGGGATCGTGGCCCATAATATTAAACTCATGGGCCACGTTATGATCCAGAACAATTTTTGCATTGCTGTCGACTTCTCGTCCGGCCATGACCACACGGAGCTTGTGCTAGACTCTATTATAATCAATTTTAAATGTATTAAAAATGTTATTTTTTATTCAAGATGTACTGTGAAAGATATTAAAAAAAAATCTTAAATAAATAAGTAAGTAAGTCCAGAACATAACCACGTTACGACGTAACGTGATGTTACGAAGTGGCACATTACGTTTAAAATATAAAAAAAAAATTGACGCGATATCGCGTGGTGGGTTTCTTACGATGCATGTCGTAGATCTTGACGTCGTGCAACGCGACGTCGCGTCGTTACGTTTCACGACTTTGGTCTTCACCGGGTGACGTCGAAAAGTGGTTATATATTTTGGCCATAAATAATTGATGCTCTAAGTAAGGATCACGTTTTACGTTTTTCAAATCGTAAATAGCACGATCAGTCGATCATAATTGTCAGAAATGAGAAAAAAAATATTTTTAATAATTCTTAAAGAGTACGTACCAGAATCAGTTGAATTGTGCCTCTTCGAAATTACTATTCCTTGCTCAATTTCATTAATATGTTGATTTGTGTGGTTCATATGATGTGTTGCTTTTAAAGGATTGTTTTTTTCTACAATCGAAAAAGGTATTTCAACAAAATTTATTGGATAGGTACCTATTGATAAAATCTCTTTTTCTTTACAAATATATGACTATCGGTGTATGTGGGTTTAGGTTATATTATCGATGTTAAATATTATATATTTGTTGTTGTTAAATAAAGATAACCATACCTGTGATAAGCAGAGGAGTTATTTCGGTATACGTCTTCTTCTTGTTGATATAACAACATCCACTCTTAGCAAAATCTCCGAGGCGACCATTGTAGACCATAGCTAAAATAAATTGGGTCATTTTTAAACGGTAAATGAGTAATAGTTATTGTTTACTGAAAAATGTAACCAGTTTTAATGAGCGGCTGTGAATAATAAGAACTATTTAATTAAATAACGACTCATATCCGATTTGTCATCGTCTGCTAAGGAACGTTCTCCTGGTCATATTTCTTTTCTCCTGATAAAATAAACATAGCCGTCCTCAAGGTAAACATATTTTATTTAATTTAAAAAATAATTATTAAATTCGATTTATTGGCGAAATTATCGTGTAAAATAATACAAAAAAAAATAAAGGTGAAGTGACTACTTTCTTTTGGACGTCGGTCAAAATATTATATTTTGTTGTTTGATAACATAGGTACATACATACCAAGGATGTAAAATGTGTACATAAGTACGAGTAGCAGCGCCTCATGCCAGTATATTTTGTCATCTAGGAGAGTCAAGATTAGTGCTACTACAGCTACGGCGTACATCATACAGTCTCGAGAGACCGACCACCAGTCCAGCTCAATCACCTGTTTCAGAAAGCATCTAGGTTTGTATTACAATTTACTAACTACTAACTTTAAATTGAAAATTGCTTTAATTTTATATCAACATATGTAAAAGTAAATCAAATCTAGAAATCATGGTTTCGATATGTTAGTAGGTTTCTTCTCTAAAGTATTTTTTATATTTTAATGTATGAATAGCTATTTTTTAAAGTACCTAAACTCAAATAATAAAAATAGTCTTCTACACTTCTTTGATGGTCAAATTAAATGTTGTCATAGCAGTTCAACTTGATGCTAACACCTTCAGTTAGGAATGGGGATTCTCCCGGGAATCAGCAGCAAGAAACTTAACTTTCTTTTTATAAAATAAAATTAGATACAATTAACAACCTATATGCGAGAATATTAACATACCTATTTTCCAAACGTTTTTATCTTACAACATATTTTTATAGGTTTATCATAATTACCCTTCCAGCAACGAGAGCGCAACAAGCGGGCACGGCGAGGACATTAAACACAGCAGAACCAACAATAGCCCCCACACCCAAATCTCCTTCAGTGACAAAAGTTCCAATGCAATTAATAAACAGTTCAGGACTTGAGCTTGCAGCGGCCATAAACGTCGCCCCTGCTATATCAGCCTCCATGTTCAAACCTGGTGAATAAATATTTTGTTTATTTTCATTGTAAAAAGTATTTTGTGATAATTCGGTAAACGTGTGTGCATTTCAGATACACCAGTTTCAGTTAATAATCACTTAATAAAAGTTAAATAATTGTTTGGTCGATCGAAATCTGACTCATGTGGTGAATTTTAACGAGTTTTGTTAACATTTATACGACTACATACTAAAATATATAATATAAAAGTAGATACATATTTCACACGTAGCATCTTTCACTAGGATAACCAGTTTTAGGAGCCTGGAAATAGATAATACGAATACAAATAAACATACAGGATTATGATAAACATTTGATTAGCTTTTGCTTGCGGCTTTGCACGTGTTTCTTGTAGATTTAGTTCTAAAATATCACGCATATACGTAAAATATGGCCTACGATCATATAGAATAGTGCGTCTATCAAAAGGTACTATCATATTTAAATGGGTTCTGTGGGTTAGAAGTTTCTTCGCACGTACTCAATTCGTTTTCTCCTTATTATATTACTATACTCGTAGACAACTAGGTGCCGGTTTCACTCGCGTTTATGTTTACTGCTTCGCTCCTATGAGTCGTAGCGTGATCTAATATAGCCCATAACCTTTCTTAATTAACAGATTATTCAACGCAAAATCAATTTGTAAAACCGGACCAGTACTTTCAGAGATAAGCCCTCTACACACAAATCGATACCTCCCACGTAAGTTATTGTAAGCCACAAAATTGCCGTTAGCGTTTTTACTGAATACAACACGAATTTGCATTGCTTAATGCATTCAAAGTGAAAAAATACTAAATTTTTTTTTTCAAGGAAAGTTACAACAAAATACGCCTGAAAAAAGGCGTATTTTGTTGTAACTTTCAAACTAAAACGGATTAAAAGTGCTCTACTGTAAAATTATAATTTTGGGGTTACAACAACTTACGTGGGAGGTATCGAAATAAATATCTGTTTACAATATTAGTATAGATACGTCAGGACCGACCGAAGCGGTGATCTAGTTCATTTAGAAGGTGGAAGCAGTCGCTGTAAGAACTGTGACTAGCCGTCGTAGGTTGGTCATTATCAATAATATATTATGAGTAAGAGTCCTCCGGCGCGTCTGTCTTATCGACAAACTGTAAAATAACTCAAAGACTATCGAATGGATTTTCATACGGATTTCATCAATTGACGGGGTGATTCAAAGGAAAGAAAGATATAAATGAATAATTTGTTAAAGTTGGAAAATAAAATCACGATTTGGCCTCGCAAATCAATCGAGTATGAAAACAATGTGTTACGGAATTATATGCACATCTTAAAAAGATTCGTTAATAAATTATACAAATGCGACAAGTCGAGAGCTAAAGTTAGTTATCAATAATTAGAGAATTATTCAATATACATATGTAAGTACAATAAGTAAAACGAATAATTACTAGCTTAAGAATTTCGGTAGTAGTATTGAATATAAAGCTATTTCTTCATAGATATATTATATTTCTTTCTACAACTTTCATATCTGAAAAATATAAGGACCTAGAAGTAATTGAGTCTGATTGAAAAAGTGGTATCGAGAGGGATTGAGGAGCTTCAAGTTTCAATGGACGAAGCGGTCAGTGTCCTGTCTGCACTACGCCTACTTTGTGGACCCATTGCGGTTTCATTCTACTGATAACTTGACTGATTGGTGCTCATTTGTGCTGTTTATGAGAATCAGACACCCATTCATACTCGCATTTGTCGTCTTTCTTCTTATTTCATACGAAATGACTTGTATGTTATGCTTTTATGTTGAGCTACTGAGTAACTAGTGGTATTCTAGAGACCGAATTCAAAATCAGTGTGAGACGAGCTCGTTAAGTTAGTAATTAAAATTCAGTTTCATATAATTCTGTGCTTCACAATCTGTGATTTAAAAAAGAATAAATAACTGAATGCTGATAAGCAACAATGTATCAACCCACAAAAAGTCAAGTTTGGAGATATTTATGTAATATAATAATATGATAATGTCATCTACACTAAATACATAAGTTTCTGCATTTAATGTTTCGAATATTGAAGTGTGATCCATACTTTGCAATACGTAATAATCTTATAAAAACTTATTATTAGAAAATACGTTTCATGATATCATTTTAATTAATAATAACTTTTATCAAAATAGAAAAGAAAAGAAGGATTTAGACATCGACAAGCGCCATTTTCTCAAAATTAAGTCAGTGTGGCTTAACACAGTATTGTTTATTAGCGACTAACTATTATAATTACATTTTGTGACATTAAAGTCTACATAAATCTACATAAGTCGAAGTCGTAACGTTGTAACGATTTTGCGTTTTGTGTTCAAACATTTGAATTTTATAATTCTGTCACCTTAAACTTAAAGTGCTGATTGGGTAAAATTGTACATATTATAGATATTTTTTATGTAAGTAGCCTTTAATTGTTTTATATACACATAGTAAATACACCAATGTCATTCAAATTAGTTTAATAGGTAATTCTAAGAGTGTGTCTAGGTAAGCACGGAATGTTTTGTTAAGTCTTTAAGTTCTTATACCAAATGCACCTACACGTTTTATATGAAAGTAGTATAGATGTAAAAATAAGGTCGAATACGTTTTATATTAGTTGAATTGTTTTTAATTCTAAAAAGCTAACAATAATATATATTTTTAGATTTAAAATTAAAAAATATATACACCGAATTGAAAACCTTCTTTTCCAATGTCCGTCAAAATAGTAAATATTTAAAAAATAATTATTCTGAACTCTGTTTATAATTTTTTAATTGAAATTAAAAATGTAGATACATTTTAGTTTATCAGAAGTTTTACAACTTAATGCGTTTGGGATAATAGATATATTTATTATCTAATATGTTTAGAAATGGTTCTATTATCATCATGCAATCATATTTATTAAATACTGCTCAATTGCGCGTAAAATCATATCTTTTTTTAATAAACATCTTATCGTTACAAGGACATATTGGTAGCGTCTAATGAAAATACAAGATGGCGCAAAAGTAGTCATCCGATTTTCTTTGGCTGTAATACTTGCTTTTGAATTGTGTTTATTTGATGTTTAAATTTTTTTATTTATTCCCGAAATAAAAAATATTGGCTAAGTGATCATCGCCAACTTGGATAAGTGAGCCTAAGCATTTTTCATCAGAAATTCCGCTATATAGTTTTCATTAGTGACGGATATTCTCTTTGAGGGTTACAAAAGCATAAGGTTAAGATATAGACTAATGATGAAAAAAAAACTCCATGAAATGAAGTTTGTTATGGTAACATTGGGTGATCTTGTCGGCCAGTGCAAGTCGCCTAAATGAAAATTAAAGAGATATTAATCTTCGTTCTTGAGGAATACAACTATTCAGGTTTGTTGACGTGTGTTTTGTATCTGTTTACTTCACAAACGTCAAACCAGAGTTTATATTTGTCGCCATTTGCATCCTACGATAGGGTGATGACTTTTGCGCCACTTATATACTTATTGAGAAAAAATATACAAAACGACAAATATTATATATGGATGCTGATAAGCAATAATGTGTCAACCCACAAAAAGTCAAATTCGGAGATATTGATGTATTTTGATACTGCATCACTTATTTAACATTATTAAAAAAAATGTAGTCATATAAATTAAATAAGCACGGAAAAAAGTTTCTTAATTAATTGCTTCGAATTTCAAGTGCCTTCCATTTTTTGCAATTCATACAATAATCCCATATATTTCAATAGCTTTTTATTAGATAATATATTCAATGTATCAGTCTGATTTAAATTCATTAATCAAAAAATAAAATAAAAAATGGCTATATACTTCTTCAAACATATTTGATAAAAATAGGTTCTTTAGACGCCATTTTATCAAAATGAAGTCAGTGTGTGGGTATCTAATAATTTATGTAACACTTAAAGAATTTTTAATTTATTTGCACTTATCAACACTTTTGCAGAGCTACTTACAAAAGTTTTGAAATAAAAGATAACTTCATAAGTACTATTTTATCGGGTATATTTATATAAGAAAGTGAATTATGCAAGGTGACACCTACGTTCACAGATAATCTCGATCGCAGGCACGAAATATTGTTCACAGACAGTGCCGAGCAGAAGGAAGCAGTACACCGCCAGCACGCAATGAATTAGAATAAAACCCTGGGAAAATAAGGCGTTAATTATGCCAGTGTACTATCTACATCTAACATATGCTATGTACATTTTGCTTTACATCTAACATTTCATTTTAATAAAATATTATTCGCATAGCAATATCGGCTTAAGAGAGTACACACTTATGGGGTAGAAGTTGTTTCTTTATTTAAAAATTTAATTAAGAAAACAATAAAAATTTTAGTATTCATATTAAATAATTTCTTTAATAAACACTTAAATAAACACTTAAAGTTAAGCATTTTTGAAAGAATGATTCAGTTACAATAATATAGATATTAAAAAAAAAAGCAAATAGGTAGCTAAAAATTAAAACATTTTAATTTAATCATTTAATTCTTGTTTTGATCAAAATTACCCTTAATTTTTGTTTCTTACTTTAACGCATAAGCATTTATTCTTACGTTAGTTATAACGAAGTCTACATATTTATGTATAAATATTTTTTCTATTTTTGACATCATAAAAATATTCTAATCTTACATGCTGTCTCTGAAATCTTGTGAAACCGTCCGAAGGAAATTCAAGAATGGCGGCTGGGGTGCAGTTTTTAGTCGGATCGACGATGGCTAGCAGATGTCGAGCAGTAAACACATCATCACCTGTTAAATAAATATCTTAAAATATTTAAATTTAAATAATCAATGTATAATTTAAAAAATATAATTTAAAAAATTTATATATTTGACTTAAAAAAAAACTAGCTGGCATTTTAATTAATTGATAATTTGTTGTTATTTTAAGAACAATATTTCAAATAAGAGAATAGAATTGTTATTATTTTTAATTTAAATATTTTTTAATTCATAAATTAGTTTAATATAAAATTTTACCTGAATCGATATCGCTAATTACCACTCCATTATTCTCATTAAAAATAAAATAGAGTAAAGGTATACTGAAGAATAAAACCACTCTAACAAGAATAGCTACTCTATATTTACACACACGACTAGTCCTTATTAACATGGTAGCCATTAAAAAACAATTAAATGTGACTAGAAATTGAAAAGAAAAAAAAAACTGAAGTTAACAACTTAAATGTATATCGTTCGTCAAATGAAAAATTCAAATATTTCTCCGTATCCACAGCTCAATTTCATTGGCAAATATATAATAGTCGTTGTGGAGCAGAAATTCATAAACGAGTAATTTGTATGCCAATGAAAATACTACTATTCTCTTCAAACAGGACAAGAAACTGTTTATCAATATGTGTATCGATTAGGTCTTCTTTATCGAACTTATCAGTTGCAAGGTAAACAAAAAAAAATCTCAGGTTATCGATATCTTATAGGTTTATTCCGTTAACCAACAGTTGACTTTTAAACGTTTTCGTCATACGAACTGCTGTGGATTAAAGCTATCTCATAAAGTTGTCATGACACAGTTATTATGAAATATAGTATACTCGCTATTTCTGATGGTTTCGTCTGATAGGGATTTTATATTTGTCAAAGGTAATATAATCGAATAATTGATAAATAAAGAAAAAAACATTTCCATGATCATTCCACGAAAATGGTCTAGTCGTTTCTGGTCTATAAAATACGAGTATAAAGCGAAAAATTTCTGTTCCTATGATTATATATATGAATCCAGGCGACGTCGTATATATCGTCCTCAAATATATCAGTTCCCGCTCTACCATTTCTTCTGTATCTTAATAATCTTATAGAGAAGGAATGGTTCTCTTCCGAAGCATTACCGAAACTACTGTTCACAAGAAAAATGTTTTGGACTAACTCGTAGCCTTGTTCTATTCGCATCCATATATGCAGGATATACATGCACGTCGCATGTGGAACACGCCTCTAGCTCGCAAAGCAATATCCTTTCTCGTGCTATACTAGCTAAGGAATACTGATAAATCGGTATCGTTTTTCATCTGATTTCATACTCGTAGGGCAAGATCAACTGAGATCAGTCATTACCCGCGGTAATTTAAAAGTGAGTCGTCGTTTTTGCTTAGTCAAGGTCAAAATTCTTCAGATGGATAAAGTCATTACCTCGATGCGTATGCGCACGTGTACCGTGCTTCGTACTCAGCCCTGGATTTGCTATAGGGGCACTAGGGTCAGAGCGGCATAAATTCTAATGCCGCCCTGGCTCCTGGCCACTGGCGGGAAAATTGGGAATGTTAGAGATTTTTTTAAAGATTTTCAATTCAAATTTATTCTTTATTTTTAAAGAGTGATTCTACTAATATACTTTAATCTACTATCGAAATTTATATAAGTATTGATTTAGGTAAAAGAGGTGGAATTTTTCGCTGAGCCCCAGGGCGACACTTGGGTAAATCCGGAACTGCTCGTAGTAATGGACACGTCACGTCACGAGAAAAATCATAGTTACCTATTGCTACTATTTCGGTGCACTGGCAGAAATACCCGTTCTTTTCCTTTTAGTGAAGAAGTTAAAACCAGTCGAAGATCTTAGCTCCCGCCATCTTGTCACAGTTAACACAGGCGTCCCTGCTACTGTTTTTCCCCGCCTCTATCTTGAAGCATGATAGGCGCTTACTGCCTAGGTTTTTGTAATAAAATTCCAATGAAGCTATTAAAATTTCATAGAATTGCTCATTGTTTTATTTTCATAAAAACAAATAATATTTTGAGTTATAAGTACATAATATACAACATAATAAGCTAATACATATTTTTTATTCCTCACAGTATAATCTTATACGATTAATTATACCTTATCATACCATTCAATGCAAATTATATCTACGATTGTAATAATATCTAATGAAAAATTTCAAATAAACAAACAAACACTTTTAAAACTTCTATATATACAATTTGTCACAAAATATTATAATATTAATAATTGGTAAATAAGCTAATCAAAAAATAAAAAGTCAATATTAGTGTATTAAATGATTCGATACGTAGTACCAGAAAAATCTATGTACTCGTATTTAAAATAATGTATAAAGTCAACCATAATTTTCAATATCAATTGGTCTTTAAATAAAATAATAAGAAATACGTTATTGGCCCATTTGCTTTGTTACCTTTTAACCTGCTGCGTATTTAACATTTTCAAGGCTTCAAAGCCGTTATCTGGTGAAAATATTCCATTTAAACGCTAGTTAATCAGCAGATTATGAGGATCTTAAG
Organism: Hypolimnas misippus; assembly: GCA_037950945.1. NCBI lineage: Eukaryota > Metazoa > Arthropoda > Insecta > Lepidoptera > Nymphalidae > Hypolimnas > Hypolimnas misippus. The sequence continues at coordinate 14,759,117 of JBBEEQ010000001.1, forward strand.
TGGGTAACATTCCGCCACTTAAGCGTATCCGTCAGTCTGTACACAACGGACGTGAGACTATCGGACTAACTAAATATGAGTGCCATTCACTTTTCTTACGTTACCAACCGACCTGCAAGAAGAGTAATAAATTCAGCGGAATTTTAAAAGTCAACAATAGGTGTTTTCCGATATTTTTTTGACGGTGATATAATAGTGATGTTTCTTATTCTTTAAAACATGTTGTATCACGGTCGTCTCGGTCGTCGGTCAGTAGACCAAGATTCGATGAAACTTGAGCTGAAGAAAAGAACTCAAGGGACAGCAAGTGCTATTCCGTTTACTTATTTGTGCTATTCTTTTAAAATTATGTTTCGAGAAGAGGCGTAACTATCTGATCCCAAAACTATTAATAACATAGTGTATATTTTAGTTACATATGTATGTGTATCTGATAAGTTTTCTTTTCAAGAGCATATGTTTATACATATTTATAATAAAAAAATTATTTACTTTTAATTAGATTTTTATTAATAAAATTCTTTTAGGCCGGAACCCTCTATGGTCCAGGGCTCGTGGCTTTTTACCAGTCCTGCCCTATTGTTCCTCCCCTGGTTTCGAGTATTTATACCATAGTAGTTGAGCTTCTTTGTACCGCTGACTTCTAAATCTCAGTCGATTTGACTTTCTGTGTACACTAGAATTCTAATATTATCATTATCTCAGGCAGTACACGTTACTGAAATATGTTTTTAGGCATACTGTCGAAGTCTTATTTTTCACTAAAAATATTATTACAACATTTGTAGGAATAATCTTCTTCTGCCTTACTACAAAAGATTTAAACAGACGTTAAACGCGTGTTTATCAAAATCCGTACTACAAATCCGCGTTTAAGGACAGTTTTGAGTTAATCATGCTTTAGATATAGATTAATATGCGTTTAAAAGATGTCTAAAACCTATTTTAGCTGTCAAATGTAACGGCAAACATTTTATTAATTTTTTTTTATGATTTTACTCGCTGTTAAGCAATTTAAATAACATTTTAAGCAATGTTTAATTTTTAAACACTGTTTAGCTAGACACTCGTTGAACATGGTTTTAATGCGTCTTTTGTACTATGGCAGCTTGTCGTTTTGACGTAAAGTTCAAAGTAAAGTATACAGCTGTACATATTTCCTAAGGTGAGTGAGAGAGCCAGAAATTCTATTTCTTTCCTTTCTTCCTAATTCCTTCCACCCCTTTTAATTATATTCCTTATTAAAAGCTGACATTTTTGACTTGTCTGCTAATGTCCATACGGAAATCGCTTACTAACGTGTCAGGTGTACCGCAAGCTCGTTTGCTATTTCCATATTAAAAAATAAAGTAAATATTTTGGCATACAAAGAAAATGTAATACTATTGATAGTAATAGAGATAATAAAATAAGTTTTCATAAATAATTAATCTTTAGAGTGTTTTTACTATTATACTAGCAGAAGTCAACGGCTTCGCCTGCTTAATGTTTGGAATACATTGTTGAATGTTTTGCGTTGATGTGAACTTTTTCAAGCATATTAACTTTACATATACAAAACTTATATTTACTACCTGTTTTATATAATCGACAATTCTAACTAAGTAAATTTGACTGGAATTTGTAGAATTTGTGAAATTATCTTTTTTAGTTCTCCAAGTATGATAGGTACATTTTATAGGTGGGTATGTTATCCGTCGATTTATAACCTATCATCATCTACCTAGCATTTTTCCCGGTTATACCAGGGTCTGCTTTCTATTCTAGTCCAGACATTGATGAGTTACTGATTTTTACACAGAGCGACTGCCATCTGACCTCCACAACCCCTGAGGGCAAGCCAGTAACCATTTATACTAGAATAATTTTCCTACTACGAGTAACGATCATTATCAGGTGACTGTGATAACAACCGGGACCGACAGCTTAACGTGCTCTCCGAGGCACGGTGAGGAGACCCACAGGGACAAACACCCAGACCTAGGAACAAATATTTATACAACTATAAATATCTGTCCCGATCGGGGATCGAACCCGCAACCGTCGGCGTTAGAGGTACATTCAGTCGTCCCGTTGATTTATAACCTACTTAGACATAATAATTTTCCTTATAACTTCCTTATGTGTACTACTACCATGAATTTCGCAGGCGGATTCTTAAATCAAAAATATTGATTTCACACGCCAAGGATTTTTTTGAATGTACGTTTCAACGACACTATGACATAGAAGAGATGCCCTAAAATATTTTATAAAGATTTTCTTTACTACATTATCAATGTGATTGATATGTATAGCTATTACCCATTGCAAATTATATCTTTTGCGTATAAGAATCTATGAGCTAGTTGATGGACAGAGATATTGGTGGACGAGGTTTTTCTATTAATCAAAGCTTCTTGCATTTGATACTCGTATTTGCTTTTTATTATTTTTTAAACCGACAGTTCATTGGGATACCAACAAGCACTAACTCGATACCTATTCTGTAAGTTGGTGAGGAGTGTAAGTTGGAGTGTATCCTGCTGAACCTGGCTGCAGCATCAGACTGAGAATTCCATAATTTTGCTAAGTTATGTTGCACGTATAGGTGTTTAAAATTTTAGGTCACACATGTGTTGGAAATCTAAGATTCCTACCACAGCTAAGAAAAAAAGAGTTCATTATCTTGAAATGGATGGTAAAACATGTCTAAGAACTGTCGCTAGAAAACCTTCTTACAAATAAAAAGAAACTGCATTCAAATCGGTTCACCCGTTTCGGAGCTACGGTGCCACAGACAAACACACAGACATTAGTAGCGGTCAAACTTATAACACCCTTCATCATTGTAAATGAATATCATTTTAAGTGTAAGTGGGAAAGTTCGGATTGATCAGCTTTAGCACATTTATATAAATGGATAATATTATGAGAGGTGATTGACTGTACAGAAGATCGTCGCCTGGTCGTCGTATTGTTGAGTCGATTGCGTTGTAAGTTTGTATCTGGGTCAAACATACAACGTTACGAATAGTACGGGCGACGCATTGCTACTGATTTTAACTTATTTATTTTACGAGGAGTCATCTGGACATTATACTGTTGAAGCCTTGATTTTCGGAATATATCTTTCCGCAATTAACTTACTGCTTACGAGTAATACATGTTGAGAACGCCTGAAAGCCAGTTATTGTAAATGGTTAATTTTTTAAAACTTTAATTGTAAGAGAGTTTTGATTATAGCGATTGTTACACCCATATCCACACATCACCCACATACATAATTCAAAATTTAATCAACCTCTCTTTTCTAAATAAACCACAACTAATTTATATAAATCTATTATCTCTAGAAGTAGGTGTAGTTATATTGTTGAATACACCCACATTATTATAATTATAGTTGGAGTATATGTTTATGTTTTTAGTAGATAGCATATAGGCAAGTTAATGTTTTTTCATTTTCCTCAATGTAAAATGGCCTCTCATGACCACAAGGGGCCCGAGGTGCAACGAACGATTTGTATTTGACAAAAAGTCAATTTTAACAAACAACAATAATTTAACCATTGTGAATCTTGATATCTACAATTGTATATTATAAATTATATGTACCTATTTTTGAAATATAATTTTTATATTGATCTAAACATATATAATAAAGAAATATTAAAAATTAAAAATAAGTATATTAATAAAATAATAAGTAGATATCGATGTCACAGAGAGGAAAGGTGCCCAAAACACTCTTTGAATGGTCAGACCGATATGCTAGCCACGGTATCCTTCGGTCACTTGTAGTTTTGACGAGGAAAAACAACTCTTTCTAAAACTTTTTTCCTAACCAAAAACCCCAAACGGCACAATACGACTCTCCTTTCAATGTTTTCGTATTTGTACCGTTTGACATTTTTTTGTTGCCGCTCCCATTGTTAGGGAATCCCTTAAACATGTGATGCAACCAATATTTCGACACACATAGCATCCCATCTAATATCTCCCCATCTTCCACGGAGCAAGCTTCCTATCAGGTCTCTTGCCATCGCTAAATACTAGTCCGTTGGGTTCTAGTATTGATGGATTTTTAGCGCTGAGAGGAGAACGACAAATGAAACTGTTCAAGTAAGCAACTGATCACTGCTAACTGGCGTCTATTGAATGAGTATTCTTCGATGGTAAGTATTTTTTTTTTATAAATACCGTGTTTAACGAAACTATTGTAGTTAAAATAGACTAAATAGATTAAATCTAGTGTTTTTGGCAGTTAGTTATAACTTATCAGTTTCGTATGTAAAAATTAATTTATGTTATTAGATTCAGGGTACGCGTTTTTTAATTCAACGATTGTGTTAACTTGTGCCACCTTTAATGGTGTAGGAGAGCGCGTTAGTATCAAATTCTTCACATCAATCGATTAAGTCGAATTCGATGCAAAGGGAGAATACAGAAGAACGGTTTCCTTTCTTGCGGAATGTACCACTCATGCTGCGAAAATATTTAAATCTTGCCTAAGTTTGCTGCTCGACCTGGAGACAGCATTGAATTTCTTCTAAAGGTTGGTATCTGTAAATCCCTCGGAACAAGTTCCACAGTGCAGGTACAATAACTTCCCTGCTTAGAGCTAGTGACTCCTTTGCAGAAGACATTGAACCAGAGCCGCGATCAGCCATCGATATGGAAAATATTGCCGGGAACAAAACTTCAAAAGGGATCTTCCGAAGAAAACAAACCTACCGTCATGGGTAGGATACGTAAAATTCACGCAATATCGTATATGTCGTCATAGCCTTTCCAAACATTTCAAATTTGTACTACAGAATGCTCTGCAAACGATTTGACTGTCGTGCCAATATTTTTTTTTTATCTTTTCGTGGTCTTCGGAATAGTTAATTTTTTGGTGATTCTTTGATATGTAAGAAATTTTCTAATTTTTTTTCATCCATCGTTTTCTTGTAACAAAATAGTTTTGTCCAATTCCCAATGAAACATTCGTTATCGCTGTGTATGTACGCTTACTTTTTTCCTACAATACAAAATTGGCTTTGAAAATAAATATTATCAAAGTCTAGTAACAGTTTTATTATTTGTATAAAACGTGACCTATCACACGATTTCTTTTATTCAGAGTCATAGAGACTACGTGTTAGTCTAGCGTAGACTCTCGTTCGTATTGTAATTGTCGCCCGAGTCTGAACGCGCGCCGGTACGTTACTACACAATCTGATGTAATTATATATAATTGTGTTGTCGCGTGCCGGCGCGGGGAGGGTGCAGGTGGGGGGAGGTGGACGAACTCTTAACCCGGTAGATTAGTGAAATCACAGTCGGAGTCCATTACATAGATCATATTACTGACACATGGACCGTATACGCTGTTCCTGTGACTCCTTATCTGTTGTCATAAGATTCTCAAATAAATGAGATGAAGCTTTCTAAGACAAGCGTAACAATTAAATTTGGTAAAATAATGTTTTGTTTATTTTTGGCGAAAGAATGTATTTATGACAAAATAATTGGAAAAGTAATGTTCGATTACAAAGACATACATATATAAGTCTAAATTTAATGTGGTCAATCTTCCAAATTTTAAATATGTACAAGTTTACTTATGATATAAGCTACTGGGCAATGCATTGTCAACTGTCGTTGAACCAGATAAAATTGATGAAAACAACCATTAAAAAACTACATTCATTGTCGTAATATGAATCCTTTTACTCTAATAAATGGCAATAATTGTCTTTTACACTGTTGTCAATTTGTTGATCTAGTACTTATGCTTTTCAGATCATAAACAACAGAAAAGAAGAAAAATTAAATTATTCAAATGGGTCCACGACATTATCGAATCCACAGACACTCTTGCCAATGCTTCGCGAGGCTCCTATGCGGCATATACGACATGAACCTTCTCAATTAATTCATGAAATTAATAAATCGTTGCCAGTTCAAACACAATATGTGGTGAGGCAGAAGTCGCGTTTGGAGTCACTTCATCACTGCGCCCGTGCGCCGCCCGACGTACGTGTATTGTATGAGAATATATAATTGGATCCCGTATTCTTCTTTTGACGAGCTCTCCGCCCGGTCCATTATGTGCCGCCGAGCGCTGGCCGCGGCATTTGGACGCCACTGACGACGCTCTCGGTCGTCTCCGCGCGATCCCTCCGCCACCACGATGAATGCCTCCGAACGAGGTACGTTACATTAAACGGGCAGCCGTCCCCAGCCGGGACTGTGAAGTGCACACCGCGTACCCGCAAGGTTATACATCGAAACAGGTCGGAAGTGCGTCCAATTCTCTGTGAATGGCTAGGTCACACTATTGCGAAGCTAATGGGCAGGGGAGAAGATTATATCAGCGGTCCGAGTGCCTGTTATTCGAAGTGAATGTAGTGGCTAGTGGCATCCGCGATGTCAGCTGGGGCCCGTAAGTATGGAAGAGTGAGGACGCGTCATGGCTTTCAATGTGACAGGTATGTGCTGTCGTGATCGAATTCGAAATCGTTGGTATCGAGATTTTTGAGATTACAATATTGATGCGTCTTTTATTGTCGATTTAATTGACCCGAAAACGGTGGTCATAACATGTAAGTCACAAATTACGGGTGTGGCTATCAGCCTTGACAATGACTATTGGTAAATGAATTAATGCCGATTATGGCGCAACGGTCTAATACAAACATTTTAAACCCGTTAATTTACAGTTTTTGATAATGTATACCCATTAATTTACCGAGTATTGAAATCAATAATGTTTTGAACATGTAGAGATGTAATAATTACACTTTAGCTATTAGGTACTTTTAAGAAATCTTTGGTGTCATCGTTAAAAATATTGTCTTTATCTACTGGATATATGTACCTATCTGGATCTTTTAATTGACATTGTAAATCGGTATTTTTAGCCTGCCGTACCATAAACTGTTGCCTGTGGATAGATATATTTCAATGTATATCTTGTATTCATTTCACACATTTTGTATCATAGTGACGGAATTTAAAAATTCCCATTTTTGGGCATAAAACGTTAGACTTAAATGTTACAAAATGTTGATAGAATAGTTACTTTTTTTAATCATGAACCCTACGCACGCACACACGCATGCACGCAAATACTATTATGCTATGCTACCATAATGAGGGGCTTATTAAACATATAGAATTTATGATTATATCTACTTAAAATGTTCCTTCAGGAAAAATTTTCATTTTTTTGCGTTTTTCTTGATTTATTGCGGAGTCCCGTTGGTTTTTAAAGGATCTTATAATTCAAAATAATTTTATTGTTTCGAAATTCGAATTCTAAAAAAAACCTATGGTGTACGCCAATTAAGTCCAAGATATTTCTATTTAACCCTCTACAGATTTGGTATAATTTTCACACTTAATATAAAGAATTTTAAATGTAATTTATTCAAAGTATCTATGAATTTTTAACCCAGTTTTGAAAATAAAAAGTAAAATATGAGATAAATTTTTATACTTTTGTTTATTAAAGATCCATAAATATATTTAGTTTAAATAATATTTCTATTGTATTTTTTTGCGAAAACTGTCATATTAGATAATTTGATAAATTAAAAAAATATATTCTGAATTTCGGAGACGTTTGATGTCGACTGCTTGCGAGATTTTTTTATTATGTTATAATAACTAATTAATCATTACAACATATATGGTATGATAATATTGTACAATATACGCATGTATTACATTTTTAAACCTGCAAAACAAATGTTGCATCGTAACCCGTCTGTAATAATATGACTTTGGTTGCATTCGAAATTGGTAACTTAAATGAACTTTTTCTTAAAAAAAAATTAAATTGTTTAATTGCATCATGTTACATATAATAGTTTTTAAGTGTGGCAATTTTCTTGTCTGCGGGTAATTTTACGGTCGTTTGCGTCGGCAAGCGTTCCTAAAGTTAGAAGCAGGGGAGGCGCAGGATTAGCGCCTCATCCGGTTAACAATTGACAAATTGTCAGGGCTGGCGATGGTGGAATTATCGTTCATCTTCATCTGCCTAAATTTCCATTGTTTCCACGTGAAAACTGCTATATAAAACTTAAGCAAATAACTGTACTGTACTGTTTGTTAATAACAAAAATGGTTTTCTTGATTTTGATTCGTTTGCGGCTTCGTAGTCTATAGATCTCATCAGTTTACATATTTGTACATATATTATTTGTAATTAGTGAAATACACTAAGTTTATTTTAGGAATATTCATAAAAAAACTTATAAAATTGTAATAAAATGAATATAAATATATAAATTTAGCTTTTTACAAACGATTTCATGATATTAAAATATATAAGTTTTAAAATACTTTATTATGATAAATGATTTAAATATTTAAATGAATATTAAGGGAATAGAATAAGATTGTAAAATAACATTCAAATTAAATGATGTTGATTATTAACACTAATTATATATATATATATATATATATATATATATATATATATATATATATATATATATATATATATATAGATATGTATAATAATTATTTCGTCGTGCTTACTTTACGATAATATAATATTATATAATTAGAATACATCGTATTAAAATAAATATATTTAACGTTATTTTAATAAGTTAGCGTTGCGTGATCACTTTTTATAATCACATTTTAATAGCCCTTGAATAAGATGAATCGATTTTAAAAGATCGGCTACTTGAAATTGAAAATTAAAATAAAAACCGAAAACCTGTTCATTGAGACCATTTCAATGCGCCTGTAAGTTAATGATGAGTTGTATATCCTGCTAATTCTAGATGATGCTGCAGCATCAGGTCAGAGTTACGAAACTGTGTTATTTTAATACGACAATCACAGTATAGTAAATTTCGAAATGATTAGACCAGTAGAAAGTACTCTGATCCTTTATACAATTAGAAAAGAGCTACTAACCTTAAAACGGTTTAGAGCGAAGGTTAGAAAGGAACTGTTAAAAATTCAGGCTCTCAATAATGCTTTTAATTAAAATTTTGAAACTGTATGAGAATTAAGAATTAAAAATGACATGTCAAGCTTGCGAGTGCCGATAGGACAGTGGAAGTAGAAATGTGATTTCGTGGGAAATTATTTAATTATTGTTATTATTTTTAATATCATGTTTCATATCTAAACCCGTTACAAGGCATACGTTATTATATTATACAGGCTTGCGTTATATACCAAATGATTAAAACGACTATGAGTAAACAAAATAATACATTCCCGAGTCTAAATGTAAATACCATAATGTAAATATTTTAAGTAAAACTTAATCGTGTTAAAGATTTGAATTGCTTGTACTGATTTCTTATTTTAATTTAAATAAGTAAATAATAAAGTTTAAATACAGGGGTGACTTTGTAAGTTATCTATATTAAAAAAAAATGTTTGTTTATAGTACGTCAATGTATTGACTAAACTGCTTCATCGTAGTAAATAAGTTGTATGGTTATCACATACATACCGTATACAAAATGAATACTTTTAAAATGATTAAAGTTACATATAAAAATATGGGCTAAAATTTTAAATATATTTCAATAAAATCTAATGAACTATTCCGTCACCATCAGGTTGGATTAGAAGTACTTATTATTTTTCTTACAAAATAATCTAAGTTAGAGTTGTAATGTTTCTTTTGGTCATATTTTTTTTTAATTTTCGCCTACATTGAGTTGTCAGTTAAGATATTTGTAGGATACTAGCGGTATATAGAAAGAAGCTAATGTCGAAGACGCCTTAATGCGGACTTCCCGTCTTCTTTCATGTGTCAATTTCCTTCGTAATGCATTCGATGATATCTAAACGAGAGGAGGCACGCACTATAGGTACCTCAAACGTAAGAGGTCACGTTACCCATTAGGTCTAGTTTACGTCAACAAAGCTTAATTCACTACAGCGGAACAATGAAAACACGATAACTGGTAAACGCAAATTACCGGATCCACTATTTAGCCATTGTATAATCGAACGGTACGGCATTTTTAATTGTAGATTGTTGTCAATAATCTTATAATTGCGTACATACTTGTACGTTAGCGTTTGAAAATGCTAAATCAAAAATATGCTATTAAATTAACATACATTTTGCAACGTAGTATGACGGATGGCAATTTCTTTTATGCCTGTTATAAGTTATATATTCCACCGTATGATTGTGAACACCGTTATAATTAATTAAGTTGGATTACGTTACGGGGCTTCGGTTCGCTGCTTCCTCTTATAAGATCCTCATTTTGAAGAGGAGATATCCTTAGAGGTGGTAACCGTCCTGGCGTGTTTTCCACTCATAAACAATCTGAGGGATATGGACACGAGGGTCTATGACTGGATTCACGTCCTCCGTCAAAGTACTAGAGTGGTTCTTGCTACGTAGTGTTCTCGTCTCACCAAGAAAGGACACGCACACATAGGCGCTGTGGGAGCGATCATTTCGGTCTTCGAGACCCGGATGAGACGAAAGCGAAACCGATGTGGTGTGCCCTCCAGATTAGCGTGGGACAAGAAGGGCAAGATCACTCTCTTTCTCTCTTGAAACTCATAGCTTGAGAAATTTTTAAGTTTCTGAGCGTGACAAGATATGGGAGAGACAGCCGATCCGATATCCATCACATTCACAATTTATCGACAGGTTACATACTCCTAAGAAAAAGGTATTCACAATAACTATATCTTGGTTATACAAGTATATAAATTATACATATCTATTTTGCTCTTACGTTGTCGAGTAATAGCTCCACCAGCGCCCGGGTCAGAATAAATAAGTTTTGCCTTCGAGTGTGTGAGATAAGAGTCTCTCGCATCCGTTTTCTTACGACTCCGATGAGGACGGCAGTCGGGGTGACCTCGAACACTAGCGAGAAATATGAGGCAGGCGAGACCACACTGTGCTTTTCTAAGACAAGCTCCGAGCCACGAGCAGGGCAATATCCTGGAGAGGCAGCTGATGTACATGCGCAAGCGATCCCACGGCCTCACCATTTCCGTGCTGACGATAGTCGCCGGAGGGATTTTAGTAGGTACAAATCTCTACCCGATCCCCCGATCGGGTATCTTTCGAAGATTACAAAAAATTGCGTCCTTTCTTTCTAATGTAGTCTCAATTTTACCTACTGTTAGCTAAAACAAAGCAAGATAATGAAATCCAAGATTTAGGAGAATTAGTTCATTAAACATAGAATCACAATTTAATATTAATTGAATAAATGAATGAATTAAATAATTTACCTATATTTTTTATTATTAAAAATATAGTTTATACCGTACATACAATAGGGTGAGGTACTAAACTTATCCGTTTGCTGAAAATCCCCGCTTTTAGCGTATTATGCTATAAGTTATTGCAGAAAATTGTACTAATACACGTTGACACTTTTGCGTAGTGCATAAAAACTACTATTTTCTTATTAGCGGTACGTTTTTTTTATTATTAAGAAGAGGTTGACGTTAGTTTCTAAAATCGGATAATCCGGTTAGTCAAGTTGACGCAGTGGTCATTTGAGACAATTTGCTTGTTGACTTTGCTATTTGTCGGAGCGTTTTTAGTGAGGAAGTCGCATTGTTTGTTTGTCATCAGCGATGCGTTCGTTTATACGTACGTACATTATTCGCTTTTATTAAAGGTTTTTCGTTTTTTAATTTCTAATAGGCGGAGAAATATTTGTGATAAATATAAAAAAAAGTGTATAATGTAAGAATGAAGACGGATTTTGTGCACGAATGTTTTTTTTAATATACCAAACATTATGGATAAAAACAAGGATACAGAAATATTTATTTTTCGATATTTGAAATAAAATTTACAAAAAAAAAATAGTAGTAAAAAATAATAATAGTAATAATTAAAGAAGAATAATATTTAAAAATAACAAATTCATTTTATTATTGAAATTTAAACCGGTTGCTTATTTATTAAAATAATTCTTTGCGATTAAAATAAATAAATTAAGTGTTGTTAGTAAAAATATCACAAAAAATATTTAGTAAGTAAGTAAGATATAAATGATTAAGATCAGAAAATATAATAAATACGTAATAGTTAAAGTAAGTATATTTTTATGAGGATAAGAAGATATCGATACTGAAGAAACTGAACTTGAATAAAAGTTATTTTGAATATATATATATTTGAATTCTCTTTAAGCAGCCGTGTAAATTAAAAACATAATGATCTTGCACTTTATATAAATTATCAAGTTAAAATGTCATTAACTAAATATATTTTAATTAATTAAATAATCAGTAATAAACACACTTTTCTTTTTAATAATGACTTTAAGAATGTAACAACTAAATGTAGTTGGCCGTAACGTGTAAATTTTAGCAAAAAAGTTTAAAAAAGGATTCATATTTAATTACTAACAAACTGTTTATAACATTGTAGGCTGTGGTGGCGTGCATCTAATGGAAGCCTAAATACGGTGATATGTGTGATACATTTTGCATGTATTTTTTTTAATTGTCGTTTATCGACAATCGTATGGAATTTTATACAAGTCACTCGAGTGCAGTGCTTTTGTGTTTCTATATAATTCCGTAGTGTCATTATTCAACAGTGGTATAATTATACAGAGATTTGTTAATCATGCCCCTTTTATATGATCACGGATCGATTTTAGTTAATTTGCAACTCCACTGTGCGGTTTCAGTGATGTAATGAATAGATTTAGTTAAGTTATTAGCAATAGTAGCTAAAGGGCAAGAATATTTTTTGCGCCCACATGTTACTTTCGAGAGACGTAAATCAACTTTGTAAGCTAATAACAGATACGTCATAAGTAGTTACGAAAGCTACGAATCTCAGAAATAAGTCAGAGACATAACTTATGTGAAGAGAAATAACTAATGGAAATCTGAAAGCAAAACTTATATGTAAGTGTAATTCTCGCCTTAGAGAAGATAGGAGGCCTTTTTACTTCTGCACTTTGTCTGGACTGTCTGGTGAGTACTTTCGCCATAACGTTACGTTCTTTAGGTGAACGAGGCCTGCACTGAAGCGAAATTATAGTAAGTTTTTTTCACTTTCTGTTTTTATGATTTTTATAAAGATTTGCATAAGTTGTTTCTTATCGCTTTCCACTGGTAAGAATTTATTGTCAGTGCCTTTATTTTTGTCAGCAATAGATTTCGTAATTGTGACCAGGTTACATAATTGTTTTAGGTCAATTGTGAGGGCAAAACTTACAAATGTAATTCTCGCCTAACAGTAGACTAGATCGAAAATACTGAATTGTTTTCGAGAGCAGTTTGTGTTATAGAAATACCCCTGATCTGAGATAAATTTTAGCTTTGCGTAGAATCGAGAGTATGGCGAGAGTTTCACTTATTTTTACTTTGTTGCTGATATAAAATAACCCTCCAGGCCAACATGCCATACTTTGGCTGGTGAAAATCAGAAATTAAATGTCAGATTGTAGTATAGTTTGATAGCAATAGTATTTAGCCCAAGGCTGCAGTTAACTAGGTAAGCTTATGTAAGTTTTTCTAAAACATCGCTAGTAAGTACTTTTAGGTTAAAAGCAAAGATAAACGGTTTACGAAAGTTTTATGTAATCCATAAGCAAAATATATGTTCAAGAATAATTCTCGTCCATGGCTTAGTGAACGACAAAGTAAATTATATGTATAAGCATGTCTCGAAATTTGTATAACTGCGATTGTCTGCGAACGATTGATAGTCCCACACTTGGAACATTGTAAATAAAATCGCCTTTTCGTTCTCGAGTCAGTGTAATCACAAGGCAACATTATAACGACTTAGTTCCCATGGTTACAAGGGTTATTGGCCTGCAGAGGTGATCATAAAGTGACCCATTCTACATTTACATATAAACACTGCCTTATCCAATCTTCTTCATATATCATTTACTATGTTGTATGTAAATTATGTTTTGCCCTCTATATTTATACGTTTTGTATATTATAATTGATAAACGTAAATATTTTCAAATTATCTAGACGATATTCGAAAAAACAATTAAAATCGCAATTTCGTCCTTTGGTCTATATCAAAGGACAAAACTACTTCAGCACAAGACCGACTTTGAATTAATAAATATCGTCTATTGCTTCTAGTACTCGAAAACAATGTCAGATAATATCCATAGTTTTAAAACGTTTTAAAATATAATATTTAATAGAAAATGTAAATAAGCACTTTGACAATATATTTTATCCCAGGCTTCGCCCCAATAAGGATGCCCTACTACTGTAGTATTAATAATAGTAATATAATCGCTAGAATCGTGACGTTTTCCATACAATGATGATGTAAATGAGATCCTGTTTAAGATGTAATATTTTCAATAGATCATTAAAATCAAGGGCCAAAGAAGAAGTTAGTTAGTAAGAACTTTTTGCTTACAATATTTATTTGTCAAATTAACTCAATTCGTAATTATAATTGGAAATATGTATTCGCCTATAAATAAAATATTTAATAATAAACAAGCTCGTATCAAAAAATCTCCATTTATTGTTGTATTGTTTTTGAATTATCAAAATTGATATCTATATCTCAATAATATACATGATCTATCTAGTTTATTCTATTTAGACAAGTCCAAGGGCATTAGCTAGTATTCTAATAAGGGTTAACAATCAGAGTCGTGCAATTATTATTCCAAGAGGCGGGTCGTTGAACTATTCTGACCTATACGCGTAAAAGTCAATTGAGGTGCCCTTACTAATATTTCATTAAAACTGGCAACGTCCTGGGAGTGTAGAGACCAACTTGATTAAATATTAAGTGGCAAACCAAAAGTACGCGAATAATCTAATCGATATTTAAATTTTACATTACATTGTATTACCTTATTGTGGTTCCTTTTAAAATTCATCAAGCGACGAACCAACCAAAATCACTCGTGATAAGTACAGTAGTTGTAATGAGTACTTACGTATTTCAAGAACAACACTTTCAAACGAAGTTAATTTAAGCTCCACATAAGCGTTCATTTATAAAGTGTTTGTGTATTGTTGCGAATATAATTTAAATTGAAAATCTATTTTAGGTAGAATTTATAAGTTATTTTACTTGCTAATGTTTCCAACGGAAGGAACATGTCAAATAGTATTTAGCATACCATAATGCTCTTGTTATAATGGAATTAATATGTTAAGAAGCTAAGTGGATATTTAATAAATAATTTTCCATGTATTTAAGTCTTATGTACTTAAGGGGATAGTGATAAGCGTTACACTGTTTTTACTATTTATTTAGAAAATTATTAAAACATGGAATCGTTTGATTTTTCTACAAAAATAAATAAATAAATAAATAAAAAGGGTAATTGATGTGCTTCGCGAATTCATACTCATCAAGTTTCGAAAATTACCAGTGTTATACTCGCTACACTCAATACTTTTGTTACTTTTTGTTAATATGACATGGCGTTGCTTCAATCCCACCCACAATGATCGATTTACGTTGATGGCCTTTGCAGACGAATGACTTTTGTCAGCGTAGGACTTAAATCTCAGCATAAAATTAGACCGTTTTTCTCGGGAGAATCTGGCCATTAAATGTAAAGATTTAATCAATGAAAGTATATTTAGGTTTAAAGAGTTATTATAAAATTAGGTTATTTAAGGCATAAATAACATAAATAACATATATGTACTCATTATACGAGGATTTCTGATACCTAGTTACTTTTATAAATATTTTATATAAAAGGCAAATTAGCAATCGAGTCATCTGAGCACCGGCAAAACTTCTTTTACGTTGCCAGGTTAAAAAACTGAAGCTCCCACCCTCTAAATGCGGGCTGCATTTAAAGGGTCGGAGCTTCAGCGTCAGTTTCAGTTCAGCTTCGGTTTTCTCGATATTATATTTTAAAAAAAGTTTCATTTCGTGTGCTTGTGAGTTATTTGATGGATAAAATATAAATCTTACCAAAAGTAAGGTTTTATATATTGGTGAAAAAATAAACATTTTTCTTTCAATAGAAGAAAAAAAAAACATTAAGACAATATACAGAAATAAAGCTATATGTTACATAAATTATATTCTTTCTTGAAATTGTAAAATAACGTGTATAAATTGCGTGATTAGCTTAAATATTCGTGATTGTTGTTAAGAAATTTAAATAGAGGTGATAAAATCTTCACGTCTTATTTTAATCTATGACACATTTGCAATTAATCATTTGTTTCTCATATCTTTTAACTTCACTTCTGATGTATTAGCTATTACCTATGGTTTCACTTGCATTAATGTAGATTTTATTTACAGCACCTTTTAAAAGGAGTGACTTCGTAATACATTGTTTGCGTGTATTGGTTTTATGCTGCACATGCTAGTGATGATCACAATCGACATTTTTATTTTATCTTTTCTATACATCTGCGATAATTTTAAGACGTACGTATTTGTATATATGTCTGTCTGTGGTATCATAGCTCCATAACAAATGGATCAATTTTGGTGCGTTTTTTTTTTATTTCAAAGTTGATGCAATCCAAATAGTCATCAGCTATAATTTAGATATATTCAGACGTTTATAAGACTTTTTCTACGCTTCGAAAAGATTTAAATAACTTCTATTGGCCTCATCGAATCGAGATTTACTATACCGTGACTTCTATGATATTCTTATATTGACATATGTAACCTTGAACTGATGCTGAAGTATCATCAGTAATCAGCAGGATTAACAACTCCTTACCTATTTATAGTAAAAGTATCGTTTTGGAATTCGTTAAAACGATCACAATCAATATGTTAGCGTTTTTAATTAAATTTTTTTACTAGTTATACAATTTTTTGAATTAGACACATAAGTCTTCATCAAAAATTACACCGTCCCTTGATGAAAAGTTTATAAAAATCCGTTCAATAACTTTTTAGTTTCTCGCGTTCGATACAGACAAACGTGGCGTGGAACTTTGTTTCAATAATAGTGTTAAATATATCAGTTTAAAATATAAGTAGTGATGTAGTGATACGGGATAAAAAGTTTCTTAATCTAATGTTTAGAATATTGAAGTGTGTTCCTTATTTTGCGATGTGCAATAATTTCATATATTTGAAAAACTTATTATGTGATAATTGCTTTTAATTAATTATACCTTGTATCAAAATAGAAAATAAAGTATGTATATATACTTCTTCAAACAAATTTATTGAGAATAGACTTGCGATTTTTAGACACCATTTTCTCAAAATGAAGTCCGTGTGGCTTGACATGTTACTTATATATTACTTATGGACGCCATATAAGTAAAGATTTCTTTACTTTTGAATAAGGTTTTATGTTTGGTTATTTATACATATTTTAACAAACAATTTTAATGTCATTTAAATTTATCGAGGCACTTCTTAGGGTTCTGGAAGCGAAGCTACTACTGTCACTGTCTCTTTGTCTGCCCGTCCGTTCATCTGTCTGTTATCAGCGGGCTGTATTTCATGAACCAAGAAGAGACCTAAAATTTTCATAAAATGTGCATTTTTATTGTCCCTATTCCAGCAAATAATAAGAACCGATTAAGTATTTGTGTTTTTTGTTATACATGTTTGTAGCGTCTGGTTTTTTTTTTAAGTAATTAAAGAGTACATAATGCTTATATTTTGTACGTTGATACGGTACCCTTTACATGTGAGTTTGATTCGCTCTTGACCGTTTTTATTTATATTATTATAAAAAAAGCAAAATCACAATACAATTCGTGACAATACGATGTAAGATTACGATGTTATACTCGTAAAAGAAAGTGTTTTTAATAATTATGTTTCATCCACGCGAAAACTCGCTGTCAAACTCGAATTAAAACTAATTAGATTTTTTTTATAATAATAAAGCGTATTATCTTGTAAATGAAAACTATTGCGTGTTTTAAGTTAATGAGTTTCGCATTTTCAGTTCCTACTTGAGATTCTCACTTTTTTATGAATTTAAAGCAGATATGCTAATTGTTGCGACGTAATGGTATGCGTACACGCACGATGCCGTGAATATATTGGTTTGAGTTACAATTTTTTTTGTTCAATTCTTTCTTCGATTATTTTGCATATAATTTTCGGAGATAAGAGATGGAATATGTTTATAGTTTTATGACTTTTTTATAAGAAAATATAACATTTTCCATTAAGTTAAATCTTTATTTTATTTTATATCGTTTAGATTTTGATATGAAATCTGACTTCAAAATGACTTCAAAACTGTTGGTAGTAGTAAAAAGTATTTGTTTATATTTTATCTCGTTGTGATAGTTGAGCAAATAGAAATCACATGATTTAAGTCGCGGGTTGAAGCTAAGTAGTGACAATTATGGAAATATTCAAAGAAATGTTAACGAATTACTCAATATTGTTAATCGTTTACGAATATTTACAAGTCATACAACATATTAGATTTCTGTTTGATTAAAAAAATACGATCTACAAAGAAATATTCATTAGTTAATAACAATAATTTAATATGTATAGGTATTATTTTTTCAGCAAAATAAATAACGAATTTGTGTTTTATTTTGTGATTAAAACAACTTCAACTTAAGTTCCACCAAAATTATAGGAGTTACATTATATTACAGACAACATCTGATGAGATTTAACCGATGGCTTATTCTGTCTCACCGTGGAGCGTACTATAGAGTAAAATTTTATACCTTTAATATATGGACCTGAGCTTTCGATGTTTTGCATTTTTACCACGCGCCTCTTTTCCACTGGCCACTCTGAGAACAGGGCCCCGCGATCGATGGAGCCCCATAGCTCCTACTAGATCATGGAGAAGAATTGTTTGTATTTTGCTCCTCTTAAATTTGGAAGGGTACATCATCAATCATTATAGAGTGTTACTTTTCTAGAATATGATGTTATATATGTAATTATCTGAAATTTGCTTATTGACTCTTTATACCCATTTTAACAAAATAGTGGTAAGAATATCACAACAGTCCTCTGTCCTGATGGACAGAGGACTATTGTGATATTCTTACCAGTTCTTCTCGGTAAAGTTTACATTTCGAACCGGTGGTAGCTTCCATATATATATATATATATATATATATATATATATATATATATATATATATATATATATATATATATATATATATATATATACATGTGATGAGGGACTGATCATTACCCGAACGATCCAATAAACCGAGGGACTTAAATATTGAAAAGGGCCGGATTTCTTAGTGCCCGGGGCACAGTGGAAAATGCCGTCACTTTACCTAAATCATTACATACGTAAATTTAGTAGTAAAAAAACCTTTTTAAAAATAAAGACAAAAGTTAGCAGAATATGTTTAAAAAAACAACCCAAATTTGCTGCCCTAAAAGTTTTGTCGCATCCCATTGGCAGTCCCATTGGCCCCTATTGCCCCTCTAGCTCCAGCTCCAGTGCTGGAAATAACGATGAAGTATTAATAATATAATTATTATTCATAGACGGGTACCTCCGCAACTGCACGCCGCCGGCCATTGACGATTTCCCAGCGGGTTTCTTTACGGAGCTGCAGAGGCAGCATGGCGCCATCGTTCTCCACGCTCTTATTTCTATCTATCTCTTTGTGGCGCTCGCGGTCGTCTGCGATAAATTTTTCGTTCCAGCCGTCGACAGAATATGCACAGGTAAGTAAAAAGATGGTCCTTATAGTAACATTATATTCTTAAATAGTGTTACTAATTTACCACCGGTATACATTTAATTAGATGATGTCTTAAAAAGTATACGTTTCCTTTTATTATTATTTTTGCGTTTTAAGTTCTTTTTTAGAAAAACTAAACATTAGACATCTACATGGAAGTTTTAAAGTGTCTTAAAAATCGGATCCCTATTTTGTTAATATTATTTTCATCATGCGTCTATTAAATAGGATCAAACATGTTGGCTGTAGCCAAAGTTCTAATACTTATTTTAAAAAGTAAATTGTCATATTGAAATTGTGTTTATTTAACAACTTTCAGCTTTAATATTATGTTCCGAAATACAATACGGCCAGTATATTAATGGCAACTTATTCCGCCCTAATATTGCACTTAGAACAATGTGGTTTCAAAATATCATTCGTTCTGGACAGTAACAAGTGATTATAATCATAATTATTTCAGCGTTAAACATGACGAACGATGTAGCTGGTGCCACATTCATGGCAGCAGCTACGTCAGCACCAGAGTTGTTCGTCAACGTCATAGGGACCTTCATAACGGAAGGTGATATCGGTGTGGGCACTATCGTTGGTTCAGCCGTCTTCAATATTCTGGCTGTGGCCGCTTGCTGTGGAATAGGTGCCGGAATGGTATGAATCACGTATTTATTAAAGATTATAATTGCACTAATTATTGTCTGCCGCTGCGAGTTATTAGGTTAAGTAATTTAATAGAGTGACTGTAAGACTAATTTTGTGGAGATTCGTCTTATTTTTTTTTCTTTGTCTGAATGTTCTTTTTCTTGGCAATTTAATGTAACTTATTTATTTGTAGTACGAGTAAACATCTAAATTGGTTAATGTTTATTATGACGAAGGTTTAAGCTATATTACATCGCGCTACGATAAATAGAAGCGAATTCATAACCTAATCTATTCATAAGGACCATTTCAACGATAACACGATACTTCTTCTGTAAGTTGCTGAGGAGTGGTATGTCGTGCTGATTCCAGAAGACGTTGCAGCCTTAGGTCAAGATTAGGCAACTATGTTGTTTTGATATCATTCACAGTGTAGTAAATTTCAAGTCAATTATTTTCTACTGGAGTAGTAGGATTCTTTTGACAAATAGAATAGAGTTGATAACCTAAAAAATCTTGATCTGAAGAGATTTTCATTAATTAAGAACAATCTTGATTACATCGGCTGTCAAACAAAGATATCTCTATTAAAATTGCTTTATTTATAAGGAAACTACGATTTCATACAGACACACAGACACCCTATAATCA
Organism: Hypolimnas misippus; assembly: GCA_037950945.1. Taxonomy (NCBI): domain Eukaryota; kingdom Metazoa; phylum Arthropoda; class Insecta; order Lepidoptera; family Nymphalidae; genus Hypolimnas; species Hypolimnas misippus. The sequence continues at coordinate 14,780,006 of JBBEEQ010000001.1, forward strand.
GAAGTTAAACAATTCGTTTGTATTAACCATAACGCTATTCCCGTTCTGTATATCCGTATCCGAAATTTATTTTTGTGGGCTGTGTGCTTAATTCATGGTCTATAGCAAATAGGTACTTAAGTATAATGTTAGTAGTTAATAGATATAATTTTTCAAATTATTTTATAGGTAGTGCCACTAGACTGGTGGCCGTTAACGAGGGATTGTCTAGCCTATGGCATCACAGTATCTATACTTATCTGTATTATGCACGACGAATATGTACAGTGGTACGAAGCGTTTCTTCTCGTTCTGCTTTATGGGGTGTATATTTGCATTATGTACTACGATAAATCCATTCAAAATTTTGCTAAAGGTAAGGTATTGCTGGTTCCGTTATATGGTTTGATGAGGTCTTTATTTTTTTAATTTATTTTTTTTTCCACAGGAAGTTGGATATGTATTTCGAATATGTTAAAGAAAGATAATGAAAAGCAAGACTCTGTTTTACCAGTCGATAATGGTTTGTACTTAAAATTTAAAAACGTACTCACACCTATCGTCGCTTAAGTTTTAACAAAACGTAAATCAAAATAAATAACGTTATAAGAGAGCGAATTTATTTAATTAATTAATCTAATTGGTTTAGTCAGTGAATAATTTATTTAATATTTAAAAATATTATATTTTATAAAATTACGCAGTTTTCTCGTTCTACGGCGAGAATAACATTTGAAAGTTTTGCCCTCAGACTTTCATAAAAATTTACATGAGTTGTTTGTCATTACATTACACTTGAAGGAATTGACTATCAGTACCTTAGTTTTGACATACCCAGCTATCGTAACTACTTACAACGTATCTGTTACTAGGTTACTGAATTGTTTTATATTCTCTTCAAGGGTAAAACTTACAAATATAATTATTGCCTATTTCAAAATTGCTAATTGTGATTTACGCTGTGTTAGAACTTAAGCGACGATTTGACTTTTTGTTAGTCCTGCTTTACGTTCTTCATTAACACGTTGTTTAAAACAGAAAATAAGGATGCGAAAAACCTTTCTCCAATCGATCATCACCAGCACAATGGGAATGTCAAAAGTGTATCTATTTTTTCGGATACAAATGAAAAAAAACTTACAGTGGATGTTAATCTTCAAATCGAAAAGATTAAGAACGAAGATGATAAAAGTGTTAATGGAGAAAACGACCCCAGAGTCGGTGATATGGAAATCGCATGCCAAGAAGACGCAAATCCAGGAAATGTCGAAGAAGGCAATAAGGAAGCAGTTGAAGAATATCGCCATTCCTTATGGAAGTGGCCTTCTGGTAGAAGTAAACTTACAAAGGTAATATTTGCTACTTGTATTAGGAGAACGGTAACAGTTTATTCCATCTAATGCTTATAATGTATCAGACATTGACGTTGCTGATTGTGAGATCTTATTTATGTCAGCAGAAAATCTATAAAAGTGTTGATTGTTCAAATCCTAAAAAATTTCCTGTTCATGCGGGTTCAATCTTCCATTTCAGACGACATGGATTGTTACTTGGCCAATACATCTAGTGTTTCTTTTTACGATACCTGATTGTGAAAAACCTCGTTTTAAGAATTGGTTTCCACTTACATTCGTGATGTGTATAGTATGGATAGGATCGCTGTCATATATCGTTGCGTGGATGATAACAATTATTGGTGAGATATTATAATTATATGTTATATGTTATAAGTTCTTCCCAAAAAACAACAGCGTCATATTTGCAAAATTTATAGGTGATACGCTGATGATACCAGATTCAGTTATGGGAATTACATTCTTAGCGGCTGGAACATCGGTCCCAGAAGCAGTGTCAAGTGTCATCGTTGCCAAGCAAGGTAAAACATAGCAAAGCCTTAAAATTGTGATAATTAGTTGTATATTTTGTTTGTATTCTAAATCATACTTTTGTTTCTATATCAGGTCATGGATCAATGGGCATAAGCAATTCAATAGGATCAAATACCTTCGATATACTTTTATGTTTAGGACTTCCGTGGCTCATCAAGGCGTCCTTAACTCCAGCTGAACCTGGCAACTATTGGGTTAGACCGATATTATATATAAATATCTCTAAAGCGAAATAAATTATATAAAGCGAATGATTATAGCGAACTTATTTTGCTGAGCGATTTGGGCCCTTCGTTTGACTGTGAATAATCACTCGATAACTATGTTAAATATATTACATATTATATGGCTGTTATCAAATTAAAAAAGTTAATTCTTATAAGAAGATATAAATATTCGAGTGATTTTCGCGCTTAGACGATTTTTTAATAATTTCAATGTGTTTTGCTTCGCATATGGTTAAGTATAATATGATTGTTACAACTTCTGTTTTCTCAATAGGTGAAGATAAATTCAATGGGTCTAGAATATTCTGCAATTTCGCTGTTATCGACGCTTCTGCTATTGTATCTCACATTCTGGTTCAACAAGTTTAAGCTGGACGCGGCGGTGGGGCGGGCGTGCTTGGCAATGTACGCAATGTTCCTGGTACTGGCCACGCTCATCGAGTTAAACGTTTTCTTCCCGGTGAACGTCCGTACTTGCAGGAGAACCGAACTGAAATCTTAACTACTAACTGCGCAGTGATTTGAATGAGACCTTAGTAGTGATGTCATTCACGTCAGATATTAAGAAAGCACGAGCTTTCTAACACGATGTTGTTTGCAAATCTTACTAAATTTTTTATTCTTACTTTAGAAGTGATATCGATGAATCACAAATTTAAAAAACAAAAATTAATAAAGTTAAGTTTATTATTAATGATATTATTAATTTTAGCTTTTGTTTCGAGAATTAAGCGGCATAGTTTTTTTTAGATTTCGTTTTATTATATGTTCAATATTCTTTCGGTTTTTTTTTTAAATTATATTTAAAATGTCTATGAATGGATAAGGAATATTAGCCGAATTTTAACGCCAAATATCGTCAAATTGATAAAGAATGAAGTTGGTGGCATCATGTATTTTGAATATCGTTTTACTTACCTTTGTAACAGAGGTACATAATATTTTTAAGTCGGAAAAATTGTTTTGTAAATAAATACGTATGATGTAATGTATCAGCCATTAAGAAATAAAAAAAAATATATACATTTTTATTTTTCGCTTTATTTCAATTGCATGAAATCCTCTTTTTACTTTTCATAGGTAGTTGTTGCATTCGTATCGAAGGATTCTTTATAATGATAGTTGATATATTTTTTATAATGAATACAATGCTTATTTAAAAATCATTTATTTTAAATACAAATTATAAACAATCTCTATAATATTTGAACATTTTCAGGAAAAGAAAAAAAAAAAACAATTAACTAACTAAAAATATTATTATTTCTTAGAGATATCAGGTCGCTATCAATACCGTGGTCGTCTTTCTGTAAAGAAAATGTTTTATTAATAATGGACCTTATAAGTTTCAACCTTGAGTTACAGATATAAAAAGTGTTAATGGTTTAATTTTAGCGTTTTGTATGAGTTCTCGTAGAATGATCCACGTTCCAAATGAATGCATATTAAATTTAATTTCTGATGTTGAATAACGTTACTATTTTTCGTAAAGTTACACACGGGGATCAGTTGAAGTAATTGGAGTGTGAATTTAAAAGTATATAAATAATGTTATTACCGTTTACTAGAATGGTTCCAATATGGTTTCCTTGAGAGCTTCTTTTGACACCGTATAGACAAATATTTTTTTTACGTGCAATTAATTTTTGGTGGTTAAGTCCGAATCGGACTGGTTCACAATGTGTTCTGTACCTTTTTAGGTAAAACACTATAATATTTAGTTAGAGAAAACCAAATTCCGACTCGCACTTGACCGGCTTTTGTTATTTCTTGTTATAGCGGCAATAGAGATAGAAATTTTGTGAATATTTTATCTTTCTACCTAATACGGTTCATGCGTTACAGCCCAATAAAAGGCTGTCTCTCTGTCTGTCTCTTCGGACAACGAAGGCTTCGCGACCGGGTGCCGTGGGCACTCTTTGGGTACCGAAACCTAAAAATAGATTATTTTTTTCTTTTTAGGCAAAGTGATTAGTGTAAAATCAACTGCATCCATAAAGTCTTAACATTTACAATGTCATATTATATCATACGTAATTTTAACATCTATTTACCATCGATAACGATGTTTTTTTACGGTTTTTTAAAGTTGACAAATGGATAAATTAAACAGCAATAAATAAAAAAATAGTAGAAGTAGAGGGCAGGCTAGGACTTTATGACTTTATTAAAGCATGTGTTAAATGTACCTCGTCGATTTCACTCGCCCTTTTTAGTACTTTCCAGGGCCGGGTTTGGGAGAGGGCATGCAGGGCTACTGGCCTCGGACAGCCACAGGAGAGAGGCTCCAGAAAAAAAAATTAAAAAAAATACAATTTACGTCTTTTTCTACATTTTTACCCACATTACGTGTACAAACATAATAATATTGTTTACTTCAATCCGTAAAAGATCGATATATCTAGAAGAACTAATAAGAAATTAATATCTACTAACAAAAAAAAAGTGTTAATTTTACGTGGAAAATTATAAGGCACCTTTATTTATAGAGCCTCCAGACTCCCAAACCCGGCCCCAGTAATTGTAATAAATTCTTAAGCTTCATATGATAATCATAAATAAATTAAATTAGTAGATATAGAAAATTACCATTACTTCTTTCGACTTCGTATGCTTTTATATTTTAAAGGATTTGAAAAAAAAATATATAAATAAAAATCAATTACTGAATATATGTATATACATTCAGTAATTTATAAGTTATAAGCGTGTTCCATTATTTTATGATTTCAACTATTTTGTTAATAAAATTTATATTTACAATCGTCTGGACAAGGTTGATATTAAATAAATTGTGTTAAAGCTTCATATTAAGTTAGCAAATCACCATTAGTATATCCGTGCAAAGCTGGAGCGGGCGTTTAGTAAGTAATAAAACTTAAAATAAATGTAACAGCCACTCGACAAACTGCCTAATTATTAATAGATATTTGTTACAAAGCAACGACGCTATAGAGAGATTCACAGACTTCGAACTTATAACATCGTATCGGCGAATGAACCTTTCAACTTACTACAAATGTACGGCGAAGATTTAATAGTTCCATTTCCCTCGCATGCAGCTCAATGTTGTGCTGCGTGAGGCGTGGTCGCCGGCAGTGGATGCTTTGCGGAGGCAACCAGCGGTGAATGACAGGGGTCAGAAGATCGCGATGAATCTGTAATAATTTTGGGTGGTATTAGCCGCTCTGTGTAGATTTATTGGCATAGACAAAGTGCTCAAGTATTTAAAAGGAGTATGTACGTTTTTTTTTTCGTTTTGGGTAACAGCTGGTTGATATAAATTTCATCAAACTAAGAGATTTTTTATTACATTTGTATTAAAAATTAAGAAAAATTAAGAAATTTATTTTGTATATGATTTTTGCAAAGATACAGGTACATGTACTACGCTACGAATTACGAATGAAGTAGGAACCATAAAAGTTAATTATTCCAGCAAATGTCAACTTATCTATATTTTATTAGTTGATAATGAGAAATGAAAATTAGCGACTGTAACGCATTAACACTGCAAAGCATAGCTAGTCTACTTATAAATATCTATTAAATTAAGAACTTACGTATTACCTAATTAATATTATGATCAAGTGTAAAAAGTATTCATTATATTATTGTAAATACGTACCATTGAAGGGTCGTTAGGTTGAGTAAAATACGATACAATAGCGCCCGTGATGGTGCATACCGCCATGCCGACAAACGTATAATATAGGTAACTTAATCTATACAAGAAGAATGTGCCCGATCTGCGAAAAGGGTGGTAATTTAATTAAACAATTAATAATTAAAGCATATTTTCTAAATTTCTAATATATATTAAATGAACTTGCAATGCAAACTTAGTTTAGTTTTTATTTTTAGTATCGACTAAGAAAAATAAGTGTAATATTTTAACTAAACAATTAATAGTTAAGGCATATTCACTAAATTTCTAATATTATATAATTTCTAATATATGTATATTAAATGGAAAGTGTTCCCTTTTTAATCTCCGACCATGAAAGAAGGGTGTATCTGTGAATCTTGTGAGTTTTGTCTGTGGGATCGTAGGCCCCTAACGAATGGATCAATTTTGATACTTTTTTTTATTAATGCAGATGTAATCGAAGTGGTTCTTCGCTACAATTTATGAAAATATCTCAAATATTTGAAACCTTTTTCTATTTGTTGAAATGAATAAAAAAAACGTATCATTCAACATGAGTGTATCTAATGATGGTTCTTACGTACTTATATATATCGCTAATATTTTTAAACGACCTGTCCTAAGATACCCAGACTATACCATAAATGACAACAAAATTTTGCCCCCACATGTAAAAAAAAGTAAAGTAACAGCTTGTAAATGTCCCACTGCTGGGCAAAGGTCTCGTCTCCTATTAAGGAGAATGTTTAGAGCTTAATCCACCACGCTGCTCCACTGCGGGTTGGCGGATATATGTACATGGTTCAGAATTTCCCCCGGCACATGCAGGTTTCCTCACGATGTTTTCCTTCACCGCAGAGCTCGAGATGAATTTAAACACGCTTGTGTTAGCACTTGAAAACACAGCGGTGCTAGCCAGGGTTTGAACTCTTGATCATCGATTAAGATCGACGTGTTCTAACCACTAGACCATCTCGGTTTCTCCACCCACATGTAGCGATATGTAAAATGATAAATAAAGTATTTTTTTCTTTATATAACAACAATAAATAAAAAAAAAAATAAATATCATTTACAAGTCCAAAACGAATTCAAACAATACAGTTTGAGTCAATTAATTAGCAGTACCTATCAAACTCTACAGTGGTATCGGGAGCTGGTGAAACAAGATGAGTGTAGTTCGCCCCGCAGCCCGACACGTCGATTGGTTTTGGCACGATCACTATCTCTCCTCGTAGCATAGCAGTTTGTGTGCCTAAAGATATCCATGCCACTAGAAGAGTTGACGTTATTCCACCTGCTAACGCTCCCTGAACAGATAAATATATCGTTATTGAAGTTCTAATAGTGCGTATGCAACTAGCAAAAAAATTTGCATCTTTTTACCCAGACAACATTATGCATTTCTGTATTTCATAATAATATGATATAGTTTAAATTAAAGCACTAAATGACTGTCCTGTTATCTAATTTAGTACTCTCTGTAACACATACTTCAGACCATTAGACGTTCTAAGTCAGAAAAAGAGTAAGAGAGATAAGTCATTTACCGGCACCCAGCCAGTTTACAATATAATTTAAAGTCGCAATCAAAGAAGACGCTCACAAAGAGCGTATATTTAAACCTAGTTATAGTCAAAATGATGGCAGAAATGGATAATTTATTAATTATATAATATTACAAAGTTGAATTTATAAATGTTTAGTTTAAATTTAATAAAAAAAATATATAAAGAATTACAACTCAACTCACAGTGGCATTTATCCATGGTAAAAATAGTCCCATCGTGAACAGTCCTAGCAAACTGCCCGCGGTAATGCCTGCTAAACTCTTGCCAGCTTGTATCAGCGCTCCCATGTGCTCCACCAGAAACACGAGGGCTACGCATGCACCACCTTTTGTAAAATATTATTTATTATGTTTTATTGACAAATTACCTAGCCAATTTTAAGCCGTAACATTAAACGAAACACTTTTATTTCTTTATTAAAATGAACACATAACATAATTTACAATTAAATAGATATTCGTACTTAGAAGCAAATGTTTTAAACATAATTGTAAAATATTAAGCACCAAAACCCTTAATCATTTTATTTTTTAGGGTTCCGTACCTTAAAAGGAAAAACGGTACCCTTATAGGATCACTTTGTTGTCCGTCTGTCTGTCTGCCTGTCTGTCTGTCTGTCCGTCCGTCTGTCTGTCTGTCTGTCTGTCTGTCTGTCTGTCTGTCTGTCTGTCTGTCTGTCTGTCTGTCTGTCTGTCTGTCTGTCTATCTGTCGGGCTGTCAACCCATTTTTCTCAGAAATGCATGGACGTATCATATTGAAATTAACATCATATACTCAAGTCTACGATGACATGCGGCTGTGAAAATATTAAAGTTCTAAGTCAACGCAATCAAAAGATAATGGAAAATATGTCGTATATTTTGACCATTTTAGCGTTTTCGCAAGGGAATCAAAACCTATAGGGTACTTCCCATTGACCTAGCACGGTGAAATTTGGCAAGAAGTAAGATCTTATGGTACAAATGAAGGAAAAAATCTGAAAACTGTAAATTTTTGTATGTATGTTTGTCTGTTTGTAAGTTTGTCTTTCAACCTTTTTCTCAGAAACGCGTGAAGGTAACAAATTTTTATCAATGTCAAGTACTCAAAGTTATAATTACTAATAGCTGTAAAAAAATCAAACTTCTAAGTTAACGCAATCAAAAGATACAGTCTTTTATGTCACATATTTTAAGTATGATAGCGTTTTTAACGTTTTCGCAAGGGAATCAATATAGGGTACTTCCCATTGACCTAGCATTATGAATTAGCCAGGAGCAAGGTCCTTTAGTATACATAAAGGAAAAAAACCGAAAACTGTAAATTTCTGTTCGTGTGTCTGTCAGTCTGTACGTCTGTCTTTCAACCTTTTTCTCAGGAACGCGTAATGTATCAAGTTGTAAATTGATCAAGCGGAAAATATATTAATCTTAGAATTAAAATTTTATGTACTTGTAACAAATTCACATAGAAGTTAACCATGGTCAAAAAAACAATTTTCCAAACACTGAGGAGAAGTTTGTATTAAAACGAAAACATGAGGGCAGCAAACCTTTATCAACAACGCAATGCAATCTATATATCGCAGCTAACAAAACGATAGCGCGATTTAGGGTACAGCCAGCGCCATCTCTTGACAATTTATTACCTATGATAAAATTTTGGTCGATTAATAAAATTTTAAAATAATGTTACCAGAGGTAATATCATTTTAAAATTTAAAATTTTAGTTAAAACAAAAAAATATTTAATCTTATTGTTTTCGTGAAAAAGTTAGTTAAAATTATTCTAAATATGAAATTAAAAATATTATTTAAACGCGCAAAAAATAATAAAATAATCTTTTCCTTTAAAAGTTTTATCATCAATTATCGTTAATTTTATCGTCATTACATAATTTACATTAAATACAAAAGCTTCACGCGATTTGATTTAAGTACTCGTATTAACTTAGTTCGAAAAGTTTTAAATTAAAATCAATCACATCGAGTTAATTAATTTACTTCTTTATCTACACATGTAAGTCTTGTGGTTGTTAGTAATATAATTAGTTATTTATAAATAAACAATTAGTTTTATTCGAATTGAGGACTACTTATTTTCGTGTTGGCAACACTAATATATGTATATTTTGATTGATAATGTAAATCTAAATATTTTATTAACGTAGTGCTGGGGAAGTGGAATGTACTAGAATATAAATAAAAATAAAACGAGAATACAATATAATATAATTGTTGTTAATGTCAAAGTCAACAAGTTAGTTCATTGAAATTGTCAAGAGATGGCGCTGGGTTATCCTGATCGCTTCAATGAACTAACTTGTTGACTTTGACATTAACAACAATTATATTATATTGTATTCTCGGTTTATTTATATTATCTGTTTTATATTAATGTACTCCTAAGTGGTTGTAATTAAATTTTTGGGTCGTTTTCATATGAGTATAATAATTGATTCTCAATTCGTAGTGTTCTCAATTCGACCGCGTTTTATTTAATTTATTAATTTATTTGTTCGCCGATTACGCTGCCATTTGTGGACCGATTTTCAATTTTTTTTTTTGTTTGAAAGGGTATACTTCCAAGGTGGTCCCGTTGTCTTCAGGTCAGGATCTGATGATGGAATCTTGGAGAAATTAAGGGGACTCCTCAAATATTATAGGCACACCTATACCGATTTAGGTATTTTTGATAGTAACTTGTGTATTTACCTTCAGAAAATCACTTTTGGTGAAATGGAACTGATAATGAAGACCACAAATGGCGTAGGTGGGTTAGTCTTATTTAGATTTCTATAAGTTTGTACGGAAACCTCGGTGCGCGAGTCCTACTCGCACTTGACCAGTTATTTCCATTTACTCTTACGTATTATTTGATTGTTACTTTAATTAAATTAATTAATTATATAAGTATAGTTATTTATTGTAATTTTTTTTGTGTCAAATATCCTAAATGATTACTTAATTTAAAAGATAAGTCCAAAGTACTCGATGTAGATTATTTCATTATATCTAGCAACAAATTGACTAAGAGAATTACTCTTGAATGAGTTAAATTATAATAGCCCATTGCTAAAAATAGCTGATTATGCATTTGACTATTCGTATGACAGGTAACTAAGTAGCGTAGACGCCACGATTACTCATTTATTATCAAGGTCGAAGATTTCATTTCTTCCTATTTATTTATTTAGAACCAATAGAGACAACTATATAAATACCGACAGCATATCTTAATAACATATAAAGAAAATTAATTTAACCTCTAATTATAGGTATTTACAACATGACACGAGAAAACAACAAAATACAATAAAAAAAAATTAAAGTAATGAGAAAAAAAAATTAAAATTAGATAGTTTTGATATAACAAAGTACAAAACAACGATAGTTATTGAGAAATGTATAAGAAATGAAATTTGAATAAAATTAATTATCTTTCAGATATTTATTTATTTCCAATGACCGACGTTTGTATGAATATGTTCTTCTCGTTTCTCTTACTCACACGACTTTAGATATTATACATGGATATATTTTAAGCCAAATTTTAAACTTTCCCTACGATTGCTCATATATTTTCTTTTATACAAACCTTGTCGTGACAGATAAGAACACAACAGAAATAATTATCCCAATAGCTAGTCTTTTTGAAGTGATTCTCCAAGGTTTTATTCTCCTTTTTTCTCTACATTTGGGAATAGCCTTTTATTTATATACATACAGATATGTTTTATAAGTATAATTTCATTCCGTCTTCTTTACATATTTCAGTTCTCTAGCTAAGGTAGGAGCCCAAAATAAAAAGCAAATAGATTTTATGTGTTGTAGCGTGTTTGTATATCGATTTTTATGTGAATCACTTACCAATAATCACAACAATGACTTTCATTATGAAACTGGCAGTCCTCTCCGAAATGGGCTTGTTGTAAGCTGGTCTGATCAGGTCCTCAAATATCACACCACACATAGAATTCAGGCCCGTCGACATAGAACTGTAAAGTTTTTACAATAATATAACAACGTCGAGGAGCCTTGTTAATTGTTACAAGCAATCGCTCAAGTTCAAGATTTAAGTTGAAGAAGTATATCAGTGTCGTATATTACTGTTATAAAACTATTTTCCCATTTTTCGAATATCATTCAAAAGCCACTGGATTAATTTTCATGAATCATTGTCTTTAAACCCTCAAAAATCTCACTGATTACTGATTTAGGTATATATGATATATGATAAGCAATACTATGTCAAGCTACTCGTTATAATAAACTCGTTTGAATATATCAGTTTTTTTTATAATAAAAAAATTAAAAGAAAATTGGTAAAATAAAACCTTTTATCTAAAAATATTTTTTCAAACATATGAGATTAATGTATAATTTGCAAAATATGGAACACACTTGAAATTCGAAACATTAAATTAAGCAATGTTAAACAGGTAACGTGGAAAGGCGGCAACATTATGAAAATATATCAATATATCCGAATTTGACTCAAAATCAAATCAAAATACGCTTTATTCAAGTAGGCTTTTACAAGCACTTTCGAATAGTCAATACAGAAACAAAACACTAATTAATTAATTAATTTACCACCGGTTCGGAATGTAGATTCTACCTAGAAGAACCGGCAAGAAACTCGATAATTACTCTTTTTAAAAGTTTTACGATGGGTACATACATTTATAAGTTAAAATTTATTAAATAACGTATGTGAATCCAGCTTATACTAAACTTCTAGCTTATACTATTTGTGGGTTGACACATTATTGCTTATTAGCATCCATATGTAGGACAAATAAGACTACCTCAAAGCAGCGCTGAAGACTCCACTCATGAAGATGCCGGGTAGAGCGGGTATAGAACCCGTTATGGTCATAACGAAGTACGGCAAGAGTTGGTCGCTTTTCTTAATAGCCCCAGTAGTGAGCGGATCGCACGTTGCAAATGTGGCATAGATGACGAGACCAGTATAGCAGCAGAGGGACACGATGACGAAAATCCCCGCCGCCATTATAAAGATTGTTCTGTATTGTTTACTCAACGAAGATTAGTGTTAAACATACTTTTATCTAGAGATGAGCCGAGATGGTCTAGTGGCTAGAACTCGTCGATCTCAACCGATGATCGCGGGTTCAAATCCCGACTAGCACCGGTTTGTTCTTAAGTTCTAAATTTGTGTTTAAATTTATCTCGAACTCGGCGGTGAAGGAAAACATCGTTAGGAAACCTGCATGTGCTGGGAGAAATTCTGACACATGTTTATCCGCCAGCCCGCAGTGGAACAGCGTGGTGGATTAAGCTCTATAACCTTCTCCTTAATGGAAGAGGAGGCCTTTGCCCAGCAGTGGGACATTTACTGGCTGTTACTTTACTTTACTTTTTATACTTTTATCAACAAGTAAATTGTGATTGAAAAGGAGACTACTTTAATAAAAAAAACCGATTTCAAATATGAAATACGGAATTTCGTTTAATTTTTTATTTTGTTTCGGTTATTTTGATTTTAAAACTAAACAGTATAGCTGATTTTGTGATCTAAAGTATCTTTCAAACGGAAATAACCAAATCCTTTAAGCTGTTTTCGTGTAAGCGTGGAACATACATAAAAAGTCCCTAACAAACTAAAATTCTCTTCTTCTTATGGAGACGGTAATGAAGGGTGTAGTTGTGATATATAATATCGCACATATTTTGTATGATGCGATGATGTTTTAGCATTTTTATCACTTTTTTTAAACAACAACAATTGATTGGAAGAAGGTGATATGTTGCATTTCGAAATTTTCGCTGTTCAATTTTAAACCTTAAAACAATCGCATTTGAGGCTATTTAAATAAACGCATTTAGTACCTTTTATAAGGTTAAGAAAACTTCGAACTCAATTTACTCGAAATTAAAATTTTGCGAATCACCTTAATCCATTCTGTGTTGTTATTGTGAACTTACATTCTGGCTTTCCTAAGGGAAGAGAGAGCAAGGCATCGCTGTATCATAGCCTGGTTGACTGAGCATGACGCCAGCCAGCTGAAGTAGTTTCCAACGACGGTTGTCCAGAACGTGTGGCGTATTGTTGGATCCACGTCCATGCTGATGGATATGTGTACATGTAAACAATTAAAAATCAAAGACAAATATAAGTTTTTGAGCAGTTTATGATTTACAGTATAATTTTAAAAGTTATTCAAACTACGTTTTTCGTTTTGGTTATCATTTGTTTTTAAATAAAAATACATGTACGTGGAGATATTTTGGCGGCAAACAATATCACGTGCTTATTATTTTATCTATAGTATTTTTCCTATCTTTTTTATTAGGTAACAATACCCGGTACAAAAATCACGTATTTTGGAACATTAGTTTTCATTATAAGAAATGATTAACTTAACCCATTCGACCGATAATTTCTGATCTGTAACTCTTATGGTGGTTAGAAGTACGCCATATTTGTTTGCCAAATAAGACATGTAAAGAAAAATAGACTATAAGCTCTTCTAACCAAAAAATAATTTTGTAACTTCCGGTTTACGTGTATTACAAAATTGACGTTATATTACATCGTATGTAATCGTTTATGATTTATGCGACATACGCACGCGTTCATACATACGTGTACACTTCACGAAACTATTTAAAATTACTTCAGATATCAAAACGAATATTTACGATGAAAACTCACATAAAGAAGTCGAGCCGATCTCCTTCTTGGTTTATTCTTATTACTTCTTTAAAACCTCCCAGTCGGCAAGTTCCATAGATCAACACAAAAATTACGCCGAAATACATAAGAATAGTTTGCAAGGCATCTGTCCAAACGACTGCTTTTAATCCACCCTGGTGAAATGAAAAGACTTATAAAAAAATTAACCGACACCAAAAACATAATTTTGTTTGTTCGGATGATATACGCATTTCAGTCATTCTAATTTAAAAACTAATCTACTGAACCGACTTTAATGAGAATTCTATGGGACTACTAAAAATATATCCATACAAACTGAGAATCTCGTCCTTTATTTGAAATAAAAACGTATGTTGGTTCCTATTTTTGATTTATACTTTTTCAATAGTTATCATTATAGTATTAACCATAACAAAACATAATTTAATAAAAATTACATTACATTTTAAAGATTAATATAATTTATTATTAAGTATCTAAAGAAAAAAACGCGGGCGGTCGTTTAGTATATTAACTACAAAATTATGTGATAGAGTTTAATGTGATATTTAAATAGAAAAAAATGACATTAAAGTGCATTAAATGAAGTGTTTGTAATTATTTTTTATTTAATGACTACATAATCGGCACGATTTTTTTTACAGTAACAGGCTAAATTTTAACATAGCTTTTAGGATTACACAGCTATACACAGCGAGCACAATTATTATCTTAATGTGAAATTACGACAAACTGCTATAAAAAACTTTTACTACTGTTAGTTAAAATTATAAAAGATTCTGTCAATTTTTTAATAATTTACCATCAAAATATTATCAATATATCCAATAATAGTAAGACGTTTTTTCAATTGACAACATTGTTAACGTATGGTCAGTACGCTGTCAATGGTAACCTATTTATGTGGCGCATAATAGACCAATAGATCATGGTGACGATTGAGTCGAAAGCATTCTGTTATGTGGGTGACGATTCGCAGGGCACATTATGTTTAGGGTCAGACGAGGTACTCACGAGAGTCGTGTAGAAGATACATACGATGCAAACAATGGGCGTTATCATGTGGAGATTTATCCCGGTCACTGTAAATTTGAATATGTATATATAGTAATTATTGTTACATTTTATTTACCTATAATAATGCCTAATATTATAAAGAGGTAAAACTTCGTAAGTTTGTATATAGGAAGTAATCTCTGAAGCTACTGATCCGGTTTGAAAAAATATTTTTGTGTTGGATAGTCCGTTTATTAAGGAAGGATATAGGCTGTAATCCATCATGTTACGACTCTAAGTAGCGAAGCATTAGCCAAACTCGAGTGAAACTGCGAGATGGAGCTTGTTTCACATAATTTTATGGTCTGATTTAATTCTATATTCCTATGTAATATGTCCACTTAATATTTAAATTTCATACCGAATTTATAATTATATAATACTAATATTTTACTACATAATATTTTATTATAATTATATAAGTATGGAGTAAAAAAGATTAGTTTGATTTTTCTAAATTCATCGCTACGATAGGCTACGTTGTAGCGTCGCACTGTAAGGAGTCGTTAAAATAAATTGTATAATCCATAATAATTTATAAATTTCAAAGTAAGTCCGTCTGTCTATAACGTTGTCATGCTTAAACCGTTTAACCAAATTTGACGAGTTTTGGTTCAGAGAAAAAATTAACCTTGAAGAAAAATATAAGTATTTTTTAAAAGAAAAGAGGGTGAAATAAGTAATGAAAGATTCTTTGTAAATTAATTCGTGTGGATAAAGTAATTATTTATATCATTAAGGCCTAAAAAAGTCTATTAGTTTATGTCAATTTTAAAACCAAACTATTTAGTCGATTTTGATAAAAATTCTATGGGGTTAATCTGAAAGTATACCCATACATATAAAAAAAGATATTCAAATCAGTTAAGAAATGACGGCGTTACGAGGTAAAAAAAAATACACTTTAAATCAGAATCAACACCAGTCAAATATAGAACCTTCTTGAAGTCGGTTAAAAATATAACATGATACTATACCTTGACTAAATGCTAAAGCTGGCACATATATCACAATCGGTATATACAGCAACATTTTTATGATAAAGATTATTGATCCGAGCAGACGAACATTTTGGTTGAAACGTAACCCTAAATACTGTAAACAAAGATAAGAAAATTAATTCCTCATTGCATGATTCTATAACTATTATAAATGAAATTTTGTTAGGGCGGATGTATGTCACACCGCCTCACATTTTGCTAAGTTTTATTTTTTCACCTTAATTACATTTGTAAGTTTTATAAGTGACTAGCAGTTCGGCGTGGGAGGCCGTAGTCTCCTTCTGTGAAACCGTCATGGTCCAGAAGGAGATAGCAGGGCAGGCCCAGGAGCGCCCGACGAGGACAACCGAGGCGTCGTCCTTCCGGCCTCCTAGCTCCAGTGCCCGGGGCAGAATAAATAGGGCGTGCCCTCGGGTCGTGGGTGCGTGAGATGGGGGTCCCACGCATCCGTTTTCATACGGCCCCGAGGAGGACGGCAGTCGGGATGGCCTCAAGCTGCCGTACACACCAGCGAGCGGTGCGGGGAGGGCAAAACCACCTGAGACGACCTCCGCCAGCCACGAGCGGAGCGTCACACGGGAGGGGCAGCGGATGCGCATGCGCAAGCGATCCCGAGGCCTCTCCATTTCCTTGCTGAGAAAGGCCATCGCAGGGGTTTTAGTGGGTATAAATCGCCACATAACCCGATCTCCCCCCCAGGAATCGGGTATCTTTTCGAAGATTTTCCCTGCGTGAACAAAAAAAAAGTGACTAGCAGTTGCTCGCGGCTTCGTCCGCGTATGTATATTTTGGAATTTCAGCTAAATCAATTTAACAGCGAAATTGTTACCGTTCCAAGATTTGATACCCCGTAGCGCCACTATAAGGGATAATTTAGAAGTTCTAGAATACATATATTTAGTTATTCTCCTTGTTGAATGTTTTTGCTGAATTTAAGAATAATCGGCCAAAAAAATACATTTTCTTCGTACAAACTTTACAACCCCCTTGCATCCCAGGGTGGAATAATAGTACCCCGTTTTCTATGTTACATTTCATTACTATCACCAAGATGTATGAGTATTACGTTTTAAGTTAATACGACCACGGAATAAGATTTTGCATACAAATGTTTTTACCCCTTTTTACCCTCTTAACCCTAAGAATAATCAAAAAAACCTTTTCTTAGTGAATGCCTAAAAGCCAACTACTGCCAAAATTCCAAATTTGTAGCCCCAGCGGTTTAGGCTCAATAGGTTCAATATTCAATGTGGTATTTTTTTAAGCATTTTGGATTCTACATTCGAATGCGCCAATTTTTGAGATAGCTTGCAGATTCTGTGTAGTGCATTTTTTAGTGTGAGTTCTTAAAGTATATTGATGCAAAAGACAAAAACCTTTAAATTGAAATTCAAGTCACTTTTTTTCGCACATGATAGACTTAAAGCCTTGAAATTTTATTTATTTGATAAATAAATTATTCAGCTTTAAGAAACAGTAACAACGATTGAGAAAGGTTTAAATTTGTAGCCATGGCAGTCAAAAAACCAACTAAAGAAGTCATTTTTCGTACTTTTCACATAATGGCTTCTATCTCAGAAACCAAGGGACTTTTACAAAAACGACTTTCAAGTTTGCTTATTAAAAAAAATGTATAACACTAATCTGAAATTACATATTTTTAAATAAAAAATTTCAAATCTGTTGAAAAACAACGAAAAGAACGAAGAAATTGTGAACTTCTTTTCGTAGTAGGGTGGTAATTGCTTTCGTAGAAAAATATAACCGACTTCAAACAGAACTGCTGTATGTATAAGTGGATAAACGGTCACAGCAATCACGGGTGATTTGCTGTCGGTGATTGAAAAGTTCCTTTGTGTATCTCCTAAGATATTTATCAGATCCTAATATATTATATACTAAGAACATTTTTAAAAATATGCATTTACATAGCAGAAATTTCCTTTAAATCAGATAAGTAGTTTTTGAGAAAATCGGAGATATAACAACATATATGGACGCTGATAAGCAATACTATGTCAAGTCACACCGAAAATGGTGTCTAATGATGTCAAACCTATTCTTAATAAATCTTTCATCTTTTCTTTTCTATTTTGATAAATATTATAATAAATTGAAACAGATCGTTGTAGTAAAAACTTTTAAAGCATATGAGATTATCGCATATTGTTAAATATTCGAAACATTAAATTGCGAAACTTTTTCCGTACTTATTTAGATTAGATCACTTGAAAATGTTTTGAATAATATTAAATGCATGACGCATTATCAGAATAAATTAATGTCTCCGAATTTGACTTTCTGTGGGTTGACACATTATTGCTCCATATTCGCATACATAAAAATAGGTTGAGTTTAGAAGCAACTTTAAATACTTTTAAGTCGGTTTTAAAAATGTAAATATTTTGTATGAATTTTTTTTACCCTTTATTCAAATATTATTTAGTTTTTCTCATCCTTAGATTAACTAACAACTTAGCGTATTGTGGAGTCTATGATTCAGCTGGAGTCGAGTTTCTAGACTCAAATTTGCATCTAAAAATAGGAAGTAGTAGGAACGTAGGCGACTTATTTGGTCAAATTGTTCACTAAATTGATTTTGTAGATGTTACATATTTACATCATTTATATTTTAAAAGCATTTTTAATACAAAAATAGGTTTTTTTTTTGTTTAAAAAAATATACCAATATACATACATATATAATAAAAAAGAGCGATGTAAACTGAACAGACCCTATTTTAATATGGCACCATATTTTTATTTTTTTATTTGAAACTAGTAGGCGGGACGAGTTTTTTAAAAGATTACCGTCGCATAAGGACATGTAATCAAAATAGTGTGAAAATTTGAAATGTATTTTGCATAAAAATTACTCGTGATTTTAAATAGAGGTGAGTTTACAACCTTACCGCGCATCAGGGCGAGGAAGTAGGGTTAAAAAGCAGAGAGCACGTGACTATGGAATGACCCCTAGTGTTTTCACAATAACAACATGATATATTCTTATATTCGAGAACATTAATAAAATAACAATATGTTATATACAAAAAAGAGAAACATAACTATTTACAAATTCGTAAATATACGATATTATTTTTAAGTATTTGAAATCAGAAAAAAGCTCTTTTACCTCATAAGATGAAGTGATTTGTAGATTGTAGAACACGGGTAGGTAAACTATAGAGATGGTCAGTGATACGATCCATTCTGAGAGTACTATGGTCCAGAGCTGAGTTCCGTAAGTATACATCTCAGCCGGTAGACCCAACAATGAAATTCCTGATACATAGCTGAAAATTTCAATTAAACGATTTTTACGTGTTTTCTTTTTTTATAGCTAATTGGTTTGAAGAAAGTTATTAATTTAATATCTGCATCTTATAGGAGTAAAATAATATTTCAAATTGAAATAGTCAAAATATTAATCGTCTGTAATATTGAATATTATGTATCTAACACATTTGATATTTTTGGAAATATTTTGTAATAGTATTTTCTTAGATTTAAGCTAAGGCGACACATTGAATTAAAAATATTTTAAATGAATTATATCGTATAATCGCTGTAAAGTGTTTAAATAGGTTTCATATGGTTTTATTTTTTTTTTATAATATATCTAGGTAGCATTAGCCTGCAATAAATATTTTGAGTAAGATAAACAGATGACGCAAATTCCAATAAAGTGCATACAATTAACAAAAATAGAACTTGACATAGGAAAACAATGGTCATGTTCACTTCCGAAAAGCATATTACTGGTCACGAGCGTGAACTCTGAAGAGAAGCAATTTTTACATTTTAATTTTGTCATATAAAGTGGTATCATCTTTCATACTATCACCGTTCGGAATGTAGTTTTTACTAAGAAGAACCGGTGATAAACTCGATAATTACTTGTTTCAAATCCATTGATATAAAGTGTATTTTCAAATAGCTTTAATAACCTGCTAGAATATCAATATGTCCACGAATTTTTATCGTTTATGTACAGTGTAGTATGTTTTAGCTTTTATTTGTTCCAGACGTGCTTTCAAGGTTATTCTTGCAATATTAGTCTTATGATTTGATTGCCGTTACAAGAGGGGGAGTGATATTTCATACTAGGAACTAATTTTACGATTCACTCATTTTTAAATATAATCATCTGTTTTTATAACGGCGATCCTTATTGCGAAATTCTTTTATTTTTTTTTTTCGTATTTTACGATTTTTATTCAATTCGATAGAAAATAATACAAAAAACCGACAATCTTTTCGCTGTATATTAGTGAGGCATTGTGTTTATTACTGATTAAAAAGGATGCTGCAACTTTAGGACTAACAACTTTATTATTTTAGTATAATTTAAGTCATAGTATAGAAAATTTCGATTCGAATTCAAAAACCATAAAAAATCACAATCTTGGAAGATATCTTTATTATATCTATGAACCATCCTAATTACATCAGCGTCCAAACAAAAAAAAACTCCATTCGTTAAAAAGTTACGATGCCAGCAGCACATAGATACGTCAATCTTATGCCATCCCTTTTCTTGGTTGGGAGTTAAAAAAGCTGAAATCAGGTGTAAAAAATGTATTGCGTTGCGATAGCGGTAGCTCAACGCCGTAACCCTCCTGTATCTAGCCGATGATGTTATTATGCCTTGTTGTATTCGAAGTGTCGAGAGAGATCGCTCTATTAGCGATAATTCGATAATACCCCCTCTATACCGTTACAATTTATTGTTTATGATGTCTATTAGTTATACTCCTATTTGCTGGTGTCGTTGAATCTGTTGTTTACATTTTGTTTTCAACATTTTTTTGCTTTAACTGTCACAAACTTATATTTATAAAAAAGAAATCAATATTAAGAATTACGGATATCAAATGAAATAGTTATTCCATGCGGTTAAATTACTATAACGTCACTTATGCTCGGTATAAAACCTACTACACGTTGCTACGTGTATTATGGGCAAAGTGATTCATTCAGCATTATTCATAATGCCCGGGCAATTTGATTATTTCAATAGCTATAATTATAAATTAATCACTTTGCCCATAACACATATATATATCCATATACTCCTAATTGATTTTTTTTATATTTATAGATGTTTTTAAAACTGACATTCTCATCTAATGTCGTCGCGAAAATAGTGTAATAAAAGTGTGAAAAAAGTCTTTATTTAGAGTTATTAAATTAATAAAGACCGTTTTATTACAGTTATTAAAACAGTTTTTTTTTTACACTTTTTCGCGTTTTTATTAAATGTAATGCAACTAAAGAAAAGGTCACTTGCACAGTACCCACGCTCATTCATTGATTTCAAGAGCTCCGTACGAGTCCATTATAAGGGCGCGTGGAAATAATTGATTAAGAAACTTTATACAAGCAATCAAACCTATACGACTTATTGTTTTTTCTTTAAAAGCAAACGAAATATTATTTGTAGTTACTTATTTGGTGGTAGGTTATATAAGAACAATACTTTAACGTGTTTAAGATTATTTAGTTTTACCCATTAAAATTCGCTGGAAGAATAATAATAAAATTATACAAGGAAATAAAATAACAAGGCAATAAACGTTGTTTTTTCTTTTATTTAAAATATATTCTAAGTGATATAGAAATAGTTTCGCACGGATGAATAATGCAGTTGCACACAATTCGCAAGCGAATAGCTTAAAATAATATACAATAAATTATTAAAGGTAGGTATTATTATTGCAATTTATTTATTTTAAAAGATAAATTCATTATTTTTAAGAAATATAAAACTATCTAAACCAAATACCTGGCAATCAAGGACATCGAGATGGGAAAAATACCCATCGTCTTTCCGCCCATCAGATACTCTGCTGTCGTGTTTTGTTTCTTCTGAGCAAAGAATGCGAAATATACTCCAATAAGTGCGGAAAGAAGTAGCATTGTACCAAATACTAGATAATCTAACCAATCAAAATATACAAGTGACATATTGAAGGCGTACGCGTCCGTACAGCGCCACGCGACAATTTAGTCTCGGTCACTAGTACCCGAGAGGTACTGGAATCAGTTCTATTGCTATATTTATCCTGCGAGGGATCTCGGACGGGACCATTAGAGGGATGAGGTTCACTAATTGACTATTTACCGGTCTGTCGCTTCTCGCACTCGTCACATGGACTATAATCTGTGCCGGTGATTGTCGACAACAAAGTGAGACCTTGGTGAAATTTCTAGATATATCTGTGTAATGAAATTTTTATAAACGATATAACACAGAAAATATTACGTTTATTAATGTAAACGAAATGGAATCCATACTAATATTATAAATGTAAAGTCTGGTGTTTAGTATAGTAATTGATAGGACCTTGAAAAAGGACAGGCCATTTTTTGTCGCTAAAACCAAACATGAAGGGGATGAAATAGGGGAACAGTTTTTACACATACGAAGTTGTTAGGACCATTTAATTTGAAAAATGTAAAAACATTACTTATATTATTTTTTATTATAATTGATGGTAGTAAATCTGTTAAAAGGTAGTGGGGTAAAACGGTCCTACCGTTACTTCTTAAATATACTTTAAACAGTATTCTATCCCAACACATTACCATTTTTTGAGGATATAATAGTCTATAATTTAATATGATAAAGTAAGACTTAATTAATTAAACGCGTAATTTTCGTCGTTTATATCTACTAACAGTTGCTATATGCCTCAAAGACTACATAAGCTGTATTGTCTAATGATACAGTTATTTGATGCTCAAACAGTAGGGATTAGATAGAAAGTTTGCCGAGTGCTTTAAGCATTGGTGATCTTATAGATTCTGATATACTTTTTCCGAATTTTAACTTTGTCACCTCGTATCTTTTCCGGACGTACTCTCCCATATTGAAAAATGGCACCCAAAAATAGTTTTTTTGACAATATCTCCTTTTCTACTCATTTCTTGACTAAAATAAAAGTGGAATATGATTATGTGATGACATTTTTTGGTAATTTAAAAGTTTTAGTGTACAAACACTGCAAATTTTACTCAACACATGTTTAATTTATTATTAGTTGTATAAATAGAGAGCGAATTCTGTATGTGTGGAACTACAAAACCAATTTTTTTTAATTATGGTTCCTTTTAAAAGATACATTCTAAATGGTCATAGGAATTTTTTTGTATAGATATATGTTTAGATATTATTTTAAAAGAAAGTCTAAATTAATTCAGCCGAAAAAAAATCTAAAATAAGTAAAAAGTATTAATACATAAAAATCAGACGGGAATAAACTTTTACGGATGTTTAATGAACATTTGGGTGGGTTTGGCAGTAGTATATATTTATTAGCAGTCTGTAGATTTATCAGGGGATAATTAAATAGAAACAAGAGAAGTAATTAAATAGGATTAAATAAATAAAGCCGATAAAATTAACAAATGAAAGATAAACTACTTTTTATTCGGGCAATAGGCAGTAAGATGGTATGATTATAAATGCTAATCTCAGTTAGCTAAAATCATATAATAGACTAGCTGTGCCCGCGACTTCGTTCGCGTGAATTACAGAATGCTTAGTATGTCTCATGCAAAGCAAGGCTGCAGTTTGCGGTGCTTCTCAAGAAAGGAGTTTTTTACTTTGGATTTGGGGACTTTCTGGTTGTAACTATAAGCAGACACTAAATGTAGTAGGGAATTCTTCCGCGGTTTTAACAATTAATAAAGAAGAAAAGTGCTTTGTGCCAGTCTTTTATATATCAACTGTAAAGCAGTGCTTTTCCGCCGCCCTTCTCCTTGTATAATACAGAAGGTGAATTTTAACATGGCTGGTAAAATATGAAATTATAAGAAATTGCGAAATATACTTAAAGAGTCTCGTGGTCGATTTATAAGTATATACGGTACTTACATCAAAAAATCATTTTTTCATTTTTTGTCGGTTTGCTCCGACTAATTTCTTAAACGGTTGGACCGATTTTGATCGGGACGGGTTATAAGGAGTAACTTAAGCTACATTTAATAATAAACATACAACTTTTTAATTCTATTTATCGTAAGGCACTAACTCAGGTAGGGAATCCCTTATTGGTTTTTTAACACTAAATGTTGAAACGTGCATTGTGCCAGTTTTAAATTTCGTCTGTAAAACAGTATTTTCCGCCGAGGTTCTCTTGTATATTATATAGGTATAGGGTGATTTTTTTAACCGGGCTTAGAAATTAAAACTGCATTATTCATTTTTTGATAAATTTCCAAGCCAAAAATCGAATCCGCAAATTTTTAATAAAATAACACATCCTGTATGATTGCACCACCCGATAGTGTCAATTGTATTAATCAACTTCTGGGAAGTAATAGTAAAAAACAAATTAAAGTAAAAGTATTTTTTTAGAAAATGATACAAATTAAATCCTTACATTAAATTAAAGTTAAGTAATCGATTCTACAGAGACATAATCAACATTCAAAAGTGAAAATTTGAAATTAGAATATAATGTAGCCCTAAATGGATGCTGATAGGCAGTAATGTGTTCTATCTAACAGAATCCAAAATATTTTCAAGTCATTTAAACTAAAAAAATTATATATAACCTGCTTTGATTTCATTAAACCCTGTATCAAAATAGAACAGGACAGATGGTTACATACTTCTTAAAAAATATATATTAGAAAAGATTTGACATTTTATACGCAATTTTCTTAAAATAATGTCGGTGTGGCTTGACTTAATACTGCTTTTCACCAAATGTAAGTAGATGAGGTTAGGGTACAATCATCGGGTCCCGTTATGTCTAGGAAATATCTACATTACTTCGAAAAATTCGTTTATAGGCTGCATCAAAATGCTAGTCACCTCCTAAAGTAACGAAGCAGGGTGATGTGGTACAATACAATCGGAAGTCTATAAAATGAGCAACTTAAAGTTACTTCTTTTATGTTTGTTAATTTCACGTCACCTACTCCGTTACCTATAGTAGATAGGTTTAGACAATTGAATTGAAAATCTACATTTTTTTGAAACATTTAGACTCTGTGATTGTACCCGCTATTAGCGTTACAACATTACGTCTGAAAGGATGACTGCAAAATACTATTAAAATAATCTTAATATTTAATTATTTACTGAAAGAAACAATATTGTAGTAGTATAACATATTCTCAATGCTTTCTTATAATATTGAATGCCCGTTCCACGAATTCTCATCCGCTACTCCTTATAGTTTCGAATTCGGCCTGTCATGTTAAATTAAGAATTTACCCTAAGTATAATATTATTTGTATAATTATTATATTTTTATTATATATATCATTCCAATTGAAATCAGATATTGTTCACTGTTTCATTGGTATTAATTTTGTTTTGGCGTAACGCTTTCTTTATTTATTTATAAAAAAAAAAACTAAAATAGAAGTAAGTCTAAGTTAATCCTCATAACATACCTAATGTTATAAGAATTTTGAGTGAAAGTATCATCAAAATCGGTTAAGCCGTTTTAGAGATTAGTCGGAACAAACAGACAGACGGACTGACAGAAAAAAAAATTAAAAATGGATTTTTTGATGTAAGTACCATATATACTCTAATTCATTTAGTGAAAAGCGCAAAAAAAAAAATGTTCGACGTGATTCCTTAAATTGACATAACTTTTTTATTTATGAACCAATTGACATGAAACAAATGTTAAGTAAAGCTTACTACAATATATTAGTGAAAACCGCATCTAAATCAGATAAGTCGTTTCTGAGATTAGCGTGCACAAACGCACAGATAAACGGACAAACAGATAAACAGACAAACAGATAAGAATTCTAAAAATCATTGCGTTGGTTAAAGCCCCCAATAATATTTTTTTTCATATATCTTCCATGTACAGACAGCGACCCGCTAGAATTTTATTATTAGTATAGATTGTCATTGTCATTCGTTTAATGTACTAAGTGTGAGTAAGTCGTACACTCAAGGCAGAGGGGGTGTGGATCCCCTAATCCCTCCCTTATATATACATCCAAGGCAACAAGCATGCCGAGGCTGTGGAAACGAGCATTATTGCCCGCGGCAAACGTAACAAATTACCCTAATGTGGGGAGGCTTCTCATTCCGCAGCGCCAGAGACACTCCTGAGCTAATCGTAATTAAAAATAGAATCTTATTATTTAACATATCGAAGTACCGCTTTTATAAGTTTAGTAACAATCACGTTGATATTTCATGCTGCTCAATTCCTATTTTAAAACTGCACACTTCAAATTGTCCACAATATTTATTTAATAATTAATTTATTTTTTTACCCCCCGACTAAACAGTTTATAATATCCCTCGTATTATAAGGTTTACATGTGCCTCTGTGTGTCTGTGGCATCGTAGTTCCCTAAAGAATGGACCGATTTTAATGCAGTTTTTTCGTTTGATAGTTCTCAGTTAACATTTATGAAGATCTGTACAGATGTTTGATCAACTTTATCGACTAGAAATTTACTATAGCTTGACCTGTTGCTGCAGTATCATCTTATATCATGAGGATATACAACTCTTCACCAACTTTCTCATTGAAAAGGTATGAATATGGACGAAGATTGTCGGGTGTTTTTTGTGAAATGTACAATTTTATATTATTACTGATCAGTTTATATTGCCTCATTAGTTTTATATTTTTACTGTGTATTGTATTTTTTACTAATCAAAAACGAAATTAAAAACTGGCGCGTCAAATACATGCCATATCAAAATTTACTTTATTTTTTATGTTTGTAAAATATTGGTAAGGTAAGTTTTTCAAGGATAGTAGGAAATAAAAGATGTTGTATTTTTCGTGCTTTTAATGTTAGTGTAACACATCTGGCTATATATTAATATCTAAGTTACGCGTGATAAACTTGCAAAGGTTCGAATTTTATCTAATGATATGATTTTTTATGATAATGGTTTAAAAGTATTTGTAACATAAATTATGATGATGACACTGTTAGTACGAGTAAGATCGATTAAGAAATACAGTAATAATATGACAACCTTATTCGGCGTTTATCAAACGTACTTTAATAATACATATCTTTGTTTTGTCTTTCTCATTAGCAACGTGTAAAAGAAAGAGACAAAGAATATTTTGATTACATTTAATTGAAAGATGATAGTAGGTCTAGTAGTTTTATCAATAATTTAAACAACGCGCGTCGGTAAAATGTAACCGAAACTAAATAATGTTCTTAAAGAAATTTTGTCAAATTTTCTCGTTAATGATCGATTGATCAATTGTCTTCGTCTAAAATAGCCCAACACTAAATGTATACTTAAATGATTTTTTCTTTTCATTTGATATCAATTTTCATATTGATACATAAAATATGTTAGATTAAAATCCAACACAGTGCGAAATTCCAATGAATCAATAAACGCCGATTTTAGCTTACAATCTAAGAACATTTAAAATAGACCGAAAAAACGTTTGATAATTTAATTTTAATTAAACTATATATAGTATTTTCTAGGTTAAAACACATTCAGACTTAACGCCAAAAAAGACTTCGAAATGTTATGTTAGGTTAAAGGACAAACACGAAAATAAATTGACATACTATGTTAAAGGAAAGTTGAGAGACGTATTATTTTCTATTAAATGTTTGATGAATAACAAATTAATCAAAACATGTGATAGAAGCATATTTTTGAAAGAATTCTTAATTATTAGGATCTTACTATGTATTTGAGATTAGTATGTATTTAGAATTACGTTTGTCTGATGATTTAAAATATGTAGCCAGTAAAATATATTACATTTTAATATATAAATCTAAATATTCAAGAAATCTATCATTTTCAAAAACCAATGAATAACAAAATACATAACCAATTCTAATATTACTCTAGGAAACGCAAACCATAGAAAACATTGTATTTGCCCTTATGTGCGATATTTTTTTATTACGTTTACGAATAATATTAAATATTTTAGTAGCCTATACATTAAAATTGATCGTTTAAAATATTAAATGCTTATAACAATTACTTCCATACTTCAGTATCAATCAATTTTACGAAATATTACATTTTAAGCCAGACCCTACTTATGTTAATGCAAGCAGTGGGAAGCGGTACTTCTTGAATTTTACAATTTTACTTATAAAACTAGCTTCCTTATTAGTATTCAAAGGAATCAATTAGATCTATATAATTCTTATGTAAGTTGAATTCATTACTTTGTCCCCGCTTGTATGCCGCATCCACGCTCATGTGTTCTGGCTTAAAACAGATTAAAAAATCTTGTTTATAAAATGTTCTTATACTAAACTTGTTAAGCGAATTAGTTTTAATCACAATTTAGCACGAATAGCAGCTTTACCACGAGCTCAAAAATAAAATTATATTGTTTTAATAGTTTAGAAAGACATAGTCATTAGGCATGTCGAATTACACTTATAAATTTAAATCTCAGACATTCATAACGATATGAACTGAAAAAATTAACTGGCAGTGCCCTCATATTTGATAACAATATTTTTTGTAACGTTATCTAAGTAACTGTTACCAAGTTACAAAGTTGTCAATATGAATGTCAATAACGAAACTAAAACTTACAAATGTAATTCTAGTCGTATGAATGGATGTTATCATTTAATAAAAGCTAAATCCTGTAATTTTTTATTACATTAAATTTTTGTGATCGCTATTGCTTCATAGTTTTAAACTCATGATAGAGCCACTTATTACGTTATCCGCTAAAAACGTTTAAAATTGTTACGTTCCATAAACTAAACGGAATAATTATCAATAACCGTGTTTATCAAAAACCGAAAATTGGTTTAGCGGCAATTATCGCAGCTACTTGTGCTTTTCATTATTTTCCACGTCATAAAGCTTTTTTATATTAAATAATTTATACAATTATAAAATAAGTGAAATAGCGCCATGTGTTGTTTGTAACTAATAAAGTTGTTGTGGCTCTTACTTATATCTATATAATAACGCTTATAAAATTGGTACATGTACGCCTTACACGAATACGAATACAGCCATATATAAATTTATAATATATTTTATGATTTTTAACAATATGTGCAACCCAATCGTGAACGCGGCATAAGCTCCATACCTCTAAGACACCCTAAATGCACTGTAACGATTGTAACTACAGATTTTACACAAACTACATAATGTCTAAGCCAGACCTCGTACAAGTCGGCTTTAAAAATCGTATTAAAATTTACATATTAGGATTATATCTTCCCTTAAACAGATTCTAGACTTAACAATCAGTGCTTCGGTACCTAGTGCTCAACACCAACTAAGTTACGCATACATTTATACGCCTACGCTATAATGAAACGTTGAAATAAATATTGCACAATTCATTATCTCTTCCTGAACAATTCATATTTATGAAATACACAAAGCATTTCTATTAACATATATTTTTATATAAGGATTGTTTATGTAAATATAATAACATTTAGCACATCGATTGTTGACACCAAAGAAATCTATTTTCAAAAATTTTCCTATTAAATGTGGAACTAACTTAGAGCTAGTTTCAATGTGCTATGCACGACAACACTACCACATAAAGTCTACTCCTTACCAACAATTGTTTATAACATGAATCATTTATAAATTGAAATTATTAGAATAAGTCCAACATTTCCATCACAGTTCCATTGTCAGCTGATTTTTTCAGCGCGGAAAATTCAAATACGATTTTACCACCTTCCTTTATACGTACTACGGAACAAGGGTATATACCCAAAAGTGAATGTTAATCACTTTCCAAACTTTATTCTTAAATCCCTAACCTATTTCAATACGTCAACATATTTTTATTACAAGAACCATTATCGTTACATAATTACATTTCGCGTGTCTTCATTTACACGTCAGCTGGTGAAGGCAAGTCGAATCGAGACCTACGCCTGTCCCGCGTAACCGACAGCTGTCCTGAAGACGACCGTTGCAAAGAGGAGGAACGAGGCCTAGAATTGTCCGATTTGGATTTTTTTACTTTGCTACCACCAGAAGCTGGTTGCTTTCCTTTCAATGACGATATGGATACAACTACGTCCGTTGAGACGCCGCCGTGTTCTGCAAATATAATTGAAAGGTTTATCGGCTTGTAGAACATATTTAGTTATGTTATAAGCTTGAAGATAATTGAGAAATTGAATTATAATAACCACGAAATGCTTATACTGCTAATTAATGGTAGTAATTCAGTTTACTCACCAACGCGTCTAATCACTTCTCCAGCATTGTTTAAAAAGAATTTTGGTTTGCCGTCCTTAAGTGATTCCTGAAATATATTGTATTATTTCAATATATATTCGTCAATATAATATATAGATATAATAAATTTATGGTTTTACCTTTGATTTACTAGATTTGGAAGCAGACTCAGTGCTTCCGCGCCACCACGGTCACTGAATCTCACAAAAACCACGTCCCGATTCTTTAGCGGGAGTGGAGGCTTCGGCCTCAACGACATCTCCTTCAGGCTTCGGTGAGCCAGCACCAGATGTGGATGCGCCACTGTTGTAAATACACACCCTCAATGTTGTATTGTGTTTATAGACCAATAAAATTTATCATCACTTTTTGAATATTGAAAAGAAATTGGGATATTTTTCAAACAATTACATAATTGGATTATATTAAGTATATGTCGAGATACTTATAAGTTTCCCTCTCAGTCATAAAGATTTACATAAGTTGTTTCTCATTGCTTTGCATGTGAAATTATTTACTCTCAGTGCCTTTACTTTTGACAGAAACAGTTTTCGAAAGTTTACCAAGGTAACATTACCAAGTTACAGATTTCTTTTATAACACTTACGAGAGTCAAACCTACAAATATAATTCTCGTCCTAGAGGATACACAATTGCTGAAAATTTTTGTAATATAGTAAAAATAAAGTTTTTTTCTCACGTCATATCCACGCGCACTGTGTTACTGTTCTGTTGGTTGCGCATCGCAAGTGTTGACACCATCGGTGGTCTTTGTGGTTTATTGGACAGTAGCCGCTCAATTTCTATCATCACTGATGGAGTTAGTTGAGGCACGATCTAGATAATAAATCATTTAATTGTATACCTTATTTTTATTTGGACATTACATTTATTTTATAGAGGATTACATAAAAAAGTTACTTTTAATAATTAATTGTTGAAGATAGTTACTTTGAATGGGATAATGTTTAATTGTACTTCTAATTGGACAAATTTTTTTGAAAGTCTATCCATATACATAAATTTATTATGGTATTGAATAATGTAATTAAAGTTTTAAATGTACATTATACATATACATATATACCTGCAAAGCATGAATATTTTCTTTGAATTGTTCAACGCTGGTTGCGCCAAGCAGTAAGCAGTTTATGGACTCATTTTTGAGGCACCAGGCGACAGCCAGTTGACTCATAGAGCAATCTGGTAGCAGAGGTAATTTGTATTGTACTCAAGCATTCACACATTTTTATATTATATCGAATACTTATTTTATATTATTATAAAAATCATACGTACTCATTGTATTAGCAAGATTAGCGAGGTCGCGTAATTTATCCCCATACGTGCGAGGTTCTTCTCCAGCCACCTGTTCCTTGCTGCTAGAAATTCTCATCTGAAAAAATGACTATGATTTAAAATTCAACTTCCTTATTATGCTTAAGAGTCAAATGAGTTAACTGACCTCGCTCACATCCGCGACAGCCAGATCTTCCTCGCACCAGCTGAAGGTACTATATTTTCTATTGAAACGCGACTTTGCGAACAGGCCAGTGATTTCTTCGCGTCCGAGACCCTTGCCAGTCGTTATTGCAGACCATGCCATCATCCCTGGGATCAGACACATGATGCCTATGAACAAGTAGAACCACACCATGATAGGTCACACGCCTATTTCGCCTGCCAAATGTAGGCATGCTCGAAATAGTATCAAATCGATCTCGTCTCAAACTGTTTTATACTTAAACATTCTGACTTACGAGCCTTAATTTCATAAGTATTTGTATTTATTATTTTATTAATTATGTATTAATTTTTACAACATCGAATATAATTAATATATTTTTTTTATTTATTTTGTTAATGTAAGCAAATATTAAGAGTTATGTTTATATAAAAATAAACACATAATTATTCTACATGACATCTTTATAAATATTCGCTATATTGTTCTACGTAAATCAAAAGTTTAATGGATTAAGCGTAAATATAATACTACAAACATATAGCATGGATGAGTTGATTTGGCAGAGAGTTAAGCGTGTGACGAGGAGTCTAGGGTAACGTGAGTAGGACCATTGTTCACATACTCACCAACACCTATTTTGTGATACAATTCGGGCATGTACAATTCTGGTTTTTCTCGGCAGAACATGTGGTACTCGGTCTGTTCTACGATAGGCGTGATGCAGTTGAACTGTCTACAGTTGGTGTACGCGTCCATTATCTGAGTGGGGAATAGTGGGGATAAAAAAATATTCGATTTTTTTTTCAATAACAAGATGAGATATTTTAAATTAAAAAATATACTAACATAAATAAATCCAGTACGTATTAATGCCATAAATCTCATTCAATCTTGATGTGTACTTTGTTGATTATAGGTCTTATGTTAAAGTAGTATTTATGATACGATTAGTTTACCTCTAAATTGTACATATATTCAGTACTGACAGTTACTCGCGGGTTCGCCCGCATATATTTTAGACTTTAAAAGAAGAGATTCAGAAAACTGATAAAACATTACGTTTTGTGTTTTATATGTCATTACGACCGCGGAATAAGATTTTGCATATATTATATTATATTATATTTCTCCCTCTTAGGCGTGAAATATCGAAAAACCCTTTCTAGTATCCATTAGCATCCGCTTACAGGCCAAAAGGCATCGACTGCCTAAATTTGAAGTTTGTAGCTCAAGCGGTTTAGGCTTTACGTTCTTGAATTAGTCAGTAAGTCAGGACAAATTATTATATATGTATAATTACATATATGACACGGAAAATAAGCGGAAGTCATATTGTAAATGCCACAATAATAACATTAAATTTATTCAATTTGTACACATCCAATTTTAAAGTAATTTCTTTAGCCTTCTAACTTTGATACATGTGAATTATCTAGTATTATCTCGCGATCTCAGATTGTTAACGATATGGGCTGGCGGAAATGTCAAGACATTAGTACTTATTTAACCGTGAATAAATAAGTGGACTGGTGTGAAACGTTTATGGTTTACATTGACTTTACCTACTTTCATTATAAAATACATATAAGCAAACAATTCTTTTTAATCTTTTTTCTGTAGTTGTTACGCACGTATCATTGAAATTAGGTAAATAAACTAAAAATCAAAGTAATGCATTCGCGTGGGATATCTTTTATCCTTTTATCTTTAATCGCAAAGCATTATTCTCATTTTTATCACAACTTGGAAAATAAAATAACGATACAAATTAAATATTACTAAGCTTGCACAAAATTTAAAATAAAATTATTTATATAATAAAAACATGTCTATACAAGCACCTACTTACCTCTGAAGGAGACCATCGTGCTGTTCCCCAATACATAACCCATCCTTGATTAATTACGAAGTTCATTGCCCGGACCAATTCTGTAAACATATAATCGTTTTCGTAAAAAAATATTCATCAGATCCTTATATATTGTATATCAGAACCTTCCTCTTCGAAAAAAATTAAGTAGCGAAACCCCATTCAAATCGTTTCAGTAGTTTTTGAGGAAATTACGAACATGCAAACGTATATACGGATCGAATACATAACCTACTCTTTTTAAGTCGTTTATAAATGGACGCTGATAAGCAATACTGTGTAAAGCCACACGGACTTCATTTTGAGAAAATGGCGTGTAAAGATATCAAACCTATTCCAAATAAATCTGTTTGAAGAAGTAAATATCCATCTTTTCTTTTTCATTTTGATAAGAAGTATAATTCATTAATAACAGATAGGCCAGTAAAGAGTTTAATCTAATAATATTTTTTTCAAAAACATAAAAATTTTGCATAATCCAAAATATGAAACACACTTCAATATTATAAACATGAGAATAAGAAACTTTTTTCCATACTTATTTAGTTCAGACGACTTTAAAAATTTTTGAATAATGCTAAATACGAAATGCGTTATCAGAATACATCAATATCTCTAAATTTAACTTTTTGTGAGTTGACACATTATTGCTTATCAGCATCCAAATAAAAACGACAAACACCCGCATGTTTTCTTTAAACTTACCTTCCATAGGACAAACAGGGTCAGTTTTGTGTAGTAGTACAACATCTATATAATCTACTTGAAGTCTTTGTAGTGAAGCCTTCACACTTTCAATGATATGTTTCCTAGATAAACCCCTTTCATCTGACCTGTTAGCATGAGGAAACCTAGTAAATGGAGATGTAATATTAGGATCTAGAAAAGCCAAAAGCGTCAGTGTAGAAGCGTTAGTTTGTTGTTGCAGCAATTTCAGAAGCGAAAAGCAAGAGTTCGAAATGCTGGCAATAGCAAAGTGATATAAAACTTGTAAATAATTTACTGGATAGGTGTTACAGAAGAGATTGTGTCTTCTAGGACATATCAATCAATATCTGTCCTATTTGCTTGTTTATTTTAAATTATTTTTGATCCAATATCTTCATAAAAGTTCATTTTATTATGTTTCATTTAACACTTTTTACGTGAAGCCCAAAATCCCGGCTACACGTTCTAATATTACGTTGGGTTTTTGCAAACCAGTTTGCGCAGTTAAGCGAGTGCGTGTCGATAGAAGATTCGTAGCTCACATAAATCCAAAAGTGCGGATTGTGTTATTATTGCAATAAATTTGAACAACACTGTTTGTGGCACAATTAGAAAAAATTACTAATGTTAACTCATACCGTAACGAATGGTGTTCCATTTTTTTGCAGCAACTTGACTGCGCAAACCGAACTGCGCAAGTAAGTCGGTCCGTGTAGCTAGACCTTCACAGTTTATTTTATTTAAATTAGTAGATTTTTTAAAGTTATACTTCATATTGATTCAATATTTGCTTATGAACGATATTCAGTCATCATTGTTCCATTATTTATATTATCGATTATTAGATTCTTCAATAGTATAAAACATTTATAAATCTATTAGAAAATAATAGTATGAAGACATGGATTCTATAAAAAACTATATCTTGAACATATTATAAATAATTAAAGACTTACGTTCGAAAATAATTAAAACTTTGCCGTTCATTATACGTGTACAGAAAAAAGTATTTATTACTTACTTCGTACTCCAATATATTTTTGTAGTGATAATAACACTCGTTCGCCTAACATTTCTCTTTTTCAGTATTCTTCCAAGTTCAACTTCACCTCTGGCTGTAATTACGCAAGTAGTGATTTAAGTCAAATATATGAGTGAATAAATGGACAATATCTTTAAATATCTTACCACAATGAGCCTCTGAGAGATCAAACAAGTTAATGCCGTTTTCTAAAGCAGTCATGATAATATCCTCAGCGCAATCTTCACTCAACATCGTCCAAAGTCCTAAACCGATATTTGGAACTCTCAGTCCCGACTTTCCTAAGTTTTTGTAGCGAAGACCAGGTGTCACAGCCGAGGGCATACTTGCATGGTTGCCCATGTACACAGACATATGCTTCGAGACATTCATTTCGCCGGCTGTAGACAAAACTTACACCGTTACATGATTCGTTAATTTCGACTCTATTAATGATATATATTTAGAGAAAATTAAATAATTCAATGTCAATCCAGCAACATGTACCTTGATCCAACATTTGCTGCGAATTGGCGCTAAATTCATCCATACAATCGAGCGAAGCGATTGGAGCTCGACATCTGTGGCGACAAATATTAGCATAATAAGTAGTTTTTTGTTTTACGTTACGTTTTCGTATAGATTATTATTGTGTGCGAATTTTTTTATTTTACCAAAATAAAAGAAAATAAAACATTTAGGTATAGTAACTAAAGTTCTCTAAATAAACAGACGAGTTTTGATTATCAATTATCTTAATCTACCTGGGTGTCAATTTAACAGTATAATGTGTATTAAGAAATCTATCATCTACATCTTGAAATTATTTATTCTAATTTTGAAATCTTACCAAAGAATAAAGCTATTCAAATTTGACGTTTTCTACTACTCGTGTTCACCTATTATCTAAATCTATATAAAGGCTCTAATTATTATGTAAAATTGGTCAATACCTCAAACACTATTTATTTACTTAGTAACAAACACTAGACTAGATTATATCTTTATTATTGATCTAATGTGATGCATTTATATCTAAATATAACTAATGTTTGCAATTGTAATATAACTTATATGTATCTTACTGTCCACACTTCAAAGTCTCACTTATAAAGGCAAAAATAACCTCGTCAATTACGGTCAATGCGATCATTCCATTGAATAAATGTACTATTTTAACTGCAACATCAATATTCCCAGTTACCACGAAGACTTCTTTTAATATTATTATTTGTATTGAATGTTCATTATAAATTTGTTGACTTCAAGAAATTATTATAAAGACGGCATTTTACCTTGATGATGACGTTGTCGAGACAAACCTACGTTTGACGATGGATTAGTGTCTATTTTCTAATTCAAATATTCGTCTACATTTTAAAATTTTCTAATACCTATTACTAACGATCTAACGACTATGAAGCGATAGTTGTGAGTTTAGAAGAACGTGAATAATAGCGAGGGAAAGGGAAAGGGTATCAGAGTTATGAAGCAGAGTGATAAAGCGATAGTGGATTATTGGAGTACCGTACCTTACAGATCGTTCTTCCCGCAGCCAGCATGAGGTAAGCCAAGCTTCGTACTAAATGTTCGGCGGTATCTTAAGCTGTTTTTTATGTAACACCATGGTCGGATCGCATGCTATCGGCGCATCTGATGTAATGAATATTTAATCATGTAAAGTCACTTTAATAATCAATTATCTTAAATCGTATTTTACAATTGCCTTTGAAACGCTCAATTTTGTCGCTCAGCATTTTACATATTCTCGGCTTAATGCAATTAAATTCGAACCGTTTCGACATTCGCCAGCGATCGGACCGGGGCATTACTTGTTAAAAATACTTAACAATTTTGCTAAAGATACGTCGCCGTCGTGGTGCCTACTCGCATGCGACGGTCGCTGTGCGCGATGCAGCGGAGTGCTCAGCTTTACTCACCGCTGGGAGAAGACATAGAGGGATGGCGCATCGGGACTGCAGTCTAATGATTTCATAGTAAATGTCAAGGTCATGTACGGGATATACCATATCGGTTAGCGTGCAATTGCGCAGCAACTGCAAGGCGCTCTGAACGATCGATATGAATCATTTATTTCCGGTGAGTTTCACTCGTGTATAAATGATATTTATCGATCGCACAATACGCCCCGAGGTGAGGTTACGTCTTCTCCCCGGGCAGCGCGGCGGGCCTTAAGGTTACAGTTACCGGTATATGGTGGGCATGGGATTCGAGTCGACGCTGACGGAGTCGGGCGGGCCGAGCGGCGTATGTGGCGTGCAGCGGCTGACCGTGGACTCGCTGCGAGACATGATGCCGTCCTTGCCGCCGCCCTCCCTGCCTTGCATCTCGTGCCGCCTCATTCCGCTCCTACGCTTAGCAACAGCATCTTAACTCCCTACAAACATCTTATCTGTAATGAAACGTACACTCCCACGGTCGAAGGATAGGATATTGCGGGTTAAGTTTTAACACTTAAGGATATAAACATAGATAAGCATGCATGCCCTAAACGCTAACATCTAGTCCGCTATATTCGGTGTTCCACACCTGAAGAAACATCTAAGCACTGAACTATCGCGGTAAGATTAGAAATAAATCGGACGAATTTCAGTCGGTGAGCACTGCACTCACCGGGTAGGCAGATAAGCTTAATTACTCAACATGGGTAGCGTTGCCGACGAGGTTTCAACTGCTAAATCCGCTTACTGTGTCGTAACGCGGTGTAGGGTTGGAACAAAGGGATGCGCGCGACGCAGCCGCGCGCATGCGCCTTGCGCTCTACCGATCTGACCTA
Organism: Hypolimnas misippus; assembly: GCA_037950945.1. Taxonomy (NCBI): domain Eukaryota; kingdom Metazoa; phylum Arthropoda; class Insecta; order Lepidoptera; family Nymphalidae; genus Hypolimnas; species Hypolimnas misippus. The sequence goes on from JBBEEQ010000001.1 coordinate 14,818,088, forward strand.
CTTCTAGATTTAGCCCCAGATGCTATGCCAATTACATGAAGTACCTGTATAATTGATTCCCAAAACATAGTACCGAATTTTTTTAGAAACCATTCAAAATGCTACATGTTATGAAAGATTTAAAAAAAATTCTATGAATAAAAATACTTTGAACAAAACATTCCATTGTTGACGTAGACACAAAAACAAATAAATATTATTTTATTACAAAAAAAAAAAAGTTTTTTACATAACATTTGTTTAATTAAAAAAAAGGTCTAATTTTGGTCTTTAAATATTCACAATGTAAAATTTGATTTGAGTTGATCTATACGTACTTTGTCTTTATTTTGATAGTAATCTGATTGGTCACCTAGGTAAAATGCAGTCTGTATGCAGCTGTGCCCGGTGGAACATCGCGAACGCGTTCATCCCGGAGGATTCAATTTACTCTCTCTTTATTTCAAAAGTAGTAATTTGTTGATTATTAATTTTTAAACGCGATAAAAAGTTTTTAACGAGTTTTTTTCAGTTTTAGGTTTTTTTTATAAAAAAATATATTAGATTGAAAAGTTTGCAATTTTTTTGTTTAAATGACGCCACGATTAAGATCTCGCGACTTAAGAAGAACAACTTGTTGAATGCTGTGTTATTTCTTGGGACTAAATAGCAAGTTCTTACGGAGTTCTGTTAGTCGATAAAGATTATTTTCATGCAGATTATTGCGCCGTAAGAATATGAATGGAGCGTAAACTTATAATAAATTGGTGCGTATGAAGTTATTAAAGATTATATATTTTTCAATTCATTTTACATTTCATTTGCGTGTTTCGCTTGTTCATTTTTTTCATATTTGCGCTCTTCATTATTTTTTCTTTCTAAGAATGTCATTTCCGTTTCTTATCATTTCCGTTCCTTCAACTTATTGCGCATTTATTTCGTATCGTCTACCATAAGCTTTGTTTGTAGTAAATAAAAATAAAGAGCATGAATTTGGTGTTTAAGACATTGATTTGTGTTTTTGAAACGTAAATAAAATAATAAAAGTTATAAAAAGTGAATTTTAACGTAAAGTATTACATTTAATGCGATCGAAATAATAAATGCTGGGTACGTTTTTAATATTTAATTATTTTAGATTACTGTGTTCATTACAAATATACAGCGAATAAAATACATTATGAATTGAATAAGTAATGTAAGTATTACATATTGATTTAAGTACAGTGTTCATTAATACCTGGTATATATATTTTGTTTTTAATAAATAAATAGTTATAGATTCATTAAAACAGTATATAAGAATTTAGGTACTTCATTTTATATTTTATTATAAAGACATGAACAAGGTAATCTTGCTTTAAAATTGATTCATTAGAGGCAAAATATTTATCTAAATTATTTATGATTGATAAAAATGAGGTTTAGAATTATGACTATAGTCAAGAAGAAATATTAAGTGAATTTTCAACTAACTTTTTTATATGTATAAATAGCAATAAATTTTCGTGTCAGAAATAATTCAATAATTATCTGTATAGCGTTACTTTAAAGGCTATTTTCAAAGCAAAACAAGATCCACTTCTGTTTGTTGTGTTTCTGTTAATGCGTGTGATAAGAGTGGCTTGAAGTGCAAGTTTGTAACATAAGTCACTTATGTTATAAACTAATTTTGATTAATCTCGCCCGTCTGCCGTTGTTTTCTCTCAACCCCCTGTGGTTCAGTAAATCAAGTAGGTACTTAATTGGAAAGTGCTTAATTTTCCACACGATTCTCATGTTCCGTTTAAAATAATACTTAAACGGGTAACCGATTGTTTAATAAAGCTTTTAAAAACATGAAAATCTGAAAGCACGTTTAAATAAATCGCCATATTACAGTGACCCATGAAGGATGCAAAATTAAATAACGCTGTATTGCAATTTTTAATGTGATTTTGTATACTTCGCATACTGGCTCTATTAAATTACGCTCGATTTTTCACTCAATTGACAACATGCAGTTTATGCATTCATACGGTAAAAAATCTACAAAAGAGGTTTTTTTTTTTTGTAGATCGGTTACAACGAATTTTTCGGATACCGTTAATTGGAGACTTGTATTTAACGATCGACACATGGATTTATATGTATAGTTATGAACAGTTTGAAAACTTATTTTTTTTTAATATCTAAAATCACTAAATTAATATAGTTTATTAGATCATATAAATGACTCATTAACGCATTTTCCCGTTCATATTATTCGCAGTAACTATGTATTGAAATTCTTTTACAGTGTGAAAAAATATAGACTAAAACGACTTTTTCAGTAATTGCTTAATACAATATAAATCACGGCTAGTGATGGGTATTTACTGTAATTTAATACGTAGGAAGAGCTTTTGTTTGTGACTCACCAAATTAAACTGTGAGTAAAATAAATTCAAGTGAAATTTAAAATTATATTTTTATAAAAATATTTTTTTATTATATTCGTTTCGTGTGTTCTATAACATATAATGATTATGGCAGTGTTTTAAGTACCCTAAAAGCGCAGTACGGAATTAAGGAAATTCATATAATTAAAGTATGATAAATCATTACAATATTAACATTTTATTTTCGACATAAAGTACTCATAATTATCATATGAAGAAGAAATAAAAAAATAGAAACATCAGCTATTACTTGAAATTTAAATTTGAATAAAATAAAGCTTCGGTAAATCCTAATAATTATTTATAGGTCAAATAGCTCGATTTATTTGTAGGTCATAAAAGGTCGCGAAAAATTTTAAAATAGAATTTGAAATAAAATGGAGCAGTTATGACTAAAACTCATTCAGGGTGACCGCTAAACATAGTTTGTATAACTGTTAGATTAACACTACTAAGCGAATTCGCAGCTATTGGAACATCATCTTTGCCATTAACTTGAACTACAGTTCAAATTCGATGCTAGTCTAGTAAGAATGTAAACTGAAGAATCTGGACAGTTTAAAGTGGAAGTATCTATGAAAACCCGTCTTCGAATTATATTGTTAAGAAAGTTTTACACAATAGCATGTGATTTTTCCTGACATAAAAAAATAATATTTATAATGGTCCGGACAGTCTTAATTGTCAGTTTAAGTTTAAGATGCATTACTTGTAGTATTTGGCGATACACTAGTAGTGATTTTAAACCAGAATTAGTTATCTTTAAAAGACAAATGAACGATGCTACTTATCAAGGGCTCTTTTACGATTATCTTTTATTATTTATTATCCTAACATAAAACGGACATATGAATCTTTAAATGAAAAATACTTCGTTGCAACTACTAGAAAAAATAGATTCAAGACCTTGTAATGTTTATACTAAAGTAATTAACAAGTATTTTCGAATTAAATTTGGAAATAAATCGAGGTTTTATCCTAAAAGCCTTAAATTAAAATTGTTTATCAATTTCAAAATTCAATTCAAATTCAAACAAAGGTTGGATCTTACTAAAAAGTTAATCAATAATTTATATGCCTGAGACTAACAGAAATTTAAAAAAAAAATAGTTTTCATATAAAAATATAAATTTGTATATGAGTTTATATTTCGTTACACCACTAATAGCACAAAACGGATTCCCGATAATTCATTAATATGGTCTAATCAATTCAATGATGTTAATCCTAATACCTTTTGTATCAATAGCGTTTCGCAAACGATCATTCTGCTAAATTTATTTCGAAATATACAATATTACCGAATGATATTGTTTTATTCAAAAATATAACATGCAATATTTACGAGTTCATTTAATCCTTCAATATTTAGCTACAGTATTAAATGATTGTCTGTATCTATATTACTAAAAATTCAATATTTCAATATTACTTCATATTTATACAACACCGCGCGTAATCCTCTGAGTATTAAAGGATTCCGGTTGTCAGTGAAACAATTTTACCGATAAATTTTTCAATTCTGATTTCTTATTTAAGATCTTTTTTATTTTTCTATTAAAGTTTTATATACGCAAAAGTGAATATCTTTTTGAAGAGTAAATGGATGTTATAAATGCATAGAGTGTAATATGCGTAATATTGGCTCAGTTTTGTAGTATCACTATGTAAATATAATCATATAGTCTTTTTTCGTTTACTTGTCTTATTTAGTAGAAAAATATGGCGTATTTCTAGTCACACATAAGACTTCGATAATAAATTGTCAATTTAATGATTGGTGATGATGAACTGAATCATTTTTTATAATGTAAAATTATAATGCAAAAAAAACGTGATTTTCGTTCGGGGTAATGTTAACAAATGAGGAAAAGTAAAGAAAAATAGATTATACATAAAGAAAGTTTTATCCTTCAGGTTTCACGTGTATGATGTAGTCGTGATGTAGTAAGATTGCTTCGTTTAAACCTTAAGCGCAGCGCAATCTATATGGAAATCTGTATGAATGTCATTGTAAACTTTGCTCTTTATGGTAACACGTGAATTGGATGTTATCCTTTGTCTTCACTTACATTTTATTACATTTTCCACAAACATAAATTCATATGCACGTTTCTCCGCATACCGTCTTTCCTAATAAGGTTAGAGCCGATACACAGTGTTTCATCTCGTCTAACAGGCGAAACAAATGTTAACGAAGGTAACTCGATTTACTTTATGGAATAAGTTGAAAATGTTCTTCTTGCTTGGGAAAATATACTCAAATATTTTAATGTTTAAAATAAATTTAAAAATTGAGAATATCATTGGTGTGCTGATAGAAAACCATAATGTTGATAAGAACACTTCTAAAATATTTTATATTAAAAGGCCAATACTGTTTTTTTAGACACCCAATTTACTATTTCATTACGCTGTTGCACATTTTTATTTTATTTTTTATATATTTATCAGATCTCTTTTCATTATGAATTTCATTGTACTATATTTTCTAAATACCTTTATTTTTTAGGAATTGTGACAAAAATTTTCAGTTCAGTAAAATGTTTAGTTTCAGTAATTTAATCTCTTCTAAACAAACAGCTAACGAAGTTTCAGCAGCTTATCGATAAATGTCAAAGCGATTACGTCCTGCCGTTTATTTACCTATTGACTATTTTTAGCGTTTAAATTCCTAAATATATCTTTCACAGTCTTTAATGAATGTATAATTTTCCTAAATATAACAATTAAATTGGATAAATAATAAAAATTGGATATGAAATATTCTTACCCAGGACACGATGGTGTTTTGACGAGGTCTCCTTTGACTAATGGACTGACGTCATTGGCTGACGCTCTCCATGATCTAGCTTCTTCTCCACTGACACAGCATGGTGTCTCACAGCACCCATCGCTATCTATAGACTCGTCTAAACCGATGAAAGAAATAAAACAACAACATAAAATAAAATAATAAATATTTTTTATAAATATTTCACGCAAAATGATCAACAAACTATAATTTCTCGGTAACACTACTTCAAGAAAACTTGAAGAGTTTCTCGAACAATCTGTTTGAATAAACGATCCAAGTGGCTTTACCGAAGGCTCCTTTAAGTTGTATTGAACTTTTAAGTCGTCTTAATGATTTATTTTCTATCTTACAAGACTTATTCACCTCTATAATAGCCAACTTGAGAATATAAATAAAGTTATTATTTCGCTTAAATGGTTCAATTGTAGTTAAAAGTGGTTTTCATATTCATATTGAACAATGTAAATAATTTTCAATATATTTATTTATCTCGGTTACACAGTAGTATAAGCTTATAGTGCCTTGTTATTGCTTTAAGTGTTCAGTAATTTTTATTAAGATAAATTATTGCATGAAATGGGCTAAATAGTCATATATGTTGTCGATTTATGTCAGTCGTCTTTTTATTTAGTACTTTGGTCAGTACGACATGCTTGACGTACTGAAAGTTATTTGTATATATACATATATACACATTAATAGCATAATCTAATAATTATAATGTCACAAGTACGAACAATAATAAACAAATTTGTATACCATTAGATCATTATTTTTATGCATTCCTTTGCAGTGAGAAAGAGATAAGTAAATGAGTAGAGAGAGAAAGCATATTATGCACTGCGCAGTGAAAATTGAATGTTATTAGCTAATAAATATCTGGTAGCTCAACGGCAAATACTTACTCATAAATGGCGTGTTAGATTATTTTAACAATTTACCTCTACAAGATCCTAAACGCGAGAGATTTATGAATATGCCTTCGTTGTCACTTATGCTTTGGCTGGATTGCGGTTTCGTTAGCTGGGCACTGCACGCTTTCTTCAGAGCGTTCTACGTGAAGTATGAATATTGCTAATTAATAAAATATTAAAATGTATGTGCAAACACTTTTTACCATTCTTTAATTCCGATTGATTTAATACTAAAGTTGTTTGTTACTTAAAAATAGGTTTCCTGGAAAGTTTTGCGAGAGTTTTGATGATTGTTCGATATAGGTTTGGACGTGCTATTTCCGAATGTCTACTTTATTATCTTGTTTTTTTTTGCCACTCGCGACGTCATATTCAAAAAATGGCGTCTAAAAACAGTTTTTTGACAGATCTTCTTTTTTATCCTTTTTTACAATGAAAATGTTTAGGTATATAATAAGTTAAATAAGAGTAAATTGTCTATAATTTTTTTGCAAACTAACCTTTCTATTTGACTGCGCGACGCTGGGGAGGGTAAAGTGTTTATCAGTCTATGTATGTATGATTGTATATATGTATGTATTTATATATGTGGGTTTGTGACGCTTTGTTTGACGCTATTTAGCAAATAAACGCGTGGCCCATTTTTGATAAATGTCACGTCGTTTCATTCTTCATGACGACGCAAATGTCATAAAAGGTATTCTAATTTGAAAAATCAAAATGGCCGATTTTAGACGCTACAAAGTGAAAAAGAAAAGATGAAAATCGACAAACTGCGTTAAGTGGGTTATCGTTGAACAGGTATTTAATAATTTTTAGGTTTCTCATTACATTTTTCAATCAGAATTACCATTTAGAATTTATAACGATTTAAAGTTGGTTAGTAACGGTTCTCTACGGTCTTGTTACGTAATCTGGTTATTAATATTTTCTATTAATTACTTGCTTAAATAAATGAATAGTTGTAGCGTACGAGCGCTGAATAGTTAAATAAATACGTGTTAAGGCAAATATGCAAGGTTGCGAAATAAATATTTGGAAAAAGCACATCCATATTTATAAAATTTCCAATTTTTAAAACTTTCGGAAATCTCTCCAAGTAAAATACCAAATTACTGAACTATATAGCAATCTTTAAATTAAATCAATTGTAACCGAAACTTAGGTGAGACTCGCACTTGGCCAGTTTTAGAGAGAACTAAATAATAAATAAATAAAATAAATGAGATCCAAGAAAATAAATTCTACATAATCGCCACAAATCCTCCAGACGACCTTTAGGCGTATGATAAACATAATACAATTGTATTAAAACAAAATGAAAATAAAAGCTCATAAAAATAACGCTACACTCTGGAAAAGTACATAATGAAATAACGAGAGGATGTGATTATTTCAGTTTAATCAGATGAAAAGATAAAGTAAAATATATATTAAATATTTGTGTTCAAATTGCATTTTACTTGTGGAAACTAGTGGATATTAAACCTTTAAATTTGTATAACAGATTTTATGTCTCATCAAAGAAATCATAATTCCTGAACTACCAATTAATGTACATGTGTATATCATTAAAACAATTGTTTTAGTTGAGAAATATAACCGACTTCAAACAGAACTGGTCATTGGCTGTTACTTATTGAAGAGTTTTTTTTATTTATTTCCAAAGATATTCAGATCATAATATATTATAAAAGAAAACTTTCTTGAGAAATATATATTAAAATAGCGAAATTCAAATCCAATTCGGATCAGTAATATTTGAGATAATCGCAAACGTACAAATGTTTATATATAGGTACATTAATATCCATTTTTTGAAGTCGCTTAATAAGCTATTACGTTCACGCGCTGTATGGGATAAACGCCATATCGCAGGGCAAAATTTTAATCGTTTAACAAATGCAATTACCCTATAGTGTTTTGTATCCGGTATGGACGGTCGGCTGTGGCGCCATCTAGCGGCTTGTCTTTGCAAATCACACAATCTGTGATGTGACCATGAAGTGCTTATTCCGCGCAACTCTTCAACTGCTTCGGCTATCTGTTAAGCATGTTCAGATTATGTGAATATCAGTAGGTACTCTTAAAACATTTACTTGGTTTAAGAACTAGTAGTCCTCCTGTGATCGGTAGTCGACCATAATTATATCGAGATTTGCGCTTAGCAACACAATCAGCGATTCATTTTTATGATATAGATTAGTCTAAAAAGACCATGCTATTCCATAGTCACCAATTCTAAATTAAATAATATATAATAATAATTTTACATTAGGCAGGTAAAGGCAATTTTTAATTTCACATAAATATTATCAGACTAGTATTTTAAAAAATAATAAAACGACGTCACGCACTTCACGCTTCTGTTCCTCCTCTGCTTCAATCGCTCGCTGATGAAGTAGTTTTATGTCCAACTTCCTGACTTCCTCAGCTTCTCTTGCTTGGCATTCTTTTTCCTGAAATTTTATTATCAACTTTGAAGTGTGAAATACGATTTACGTAAAATAAATACCGTATGCAATTTCGCCGTCCGAATAATTTTTTATGACGTTAATAGAAGACATTCCAATTGTTCATAACCTTATTTCGTTGAATAACGTCAAAACATCAAAAGCATTGTCTCACACATCCGTCCGCGTAATACAAAACACAATAAAAACCTTTTGTATTTGTTTTTCATGTTCAATTTTTTGTTGTTCCAGTTCCTCTTCTGGGATGGGTGGCGTCTCATCCCCACCGGAGGTATGTTTCGCACCTGAAAACCAGTAACAACTCCTAAACGAAACGAAAGTTGTGAATAGACCACATTGACAATAATTATGCATTCCTTAAGAGTAAGCAAACCAATTAATCTATATATATGTTTTCACTTTTTCAGTTGTTTGTCGTATAAGTCCTGATGATCATGTCATATTCCATTGCATGGTGTTTGTACCTGTACTTTTGTCTGTGTATGCACTTTGAATTGAATATAATAACAAAAATAAAGTTCATGATTCAATTTATGAAAACAGAATTCAAAACGAGAATTATAATTTTAAGTCGCTAAGCTATTTAATAAGAATAAATTACATTAAAACAGAACATTTCCCTCATAAATTCGCTGTTGTTTACATGATTAATCTAATTACTTTTATTGACATATAAATATATATAGTAATAGAAAAAAATTAAGCGCAAACTGAATACCAAGGGTGTTTAATACAAATACCACACGCACCATAACCTTATTTATCATATTATGATTTTAAAACACACCCGAGTCGATAAAAATCAGTAAAATTATAAAGTTTTAGTACAAATATATTTACCAGTGGGTGGGTGATATGAAATCCAAAACTGATGAGCCAGTTTTACTAAATTTCGAAATTTAGGTAGACCAAGGCGAGACGGTGAACGATGCTAAAGCCAACTAAATACGTAAACTGTAAGAATTTATTCATAGATGTTTATTTTCACGGTAACGCGTATAGTGAAGTTCGGTGAGGCTGATTGGCTCACGTCCAAAACTTCTTTGTTTCTAAATCACGGTTCCTTGATAAAAGAGACGGATTAAAAAATAAACCTAAACAATTTTGAATGCATACGGGAAAGCTGGGATCAGGGAAGGAAAATATTCTGTTGCTTTTTATTTATATATCGGGTTGAGGTTACGTTTTTTACGTTTTTTAAAGCTCTGTTCATTGGAAATGAAATAGCGTTCGGTTCACCGTATTTATATTTTTTTGACATCGCCTATCGTCTATGTTTTGATTAGTTTCTGTTGTGCACATTTATTCGTTTTTATAGAGAAGGCCGGAGTCACTGTTAACGAATATTACATTTTGATATGTACCTCCGAAATTTTTTAACGATAAACCAATCTCATGATATAAACATAAACTAATTATAAAAAAAGATTTACCTGTGCCAATAAACAAGTAAATCAAATAACTTAATCTTATAGATTTTAATATTTAAAATTTTCAAACTAAGGTAATTCGAGTATTTAAATCTCGCGCCAGCTTTTATATCATATAAATTGTGTTTGACGTAAGTTGATAGTGAAACTTTTAAAGGTAAAATTTTATTGTATTCTTTTTAACGCGTTTATAAAAGCTTGTTTTTTATTTTAAATTTAATTATAACATATATAGTACAGTCATTTGGTGGTCAAGAATTAAAAGAATTTCATGATGAAATTATTTAACTGATGAAATGCCCACCAGATATTTTCATAAGTATTTATTTTTTTCGGTACGAGAAACTAAAATGTGTGTCAAAATTGGACGCTAATAAGCAATACTGTGTCAAGCCACACAGACTTCATTTTGAGAAAATGATGTCTAAACATGTCAAACCTTTTCTTCTTAATAAATATGTTTGAAGAAGTATATATCCATACTTTCTTTTCTATTTTGATAAATGATATAATGAATTAAATGTAGAGTGATATATTTAATGTGTTATCTAATAAAAAGTTTTTCAAACATTTGAGAATATTGTATAAATTGCAAATTATGAAACACACTTCAAAAATTAAATTAAACAAGTCTTTTCGTATTTATTAAGTTTAGATGACTTGATATTTTTTTGAATAATGTTAAATAGGCTCACGTCATAATCATAGTACATTAATATCTCCAAATTTGACTTTTTGTGGGTTAACACATTATTGTTTATCAGCATCCAATTTTATTAAATTCAGCGTCCAGCCGACACATTTTAAGGCAGCGTATTTAGCATATTGCGTGGTGAATTATTTATTGATTTATCTGTTCAGCAGGTAATTTTGATAATACAAAAATGTTTTAAATTCTCAGAAGCACGAATATAATATCAATAACGAAATATTTCAATGAAGTATATTCAATTCAATGTGTATAATACTGTAGCATGTTGCAAATATTCCTCGAAAGCAGATAAATATTTTAAGCTTCATGTGTTATGAAATTGTAAAGTTTAAATATTTTTCTCTTGTCATAATTCTGATTTTGTAATTATTATGTAAGTCCGTGTAAGCATTTTAATTTGTTTCATAATCATAATATGTGTATATGTTTTGAGACAAACATAAGGTGTTTTAAATGTTGTAATTAAGTTTTTTTAAGCTTAAATACTTACAATGATGAACCTGAAAAACCTTACTTGATACGATGTTTTTAAACGGTTTTGAAGGAAAGCTATACAAAAATATGCAATTCCATGTTTTATATTATAATATGGTAATGTAGTATTCATACTATAACCAAGCTTTCCAAATATATCTCGTTACGTAAACCGATAATATTCATCTACGTCACACAAAATTTTAAATTGTCGTTTAATAAAATAACATAATAAAGCTAAATAATTCGTGCGTCATCGTTGTCAAAACACAACGTCTTAATTTACTTAATACGTAGTCACAATATAGTCTGACGTCATAATCACAATTTTTACGTAATTTGGGAAGCTCAACATGCTCGGTTAAATTCAAAAGCCGTTGTCGTAACTTTCATGTACTAGGTAAAGCTTTTTATTTTAATAAAACTACGACAGTAAAAAAAGTAAAGTAACAGCCTGTAAATGTCCCACTGCTGGTCAAAGGCCTCTCCTATTAAGGAGAAGGTTTAGAGCTTAATCCACCACGCTGCTCCACTGCGGGTTGGCAGATATACATGTGCAAGAATTTCTCCCGGCACAAGCAGGTTTCCTCACGATGTTTTCCTTCACCGCCGAGCCCGAGGTGAATTTAAACACAAATTTAGCAGTTGAAAGAAGGATGCCCATTTTTGACCTGACTTTGTATAGTAATAAATTAATTCTTAAAATTCAGCTATTTTAATGACATATCAATTTCACTTATCACAATAATATAATATGCTTATCTTTTTTTAATACTATTTTAAATGTTGACTTTGACATGTTAAACAAATCAATTTCAGAGTATTGTGCATTATATGTATTCACAATGCAATAAACCCAACACTTTGTGCTTAAGTATTACCATTTAATATAACATTTGACCACTAAAAAATTAGTACTGGGATAATTATTTGTTTAAATTGTTACGGAAAATCCTAACCTAAAAAGTGATCTTCATATTGTTTTTTTTTAATTTCATAGCGTTCATATCGTAAAAATGTCTATTAGAAATTCTTTTATTAGCTTACATGTACTCATTCTACTATACATTATAATTATACACAAACTTTTATTATTTGGTTTTTAATGTATGGGAAATGGGCATTGTTCTTTGAGCGTCGCTAGCCGTGGTTTGACCCGTGATCATCGGTTGAAATCGACAATAAATACGACAGTAAATAGGACCATCCCAACGGGCGCCAACACGATACTGGTGCTGTAAGCTTGGAAGGAGTTGTTTGTTTTATTGATTTCAGATAATGTTGCAGCGTGAGTTTAGGCAACAGTGTTATTTTAATATAATTGAAGGCACAAGATACTGAAATTCGAACAGTGGTCGTTTTACCTTTAGATTGACCAATAAGAGTTGCTAACATCCTTTCAATAATTGGGAAAATCTCATAACCTTAAAAATTCTGAATAGATCTTCATAAATTATAGTTAAAAACTATCTCGATTACATCAGCTCTGATACAAAAAAAAAAGTATCAAAACGGACATACCGACAGACACATACACAGCTAGACACATCAAACATATAACACCCCTATTTTGAGTCGGGGAAATGAAAGCTTTTAAATATTTTTTTTTTTATAAAAAATATAGAAATGAAAGCTTTTTAGGTGATTCCATTTGTTGTTTTTTAAATCGTATGACATGATACACTGTAAATGTATGTCCCTAGTATACACCTGTAAATATTTGTTGTTTTATATAAATAGGCTACTTATTCATCCCGTTTATTCTTCGAGATCATACCTTTTATGCTTTTAAAATGTATATTATTGTTCCTTATTCGATTATTTTTTAGGATTTCATCGTAAAATCACAAAACCAAACGCTTTATAACAATCATTTATCAATTAATATTAAATAAAATTATCTGCTTAATTTTATTTTTTTAAGCGCTGTTTATTAAAAAAAGTAAAACGCTTATTGTTCCATCAATTCAACATAAAAAATACAATTTTTAAGATTTTTCATTGATTTTTCTTGATTTTTGAAATTTAGCTTAGTTTATGTCGTCAGCGACAAATGAAGGTTGTAAATGCACACGCTACTAAATCTTTTTACGCAATTAAGAGTTATGATAGAATAATGTAGCTCATAAATATTACGTACAATATAATAAAACCCTAAAAACACTTCAATATTTCATCACGTAACAAGATATAAAACAGGGCGTTAGAATAAAAAAGCGCACAAATTAATTACCCTTATGTACACATTCAATTGAATTACATGGACATTATCATTTGTGTTATTTACCGTTGGGATGTTTGAGAATGCAATTTAATTAATATAAAAGTACTTCATAGAATTAGCGCAGTTTTAACGAGAATTTCATGTGAATATCGAATACATTCCACGAATCGAATATAACAAAACCAGAAAACCACATTGATTATTTTATATTTTACGCGTTCATCCATATATTCGTAGCTATCGGTGCGTGTACCATGTTTGTGTTTAACTTTAAACCTTTCACAATTTGCCGGTTGTATAGTGTTGAAATATACATTGTGCATTCGTGGATGAGTTTATTCAATCTGTTTCCTATTATCCTTCAGTCGTGCTTTTGTCGAAATAATACCGTACGACGGTTGGTGACAATTTTTTGTATCGAAATCTACGTTCAGTGACTATATATTTTTAAAAGTGTAACTGAATGAATAATAGTGAATAAATGCGTTTGATTTGTATAGTTGGCTTATGTTTTGTTGGAACCAGTTGATACGTTACTGTTTTCAAATATAATACCGTAGATAATAGTGGCAGGTGATTTTGCAGGTAACATTGCCATACTTAGGACTCTCGCATTGAGGATTCCGTACCGTTTACACCCGACTCTTGTCTCCTTTCTCTTGTTTTAATTATTTGTCGTTATACTTCAGAGTTTAAGATAGAAAGAAACAGACACAAAAAGGATTTGAGTCACTTAAACAAAAAATAAGTTTATAATAGAAAAAAATTGTTATGTACATACGGGCTTTCTTTATTTGTGCTATAAGACCTTGCTTTTTTCTAAATTCCATGACTTAAGGTCTACCGGAAGCCATAAAGGTTTTGATTTCCCTGCACAAATACTGTTTTCGTTGAGTTATAAGTTTGATTTTTTTCACAGCTGCAGTACATAAGATACACCTATTCGCTCTATAAGAAAGGGGACAAGACAAACAGACAAATAGACGGATAAAAAATGAATCATATAAGCGTTCTACCTTTTCTTTTGAGTTACGGAATCCTTGAAAAATGGCTCTACATATTCTGGCGAAGCTGTCATTTTAATGAAATTTTTTAAATTCTTAATCTTTCAAAGTATAAATTGTTGGATAGTTATTCAAAAAACGGGTTAAATAAAATTAAACCACATTTACCGCACCCGATATTTTCACTGATACAAAAAAAGCTATGAGTTCATTAAACTTAGATAGATCGTGTTAAAAAAACTTGAAAACATATCTTTATGCTATTTAATAAAGATTAAGAAATAATGCCATATTCTAATATGAGTTGAAATTGATTTCTATTAATTTTGGATACAATAATGTAATAGACAGGACATAATTGTATTCATCAGCTTTCAATGCGCTTATATTTAATGAGATTTGATAACGTTGCGTGGTCTAGTAAATATCTACTATCTACACTTAAATACTAAATACTATCTACACATGAGCCAGACATATTTGTAATTATTGGTGCTCGCTTAGTGGTCAAAATTCGATCATAGTTCGTTAAATTTTCAGTTCAAATATTTCGAAGTTGCGTACTAATAACATAAGGTTTTTTTATTATTTAATGGATTTTTTTGCACTATTAAAAATTAGCATTCTGTGTGAGATCTTATACTCTTCCTTCCATCCAATTTTTGTAAAAATGTCTACATTTTTTTGCTTCACGTATTAATATATACAAAACCATATACTGTAAGGCGCCAATTACACTAATAAATTTACATATCAAATTGATATAAAACCACTCTGTAACCCGGAAACAATTACTTACTTAACCTTTAAGTATTGTAAATAAGACACTAACAGTACATTCGTTCAGGTGTAGTGCAATGACAAAAAAAACATATAAATATTTACGAAATCTAAGAGTCAAACTTATAAGTGTAATAATACTCGCCTTGAAGGTTTCAAAGCTTTTCTTATTGCGCGTAAATTTTAATATAATTCAACTCAAATAAATGTTTTGCATCGCTTTTATATTTAGGTATTAATTGATGCCCGCCCGCGACTTCATCTGTGAACAAGTAAAATAAAAGACGCCTATTTTTTTAATTATATTTTAATGGAAATATAATCTTACATTACATTTTAATACATTACCAATATAAGTTTTAGTTAATGATGAAATCAATGAAAATATATAGATGGGTAGCTACGGCGATCAGTAAGTGTTTTGCAGGTTCATCAAAATATATAAAAAATCTTTGGCTTTGTCAAATTTATTGTGTGATGCGTTCTAGCTACTTGATGTCAGCTTACCTATTATTTTAAAATTCTAATTTCCTAACTTTGTGTACAACTCTATAAAATATCATGATAATAAAAATACCTATGTAGGGGAAAGAAATTATGATTATTCATTTTAATAATTTATTTAACTGAAAATAGCATCAAATTTATTGACTGTTAATATATTTCAAGTAAAACTTTGAATATATTTTAACAACTTCCTTGGGATGAAATAGAAAACCAATAAACTTTTTATTATCCGCCAATCGGAAACGTAGCGCCGTAGTGCAATTTATCTCACTTATAACTCCATATAACAAGCTTTTATTCTGTTTATAATGATGTACAGTGCGGGTTTGTGTTGGAAAAAATAGAAATAATAAAGCAAAATTAAGTAAATGAAATCGCGATAATTTATTTACACATCACAGTGCTACGATTTCGTTGGTGTTCATAGCGAACAACGAACTCGCTCATATTTATATGTATAAATATATGCAATTGGTTATTCTAGTATATTATAATACGAATTACTTATTAGCCGTCCCGCCACAAAAGTCCCAGTCCACCTATAGGTGGTAGTAGCTGGTACTTCGGTCGTGATAAACTTTGTGAATCTCCTAAGCCATTTGATTGGTTAAAGAATTACCGTTCGCCTAATCAACGTCCCCCAAGAAGGGGCTCAGTAAGTATCTATCAAGTTTAACTACCAAATTATATATAAATTTACTATTTTGTCAGTTTTTATTACAAAAAAAGGGGAAATAGAACAATTAAATCTTTGAATTTTTTAAAGCAAGTCTACAATTTGTTCTCGATATTGTATGAACTGTTATTATTAATATAATTTTCTGTCTGTATTTGTTTTAAGCATATTACTATACTATTTTTAGTTATATTCGTTTACTATTTATATATTATCTTATTTTATATTACTTCTAAGTATCATAGTACAAGTCATATTTATATCATTACATGTTTTATTATAATAAGTTATTATAATTCATTAATAAATGTTCGTAAATCATTTCAAGGATTGATCAGAATTTTTACCAGCATCTGCGTTATGAAAATTTAGATACAGAAATACCCTTGGAGTTAATAAATATATTTACTCTTTATTACTAAACAAAATATATATTTTAAAATGATAATAATTATAAAAATATGTTGTAATTTCGTAAACAATTACTTTTATTTCGAATTAAGTTCTAATATGTACGAAGATAGCACTTGAATGAAATATTAGTATACTTTTATAAGAATTTATGTGCCTATAGGTATTAGTTTATCTACTTCTTCGTTGTTTTCATTTAAACTGAAAAAATGCAATTATAATTGGATACTGATAAGCAATAATGTGTCAACCCACAAAAAGTTAATTTCGGAGATATTGATGTATTTTGATACTGCATTACCTATTTACCATTATTCAATAAAAATACATATAAACCAAAAGGGAAAGAAAAAAGTTTCTTAATTAATTGTTTCGAATTTCAATGTCGTTCCATATTTTGTAATTTATACATTTCATATATTTAAAAAACTTTTTTTTAGATAATATATTAAATATATCAACCTGCTTTTAATTCATTATACCTTTTATCAAAAAATAAACGAAAATATGGATAAATATTCATTTTTTTAAGAATGAGTTTATCATCTTTAAACGCCATTTTCTCAAAATTAAGTTCGTGTGGCTTAACAGAGTATTGCTTATCAGCATCCAATTAAGAAATGTTTTAAAATATACATATAATGAAGTTGTAAAATTACGTTTGGAAGCAACATTATAGTAGTGACTACTATAATGTTAATTTGTACACGTTCATACCTATCGTATGTATATATACCATCATCAACAGTTTCGTCTTTACCCTAATTATTCGCAGGGCTGTAGTACAGGCATACAGATTTGCGTAGAGCACTAGTGTAGAGTTACATGCCCCTTAGGCTATTAGAGACACCGAAATACCTATAGCCTATATTTTGTACCAGATTAATCAATGTCAAACAACATAGGTATTGTTTGCTCAGAATTACGCATAATTAACTAAACCTATAATATATTAAACGCATAACATAATAATCACAAGAATTTCTAAATTATGAGGGTCTTCCTTTTCTTGCAATCGTAATTTTTAGATTTCTAACTTCATCTGCCCATGTGGTGTATAAATCTTTGGGTTCCAGTCTCTACTAAAGATATGTAGAAGAAGACAGTATCTGTCCTATTTAATAAATCAGTTATTAACGATTAAATCAACTCAAGGCATTTGAACATTGAGTAATATCGTTAACTCTTATTTTAATCAACTGACTTCTACATAAGTAGAAGGTTTTCAATTCGAATTCGTTTTTTTTATGTTTGTTACCTCAGAACTCCGACTTTTCTCCATCGATTCTGAAAAGTCTTTCTTTTTCTATTTGAAGAAACTTTCAGTTTGTTCATATAACCAAACTTCT
This sequence comes from Hypolimnas misippus, assembly GCA_037950945.1. Taxonomy (NCBI): domain Eukaryota; kingdom Metazoa; phylum Arthropoda; class Insecta; order Lepidoptera; family Nymphalidae; genus Hypolimnas; species Hypolimnas misippus. The sequence goes on from JBBEEQ010000001.1 coordinate 14,836,239, forward strand.
GAATCTATTTTGATTGATCAATAGCGCTTTAGTAGTTTGGTTTTTAAATCAAAATATTTGAATAAGTATGTCATCTAAGTTAACGGAATACCATATTTTGCTTGTAAAGTTAGTGTGTGTGTGTGTGTTTTTTTTAAGTCTTAATTATCATATTACTTAGAAGCGTAATGTATACAGAAGGGTTAATAAAAATAGAGTTACTATTTTAATTAACCCTAAATTTTATTTTATTATGAGATTGATTTCAATCATTGCGTGATCCTTTTTCTCACGTTTACTTTAATTTACGTTTTGATTACGTACTAAGATTCGATGATATACAAAAATATTGATTATTTGGATTTCATTATATTAAATCATGTTTTTGCATCAGGATTCCTGGGCCAGAGCAGGAGCCGTACCACTATCTATGCTACGTTATGCTATGTACTGGGTACGTTAGACAAATAATTAAAAAGAATAGATCCAAATACTTTTTAAAGTAAATAATTCCTGTTATGTAGGTAACACCTGTAGTAGAAAAATATGTATAAAAATATAATTTATTATTATCATTTTTATATTTTTGTATATGCTTTAGCATAATAAAAAGAATCAATAATAACAATTAATATACATAATTGATTTTTAATTTAATAGATATGATAAAGTAACTATTAAGCTACTTCAGATATTAATTTTTTTTCTTTAATGTATCTAATAATTAATAAAATTAATATAATTATTAGATATTTTAAAGAAGAATTATAAATAGTAATTTTGATTCTTGCTTTAAAATTACATTTCGTACTTATTATCCTAGTATATTTGTATAGTTTTAGGTACGTAACAAAACTTTGAAATATGTGTAACCATTTAAACCCATATTATTAAATGATTAGAGATGAAATTAAAACTTGGAGTTGCGATAGTTTTTGCGAATTATTCTATTAAGATGTATTAAATTTGACAACATAAAATAATAACACTAACGATTAAAACATTTTTGATTAAAACAATAAAAAGCGAGTAAAACTAAAATGATATTTTATAGACTAAATATTAAAATAAACATGTATACTATGTTGGACTGAGACTCATCAACTTTTAACGCACGGCACGACACTTTTTACTAGGTAATAATCATTTATATATTTTTAATTAATTGTATCACTCTCACTAGTGTTACTTTACATCATTTATTGAATTATTGACATAAGTTATATTTTTTCGGATTAACAAAAATGCACAAGTTGTTGGATTGTATTTTTGGAACGTATTTTTGGAATGTAAACTTACTACTTACTACTTAAGTAGTACTAATTAGTACTTACTAATTCATTTATCTTAATAAATAATAATCAGACAATCTATGCACAATTCAAATACAATTTTAAAATTAATTTTAAAATATATGAACAATGAAGGTAATGAAGTTATAAGTCTGTTCTTTCTTTGCCACTTCATGCGTTCCCCAAAGTTCGAATTTAGGACCTTTTTTATTTTTAATGTTCATCGTTCATGTTGTTAACCTTTTCCCATTATAGTAAATGCATAGCTTACGTTGAAGGTTTAAAAAAATCCACCGCATTTTAAATGTCTCGAACTGTGATTTGATTTTACCAAGACCTTAAAGTTAATCAGGATTGGTGCATGATAATTTGATGAAACTTAATTCTGAAAAATTTTACAGCATTACCTTTTTAAAGGAACAAAGATCCCGTCACCTAAAGTTTTTTCCGTTAAATGTTACATCACTAAAATAAACCGACACCTTAAAAATAGTAATGGTAATAATAATAGAACAGTTTTGATAAAGAATCAAGAAGTTAAATTAATTAATCGAATACTTAGATAAAATATGCAAATTTTGTTATGCACGAAAGTATATAAAAGCACGCTCTACAGCGGATACACCTCCATTATATAAACATATGAGATTTAAATATTTTTAGGGAGTCTGTTTAAAAACATGTCACTTAATTATTATTATAAACGTAGCAGTTTTAAAAAACAGTTAATAAATACTGATTAGTTAGTTTTTCGGGGGGAAAGAATGATAATTAAATATACGACCCAATAATAGTTTATTATTTTCTCTTTCGAAAGATCGACGTTTAATTTTTTTTTTTTTTTTTGGGGTACTATAACTAGTGCCAACTTTAGGGAGGGGCAACCCGGGCGGCCGCTTGAAACGTTGTAGATTACAGAGCGCCGCACGCGCCGACTTAACTTCACTATTTTATTTCATTTTAATAAATGTATCTATAAATCTAAAGTAAAAAACAGTCCTAGATATTATCATTTACAAAACTTATTAGTGAATATGAGTATTCATACACTAAATATCATTTTGTTGTATGTCGTATCTCTCACTTATTAATGTAGAAGACGAGAGAGACACAACGAACAAAATGCGTGAAATGGTAAATCATATTATAGTACAGTCATTTGGTGCTCGAGCAGCCTACTGCTTGCAAAAATCTTTCCAGATAATCCCTAGATAACCTGAAAAGTTTTTTGGGAGTATTGAAAATTGATAATCTCATAGATTTTGACATTATCTTTTCTACTGCGCCACCTCGTGTCTTATTCAGACACCCCACCACATTGGAAAAATGGCGCCCGAAAACAATTGAATGATAATATCTTTTTATTGACTCATTCTTCGATGAAAATAGTAATGTAATAAATTAAAGTAGAGAACGTTTCATGTAATTTATGTTAACATTTTTTTTGGTCAAATGAAAATTCTATTCTATTAGATCTCCTCTCCTCCTACAATTTTATTTTATTTACTGACACATCTATGAAAGTACTTCTGTACTATAACACCTATATTTGCTAGTAAATGGTTTCACCTCGTGGATGGAATTTGGTCTCCTAACAGTCGCCAGGCCAACCGGTGGAGACCTTAGGGCTTCCTTCCACCTTTTCATCAGAGACCTTTGGGCTGGAGCCCTGATGACTCTGATCCTCTCAATTTGATGCCCACTTGGACGCTCTTAATTGTCCGGAAGCGGGCGCTACTTCAAGCAAGCAACACTTTTGCAAGCACCTCGGCCTGGAGCTCCCAGAGCGGACCACATACGAAAATTGTCGCTGCCGTCCACACCGTACGGTAGCCCCGTATCGCTGTCATCGCTATGATTATTTGAGGATCTTGTTTGGTGCGTTGACGAATATGGGTGCGCCGTACAGCGCCATACTCCGTACAATACCGGAGTATAAATGCTGTCAACGTGAGCCTACCCCTCCACATTAGGCAATAGCCTACCTAACGCAGTTTTGACGAGCCACAAGTTGAAAAAATGCAAAACAAATTCCGTCCATCCCGGATCAGGCCCAGGTGTATCATTTAGACCTGAACAGCTACTTTAATACTCTGGAAGACAAAACACGCCCCTCGGTGTAACTTCGGCGTGTGCTATGAAATAAGAGGGCCTCAGTTTTGGAGACTGGGTCGCTCAGACTCAGTATGCCAATCCGGTCAATTACCAGTGACGTTTCGACTGTAACTGTCCTGCTATCGAACTCTGTGGAACTTTCTAAAACCTTACGGAACTCTGTGATACATAAATGCCTTCATCGCCGTCTCAAGTTAAAGGCGTTCGATATATCGAGCGAATTGGCATGGAGTACATTACCTTCAGCCTTCGTGGATAGAGACCTTAGGTTGTCCACAAAAAAAACATATAAATAACTCGACGAAGTATCCTGAAAACAAAATCAATCAACAATCTATCTACCTACAAATTGATTTTATATTAAAGAGTCGCTGTTGTTCTCAACTTCGCTAGCGTTAAGTCAGATTTTATTATGTCGGACGACTATCTAACACATATTTTTCTGCCCACAGTACCACAGTGCACCACCTACTGGAATTATACTATGTCTATAATTTTCTTATTATCTTAATCGGATGATACATCAACACATACGATATGACCAAACAAACGACAATATTCTTATATTTTAGAAATTTAGATTATACTTGATATAATACATATAAAGTTTTATAAAAAAGTATCTTCATACATTTCATTCTATCTACATTAATTCTACACATAAAACTTGCTCTTAAAATTTTATCAAAATACTAGTTTTGTAAATCGTGTATTACGACATCTGCGAATATTGCCGTATGTATTAAATAAACTGAAACGATAGTTGGAAATGTTGTTACAAATTCCACAATTCCAAGTAACTAAGGCTTAGTTTATTATTTAATATTTAGGGCTTAAGTTATTTCTAGCGAATACAGTCAATAGGGTGTTACGTCGAGTAGAATGGGGTGGGATGGGGTGGAAAGCTCCGCGCTAACTGTTGTAAACTGCTAACAGATGCCGCTGTACGCCGTTAAATCGCGCTATAGAGATTCCCGAACGGATTGTATATCACTTTCTGATTTCTCTGGGACAATCACAAAACGGCTTTCTAACCTTAGCTACTTAAAATTTTTGAAAGCGGGTTTAATAACCTGCGTTCGTAATATAAATATTCCTACAAATATGTTCTATACAATAAACTGACAAAGTTATATTGCAATTGAACGATATGATGTACAGCGGTATGCGTATAATAATAAATAATAAATAAATAACGCATCACACTCAACGGCCCCCATTAAGATCTCATGACCTTGTGTCGGGGGTCCGGAAACACTCACAACACTAACACAAACACCCAGACCACGACAAACATCCGTATGACCAATACACACGTTTGCCGTGAGCGGGGATGAAACCCGCGACCGTTAGCGCTTTAGTCAGTTGCAGTGACCATTGCGCCAAAGCGTCTGTCAAAGATAATAAGATACGAACAAACGGCTATCTATCTATTAATATAAAAATTCTGTTCGTTCGTCTCGCTAAAATTCGAGAATGGCCGGATAGATTAGCTAATTTTTATCTTGAAATATTTGTAGAAGTTTATGCAAGGTTTAAACGACAAACTTAAATAATATGTAAAGGAAAATATAAGAAACGACACTTTAATTTTCCAACATAAACTGTTTCTAGCTATGAAATATTTAATGTCTTTTCTAACTTGTTTATCAAATATTTATAGATGTGTTCAGAAATTTGTCTGCTTCATAGCTGTAGTATGAGGGCCGATGTCTTTGGTCTGTTTTGTTGGAATAAAAAACACAGTTGTAGAACTTAGACCATTAAGCATTTGGACACGTAACGTGTACAATTCTGCGTACAAAATTTTCCGCCAATTCGACGAAGGCGAGGTTGTCAATATATTGATATTACTGCATACATACTTAAAATCATTTTACATCATTACGAACACTCGTAAAAAGAAAACACCAACACTAGTAAATAATATACACACTAATATGTCAAATACGTTATGCATACAAGAATTGTATACTACAAACATAAAAATGATAACTTTTGTTTAATAGGTATGACACTATTTATATTTCTCAAAATATGTTATCGATATTGATATTACATTGGATAATTTTATATAAGAATTTATCGATATTTCTAGGATTTCTTTGGAAACTTTTTACATAATAAAATTATAAACTTATTTTGGCAATATACGTTTTTAAAAAGTATCTAAGAGTGTCCCAGAGTAACTATATGTGTATAAAATATTAAATAGCAAATTACAAAACAGATAAACCTGTTTTAATTGTTTTTTTTTTTTCATTAGTAGTTCACATGACAAAAAATAAAAAATAGAAAACTGTACAAGTCATGACCGCATAAATTGGTTTTATGATGGCAAGAGAGCTAATTGTGTTTTCACTTTGACATAATCACTGATACTGATGCTACCGGTACACTGATCGGTCGTACTGGCGCCGGTGTTGCAATAAAACCCGACATGATATTACCAAAATCGCTATGGCCGAGGAATTAAGCTGCTGCATGGATACCTATAATTTAGACTCCATTTTCGGCTAACACATTACTTTTTTAGATCCTCAGTTTAAAGTAGAACACGTGGCAAGGACCTAAAAAAAAGAAACTAACGCATTTGTAGGCTATAGTTTCTTAACAAGCGATTTAGAAACTAGATTAGAGTACAATTACAAGAACATGAATTAGTTTCTTTACTAATTAATTTAAATTAAATATAAGAATTAATAGTTGCTGTTTATTTGTCTAAAAGTCGAACTTTTCGATGATTTTGTCACGGAAGCTAAAATCATGACCGAAGGTTTTTTCGACCGCCGGTGGCCGAATCGGATGCGGATTCCGTCGGACATTAGTACATAATAACATAAACCTAATAATAAATGAAATGCGTACAGTGCCGATTTTGTGCGCTACAAACGTACGCTAAAACTAAGAATTTTATAAAAATAACTGGTTAAGTGCGAGTAGGACTCGCGCACCCAGGGTTCCGTACAAACTTATAGAAATCTATATAAGACTAACCCATCTACGCCATTTGTGGTCTTCATCATCAGTTCCAACATAAGTTACTATCAAAAATACCTAAATTGGTATACGCTTGACTATAATATTTGAGGAGTTCCCTCAATTTCTCCAGGATCCCATCATCTGATCCTGACCTGAAGACAATGGGACCACCTTGGAAGTATACCTTTTCAAACAAAAAAAAAATTTTGAAAATCGGTACCCAAATGGCGGCGTAATCGGCGAACAAACATAAAAAAAAATTAAATACAAGGTCGAATTGAAAACACTCCTTTTTAGAAGTCGCTTAAATATAATCAAATATTATGTAAATATGGATCACGTCCCAAAAACTATTTTGAACTATATTAACTACTTAGGAGCACTTTAATTTAAAACACGATCATGGATGCAATCCATGCAAAACACAAAATTTTATTTTAAGTACTAATACACCTTATACTTTCAAAAAAAAAGTTATAGCGCGATTCAGGATACACCTAGCGCCATCATTTGACAATTTCAATGAACTAACTTGTTGACTGACATAAACAACATAATTATATTATACTTTATTCTCGTTTTATATTTATTTATACTACTACACTCCACTACCCCTGCACTACGTTCGTAAAATATTTAGATTTACATTATCAATCAAAATATCGAAATATGTATTAGTGTTGCCAAGACGAAAATAATTAGTCCTTAATTCGAACAAAACTAATTGTTTATCTATAAATAACTAATTATATTACTAATAACCAGAAGACTTATATGTGTAGATAAATAAGTAAATTAAATAACTCGATCTGTTTGAATTTAATTTTAAAATTTTCGTACTAAGTCAACACGAGTACTTAAATCAAATCGCGTGAAGCTCTTATATTGAATGTTAATTACGTAATGACGTTATAAATCGACGATAAAACTTTTAAATGAAAAGTTTATTTTATAATTTTTAGCGCGTTTAAATAATAATTAAAATAAAAATTTTTATTAATCGAGCAGAATTATATCACAGTTAATGTCATAATGTTGTAATAGATGGCATTAGCTGTACGCTGCATCGCGCTATCATTTTGTTAGCTGCGATATATAGATTGCATTGCGTTGTTAATAAAGGTTTGCTGCTTTTTAATGTATGTTTGTATCAATACGAAAGTATTGATACAAATTTCTTCTCAGTGTTTGTAAAATTGTTTTTTTGACCATGGTCAACTTCTATGTTAATTTGTTACAAGTACATATAATTTTAATTCTAAGATTAATATATTTTCCGCTTGAACAATTTACAACTTGATACATTTACGCGTTTCTGAGAAAAAGGTTGAAAGACAGACGTACAGACTGACAGACACACGAACAGAAATTTACAGTTTTCGGATTTTTTCCTTTATGTATACTAAAGAACCTTGCTCCTGGCCAAATTTCATAATGCTTGGTCAATGGGAAGTACCCTATAGGTTTTGATTCCCTTGCGAAAACGTTAAAAACGCTATCATACTTAAAATATGTAATATAAATGACCGTATCTTTTGATTGCGTTAACTTAGAAGTTTGATTTTTTCACAGCTCTTAGTAATTACAACTCTGAGTACTTGACGTTGATAAAAATTTGTTACCTTCACGCGTTTCTGAGAAAAAGGTTGAAAGACAAACTTACAAACAGACAAACATACATACAAAAATTTACAGTTTTCAGATTTTTTCCTTTATTTGTACCATAAGATCTTACTTCTTGCCAAATTTCATCGTGCTAGGTCAATGGGAAGTACCCTATAGGTTTTGATTCCCTTGCGAAAACGCTAAAATGGTCAAAATATACGACATATTTTCCATTATCTTTTGATTGCGTTGACTTAGAACTTTAATATTTTCACGGCCGCATGTCATCGTAGACTTGAGTATATGATATTAATTTCAACATGATACGTCTATGCATTTCTGAGAAAAAAGGGTTGACATCCCGACAGACAGATAGACAGACAGACAGACAGACAGACAGACAGACAGACAGACAGACAGACAGACAGACAGACAGACGGACAACAAAGTGATCCTATAAGGGTTCCGTTTTTCCTTTTAAGGTACGGAACCCTAAAAATAGGTTTTTGTATAAATTAAGATTAAGAATTAAATCAAATATATTAAATTTGGTCAACTTTAATTTATTACATAGCTATGTTTATCATAAAACAAGTAGGAAAAAAGATATTGTCAAAACATTGTTTTTACACATCATTATTCTAAAATGGCGGGGTGATCAGCATGAAACGATGTGGCAAAGTGACTACTTTATTATAAATGACTATTCATATTTCATATATTTTGAGTCCAAAATTCATTCCTGTAGAACGTATGATAGATACATAGATTATCTAACGGTAATTTCATGTCATACTATGCTTTTTTGGACTTCTTTTAGTTTGAAACAATAGTTCTAAGTCCAATTTTTGCATTAAAATTATTTATCCAACGGTTTTTAAATATATTTTATTCATATCTGATAGCAATGTGTTTTAAAATAGCTGTACTATTTTCCGCTGCTGGGTTAAAAATTCTGAAGCGTTGGTTGTTTCACATTAGGTATTAGGAAGTTCAACCCACACCTGGCTTGCGACTACAAATCATGTCAAAAACGAACAGCAAAATATCGGTAATCGGATCTGTTCCAGTTCGATGAGGTGAAACTGGGCTTTCCTTTTCCCATTTTATTCTTCCCGGTATCTTGGTCAATCAGGTTCTGGTGCATCAGCGCCACATAACATTTTGTTGTTTAAATAAGCATCCAAGGGTAAATAGGTAGTAGAAAAATACTTTTAAACATGAAACTACTATATTTACCCAAAATATGGCATATAGAAATATGCTGACTCGAGTTTTTTAGTGGAGTGCTGTAAGACCAAAAAATAACTGGTCAAGTGCGAGTAGGACTCGCGCACCGAGGGTTCCGTACCAATTTGTAGAAATATATATAAGACCAATCCACCTATGCTTCGAAAATATAACTATGTAAATGGTGTTTTTACTTATAGCCAAAGTGCACATTTGCGAAAAAAAATAGTCATCAAAGGGCACACCAACCGATGCGACGTCACAGCCCTCCATAAACTCAAACAAGTAAACTAAAAAGTAAAAAATAAATATTTTCTACCACATTTTGAAGTCGGTGCCAGGTAAAACATTTGAAGTCGGCGCCATGTAAAACCTCTAACGTGGTATTTACTGGTACCGTTTTCAAAATGTTGTAGTAAACATTTATTTTATGCATCTTAGTTCATTTGTATATCTTAGGTTCGTTTTTGGAGTCGGTTTAATTTTTAAAAAAAAAAGTTTTCACACTTTTGAGTTACGAAAATAGTAAGATTAACTGATTTACCTAAGTCACAATAGCCTAATGCCAACTGTTCATTGCCGTCAACAATATATATCTTTTCCCGATGCAAGGCTGTTAATTATTAAGCAGTTCTCCTGGTGTTGCATCATCAGCTCCACTTCACCATATGCATTGTAACGAGCGTAAATTGTTTAGCATTTTTATCCAAATAAACGAATCGCAAGTCGTGAAATACTTGTTATCGAGTAGTTTTGGTGACCATCTGTGGTCTTCATCGTCAGTTCCATTTAAATATAATCAAATATTATGTACATATGATCACGTCCCAAAAACTATTTTGAAACTACTTAGGAGCACTTTAATTTAAAACAAAATCATGGGTGCAACCCATGGAAACATAAAATTTTATATTAAGTACTAAAACACCTTATACTTTCAAAAAAGCAAAGTTATAGCGCGACTGAGGATACACCCAGCGCCATCTCTTGACAATTTCAATGAACTAACTTGTTGACTTTGACATTAACAACATAATTATATTATATTTTATTCTCGTTTTATTATTATTTATATTCTACTACACTCCACTACCCCTGCACTACGTTCGTAAAATATTTAGATTTACATGGTCAATCAAAATATCAAAATATACATTAGTGTTGCCAAGTCGAAAATAAGTAGTCCTTAATTCGAACAAAACTAATTGTTTATTTATAAATAACTAATTATATTACTAATATGAATTACTCAGAACACTTATATGTGTAGATAAAGAAGTAAATTAAATGACTCGATCTGTTCGAATTTAATTTTAAAATTTTCGTACTAAGTCAATACGAGTACTTAAATCAAATCGCGTGAAGCTCTTATATTAAATGTTAATTACGCAATGACGTTATAAATCCACGATAAAACTTTTAAATGAAAAGTTTATTTTATTATTTTTAGCGCGTTTAAATAATAATTTAAAATGAAATGATCAAGCAATTATATCACAGTTAATGTCATAATGTTGTAATAGATGGAATTAGCTGTACGCTACATCGCGCTATCATTTTGTTAGCTGCGATATATAGATTGCATTGCGTTGTTTATAAAAGTTTGCTGCTTTTAAATGTTTTCGTATTGATACAAATTTCTCCTCGGTGTTTGTAAAATTGTTTTTTTGACCATGGTGAAGTTCTATGTTAATTTGTTATAAGTACATATAATTTTAATTCTAATATATTTTCCGCTTGATCAATTTACAACTTGATACATTTACGCGTTTCTGAGAAAAAGGTTGAAAGACAGACGTACAGACTGACAGACACACGAACAGAAATTTACAGTTTTCGGATTTTTTCCTTTATGTATACTAAAGGACCTTGCTCCTGGCCAAATTTCATAATGCTTGGTCAATGGGAAGTACCCTATAGGTTTTGATTCCCTTGCGAAAACGTTAAAAACGCTATCATACTTAAAATATGTGATATAAATGACCGTATCTTTTGATTGCGTTAACTTAGAAGTTTGATTTTTTCACAGCTCTTAGTAATTACAACTCTGAGTACTTGACGTTGATAAAAATTTGTTACCTTCACGCGTTTCTGAGAAAAAGGTTGAAAGACAAACTTACAAACAGACAAACATACATACAAAAATTTACAGTTTTCAGATTTTTTCCTTTATTTGTACCATAAGATCTTACTTCTTGACTAATTTCATCGTGCTAAGTCAATGGGAAGTACCCTATAGGTTTTGATTCCCTTGCGAAAACGCTAAAATGGTCAAAATATACGACATATTTTCCATTATCTTTTGATTGCGTTGACTTAGAACTTTAATATTTTCACGGCCGCATGTCGTCGTAGACTTGAGTATATGATATTAATTTCAACATGATACGTCCATGCATTTCTGAGAAAAAAGGGTTGACATCCCGACAGACAGACAGACAGACAGACAGACAGACAGACAGACAGACAGACGGACAACAAAGTGATCCTATAAGGGTTCCGTTTTTCCTTTTAAGGTACGGAACCCTAAAAATGATTTAAAAATGCGATAAATATAATTTTTTTTAGCGAAGATTTCATTTTCATATGTAACTAGTTAATGTCCGCTTCGTCAACGCAGGATTATTATTTCGAGTAGCTAATTTTCTTCGGAATATCTGATTGACGTAATAAATACACATAAATACAGCAGTAATAATCGATTACAAAAAAAAATATTTATTGAATAGCAATATTGCGTTCCCCATATCTAGTGAATGCAAATAATTTTGTTTCAAGATATTATTAGAAGATTATTTCTTTTCAACTTGCTAGATATAAATATAATTTAGAGTATAACACTCATGGTTCAGGTAGCTTTCATCAATTTCGGAGAAAACCTCAACAAACAAGCTTACTAACAAACATTTACCTACTAATAATCGCATTATAGATTTATTTACTACTTTAGTTTATTTTAAGTTATCGTTACAATATGAGGGTCAATTAATTTTTGTGTCGGTAATGTCTATATAAATTAAAATCCATGTACTGAAACCATTTAATGTAATTTTTATATGGCTGATTTTGACATAACATCTCTTTTAGTATTACTCTAATTTTTCTTGTAAACATCAAGTCAATCAAAACGACTAGAAAAAACTCGATACCCTATTTCAAACAGTGTCCAAAGTCCATTTGTGTTTTTAGGCTAAAAATTAGTGGACACGCGCTGCCATTTGATCGAAGTTAATATTAAGTGCCGAATTCTGCCTATTTTGAATGGGGGTAAATCGTCATAAATGACGGATTGCCCCAATTAATTGCCTCGGTAAATTTTATTGTATTATTTTTTATAGTTAAACGATAACATCTTCTTTAATTCATGAGTATTTTTGAAAAATGTAAAGATTCTTACATAAACATTAATAAATTAAAAAAATATATTTACCTGAAACTGTTTTCCTCCTCTTTCTAAAAAGCTTTTTAAAAAATACTATTTACTTATCCTTACCCTGAAGAGAGCTAAATTAAATATAATATTATGACTAAAATTAAAAGCCTGATTGAATAAAGTTTATTTTGAATTTGAATACCTACATACATAGATATTTTGATTTTATTAAATTTGAAAAAAATATCAATTTCTATTGTATTTTTATAAATTTGTTTAAACCAAAAATGTATAGTAGATTATTATTGAACGTATTTTGAAGTTTACCTAATTAGTTTTAATTTTTGTTTCTTTCTACTAGCCGTTTTGAAAATATGTTTGCATACATTTTTTACCTTAAATTTTATGAAAAACTTACAAAAATATTACAATTTTAATTAATGTTTATTTAATAGCTTTAAAATATAAACCTAATAATAAATCTATCTTGGTTGGTGACTGGCCTTAATTTTTTTAATTTGCTTATAAACTTAATCGTATGTAGAAAGCAAAAAAGAAAAGTAAAATACAGAAGACCTAATAATACCATTTATCGCTTGTCGCTTAGTGCGTCTTCTTCGTTCTACAGTAATAAACAAGAAATACGACAAGCGACAGAATCAATTTCAACAAGACAAGTTTTTTAAAAGTTACACTAAATTCATTTGTTCTTTAGATTTATAAGGATAGTTATTAAAAGTATGGCTTTCCATAATTAAAGTAATTAAAGTAAATAGTAAAGTTAAGTCTGCGCGTGCGGCACTATGCTAGCCTTAACGCCCCGGGTGGCCGCCCGGGTTGCTTCATTCTTGGGCTGGTTATAATCCTAGGTATTCCCACCAGTCCTCTTGGAATCAGCTAATTCACATGAAAAGACCAAGTCATAGCCACTCCTCTCCTTTTCACAGTTTCGGATACACTAATACCTATACCTAAGCGAATCGCATAAGCCTCATTCATTCCAACTGTGCCTCTGGTTTGTCGTTATCAGTATGCGACGTACTTCTTACTCCCTGACGGGTTGTGGGCACCGCCGGCTATGGCAGTACCTCGCTAACTCTCAACTTTGACTACATTTATTTCTTGGTGTAATCACAACGTGACACTAGGGTCGCGAAGGTATTTCTGTATTCCCAAATTCTTCTTTTTTTCGTATATAATGTGATTCGGCTTTTGTTTTTCTAGTCGTAAGTGCCTTACTTCTGAGTTGTACAGATCAAATTTAATGATCTATATCTCAATGCCGTAAAAATGAACATCAACTGTTACTGGATAATGTCACCTTTTTTAAAATTTCGACTGCAAATGAAATTATATGTCGACTGCAAGATCGTTCGTATTTTTAAATGTATTGAAAAAGGTAACCGTAGAGCTTTTCGATTTTGCTATTTTTTGTACGAAATAGTAACGAATTATCGACCAATTTTAATTAATATGTATTAAATATATTATTTAGTAAATTCGACATTAGGTACCGTGAGTGGAGGGAAGATCGAACGGTTTTTTTAAGAGATAGCTAGTGTTGAGTTTGAAACCTTTTAGAACAAATTGTTTTGTTCGTACAAAAATAATATTTTTATGAGCAAATAACAAAAAGTATAATTTTCTACAATATTGATAACGACCTGTTCAATGTGTTCTAAAGCAGAAGAAAAATTTTGTAAAATGTTGAGTCGATGAGAAAAACTCAGGAGAAAGATAGAAGGGTGACGGGAAAAGATTCAAATATTTTCTGAAATCTTTCAGATGAGACTTAGAATTCTTGAATGTCACTAAGCTAATTGCTTATAGTACCCGTATAACTCTTATATGACTTTAGCGTCTAAATACCTTCAGGAAATGAAGATATTACAAACTATTTATTTTTAGTATTTATATCTTATCCCATCGGGAGAAGCAGAAAGGAGAGCTTCTCAAAACAACAACAAAAAATCAAACATCATCACGAGGAGAAATAATTATAAGGAAAGATCAAAAGGGTCAAAGGGTTTTAAAGGTTTGTGAACATATGAATTTTAATATGAATTTTGAAAACTGGTTACCTACGATCGAAATTTTTATATATTTATCTTACCCATCAAATTGATTTTGGGCAAAGATGAAAAGTTCTAATAAATCCTTAGACGCAAAATAGTCATATTTGGATGTATTAACAGAGTTTAGAACTAAAAGAAATGAGGTATTCCAAAAACGGAATTGTATCTACTATTGAATCAAAGATACAGGACAAGGGGTAACATGAAAGAACTTGAGTAACAATAGAAATACAAGCACGTACTCGAAGCGGCTAGTGGTGAGTAAGGTATTGGACACAAGAAAATGGCGGTCATACCAATGTTGCCAACTCTGCAAATAATAATATAATCAGTCGTTTCGGACGATATTTTATCTTGTCCCGTTTTTCATCTTCCTCCCACTCAGCCTACTTTTAAATTGAATCAATGTCCAACGAGCTTGAAAATGAAATAATGATAATGATTGATAGCATGTCGCTTGCGTTTAACGTCGTTCCATAGAAGTCGACTATATTTTAAACAGCAGAATCTATTAAGAAGGGTTAAGAAAATTTAAATGAATTCTTGCAGAAATGTCTTTGTTGGCGTTGGTAGCTCTTAGTCTATTATGAACCACGAATCTTCTTGTTTAAGTCGAGTAAGTTGGTATGCAAAATAGAACTTATATAGAGTATAATATAATTTTATTATATTTGCTAATATAACAAAATTAAATATTATCTTATTATCCGGTTGTTATGTTATTACATTTTAAAAAAATTATTAATTTTTGTTTAGTTTGTCTATGCACATGCGCTCGTGATGTTTTGTACAATGAATATTAAATACTAGAAAAGAAAAACATTTTAGGCCAATAGCATTATTATTTTTAGCAATGAAATTTTATAACTATAGCTTTGTTAAATTCATACTATTTGACGTTAAAATATATAGGTACCCATTTTCGACTTTGACAAACCCGTCAATTGATTTGTTGGCTCAAAGAAACTCTCACCTGTAATGCTTAGTCGTTAACTGGTTGCTAGGCAACGTCATCGTCCAAAGTAATCATTATTCATGATGCCAAATTTATATTAATTCGAGCTTATAAATATGTCTATATTTATATTATATTATTTTAAGTACAAAATAAGATTATTCTTTTATTTTAATTATTCGCATTGGCAAAAATGTTTACCTAAGCGTTCATTATTAATTATTTGATGATGTTTAAAAGCGAGACAATATTTGTGATATTAATAACCAAAACATTAATGTCTATGGTTTAGAACAGGTGGCCTTTTCTTAGCGTTTCCTTTGCCCATGACCTCTGACAATGCAAATAAAAATGTTAAAAATGTCTACGGTTGACGCCTTGACGCTAGTTGATGAATTTTGTTACGAATTTTACGAGATTGACATAAAAACTTGATATTGTACAAGTGATGTAATTAAACTCTTAATTCAATTAGATATTTTTTATTTCGAATGTCTTGCTTCGAGATAATTTTTTGCGCTAACTTTTACTCACGGAACAGTTGTATAGTGCGTCTATTATCATTTTACATGTGCGTGAAAGAAATGTCAGAACTTAAAGAGTAGATGTACGTAGAATTGTAGCTGTTTTGACAATGTAATACCGGATGAATGTAAGCAGTATTATTCTTTGTATGAACACTTATGTGTGGCAAAGAGAACTAAAAAGCCGCGGTAATGTTACGGACAATTGCAGATTTGGTTTGCTAGGTTTTGACAGCCGGCAGGCTTGTCGTGAGTGATTTACGATTGGCTTCCTATAAAAATGAACAGTCGCAGTAGCGTAAATGAAACGAATTTGGTGAATTTCTCGGCGGAACTGTCCACGTTAAATCAGTTGGATGCAAAAGACGGATTGCTGAGTTTTCCCTTCGATCACATCTACGCATGTCATTCTCAAAGCTCAGACAGAAGGCAGCCTCTTCAGTTAGAAAAAGAAGTTGAAGTCTCGACGCACTGTGTCACGGTAGAAGAGAATAAAAGTATAAGTTCTTCTGAGCTCTCAAAGGTATCAGAACAACTTGCTGTGTCTGAGAATCAGAACAAAAAGTTGAAAGATCTTCTGATCTACCATTTGGATCTAATTCAGCAACAAAACGAACTCATTAGCAAACGAGATAAATTGTACCAAGCTCTAAAACAGGAAAATGATACAGTAAGTTTTTTAACTCTGGCTCAAAAAATTCAATTTTTTTAGAGCTTTATATATTATGCATGTTATGCTTTGTTTATATACAGATTGTATATTTAAAGGACTGGAAATATAATCATAGTTTAAGCTTCACATTGTATAGGAGATTTTAAATAAAAAAAACCTTATATCATATTGTAAAATCTAAATAAAATTAGTGCTTTTTTATAAGTAAAGCGCTTCTTAATATGCAGCATTATGACCTTTTGTATTTTTATATATAAGGTTCTAGATCACTATTAAGTTATGTATATTAATTGATTAAACATATTAATCATTTAAAAAATTTAAATAATTCTTAATCTTTGGTTGTAAAACCAAACAATCTGCTTTATTCCACTAGCGTCAAGGTTGTTAAGACCACAGTTTTATTTGCTAAAAGCTTGCTAACTGCTCCATTTTTAATGTTTCCTCTGTTATTGGACAGAAGTTAGAGGTAACTATAATTTATGGTAGATGTTTAATATTATTCCATATTATATTAAACATCGAATAAGCTTTCATACTTATATAAATTTGATAATCATGCGAAATCCTAAATTTTTATTAATTGTTTGACTAAATCACAATAATGAATGTGAGTGTTCTATATGCTTCATTAGCAAAATGAAGAAAAATCCAAAATTTAACAATGGTATTTATCAATTCTAAAGCATTTTGTAAAAATTGTTATACAGATGTAATGCCTTGCGACTGTTGTTATTTTTTAAATGACAAATTGCAAAGTTATGCAGTGCGTGTTTTTAATATATTTTTATCAAAATATTTCATAAACAAATTTGTTTTTTGTATGTTATAAACAAGGAAAGTTTTAAAACTGTTATAAATAATATTCGATTGGATGGTTGTACTTTTAAAATAATTTAAAGCAAATATGACTAAAAAGAATATTATAATAAAATTAACATCAAATAAACAATAACCTTGTTGCTAAGCATGGTAAATGAATATTTGCTAAAAATTAATACATGACAAATTCAATACTTTGTAGTCATGACCATCTCAGAGCACCAAGTATAATGAAAGACATTGCTTTGCGAATTTTAAAATGCTGCAAGCTTAAATAATATATATAAAATTGATTTTTACTATAATTTTGTAATTTTTTTATCACCATAAAAAAAGGGAGGAAGCTGCTTGCATGATAACATTTTAAAAATATTTTATAGACATGTTAAGACATTGCACTACTAGTAGGCTAGAAAACTGAAAAGTACTCAAAGGATGAAATATATTATTAATGAAACTTACAAGTAAATTCAATGTAAGTTTATTTATTTCATCCTACATAAATATAATATAATATTATTTACAACATCTCTCAACTAAACTGCTGGTTTAAAAGACTTTAGATTTTATATAAATTTGAAGAAAATATAATTCAAACAACCATTAGGTTTAATTTAGATTTATCTAGTTTAATATAAGCAATATTGTCTTTAGACCAGCATGCTATTAAATTGTTATAGGTTTAAAAAAATACAATTATATTTTTTAGGTCACTTAATTGTAGATTTTATAAATAATCTTTAGATTTAGATTAAAACAGCACATTATTATTATCTAGATTAAATGTAGCAATAAAAACTTTTTTATATGCTATAAACTTATTGAAATAAAAATAAAACACTTGAAACAAAATGTACAAGTATTATTTTTATTTATCTCTTTTTTATTTATATATATTTATTTATTATCCAAGTATTAATATATATTCACCTTTCTATATAACTACACCTTTTTTTATTTATTTTGGACTTGCGATTGTCTAATACATAATACGAAGATGGGGATTGAATAGATACAAAATTGTTTTTTTATTATATATTATTATTTTCACCGGTAGATATATTATAAGCTGTCTTTACGTATTATTCCAGCTTAAAGCAAAATTAATTCGAATGGACAGAAGAGTAGGATTGAGTCAACGGCACACTGTCAATCCTCCTCTATACACGCCTACATCGACAATAACATCAGGTATTCTTAAGAACGAACCAGGTGCATCACACGTAAGTTGATCAATTGTATATTTCAGCTACCATATGTTCCTTTCTCATATTTAAATATACTAAAAAAAAAAAAACTAAAACTGAAAGTTAGTTAAAATTACACCTTAATAAATAAAAAATAGTGACAGTAGTTCACATTTTGAAATCTTAATTACATTGTATAATTATGCTATAAAACTCACAATGTTAAAATTTGGTGAAAATGTTAATTTATACTCAAAAGTTGCTTGATTAAAGTGATTTCGTAATTCCACGTGATAAAAACAAATGAAATATAAATACAAATAGTTATTGTTTTTATTCATCTAAAAGTTTTATTTATTTAACTAATAATTTTAAAAAGAAAACATTTAGATACTTATATATTAATCAAGAATGATAAGGAGCTAGTTGTGTTATTATATAGATTTTTTTAAAATTTCATCATGAAATAACTTAAAACAGTTTTTGTTTTTTTTTCATAATATGAAAAAGGTTTTTTAGGATACTAAATGAAAATACAATTATTAAAATTATTATTCCTGGCTTACACCAAGTTTCAATTATGTTAATTTAAGACTTTTTTTAATTCTTTCTTTTTTATTATTTTTAAACCTACCCTGGTCCATTTCCTGTAGCCGATACTGGCTCTGTGCATATCCTTCCTTTATGTTGTTAATTAAATTCATTTTCAGATTATGTTAAATAGCTTTACAGAACTGCTTTTACCAGATAAAGGAAATTCATTTGTTTTTGATAAAAATAAACCTTTTGGACAGGGTACTTTCGGGATTGCAAGAACGCATAGAGAACCAGGTGAGCTATTTGTGTACTTTACTAAATTTACTACCTGGCCATTACGGTTACTCACCAGTATGGTTATTTATTGGCTCCTCAGAATAGTATCGTGATGTTATATAGCCTATAATTTTCCAAAATAAACTAGCTATGTATTGCAAAACGAATTTTTCAAATCCGATCAGTAGTTTCAAAAATTACTTCTATAAAAATAAATTACCTCTATAATGATAGTTTATATATATATATATATATATATATATATATATATATATATATATATATATATATATATATATATATATATTGCCCTCATAAAAGAAAAAAACAATATTAAATTATTAAAACATAAGAGCATCATCGAACAAGTCATAACACAAACATACCACATATAAAATTTCACTTGTATTGAGGCTATTTTACGTGTCATTCCGGGACAGTACCAAAATAAAAATATTTTTAGTTGTTTCTAATAATCCCTTAAACGACAAAACAGAGGTCTGTTAATAGGATTAACACGTTGATCGATACCCCCCCCCGTCGGTGTTCCCCCCCCCGTCGGTGTTTGTTGCGTGAACACGTATTTACAGTTGCTCCGTACAGAATAAATTGTAAACTGTGTAAAAAGTGATTTAATGTTAATAAAAACTCATACCAAGTGTTAGTAAGGTAAATACAAACATTTTCATGAACTAGTCTTTAATAAATCAGTACAAAATAACAGTTTTTTTTTTAAGCTAAAATTTACTAAGTGACGGTTGGAAGTGCTAAACTAGTGGTTCGCGTAAACAAAGAACTCTGCAATATAATACATTGACCTTTGGACTTCATTCATATAATAACATAAAGAGACGCTTATTTTTACCTTCCGTATTATAACGCAGACAGCCGTTTCATTGCAACGTTCGGCTTAAGTTGATTTTAATACTGGAAGAGGGTTCAAACTAATGTCCATCTAATAATTATTATTATTATAATTTTTATTTATTTATTTTATTTTATTTTTTTTTTTTTTTTTAATTTTTTTTTTTTTTCCTGTTAATTGATATATATGAAAACAATGAAAGCTCATGGCAAATCTAAGCAACAACTTACACTGCTACAGTGTACCTCTGAACCCAATCTTAGTCATGAAGAACAAACTGATACCGACATAATGCCAACCTCTCAAACCGCAGCACACAGATACAAACGCAAACATGGAGAGGTCGAGCTGTTAACTCTTATGGATGAAATGAGGGATATGTTTAATTCCTTTAAGGAAGAGCAGGACAAAAAAATGAAAAAAATTTATGATTCAATAAACGAAATTAAAACTCAAAATATAGAAATCCACGCATCCTTAGATTTCTTATCCCAAAAGTATGACTCTGTGATGAGTTCTGTTAAAAAATTGGAAGCTGATCGGCAAAACGACTTAGTGTATATTAAATCTCTTGAAGATAAGTTGGACAACTTTGAACGTCTCTCAAGGTCATCGTGTATTGAAATAAAAAATATACCTGTAAGCAAACTAGAGACGAAAGAATGTCTCTTAAAAACCGTAATTTCCACCGGAAAGTTTCTTAATGTTTCCCTTGAACCCAATGAAATAAGGGATATATTTCGAATTAACTCCAGTGATCCATCAAAGAAAACAGTCATAGTTGAATTTAATAGTGTGTTGACAAAAGAAAAAATAATTAAAATGTACCGAAAAGCAAACAGGGATAACAACAAGTTAACAACTGAGAAACTCAAACTTAATGGACCGACCAAACCTATTTTTATATCTGAAAACCTTGCAGCCAAAATGAAGAGACTATTTTTTCTTACCCGCGATTTCGCCAAAAGCAATGAGTTCAACTATTGCTGGACGTCTAATGGAAAAATTTTTCTTAGGAAAAAAGAAGGAGATCAATTAATCCCTATTAAAAATGAATCTGATCTATCTAAGCTAAAGGCTCACAGTAGTTGACTAAGTGTACTTGTTAGTTTTTTAAATATAGTGAAAACTTCTTGTGGGCTTCTTAGTATTATTGTTTTAGTTGCATATAAGTTACCTTTTGTCGCATATAAATCCAAATTATACTCTACTTATTGCAATAAACCATTTATAAATGTAACAATCACTATACACAAATATTATACACATATAACACTACTTCCTTCACTTATTATTGAAAAGATTATCTCAGTCTCTATAGCAAAATATATAGTTCTTTATTTGCCTATGCCCTGTTATCAAATGCATTACAAAATCATTCTGGGTCTTTTTTGGTTTGCTTTAATGCCCTTTTTTAGTCTGGTCTCAAGTTTGTGTAAGATTGTTAGATTTACTAATTAGATTATGACTAATGTTCAGCTTGAAATAACCAAAGACATTGAACGGCTCACAGTCTGTGATTCCTTTCTCTTCTCCCCTGAAGAATGTGTCGTTCACCTTGATTCATTTGTTCAATCTCTAAAGGTTCTTCATGTAAACATTAGAAGTATATGCTGCAATATTAATGGTCTCTTAATATTATTACAAAGGCTTAATTACCAAATTGATATAATAATTCTATCTGAATGCTGGCTAAGTAAAACTATCAGTATTCCTCATTTAACAGGCTTTACCTCGCATAAGTCTAAGTATGCTAATCAAAATGACGGTGTGGTTGTCTTTGTTAAGAATGATCTTAGCTATTGTATTTTTGAGCCCGACTTTAATAATGCTAATTGTCTAGTCCTGAAAGCTTCTGATTATGCACTCGTAGCTCTGTACCGATCACCGGCTTATAGAAATATTACTCCTTTTCTTAATAGTTTAAACTCTGTTTTAAAATCTCTAAAAGAATTTAAGACAGTTGCAATTGTTGGTGATATAAACATCAATATTGCTACAACTAATAACGATCTTCATGCTGATGAATATCTTAACTTGATTGCTTCTCACGGTTTCTTGCCTACACACCAGATTCCTACTAGAAATAAGAACTGTCTTGACCATGTTTTACTTAGGACAAATAAAAAAGCTGAAACTTTTGTTTTGGATTCATTAATAACGGATCACGCACCAGTCATTTTACGATGCGACTTGAAATTAAATGTTCATAAAGTGATTCGCACTTACAAACGGATTGATGAGTCGGCTGTCGTTCTTGAGCTTGAGAGTACTTCTTTTTCTAGTGTAACTGACTCTTTCAACGCCGAAGAAGCCGCTAGTAACTTGGTTTCTCTTGTTTCGACTATTGTTAAATCACATAGCTATTCTGTTACTATACCTAGCAAGCAAAGAATTCTCAAGCCATGGATTACACCCGGCCTTTTACGCTGCATACGTAATCGTGATAAGCTTCACAAAAAAGTTAAAAGAGACCCTGACAATCAATTAAATAAATTGATATATACTCGCTATAGAAACTTTTGTAATAATTTACTGAAGAATCTTAAGTTGAACTATGAACGTACTGAACTCCAAAAAGCGAAACATAATCCTAAAAAGACCTGGGACTTATTAAAAAAAATTGCAAACATGCCAAACAAAACTCAATCCTCAAGGGTTTTATTATCTATTACAGATGACCCTTATAAATCTGTTAATAAGGTTAATAAGTATTTTGCTAACGTAGGAAAAACACTAGCATCAAATATTACCCAGCCTCAAGTACCAAATTTATTTTTTTCACGACATGTCCCTAACTCGATGACAATACTTAATGTGGACTACAAAGAAGTCGATGCTATCATTCTTGAGCTTAAAAATAACTGCGCTGTAGGTTGGGATGGTATTCCCGTATCTATTACAAAGGGCGCTAGACACATTCTTATACCTTTGTTGACTCATATTTGTAATCTATGTCTCTCTACAGGTGTATTCCCACAGGTATTCAAAAAAGCTCTTGTAAGCCCCATTTATAAGAAAGGTGACAAGGTTCAACTTGAAAATTATAGACCAATCTCTGTTTTAACCGTATTCTCCAAAATTTTTGAAAAAATTCTAAATAAAAGACTCGTTGCTTTTCTGAATAGAAATGATATTATTTCTAATAATCAATACGGATTCAGAACTGGCAAATCGACTGAAGATGCGGTTATTGAACTAAATAACACAATTGTTAAAAACATAGAAAAAAATTATAAAACTATCGGTATATTCTTAGATCTCTCTAAGGCTTTCGATTCTGTATCTATTCCGATCTTGTTACGAAAATTGGAACGACTTGGGGTTCGAGGGTTATCCTTGGAAATATTCAAGAGTTATCTTTGCAATCGTTATCAGAGTGTTAAAATAGGCGAAATTATTAGTAACGACGAAGAGTTATTTTTTGGCGTCCCTCAAGGAAGTGTCCTTGGACCAACACTCTTTCTCGTGTATGTCAACGACCTGTGCCAACTACAGCTTCCAAATTGTAAAATCACAGCATATGCTGATGATACAGCTTTACTGGTTCATGGAAGCACCTGGACTGAAGCCCGTGCGAATGCCGAAATTGCCCTCTCTTCTGTAATGCAATGGTTTGCTTTTAATTTCCTTACAATTAATATTGAAAAAACTAAATTTCTCACTTTTGCAGCTAGGACTTCATCCTTACCATCATCAGACTTTAAAATTTTCGCTCACACGTGTACAATGAATTTTACTAATAATTGTAAGTGTAATTCATTAGTTCGCACAAGCAATATTAATTATCTTGGTGTAAGGCTTGATGAGGTTCTCAGCTGGGATGAACAAATCAATTATACTATTTCTCGAATAAGGAAGCTAAGTTATATTTTTGTGAACCTTCGAGCTACAGCTGATTTTGAAACTTTAAAGACAGTTTATTTTGCTCTGGCACAGTCTGTAATAGGCTACTGCATAGCAGTATGGGGTGGTGCAGTAAAAACTCTTCTACTCCGTCTTGAGAGAGCCCAGAGAGCAGTCTTGAAAATTATGTTAAATAAGTTCCAACGCTTTCCCACGCATGACCTCTATAACATCTCCAAGGTGCTTTCCGTGCGTAAACTTTTTATTCTAAGGATAATCCTTCATAAGCACTCTGAATTGACATTTAATAAGGAATTTATAAGAAATAAACGCAGATTTGACAAAATTTGTTATGTAGAGAAAAAGAGAACTGCAGTGGCTGGCCGTCACTATTTCTTCCTTAGCCCGGTGCTATATAATAAAATTAATAGAATCCTTAATATCTACCCTCTAACCTCACGTCAATGCAAAATGAAAATAACAGACTGGCTCTTAAACTTAAGCTATGAAGAGACTGAAATTCTTATTAAGTCTTAATAGACACACACATACACACACACACACACACATATTTCATATCTCATTTTTTATTATTATTTTATATTTGCTTTATATGTTTAGATTTAATTTATTAATTGTAAAATTAAGTTTGATTGTTTCTCTTTTTCTATATATTATTATCGTAAATTTTAAAGTTTTGTTATACAAGTAAAATATGGAATTGTTGAAAAACTGTAAGTACATAAGTAGTTGTTTTTTACTCAAGTTAGTTTTATTGATTTAGTACGTAACTGCATCGTCATTAAGGTGGGCGTTAATGACTGCGACGCAGTGTTTCACTATTGCAGTTATTATCGTTATTAATTGTTTAAGATAATACTATGTACTGTTTCTTAATAATAAATAAATAAATAAATAAATATCCATATTTTTTATTCGCATGTAGGTCATTTAAAAATACGCTATTTTTTTTATTATCTGTTGTTATAGCGACAATAGAAATACATACTCTGCCTAAATTTCAACAATACCCATTACTGTTTATGAAATACCGACAGACGGAATACAAGTCAAGTGAGCACCCTCACAAGATTTAAAGTCAGAGCTATATAGGCGAATTTATTTGTCGAAAATGGAAATCTTTTGAAAACGATTTTTAGCCGTTTATTGCATAAGTACTTAAAAAGTACATAGTGTTATGTATGTATGAGCCCATGTGTGAGCCCAACTCGCACTTGACCGATTCTTTACATTACAAACGACTGACTTATCTATTAACAAAATCGGCAATCGCTATTATATATGTTGCTATTTTTGCTTCCCGCACGTTGACACAATTTTTAACGTTGTTACACGTCATTGCTATTTTATTTTATTTGTTGGAAATGTAAATATCGGTCTCGTTGACATCGTTGGAAACTTATCTGATCGGAATATAGGTTGAAGTAATGATATTCTTACAATACGTATCTTTTTCAATTGTTAATACTCGGTATAGTTAGATTTATCGTTCTCGTTATGTAGACGTTTTTGTGTCTTGTATCATTTATTCGAATATTTGCAAAAAAAATTAAAGTTGGATAGTATATCGAAAATTGAGTTGTAGTATTTTATTGGGTACCGTCGCGACGCTTTATCAAGTATTGTATGTTCATGTATGTATGTCCTCGTAAGCGTAAACCAGTACAACATGTCCGAACGTAAGCAATACATAGCTTCGTAAGTTAGAACGATGTATACGTATTGTAGTGTATATGTGTATATAAGAACGGATATTTTCGCTACGGATTGTTAATTATGTGTTATTTTTCAGAGCTACCAAGCTACGCGTCAGGCGACATAACAATTCCGGCCTTCGATAAAAAGCATAATTGTGATTACAAAATGATTGACAACAAGCGATCGGTTATTAAGAAAGAGGCGAAGACTGAAAATCGTCCGGAAGCGTTGTACACAGTCACGTCGAACAGGTGCGTAATAATAAACGATTTTAACGTAGAAGTAGATTTTTTCATAATATTAATTTAAATTAAATATTTATTACTGTGTATTCTTGTTTTCGAATGATTATAACAAATAATTCGTTATGAATTTGTGGTAAACTTTTGAACAAACTTTGAAATTTTCGAAACAGCGTCTATAAAAAATACATAAAAAAATAATCCGCAAAATTATATTTACTATAATAATTATTACGGATAAATTAAATATACGCCTATAAAACTTTCTGCGTCCGTATATTCGTAAATTATGGTTAAAGATTATTAATTTTACATCATTACGCAATTATCCACAGCACACGTTAACATTATCAAAACACTATAAAACAATATTAAAAAAAAGAAAGAAATAGAAATAAATACATATTTTAATCTAAACGTGTATGTTTTATTTAACAACAAACAAAGTACACACTTCAAATATTTTCATCTCATCCATTAAATTAATATGGACACTGATTACCTACAATTTAGTCTAATTAAACAAAATTTTCGTATCATATTTTAAACGCTATTTCTGTGAATAATATATCGTAATTTAGAAGCAAGCGAATATTTTAATTACTGCTGAAGCAATTAAAACTACCGAATCCGTCTATGTGAATATGGTAGTACACATATTTCAAGTACCTATGTACTTATTTACGATAGATCATGTATTAAAATGAATATTAGTGAAATTTCACAAAACTCTGATTTGAAATAATAATAATAATAAATGAAATAAAGTATTATTTATTTTAGAGGTAAATTGATTAATTGTTAAGCAGTAGGTGCTGCTCAATTGTGTTTAACATTGTTATTGGATTAAAATTAATCGGTGGCTTGAATTTATTTTACTAATAGTTTTGTTTTTTGTAGAGACACTTATAATTCGTTTATAATTTATGAACATACTACCTGACCCGTTGATCAGTTATCGAGTGGGATGAAAAATTGATAAATTACTAAAATGGCTATTAAAAAATAGGGGTCAGTGGTAAAAGGGTAAAAATTTAGGGTTGTATGTATTTTTAATGCCACATTATAGAAAAGTAAAACATATAATTTTGTCCAAAAATTCAAAAAAAATGTTTAGTGTGAACAATCCTTATCACTTAGGGGTATGAAAAATAAATAGTAGCCGATTCTTAGACCTCTGAATTAGCATATTAAATGTGGTAATAAAATCTGTAAAGCTGTTTCGGATGAGTAAGGTAACTAACATAGTGACATGAGAATTTTAAATATAAGATATGATATTATATGTAACGTTATTCGTAATTGGTCTCTTACGCATAATCGTTTAAAAATGGTTAGATTTTTTATTTATTTTTTACGAATATTTATTGAAATTGATGTCAAATACTTTTACGATTATAGTTTAAATGTTATCTAATGGGTTAACAATGGTCCAAACTAAGAGTACTACCAGAATTGCTAAATGAAAAATGAACACATATTTTTTACAATAAAGTAACCAGAAATATTAATAAACCATCAGAAAATTCGATCATCTGTCGGTAATATTTTCTGTCATAAATAAAAAAAAGAAGATTTTTTGTTTAAGATACTTTTGTGAGTTTCACGACCCAAACAAGGGCTTTGTTTATCAAAGCCTTATTAAACCTCAATTTTTAGAATGACTTATAGTTTAAACGAGTAATCTCAACGTTTTGATAAAGATATTTAAATAATCTAATAATAAGATCACAAGTTCCTGCCTTTGATAGAGCTCGACGGCTAAAGAGCCACGTTTATAGGCTTTAAGGGCATTTTAAAGGTTTTAAGCCTTCTAGGCGTCGAACAATGACGCGGACTCTAAAATAAAGGTCAAAAGACTCAAGTATTTTGGAACACTAGGACGAATCAAATATTTCTGTCACTTTTTACAGCTTTGCTGATAAAATGTTCTTCGTTATCACTTTCTTTCTATCTATACGAGAATATCGATCAGAGCTTTAAGAGATTAAAAAAATCTTATCCACTATGTGTAATGGAGTTTATGACATTAAATGAACGAACATAAAATTTTATTAGTAGGATAATGTATACTCGTCAATGTAGTTCGATGTTCCACCGGCGCTTATAGGCTATTGATTATGAGAACATACTGAAAGCATCCTTTGAAGTGGTAATATAATTAGTAACTAATACTAAAGCTTTAGGTTTCAATATTTCACCAGTATTTCCCGTTATATGTTGATCAGCTATATTATTCACATTTCCAAATTAATATTATTTAGATCGTATGAACATTATGAAATGAAATTAATATTTGAGCAACATTTATTAACGACGTCAATCAAATGTCATGTGATCCAAAAGTAGCTAATAATTCATTATTAAATCTGTATTTAATATTTAGACATTATTGAGCGTCCAACAGAAGACACATCCATGCCTTGAAATTAAATCTTAATTAAGTACGCGACAAGAAAATATTTCGTTTTGTTTTGGTATAATAAATAATTACAAACATTAGGTTTTGGTAATCATTATTCTAACTTTTTTGTATTATAAAAATAATTAGATAAAATATGTGATACATCACTCTCAATAGATTGAGACGAGCCGGAGAAAACTGAAACTATCAGAGCTAGAGATAATATTATAAGGAACCATGTCGTCGATTTGAAATTGAGAAAAACTGTCAAAATAGATTTTTTAAGCAAAACTCTACACAGTTCAGACATAGAATCCAATTATTTTCAAACGAAATTAATTGTATTTTTTTTTGCGGAAAATATGTGGCAAATGTTCTAAGAAGTACATCTTAATATAGAACCTCGAGTTTACAAGAACTTTGAAAGTTTTATTGTGCATGGTTTCACATCGCTTAAGGACTGTATTCAATTATCGACCGACTGAAACTTTCACCGCAGGGGCTGTTAATTAATGTAATGAATAGGTATTAGACCTTGGAAATCTTTTTATAAACTCTGAAAGCATCCTTTTAAATGTAATATTGTTTAAAAGCTTTCATTTTAAATGGAAAATAACGTTTAGGAAAACAAACCAAATTATTGCTAAAGAAAAAATAAAAAAAAATACAATTTCCGCAAAAAAAGAAGAAAAATGACTGGTTTCTATTTCCGAATCGTTTAAAGCTTTGTCTTGTTTTATAATCGTGTATTTATGTTGTTCTCTTTTTGTTAATAAATTTATACATGCAGCCATCAAGCGTATAAACGGGAAAAGAGCAGGTAAGTAATAATATTAAAGTATATACATATGTGAAGCGGAAATAATTTCAATGTAATAAAAGTTTAAAAATTACATAATGTTTTTATTACTATACCCAATAAGCTTTCTCCAAATGTTTGAAAACAGTTTTTCGAAAATTTAAAATGGACGCCGTGATTTCTTTAAACATATATTTTTCTAGCTCTAATCGTTTTAGATTTTGAGACACACCTCAACGGATAACCTAAACGGCCTCAGAATCAGAATCCATTATGTAATTAAGTTTCACCTTTTAACTGTTAAACGCTGTTTTTGTAAATTTAAAATATTTACGTGATGATCAATTTATCAAAAATTAAGAAAAAAAATTAAACTAACATTGGTGATTGACTTATTCGCATTATTACTAATTTTATAACAATATTATTTAAAAAAAGGAATAAAAAAAGTATAATTTATAATTAAACATTCATTACGGACATCATCTACATTATTGATTATCATTTCATCATCATCGATTTTTTAAAAAAATATTTTTCAATGATTCGTACGGACTAATCCATAAGCTAAAACCAAACTATGAATGTTTAAAACAGACATTTTATAAAAAAAAAAAAAAAACAATTTCTTTAAAATAAATATTTTTTCTAATAATTATATTTTAATATAATAGTGTTTTAATTAATAAATTAGGTGTTAGTGTCGTGGAAGTGGTGCAAAAATATATTAAATACAAATTAATAAAACATAAAAAACAAAAAATATTTAAAAAAAAAAACGAGATGAATTAGTGAGACATTTTGTCTGTATTAGTTTTAAAAATATGTTGAGTTAACAACAAAATTTGAAATCCAATTTTGAAATAAAAAGACCATCGGTTCGGTTTCGGTAGTTCCAAACTTGGACTTCAAACAGAACTGTTGTTGTACCTGTAGACAAAAGATCGCAGCATTTGCTGTTAGTAATTGAAGAGTTCATTAGTGAAGATATACATTAGCAATATATTATATTACTAAACCTTCATTGCAAGGAAAGCATATAGTGAAATCCATCCGAATCTTATAGTAGGCTTAGTTTACTTGGCACATATAAAACTCGCTTTTTCTTTTTTTATTTGTATGAATTACAATTTCATTTATTAACCGTTTCCCCTATTTTGTCCTAATTCATTGAAGCACGGCATTTCTATTTATGAAATGACAGTCATGTTACGCTGTATCTCAAAAGGGAAAAGGTCGGATCGGTAGACGTCATGAAGTTAAAGTTACAGTAATTGACGTTATCGATCGCCGAGCGGCCTCAGTTACTAAACTGTGATAAAGCCAACGACGTCGATGGCAGCCGATATCCTGATATTTATAGTATAGAAAAAAAAATTCTAAAAGCATTTTAGGATATGTGTCTAACTTGATCTTTTTAATTCTTAGGATTTCAATGTTTTTATACTTGCGAACATAATTATTCTAGTCCTTATAAGGAACATATCAATGTCGGGAAAAAGGTATGACAATTTCCGTTATAACAGTACCATAAAAACAAATTAATACAGATCAAAATGTCTCAAAAATATAAACAATTTCCTGTAACAACGACTATTAAGGTAGGCTCATCTTAAATCTCGTGATCATTATATATAAATTTGTCGTTTAATTCATTTGAAAGATTTTTTGTAAGTTAATATTCAAAGTAGTTTAAAAAAATACTTAATAAAGTTTCCTTAAAATGTAATAATTCGTTGTGATATAAACTATAGAATATTAAAAGATACAATAGTTTTTTTTTAAATCAACTAGATGCACGAAATAAATGCAGGATTTTTCATTATACACATTGACTAATTTTCTTCGCAATAAACGAAACGTTTTCAGCGGCACTCCGATAATCCAAAGAATACAAAGGAATAGACGAAGGACCTCGGGTATCGGCAGCCTGAGTCGTATGTCAAAGACTCCCAAGACACAACCGACAGAAACAAACACGTCTAAAAGTATGTAATTTTAATAGCAAAATAAAGATATATGTGTGTACATATATCTTAGATAAGTGATCTACTTTTTAGTTACATTTGTCACCGTTTATTTTATATCTTCTAATTATTTTCTCAAAATAAATATAAAAGTTCAGGTTATAATCTGATCGTGTATTTATCATTTCTTGACTTTACTTTAATTCTATTACTTCTCGATTTCAGATATAACAAACACTGACCAAAGCTATGATCGCTCATACAGTGTTAATAAAAAATCGAAAATGATTAGTACGTACGGAAAGTCGAGGACTTCAACTATACCAAAGCGGACAACGCAATTTACAGGATCGTTGTCCGATAGATTACGGCTTATTGACACCACTCCTACAGGGGAAGACCCCTATCAGCTTGGTGAAGCCGATATGAGAGAACAGTCGCCAATTCCAAAGCTAATGCTACAGAAAACTAATCACGGCAGAATGAAAATATGCTCGGATGCAACGGGCGAAACGTCCCGACGGATCTACGACCTACCAGACACCAAAAGCAAACTGAACAGGTTTATGTCCGCTTACGAGCAAGCCAAGAAAGATCCAGAGAAGACGATGTTGATCGATGAACCGGCTTTGGACATGGTGAAAACCGAATCAGAAATCGATTGGCGGTTGTTCACAGATAAACCTGTCAATGAAAGCAGTTTGTGCGACTTTGCTTTTGGGGAGTCGAATAGTAACTTATCCTCAATAATACCATCGTTGGACGCAAATGAGTTTCAGGAATTGTTCACGTCCGAAGCGGCTCTTAATCTAGATAACTTGAATCAGTTAGATTATCCAACAGAGAAACTGGTCTCTGAAAAAACTAAGAGACGGAATGCTCGTACGACGAGTCTCATAAGTCCTGCCGATGTAAGATTTTTTAAAATGTTGAATAGTCCTAATATTATTTTCCTATATTTGTTTTATTAATGGACATTCTATGCTTGTTTTAATTCTACTTCTAACTTAGCAAACTTGAATCTATTATATACTGAAATATTTGCATCCATTTATGTATGCATGTAGTAGTGGCAAATCATATTACTTTTACCACTACTACATGCATACATGCATTTAAAATTTACAAATTGATGAATAGATAAACGATATAATTCCGTGTATTATGGATAAAATAATGAAGAACAGTGAATAACAATATTATACTAAATAACGTTTAAAAATGTAATCCATAACTCTCCAAATAATACTCTTTTCGAGCCAGGGTCAGGACATGGTAGATATTCGAATATGATTTTTCTTAGTTAAGGAAATCAAGAATAGGTTCCAAAAAAAACGAATGGGTCGCCAAGAATGATATAATTTGGTGGAAGGATAAATGTGAATAACGAAATAAGTATAATTGTGAAGAGCATAAAGAGCAATGCTGCATTATGTACTATCAATCAGTATCGGCTAGATGCCCAAAAATTTTTTTCTTATGTTAAGCTATTACGGCTGCATTAGAGAAGCCACACGTGTGTTGCCAGCTTAAAAAGAAATAAGTTAAAAAGATATCGAATAAGTAATGGCATAGGGGAGGGGGTTCGGCTTCCGGCTCTTTAAATTTATACAATACCGAATCCTTATAAATGCAATTTTAATTTTTTTTCCAAAAATTACAATAATTATAATGAGTTTTGGTTCACAAGTTATAACTGAAAGGGATTCATTTTAAACATTTATTATCGTTCAATTAGTCTTATAATAAAAATATAAAGCAATTTTATTTTTTAAATCCCACTATTATTATTTCGATAAAAGTAAATTTAGTTTATTATTTGCTAGTCCTTTTATTTAAATATTTCAAGTTAATTATCTTATTTATTACCAAAAATCTGTCAAACAATTATTTTGAGATTATAAAATATAATACAACATCAATAGAAAAAAAAAAAACATTTCAATGTAGTACAAAGTTCACCTGGTCACCTAACTTAAGATAATTTTCTGAGTTTATTAAAAATTTTAGGAAGAAGCCGTTGAAATAAAACGCGGTACTCCTAGCACACGGGGTAGAAAAAGAGCATTTTCAGCCATCGGACTGGGGAAACAAAATGCAAAAGGTCCAACCAAACCGAGAGTAACCAGGGGAAAGGGTAAGTGAAAACAAAGCAGTTCATCTTTTCAACGATTCCATCAATACTAACACCCTTTAAACAATTGGACGACAGCGGCAAGACCAGGATTCTAAGTATTTGACAACGTAGCAAGCTTATATAGAAAATTATTATTAATAGTTAAAATTAATAAAAAAATATAGTTGAAGTTTCTCTCCGCAAATGCTTGTGCTGCTAAGCCAACGAGTACTCTATCTTACTGTTATCGATACGTCATGCTATATAGAATAGGTTTTATGAAAATTAAACTACAGATATTGAAACATAATTACGATAGAATCGCAATAACTGCGACCTCGATATTTATGATATTTTGGAATTAATTGATGACACGTAAGGAGAGACGGCGAATGTAAATACGTTTACAACGTTAGCGAAAGACGGAGAGAAAATTACTACAGTGAGTATAAGAAACATTTTGTTTCGTGGCGGATTGCGAGGACGAGTGACAGTTGACCTATGAACAAAATATGTTGCGTTCAATGCATCTATTCTACAGGCTTTAATCTTACTTGCTTCTGCGATCGATATAAACTTTTTTTATAACAAAGCTATATGTAAAATCGTTGTCTTCTCTGTTTTTTTTTTTCATCTTACTGTATCAATATATATATTTATATATAAATATATTTATGTGAAAGCGTTGGTGTCTCTTAAATTTGCAAATCTCGATGTTAGTAGATGTTTTTGTATTTTAAAATCATTCAAGGTATTATAACTGGTTCCATTTTCTGTAGCCGCAACTCGAGGTAAAAGGTCGCCAGTACCGGGAATGATGACGAATAAACCATATCCTACATTAGTTGGAGATTCAGACCTCTCGTGGTATTTTGGCCTAGACCCGGATTTAAAGTTAGAGGACGTTGACCCGCCGGCGGATAGTCAAGCTTCTACTGTCGAGGTATTTATAAAATTTATATCTGTACGAATACTATCTGCACTAATATACAGGATGATATTTTTTATTGGGCGAGGATGGTCAAATTTTAAGCTAAAGTGTAGCATAAATACGTAAAGGAGATGGAACAGATTTTGATTAACACTAAATCTACAATCATTAGTTTTTTGAAAAATTAAGGTTACATGTCATGTGAATTTTAAATGTAATGAATGAAAGGCTTTTTGCATTAAAATTTCATACCCACCTTAATTTAAGAAATAAACATGAAAACATTTTAAATAATTTTATTATTGAAATTAATTAATTTAGGTGTTTTCAAGCGTCGAGTGTATAGACACCTTTCCACCAAAGGCCAGCAACGCACGCGCAGCTTTCCTGATGTTGCAGAAGTCCATGGGCGATAGTGACCACTTAACATCAGGTGGAACTATATGCTCGTTTGCCCCCTTTTTATTTCATATACATATTAAAAAAAAAAAAAAAAAAACAAACAAACAAAAAATGTTTTGTTCAAATCTGTTGCATGTAAAAATAGTCTAGTTGCAGACGTATGAATTATAAGATCGTTTCTAAACGATGCCTTCCAAACAGGTGCCGCGATGGCGTGAAAAGCCTTATACGAGCTGTTATACGCTCGAGGGTACGGAAAATGTTGATGATAAAGTATTTGAAAAACGACATCAGAAGCTAGAGGCTGAAGAGAGACGGCAATTAAGGTAAATAACATATGAAATTGTTTAGCAAGCGTTTTTTTACAATTAATAAAAAAAATCACATGTGTTTTATATACTAAGTTATTTGGAGAAAGATTTCTCGTAATAATTCAATTACATTTTCGACAGGTGACAACTTATAGAATGAATTCTGTATGTAGCCTGTTGGTTTTCATAATTTAGCTAATATAAATTATGAAATTAAATACAAAGTTAATATAACGATGTATTTTGATATAAAATAAAATTTTAATGTTTTACTTATTTTTATGTCGTCAAAAAAGAGATGCCATTAATAAATATGATCTAATTCTATCTATATGATGTATTTATTCTCATTTGCACTATAAAACATTTCATTGCCGTTATCTAATCATAATTAACACATGTTAATTAATGAGAGTACGCGTATTGTGTGATAGGGATTGTCAACTAATTTGTAGCCTATGACGCCCAATATACATAGACACATTATGACGTTGCTTCATATTATGATGTCGTGAAACCATACAACAACTTGTTAAAGTTTAAGACACGACACGACATATCGTAAAAAAATCGTGTCGTCGTATGATGCAAGACATTACGTCGTGAAGGAAATTTAAATATGGTTTACCCATAATTTCTCTAAAAGATAGGCAATATATTGCACGACATTGACAATGCGCATTGGAGTAGCGTAATGGATTAAACATCAACAGGACAGGAACATTTACAGGTAGTTACAATACGTTATAATTTCTCACAATTAACATCGGAGCAATGTAATGGATTGAGCTTCTTATTGGACAGGAACATCTAAAAGCTGTTACAAAGCGTTACAATTTCTGACAGTAAACACTGGCGTAATGTTTACTGTCAGAAATTGAGCACCCAACCTTCTCAATAGAAAAGGGAGATTTACAGACTGTTACGATACATTACAATTTTTCACAATTAACACTTGAGCAACGTAGTGTATTGAGCACTCAACCTTCTCAATAGAACAGGGACATTTATAGACTGTTACGATACATTACAATTTTTCACAATTAACACTTGAGCAACGTAGTGTATTGAGCACTCAACCTTCTCAATAGAACAGGGACATTTATAGACTGTTACGATACATTACAATTTTTCACAATTAACACTTGAGCAACGTAGTGTATTGAGCACCCAACCTTCTCAATAGAACAGGGACATTTACAAACTGTTACGATACATTACAATTTCTCATAATAAACCCTTTCCAGGTGGCACATGAGGCGGATAAGGGAACAGCGTCACGTGGAACGTTTACGTTTACGGCAAAGGGACTCTTGGAGTTCTACCGTCAGCGCACCCTCCGTGTATTCGGTTTGGCCGAGACCGCAGCAAGACGCGAGGTTCATAGAGATAACCAATGATTTACCTGTTACCGCCTTCGGGGAGCCGTTACCGCAATTACCGCCAATGTAAGTATATAGTCTACAATCTGCTCTCCGGTAAAATATGGACGCTAATAAGCTATACTGTATCAAGCAACACGGACTTCAATTTAAGAAAATTGCGTCTATAGATGGCAAATCTATTCTTAACAGATTTGTTTGAAGACGTGTGTAGCTATCTTCTCTTTTCTATTTTGATAAATTGTATAATGTATTAAAAGCAGAAAGGATAGATAATAAGAAGTTTTTAAAATACTTTATAGCTCATTGCATATAGCAAAATATTGAGAATACTTTGATAAAAGTTAAAAACATAACGCCTTATCAGAATACGTTTATATCTCCAATTTACACTTTTTATGGGTTGCCAGATTATTGCTTATCAGCATCCACATAGATTTATAATCCACAATACACCCTCTTCTTGACGGACTAGCATACAACATCATCCCTTATTTTATTCACTTAGGGGTTAAATTTCCAAAAAATCCTTTCTTAGTGGATGTTTACAACATAAAAGGCACCAACTACCAAAATTTCAGCGGTTTAGGCTCTGTATTCTTGAATCACTCAGTCAGATCGAGTAAATATATATGTATAGATTTTTCTTTGTCTTATTCTGTAATAATACCCGGAATTAATATCACGAATTTTCGAAAATTATTTCGCATAATAATAAAAAATTAGTTCAAACGTTCGACCGATAATACCCTAACTATGAATAAAATGAGTGTTTAGAAGTAGGTCATATTTGCCTGCTAAATAAAACAAACAAAGAAAACTAAACAACACCTCGATTCACGTAAGTGTAACGGTCTGAACTATGCGCATTATGCTGCGCAAAACATGAAAGGAGGTATCGGGACAGTCGTGTAGACATTTCTTAATTTGAATTATTTAATATTATTCGTCTGTCTCTCTATCCTATGGTCTATGGGCTATCTGAACTGAACTTCGTATGTTATTTGACGCAACGGTGTCCGGTAAAAATGTTTACACATCATCGTATTTAGCGAATATTCTAGCTATTATTTCAAAAATAAAAGTTAATAATTAATTTTATTCAGTTAGACTTTGAAACACTTTCGAATCAAACCTTACTTGTAAAGTATTTTAATATTAATAAAAACTGTAGGGCAATTATCGCTATCGAAACATTTTGACAATTTCTAATTTTTGTAATAAAATGCAACAAATCAATTGTCAAAATAGCGCTGTGCGATAGCGGTAGCTCTCCGTAATAACACTCGTGATCAATGATATGTCGGCTTGAAGTGTTTTTCATCGATGGCATGGAGCTATAACGTCGCATGGTGTATGTGTTTTCGCCGTTAAGATTTGATTTCCTAGGACGACATTGTATGTCGTTTAGCGGCTGGTTTATGTCTTCAGACCACTCAAACCTTTTTAAGGAAATAGTATGGTACGGTTGACAAGAAAGCGTTTTCTGAAACTATAATGTCAAAGAGTTTTTAAGACGCCCGTAATATTGCGTCCATAATTTGACAGTTCGGAAACTTAGGAAATCAAAGCATTACGGTCACGAGTTATTTAAAGACTAGCTGTGCCCGCGACTTCGTTCGCGTGGATTACAGAATGCTTGGCATGTCTCCTGCAAAGCAAGGTTATAATAGTCTGCAGTGCTGCTCAAGAAAGGAGCTTTTCACTTTGAATCTGGGAGCTTTCTGGTTGTATTTATAAGCAGACACTAACTCAGATATGGTATTCCTCCACGGTTTTCACTATAAATGTTGAAGAAAAGTTGTTTTGTGGTAGTCTTTAAAATATCGACTGCAAAACAGTAAGTTCGCACCTAGGTTCTCCTTGTATTATATATCGGGTGACTTTTTCTACTGGGCTTAATAGGCCAAATCCGGAACTATAAGGAATCGCGAAAGATACTTAATGGAGTCTCGTGTCCCATTTTGAAAAATATAAAACTGCATCATATTTTTTTTATTTCATGATTTTCCTGGACAGAAATAGAACCCACTAATTAAAAAAAATACATTCTGTATTATTGCACCACCTAATAGTGTCACTTGTAAAGATCAACTTTTGGAAAGTAATAGTAAGCGGCAAATTAAAGGAAAAGGTTTTTTTTTACAAAATAACATTAAATCTATACATTAATTAAGTTAAGTATTCGATTCTACATAGACATAATCAAATATGTGGGTTAAATCATGGGTTCCGGTAAGTTTAGAAAAAAATGTGCGTTACTTCGAACAATTTCTTAATAAATTGCATCAAAATGCTAGTCACCTACTAAAGTGAGGAAGAGTGTGAACAATACAATCGAAAATATAAAAAATGAATTACTCACAGTAACTTCTTTTACGTTTGTCTTTTTTTTCTATGTGAGTTATACAAAGTTGATAGAATTTCACGTTTGTTTTGGTCCCCGTCATCTACTCAGTAACCTAGGTAGGTTTAGATAATTCTTAAAAAGATGAATCAATTTGTTGAAAATCTACATTTCACTGGACTCGGCTATTGTACTCACCCGCTATTAGCGTTACAACATCCCGTTGCTAAAGATTTAATTAATGTAAGAATTTGATAGAATTTTGTAAAAAAATAGCCTTTTCTTTTTGTTGCAGTTTACTGTATAGTATTACCTCACTAAAGTTGATCTTTATAATGTGTGAAGGTATCAGATGGTGCAATACTACAGAATGTTATTTTTTTGCAAAATCAACGTGTTCGTTTCTGGCTAGGAAAACTTATTTTTCAAAAAACTAATGATGCAGTTTTAGTTTTAATCAAA
Organism: Hypolimnas misippus; assembly: GCA_037950945.1. Classification (NCBI taxonomy): domain Eukaryota; kingdom Metazoa; phylum Arthropoda; class Insecta; order Lepidoptera; family Nymphalidae; genus Hypolimnas; species Hypolimnas misippus. The sequence goes on from JBBEEQ010000001.1 coordinate 14,875,657, forward strand.
ATCGGCTCTGTGACTTAAATTATTTTTCGCTTTTGATTATAGTTTCGGTTTTGTTCTATCATATCCAGTAAAAAAATTACCCAGTAAATATATTATTTTTTAAAATGATTATATTAATATAATATATATCTTTCCTATTTTAATCAGATATTATTCACTATTTCGTTGGTTTCAATTTTGTTCCTTATAAAATTGGCTTTCTGCTAATGAAAGTTTCATCAAAATCGGTCCAGCTGTTTCAGATATTAGCCGAAACAAACTGAGTGACAGGTAGACAGACAAAAATTTTAAAATTGGTAATTTTGCTGTCAGTACCGTGTATACTTTCATATGCATTTATTTAAAATTATAAACAGACACATCAATTTTTATTTATTTGTATAGATGTATACCTTCCCTTCTTAAATCAGAAAATGTTCACTATTTTATTGGTTTCTCCAATATTTTGTTATCGTGTAATTCTCTTTTTTACTTATTGATTAAAATAAATATATTTTTAATATAAGTAGCCTAATTTAATCCTTATAATATTAGCTATAGGGGCTGCTGTAATGTTTTTAAGAACTTTTTAGACTTTGTGATATTCTGTGATTGTTTTCTTCCATTCTCACTCCCTTCTCTGGGCCTTACGTAATTAATGGACATCCTCTAACTGCGAGTGAAAGTCCCATCAAATTTGATTCAGCTGTTTCAGAGTCTAGTCGTAAGAAACAGACTGACAGTACTTGATGTAAGTACTTTCATGCATTTAATGAAAATCACAAAATAATGTTCGACGTGACCCCATAAGTTGACATATCTTTTTTAGCGGGCACAAACGCACAGATAATCAGACAAACAGTCAAAAATTCTAACAAATTTTGTTTTCGGTTCTATTGCGTAGGTAAAGGCCTCCAATAAATTTTTCTTCATATATCTTACATGTACAGACAGCGACCCGTTAGATTTTTTTTTCATATATATAGATTTAAAAATATCTAAAATAGAAGTAACTCCAAGTCACTCCTTATAACATTTTCTAACTGCAAAAAGTACCATCAGAACCGGTTAAGTCGTTTCAGAGATTAGTCGGAACAAACAGATAGACAGACAGACTGACAGACAAAATTTAAAAAAATGTATTTTTTTTTTATGTAAGTACTGTATATACTTTCATGTATTTAGTTATAAACACAAAAAAAATGTTCAACGTGATTCGTTAAATTGACATAACTTTTTTATTTATGGACCGATTGACATAAAACAAACCCTAAATGTTAAGTGAAGCTTACTATAATATATTAGTGAAAACCGCATCTAAATCGGATAAGCCGTTTCTGAGATTAGCGTGCACAAACGCACAGATAAACAGACAAACAGATAAGAATTCTAAAAATCATTGTTTTGGGTTCTATTACGTTGGTATAGGCCCCCTATAATATTTTTTTTCATATATCTTCCATGTACAGACAGCGACCCGCTAGAATTTTATTATTAGTATAGATGTGATTGTTGTTGTTAAAATATCGTCGCTTAAGATTTAACATAACTTGATTTCTTTATTATCGATGATATATCATTACTTTAAGGTATATATTTTTATGTCCCCTTAAAATTACATTTCTTATTAATTTTTCGCTCTACTGTAAAGGTACTTAGTTTGACTTCCGTTGTGTTAAAACTTAAATGACGATATGTACCTTCAAAAATTGCATTTTTTTGTCGTCGTCTGTTCAGAAGTTCCGGCCTCCTGTTCGTTTTGTATTCATCGGATCTTGATTGAAATTGAAACACTCGTGATATAATATATTTAGTTAAAAGAAACATTAAATCGTCTAACAATCTAAGTATACCGCGTAAACTTCACAGAAAATACAAAATTATTTGTATGAACGAGTTAATTAATACTTCGTTATAATTTGACGTGGGCGATTTAATTGCGTCGCATAATGTATTTATTGAAGAGGACACAACTGTATCCTGGGACGACCATAGGACTACTAGTAATAATTCAAAACCGAATACAGCCGATCATAGTCGACTGTCTCTATCTAAAAGTCGATAACAAGTACTTTTAATGAGATAAATATGTATATGTTGCATAATTGACGCACATGAAATTCTCCGAAATGATGTATAATTAACTGGACACTTTTCATAAAAACGTTCATCGGTTTCAGCTGAAGCTACAAAGCGTTTTAATTACGATATCAATGGAACAATAAAGACAAATTACACACTCAATGATTTTGTATTATTTGAGCTTTTTTAAAAATTAATTGAGTCGACATATAGCGGTAGCAATATGACGGACGTGATAAAACGCTCCTAAAAATACGTGTTTCATTAACGATATTGGATGCTATAAAGTCCATTATACGTCCTGCTAGTTCTATTTTGTTGAATAGCTTCTATGTAAAACTAAATTTCTTATTATTGCAGTGACTTCATGCTGCCGTGGGTGCGTACGTCGAAAGCTTTGAAAAGGTCGAAAAGGTCAAAGACTCTCCACTGAAGCTACGACGTGAAAGGATCGGCGAAAGAAGGAAACAGTTGATAGTGTATAGTGTGTCGAATATTTCGTGGTGCGCCGATTCTTCTATCATCATGATAGTGTCGAGGACGTTTTTAGATATTTATAGACTAAACAGTAGCTGAAGCTAGACTATATAATATGTAAGCCGGTAATGCTATTTGCTTCTGAAATTTCTTTCGAAGCAAAGCGGAATTTGTATTGGAATAAGTTTTAGGCGGATATACACTTGTAAGTTTTACTCTCGTAATTCATATAAAATAACTAGGTTAGAGGTACCTAGGTAACCTTACGAAAGCCGTTGTTATTATAAATTGATATTCTTTCAGATCTAAAATAATGATAAAATTGTTTATGAACGTCCGAGAGCAAAACTTCTTAGTGTGATTCTCGCCTTAGGCAACAGTTCGATTGCCTCTACATTAAATCAGCCATGTCGTAATATTGGCAGTTGTTAATGTTTATTTTTAGTTTAACTAACTACCATTATTGTTGCTGGTTACCCATTAATGGGTTAACGTTAGTCTTACGTGTGAAATGGACAAAAATATTTTAAGGAAGAATTGAAATAAGTATTGTTACAATTACCTCTAATTATTATGGTTTAGCTGATGTTTGTCGATATATTTTTATCTCGTATTAATTATTTTATCGATTAAAATTTATAAGTAAACACATATATTGAATTAAAATATTCCTGCATTAATCACATTCAGAATAAAATTAATTTATGTTAATTGTATAATTAGTGAAATATCGAATATATTTCACATTATTTTGACATTATCATTTACAATAAATCTTATATTCAATTACGATTTTGATTATTATAAAATTTAGTGTTTTGAAAACTTGCAAATTGGCAATAGCACTATTTGTTGCAGCTAAAAGCAGTTTCGTTACAATGACATTTAAAATAAATAGAAGAAAATGCTTTATAATTAGTAGAACATGAAAACTTCAATATTTTTATTACTTTTGTAGATACGACTATACTTTAGGCGGAAATTATACTTGTTAGTTACACTCTTAACTGATATAAAACAACACTAACCCGCTAACAGTTACGATAACTGTGGGTGATACTCGAGTTTCAAACGTGTCATTAACAGTGATTTCTTTAAGGTAAAACAGTGTTAAACTATTTATATCATGTGAAAGTCTATGAGAAAAAACTTACAAGTGTAATTTTCGCCTTATTTTATTATTTTTAGTGTTCCGTACCCAAATAGTGCCAACGGGACCCTATAGCTAAGCTCCCGCTGTCCGTCTGTGCGTCTGTCATCGGGGTGTAACTCGTTATCTGTAACAGTTAGAGTCGAAAATTGCACAGAATGTGAATTTCAATTGCCGCTAGAATAAATAATAAAAGTCGGTCAAGTGCGAGGCGGATAGGCACACGCATTATATATTGTTATAGCCTCTATTTTGTTTATTTTATAAAAGGTGTCAACTGGGCAAGTGATGGAAATTTTTTACCAATGTTACCAGAATTAAAATTTAAAAGTAAAAAAAATAAACTATTTTTTTTTTTAATTTTTCGTTCATTATATATACAAGATCCAGCGCTTAAATATTTTTTTTGTTTATTAAAAAAAGTTTAGTTATTTACTTTTAAATATTAATTTTGCTAACGCTAGTGAAATGTACAACACATGCCCAGTTGACATTCTGTATATGTAATTATTTAAAAAAAGAACACAGTATTATAGCTTGTACAATGGTACGGAACCCACTATGTGCGTCGACTCGTGCTTGACCTGTTTTTTTATTGATGAACAATGTAGTCGCGGGATGAAAAAATGTCAAAAGATCCGCAGAGATAACTAATAATTAACTATTAGTGGTCAAAGAGTGGTCAAAATTCGACTATAATTCATTAAAATTTTAAGTGTAAACGTTATTATTAATATAGAGTAAAAAACATCGCTTTTATAAAATGTCCCCGACAACGTGTTTAATTAAAATAGCGCTGCTGTAATTAGCGAATAATATTTAAAGAAACGCGCAATTGAAGAATCTTATCAATCAAAAAATAATATTACAAATTTCATCATAAAAATAAATAGAAAACTATCAAGTTTTTGAACAATTTTACTATTTATATACTAAGATACTGCATTTGTTGTTTTCTTCTCTTAGCATACTTAACTTCATTGATAACTGCTATTGCTATGCGCTCTAGCAGTACTGCATTGTAATGTAACTACAAGTATACAAGTAACTATAAGTATACAAACTACAGTGGCGCCAACTATTTAATCAACTTCCTGGAAAACTATTGACTTAATATCCATATTAAATGCCTCTCCTTTCTGCTAAACTCCATAGTTCTTACTGTTTGACCACAGACATATTAGTTCTTACGACTATATGACCACAGATTATAAGTTTGTCATTGTCACTATGAATGTAAACAATTAATGTTTTATTCAGTTTATTTTTTAAGTATTTGTAACATATATTATAATTATATTTTTAGCTTTCTGTATTCCTTCTTTATATAAGTTTAGTATACCAAATCTCACACTCCTCTTTACGTATTAATGGTAATTAAATATAAGTACTATGTACAAAGTGTCACAATCGAGTTAGCACGAATTTTTGTAACGGTCGTTTTATAATCTGTATATAAATCGTAAAATTTAATTTGTATGTACCGTGTTTGATCTATTTTGTCCCTTTTATTATTCTAGTAAATTTCTCCAAAAATATTTTACGTGTATTTTAGTGAAACTTCAAAAACTACCACCGATTTATAATTAGTAATGAATTCGAATTTTTTTTAAATTAAGTCTAGTAAGTATTCATTTAAACGTTTGAGAATTTTCATTTGTAAATATTTGATGATGTATATAATCTTTTGTAGGTATACATTTTTTCTGTCCCAATTCTTGTAGCTTTTTTCGGAACCAAGGAATAAATCTTATGGTTCGCGTCATTCATAGTATGCCCTTACGATTATCGATTTTGTCGATGCATTCCAGACACTGAAACAATAAATAATTTATCGACCATGAGCATAAGGCTACTGTCAATTAAATAGTGATATATCAATAGTGAATAAAATAGCAATAATTCAATGCACGCGAGTGCACCAGTTTTCAATGTAGTTATTAAAGTTTTAATATTTATATACCAAAGTAATTATCTCGGCAAAAACCTAACGATTTTGCGTCAAATACTTGTAAAATAGATCAGCTGCATCGTCCAATTGAAGAGAATAATATCGTTGAAAATGTAAATAGTCTAATTTCTCATTTGAATACATATAAATGTATCTTTAAATAAGTAGTTAATACTTAATCGAGTTTTATTGCACTAAGAATTGATGTTTTAATGATTGTCTCTTATACTTTAGTAAGTTTAATAACGAGTATTTAATTCATATAAGATATGAATTTACTATGTCAAAGTAACATAATAAAGTTTTTTATATAGCTTTTTAATTCAAATGCGTGTTGAATGGAAGTCAAGTTTAAAAAAATCCCGGTTTTAATTAAATTAGAAATTACTAAATATATTGAAATTTTTATGGCGTCATCTAAATCTAAATACAAATTTTAGTAGCCGTATCTAATTTAAAATGACTTCAAACGATTTCTGAATAATACGTCATACTTATTGCATTTTGCCAATCATATTTAATAACTATAAATATGTAACGTTCATACTATTTGTCCTTTTCCAAATTTGACAAGCTTGAACTATCTTTGTTCATTAGCTAGCGACTGAGTTCAGGCGAACGTATCCTGTCATACTCAGGCGCTAGCTAGTTGCTAGGCAACGTCGTCCGAAGTGGTTCGCATTCTGGTAACATATCTATAGTTATAATATAATTGCCTTTTCGTTATTTAATATAATATAGGCGCATTTTATATAATAAAATAAAGTTAGAAATTGTGCAATGGATAAAAAACGTGACCGGGTGCGAGGATGACGTCATAATCGGAATCGCCATACAATCATTGTTACGTTGCATTAATATTTAATACACCTGTAGAGTAAATTATTACAACTAGCACATAATTAATATTTAAACGAATATCGGTGTAGATAAAAAAATATATAATTCCTATTTCAGGAACGATTGTTTGTTAATTGTAATAAATTTTTAAATTCTTGAAATTTAATGGGATGGGATTAGTTTTTATTTAACGCTTATTGATAAGACAAATGAAGTAGTGTTCGCGTTATTTTGCGTTATGTTTTTTACGCACGAATATGTTCCTTCGGGAAGTATTTTTATATTCGGTAATAAAAATAAAAATTATTGTAAATACATGTGATAAAAAAATTATCTAGTAATTTATAACTGATGTATTTTGATTCTGTTAATATTTTAATGATAAATTAGTAATGTAATTACGTGTTTTCGTGTTTATTTGACGCATTGGTTATTATATTAATGTAGATGTTAGATCGCGGTCGATGTTGCATTACAAATGTTGCAAGTGGGTTTACAATTAAATGATTATATATTTCATATTTTCTCACAATCCGTGTATCTCGACTAAATACGTATATAATTATTTGATATATGTTAATTAATACAAATTTATAATAGACATAGTTTATAACGATAGATACCTTAGCCGATAACGTTTTACCAATTTTCACTAACACAGCGACATATTTATTTAGCGGAGTTATTGTAAGTAAAAACTCTTCGTGTAGTAGTAAGTAATCTATAGTCTATTTTTTTTACTTGTCTACATTTGATAACAATACGCCGAACGATAATCACGAATTTTGCAACGATTTGTTTTTATTATAATTTGTCATTATAAAAAACGATTTAGTTCAATCATTCAATCGATAGTTTCTTATCTAATTTTTATTTGTGGCTAGAAATACGCCATATTTGTCTGCTAAATAAGTCAAGTAAAGAAAAACAGATTATAGACTGTCGATTAAAATTTGAATCCATTCATACTCAACGGAAGCGGTTTTAAAAATAGACAATGCATTAAATTGATGGATATATGTGATTTTAATCACCATCGCACACATCCCACTTGTGACTATTGTTGTGAAATTTTAACAATATAATGTAATTTTAGATTCTAAATTAATGTAAGTTAGATTTTCAGATACTATTAAGGAATTAGATCACATTCTGTAGTCATTTCATTGGTCTATTTATTTCGAAAAATATGTATAAAATGAAATTAGCTTAGATCGAACCAATCTGTGTTTAATATCTCGCGATTGTCGAGCAATAAAATGTCTACCGATTGTGCAAATTAGATATTGTGGCAGGAGAGTGGATACATAAGTAAATTAACTTTCTACATATTTGATTAGTCTGTCGAAGCGTTGTACGAGTAACTTTTATCTTTTTTATTTAATTTTAGTACAGCAAAATTTTTGGATCTCATTTTTTATTGTCGCATAATAATGATCTTTTTTTTACAAATTTTATCGGGCTAGTGCTATATGCGAATGTGATAATACGGTGGTTAATATAAGGTAACGCTCTTGAAATCATTCGGAACATCGTTACTCGTACGACTGATTTAATCGTTACTGTCCACTCTTTTAATACCAAGATCTCATTAATTATTAATTTTGAAATGTCGTAAATGCAACGGATAGGTTTAATGCTATAAAAAATTCTGTGTACTAAAAAGCGCCAATGATTCAATTTAAGGTGTTTTAACGTATATTATGTCTGCGTCGTATCCGAGCGCATATCACTCGATTCTAAATCGAGATAATTGTATCAAGCCATTCATCGTTAGGTGTAAAATATATTTTCGAATAATTGTTGTAAATTAGTTAGTGTAGGTGTTAAATTGTGGCATTTAAATAATAATCTCCAAAAAATGGTATTTCAGTGTACGAGCTGTATTTTAATTCTATTAATTAGCTTAATATTTATCTTTCCAACTAAACTTCTATGATTACGAGTTCATGTGATACTTCAGACTAAGTTGTAAAGTACATGGAATTAAAAGCTCTTCAATTCTAATTGTGTTTATTTTATTTCTATAAACCGACTTCCATAAAAAAATTAATTCAGTAGTTTATTTTTTTACATTCGATTTTTCATATTTAATAAGACAATTTCCAATTTTTATTGTGCCTTTAAATAATTCACTGCTTACGCTGCGCAGAACAGAATTTGGTATCAGTAAAAGTGTTAAGATATTTCTTTAATTTATTTTTTATTATTATAAAATATAGGTATATACATATAAGGGCTGAGAATATTTAATAAGCGTATGGTCATCTATAAGTATAGTATTAATTTGACTTATTATTCATTAATAAAAGGTATCTCATAATCGTGAAAAAAGAAATATAATATTACTTATAAAAGAACATAACGTTAACAATAAAATGTACCTTAGGTGTTAAATTTAAGGATAGATATGACAAATCAAATATGTACATTTTGTTTTTAATAATCCTATAATATATTAAATATTTTAGGTTTTTTTACTCGACTGTACCATGCGCGAGTTCGGACTCTTCTTGTATACTGACATTTAGACTGTATCAATCTACGCCATATGCACCATTTTTAAATTAATGTAAGTTACAAAATTTTAACCTACTTCTATGATTTATGGCAGATAGGTGATATTGTTAGAGCTAGAATCTGTAACCGATACAACTATCAAAGTTCTAAACCTATTGTAATCGCGAGTCCAGCCATGTGGTAAACCGAACATGAAAAAAGCCACCTGATTATATGGATGCTGATAAGCAATATTATGTCAAGCCACAAAAAGTCAAATTCGGAAATATTTATTTTTATAAAAATTCAAGTCATCTAAACTAAATAAGTATGGAAAAAAGTGTATTAATTTAATGTTTCGTATTTCAAGTTTGTTCCATATTTTGCAATATAAAATAATATCAAATATTTGAAAAAAATATTATTTGATTAATCTTTCTATTATACCGTTTTGCTTTTAATTTATTATAACTTATATCAAAATAGAAAAGAAATAATGTATAAATACTTTTTTTTCACATATTTATTAAGAATATGTTTGAGATCTTTAGACGCCATTTCCTTTAAAATAAAGTCCGTGTGGCATGACATAGTTTTGCTTATCAGCGTCCGTATCATATCGTATTAATTGTTCGAACAGTATTATAAATTCTATTTGAGATCATTTTAACAAAATTACTACACGAAAAATTACGTAAAGCGTTACTTGTAATCAGGGAATTCATCTTATGTCACAGAAATTACATAAAATGTTTTGAATTCGCTTTTTTTCTATTATAATATGTATGTTAAATACATATAAGTCTTTATCTTGAAACACTCTCCTTAATAATGAAAATTACATTAAAATCCGTTGTGTAGTTAAAAAGAGAAGAGAGAAGAGAAAGAAGGTGCACAGACGGGAGGGAGATGTCTTTGTTTTATACTATCTAAAGAAGAAACACTAAGTGGACGAAAATTATTATTCCCTATAATTCCTTTACGACGCGTTTTAAAACGTAGGTATATTAAATATGTTTTAAAGGTTACACAATAAATAATACGAATTGAAGCTCTTTACTACTTTTATTGCATAATAAATCAATGAATAGCACTATTTAATCTAATTGTGACAAAATGTATTTGTATTTAATGAAAAATAATGTATAAAATATCCAACAGTATAAAACACACACCAATTTCCGTATTTAATAAAAATTTTTAATAGTAAAAAATCCTTCACCAAATAAATAATAATAAGGTCAATACCACATTGGTACTGGATATAAAACAAGTATCGTCAAACCTGGCAAGTTTGCCAACGGTTTCGACTAAGGAGTCTCTTTTCAAAAAAATGCTTTAAAAGATCGGAAAATGTTTTTATTTTTTTTTATTGGAGTAAAAAGTCCTTTATATTTTTGGCAACGCTAAGTGACGAATTATTTATTATTTAGCTTCTATATCATACGACATTAAAGGGCTTAATTTTGCGGGCCAAACTATTGTAAAAAACTTTACGTAGATGTATGTGGACTTGCAGTATTTTATTAAATTTAACTATCATTAAATTACAAGAAATTAACGATAAAAAAAGATAAATTAAAATCTGAGAAAGTATTGGGAAAAAAAGGTGCCAAGTTTGACGATACGAAGTTTAATTGTTACGTAAAATGGATCAATCTTGTTCTGTTCTAGTAATTTCCGTTAAATAATTCCATCGATCGATTTAACCGCTACGTGAATTTTTAAAAGCCTTGTAGGTACTGTCCTTGGTGGTTTTTATTGATCTTCTATACCTTAAATAGCTCCGACCGTCAGTCGAATGCATTAATATTAATCTTGAATGCTAGAATGACGTACACGGTTTGAATAATGAAGAAAAATATGTTGCTGTTGGATACATAGATATACATATATATATTTCGACAAATTATCTATTTTCTTATATTGATTATTGTTATAGACATTTAATATATATGTAAATATGTTGTAAACACATTTCTAACAAAAGTAAAAACAACTGCAAACTCTATCGTCAATAAACGTACGAATATTAACTAAACGTTAGCACCAAGTCAATGTTTATCAACTTTCCATATTATGAGACATTTTTCTTATGTTTGTGGCAAATTATTAAATCGATTTAAGTAACAACACTAAATGAAATCACAAAGTTATGTCAATATAATAAAAATATATGTTTACATGTGGCACTGACCTATATCTTTTTTAATTTATACATAAGGCACACAAATTGAACTTTTATATAACAATAATATAAATTCTAAAATCTAATTAATATTATTGCGAAAAAGTCAAATTTTAAAAATCGATTTAAGAACGGTTAGTTAATGAAATATTGAATTGTTGAAAGATTAACGTTCACTTAAGATGAAAAGTTAGTATCAATGGAACAATAAATTACTTAGGAATACTTGTCAGGGGTTTTAATTAAGTGAGAATTCTTGAAAACGAAGTACCCGAAGTGTTCCAACAACCTTTTCAAAGGCGTTCAGGCAAAAATTTAATTACGCTTTGTCTTTATTATTATTTTCATTCTATTATTAATTTGTTAAATTCTTCCATTATAAATAAAACAATACAGCAATGTATTAACAAAATGATTTTAAGACTTGCCATCTTGCTACTGCATAGTAACATTCCCTTACAATTTAGTTTGCCACCCGTTTCCTAAGACTAAACACCGTAAATAATTGTCTTTCTATTTATATCTATTTTGTCTTTTAGATACAATGCAAAAATATAACTAGCATGCTGCTTATTTATCACAGTGTCGATTTTTTTATAAATTTAAGTGTCATTTGTATTAAGTATCATTTAGATAACGTAAATATAAATTATACGTATACTTACTGCTTACTGAATAATAATCTTATATGTTTAATATATTTTAAAGAGACTTAGACAAAAATTTGTTGATATTGACCCAAAATTTTGTATAAGAATACATTATTGTAGTAAGAACGTCGATAATTAGATTACATAAATAATGCAATAGAGTATTGCTATACCTTTCACTTATATTTATATATATAAATTACTGGCCAATTTTAATAATATAATCATTTCTATTTAATTTTTAAGACAATATAAAGTTAATTTTAATGTTTTTTTTTAATAACTGCTTTTCAGTTACAATTTGAAATGAAAGTTGTCTAAATATCTTTTTGTTTTCAGGTTTTATCATTCACATTTTGTTATGAGATATTCCAGACGACACATATGATTGATTATAAGCTAATTGCAGAATGTCAACTTAAATAACGTTAACAATGAAAAGCACAAACATGTTAGATATAACTGGACTAATCTATTACTTATAAATAATATTTAGAACTCTGAATAATGGCACCTCTATTTTTACTACTCTATCGACTTGTATCTATAATTAATTAAACATGATATATCGTGAATATTTTTATTATTTTCTTGCTTATAATATAAAGCGTGCGAATAAGGCGAATAGTCTCACTTTGGATTTTTAAGTCATTTTCAAATAATTCTATAATTTTTAATAAAAATTAATAGTGCAAGTTTCTAAGAGATAAAACCTTGATAACATTACGAATTTAGTATGCAAAAATTGTTGAATCAATTATATTTCATATTGAATAAGTTAAAATATTGTCATCTATTTTCCTAAGTTATTTAATTCTATTGAAATGCGATGGTCATGGAAAACATTTACGGGTAACACTGAAAATCTATTATTACTAAAACTAATACTTATTAGAAACAGTACCATATTCGAAAGATTTGCATATATGAAGCACCGACACGGTTTAAGAAAAAATAAATATTATAATAATTATTAATATTATCATTCGTGATATCATTTTATCATCGATTTCGTCATGTTAATATTTGAATATTGTACGGTTGAGATTTCCTATTTATAATTTAAATCATCATTCTTTAATTTTGGCAACATTATAAAATTAAATAAGAACTACGATGTGTATATGTTGAAATAATACTAATTTTTGTAACGCTAACGATAAGCCACGAATTAAGTCATGAAACATTTCAAGAATACGTTTACTTTAGCTAGATGTTATTATTTGTATCTCGTTTTCGACGCATTTCTTCATCAAGTCGTCGAGTTCGTTAATACTTTTCTCTTTTTTCTCGTATTTCTGTAAAAAATCAGCGACTTCATTGAGGCAGCCATTTTCCACTTCACGAAGTAGCTCTGATATTTTATCATTGTTCACTTTCGCTACATGTTCAGCGTGAAGTTTATACAAATTATGTTCTCTTTTCGGCTGTAAAATAAACATATCAATTTATAAATAAATATATTAAAAATAATTACTACTTATGTTTAAAAAAAATCCAGTGCTTTTGACTTACATCTTTGGGACTCTCCGTATGAGTTGAGATTTGGGCGTTTGGTGTAAAGATAAAAGGTTTGAAATACGAGATGCTCGGATCAGGTGTAGCCGTGAACCAGTGGACACTTATGTCTGACGATAGTGAAGATACCTAAAAGAGCATATTGTTAAACAATGAAATTAAATGAAATAAATATTTCATTTATTTATATTTAAAAATTACTACAAATCCAAAAGTCGATGTGGAAAGAAAGGTTAAGGTAAGCAAAAGTTAAGTCTTTCTACCTGACTGCCTTGAGTGGGAAATGTGTCATCACATGCTCGGCATATTCCACTTTCCTTGTGTCTCAGAACATTGAACATATCTTTCACATCAAATTTATTTGAGGCCGAATTTTCTTTCAACAACCTTTCTCCTTCTTGTTGACGTTGCTCATCGCCACCCGACGAGAAAGCATTGCAGAAGTTAAATTTACCCTGATAGAAAGAAAATTTATCAAATGTCACAATATTCCTCTAACACTAAACAATTTTAAACAAGTGAAGAAATTAAGAAGTATATATTTTCACCTTTCCATCCCAGACTCCCATAAGCTCGGCTTTTTCAAATAATCCTTCTGAATGCTTATCAATTTTCGTTTTTATAGTCAGACCATTAGATATATTCCTGTAGCCGGAAGTGATCTTTTCAGCAGCCCACAATTTTCCACTAGTTTCTAGTACCCATGCTTCTTTGCAATCAGCAATCAGGAAAGAATTGTGATAGAAGTGGCTATCATCATATTCCGAGCAAGGCCCACCTTGGCCATACTTGTCAAGGAGCGACGTAATCACATCTAATGCTTCTTCTGCCGTATTGCCCCGCTCAAGACCCAATCTGATTAGGAGAAACATGTCATAACTAAGGGATTGAGATGTAGTTGTCTTCCATTAGTTTGCCCTTAATAGTTTCTACTTAGATCCCTCAGGCGTCTGATATATTATTATAAAATAATGATGTAATGAAAATAATTTTGTTAAATGTAAAGGAGAATGCCCAAAATACTATGGACTTTAGTATCGCCACAAAATTTTTTGTGTCAACTTTAATTCATGTTTATTTTATAGTGATAATGCTACAGAAACATATAAAATTAAAACAACATGGCTAAAACTCCGGAATTAATAAATATAAAATTATTATTATTAAAATAATAGTAGTTGTTAAATCTGTATTAGGGTACGCTATGGTCTGAAAATAAGCCCAGCAGTGACAGCTGTTGAAAGAATGAAAGAGAAAGAGAGAGATGGAGAGAGAGAGAGAGAAATAAAACAATTAGGCAATATACAAAAATTATTTTATTTAATATTAATCATTTTCGTAACAATATTCTTCAAAAATGTTATCTAAAAATTGGGCTGGTGCATTTATATCATTATGCCGACCCCAACTTAAATACCATGTGATGGTCATCACATGGGCACAACAACCTACAGTACGATTGCCCACTAGGCAGCTACAGTAATAGCCTGAAATGGCACTTAGTGTATCTCTTGTTTCTTCATTTTTATTTAGCAATAGATATGTATAGTAAGTTCGGCTACTCACATGCCTGGATTTTATTCTGCCACGAAGAAGATAATTATTTACACCTAGTATTAAAGGCAAATCATCTTCAATGCAGTCATTTATCTGAACAATATATGTGCCGTTTTCACGAATATGTTCACCGTAATAGGATCTTGCTTGTTTCAGCTGGTATGATCCAACAGCAAATCTTTTTAAATCAGATATGGTTAGCCTCGGAAACTGGTCCAAGTGAGGGTGAGTATCGTTTATGCTAGAGAACATACTTCGCCTTCTATTTAATTGTTCTCTGTTAACAATGAGAGATAAATGATTGGGCTCGTTTAATTTTTGTTTTGCTATTTCTAAATACTCCGAATATTCGGGTTTTTCTTCAATAATAGGGTGGAACTTGTTTAAAAGTGCACAACTAATTCTAAAATCTTCCATGAGATGCTTTGCCGATTTATTAAAATATTCTTGTCGAAATAATTTAAAATCACGTTTCAATCGACCATTTATTACCTCGACTACCCATCTACACATTGTTACACAACGAGACTTATTTGCCTGTTCCGTTGTTAGTTGATGGTGACCTTCGAATAAAGAATCGGGCATATGTGCTTGATATCCATAATTTCGAAGCTGTGCCACCACATCTCTAAATCCTTTGTCCAATATAAAGACATCACCTTCACGGAAATAAGACCGCATAACTCCATCTGATCTACTAAATTCTTTGGCCATTATTGAGGCATCATTCATTGTAGCCTTGTAAGGGCCAAGGCAATCTAGAATGTGACCATCACAACACACAATCATAAATGGCTTTACCAAGTTTGCAAACTTGTGCAAACTATATGTTTGCTTTTGAAATAAATAATTACTACTACTTTGAACATAGACATAGGTAGCATCACAGATAGTTATGGCTGGTTTTGTTTCTATTGGCATTGTATTGTTCCCATAAAAACCTTCTGGTATTATAGTATTTCTAGCTGCCACTTCACTCACAGACAAATGAGATAATCCCAAATGGACAGAAACAAATTGTTCAGTTAGAACATTCCTTGCTTTGTTCATGTAACGTTCCAAGGTACTTCTGGGCATATCAAATAGTCCCGTCAATCTTTCATTACTGTCACCTGATCTTAATTTAGTTAAATAAATGCTTAATGCAACACTTGCATCTGGTACTTCTTCATATAATCGTGGTACACTGTTTAACAAATCGTAAAATTGTATGGCATTCAAACCTAGCCAGTAGTGGCATAAATGAGGTTGGATCGAATAAATATTACTGAAGTTGATTTTCTGCAATGATAATTTTTCTAATGAAGCAAGCAGATTATCCATTTGAGAACTTGTAAAATCTGTATGGTGTGCTTGTAGCTGGTCCCAGTAGTTCCAGTTCAAATGCATATTACAAACCCGAGCACAAGGTGGAATATAAATTCTGTGACGACTTAAAATTGTTTCTTTCATAATTTTTGGAACTAGGTGGCGTTCCACATTCAAACATTCGTGAAATATACAATGTCTTGTTGTTGAAGAAACACGTTTATAAATTCTTGATGTTATAGTTGGTTCTGGTTGCCTCCTTTGCAGTTGAAACAAACCTTCCTGTGGGAGCGGTGGTGGTTGAGGTACATGTGCACTTTCCGCTTCAGGAACTACAATCTCTCTGTTTTCATCTTGTTGCAACTGCCGTTGGACATTCCTTTTAGCGGCCATCCAACATGCTCGGCACACTCTGTGCAGGTGTTGCACCTGATAAACAAAAAACTTAATTAATAATTCAATTTTGTGAGCATTCACATTTATAAAAGCGATTTATATGTCACTATTTGTAATGTGTTACAATTATAATTATTAACAAACTCTATTACCTTTTAATAAATATACTAACAAACTCTTTAAGTTTTACATGATGTAAAACTACATTATTAAAATATTGGACCTCTGTTAAAATGTTTCATGAGTTTGTAGCAATGATGTATTGTTTTATGTTTGTAGCTTGAAATAGCAATCTTGTTTTGCAATTGAAATGAATTGTTTTTTAAAATATACATAAGCTTAGTATACGAACCAAGTGTGGGAATATCCAACGCAAAATAATCTTCCTTTCCTCGGAGTTTGGATGAACTCTTGATGTGCGTACACGTAGTATAGATTTACCACATGCAAAGCATACATTTGTGTGTCCAAATAAAGGAGTTGATGTCGTTTCGGCTGACAAAACATGTTGGATAGAATTAAAACATGCAGTGCAAATTAAATCTTCATGTGAAATCTGTGAAATCAAATATTAACATTAGTAATTTCATTTGCATCATTGTAATTCCAATTGTATATGTATGTGCTATATATTAATTAATAATTCAAAACCAAGTCTTTGACAATAATATGGTATATTGCTCTATAACTATCTTATATTATAATATTTATAAATGAGTACTCAGTAAATAACAAATCCTACTTTAACTCTAATTGAAAGTGTGGAAAACAACTGTATGCACAAATCGTTCTATAATATAACTTTTTAATGTTATTAATTACAATAAACATTACTTACCGGTGTTGGTGAAATCCAAGATGCCAGAGTATTGTACATTTGAATGTCAACTTCTCTCAACGACTGCCAACTTAAATGCTGCAGTCGGATGGAACAATTAATACATCGATGAGATGAATTTTCCATAATTACTTAACTAATAGAGTCTTTGTCTCAAAACGTGTTTGTCGCTTTATAAATAATTAATAATCACGCAACAAATAAACAACTAGAACTTAACTAATGGAGTCTCTGCCTCACAATCACTGTGGCTAATATATAAGTCACAAGGTAAACTCTGCAAGGATTAAAAGTATAACTAAAGCAAAGGAGTCTCAGCCTCACGATCACTTTAGCTTATACTAATACCAATGCTGTTATACACGTACTAAAATATTACCACGAGCTTAAAACAAACAATGAAAACAGTTAATGTGTGACATATTACTAGTGCTGCCACCAGACAGACGTAAAAGTTATTATCGATTTAGTTATCGATTATTTATTTGTTAATTATCTGTTTATAAATTGTATCTATATAAACAAAAAGTCTTTTTAATGCATATTGCATATATTATGATAGTGTTATGCATATTTTAAGTATTTTTAGATAAAATGTTAAAAAATCTTATTATATGTATATTGGAAATTAATTTTAAAAATAAGAATCGAAACTCGCAACGTCATCATAATCGGACTGAGTTGATCGATTTTATAAATATAGAATGTAGACGAAACAACTCCTTTTTTCTTGGTTTGAAGTTATCCGGAGATATTATAATCTCATCATATTTAAAATAATTTGTTTAATTTTACTTTATAATAACTAAGTTCATAAAGAAGTGGCACAAGAAGTTTTTTTGCGATACTGTTATTGGGCATTCTCCTTTGGAAGTTTGTTAGAATGTGTTATAACATGTATATTAATCTTATGTTTTTATTAATAATCATTTAGAATAGTAATTTATTATTTTGTTATGATATACCTAATGCTTACGATAGAATAAATTTAGTCTCACCGAACCAAATCCATTCCAAGAAGACGTTTTTGCCTTGCATCCCCATCTCCCTCATTGTTATTAGTCCACACAGCCTCATTACCAATAACTACGTTTTTATCATTAGCACCCATTTCGGCACCCCACATCCATGCCGGTTTACTTAATATTACTCTATTTATAGGATTTGGGCTCTCGTCAATAGTTATATATGTGCACTGAAATCCATGAAACCGATTGATAAGGTGGTATTGAAAATGTGAAAATTGATATTTAATGATCTAAGAATAGCAGTAGTAAATGTAAGCAATTAAAGGAATTTTATTATAAACTGAAAAAAAAAAGATGACTATTAATGCATTATGTAAAGTAAGGCATGTGATTTATATTAATAGAAATATGTGTTGCAGTAAAAATAGAACAAAGTGAAAAAACATATTATTATTAATAAGTGCATGTTGAGATCAAAGATTTTCCTAAAGATGAACCCACATAAAGAGATGTTTTGATATGGTAATTCCACATTAGCATATTTACTTCTTAAGTGAGGTAAGGAAAAATATTCTCGAACAGGAAAATAATTTGTAAATGTGAAATGCTATGAATGTTCAAGTTGAATTAGTTAATTTATCTAAAATGATGTTAAATTTAAAAATTACACATTGGAAACTCTTTATAATAGAAAGTGTTTGAAGCTCAAAATATTTAGTATTTTTGAAATAGAAAAAAATAGAAGATAATTAAGAGAAATATAGAAAAATGAATAAAATCTAATAATTTTACTAAGAAATATTTTATGGGCAAATGTATTTATTTTTTTTTTCTCAGAATATATTTTTAATATTGTTTTATTAATTTAATAAATATAAAATTCTAGTCAGCATCCAGTATACTTTAATAATGTTTTGCTATAACTTTATCAGATTGTATATTATTTATTTCCTCTATTTCAATTTCATACGTAATTTTAGTGTATTATTTTAGATAATGCTACCACCAGCGTAGGCAATCTTTAATACGTTTGCATAATATATAACAGTATAAGACACAATTTGCTTCAAATTTGTTTTGTAGTAGATAGATGTAGGTATCTTTCAGAATTGTCTTTAATAGCTTAATAGCATAGTGTTAATTAATATTACCTTCAATTTAGAATTTCGAGTTCGATCCGTTGACAGCACGACTTCTTGGACTTCGTTCTGTGGTCGGTCAGAATTTTTTCCAAAAATCACTACATTTTTGTTGGTCAGCGGAGGCAGAACAACAAACGTATCGCACGACCTCGGCATTTGTCTTACAAATTTCATTGTTGAAATGGCAATGTGTAACAAAATGTTTTAACCGGTTATTTATTTATTTCGGTGGAGTCAGCAGCAGGACACAAGTCAATTGTCAATTCAATTCACTTTGTCAATGCTAGCCCATATGTCACAGTGACAATTAGCAAAAATTATTCATACTACAGACTATAATTATAAAATCGATTCACTGTCCTTGCGAATCTAATAAAATAGTAAAATACCATTATATTTCACAAATATCAACGTTATTTACTATTATTTCTTGTAAAATTTCTTTTTAATTACTATATTAGTATTAACAACTTAGAACGAATCGAGAATTTTGCTTCTACGGACGTCTCAGTAATTTGCTTTCAGGGTTGCCAACTTAGAGATTTTCTCCTGTTTAGACGGTTTACGTGGGATGGGTTTTTTAAGGGTCTGAATTGGAACATTATCAATTTTGGTGGTAAATACGATAATGATTTTATTTATATTTACAAAATAGTTGATCTTGCTTAACATAATTATAAAATTTACTTACTAATGTGATTTAATCTCTGAATTATGATTTTAACAATGACAAAAAAAATCTCATGCCTTGTTAATATTTGAAGTATGATTTAACTTAAAAAATATTAGAATGCATTATTAATTTACTTCAAAAACAGATGTTTTGCATGGCGAGAAACATAAATTGTTTAGCAATGACATTGAAGTAATCTAAATGCAACACATGAAATACGTAATAAATTTGAGTAGTTCTTGCTATCTGTGGTCTTCGTCATTAGTTCTGCTTCACCAAATTCTACTTTTCGAAAGCAAATGCACGAATTACCATAACAAATACATAACTCAATGTAAGTGTGCCTATAATATTTGAAGATGATTTCTCCAGGATGACAGCATCAGGTCCTGATGAATAGGACCAACTTAGAATATACTCTACTATCCACTATACTGTCCACTATAATGAAAATATAAAAAATAGATGCAGCCGAATCATACTGTTGAAGTTAGTTAAAAAGGATGAGGTTTTATGTTCGGCTTTATGTATTTTTTGAAGTCAGTAATATTGAAGTATTTTTTAGATGTTTATTTATTGCATGTAGAATGTTTACCACGTAATTATAATTTTGAGGTTTATGATATAATTAAGGAAGGGTATATATTTTTCTAGCTGGTATCACTGTATGTCGCTTAATGAAATTGTTTAAGTAAGTTTTTGTTTATAATGTTACAAGGCCCCCGTTTTTCTTGATTTAAAGTACATTTGTTTATTATTAAAATAGTACATATTAATTAAGTTTGTGTTTGTAATTTTTTTAAGCTGATAGCAATGATATTTGTTTGTAAGTTATATTTATACAATTTGACGATAAAAATTACCAACTTTGACAAGTTTGTCAATTTACTTCTTGCCCTAAGATAATCTTGCTTGTCATACTCAGTCGCTAGCCGATTGCTAAAGCAAAGTCGTCCAAAGTGGTCGGCATTCTAGGTGAAAAAATTTTATAATATTTTAACATATGAAAATCGAAGATGTCGATCATGAAATCATTGCGAGTGAATAAGTACTTATTGAGAAGTGCAGCGCGATTTTCTTTTATAATTATATATCTATAATAATAAAATCGTTAAAACTAAAAAGTGTAACATACACTTCAATTTTATTATTAAATTAACATGTAAATTAACAGTTTTAACCAAATGTATATGAAAGTATACACTTACTTAAAAAAAATAATTTTTAAAATTTTTGGGTGTCTGACTGTCTGTTTGTTTGTTCCGGCTAAGCTTTGAAACGGCTGGACCGATTTTGACGGAACTTTCATCACAGGTAACTAATGTTATAAGGAGCAGTCTAGGCTACTTTTATTTAAAAAATACTTAATGTAATAAATAAATATAAACGAAGTTTTCGCGAAAAAAATTTTAAGCCAATGAAATAGTGAACAATATCCAATTCAAGTATAGAAGGTAAACATTATATAAATATAATTTTCCTCAAAGTAACGCGGGTAAACCGAGGTGAAAACGCGAGGCAAAGCTAGTTGATAATAAATTTAAACGTGTTGCCTAGCATAGTGTTTCCAAACTATCGATAGTTTTGTTATCGATACTTTTAATAAGTATAAAACAGTCATACTATCGATATTATCCATCCTTGATGGCGAATAAACTCTCGGTAATGACGATATTTTTGATAGACTATATTATTATTAGTGAATATTGTATAAATTTTATTTACAGTATCAATAGTTTTGTACAATCAATCGCTACCTTTGTTTTAATATTATATTATTTCAAGATCAAGTAATATTTATTACTATATATATTTATACCGAAACAAAATCTGTTTCGGCATACTTATTAAATTCTTGATTATTATCGGATTTTTTATATAATATAATAATTAAAACAAATCAATTGTTTCTTTATATTACTGTAATGTGATCTTAATGTAACCGCAGACTTCAATCTTCGTCGAAAAGTTTACGGGAAAAATAAATTGTAGGCCGGTTGCGTTGCGTTGAAGGGTCCTTTTTCATAAATCATTTATGTAAATGCTCTCAACAAAGAAGCCGAATATATAGGGCGTACTGTGCTCCGCCGGATGTGCCTGTAACTTCCCGCCAGTTTCTGACGTTTTTACCTCCTATTTCCGTTATCTGTTCAAGTTTAGAACACAGTCGATAAGGTAAGGTATAGTGAGTATAAAATAGATATTTATTTCTTGAAATGTGTATTAATATCAATATTTTTTACTATAGATTAAAATATGGTTTTAATAATTTTATTTCATTTCTAATTTAATAAATTCATGTCATCATTTCATTTTGTCATTAATTATTATTTTTAGTTTTTAATAATTTCTGCCCGCATGAACATTGACGGAAGTTATTAAGATTGACCTTACGTGAGCTTTTAAGCTTTATGGTGCCTATATTAATACATTATTATGAATTGAGGTATAATCGAGTCAATCGAGGTCAAATATAATCTGATATAAAATATATTTCCATAACGTAACCCTTTCCCTTACGTATTTCACGTAGAGATCAAAGTTACAAAGAAGTATCAATAAGACAACTAAATACATAAAATAAAACTTAAAATGTTACAATTAGATCCTTATGAAGATAATTATTATCATATAGGTACTGTTTATTCATTAAAGAGGTTCAGAGACCCTGCAGCGTTAAAATAATGTTTGTCTATTTAAAACTTAGTTTCAGCAAAGACCAAATTCTGCAAGCGCTTCAAAAACTATACCTACGTTCTACATATGGATGCTGATAAGCAATAATGTGTCAACCCACAAAAAGTCAAATTCGGAGATATTGACGAATTCTAGTAATAAAACATGCATTTAACATTGTTCAAAATATTTTTGAGTCATATAAACTAAATAAGTATGAAAAAAGTTTCTTAATTTAATGTTTCGATTATCAAGGGCGTTCCATATTTTGCAATTTCTACAATAGTCTCATATAATTGAAAAACTTATTATTAGATAAAACTTTTTATTATGCCAATCTGTTTTTAATTTAATGTACCTTTTTTCCAAATAGAAAAAAAAAGATTTATAAATACGTCTTCAAATAAATTTAATAACAATAGGTTTAACATGTTTAGACGCCATTTACGCAAAATGGAGTCCGTGTGGCTTGATACAGTATTGCTTATCACCGTCCATATATAAAAGGTTTTTCATTGGAATATATTAATCGTATTTACTGTTTTGTAAACAAAGTCAGCTTTAGTAATTGCACAGCCCGGGGCGAGAATGTAGGGGTGAGCCAGGAGAGCCGGGGCAAAGTTTCCTGCACGGGGCATCTGTGAATGTAAAGCCCCGGGCGTTAATAGATACCCGCTTTGCCTGCCTTTAAAGTTGCCACTTGGCTTGTAATGTTATACCAGCCGACTCGAGGTTTATACAAGAATAGACGCTGTTTTCTCGTAGTTTAGCTAGTGACATGTTGTGTTAGGTACGGTTCAGTCGTGACTTATTGCTATAAAAATGAATATAACGCCTTCCTAAGAGTCCTGTTGATCAGAGGAACCTCGAATGGAAGTGAGTAAACCTAGCTAAAGTAAATTATTAACGATATATCCAATCGATATTAATCGATTCTTAAGTCATACATAATTGACTTGAATTTACAAGCCGAACCGCCATGTGGCAGACTTTACTGACCTCATTTAATCTCCTCTTTAAATACTAACATTTCTATTTAAAATAAAACATATTAATGTAATAAAATAATAATAAACGCATCACACTCAATGGCCCCCATTAAGATCCCATGACCTTGTGACGGGGGTCCGGAAACACACACAACACTAACACAAACACCCAGACCACGACAAACATCCGTATGGCCAATAGAGACGTTTAGCGCGAGCGGGGATCGAACCCGCGACTGTTAGCGGTTCAGTCAGTTGCAGTGACCTTTGCGCCAACGTGTCTGTCGAATATATAATATACTTATTAAATAAAAATAAAAAGAGACTGCTATATGTTGTGTATATATAGAATACATTTTATTATTGAAATTGTACAATCTTAAAGACATTAAAAATATAAATTAGACGTCAATCTATATAAAAGTTCAAGGCAACGCCGAACGCGTGTTATAAGTGTTTTCAATAAAATTGTATTTTCAGTGGGCTCAGACGAAGTTACGATCGATGAAATCGTTTGTAGATAAGTCATACTCGTAACTATGACTACTTATTCCAGTTATTTTGATTTAAAAAGCGAACCACTGAACTTATTTTGATAAAGATTCTATGGGACAAGTGACGGTCAATCACCAAGTAACTTTATCCGACCTTATAGTAATTTCTTTATTATTTTTAGAAAATCACATTTTTATAAGAAACTTACACACATTTTATAATTATATAAAAACCTATATTACTATTATATATACACAATAAACAATTCGATTTTTTTAACCATATTAAATAATAGTTCATCATGAAACGTGGTTTTGTGAACTATTCTTATTGCGTTGCGTGAAAATACTAATAAACTTAACGTTTGTTTAAGGCACTGTAAATGAAATTTACGAGGTAATTATTCGTTTAAGAAGCTTTGAATACCAGTTTATGAGATGGGGAACCTTATTATGTGAGAAATGAAGGACTTTAAAGATATTTTATTTTTATACACATAGTTTGTTTTCCCTTTTGGTTCATATTTTTTCATTGAATACATACATATAATACTAGCTACCGCCCGTGACTTTGTCCGCGTGGAATAGTTACTTTGGGCTAACGGTGACTTTAACTTGCGATTTAGTTTCTGTGTATAGGTGAGTAAATACTTTGCACATTGTGCGCGCAGTACTCGATCATTATATTGCTGAGATGTTGTTTTAAAATTACAATATTTCCTAAAATACTCATTTAAATCGAATGATGTAAAGGTATATTTAGTTTTATATTAAATATTTTAATTTATTAAGATTAATATCATATTTATAAAAACACCTTTGCAAATAATGCATTATTTTAGAACAAATTTGATTAGCATAAAAAAGGTTATAGTAAGCTAAACTTAAAAGATTAATATGCTGTCGCGAAATTTTTTTTAGAACTTTTAAAGAGGAACAATTCTGTCATACATGATTTTTGCGAAACTTTAACCGTTTACACAGCGCTCGCAGCGTAAGCTCTCTCAATGGGTAAATATCTCCCGTTTTAGAAACATTCTTCATTGGTGCTCCGCTCCTTTATATAGCCTTTCTTGATAAATGGGTTATCTAACACTGAAAGAATTTTTCAAATCGGACCAGTAGTTCCTGAGATTAGTGCGTTCAAGCAAACAATCAAACAAACAAACTCTTTAGCTTTATAATAATAGTATAGATTACATTTTAGTTAGATGTTTGTAATCTCATATGTTGTGGGAACAAGGATAAATCGATTTTTAAATTTATATGTTGTAAGTGCCTACTATGCATGTAAAAATTCAGTAGAAACATTTAATTCTAGATCCGTTCGCTACAAACGTAACTTTGCACCAACGTCTCGTATAGGTTAATATATATAATATAGGCAGGATAATTGTTAAAATGAAAGCAATCTTCTGAGAAACCCAAAGCAATTTTGTTTATTTTCAAAATAAACATATAAAGTTATGATGTAAGCAGAAGATTACATATAAGTATACAAGGTTAATAATTTCATTTGAAAAATGGCAGCTATTTTAGTTGTTTTTTCTGTTTCGTTTGAAGCCTAAAATTTTAAATAAAATTTGTATTACGCGCTTGAAACTATAAATTATGTAAAATAATTGGATCCTGATAAGAAATAATGTGGCCCACAAATAGTCAAATTAATATTAAAAAAAAAAAGTAATTTAAACTAAATAAGTACAGAAATAATTTTTTTTATTAAATGTTTGTAATATATTTAAAAAACTTATTATTAGATAAAAATTTTGAGTATAATAATCTGCTTTTAATTGATTATACCTTTTATCAAAATAGAAAAGAGAAGATGGATATATGTACGTCTTCAAACAAATTTGTTAAGAATAGGTTTGACATATTTGAAGCCATTTTCTCATAATGAAGTATCTACGTCCAATTATTATCAAATATTTTCGTATTAATATGCATAGGTTTTCGTATAAAAACCCTAATAATGTAAAACTCTTTATGTTATCACTTTGTGGATTGTAAATATGGTTTGCTATTTTAGGACAGGCTCCATTTAGTTCGGTAAACTAAGTAAGAAATTCTTGAAATTTCACTTAAGCTCTTTAAGCACTTATAAGTTTTGCTCTCGAACTTTCATAAAGATTTACATAAGTTGTTTGTCACTGTTTCAGACGTGAAACTTTACTTTTGACAGCCACAGCTATCGTAAGGTTACTACCGAATTGTTTTATGTCAATTACAAATTTTTATGCATGTATTTTTGCATAATAGATTTATCCCTTAAACGCGTGATTTATTTTCCGTTCTAAAAATTTAATTATATTATTTGTCTAAAAAAAAAATTTAATCGGCATTGTCAATTAATTTATTTCGATTATTACTAATTTTATAATTATAGTATGATAACGTAATTTAAAAACCAAAAATGATAAAAAGTATATTTCATACTACATATACATGTTATTACGTTCTTTATAAACCACCGTGCGCACTTAAGGGTTAAGGTTTCAGAGCTTATTATCACTAACTTAACTTATGCAAGTCTCGTGGATAGTATTCAAATTCTAATTCAAAATTCTTTTAACTTTCTAAACTTTTTAATAATCAATTTACAAATTAGTCTTTTATATACATATAACGTTATCACCGATTCGGAATGTAATAATGAATGAATGTAATATTAAGTCATTCGATAACTTGATGTAGTACCTACATAACATGGTAAATGTTTCATTTCTGAACCATTAAGATATGAAGGAAGGCTTTTACCGAGAAGAACTTCACTTCTAAAAAGAATTCAGGGCACAGAGTGAATTTTTCGATTACTGTTCCCACCCGTATTTAGCAGCACGTTATGTTTTAATTTCAAACTATCACATTTGAGTTTTGGTCATTTCTTTAAAAAATTGACCACTAATTGTTAAATTAATGTTTCAAACATTAATTAATTATATCATACAAGAATATTTTGACGACAAAGAGGCGTACATTTCAAAAGCGTTGATTTTCTATCCGGATTTTCTATCCGGATAACATAATTAAAATAAAAATACATAATGTATAAATGATTTTAAAAGAGTTACTATCGAGTTTCTTGCCGGTTCTTCTCGGTAGAGACTACATTCCGAACCGGTGGTAGCTTTATAAAAATATAAAATTAAAATATGACATGTAACTTGACGATTCGAAAGTGCTTTAAAAGACCATTTGAATAAAGTATATTTTGAGTTTGAGTTAAAAATTTATTTTAATAGCATTTTGTCAAAAATATGCTTTATCTTTTAGTGTGTCGTATACTATAACTTCCCAGAAGTACATCATTTAAGTATCATTATCAGATAATACAGTTTTTTTTTTCGAAATCGGCGGGTTTGAATCTTGGCTAGTTAAAGTAATTCTTTAAAAACTAATAATGTAGTTTTAGTTTTAAGTATTTTTTGGTATTCTTTAACTATTTTGTACTTTGCGTATTGAGTTATTTATAGTTCTCACGCTTTGTATTAAAATTCGAAAATTCACTAAAACTTTAATAGAATTTTTTTTTATCATAAATTATAAACCATAGAATTATATGAAACTAAATGTTACTAAACTAACATGGCTAATTCCTTTCACAGGGATTTTGAATTCGGTCACTTTAATTGTGTTGTTGTGTTGATTTTTACGCGCCGTACTATTTGTACTATATGATTGTTCAAATAACTATATAAGCAATAAAAAAATTAGGTGAATACTCTAATATTAATCGATAGATGACCGAGGACTAAAACATCTTTAACTATCTATATGTTGCTTGTTTTAATAACTATAATTTATCATACATCATGTTGAAACCCCCTGAAATGAAATTTTATAGGAATAAAGTAAAAATGTTGGTCTCGTAAATTAATACAATAAAACTTAAACACGACTCTCAAATTCACAATATGAAATATATAATAGAGTTTTTATTGGAAAACAATTTGTTTTAAAATAAATCACCGTGTTTGAAAGCAATACAAATGGAAATCACTCGGTGGATTTTAATTAAACTCGACATAGTGGTAGCTTCTATTCTGGGTCAACATAATAAGATTTTTATCCCGGGAAATGAAATGATTCCCAGAGGATAGGCTAGAACTATCTCCTACTACTGATACGAGTCTTATGTACAGTAGGTATTCATAATGCGAGAATAACATTTGTAAGTTTTACTCTCGAGAACGATATAAAACATCTCTGTAACCTAGTAACAGACATGTCGTAAATAGTTACGGAAGCTGTGAATGTTAAGAATAAGGCACCAGCATGAAATGCTTTTAGTACTAAATCAATGAGAAATAAATTATGTAAATCCTTATGAAAGTCTAAGAGCGTAGGTTATAAGTGTATTATGAAAATGTCATATCTTGAGTATTGAATAAATTATACTACACGATTAGTTACAAAGTATTGGTTTGCTAGGATTAGTATAAAACATTATATGTAGTGGATTTAAAAATGAACTAATATATTTTACTATATCAAATTCTATCTTACTCGAATACGTTTTCGTATACACAATCTTGGTGGCGTTATTCACACTATAAATCGTCCACTAAATAAGAGACAGCCATCCCAGGAAATTCTCATGTAAGACGTAACGTTTTCATCAAAAATAAATGATGTTATTGTATGTTAAAAATTAAAAAGCGGAGCAGTTGTAAATCGTATTTCAGGATTTGAAATCATGCCCGGATGTGGAAGGCGCACGGATATTACAAAGGATGTTGCAGGTCATCGATCATCGTTACTGTCATGGCGTCTTTAACGAGATATTGCCTATCCTTAAATACTGGTGAAAGCTGCATAAATAACGGTTGATCTAAATGTTAAGCACTTTTTAAACGTTAGATTTTCTTTAGGGTAACCAAAATTTATTTCAAATTGAATTATCATGAATAGAAATATTGTCATGATTTTTATATAATACAAAAGTAGGTAAATTTAAATGTTTATAATGTTTGAATAAAAATATATATGTAAAGTCAAAGCGGAACTTTTAATTAATTAATGTAAATATTAATGATATTTTGTTTGAGTTTAAGATTTTTTTTTTTGTAACTGTAAATTAACTTAACTTAAAACAAGAATAGAATGTAATAACGATTGTTACATACCATTGTTTAAAATAATACATTGATATATACCATAATTTCATTATAAAGTTAATAATGGCTAAAAATATTAAACTGATAATATTTCAATAACTTACAAACAATGCCTTCTATCCTCAAAGTCTTCTCGTATTGAATTAAACGGAGTTCTCAAATTATCAAAGGACGTCTAATGTTCTATCAGAATACGACGTCTTCATTTAAAAGGAATTGATTTTAACCGACTTCAAACAAAAAGAAGGAAGTTCTCAATTTGTCGAGGACTGTTTTATGTTTCCAAATTATATTAATTTTGCTTAATCGATTTGGTTAATTCTTGATTGATAGAATGCACTTTTTCATTGATCTCCTAGAATTTTCATCAAAATCGGTTCAGTTTTTTTTATTTTAAAATGTAGTAATTATGTCATCTAAGTAAGCGTAGTAATGCATTATGCTTTTGGTGTCGATTCCCTTTTTGAAGTGTTGTTTATGTTAGAGTTCGTAAGCAAACCTTTGGGTAAAGCCTGACGATTATAAGGATTTTATTTCTTTCTTTTTGCTGAGAAAATTACAACTTCTATACATTTTACCAATAAAACTACACGTCTCACTGCAAGTACTTAAACTATTTCAATTTATCTTGGAGGACAAAGAGCTTCCTTTCCTTTAGTACTATTCTATTTCTTTAATTTTAAAAGATTTGGCACGCAATCCAATGCGCGGTATTGTTAAAAGGTTTTATTTTGTTTTACTTGCATAGTAAGATATTGATGTAAATCAATGCAATAATGATGTGATCTAGATCAATAAATAGTATAGTTTCTTATGATTAAATAAGAAAATAATAATAACTATAATAAAAATAAATTATGTTCATATAAGTACTTAGTAATTGACCCTTAGGATATACTACTAAATATTTAAATTAATAATAATAATTTTGTTATACAGAATATTTAATTATGTAACCTAAACGTAGATTTGCATCGCATGCATATAAACCTCCCCGAGGAGGACGGAAGCCGGGATGGCCTCGAGCTGCCGTACGCACCAGCGAGTGGTGCGGGGAGGGCAAGACCAGACTTTGCCCTCCTGAGACAAGCGGAGCGACGCATGGTAGGGGCAGCGGATGCGCATGATGCAAATCGCCACATAACCTGATCTCCACCCCAGGAATCAGGTATTTTTTCGAAGATTTCCCTTGCGTAAAAAATGGCTTAAACCTGCGAAATAACGGCAATTAGATACACAAGTATTTTTGTTTGCTTTTGCCAATGTACACAATATGTGTGTATATAATTACTTGTCCCAATTGACTGATTCTTTGACGCAGAGCCTAAACCGCTTGGGCTACAAACTTGAAATTACGGCATTAGGTGGCTAGGTAGTAAGCATAAACTAAGTAAGGGTATTTCCATATTCTACCCCAAAAAGGGTAAACAGGATAAAAAGTTAGTATAGAAAATCTTATTCTACTTCCGGATGATGGTATGAAATCATAAAACACAAAACGTAATAATTTATCACTTTTCTGAATCGCTTCCATCATATACCAAAATTGACGTGGGCAAAGTCGCAAAGAAATACTAGCCAAAAGAAAAGTAAGGTGTTAATAATATCAAAATAACAGCTTCTTACTTAATGCATAAACATTTTTACACACTTGATAAAAACGTGAATATGGGTTAAAATGTTTCATATAAAAAGTGAGCAAGTCTTAATCAGTGCGGTTATACAGCTAGTTTTCTATAATATTGTCTTGTATGATAGTTCATCAGTTGTAACTAGATTATTCAGGAGTTGGATAGTTTGACTGCACAGAGTTGTAGTTGTCTGAAAGTTTAGTAACACACGAAACAGGACTTGGTGTTCAAGTCAGTTTTCCTAATTTTGTGTGTTAACTCAATTTGATACCGTAGATAGGAAATATAATGGACGTGTGCGTGAGCATTGGTGGAAATCTTAGACTATACTTAGAGATCATAGACTTGTGTTTTTAAATATGAATTGGTACACCTGAGTGTGATGTGGTTATTGTGTTTTGATACGTAGGGTATTTTTTAAGCGTTATTGTGAAAGACTGCGATCATTATGGTGTAATGTATCATTATTAGTTATTGTTAATGCGTAATTAGTATTAACACTTATTGGAGGGTTATTATAGTGAGATACTCCTATCGCACTGCGATACATTTTGACAGTTGATTTGTTTTGTTTTAGTAAGAAAATCAGAAATAATTTTGTGTAATCAAAAATCGAACAGACTATTTAGTTTCTTACCAGTTCTTCTCGGTAAAGTTTACATTTCGAACCGGTGGTAGCTTCCATATATATATATATATATATATATATATATATATATATATATATATATATATATATATATATATATATATAACGATTTTCGATACTGTATATTTTGGCAACTGAAGTGTGGATAGTGCTATAGCGTATGACTGTCGTATATTTTGCGTTCACCCTAACACATTAGCACAGTGGCCAACTTTGCGGAAGATTTATTAAAACTATAGTTTTTATTAGGGTTCCGTAGTAAAAAACGGAACCCTTATAGTTTCGCCATGTCCGTCTGTCTGTGTCTGTCTGTCTGTCTGTCTGTCCACGGCTTTGCTCCGAAACCCTTAATACCAGAAAGCTGAAATTCGGTATGAGTATACATGAGTATATATGAATTACGCCGAGAAAGTCGTACAATAAAATCTTAAAAATATTTTTTTTCAGGGTGTCTTCCCTATGTGTTAAGACCAAAAATTTTTTTTCTTATTTATCCCATGTTGTGGGGTATCGTTAGATAGGTCTTTTAAAAATGTTATAGGTGTGGGAAAACCATTTTTCCGAACGACAAACTGTTTCCGAAATATTAAGCTTTGAAGTGTTAATTTTTCTTAGAGTCAAGTGCCCCCCCCTATACCCACTAAACTGCTGCGTCTAAAAATATGAAAAAAATTTACGATAGTGGTACATATAATGAATTTAAAAGGAAAATTATCACGGCTATGTGGGTTCTTATGGCTATCGAGTTATAGATGATCTAAGTAAAAATAAATATTTCACTTTTTAAAGCATCACATTATGTAAATATTAATAATTTTAAATTAATATATGAATTTAAATGAATAAATAAATAAATATTTAAAAAGTTTAAATTAAAATAAAATATAAAATAAGGTATAAAACAATGTCTCAATAAAACATGTCGCGAGTGATTCTGAATCGCGCTTATGAAGTTTTCAACCAAATCTACATAGATTTCATAGGCGCTAATCAGGAAGGAAAATTATCGGCGCTAAGTATATTTTACAAGTGTTAGAATAATAAATAATCGACGAACATATAAGGTTCAAAATTCTTATTCTCTTCTTAAAGAGAAATTAAAAATAATTTTATAATAATAAAAGGTTTAAAATTGTAAGTACGTATATTGTATAAACTGACTTAAAAAAGGAAATTCCCAGTTCGTCGTAAACTTTTTTACGAAAATAGGTACTCGAAGATTGCTTGACCGATCTTGACAATTCTGACAACTACGGAACCCTACATTGTGCGTGGCCCGACACGCACTTGGCTGATTTTTATTTCTTTTCGTTCCCTTTCACATAAACTCGATAGAAATTTGTTATTTCTATAACATTTTCTGAGGAGATGTAAACTGTCGCTTTTAAAAACGTCACGGTGGAAGTTTGTAACTAAAATATCTGCTATTTTGCTTCACAGAGAGACGTAATTATCTTGAATTGTTTCTTAAATATTTTTAAGAATCTGCTCTGTTTACATGTGATAATTTGACAATCATTCTCGATATGAAAATTTATGTGTCCTAGAAATGAATATCACCAATGGCCGAATGACACTACGTAACTTCGCAATCCTACTCCGTCGCCTTTCGATTGTTATATAGATTATGCGTTGCTAATACTTAAATTACTGACATATCGTTTAAATATGTAAAAATTTCCAGGAGTCACCTAGGAGGTAACTAAGTACTATAATTACATATCTCCGGGTGAAGTGTTTTAATCATTTTTTCATTTATTTAATCATTTATCTATTTCGTCAACTATTTTATTATTTATTTTAATATAAAGTTTAGGATATAATTGTAACATCCATTTACACATTATATTATGAATATATTATTAACGACGTTAAACTCGAGCATGAAAACAATATATAATTATATACTCTCTTGTGACATAAGCTTCCCAGCGTACAGGTATTCTTTTAAAGTTAATTAAATAGTTTTGAATTATTAACGTTATGAGCACGAGGTAATTTCTTTACAATAATAGTGTCACATTTTTATGTAAGGGTATTTTAATAAAGATACATGATGATATAAGAAGAATATCATAATAGAGGTATTTTAATTAATGTTAGCATGTTAGGTCCAGAAAAAAAAAAAACAAAATATCGCATGGCTCAAGGGGTAGCACACTAATAGTAGAATATAAGAAACGCTCTTATTTTGTCATCTAAAATTCCTCGTATAATTTACGTATTATACGGAATATATGTAATTCAATTCAATTCTTTGGTTTATGGCTTTTAGTTGTGCCAATTAGACACATGTTATTTCGCCAATGTCACGTGGAATGGAGAAACGGAATATATGTATCATATGGAATCAATAGACATCTTTCTGTTTGCTTTGATAAAACTTGTATAGTATATTTTTCTTTCCTTGTCTTATTTGGAAACATTACCCGGAACGAAAATCACAAAATATTGAATAATAATTTTCATTTTAACTTTTCACTATAAAAATGATTCAATTGAATTATTTGATCGACAATACCTCATCTCTAATTTTTATGTATGGTTAGAAAAAACGCCATATTTGTCTTCTAGATAAGAGAACTAAATAAAAATAGACTAAGACATCAGAATTAAACGTAGACTAACTTTTATAACACACAACGCGCACGAAGACGTCTGCGGACGCAAGCCCACATTATAAGATATATCTAACTGATACGTACAAAATCAAAATCAATCAAAATCAAAAAATACTTTATTCAAGTACACTCTCACGAGCACTTTTGAATCGTCAATGAAAAAACAAAAAAAAAATTACATCAAATAATGAAGCTACCACCGGTTCGGAACGTAGATTCTACCGAGAAGAACCGACAAGAAACTCGATAGTTACTCTTTTAAAATATTGTCAATACATCACAACACAGTTTATGATTACAAATTGATTATATATCCTGTACGAAATTCAGCATATACTAAGCCCACGCATCTTTATCGTCAACGTAATCTTGTATAGAGTAATATGCTTTAGCTATTAGAGACTTTTTAACATATGATTTAAATCTGTTCATGGAAAACTGCAAATACCTCTGGGGGATTTTATTATAAAACGAATACCTTGCCCCAGAAAGGAAACATTTACTTTGTGAAGTCGAAAACAAGGTGTTATAAGTTTATCTTTCTTTCTCGTGTTAATATTATGTTTATCTCTATTTCTTTCGTACGAGGCATATAACAATGTAAAAAGACAATGAGATTCCAAAATAACTTGCCAATTCCATTCCCGCATCTGTTTCCTTTCTTCTTAATGTTCTATCGCTTCTTCAAAAACAACTAGACGCGAGGAA
Source organism: Hypolimnas misippus (assembly GCA_037950945.1). NCBI lineage: Eukaryota > Metazoa > Arthropoda > Insecta > Lepidoptera > Nymphalidae > Hypolimnas > Hypolimnas misippus. The sequence continues at coordinate 14,910,761 of JBBEEQ010000001.1, forward strand.
ATTAGTTCGAGAAGGTTTAAATCATTTTCGTCGCTTTCTCCTTAACAGTTTTACGGCACTTGGCGATCGGTCGCTTGCCAAAACATTGTAACGACTACGCACCGTATATTACACTTATTATCTGGCTATCCCAGTAAATACTGTGATAAATCTGAGCTCCCATTTAAAAAGATTTACAGTAAAAATTATCGGTTAGCTATGTGATTCTAATTTTAAATACATTTTAAAAACCGATTCTATGTACGACTTGACACCAAGAAGTCTTTTATGAAAATATTTTATTCTTCAAGTACACGATTAGCGATTTTGTTTATGTTTTCACAATAATAAACGCGTTTTGTGTTTTCTCAAGATTAAAATTTTTATATTTGATTCGGAGTAACTTAAACTTTTATTTAAAAAAAAAACGAATTGAGGTTTCGCGCAATGAAATCCCATTAACATTAATTCAACGCCTTAAAGATATATATAACGCCTATAAGATATATTATATACTTGAATATAAATATTACTATTATGTTACTTTATTAAACACAGGGACGTTATTCTGTGGTATAATCAATTTAATTTAAAAGTGGGTGTATTTTTTTAATTCAATTCAATTCTTTGGTTTATGGCTTGTATTTTTTAAAATAAATTGTTTACTTTGTCCACCAACAGTACGGGCCGACCCAGTTCTATTAGAATGTTCCCGTTTTAGGCAGCTGTCAGCGACAATCGGTTTTAGTAGAGCTGAATTAAAGTTTTACCTCTTTTATTCGAGCAGTTAGTGGTACAATAGAAGTTGTTAAAACCTTTTGTGACGTACTTATTTTAACTCATTCATGGTAAGAACTATTTGAAAACGACTTTTACTTCGCTTCGGGGATTCTAATGTAAAAATACCTACTTAAGTCGATATTTTAAAAGAATAAATTGTGGCTACGAAATTTACTAGTAAGTGGTATTGGTTTTTATAGTGTTCTTATATAAATATTATTATATAAGTATCATTGACGTATATTATTTTATAATATAGGTAATAACTATATTGGATAGCAGATATTCTCCATCAAGTAGTACATAATAGTACATAAAGTTTGGGACATTCTATTGTAGTAAGTATAATATAATACTCGTGTGCTCGTTCTCTTTTTAAAGACCTCTCAAAGAGGCTTTGGGAGTCAACTGGGGACCCAAGAGCTGGCAGCTACCTCGGTCAAAGGATCAGCTTGGCCATTCAACGGGGTAAGGCTGCCAGTATTTTGGGGACTTTAACCAGATGCAGTGGCTTAGATGAGGTCTACAATGTTTTGTAAAAAATAATCCTTTTTTATTTGTTGTATTAATTTAGAGCTTGATTGATATATTGAATAATAAATAGTTGGATTCTGAATTATTTGTGTAGGTGACTAATTTTTTTATTACATAAACTTATTTTGCATTATAACTATTATGCATTTGTACAATATACCTACTCGTGACAGTAGTACCCGCTCTTTCATAACATAATATTTATCGTTTGTCTATATGTGTGTGAGTGTGTGAGTGTGTGTGTGTGTGTGTGTGTGTGTGTGTGTGTGTGTGTGTGTGTGTGTGTGTGTGTGTGTGTGTGTGTGTGTGTGTGAGTGTGTGTGTGTATGTATGTGTGTGTGTGAACCAACATTAATTCAATTTTTCATATGTTAAACCTGGGGGTAATTACGCGAAAGCCGCCGCTATCGAATAGTATAGTAAAAATTGAACGCATTCACAAAAAATATACGAATTATTTTTGTAGTAATAGGTATTTAATAAAAAAAATTGCTTATTCATAAGAAACTCGTATAATATAACAGATATAAAATTAATAAGACAAAATATATATATATATATATATATATATATATATATATATATATATATATAGTATATTAATCTGGTCTGGGCTGAATCTGAGGCAGTGTTTCATTGCTAGTACTGTTGTTCGGATATGTTGTGTGATGTATGTCCAATCACATATTGGATAGCAATATTTCAATGACTATTTCTCTAAATGTGGAAATGTTTCAGTATCCGGTAATGGTGAGGGATGATGAAAATGTAAATCTGTGGAGTGTAGTGTGCCAAATTGTGTTAATTTTAGAAATACAATCTTGACCAGATTAGTAGATTGTGTAGTTTATCTCTAATTGCTTTTTGGATTAATAATTTTAATGCTACTTTAACTTCGTAAGGATAACGCTACAAAATCGCCAAATTTTTGATCTTCATCGTTATCAGTTTCCAAATTTTTCAGGAGCCTTTCAGTAATTTTTCTCTTTTTCGTAATATTATTCATGTTTTCAATCGATTGTCGTGCTAGAATAGGTGTCTGATTATTTTTATTCGATACTAATGAAGTGGAATTTGAATCAATTTGCGAGACATTATCTTTATTCTGTTGCTAAAAATAAAAATAAAATAATTTTGATTTTAGTAACCATCAACAGAAGAAAGCGTGACTCAAATTGCAGATAAAATTGAACAATAATGGCTATTCTATCACTGTATCGAAAACACGTAATATTAAAATCTCCAAAACACAGTGGCATAACATAATATATTAATTACAAAGACATAATATATTATTTGTCCAATGACTGAATGCTGATTATAATATCATATGCATGTACCGTGGATACATTGGCCTTATTTCTGATGAAGAAGTTTTTCATAACTCTGTATTATTTTCTGCTTTAGAATTTCATGAACTAGGACCTTTTAATGTTTCATCTCTAAAATGAAGGCAGAGGCCTTTGTCCTAAGTGTTTGTAACAGATAATATTCAGAAATTTATTCGTTGATAAAAGAATTTTTAATTATAGTTTTTCAAGAGCGCGACTTATACAGATACATAAATACACACTTTAAACTTATAACATCCCTCTTTTTTAGTCGGGAACTAAAAAAAAAATTTTTATTATATTGCCCAACAGATAAAGGATTAAATAATTATTATTACAGTTATAATAAAATTGGGCATTATTCATAATGCCCGATTAATAATTTTCCTCATAACATACACATACACATTAAACTGCCAATTAAAACGTACAAATCCTCGTGACCAAACTGTCTGATAATTAGTGGACCGAATGTTAACGAACCTCTTGTTATCGGCATCGGACCATAATCCCGCGGCTTAACTTGCATTTCATGCTAGAGCTGAAAGTTTACGTATATGCAGAGTTGTAACGTTTTTTTCTGAGTTTTTAGACTTAGATTAAGATTAATTCTTTTTTATGTAAAAGTCTAAGTTACTTCAAATAACAGCAGCTTAGCTATCTGCCAGTGAACGTTTCATCAAAATACATAATACACCTGGGGGCACGGTAGCGCTCCCACCAAGACGAGCCAAGCGAAGCACGAAGGCGCTTCCTAATTTTTTTCGAAACGCTTCGTCGTTTTTTTAACCTTTATAAGTTGCGTTTGGATTAATCATAAAAACATTCTTGGGATGTGTTGTCAATAGCGGAATTATTAAACATATAAAAATTTATTTGTATATCATATATTTTTACCAAGGTGTAAGGTTGTCAAGTTAGTGCTCATAGAGTTAAGGCATGTAGAGTTAGAAGATAAGCCCCCCAACAGATTTAATAACGTTTTGACAGCGCGAGCCATATGGTCTTGGCTTGGTACATATTACATGAAGATGTAATGAGAGTGATGAATAATGTAAGATGTAAAATACATTTTTACATGATATGTCATAATTTTTTTTATTAAATATAAAAAAAATAGTTCTTGTAAATGGTCCAATATATAGACTTGGATTTGAAGTAGCTGTGTTCATTGTAAGTCTTATAAACTACGCATAGTTTATTGAATTTTTGCAAGAAAAGTATAACCTATAATTATCAATATATTCCGTTACACATCCTTGATATGGATGTTGATAAGCAATAATGTGTCAAGCCACAAAAAGTCAAATTTAGAGATATTGATGTATATTACGTATTTTACATTATTCAAATTTTCAAGTCATCTGAACTATATTTTTACGGAAAAAAGTTTTTATATAATGTTTAGAGTATTAAAGTCTGTTCCATATTTTGGATTATGCAATAATCTCATATGTTTAAAAAAATATTTTTAGATAAAACTCTGTACAATACTAATCAGTTTTTAGTTCATTATACTTTTAATCAAAATAGAGAAGAAATGATGGATAAATACTTTTTCAAACAAATTTATTAAGAATAGGTTTGACACCTCATCATTTTCTTATAATGAAGGCTTGTCACAGTATTGCTTCTCGGCGTTTATATGTCAAAATACATCCTATGATAGGCACTCTTAAATCATTTCACTAAGGGAATAATTTGTTAAGATTTTAACATTTCATTATGATTTTCACTGTTTCATTATCTTTTAATGAGGTTTGTAACAGACACTGCAAATCAGACCGATTGTGTAAATGTTTACCGAAGCGAAATACTCGTTGACGGTATTCAAATAATTCGAGTCTTTCGTTTAGAATTAAGACTCATACAAACTTCGTTAACTGTTTGCATAATTAAATACTTAACCCTATATATACGATTATACATATATATTTAGCCCTTTTATAATTTAGATAGTCATAAATTATGGGCGTCTGTTTCATATATAAAAATGTACATTTTACGAAACTTTCATATTTGATTTCAAAAATAATCTTACTTACATTTTGTTCTTCATTTAAACAGCTATATAATGTTTATCTATACCAATATTATTAGGCTGAAGAGTGTGTTTGCTTCAACTCGATAATCTTAGGAATTACTGGTTCGAATCGAAAAATATTTTTGTGTTAGATAGTTTATTTATTGAGGAAGGCTATAGGCTATATTATTATTACATCATGCTACGACTCTTAGGAGCGAAACGGAAACCATAAACTCGAGAAACCGCAAGGGACAGCTAGTGAATCAATAAAAGTTTGTACAATAGTATACAAATGGACACTGATAAGCAATACTGTGTTAAGCCACACGGACTTCATTTTGAGAAAATGGCGTCTAAAGATGTCAAACCTTTTCATAATCAATTTGTTTTAAGACGTATGTATGTATATATCTATCTTATCTTTTTCATTTTGTTTCCAAAGTTATAATGAATGAAAAGCACTATGATATATTTAATGTGTTATCTAATAATAAGTTTTTTAAATATTTGAGATTATTGTATTAATTGCAAAATATGGAACGCACTTGAAATTCTAGATATTAAATCAAGAAACTTTTTTCATCCAAATAAGACTTAAATATTACGCAATTGTGTATGTCGATGAATGAATCACTAATTTTTATTCTCCAATTATTGTTTCAGAAACAAATTAATTGTCCTTCTATTATCTTATTTTTCCTTAAAGCAGTTTCAATAAACACAAGAATTGTCATCCACCATAACAGTTTTCCTTGACGTAAACGTTTATTCACGAGAAATTTACTCTATCGTTACAGTTTTCCTTAAAATGCGTGTTAATCCACTGTCATAGGTTTTACGACAACACGTTTTTGTGCTGATGTCATATACTAGCTGTGGTTTTTTGTTTCATTCGATTAAAATTGATTACTTGCAAGATTGGTCTGTTTGAAATTTAGTACAAGAAGCACCGCATTTTAATCTTTACATCGCAAAAAAAACCGATTGCGATTTAAGTTTAGAGCATTTAAACTAAGAAACAAACTATTAAACTTCACAAATAGATGCTGATAAGCAATACTGTGTCAAGCCACATGCACTTCATTTTAAGAAAATGGCGTCTAAAGATGTGAAATCTATTCTTGAAAAAAATGTTGGAGGAAGTATATGTCCATCTTCTCTTTTCGATTTTGAAAAAGGTATAATGAATTAAAATCAGATTGGTATATTGAAAAGTTAATAATAAGTTTTTCTAATACATGAGATTATTTTATATTGCTAAATATAGACCACTCATCAATACTCGAAACATTAAATCAAGGATTTTTTTCTATACTTATTTATTTTAGATGACTTTAAATTTTTTTTGAATATTGTTAATAATTATAAGAATACATCAATATCTCCGAATTTAACTTTTTATGGGTTGACACATTATTGCTTATCGGCATCCAAATGTTCATCGTTGATAATTTTTGATATAATATATAAACAAAAAATTTAATAGTGTCTACCTATTTGGTTTGTTAGCGTTTTAAAGAAAAAAAATGATAAAGTTCACATAAATAATCAAAATTATCTCGTTGAACACATTGCAGCTGCATTCTCGTTCGTCATTAAAACGGTAAAATGCGAAGCGTTTTTCTTCAGTTCTTAATTTTATTCATGCGGTGTCGGGAACAGAAAATGTCAAATAAAACCTACGAATGAGACCATCACTAGTTTTATCGTTGTGCTTTTTATATGGAACTGAAAGTGGTTAATGTAAATTTTCTTTTATAAATAAGGAATTTTCTTTTCGTTTTATAGAAATTATGCTTTTTAATCCCCTTTAATTGCGACCAGTGTTGGTAGTCTAAATGTAATTTTAAATATTGCAACTCATATTCTAGAATTATTTTAAATGATGTTGTCATCTAGTTTTGTTAATTTACGAAACTGAATGAGTTTTGTGCAATGTTTTGCTATTCCAAAGACAATAATTTGGTTCCATTGAGGCAGAGGAGATGAAGAGAAGACTTCTAGTAAATTCCTCGAGTTTAGGCTCATTTGGTTTATTTTATCGATTTCAATACATTGGAGTTTGTTTCTACGGTATGTACGCATCCTAAACGTAGATAGTAAAACTCGTGATAAAATATTATAAGAAAAATTGTCCAGTTTGAGTTCATTGGTTTGTTCTACTTTAATATGTTTTACTTGGCGACAAGGATCTTATGTATGCTGATGATGCATCTTGCAAGTGGATAGAGAATCTCTTCAATCGTTTCTAGTGAAACTCTCCAGTTTGATTTGTTCATCAGTTCCATTATATTATAGTTAACTAAAAAGTTAATATTAATAATGTGTCGTTTCAAAAAAAAGTAATGAATACACTTATCTCACACACTCAGAAATTTTTGTCTTACAGCACAGCTGTGCTACATTTACTCGTTCTTTTCACATCTCCCAGACGCTTTCCTATCTCGGAAACTGTACAACGGAGTCTAAGCCTAGGATTAAACCGACTTTGATAACAATGAAGCAGTTCAACTTATATTAATATGACGCAATATTGAGTTGCTTGAATCGGGCAGGTTACTTTTTATAGATAATATATGACTAGATAAAATTTATACATACAAATTTGTAAAAAGTTAGTTTTCTATTACAATGTCATGGTCGGACAATTCTGTAATTTATGTTTAAACTAATTATGTAGTCATGTTTAAGTCCCTTTTTTTATTAACAAAATATTTTAACGACAACTAACTTTGTCGTTTTTTTTTCTTCGAAATGTGTATTGCTGTTGGCCCTACTGGCCTTGACAGCGTCACCGGGGGGGAGGGCGAGTACTGAGACTCTGCCGTGAAAAGGGGAGCCCGCGCTGGGCTCAGAATATAACGTCCATCCTAAGGGTGTCTCCTATGAGATCGCACCTCGGCTTAGGACGTCGTCGGAGTGAAACTTTGTCGTGATATCACGTTAATTTTATTGCAAGTTGGAGGGTACACGTGTTTGAGAAATTTTGACCCGGCACAAGCAAGTTAACTCGCAATCCTTTATCTCTTAATGCTAGATATACTTTTTATCTTATTAAAAGAATATTATATAAAAGCGAAGGAAACAGTTTAAAACTTAGATAGAAGAACATACATTTAATTAAAAGTATTTTAAATGAGTACTCGACGTTCAACTTCGGAGCACTGATCAATTATCGCTAATTGGGGTCGTGTTTTTAATGAAAATATAAAACTTCTTGGATAATTACATGTCAGATGGAAACAAAAGTTTTCATTTGAAATTTCCTAATCGATAAACAAACGAAGTTTAGCCTTACATAAATTAATAGAAGTTTACTTATTTTTTTCTAACCAGGAAATAGCAGATTAATTTTCAAACACTATCGTTATCGAATCACGTCGATAATTATGATAGGTTATCGCTATTAAAACTTGTGTCACATTTTTTTAAAAACCGCCACATTGAAAAAAAGGGTTTTGGTACAAAAACAAGAATCCGACTGTGACAATGTATAGTCAATTTTTCTTTACTTGTCTTGTGTTGTATTTTGTTAACAATACCCCGCATAAAAATCACGAATTTCCGAACAACTTTTATTCATTACCATTTTGCATTATAAAAAATGATTCGATAATTTCTTATCTAACTCTTATGTGTGGCTTGAAATGCGCCATATTAGTCTGCTAAATACGTCAAGTAAAGAAAGATAGACTATAGCATTTTATGAAAACGATAGTTTAAGCCACTAACCAACGGGAGAGGCCGCGGACGTGCCTACGAAAGCGATCCCGTAGCCTCTCCGTTTTCCGTGCTGTGGCGGCCATCGCAGGGGGTTTTAGTGAGTACAATCTCACATAACCCGGTCTCCCCCCCAGGAGTCGGGTATCTATGAAGATTTACCCTGCGTAATCAAAAAAAAGCCACTAACCAAAGAATTGAATTAGTTCATTAATTAACATGCATGCTAGATTGTGACAGTTGAAGATGGCGATTTGTTAACAAAAGTGACGCTGTCGATGCTTTTCAAAAATTAATTCTCTGAATAAATTAGAAGTGTAACAATCGAATATAAAAGTATTTTTAATTTGTATTTGTATTTGATAACGGGCAGTACAGTTTGAATTAACATCAATTTGACAATTCACGCCTGTAAAACGATATCATTCCCACCATTAAGCAGCCGAGGAATTTATTTATGGCAACCATAATAATCATCCTTAAAACGCAGCAACACTTTTATTTGTTTTAGCCTCGAGATCGTTATAATGAGTGTCGTTAATTCTGCGAGCGGCGATTTTGTTAAGCAGCCAACGCAGACATACGAACGTAAACACTAAATTTTTTAAACATTTTATTATTTTCAGTAAAACCGGCAAAGCACGACTCAGTTTTGTCCGGTAAGGGTTTCCTAGCAGTTATAATCAACTTATGCATGGCTGGTTTTTACTTGTTTTACTTAAAACTTTGTAAAAATATGGATATTACGAAGAGGCTTATAACCTTAGTTTATTAACGCTTTCTGATAGAAAGACAAATAAAAAAAGCTAAAAAAATGCGTCCATCATCTTTTTGGGATTCGTTTAAATACAAAATATCGTAACCAATTTTTTTATAGTTAAAATTAGGAATTTACTCTACTTTAATTAACATAGTCAATCTAGACACGCGGTAGAGTGTCAAGCCAAGTTCAAGAAACAGTACTGGCGAGCCGCACCGTGTGTAATATTACATGAATCATTTAGAGCCACTTTTGACACCCTCATAAATCTAAAACTATTTCACATAAACATATAGGCTCATATATTGAGTCTCACGAGATACATATGTATATGTTCTAAATTTTATAAGCTTATCTCAAACGGTTATTTAGATATAATGCCAAAAATCCTCATTTTTATCATTGACTGACTGACTGACTGACTGACTGACCTATAGACTAAAACTCGAACTCAGTTCCAGATGATCTAGAGAATTAAAATTTGGTATGCAGATAGGTAATCAGATGAATACAAAGAAATAAATAAAAAACTGTCAATTTTTAAATAATTAGATTCTTTATGAACGTTTAACATAAATACTTAATTAGTGCCTGTACCTAACTACTATAAATGTAAGAATCAGTAAGTAATCAAAACTCATGACAGCCGGTCTTTATAGTTAGTTTTCATATATGAAGGCTATAAGCCTTCGGAAGTTCTAAACCTACAAGTAATTGTCGGTTCTTATATTATAATTCCGAAAATTTTAATTGTTGGTAAAAACTAGCGATCGAACATAATAATTCGTTGGTAGGTTTATAAAAACTGGTCAAGACAGACCTTAGGCTACAATACATTATCTTATGTTATAAGAAGGTATGATATGTTATACTGTTACTTATAAATAAATTTCAGGACTGACTACTGAACTTGGCACCCATTTAGATCTCACTTCTTTTGTTGTTGAAGTCAACAACCAAGGCATTTATCATAATATTGAACTTGGCTCTTATTTCACATTTATGTTTTTGATTGGATTAGGAATTTACTCTACTTTTATTATCATAGTCAATTAGTGTTTCACTGCATTAGAACCTAGGTATAGATCACTGACTACGTACATATTATACATGGGCTGGATCAAGAGGGGTAGTACCTCGCTTTCACAGAAGATGTAACTAATATTGCTGTTTCGTACGGTGAGTGAATGAGCCGGAAGCTTAACCTCCTTCTTTCTCTTATTTTCTTCTTTTCGTTGTTAAGGTGGTAATGCATTTGTGGCTTCTCTGGTGCTGCAAACGTTAAATTAGATGTTCCGTCTGCTCGTTTGCTAGCTATTTGTTTTAAAAAGATACGAGCTCTTATCGTTTCGTCATGTTAAACTGTTCACGGCTTAGCTCACAGATTCTTAATACTATAAGTCTGTTATACATGAGTGTCGTTTATTAAATCATGTAAAACATAATGGGTATGTAAGAATTTCAATTTTAAATTTGTTTTCTTAACCTAAATATATTTCTTAGTTGTACAAAAGAGCAGGTTAGTGAAATTAAATTATCATTATTAAAATGCTATTTTCTAGATTTGTGTTTAAGAACTAAAGCATCTTTAACTAGTGGCCAGGTAATAAATATAAGTTTACTTAAATTTATGAATGTGACGGTCGGCTACGAAACTTTACACTGCGCGTGGCTCTACACGCACTTGGCCGCTAGTTTCATTATTTGTTAGAATGTCTACTACAATAACACTAAGTCTGTGAAAGAACTTGATATGTATTATGGTTTTAAAATGCTGTAATTGAGTATTACTTGTTATTTTATAGGAAGCAACATTTGGAGAACTTGACAGTAGTGAAACTCCAGCTTTTTACTTTACATTATTAAATAGTACTAGTGTAGTTGACGTACGAAATTGTAAGCTTTCCTCAGGATTGCGCTTAGAATAAAATTTGCAAGCACCGTTGGCGACATTTAGTGTCGTGAATAAGACAAACTAGATATATATGGTGTCTCGCAAATGGGATGATTTTATTATTCGGAGATTTAAATGGCCTTAGGCGAATATTACACTTGTATGTTTTGTTTGCGGGTTTTATATAAATTATTTATCACTGCTTTACTCTTCCAAATCCGTTTCTCGCCTTATAAGTAATAAAGCTATGTTTAATTTTTTTTTAAAGAAGGAGGACTAATTCGTAGCGTATGTTTTTTATGCTTGTTACATCATAACCGAGTTAATTAGGAACCGATTTTGAAAATTCTTTTTTATTCGAAAGTTCATAGAGTTTTTATTAAAATGTCATAAGAAATTTGACTTTTAAATCAAATCAACTGAAATTAATATGTCGTTGAAGTATAAGAAATTGCGTATTTTGCTTTAAAGCCAGTTTACTAAAAAAAATAGTTATTATCTAACTAAAAGTCAAGTAAATTTGAATGGTTTTTTTACCGACGAAGTAAACATAAAATATGTTTCGTATATACATATGTACATGTATCGATCGCAAACAGCTTAGCTTGTAAAAGTGGCCTCAAGTAGGACAAATTATGTTGAATCATATATGCAGACCGATTAGTATTGATTTTTTAAGTCTAGCCACTCCATACCGTTTCTGTCTCAAGAAAATTACTTACACAATTAAAAATCGTAAGTATAGAATTGTACCTAAATTTTAATAAAAAGGTAATTTTATTTTTTTAATTATTGATTTATGATTTTTTCGCGGGAAAATGAAAATGTTAATTAAGGAACAGTACCACAAAAGTGTAACAAAATTATACGATATTTGTATGTTTTTTAAATTCATATTTCAATTATGATATAAATCTAGCAAAGTGTCTAATTTCATAATTTATGTGTAGGCGAACACTGCAATAACATTGAGATGTATATAAAAATAGAGCGAATAGTGTTCCACTTATCAAAAAATCATGCCACTGACATTTTTCACTGCCACAATATTTTATTCAAAGATTCTGGGTCAAGACTGTCTTAACTAGGGACTGCACTTACCCTCGGACTTCGGCCGTTATTACGTTTGCAGAGTCGAGTAATATCGAAAAACAAGGGGCTTAGCGCTTTCTCCATTTTAATTTTGCTATCGGAAAAAAGAATAAGCCGTGTTGTTTTCCACCAAACCGCGGTGAGAATAAGTGGTCCAATTACGAATGTCGATAATTTTACGCGGCTGAATTAGGCAAAAAAAAATGATAGTTATAATAAGACGAGAATTATATTTGGATTCTGGTTAGCAATAATATGTCCACTCACAAAAAGTCGATTACGGAGATATTGATGTATTTTGATAGTGTATCACCTATTTAACACTATGAAAAAAAAAAAATTCAAGTCATATTAACTAAATAAGTACAAAATAAAGTTTTTTAATTAATTGTTTCAAATTTCAAGAGCGTTCCATATTTTGCAATTTATACAATAATAACAAATATTTGAAAAACTTTTTATTAGATAATATATTAAATATAATAATCTTCTTATTATTTTATGATAAAACAACTCGGTAACCTAGTAACAGATATTCCGTAAGTAGTTACGAAAACATACGTGATACATTTATTTCCGGCATTAAATGTAACAAAATTAGACAACGTCTTTTAGAAAAGTTAAATTTATCACTCGATGAAGCCTATAACCAAGCTTTATCTTTGGAAGTAGCCGAAATTAGTTCTCAACAATATAAATGTAAATGCTATAAAAAAACTAGAAGTGAATTAGCTAATAATTGTCGACCTGAATAAAAAAGTGATCTCGAAGCCTCTCCATTTCCGTGCTGAGGAAGGCCATCGCAGGGTTTTAGTGGATGCAAATCTCCACATAACCCGATATCCCCCCTTCCCATGAATCTGGTATCTTTTCGAAGATTTCCCCTACGAAAACAAAAAAAAAAGAAAACAATTCAAAAAGCGATTTTACAAAAAGTATAGCTTTTGATACAAATTCTAAACGTAAATGTTTTTTCTGTGGTGACCGTGATCATCTCCGTAAAAATTGTCCTGCACTGAATAATTTCGAGCACATGCTCTAATTGATACTGGAAGCTTTAATTAGCTTTATAAATGATCGTTTACTTTTTAATTCGGTGGATTAAAGAACAGACCTAACAATCAAACTATTTCTATGGCTTCAACTAATCTTACTTCACAAGTTGAAGGTAAAACTACTTTTTCCATCACAATAGGAAATCACAATTATAATTTAATTATAGGACATGATATACTTAAGAAACATTCATCTTTAGAGTTTTTATTTGGTGGACCCAAGGAACCAATAAAAGTGTGCAACGTTACTGAAGCCTCTGTTTCCGCCGTTAATAATTTGCTAATATCCATACCGATAAACCATTAGCGATAAAATTTTGAAGATTTAGTGAATTTGACAAACATTTTATTGCAGAAGTAATATTTAATTGAATCAGGCGTTACTTTGCGGAATTCCATGATAATTAATCACAAAACTACTTTGCCGTAATCCTGTAATGTAAAAACTTTGCAACTGACTGTTAGATCTCCTGAGGATGCTCCGGTGTCGGAGTGAAACGTGCGTAGAGTGCCTGTGTGGTGTTTTGTGGTGTCGACGCTTGACTGCTTGTGCTGCATGTGCGAGTGTATAATATGTGGGAGGGTGGGCGGTGCATGCCTGCTTGTGCTGCATGTGTTTGCATATGTGGGAGGGCGGGTGGTGCTTATACTGCATGATACCAAGACAGCTGTAGATGTTTTCGCGGATTACAGCAAAGAAGTTTTGTGATTAATTAGCAGAAGTAATAAGAAAACTCTTAGTGGAAGGTATTATTGAGGGAAGCTCTTCAACTTGGGGAGCTCAGGTTTTAATAACCAAAAATGTCAATCATAATAAAAACGTCTGGTCTATTCACAAACGATAAATAAATACCCATAGTTAGCTGCGTATCCACTTCCTAACATAGAAGATATGTTTTGCAAATATATATTCTATATATTCCTTTTTTAGCACAATAGATTTGCAGAGCGCCTATCATCAAGTTCCCATACTTGCCGAAGAAACACTACACATCATTCGAAGCTAATGGAAACCTGTATCAGTTCCGATGAATTCCTTTCGGATTAACTTATGGTGTTGTCAGTTTTTAAAGAACTATTGATTGGGTAATGAAAACAGAAAAGCTTAAAGACACATTCGTATATTTAGACGATATAACTGTTTGTGGCAAAACTCAAAATGACCATGACTAAAAAAAAGGTTTTTAAAAGCAGCTCAAAAGTACGGGCTTAGTATTTATAGGTAGAAAAACAAATTTCTCAAACAATAATTAATATTTTAGGTTACAATATTATAGACCAAGTTATAAGACCTGATTCTGATCGACTACGATTTCCTTGCCACCACCAAAAGGCGTACCATCTTTACGTAGAATAGTTGGTGTGTTTACTGATTCAGTCGATGGATAATTAACTTCTCTGAGTGGATTCATCCTATATCTCACACGAAAATATTTCCACTTACTGAAGGAAGTTTTAAATCATTAAAAGCTGATATTGCAAACTCAGCTATCCACACAATCGATTATAATCTCCCGTTTACTGTCGAAACAGATGCATCTGATAATTCGGTTGCCGCTGTCCTATCGTAAGGAGGTCGACCTGTTGCACTCTTTTTTAAAACACTAAATCCTACTGCATATAAAAGCAAAAGTAGAATCTCTCAATAAATGGAGACATCATCTTATTGGTAAACCTTTTTAATTAATCACGGATCAAAGATCTGTTTCTTTCATGTTTGATAATAAACTAACAAATAAAATAAAAAAAAAACGATAAAATAGAGAGATGACGTTTAGAATTAGCATCATTTAAGTATGACATAGTTTACAGACCAGGTAAACAGATCTATGTTGCAGATATTTTACCTCGTAAATATGCCGTTTCCTCGATACAATCCGAAAAACTAGTATCACTACACAAGATTTTGTGTCATCTTGGCATCGCGAGAATAGATTCATTGGATTAAAACAAAGAACTTACCATACTATATTGATGACATTAGATGACATAAGTAGTCCTAATACGACTTCAAATTAAATAAATGCAACGGCCCCATTGAAAGGATTAAGCGTAGACCTTAGAGAGCCGATTCCAAGCAATACGAAGAATAAATATATCCTCACTATAATTGATGAATATTCACATTTCACATTCGCTTTTGCATGTGCCGACTTGTCCTCAAAGACTATCATGCGACATCTTAATGATACATTTGTTATATTCGGTTTACTTTTATACATTCTGATCGAGGCACAGCATTTATGTCGTCAGAATTAAAAAAAAAATCTATATTTATTTCTATACTCTACTATTGCTACCAGTAGAACTACTCCATACAATCCTCAAGGAAACGGTCAAGTAGAGCGAACACAATTGTCCAAATAGAGGACATATTTGGACAATTGTGTAATTTGCATTACGTACTAAGAAATTGCCTATTGAAAATTGGGAAGTAGTCCAACTAGTATCTCAAGCGTAAGGCTTGAGATACTAGTAGGGCTACTCAACCCGCTCTTTTCATTGCATCGCTAAGAACTTGGTCCCATTAGGTCAGAATGGGAAGAGAATCGAAACCTTGCCTCAGAATAATCTATCTTATGATGAAATCCTGGGTGATATTGAACAAAGAGATTCAGTAAGGGAAGGAAAAAAATGAAAATATCGAAGCGGCCATAGTATCTAAACATATACATTTACATTTATTTATAAACTGGATGAACCAGTGATCTTCATATCTCCTACATGTATTTGCCTAAAATGTGATCCAAATTATTATCTACATTAAATGCAACATTTTTTATTTAAAAAATAACTATTTTGTATTCTAACAGACAAATTTCTGAACGCACTTATAAATATTTGACAACCAAGTGGCAATTTTTTATTTCTAAAAAGACAAAAGATTTTAAATGTTTCATAGCTAGGAACAGTTTATATTGGAAAATTCAATCGTTTTTAATATTTTCCATTTCTTATTATTTAAGTTTCTTGCCGTTTAAACCTTCCTTGAACTTCCACAAATATTTCGAGATAAAAATTAGCTAAATCTATCCAGCCAACAGTAATTAATTTTAATATATATAAATGGATATTAGTTTGTTCGTATCTTATAAGCATACCGCTATACTGTTATATACGTCATATCGTTCAGCCGATTACAATAAAACTTGTCAGTTTATTGTTTAGAATATACATCTATGGATATTAATATTACGAACGCAGGTTATGAAACCCGCTTTCAAAAATTCACGTAACTGGGGTTAGCAAACCCGTGCCTGTTTTGTGAATGCCTCAGAGAAACCTGAAAGTGATATACAATCCGTTTGGGAATCTCTATAGCGCGATTCAATGACGTACAGCGACATCTGTTAGCGGACTACAACAGTTAGCGTGGAGCTTTCCACCCCATCCCACCCCATTCTACTCGATGTAACACCCTATTGACTGTATTCACTAGAACAGCAATTCATATCTATGGAGTATGTATAGTAGGTAAATAGTTGACCCAACAGACCTTGTCCTGGCTTAAGTATGAAAATACAATTCGAATTTGAATAAATATGAAAATATTTAACTTATGCATTTGTTATACGATGCTTACATTGCCATTCTGTCATTGGGGCGCGCAGTGAAATGACTGACTGATATATCAAGGGAGCTAAGGTTAGATTAGAAAATTTTATATATTAAGTTGTTAAGATTTTTTTTAATTTTCTACATGTTGGCACATTTTTTTTTGTATCGTAAGAACCTTCTATTAGTTACGACAAAGTAAAAAAAAGTTAAAAATATCGTTCTATAGTTATGGGCGTGATCAAGGGAAATAGGACCATTTTACATGTAAAGAAATATTCAGACTCATCAAACTGTTTGTAATTATATTACTCCAGAAAATTAAATTTTCTGAAAAGAAAAAAAAATATTATATCTCTTTATATAAATCAACTACGTACAGCATTGACATTACAAATATGTTGCTTATGTTTTAAGAAGGAATTTAAAAGATTGAGTTTGTATAAAACTATTTTTTATCACTGCATATTATGCAAATAAAAAAAACCTTGTTATATAATAACCAGTCTCAATTCTTTTTTAATCATTTTAATTCGATCTTTATTAAGTACCACATAAAAATCGATAAATCACAGAACGCACCCATTTTGTTTGTAATTAAATATATTTTAATATCAATTGATTGATAAAGAGAGTAAAAAAACTGTTGTTTTTATTTTAAATTATATACAAAAAATATATCTATACAGATAAATAAAATTGAATTGTTGTTTGTAATTTCAAATTAAGAGCTTTTAACTTAATACTTATGAAACTAATTATGGTCTTACATCGAAAACACAATTTTTATTTTTTTTTTCTGTACGCCTGCCTATGTGTGCGTCTGTCTATTTGTCTGTCTGTCTGATTGTTCCGTCTAATCTCTGGAATAGCTTGTCAAAAGTCTTTCATTAGCATATAGCTAATATATTATTATTAGCTATATAAGGAGTAACTTAGGCTACTGTAGACTTTATTTTAGAATTTTTTTTCTCCTAGCCAGGAATGGAACCTGCTTATTTAAAAAAAAAAATACTCATTCTGTATTATTGCACTAGCTAATAGTGTCACGTACAAGGTTCAACTTCTGGAAAGTACACTCATCATGAAAGTTTAACAACACATACTATTTCAAATTATTAATCAATTATTATATCATTTCTTACCAAGTAGGTAATACCTATGTAAACTTTTTTGATCTAGAGGACATAATGGCTGGTTGTAAAAAAATAATCGAGTATCATTGGTTTTTTTTTTCACAAATTCAAAAGCGAATGCATTTGTTTGAATTTTATAGCGTTTTCTTTGCTTATTAATTAGTTTATTTTTTAGTATTCTGTATCAATTTTTTTTAATATAATAATTTGAAGACAGTTTTGAAAAAATTTGGATTTTGAGAAATTTATTATTTAATTTATTAAATGCAAAGAACTGTAGGAATGTTGCAAGCGGGAAGAAGTCAATCACAGGTATCTCGGTATTTTAGTGTCAATAGAAGCATTCCTTGCCGTTTTCATCGGCGTTACAATAACACAGGAAATCCTGCTGAGCAGTATCCAGATTGAGGAAGATGTACAATCACACGGTAAGATGACGCCAGTTGGTGTTAACCGCCCGAGACATAGGTTTAAGGCTACAAATTTCAAGTGGTGGTGTTGTTAGCTACTAAACTATACGAAATCTACTGCATGAGTATGGCCTTGGAGCACGACGGCCAATTAAGTGCCCACCGATACATCACGAGAATCGCGCTCGTCGATATGAATGGTGTAAAAAACATATTAATGAACTCGGGAACAATGGGATAAAATTTTATATTGCGATGAGTCGATTTTGGTTCAAGCCTGATAGCCTGTAAAATTGAAATTTGTATGTGTTCCTGACTTTTTGACGTTTGTAATAGTATACGGCGAAATAAAGGAAAAGGCAATTTTTTATGTTCTTTCTTCTTTCTTTTTTTCTGTTCGAAGTGGTCTGCATCCAGCGTCTTCCAGCGACCTTAACAAGATCGTCTGTCCACTTTGTAGGTGAAGGTCCTACGCTGCGCTTGCCGGTCCATGGTCTCCATTCGAGAAACTTTCTGCCCATCGGCATAACTACTGTTAACACTCATTGATTGAAGACTGTCGTATTGAGGCACTGAGGTATTTTGGACGTCAAAAGTCAAATTTCTGCAGCTTATTCAGACAATAGACTTCAGGGCCGGGTTAGTGTCTTGAAAGAAAGTCTTCTCACCAAGTCTACGCGGTTAGTACAAGACTTTTGTGTCGTTCTTGATAGTTGTTACTACACGGCGGCAGATCATTTAGGGAAACGGTAGTCAGTTGTTGCACAATATGAGTATGTAGCTATTTACATATAACATATAGTAACTTATATTATTTTAAACCAAAAATTAAACATAAAAGTGTCCCCGTAGACATCCAGACGTTACCCTCTTTTAATTATTTTTTTAAACTTCACACTAGGCACTTAAATAATATAATAAAACAAAAAGGTTTTATAGCACATCATACTCAATTGCAGAGAGAGCTTTCCATAATAAAATATTAAATGAAATATTATAATAAAAATAATAAATAAAGTTATATTTAAAAAATTATCACGTTAGTTGTGACAACGTCTAAACACTTATTGTAAAAACGGCAGAGGAAATTCTAACCTAAGTTAGTACATTTTAAAAAATACAACCAGAGAGTTGTTTATTTTTTAATTAAAGTAGCCGAAGTTATTTCTTATAAGATTAGCTGATTACGAAAGTCCCGATTAAAATCGGTCCAGCGGTTTCAGATATCAGCCAAAACAAACAGATAGACAAACAAAAATTAAAAAAAATGTTTTTATGTAAGTATCGTACATACTTATAAATCGGCCCAAAGAATCCTTTAAGTTTTTTTTTGCGATTCCTTCTAGCTCTGGATTCGTCCTACCAAGTCTTGTTAAAAAATTTACCCGGTGTATAATACAAGGAGAACATCGGCGGCAAAACATTGTTTCACAGTCGAAATATTAAAGACTGGCACAAAGCACTTTTCTTTAACATTTACTGTGAAAACCGCGTAAGAATTACCAGACTTAGTGTCTGCCTATAATTACAACTAGAAAATTCCCAAATTCAAAGTAAAAAGTTCCTTTCTTGAGAAGCAACACAGACTACAGCCCCGCTTTTTGCATGAGACGAGCCAAGCTTTCTGTAATCCACACGAACGAAGTCGCGGGCACAGCTGGTAAAATAATATAATATTTGATAATATATAAAATATACCTATTAAATATATAGGATGAGTTTTTTATCTGGGCGTGGTAGACTAAATTTGAAAGTATAAGGAATAACGAAAAATATGGTGCCGATTTTGATAAAAATAATAATTGTATCATTAGTTTTTGAAAAATTATTTTTCCTATACAGCAATCGAACCCGCTGATTTTGAAAAAAAAAACACACCCTATATTATTGCACCATCTGATTATTGAGTATTGCTATATGGCAAACTAAAGGAAAAGGCTTAATTTTTACAAAATGTTATTTATTTCATACATTAATTGAAACTTTAGCAGTTAACTCTACAAGCAAATTAAATGCGGCGTTTATTTTGGTGATTTTATGTCGTTTAAAAGCATAATTTAGCTAATTTAGAAACTTTTCGTTACTTTATTTAAGCTGTCTGTGAAACACAGGAAAAGCGATATACGAATTAGCCCTTGCATTTCTGAGGTGTGTCGAGACCGCAGCACCCAGTCTGCGGTGGATTGGTTGAATATCACTTCATTCGGAGTAATTTTCATTTAGCAATACATGCGTATTTCACTTTAAATGTTTATTGACTTAGCCGTTTAATAAATTACTCTATAATTACTATATGTTAAGAGGTCGTTTCAATCATTTTAAACATCTTCTTTGTTGTTAAGTTATCTCTGGGGTTCATGTCACTAGTTTACTTGTAATTATATATTTATGAAGACAAGCGATCTATCCTAGAGAGAGGGAGTGTGCATACTGACAATAAATAGTTACTAACTAATCAAAGAGTTTTCATAGACAAAATATGGTCTATATTTATTAATGATATAACCTAACACTTGTAAGATAGGGTTGATGTTAATAGGTTACTGCCCTTTTTCCATATTAGCGTGGTGGTTTTTAGCTTGTGACATTCAAAAAACGGGCTAGTGCCAAAAAAAAAAACAAATTATAAGGAATGCATGTTTAAATTAACATAAAAACTCACTGCTTATGAAGTAACACTATGTTCAACGTGTGTCTAAATATTAAACATTACTTAAAATTGATTAATAATATGCCACACGTTACGTTTACATTACACTTAAGCGTTGTTTAATGATTATTAAATTATGTCTAAAGCGTGCTTAAATTAAAACTATCAATAGATGCGGATTTGTAGTAAGAATTTTTGTAATCATGGGTTTAACGTATGTTTAAATCTTTTGTAGGAAGGCAGTCCGTGTTTCATATTTGCTGGTTACCAAAGGGGCCCTTAACTTACGCGGTTTTTCTAACGGCACATCGATCCTCCCTTCGGTATGTTGACGAGCAGCTTGTTTTCACCCATCGGTGACAATGGCAAGACCATAAACATTCAGAAAAAAAATGTTTACAAATTGGACTTGAACACAAATGGTTATGTGTTGTATTTAATGCCTTCTTTTTGAAGTATTTAAAAATATATAGTTGTATCTTGTACCATTGGCACAGAACTTATCATGAGCAAATCCGACTTCCATCTGACCGGCTTTTTATATTGATATAGATTATGCCTTAAAGTTCAAAGATACTTTTTCAATATTTTTGTCTATAGTATGTCGTTAGTCGTGTTGAGCCGAGATGGCCTAGTGTTTAGAAACCGTCGATCACAACCGATGATCGCGGGTTCAAACCCCGACTAGCACCACTGATTTTCAAGTACTAAATTTGTGTTTAAATTCATCTCGAGCTCGGCGGTGAAGGAAAACATCGTGAGGAAACTTGAATGTGCCGGGAAAAATTCTGACACATGTACATATATCCGCCAACCCGCAGTGGAGCAGCGTGGTAGATTAAGCTCTAAACCTTCTCCTGAATAGGAGAGGAGGCCTTTGCCCAGCTGTGGGATATCAACAGGCTGTTACTTTTAGTTTTATGTCGTTAGTCTTTCCCATCATAAATTCTTTCTCTGGTACAAAATACTACCAGCGTGGTACTCTTAATTATTCACGGGAATAACGTCCGCTGTGTCAAGTTTTGTAATTATGAATCATTGTACGGTTATTGTCTAATCAATAGCATACTCAAACCAGATCTTGAAATACCCTTAGGCCTTGTCTGATTGAGAATGTGTTTGAAAGCTCGTCCTCCCTCAAGTAAACCTGGAGGGTCTGTCTCGGTGTGTGTGACCATGCATTTGTAGTCCTATGTACTCATATGCGTATGTATTTACACGTTCCGAGTTATGTATCTCGTGTGTACATAAGCTGGGCATTATGGCGCCCTTCGCTTGATAGTGTACACTTCCGAAAAGTGCAAATATATATCACTTTTAATTTATTTTGCGACATGACCCTCCTTTAATCGAATATTCAGGCGACGACGCGTTGAAAACGAATCCTTATATGTAGTTGTAGGTACATAAACGTCGAAGCTCATGTGGATTTCAATTTGGAACATTCAAGTAGTTTTGATAATGGTCTGAGGTAAGCAATTTGGTGATAAAAGTAAGGATGAACACAATAATGATATTTTGTTTTAAAACAAACCTAGTTGAGTATTTATATTTTATTATAAATACTTATATCTAACGCCTAGTAATTATTGATTAATTCATACTAAAAAGAGAGCAATAAATAACACAGATAAAGATTATACTTTTAAAATTGTAATAGGATCTGATGAATTAGTTCGGAGACAAACAAATTAACTCTTCAATAACTAACAGCAAATGATCCAAAATTACAGCGATCGTTTGTCTATTTATCGGTACAACAACAGTTCTGTTTGAAGTTTTTTATATTTTTCTACGAAAACAATTATTCAAAGTTATACTTAGCCATAATATCACGGCTGATATGTAATAAGAATATTCGTGCCATTAATTTTATTCATATTATATTTATAAACAGCAAATAAAAATGTCGCTTATAAAGTAATTCTTATCAATTTCGTAGAAAATACGATTAAGGATCTAAAATAAGTTGATTCGAGAGATTATTAGCGATGTCGTTTCCCCAGAAGAAAGAAGAAAAATTCAATTACAGGTGGCCGTTGAAGCGGAACTGAACTTCTGGCTACGCAGTTAATATATACTACTATACATATATATTTTATAAATATATTTTTAATTAGAGTTTATGTGTGAAACTAAATTGTTAAGGTGCTATCTAGTGTTACATATTTAGTGTAATCACTCGTATAAGCAGTTCGAAACTTAGTCAAAATCAGTATCTAAGCGTGCACATGATAATAGAAGTGACATTAAGTACATAATAGAAGCCCTCGATAACCAATAACGTGTGACATGTAACATGACGTCATAAATACCCATCAGCTAACGTCACTTCTCGTCACGTGACAACGTGCTGCGTCATGTCGTGCCTCGTCACCGTCACGCGTTGTTGACTCCGTGTCGCCTTGTTTTGATGAGCTGCGCTTTAAGATGGAAACTTACATCATAATGAACTCGTCACGTGTGACGTGGCGATGATCGGATATTTTTTCCCAACAGCACAACTTGTAGATTTCCTTCAACGTATTCTTAAAACCAATGCTAGTCTATGAGTCATTTATGGGCAGGAATACCACTCGGGTAAATGAGTACTCTTTGATTTCATATTTAACAAAAAACTTGTTTTTATAAGGCTTGTTTTGGGATATCTTATTGGGATATCTGTTACATCGTGTTACGAAATTATGAGGTACCAGGTGTTTGTAGATTATGTAGTTCATTTGAAAATAGTGATACCTAGATATATATTATATGTCTTACAACGGAATACAACTAACGGCTTAAAAAACTAGTCTAATAATTAAGGATCAGTTTGGCCATTCAAAGGGTTAATGCTGCCAGTATTTTGGGAACTTTACCTAGATGCAGTGGTTTGGATGAGGTCTACAATCTTGAGTTAAAAAAAAAATATATTTTTATATAATAATACATAGATACATAACATAATTTTGTATTAATTGACTTTAGTTTATTGCTCAATTTGTAATTATTGAAATTGAATATGGAATATTGAATACTTTTATAAAAAAATATAAAGTAAATATATTGTAAATATTAAACCCAATTAGGCAAAATATGTATTAGGTAAGTATACAGATATAAGCCAACGCAATGTTTCGTTCGGAGACCAATCATTGAAAAGTAAAGTCTAAAATGATGTTCAGTACGAGATGTAGCTAGACCGAAATGAGGGAGTGAGGTATATAAAAATGAACAAATAAAAAAATTTTACTCAATTTATTTTCTTATAATATATTGTTTACTTACATAAATTAATAAATTGTAGTAGTTTCTGTAGTATTTACACCAACGTTAAGAAAATATAAATGAAATACTTTTTTTTTCAATTTCTATTAACAACTTTTATTAACTATGAAAATAACTGAAATCAAGTTATTATATTTGACGTGTAAAAGACAATGGAAACAAAAGTTCAACGGTAAAATTTTTTATTGATTTTATTATAAAGCATCTACTTTTAGTCTGCTGTTGAAAAATTAATCTAGCATGTCTAGACTACACTGATAGGTTTTATAAATATCTTTGAAACGTGATTTGACACTAATTGCAAATGGATTTTTCTAATAATGTTACGGTAGCAGAACTGAATTGGAAATGTATTTATAAATAGCAACAGCAAGCCTTTTGAAACAGAATAATATCTGAGTATTGGAAATTATTCACTTCTTAACTAGTCTATGAATACTTTGAAATTATAAGTAATTAACTTTTAAATATGTTCGTACTAAAATATAAAATTATAGCGTTTGCTCGCGGCTTCGCCCGCGTAAATTTTGGAATTTGATAGAAGCAATTAAAAAAAACGGGTAAAACACCATCCTTGAAGGGATTTAATTACTAAACGCGTATATATAATAAATATTTAATTTAGAGTTTTTTTTTTTCAAATATGTAAACTAAACTACCCCATTGCACCTCTGTGGGTTGGGGTTGATATTGATACGATGATTTTGTGTTTTATATTTCATTATTAGCATAAAGAAGAATGAGTAATCAGTTTTAAGTAAATATGACCACAGGATAACATTTTGCATACAAACGTTTTTACCCCATTGCACCCGTTTTGGGGTGAAATAACGAAAAGCTCTTTTTTAATACATCCCTTTGTCTTGATAGAAATACGCTGTAAAAGTTACAGCTAAATAAATCTACCGGCGAAATTATTACCGTTCCAGGATTTAATACCCCCTAGCATCACTATAAGGGATGATTTTGTAATTCTGGGATACATGTATTTAGTTATTCTGTCTAAGTAATGTTTATGCTGAATTTAAGGACAATCGGCCAAAAAAATAAATTTTCTCCATACAAACTTTACAACCCCCTTGCACCCCAGTGTGGAATAATAGTACCCTGTTTTCTATTTAACATTTCATTACTATCATCCAGAAGTATGAGTATTAAGTTTTAAGTTAATACGACCACGGAATAAAATTTTGCATACAAACGTTTTTACCCCTTTTCACCCTCTTAGGGGTGAATAATCAAAAAACCCTTTCTTAGTGGATGCCTACAACCTAAAAGCCACCTACTGCCAAAATTTCAAGTTCGTAGCCCCAGCGGTTTGGGCTCTGCGTTGATGAATCAGTCACCCCCAAGTGATTTTATATATATATATGTAGATATTACGACTAGTTGTGCCCTTCGGTTTAATTTTTAATTTGAGGAAAAAATGTATTAATATAATGTTTATCTTCCCTATCTGAATCGGATATTGTTCATTATTTCATGAGTTTAATTTTTTTTGCGTAACACTCTTTTTTTATTTATTAATGAAAATAAATTATTAATTTTTTTTGTAAATAAAAGTAGCCTAAGTTATTACTTTTACATTAGCCGTTAGTGTAAGTCTTGTCAAAGATTAACCAAACAGACGTACAAAAATTTTAAAAATTATATTTTGATGTAAGTGCCGTATATACTTTCTTATGACCAATCGCCATTTTTTGACTGTGTATTGCTGTTGGCCTTACTGGCCTTGACAGCATTGCCGGTGGGGGGACCGGGTACTGAGACTCAAAATGCCTTGAAAATGGAAGGCCCCGTTGGGGCTCAGATGTCCGTTCTAAGGGTGCTAGTGCTAGGGTACATAATATAGATCGCACCTCGGCTTAGAAAGTCGTCGGAGAACAGCCGTATTTATAGTCAACGCACAAACACTTGTTTACAATTTTTTTAAATAATAAGAACAAATTAAAATTAACTCAAAATGATTGTCATTTTATTGACATTTTGAATTTATTTTAGATTAACAATTAGCCTAATAGTAAGGTCGTTTGTTGTATTTGCGCCGATACATATCATAGAACGAAGGAGTTCAATAAATGGTAAAATATGATTAAATCTTCGATTCATAAAATATTATATGGGATGTTAAGAAAAATCAATGTGTTATGTTGCAAACGACGTCAACGTACGACGTGAATCTTGTTAGGAGACAGATTGTAGTATATATTTTCATAAATTTCACCGTTATTTTCGTATTAAAAGATCATTTTTAAATCTGATGTAATTCAAAGACCGTAACATCTGAGGATGGAATAAAACTTGAATGTTGAGAATTTAGTACATTTTTCAAAAATTTATTTTAAGATGAAGAATTAATTTATATATTTTTTTACATTTTTCTAAATAACTACTCTTCTTATTACTAACTGTTCGTAGCATGCGTTGCAATGTCATCTAAATACTTTTTATTTTGGGCTCTCGTGGATATCCCCAGATCATTCTAACAAAATTTCATCACAATCAGATTTCGAGATTCATAGAGGACAAACGTCGGCAAAGAGATTTTTCGGCGTCTTCGCTCACGTTAATGCATAATTTGTTGAAGAAGTCGTTTGAAACAATTGTGGGTGTGTGGAAACTATTATTATATTATATTATTACTATTATTATGTTATTGAAATATTAAGCTTTAAAGTGCTAGATCAGGTTAAGGGTAGTCAAGTGTACACTACACTATACACTAATTTACTACAAGTTCATATAGCGAAGTTATAAGGCGGAATTTACATTAGAAGTTTTGCTCTCAAACATTTTTAAGAATCACATAAACGTTTTTTTTAGTGTATGTTATTTTTAACATTTACAGCTTTCATAACTACTTTACGGATCTGCTGCTAGGTTACAGAGTTGTTTAATAACGCTCACGAGAGTAAAACTTACAAATGCACTAAGGAAAGTCCGTAGTATATTGTCATGGACAATTACACGAACAATGCGTGTGGCCAGACGTGCACTTATTTTTTATTAATTTTCAACGTGTAATTAAAGTTCGAATATTAATATAGCTAATAAGCTATCTTATAAATTTATAATAAAAATACGTCATTAAGTTTGCAAAATTCTATATTCATCTAAAACATTTTCCGTAGTTAATCTACTCGACACTAATGACGCAGTTGGCTTGCGTTTAAAAATATTCTTTTATCCTCGATAGATCTTTCTTACATTATAGAAAATTGCAAGAGGAAAACTAGTTGCTTGTTATCGGAGTTAACAAGGAACTGAGAATTATATTGGTACTATCGAAACGCCTCAAGCAGAGCGGTTTAGCGTCTAGTATTTGAAGAGCTATTTTATTATCCACATCGACCTACCTGTACCTTTAAACGAGCAATTCTTAGTTATAATTTATGATTGTGTATATTTTTATAATCTACATTGATTATCGAAAGAACGGCCTTGAAAAGCAAAATACGTTAAAAATTGTTTACTTGAATGACAAACTTATTACAGTTATTTTGATTTTAAAATCAAACAACTGAACCGATTTTGATGAAAATTATATGAAACAGATTGTAGAATATACTTTTTCAAGCAAAATAAAAGATTAACTAAATCAGCCCAGTCGTATCCAGGTAGATAATCAGTGAACAGTGGTTTCTTTAAGTTCCTATGTCCCCTAGATGGGCAGAGGGCCTCCACAGTGCTCCGCCAGCCGGTTCGGTCTTGAGCTTCGCGCTTAATTTCGTTCCACGTCCTGCCAATGGTCGCCGCTTCTGCGATGACTGTACGCCGCCAGGATTGGAAACAAAGAAGAAGAAGAAAGGAACAGTGGTTTGGTATTCGGTTAATAACTGGACACTGATAAGCAATAATGTGTCAACCCATATAAAGTCGAACGTCGACATTGATGTATATTGACAATGCATCATGTATTTAACATTATTCAAAAAAATATCAAGTCATCTATATGTACGTCTAAAAAAATATGTCGTACTATTTTGTAAAAAAAAGTTGTTAAAAAATTGTCTTGATTTAATGTTTAGAATATTGAATAGTGTTCAATATTTTGCAATATACAATAATCTAATGTATACAAAAAACTTATTATTAGATAAAACTTCTTAATATATAAATGTACTTTTAATTCATTATATCTTTTAAAAATGGAAATGAAAAGAAGTATGTACTTTTTCAAACAAAATTGTTAAGAATATCTTTGACATGTTTAGACGCCATTTTCTCAAAATGAAGTTGTGGCATGACATAGTATTGCTTATCAGCGTTAAACTCTCAATTGATTGCTACACAATTAGACCTCTTATGTTATGCTGGTGCTTATGATTTATGGATTTATATTTCATCCTTTACGTCACCATCATTACCTGCCTGCTTAAATCTCTTTCTAGGATAAGGATTTAAGGAAATAAATGATGTATTTTTCAAAATGGTGCATAGAACATTTTTTTTTGTAAAGGATTAATTTTGTCGCAGTACTTTTGCTGAGGTAGAGTCTTGATTGCCTCAACCTGGATGATACCTCGCTTTTACTGGCGATCGGCTAAAGTCGGCGAAAAAAGAAGGCGAAGTAGCTAATAGAATTGCGTTTTGTATGGCAAGTGAAAGAGACGGACGCCCATTCGCTTCCCCATTCCTTTTCTTATTTCCTATTACCTTACATAGCCATATTCTTTTTTAGTCTGGCAACGCATTTGTGGGTCTTCTGGTACTGCAAATGTTTATGAGCGCCGGTGATCACTTAACATCAGATCTTTTTATACAGAACGTGGATATTCCATACCGATAAAAATATAGTCTTTGAGAAATTATAAAGGTTTATATATATACAAGCGGGTTGCAATCACATATCATTCATTATAATAATGCATTGATACAGAAAACGTGAGTGTTAATATGTACCTATTTCAATATACACGAATTTATATTTGAACAACAATCAACTGTGTGGACTTTAGTCATCTTGTATGGTGTAGGGCAGATAAAAGCTGAAAAGCAATAATGTGTCAACCCAGAAAAAGTCAAATTCGGAAATATTGATGTATTCTTATAATGCGTCACGTAAATAAAAATATTTAAAAAATTATAATGTCATCTAAACAAAATAATTACGGAAAGAGGTCTTCAACGTTCCATATTGTGCAATATTCAATAATATCATATATTAGCAATACTTTTTATTAGATAAAACTTTCCATTATACTAATCTGCTTTTAATACATTTTATTAAAAGAGAAAAGAAAAGATGGATGTATATTTCTACAAATAAATTTATTAAAAAAATAATTGACATTTTTTTACGCTATTTTCTCAAAATGAAGTCCGTATGACTTGATATAGTATTGCTTATCAGCGTCCAGGTGTCGTTGTTCGTTGATAAGTCATTAATAATTCGTAAAAAAAATTATCTTTCCGCGAATTTTAACCAAGTACATTTTAGTTCTTTTAATTGCGGAAACTCGTGACTTACTTAGGTTTCGTGGGAACTTCCAAGCGGCGTCTGGGAAAATAATTATGAACTGAAAAGGGAAACGTCGACTGCGATTTATTCAGGGACATCGAGAAGTTTCACTGGAGTGAAACAATTCACAGTTAACTTTGTTCCTTAAGCGGTATAATTCGTGTTTAATTGTATTTTTTAACCCCCGACGCATAAAGAGGAGTGTTCTAAGTTTGATATTAATCTATATATCTGTGTGGTTATCCGTGGCATCGTAAATCTATCAAATTGATCGATTTTGATACAGTGTTCTTTCCAGCTGATGTCATTGTGTTGGTCTTCATCTCTTAGTTCTAATCTATGAATATCTGTTTAGACACATAAAGGTTATCAACTCTTTTCTAGTTGTTGAAAGGATCTGAACAACTTTTACTGGTGTAATCGACACGAAATTTAGTATACTGTGTATGATATTAGAATAACATAGTTAACTTAATGCTGCAACATCACCTGGAATCAGCAGGATACACAACTCCTCACCAACTTACAGCAGGAGCTCATTGAAATAGTCTCAACGAGTAGATTGTCGAGGTTTATGAATATTTTAATTTTATATATTTTAATTATATGAGTATTTAAAAGTGAAAAGAAAATGACAATATGATCAAAGCTTCCTTTATCCAAAAATCTATAAACTTTGGTTGCCACCGCTTCGATATTTATTTTTTTGTATACTATAATATAATATAATATAATATAATATAATATAATATAATATAATATAATATAATATAATATAGTATAATATAATATAATAACCAGCGTGGTAAATATGCTTGCGCTATTGCTATCAATTGTTGTAATAAAACGAAAAAATTCAACTGTCAAAATGTATCGCGGTTTGATAGCGGTACCTCACCGTAATAGCCCTCCTTGTCATGGAATGTACATACGCGAATTTCAGATTCAAAGTATTCATATGTTAATAATAATTGGTATTCGAACTGCGTTAACCGTCTGGCAAAGATATTTGTACTACAAATTATTTTGTGTTCATTCTAGTTTCAGTTATTTCGTTGCAAATTGAACAGATAATACAAATATTACATTGATTGAATGATAATTATGAAGTCTTCGATACAATAAGTCAGGATAATAATAATAAAATTGAATTTACCTCGAGATAAATGAAGAGTTATAAAACCATAGACGCTGTTCAGTAGTGAGACGTCCAATTTTTAGACTTTTAGGCTTTTCTTTGGACGTGGATTTTCTTGTCGTATTTATTTATCCTATTATTATAAATGTGAAAGTTTGTATGTGTGGATGGATGGATGTTTGTTACACTTTCACGCAAAAACTACTGAACCGGTTTGGCTAAAATTTTGAACTGAATATGGCTTATATCTTGGAATAACACATAGGTTACATTTTATCCCGAAAAAATGTTATGTTCCCACAGGAATAATTTAAACAGTACTTTTTACTTTTTCACACAAAAACTACTGAATTGATTTGATTGTTTGAAATGAAGATGGCTTATATCTTGGATTTACATTTACTATTCCACGCGAACGAAGTCGTGGGTGAAAACCAGTCTCCTATAAAACAATATACCTATTCTAATAATAAGCTTTTGTCCATAGTAAGATTCCAATTTTTTATTTTAAGTATTTATTAAAATACCTACTACTATTAAAATAATATTGGTTCTATTTTACTTTTAATAAGATTATCGTAACATTTTAACACTTTTAAAAAATACCATGTATTAGAATAGAAAAAATCAGTCAATCAAAAGCCTTAAATCCTTATATTAGTAATAATATTAATAAACGTATCACACTCAACGGACCCGAATTAGGGTCTTACAATCTCGTGTGGGGGGTCCGGAAACACACACAATACAAGCACAAACACCCAGACCACGGCAAACATCCAAATGGCCAATATAGACGTTTGTCGTGAGCGGGGGTCGAACCCGCGACCGTTAGCGCTTCAGTCAGTTGCAGTGACCGCTACGCCAACCTGTCAGTAATATTTATTAAGAATATCTATACGAAGTAATAATACAAAAAAAATATAGCTATTATGTATGTAAGCTATTAATTAAGCTATCGCCTTTGACACAGAAAACAAAGAGGTTTAAAGCATAAGTAATTTCTTTAAGCAAAGTAAAGTGTTGTTTTTTCACGTCTAAGACACCTTTGCGAAAGTTATAAGAAAAAGAAACTAGGTATAACAAAAGTTATATTACAAAAATTGTGATTTTCTTTTTACGGAACAAAGAATTTGAAAGATGTTAATTTTCTCTCTTATTGTATTTAGAAATGTATAGAAAAATTTTTTATTCACTATAATGTTTCATAAAAATGCATTTATGAGAAAGCATGTTTATAAAAAATTGCAAAGAACAATGCATTGAATATAAAATGGTAGAATTGTTTGTAATATTTTTGTCAAAGGAGGAATTTTTATGAACTTATTAATTATTGATATCTATTGTTTAATAAACATGTAAAGTAGCAATTCGTAGATATATCGAAAAGTGGAAATAGAGAATCATTATTATAATATCGCCTAAGAAAGACTAGTCAAATGTTTCTGGCGTTCATTATTGTAAATGATCTTAATATTTTTAACAGTATATTTTTAAATATTTCAGGAATATAAGGTTGTGAGCATGTTAAATAAGCACTGACCTGAGGCCTAATTTCGTTAAAGCGGGGTTAATTGTGCCAAACTGTCAATATCATAATATAAATAAAATTGAAAATTAAAAAAAACTATATCTACAATCTACTTTTTGAGACAATACAATGATCGCCAAGACGATACTTCCGCTGCAAGTTGGTATCGAGTTGTACATCCTGCTAATTCCAGGTGGTACTGCAGCTTCCAGATGGTACTTTAGAGTCGATTAAAGCAGTAGAAGTTGTTCAGGGGGCCTAGACAAAATATTTAGCGATTATCGAAATTTATAGTTCTTTTTTTCTCCCCAGATCCTTTCAACAACTAAAAAGGAGCTGATAATCTTCAAACGTTTGAACATACATACCTTCGTAAATTATAACTAAGAATCATCTCCGTTAACGTTTTGAAACAAAAAAACCGCAATAAGATAAGGTCGTTGAGGAGTTACGCTTAAGTTAAACTTAAAATATCCCTCTTTTTGGAGTCAGGGGTCCAAAACATTGACAGTTATAGGAGGCGTTTTAGTAGATTTATTAAAGTGTAGTAAAGTTTTACCACTTTTTAAAAAGGGTAACAAATGTGATCCTGGTAATTACAGACCTATTTCTATATTACCATCCCTAAGTAAAATATTTGAAAAACTAATTTTAAATCAACTCCTTGCTTATTTTAATGTAAATAGTATTTTTCATGGTGAACAATACGGTTTCACTAAAGGTCGCTATACTTTAGATGCAGGAATAGCACTACTCAAACACATATATGAAGCATGGGAGAGAATTACACCAATTAAAAAATACACCAATTGCATTCTGTGATATCTCTAAGGCGTTTGACTGCATAGAACACGAACACGCTTTTATATAAGCTTAAATATTACGGTGTGAAAGGTAAAGTTCTTGATTTCATTGCTTCATACTTGACACAGAGACTTCAACATGTTACTATAAATGGAATAAAGTCTTCTGGATCTGTCCTAAAGATGGGTGTTTCACAGGGTTCAATTTTGGTTCCTTTTCTATTTTTATTATACATCAATGATATTCCCTTTTTTGTGTTAAAAGTATTTGTGACATTGTATTGATTGCTGATGATACTTCGCTTATTTTTAAAGTTGATAGAAATAAAACTATTTATGACGATGTAAATAATACATTATCACTGATACAATATTGATTTACATCTAATAATCTGGTCCTAAATTCTAAGAAAACGAAATGTGTAATATTTACCTTGCCTAATGTTAAACAGCAAACTTATAGTTTAATATTAAGTAATGAGATCCTTGATGTTACTGATACAACGGTATTTTTAGGAATAACTTTGGAATTGGATATGAAACTTCAGTGGAACTCCCATTTGTTATCTCTTACGGGAAGACTTAGCTCCGAGTCGTACGCGGTTAGAAAAGTTCGTCAACTAACTGATGTTGATACAGCTCGATCAGTATATTTTGCTTATTTTCATAGTATCACGTCTTATGGATTGATGCTATGGGGTAGTGCCGCAGATATTAATACTGTGTTTATCTAACAAAAAAGAGCTGTTCGTGGTATTTATAATCTAGGAGCTCCAGACTCCCTACGGGATATTTTTAGTAAAATAGGTATACTTACTGTTGCGTCACAGTACATTTAAAACAATATAGTTTACATTCACAAAAATATTCATTCTTTGAAATAAATAGAGATAAAAATAATAACAAGTAACAACCGTGATGTAGACGAATCACGCTCTCCCGTCCTATATTTTGTACTGCTACATTTTTAAAAGCAGCCTACATTTTTTTTTGTGTATATATTTTAACTATGCTAGAAGCAATGGAAAAAAAAATTATTAATAATTTTGTGAAATTCACATCAAAGAGGTAATTTTTTTACAACTTTAGTCTATACTTTTTAGGCTATAATTATATGGACGCTGATAAGGAATACTGTGTCAAGCCACACAGTCTGCATTTTAAGAAAATGGCGTCTATAGATGCCAAACCTATTCTTAGCAAATATGTTTAAAGAAGTATATATCAATTTTTTCTGTTAGTTTTTGATAAAAGGTATAATTAATTAAAATCAGACTGATATATTTAATATATTATGTAATAAAAAGTTATTCAAATGTTTGAGATTATTGTATAAATTGCAAAATATGGAACACACTTGAAATTCGAACCAATTAATCAAGAAACTTTTTTCCGTACTTATTTAGTGTATGTGCCTTCAATTTCTTTTTAATAATATCAAATAGGTGATGCAGTATCAGAATACACCAATATCTCAGAATTTGACTGTTTGTGGGTTGACACATTATTGCTTATCAGCATCCATATATGTATATGTTATACCTACGTATGTTTTATTCACAGACTTTCATAAAGATTTTGATAAGAAAGAAAGAAAGAAAGAAAGAAAAAATAAGTTGTTTATTACACTTATTATATAATTATAACATATATATAATATATAGAGTTCGTTTTAAACTCAGAACTTGAGTGATCATTTCCTTAAAGAATTACTTAAGGTTTAATTAATGTATGAGATGAATAGCATTTTAAAAAATGACGTTTCTTTTAGTTTACCGTATACTATTATGTCCTAAAAGTTGATCGTTATAGGTAACACTAACAGATGGTGTAATAATATAGGATCTGTTTTTTTTTCAAAATCAATCAGCACTCAATCAGCTTGTTCAATTCCTGGCTAGGAAAATGGTTTTTCCAAAATAATTATGGATGCAGATTTAGTTTTCATCAACATGCCCACAGGGTCCTTTAAATATTTTTCGCTTTTCCTTATACTTTCGGATTTAGCCTACCACGCCCAGTTAAAAGACTAACTCTGACGGTGCTTCATTTTTGAAATTCACGGCTTTCGTAACTACTTTCGATATTTCTATTGCTAGGTTACAAAGTTATTATATATCAGTTACGAGAATGAAACTTAATAATATAATTCCCGTTTTATGACAATACTGAAAACAATAGCAGAAAAGGTTAAAATAAAAAATAGTAACGTTTGTACGTTGATCGTACAACGTACAAACGTTACTATTTTTTATAAATAATTTATATTTATATTCATTATAAATAATTAGTGATGTATTTTTCCTTTAACCCAGCGAATCTAGGTTAAAGGAAAAAGCTAGAGCTCGCCATAAAACTGATAGCGGATTCAAACTTTTAACAAACCGGCTCATGACTATAAACAAGAGCTGAATAAACCAATAGTTGAACTCGGTGCACTCGCACTGTATCTTGAAATAAATGTCTTTTAACGTTAGTAGTTTTTTTTAATATCAATCTTGTAAAAAGTATAATGATATTTTTTTATAATAAAAAAAAATTAGTTTATAAGCAATGTACAATTGTGCATCAGTTGTATAGTTCCAACTACCAATTTCACTTTTTATGATCGAAACTAATATTATAAAGAGGTAAATTACACCATCTAAATAAATTACTTGTAGGTAGAATTATTTACGCTGAAACTATTCATATTCAGAGCTGTATGTATCGTAAAATTAGTAGAAAAGAAGATAAAACACTGTTTTTTGCACCATTTTCGCTGCGCGAAAGACGACAAAATTTTAAAAACTTTCCAAGTGACTACCACAGTCGGGCAACTACGTCTACAACAATCTAATTTTTCTAATAAGAATACGAATAGGGAACAAATTTTGCGTAATATTGTGGAAATAATTACATGAAATGGAATTAAGCTACGTTAATTGATCTATTTAGTGATGGACATTGAACCAATTAATTAAAAGGAATATTTGCATAATCCCGGGGAAGCGATCCGAAGCGATTAGAGCTGCAAGTCGTCTAAAAGTCCCGACAATCCTTCTTTGCATCATTTGTAATCCTTTACAACTTCTTAGAGATTTCGTAAGAAATAATATCATCAATTTTAGAATTATTGTTCGTCGTTTATTAGAAAAGTTTTTATTTTACATAATTTTTTTACAATAATTTTTTTATATAGAATTTACACTTAGAACATTTTATCAAATGTTTTAATGAAGATCATTTAAAATCTGTCCAATTAGTTAATATTAAATTAATTCTCCTAATTATATATACAATTAGTGTTAGAAAGGTATTGGCAGAAGAAAAGTTTCTAATATCATATTTTGTTTCTGTTTTAAATTTTTTCTTTCACTATATAGTAACGAAATAACTTTGAATATAATATTTTAGTATCCAATAAAATCTAGAATGGTTGTTATAATATTTTATAAAAGCATATCATGCACACAATATAATTCGAGTTCTTTTAATATATTTTTTTTTTCAACAAATTTCTAATCATTTTATTTAATAACAAACAAGGGCTAATTGAAGTAAACTATGGGTTTATGGTAAACAAAATTATGGCGTTTTAGGATAAAAATTCAGAAATCAAAGTTTAAAATGTAACATATTTTTATGGCAATAGCATAACACAATTAGGCTTTAGGTCATCTACTCGGAAAGTAGATTAAGTTGTTAGTTTGTTATTCATTTCAATTTAAAAAAAAAAAACAATTAATATAAAAAGGTAATAGATGTAAATGTAGATGTAAAATGGCACGACTTTATGTTCATTAAATTAAAACAAATGATATCTGGATAATTTTATTCGTACATAACAGTGATTTTAATAGTATGTAGATAAGGAATATAAATGGTGAGAATGTACAGAACTATGACGTTTGTTAATGAATCTCATCCGGGAAGCCTTCAAAAAATGGGCAACTTTGTCAGCTCTGCCATTAATCAAGTTTATCTTTAACTTGGTTTCTCTAATGTATAAGGAAAATCTATGAAGTATAATCGTATATTACACCGATTTTTTAAAGGCTGCCCAAAGGCCTTTCTCCTCTTTTGAGGAGAAGAATATACAAGAAGATATTATTTTAGTATTATTAGTATTATTGTAAAGCACTGCTGTTTAGCAGAACATCTTGTTCTACTTCCAATACATGCAGATTTCCTCACAATATTTTTTGCACCGCCAAGCACCAGAGGAATTTAAACACAAAAGCACTCGAAACTGCAATGGCCGTATCAGAACCCGCGACCAT
Source organism: Hypolimnas misippus (assembly GCA_037950945.1). Classification (NCBI taxonomy): domain Eukaryota; kingdom Metazoa; phylum Arthropoda; class Insecta; order Lepidoptera; family Nymphalidae; genus Hypolimnas; species Hypolimnas misippus. Next base: position 14,948,145 of record JBBEEQ010000001.1, read on the forward strand.
TGATAACGATTGATGTGTTCCATCCGTTCGACAGCTTTAGCTAAAAAAAGTGGTACAATTATTATCAAAGACTTCATTGAAAACATTTCTGTGACGCAAACATTTTTTTATAGTTCCTTAACAAGATTAATTGATAGAGTTTTCTTTATTGCAAAAAGTAGTTTTAGATTTATCTTTTTTATAAATGTCTGCGTTCGCTATCTTGGACATAAAGTATTCTCGTTCGTTAAATGATTATTACTTTTAAAATTATTTACTTGTTTTAATCCGACTGCCGACGCAAGATTATATTTTTCGAGTATGTATGTATATGTATTTCTTTCGAATTTGAAGGTAACATGTGAGGTGTAATTAAATGTATGATTTTGATTTTATATCATCAAAATAAAATAAAAAATATTATATACATATATTATAAACAGACTTTTTCAGGTTTATGGAAAAATAGTAAAAAAAATCATTATGTAATTAAGAATTATATGCTTAATATTTTTTTTGTTGACAGTAGGCTTTGTGGTAAGCGCTTCATTTTTGATACATCATGCATTTAGGGGTTAAATTCATCTCAATAGTGGCAGAGTCAAAGGGTATATTTATTTCCCAGAATTTTGTGATAGCTTTGATAGTTATAGTTTACAATATTTATTCCGAAGTGTATAAGGACTTGTCGGAACGACAAATTTATTAGTTTTCTTCTTTATTTATTCATTTCCTTTACGAATATTTAATTTAATATACGTAAAAAGATGAAATCTCTCTTATATAATTCATTACCTTATATACAAGTACTAACACATTTTCGTACAATTTTTTATTAGTTTTTTAAAGCTTTTTGTAACATTCCGTGGCTCACTCATAACATCGCTGTGATAGTTTTTAAAACGTTTCGCTTTCTTTTTTTTTCGCTTTCTTTTTGGCAATCAAATGTGATTTTTATTAAACAGTAATAAAGTTCATTTTTGAAGAATAATTTTCTTAGTCTCAGAGGCAGGATATTTTCTATTAAAGTTCGTCCTTAGAATTGTCTGGCTATTCCTTTTGTGGTTACCTTTTATGAACGCCCTTTAGATGCCGCACACATAGACAGAATCTGACGCCACGGAAGATTTTAAAAGAAAATATGTTTAGTCCACCGCAAAGGAAACCTAAATGTAGCTCTTACACAAGATTTTACACAACCTGTTTGTTTCTTCTTGTAAAAGTCTGCAACATCTCGGAGTCACATATTATATTTTACGACTAGCTGTACCCAGCGCTTTCATCCGCATCAATTTGAGAAAAAATTATTCTTATATGTTTACCTTCCCTACTTGAATATTTTTCACGATTTCTTTGGTTTCAATTTTGTTTATGCGCAACTCTCTTTTTTATTTATTAATTAATATAAATAAAGTTTTTAAAATAATAGTAGCCTAGGTTTATTATAACATTAGCAGCTTGTGAGTGAGGGTCTCATCAAATAAAATAAAAAAAAAATGTGTTTTTGATATAAGTACCATATATACTTTTATATGCATTTAATAAAAACTGTTAAGTTGAAATCACAAACAGACGGTTAAATTTTATTTATTTGTATAGATTCTTCGTGTTGATTGTGGCTTGCAGTTTCTCCCATTCTAAATGATGACACTTTTGAACCCGGTGTTTATTACAAAAATTTTATGTGTAAATGAAAATGAAATTTTCAAATCAAACGTATGTTTTCTAAAATTTTATTATTAGTATATATTGAAATTTAATATTATGATGCTTGTAGGTGTAAAATTTTGCTTATTATACATAAATATTAATACATATTGAGACATAGTTTGGTAAATTTGATTTCTTAATCGCTAGATTTACGTCACTTTCCGAATAGGTCGCGTCAGTTGCAGGATTGATGATGAAAGCTTATTCACTTATATAACACATACACGTGGTAAGTATTACTTGTGAATATGTACTGATTATTCTAATAAATGGTAAAATATATTCTCATTGAATGATTTTTATCAGAGTAAAACGTACAAGCGTCCTTTTCTCCTACCTATTACGTAAAGTTATTTAAAATTATTATAAATACTACTAGTTACTTAGCGGATAGAATTCGAACGTAGATTATAAATATTTCGATTTCAAGATTGATCATATAATGTATTTTTAAGTGGATAACACTTTAACAATAAAGAAAAGAGTGTTTAACAATAAACAAAATATACGCGTGAATGTATTAAATAATGTTAGTGCCTGTAAGGTTTCTTTATTTATTTTATGCATCTTTTTATCCTGCACTTTTTCTCTATATGAACTATAAATGTGCAAAAATTCGTACTCCGTACGAGCTATAATCATAAAAAGCAGTACAATGTTTTGCTTCACGTATTAATTTATAGATAATACAATTGATATACTACTTAATTGTTGTGTCCATGAAAATAATATACATACACTTGTTATACAATAAAATAGAATTAAAGTGAAAAATATATTCACTTATATATATAGGACTATAAACTTCCAGAGATGACACTCAGATTTTCATCCAAAACGTAAATTTCTTCAGGATGTTATTAGTCGCCGGCGAGTACACGACGAATACAAGTACAAAAGCACTTCGGCTTTAATCTAAGTGTTTTTTCTACCGGATAAGAAATGTTACGCCGTTATTATGTCACATAAGACATAAACGCTTATATGAGGCGAAATAGTAAATGGAAATGATTTCACGCGTCAAGCAAATAAATATGAATATAGAATTATAAAAAAACGGGCATACGAGCAGGCAAGTCATCTAATGTTAAGTGATCACACCATGGACATTTGCAGCACTAGAGAGTTAAAATTGAGTTGCTAGCCTAAAAGGGATACAGTTTAATAGGAAGTGAGGAAAGAATTAGGGAGAAATTAGTCTTTCGGCTCTATCACTAATCGTATGAAACGCTATATTAACTAACCTAGTGACCTAAAGCTAGGCTGCTGCAAATGTCCATGCTCGGCTGTGATCATTTAAGATAAGTTGTATCACTTTTTCCTTTGCTAGCTATTTTTATGTAAACAAAATAATGTTACGAATTCACGTACAAATGTATCAATTATTTCTGTAGAGGCTCAAACCGAACAAAAGAGTGATGTGTTTACACAAAAAAAAAATCCAATTCAATTTTAAAATGTTATTAATATTCAATAAAAATATATTCAATAAAAAACACTGAATAAAATATTGTATTCGTCTAAAAATAAACCAAAACAAATATGTTCATAATACATTTTGCTAACGTGTTTTTAATTCGCAGAAAACCGCAACAAAATTTTTATGCGAACAAACATTTTCTAGGTTAAAAATGTCAGCCCGTTACAAAGTTAATGTCAAAAGCGTAAATTCGTTCTGCACTATGTGGTTTTCGTGTAAAAATCTAAAGAATAAAGGCGTCGAAGTGTGACGTTTGACGGCATCGTATGGAAAAATGTTTGTCGCGAACAAATGCAAGTGTTGTCCTTTACCCTTTGACTTGCAGCTCACAGAGCGACACAAAGCTTTAAACGTTAGTTTTATTTCGATATATAAATACAGACGTATCGTACTAGCTCTTTGTTCAGCATATATACTAGTGATTTCCGCTAAGTACATAAGAATTGTGCACTGAAAAGGAAGTTCTCTCGCTGAATTGTCATTGTGGGATATTTCTAGGTCTTCTATCTCGATTTATTGTTGACTGCAACCATAATACACGTTATATACGATAACGTATTACTTTCAATTAAGTATTTTTACGTTTATTCGGGAAAATATATTTTTATCTGTATTCTATTTGCGACGACCATAGTCCAGATCGCACCTTCATAATTTGTTGTACGATGCGTAATAAAACCAAATTGCGTTGTTTTTTTGTTTAAAATTCTGTTTAAATAAACTTAAAGGTTTTAATTAAGGATAAGAAAATTTATAATGCTGAGTTTTTCCATGTTTATGAAGAATACAATATGATTCTAACAGATATGAATTTTAATACCAAGACATAGAATGTCAAAAACACATTTTATTTAAAAAAGAAAATATAAATGTCTATCTCTACTTTACTTACAAGTTCTTTGTAATACAGTCTCCAAATAAAAGAATTTATTCTGATGACTGACATTTGAGATTTTTGTTGTTCCATTAAATAAGCTCATTTAGCGAATCCCTGAATAACATTAGGCTAATATCAGTTGAAAAAGGTTTTCTTTAAACGCTTCTTATCCAAGAGGAAAAACTTACTTAAACGAACAAATGTAATTTATACTTTATGTTAATGAAAAGAATTACTTGGAAATATCTTTTAGCAGTAAACTCAGAAAGAAGTCTGTGTATGTAATGTTGATTTTAATATAAGTATGATATATTATAAAGAAGTAAGATAAGACTTTTTCATCATAAAAATCATTTAATTAAGTTTCTAGTTAATTTATTTTCATTAAATATATTTTTTTCTTTCATACGCGTAAGTGTATGACATTCTTACGCTAATTTTAAATTAAATCATCGAATTTTTAAAATATTGCGGCTTGCTAACTATCTTCAAGAAAAATATTTTATGATAAAGAAATTCTGTAATGTCACAACGTTCACAAACTCTTTCAATAAATCAGGAGGTATGATTTGTTAGAAATTATTCAGATACATGCACATTTTAAAGTATTATGAAGAGCGGCAAAACTTTTTTATTAAATCAATATTTAAATTTCAAGACACCGGGCTTAATACTTCGGAATTTAAATTATGATAACAAATATATGTTAAAAAGTTTAACAAACTTTAAATTAAAAAGATGAATTGAATTTCAAAAATGACATTTAATTTAAATGCAGTTGGTGTTAAAAATGAAATACAAAAGTATTGAATATTCGTAACATAGATACATTATTAGTTATACGTATATTCGTATTTCAATTTTGTAACAATGAAACGACAAAGTTCAGCTATTCATTTATTACATTCGTTATAAAAATAAAATGTTTTTAACCAAATGAATAATTTTGAAACGGTTTTTCGATAAAGATTTAAATGTGTGCACTACCGTTAGTTAGAATGTATAATTGTATCCAAATTGTGACAGACATGAAAGGATGCTAATCCCCTAAAGGGCTCACGTTATTAATTTATATATAGTGTTCTTATAGCCAATACTCTATATTGCTGTTTCATATGAAGGGAGACTGACCCAAAGTAATCACAGCCAGAAGCAGAGGGGAAAAGTACTTTGATGTCACGGTTGACAAAACATTGACAGAAAACTGTTGACTATTAAGTCTGAAATATATTATCAGACAGAATAGCGATATCTCGTTAATATCACTACTACTACTTGGTGACACTTAATGAATCAGATTCCTTTGACATCGATAACACAATTTCTGACACGATATGCAAACTGTGGCTACAATAATTAAAGATCTCTATAGGATTATGAATTAAAACAATTTTGCACACTATATTATTTTTAGACTGATCTTTTTCACGACGATTTTTTAAAGAAATAAATAACACTAGTCAACACAAGTCTTGTTTCCTTTATTTTTTTCTGTTTTTGGGTATTTCTATGGCCCTGAGTATGAAGAAACTGGAAGATTGCTAACAGATTTTGTTTTTGAAATATAGAGTTTTATTATTTTGATAAAAAAGTACAGAAAATTAATAAATGATGTTAACAAAATTTCTATCGAACGCTATCAAATGATCTTTTATACGATAATTATATATTTACAATAAATGTTCCGCTACACCTTGAATGAACGACTTAAGGTAAATCACGTTGCATACTCCAGCAGTAGTCTGCCATCATATGTGAGTCCCACCGCCCCTGATACCGCTCTTCCACTGTTCGAAGATCCTGATGGATTCTTTCACCCTGCTCCTCACTAAAATCACCTAGATTTTGCGGAAATCGGTCCAAATGTGAGTGCGGGAAGTGGATTTTTATGCTCATGTTGCAAGTTCGATAGCATGAACTCAACAAGCTCGACGTGGTCGTCAGATTTCTTTTTGCCTAGGAAATTACTCATAACCAAAACGAACGACTTCCAAGCTTTGGATTCGACTTCAGTCATTGATTTGACAAAATTAGCATCTTTCACGAGTTGCCTAATCTGTAGCCGATCAAAAATACCAGCTTTTAATTTTTCTGTACTTAATCCTGGAAACTTCACAAACTGTTTCATTATGCCGAGTTTAATATGAAGTGGTGGAAGCCATAGCCATACTATTATAAAGCCATATTTATAACATTTTTTGTACCAACTTTTAGCTCTTCCCGTACTGGCCAAACATTTTGTGACCAATGATGTTGTTTGTCACGACTGTCTCAGAGGCACATTAAACAAGGGAACTTCGTGTATCCCCCTTGTTGACCTAAAAGAAAGTTAACCATTTTCAGATCGACACAAATGACCCATTTATGATCTTGATACTTAAATTTTCCAGAACCTTAGAAATATTTGCGTATTCTTCTTTTAAAGTCACCGAATGTGCAATTGTGGTAATGGAGGACAGTTAGCTGTAATTCAAAAACAAAAGCTGTCAGAGAAAAATTGTTACCATATTTAAAAAAATACGCGTTATTTTGAGATAGAAACAGAAAAAAGATTAAAGGAAACAAACGATTTTATTTTTTTTGTTGACCAGTGTAATAGATGAAATAAATTTTACTCGCAATCTACTTATGTTTTATGACATTTAAATTGACATAGCAATGTCAATAATTGTAACCATGTCCAACAATTAGCACATCTGATAGCTCTGTTTTTGTTTATCTGATAATTACAAGCGCTCATGACCCGGTTATATATCATTCGGGTATATCATTCGATAACCGGTAATCACAATCATTATGGCAATTAAATTTCATAAATCAACAGTCAAATGTACCTTCGTTAATGTGAATTGTATACCCAACCAACTATGGAGATAAAAATGTAAGATTAGGACAATTTTAGTACCTTAACTCTAAACCATATTTTTATATAAACCTAATTGATATATTTTTAATAAATTTACGTATAATAGAATTTTTAACTGATTTCTTGTTAATCATCAGTTTTTGAATCAAGATATTTTTCTTTTTTGTCGAGTATTGGATTGCGGTTTTGTTTATACTTCTTTTTTGTCTAGACGGACAGGTTGGCGCTAAAACTAAACTCTGTACAATTGTATGAACGTCTACTCAGTAGAACAAAGGATGAATTTATGAATTCGATTAAGAAATGACGAGTTCTGAGGTGAAAAAAACATGATTTAAGAACGCGTTTTCAACTACTAATTTATCAAACCATTTGCTATTGCTTTTGATGTTTTTTATCATTTAATATCTCACAAAAAACGTGTTAAAAAGCTATTAATAGTATAGTAGCTATAAATAGTAATCATTTGAGATTATTTCAAATTAATTTCAGGCGTAGACATTTTTAAGTCACACTAAGGGCATAGATTACCTTATGTTTCTTCCCTTGGGTATTATCATATCAACTTTGAAAATGTTATAGAAATTTTTGGATACAAATTTCGTTAAATTGTTGTATAACTGAATAACAAAAAATGGCATTAAAATATTTTGAATTGTCTGAGAATTATCTCATATAATATTGCCTACACGATATTATGTATGACTGTAGTGTATGAGCAACTTTATTTAATTAGTGTCCATGTTTCAAGTGCCTGTAGGCCATTATATCGTTGACATGCTACAAGCGACACGATATCAATTAGTCCAGAATTATACGAATAGAAGTATAATAGCATTATTATGCGGAACGTATTCTGTTTTAGACTATGACGTGTGCTTCTGACAGAACAGAAACTATTTCTGCCTACCAACCCTAAGCTTCTTGCTTTTCAACTTTCCTGGAATTTCCTGCCTTCCACTTTTAGCAGTAATGATTTCCCTATTTTTCTTTCCTTTAACCAAAATTCCATTCCTTCTATTACCCCAAATCCCCTCCTTAAATATTCCCTTAAAAATGCAAACTGGTTAGACTATGCTAGTTCTGTTGAAAATATCAGTTTTTACTATGAAACATTCCTTAAGGCTCTTTTAACTGCTGCAGATCTTAACTTCCCTAAAAAACATATTCCTAAAAAGTTGGTGCTTTCCACCCCCTAGTGGGATGAGGAATGCACCCGCTTAACTACACAAAGAACGGAGGCAGAGCATTCATATTCTCTGTCTATGTCTCCTTTGAATTTTCAAAGATACCAACGGTTAGACGCTAAATTAAAGAGACTAGTTTCTAAAAAGAAAAAACTTGGTTGGGTTGATTTTTGTCAATCCCTTTCCCCTCGTTCTCCTTCTTACTTAGTTTGGTTAAAACTTAAAAAATTTCGTCGTTCCCTGAATTCTCAATTCTACATACCTCCAATAATCCATCAGAATGGCTCAACAATTTTGCTGACAAACTTGCGCCCTCCTTCGTACCATGTCAGGATAACTTTCTTTCTTCTTTTCCTGCACCCATTTCAGATGAAATGGATGCCCCGTTTTAATTTTCTCAGCTTCAATGTGCTCTGTCCGGTCTCACAGATTCTTCTCTTGGAGAAGATGGTGTTCCTTATTCTTTTGTCACACACTTAAATGAAAGTTCTCAAAAAGTCTTTTTAAATATAATTAATCAATTTTACATGACAGGTGTTATTCCAGATTCTTGGAAATCACAATTAATAATACCTATTTTGACCCATAGCACTGTCATCCACTTTAGCAAAAATAACTGAACATTTGTTAAAGAACCATCTGGAGTGGATAATGGATAGCAGAAATATATTGGGATTGAGCACCATCGATGGTCTCAGCATTATTTCAACAGATATTCGAATAGCCTTTGTAAAAGGAGAGTACCTTGTGGGTGTTTTCCTGGATGTAGCTTCTGCATAAGACAATGTTCTTCTTCCATTACTCAGGCAAAAATTGCACCAGCTGAGTATGTCATATGTAATCTGCTTTTTTACAGATCTATAGTGGTAAAACATCAATCCATATCTCTTCCCCCCAGACTCTGTCCTTAGTCCTCCGCTTTACAGCATTTACAGTCACGATCTCGAATTATCTGTTAACAATTTTTGTAACATTTTACAGTATGCTGATAACATTGCAATTTATTATCGATCAAATTCAGTAGAAGATATTACATTTCGTCTCAACTCTGCTTTGCATTATCTTGGCCAGTGGCTGTCTGATCATGGCCTATCTCTAGCGATGGATAAAAGTCAGGCAGTTGTATTTTCTAGAAAAAGAATAGTTCCTATCTTCGATTTGTTTTATGGGGATCAACGTATTAGCTTTGTAGACAAGGCTAAATTTTTAGGAGTCATACTCGATAACTGACTGAACGGAAATTCTCATACAGAGCATATTATTAAAAAATGTGAGAAGGGCATTAATGTCCTTAGTGCGGTGTCAGTCGTTTGGTGGGGAGCTCACCCATATTCACTTAAACTCCTATATAATGCCATAGTTCGTAGCCATATGGACTATGGTTTATTTGTTTTGGAACCAATAAATAAATCAGCATCTGACAAGCTGAATAAAATTCTATTTAAATGCCTTAGAATCATTCTGGGTGCTATGAAATCTACACCTACGAATGCACTACAGGCTGAATGCGTTGCTCCCTTGCAATTAAGGAGACAGTATCTGTGTGACCGTTTCATCAGCAAGATGTTACAGCTGTCATCTCATCCTCTTTGGAATCGTTTAAATGAATTGTCCCAAATTGTTAATCCTAGCAAACCCTTATCCTGTCTTTTAAATAGTTTCCTTTATTATACTAAACTCCCGAAGCCTCTTATTCAACTATCTTTAAATCCTCTTTTTTCCATCCCCTATAAGGCCCTTGTCCATCAACCTCCTGTTGTAACGAATCTTGGATTCGTTAAAGATTCACCCGATACTGTGTCTCTTTTTAATAGCGTACTTCATGAAAATTGGTCAGATCATCTTCTCATTTATACCGATGCGTCTAAACTCTCTCCAGAAGGCTGTGTTGGTGCAGCCTGCTAGATTCCTAAATTCAAAATTATTTTACAATTCAAATGCCCACCTGAATCATCAGTATTCACTGGTGAGGCGATCGCCTTATTGGAAGCCATTTTATATGCCCACTCCCATGACTTAAGACAGACTGTTATCTTGACTGACTCCTTAAGCTGCCTTTTAGCCATCAAAGAAAACCCATTTCGTAGGAGGAAGAGGTTTTTCCTTAAAGATCAGAGAGGCCTTGTTCTCGTGTCATCAAAAGGGACTGTAGGTCTCGCTAGTTTGGATTCCCAGCCATTCCGGAATCCCTGGTAACGAAACTGCTGATTCGTGTGCCAAATCCGCCATTCAGCTTGGTTCTTTAGAGCACTTCAAAAATTTCTCACAAGATCTCTGTGCTATTGCGAATACTCTTTTGTCCAAATCTTGGACAACTTTTTGGATTTCATCGAAATCGGTTAAGGGTAAATATTATGCTTCATTGCAACCTGACATTCTAAGATGCCCTTGGTTCTTTCTTTTAGACGTGCTGACGCTGGGTCACTTCCACTATTTGTCGTCTGCGTCTTGGCCATACATGTACTTCCAGTCACCTGGCTAAAATTAGAGTTCGTGACCACTCACTGTGCGAATGCGGTTTAGACGAAAGTTCCCCATCCCATATCCTGTTTAACTGTCCCAGACTTCTTTATCCCCTCTATGACGTTCTCCCTCCTAAGATCCCCCGTCCTATACATGTTGAATGTTTATTGATATTTGTGTTTAGTCCACTGTGTTCGTTTCTGTATAAATATATTAAATGTAATAAAATTAAGTTGTAAATAAAACATGTGATTGTCCCATTAATATAAAATACTATCCGTCGATCTCGAAGTGACCGGTCGATATTTTACTCGCTCCGTAAAATTTGTGATTCTAAAAGTTTTTGATGTGTGTGGACGGCACTGCCTGTGTTTCTTGTGTAAAGACTTTGAACTAGCGTCCTGTGGAAGACGTGCACATAGGAAGACCTAAAGCCTGCTGGGCCCAGCCGATGTGTGAAATCGGTGCGATTCAAGTTGGGTGCTTAGTGCTCGTTTCCCTATTATACGTAACATATATTTATAACTTTTTTTGTGTTGTTTTAGGACTAACAATGAAATTCACTCTATTTTAGGGTGTTTTCAAAATTTAGTCAAGGTTGGATTCTCGACCCCTCCGATCAATCTCCATCGTGTTTTCTCCATTCCACGTGACATTGGCGAAAAAGCATGTGCCTAATTGGCACAACTAAAAGCCATAAACCAAAGAATTGAATTGAAAGATAAGTCTACATGTGAAGTCTGAAGCAAATTACAATTTCTTATATTTCATTTCACCTGATTCCTACTGACATTTTCAAACTCGTTTGCCGCCAACTGGGTCACAGATAAGCACTAACTCGATCATATTGCGGTTAAAGTATTTCTCATTTAATTTCAGATTTAATATTACGATTAGGCAGCGTCAGCAATATTATTAATAAATATGAAACTGATACATTACGTAAATTGAAAGTAATTATTTTAAATACCTTTTTCCTATAATTGCTTTTGATATTCAAAATTAATTTAAATATGATATATTAATTACTTTGAATACCTGGTATTGACGCTGATGTAATTATTCGAAAAGCAACATATTTATAATGAATCCTTAGTATATCCATAAATTTCGATATAGTATATTTTAAATTACTACAGTATGTCATGAATATATATTTTAAATTATTCATAGCAAAAGTTCAGTTTTGATGCTAGAGTGAGAAAGACGTTATAATCTTTATCCAACTAATTGTGTGTAATATCCGTTCTAAATTAGTTCAATTAAAACATTAACTCATTGCAAATTGTGCTAAAGAGGTTAGAAGTTACTTTATTATTATAAAAAGTGATAAAAAAACAATAATAACGTGGTGAATTGATACAAAATATCCAGTTCATACTTTTATCTTTATCATCTCCTCTTTCAAAATTTATTAAGTGAGAGTATTGTGCTGATTGGAAAGAAAAAGGCAATCGTATTTAACTATTTTATGCATGATACTACATTAAAAACATAAAAACACAGTGCACACATTCGCAATGATCAATAATTATATGATGGCCCAGAAGTTTTGCTATTGGTTTTGAGCTATTACAATTCTAGTGATCAAGGTTCAAGACCCACTTCGATCGCAATATTAATATTAAAAAAAAAAAAATTCTAATTTTGTACATTCGTAATAACTTCAAAGAAAAAAAATGTCTTTAGAAATAAACGCTATAAACATTTCTGACAAATTATCGTGGGGTTGCTGTATCGCGTCGCTCGATGGCAAAGATTACATATGTTGTGCGACATGCAAACTAGCCTTTCGCTATAATTGTATGAACTTGAACATTAACAAAGAACCAGAAAACAATTGGAAGTGCCCTGCCTGCATTCGTCTTAAACCAAAGGGCAATAAAGATGACGACACTCCAGTCAGTTTGTTGGCACATTCCAACGCCAATACAATGAAGTAAGGTGCAGTTAAACGCTCAACAAAAAGACAGACAGTTTCATCACCACCAGAACCATCACCAATAATACGATAACTATTGAGAACCTTCGAGAATTTATTGCCGATATAGTTAAAACTGAAATGCGTCAATTATCTAATGATGTCAATAGTAAATTATCCAGTGTCTTAAGTAAAGAGTTCAAGGTTGTTCAGGAGGAAATAAGAGAAGTTAAAGAGTCTATGAACTTCATGAGTTGTCAGTATGAAGATATTATCAAAAGGTATACTTATACTGAAAATATTAAGGAATCACAAGATCAAAATGATGCCTCTCCTCTGCAGTCAAGAGTCTTACTAGCAAAATGAACATTCTGGAGCAGCAGGCAAGATCAAACAATGTTGAAATTCAATGTATTCCTGAACATAAAAATGAAAACCTTAATACCATGTTCATTAATTTGCTCAAAACTGTCGATTGTTACTTAAAGGAAGAGAACATTTTGCAGTTTACCAGAATATCAAAAATGAATGCAACTAGTACTCGTCCCCGGCTGATAGTGGTACAGCTAAGTTCTCCTAGAGCTCGAGACGTTTTACTATTCTAAGTGATAAAATTTAATAAAATGAACCCTGATAATAAACTAAATACTACACATATCGGTTTAAGTGGAGAAAAAAAGTCTATCTTTGTAACCGAACATCTATCTACCTATCTACCGCAAATAAAACTCTTCACGCAGCAACGAGGACAGCTGCAAAGGAAAAGGGATATAGGCATGTCTGGATCAAGAATTGCCGAATTTTCATACGTAAAACTGATTTCTCGAATTGTATATAAGTTAAAGATTTAGAATTAAAAAAAAATCTTAGATAATACACTTTTTTTTGTAATTACATATTCATTCTCTCTATCTTATTTTTATTATAGAAGTATTGTAAACTTTTGTAAATAACATTCGCAACGTTAGGCTTAAAAAGTCATAGCGACAATTGCGTGTAGTGATACCGGCTCAATAAATAATAATAAATGAATAATAAGTTCTGCAATTTAGTAACATTTAATTGTAAAAACGTTAAGAGATCAATACATAGTATACGAAGTCTGTGCCGAAGTGCTGATATAATTGCACTTCAGGAGACCTGGCTTTTATCTGATGAGTTGAACTACTTGGATACCATCAGTGATGAATTTAGTTCTACGGGTGTGTCTGGGATGGACTCAACAGCGGGATTGCTGCGTGGAAGACCATATGGGGGTGTGGCTATTCTATGGCGAAAAAATATGTTCCGTAATGTTTCAATAATACAGTGTCATAATCCACGTATATGTGCCGTGAAAATTACGGTAAGCAATAAATCTATATTAGTGATGAGTGTGTATATGCCGACCGATGACGTAAATAATTTGGTGGATTTTACGGATTGTCTTGGATCGGTGAGTGCAATTATAGACAGTTGTGGATTGGAATATTGTTATATGTTAGGAGATTTTAATGCGCATCCTAATGAACGTTTTTATAACGAACTAATACATTTTTGTGCTGAACAACAGTGGGCATGTATTGACATTGACTTGTTAGGAAGTAATTCGGATACCCATACTTTTGTGAGTGATGCCCATGGATCTAAGAGATGGTTGGATCATTGTCTAGTCACTAAAGCGGCTGTGTCTTCTGCAGTACACTCTTATGTAAGATACGACGTACATTGGTCTGATCACCTTCCTTTATGTGTTTTATGTAATATTGATTGTATTCAAACAAAAGAACTCTGTACCAATATAGAAATAAATCGAGTGGTCTGGGGAGTGAAAAGTCCGGAACAGATACAGTCTTATAGTAAAAAATGTAATGAAAGATTGCGGCTTATTGACTTCCCAGATGACTTTAGAAATTGTTGTGAGCAGACATGTACTGATTGTAAACATAAACATATTATAGATAAAATGTATTATTTGATTGTAACAGCATTATGCAGGTCGGCCATTGAGACTCATTGCAGCAACAGTCGTAAAAAAATACGAACAGTTGCAGGTTGGAATATGCATGTGGGGAGTGCACACAGGGTGGCTAGAGAAAAATTTTTATTCTGGCTTAATAATAATAAACCAACATCTGGGCCTATTTATGATGAAATGTGTGAAGCTAGAAGAATTTTTAAGTCCAGGTTGAAATGGTGTCAGGATAATGAGACACAAATAAAGATGGATATTCTGGCTTCGCATCATTCCACGAATGATTTCAAATCCTTTTGGAAACATACGAATAGTTTAAAAGGAAAACCTGGCCACCCTGTGTGTGTGGATGGCGTGGGGGGCGCGAGGCAAATAGCTGATAGCTTCGTAGAGCACTTTAGTGTACAATCTCCATTGGGCTCCTCTATATCGGTGCTTAGTGTTGAGGCACAGAAAGATCTGGTAATAAAAATCACTGCCAAAGATATAGCGAAGGTAATAGATGGAATGGATAAGGGAAAATCACCAGGTCATGATGGTATCAGCATTGAGCATCTCCGGTGTGCTGGGCCTCATTTGTCTAGAGTACTGGCTATGCTGTTTGCATTCTGCTTGAGTCATGCCTACTTGCCTAGGGATATGATAAAAACAATAGTGGTGCCAATAGTTAAGAATAAGACTGGTGATATGGGAGACAAAAACAACTACAGGCCAATATCTCTTGCCACTATTATATCGAAGGTTTTTGACGGCGTGATTTACACTCATCTTAGCAGGTTTATACGTATTCATGATAATCAATTTGGATTCCGTTCAGGATTATCCACAGAAACTGCTATACTGAGTGTGAAGCACACTGTGAAATATTACACGAATCGCAGTACTCCACTATATGCCTGTTTCCTTGACCTGAGTAGGGCTTTTGACTTGGTGTCCTATGACGTCTTGTGGAAAAAGTTGGAGTTGTTAAAGCTTCCTGTCGAACTAACCAACATTCTAAAGTATTGGCATGGACACCAGGTCAACAATGTTAAATGGGCGGGTGTTCTGTCTAGACCTTATGGGTTGGAGTGTGGCGTGAGACAAGGAGGGTTATGTTCACCTACGCTCTTTAACCTATACGTTAATGATCTCATTGGCACGCTCAGCAGTATGCATGTTGGTTGTCACATTGACGGTACATGCCTTAATAATATAAGCTATGCTGACGACATGGTACTGCTGAGCGCATCAATTTGTGGACTTAAAAAACTCGTGGCCACTTGCGAACAATATGCCGAGAGCCATGGTCTGGTCTATAATGTTAAAAAGAGTGTTATTATGGTCTTTGGGGCGGGAGGTCAATGCCCGAAAGAAATACCATCGCTGAAAATCAATAATATATCCCTAACCAGGGTTTATCAGTTTATATATCTTGGACATGCATTGACCACTGGCCTCAAGGATGATGTTGACATTGATAGAGAACGAAGGGCGCTGTGTGTTAGGGCTAACATGATTACCCGAAAGTTTGCACGTGCCTCGAGGGAGGTCAAACTTACCCTGTTTAGAGCATACTGTACCTCTTTCTACACGTGTAGTCTGTGGGCTCATTTTACCCAAAAAGCGTACAATGCCCTTCGTATTCAATTCAATAATGCATTTAGAATGCTGATGGGGTTGCCTCGCTACTGCAGCGCATCAGGGATGTTCGCAGATGCTCGCATGGACTGCTTTTATGCGATAATTCGGAAACGATGTTCATCCTTGGTGCGTAGGGTTCGGGCTAGCCCTAACAGTATCCTGAGTATGATGGCTTGTAGACTAGACTGTGCATTTTTGAACAATTGCTGTAGGATCTCAGCTGGACCAGTACTCTAGGGCTAGTAATTGTTATGTTTATGTTTAATATTTATTTACATTAATTTAAGCAATTGTAATACTAACATAGCTTCTTAAAAAAATTGTAACTAACACTATGAGTCGTTGATACTTGAAATAAATGATTATTATTATTAAAAACTAAGACTTCAAGCTTCTTTATAAATGTTTGTTGTAGTAATTATGACATATTTGTTTTAACTGAAACGTGGCTTAATGAAACTATTCTTAATACAGGGCTGTTTGACAGTAGATATGTGGTTTTCAGAAGAGAGAGAAAGTTGTCAAAATACCAAGGAAAAAAAGATGGAGAGGGAGTTTTAATTGCCGTATCTAAAAAAATAGAATGTCAGCGTATGCATGAATGGGAAAGTGAATGTAAGGATTTATGGGTTATAGTAGACGTGAGTAACCATTGTATATCGAAATTTGCTCTATGTGCGGTTTATCTACCTCCTCCAGTTAATAAAAATATCTTAAATCGTTTTACTGATATTTGTAATAGGATTTCAGAATATCATAATTATAACACCTGTATTGTGGGTGATTTTAATCTGGGTTGTATTGATTGGAAATTATTTCAAAACATTCAGAGTAGTGTATCTCCAAGCTATCATATTTCAAACTTAGAACATATATTTGTTGAATTCTATAATGTAAATGAATTGCGACAATTGAATTACGTTTTGAATACCATGAATAAGATTTTGGACGTTCTTCTTACAAATTTAAAAAACTGCTTAGTAGTTTCCGCTATCAAATCGTTAAGCAAAATAGATAGATTACATCCACCGATCATCGCGTACCTCTCCGATATACAAACAAAGGTTTTAAATAGCAAGCCAATCAAAATCAGATATAACTTTAATAAAGGTAATTATTTAGAAATGAATGCTTACTTGAGGAATATAAAATGGCACGATTTGTTTAGTGATAGTTTTGACATTGATAAGATGGTTGAAATTTTTTATGACCTCCTAAATGAGGGAATCTCTAAGTTTATTCCAACGTATAACGCAAAGAGTTCTAAATATCCGCCATCGTTTTCTCATAAGCTTAAAAATTAACTCGTGATAAAAATAAATTATACACAAAATATAAAAACCCAATGGATGAAGTATCACTGTTTGGAAGAACGTTGTGAAAGTTTGGCAAATGAAAATTACTTTTCATACATCAATTATATTGAATATAAAATTAAGCATCAACCTAAACTATTTTGGACAAACGGATATACCACGGTTTTCGGAGGTGCGAGCATAACTGAACTTTTTGAAGAGTATTTTGGAACTATAAGTGATACGAATATACATCAGCATAATCCAACCACTGAGTTTCGGTTAGAATCAATTCTCGTAAATCAATCAAATAGCAATTTATCAGGCTTTTCAATTGATTACTATGATGTTTTAAATAAACTTAAGCAAGTAAATAAAGCCAAAGGAGCAGGTCCTGATGACATTTCACCGATTTTTATCGCTAACTGTGCGTCCACTTTGTCTACCCCTTTGTGCTTAATTTTCAACAAGTCATTGAAGCTTGGAGAATTCCTGTCAAGATGGAAAATAGCAAAAGCTATACCTGCTTATAAATTTGATGATAAAGCTAACGTTAAAAATTACAGACCGATATCTATACTGTCAAGGTTTTCGAATATTTAATAATACCGTATGTGCAACACTATTTAAGCCCTACATGAATGACCACCAACATGGGTTTATGAAGTCAAGATCCACTGCAACAAATTAAATTGATTTCAGTGAAACTTTAGGGGAACAAATAGATGCAGGAAAACAGTGGAAGTTATTTATACAGATTCTTTTGATTTAGTCTCTCATAAAATTTTAACAGCGAAATTACATTTCTATGGCTTTTCGGGTAATTTACTCAATTGGTTTAAGTCCTATCTTACAAATCGAAAAATTTTATGTTGTAGTCTGTGGTTTTAAGTCACCTATAAAATAGTATCCTCAGGAGATCCACAGGGATCACATTTGGGCCCAATTTTGTTTAAAATTTTTGTAAATGATCTTCCATTATATTTTAAACACTGTACTCCATATATGTATGCAGATGACAGTTAGACAATCTGTATAATAGTTACACAATCTGTATAATACCCTTATGGTAAATGTAAGCATGAACTCTCTGGATAGGTAATTTGACGAACCTTTCAATAAATAAATAAATAAATAAATAAATAAATAAATAAATAAATAAATAAATAAATAAATAAATATACATATAATTGTGCTTATCAGCAAGCAATAATGTGTCAACTCATAAAAAGTCAAATTCGAAGATATAAATATATTCAGTTAATGCCTCACGTATTTAACATTATTTAAATTTTTTTAAAGTCATCTAAACTAAAAAAACTACGGTAAAGGTTTCTAAATCTAATGTTTAGAATATTGAGTGTGTGTCCATATTTTGGAATATGGAATAATTTCATACATTTGAAAAAAAAAATTATTAGATAAAACTTTTTATACTAATCTGCTTTTATTTCATCATAGCTTTTATCAATTAGAAAAAAAGACTTCTTTAAACTAATTTATTAAGAATAGGTTACAAATATTTAGACGACAATTTTCTCAAAATGAAACCCGTTTGGCTTGACATATTAATGCTTATCAGCGTCCAATTGAAACTAAAATTGATTATAAATGTCTGTATTATAAAAACACTTGGAAGATACCACACCTAAGGCAAACACAGTCATATTTTATTGGTAAGTACGCCAACGGAGACATTATGACCATTTGGAATATAAATTCGTATTGCAATGGAACTACATTAAAGCTTAGTTTAGTTGGGATTGCCAATAGTGTGAGACACAGAAGTTAATTTAGATAAGAGAATATGTAATTCGAATGAAAACTACACATATGTCACACAATTACACCGTGAGTCGTAATTATATGTTTCTATGATAATTTTAAATGTTTAAACATTTTAAATATAAAAGTGTTTACAATAAATTAATTGTAAATAATTAATAATTAAAAAAAATTATGAAGTCAATCAATAAGTCGAAATGTCATAGTGATTAAAATACATCGATCTCAATGATTGCCGTGAAGGTATACTATCCAAGTTTTGTCAGATTTTAAAATAATCTATAATATAATCTATATTAAGCGCGTAGCCATTTGTCTGCGCTATTGACTATTGAGTTGTTTCCTCAGTACGAGCCAACCCTGAATGCTCCAACCATTGCGTGATGACATTTAGAAAAGGCTATCATAACATTTTCTATCATGCAAATTTATTCTGATTATCAATTTATCTTAATGAATTACAAAAAATAAAAAATAGCCATATAGGTTCAGCTGTTGTAAAGTGATGCGCGAATATATATATATATATATATATATATATATATATATATATATATATATATATATATATATATATATATATATATATATATATTCGGCAGTCTATTTACATCTGCATATAAGTATGTAAAGTAAAAACTTTGTATCCTTTTCTCCAAAAATAGTGCGGACACTTATAGTTTATATAAATAAGAAGTGCAGAATGGTTATATTTTTTAAATAAAAATATAAATTATGCATAAGAAATACATTCGCTCAATAATAAAACAATATAACTACCATGTATTAGACACACACACATACACATACATATATACTCTTTTATTTATTGTTAAACTCTGTGGTCAAATTGAGAATAGATTATCGATGGTCAATCTTGAACATGGTTGAAAATTTAATGAACTGCGGTCGAATTCCGACTGCTAAGCGACCACTAGTAATAATTAATGGATGCTGCTAAGCAATGATGTGTCAACCCACAAAAAGTCAAAGTCGAAGATATTGGTGTATTCAGATAATGCGTCACATTTTTAACATTATTAAAATGTTTCAAGTTATTTTAACTCAATGAGTACGGAAAAAAGTTTCGAATATTAAAGTTTGTTCCATATTTTGAAAAATATACTAGCTTGATATATTTGAAAATCTAATAATTAGATACAACTTCTTAGTATACCAATCTGCTTTTATTTCATTATACCTTTTATCAAAATAGAAAAGAAAAGACGGGTATATACGTCTTCAAACTAATTTATTAAGAATACGTTTGACATCTTTAGACGCCATTTTGTCATAACGAAGTCCGCGGGGCTTGAGATAGTATTGCTTATCAGCGTCCAAATGGACGACTGAAATGCTCAATTATTTGTACATGCGGTAGTATATATGTCTATTGTCTACAACTGGAAACATGGTGACACCGTCAGGCTGTACTATAATGACATGGTATGCTTATTACTGTAATAAAACTGTATAGCGTTGTTGAAAAACATTAAAACCATATCTGTGAAAAAACAACAGTGAGAATGGTAAATAAATAAAGCTATTTATTCAGAAACAAACGAGTACGTATTATTACATAACTATGCAAACGAATTAGCGTAAACATAACACTACACGTACCGTGTCTGTGAAAAGGCTCAAAAATATAACAATTTTATCAAGAATTTCGTATTTGTAGTAAGTAAAGTAAAGCCTGTAAATGTACCACAGCCGGGTAAAGGGTTATCCTCCTATTAAGGAGAAGGTTTAAAGCTTAATCCACCACGCTGCTCCACTACGGTTTGGCGGATATACAGTAACAGAATTTCTTCCGGTACATGTAGGTTTCCTTCACCGCCGAGCTCGAGATGAATTTAAACACAAATTTAGCACTTGAAAACTCAGCGGTGCTAGCCGGGGTTTGAACCCCGGCCCGAATATCGACATCATCTAGCCACTAGGCCATCTCGGATTTGCAACTTAGAATTCATTTAATTGAAACTTAAAAGTAAATATTTTTTATTAATTAATTATATGCGAGGTACGCTATTTACACTGTATGTTTAAATGAATTAATTAAAAACCGAGATCCCACCGCAATTTCTGAGCTCATGTATTATTTATTTAAAACATAATTTTTATGAAAAATTTTATGTAAAGGAAAATATGTTCCTGCTTACGTCTCCGGCGTCCATTTATTTTATTCACAAAATTGTAATAAAAAAAAAACACCGATAGGGCGCAATTTGAAGTGCGATTATTCATGTCTTAGTAAAATATAATCGTTAGGTTCTTCATAGAAAAGTGCTTGCAGTTATTCTTGCAGACACCATTAAATAGGTAACTGTACACCCTTTGATTTTCGATACCGGTGCTCCTGCAGAATGTAATAACGAGCAGCTTTTGAGCGCAGACGTTAGAAAATATACACGTATCGCTTAAGCGTGACAAACCCTACTAGCGATATCAAGAAGCGGTTTTTCCGTTTAAACATTATAGAGTAACTGAGACTTAAAACAACAAAATGGCTATTTGAAATGTGAGTTAAATGGTAATCCACTCTCGTCTTTTTTTCATAATTTTTAAAACGTTTTACTGGGAAGGTTTATTTGTGTTATTAGCGACCCGTCCTTTCCAAAAAGCGAAAAAAAATCTCTCGATTCAATCGCTACGAAAGTTTACAGGATTACGCGCTGAAGATTACTAAAAATTTCATTGAAAATAATTAAGCTGTTCTGAGGTCCATGGGGAACATACATTTCTCAGTTTATAAACACATACAAAATCGATATAAATATACATATCGATATCGATATAAAACATATCTATGTATATTGATTGAAATCAAAGCCAGCGATACCGCGGAGAGGAGTTAGTAAATAATAACAAGACTGAATTTCAAATAAAATATGTGTTTAATTTAAATGAAAATTATACAGAATCAATTCGTAGACATTTTATTCTAACGGTATAAAAGTCACATTTTAGTACGTTAATTTGGTAGTTTTACCATGAAAGTTTCCAAAATAGGTCACTTTGTTGATTTTGATCTATCCAAATTTCTTTCGAAATTGTCTCCGACAAGTCTCTGTCATAAATAAAATGTCAAAGGAAATATGTATATACAAAGATTGGAAAGCCTAATGATATTGGGGACTTAGGCAAATAATGAAAAACACAGAATCTAAGATGACCGTTAAAACAAAGCTAACACCTTCGTACTCCCAGTCTTAATATACGTCTATCTTACTTGGGCACTTACCACAGGGCAAAATTGGAAGAAGTCTAAGCATGCTGAATATAAGAAACACAGACAGAACAACAGAATCATCAGAAAACGTACGAAAATTTTAGACTCAATACGAGAATAAGCAAATGAGGAAACGGACTGGCCATATAATAAGAAGCATCGAAAAGTGTGTAATATTCTGGTACCCAAGAAATAGTAAAGAAAGTGAGACAAACTGTTCCAAAGCTAGTAAATCGAAATCAAGACTGTTGCAGGGAAAATATCAATCAGGAAATTGCTGTACAAATCAGAGTGGAAAGAAAAAGAGAAGGCCTTTGTAAAAGATAGGCAAATAGACTCGTTTGTGAGTCCTATGGGGTGCAGAAATCCATCGGCGGTGGTGATCACTTCATATTGGGTTCTATCCGCTCGTTTGTCAGCTATTTTCTATGAAAAATGTATGTCGGAACAAAGGCTTAATATTAATGATATTATAATTCAAAATTCTACTTTGTCACCACGTATCTTTGTCAGTGCGCCACATTGAAAAATGGTGCAAAAACAATATTTTGACAATATCTTCGTTCCTACGCATTCTAAGATAAACTTAGTTGAGTAGTAAATTATACTAAAGAAAATTTCGTATAATTCACGAGCATATAAACAGCTTTTTTGTAAAATTTATAGTTTTAGTGTACGAACGATATAAAGTCGACTCAACAATTCATTTCATTTATTTCATCATCAAAACTTTCATTTATTATTAGTTTTATGTCATTTTGAATATTAAATCATTATTTGAAAATTTAAAAATTGTTTACAATACCTTATTATTTTAACCAGCGGAGATCCAAAAAGTCGATTCAAATGCGCCTCCGCGCCGCCGAAACACACTAAGTATCCGCTGAAGTTGTGTCAACCCAACTTTTATTACTAATATCAATCACTTTACCGATTTCTGCTTGAAACTTTTTAAAATTTTAATTCACTATATCTTATTCACTCAATACATCATTACATCGCCCGCCCTGTGTCTGTGTGCATTTATTACACTGGCTAATAACATTTGCGCGTACGTTTAGCAAGATCGATGTATCGATTTCACTCTAATGCTGCTAACTAAATTAAAAAAAACAACAAAGTACAAATAGGAAACTAATAAAGAGGTACACAAAGTTTATAATAGTAAAAAAAATAAATAAACACGAGGCGGTTTGTAATTATTAGTCCAATGTAATATTGACATGCATTCGATAGCAGAATGTCAAGGAGACTAAGCGACTTAACAAAAATATAGTAATGGCGGCAAGAAACTTTTCAAGGGCTGCCATACGATTTACAAAAAAATGTACAAATTATTTCTTGTTTTATATATTTAATATTATTTAGACTCTTTGTTAAACATATTATTACGTTCGGTATAACTAGACGCTTAAGCAATAAGTACACAACTAAAAATACCAAACAAACAATTAAATCGTAAAAAATGTAAATTACTGTTAATTAAAAAACCGTTTTTATATCACATTTTTTTAATTATCATTGATTTCTTAACGTACTAAGTAACGGAATTTTCTGACGTAATAATCACCTCCTTAAGAATCGTCCAACTTATTGTAAATTTGCACAATTGTCTGTGATAATACAATATTAGACATTGTTCTAATGTTCTGCACAAGATCATAAGGTGACTATAGTGATATTTAATGATGGTGTAAATGAATATTAAATTTTTAAGTACGTAAAAAAAGCGTCTTTTCTTTTTTTAAATTTCATATATATTTTTTATTGTGTTTGTAAATAGTGCAAAAGTTTGTAATATATAGTAAATCTTATTAAATCTGTACTATTTATAAATAATGAATTGATAACATAAAATTTAATTATTTCCTATTTAAGTTAAATCAAAGTAGTGGTGTAAATTAAATGGTCTATTGGCAGCCCCGAATTCAGGGCTACCAATTGCGCCATGCAATGTAAATTGGCGGTATTATTTGACCCGATCCAAAGACGCCGGTTCGTCCGTAGGCTGTTTATATATCGATTCAGATATTACAAAGTTTTTTTTAATGTATAAATTTTATGACTATCTGAATTAAGACCCATTTTTGACTGTTGTTTGACTTTTATGCTTCATTTTTTATTAATTCTGAGCCTATATATGTATCTTAGACCATAAAACGATTGGACTCGTAACGTACACAATTCTACAAACACTACATTGACATTCCTGCACACATACTCAAAATAATTTTATTTCATCACGAACGCAAACAACAAGAAAACATTAACACTAGTAAATAATAATCACACTAATAGGTGAAAGAAGTCATTAATGTACATAGATGCGCTAAGTATAAGGACGGGTGATTTTTCATAAAGACATCTCTCTCTTTAGACACTTTTTTTCTTAAAATTTGTTTTATCGATAATTTCGATTCAACTTTATGATGCATATTTTAAAAGCCATTTTTGTTTTAATACATCAGGCTTTACATAGATACCAAATCAGACAGACTCAGGGCATATAAAGTACATTTAATGATGTATTTTACTTTTTATATAATAGCATTATATTTTATCGATAGCGATGAATACAATTTAGCCGACATTATTACAACACTATTAAGAAATTGATAAATAGTTACGGTACATTTTTGAGAAAACAAACATTATTTTGCGCATTAAAAATTAGGTCTAAAGTTGAAAGGAACTATTTATATTTTATATAAAGGGTCTTATTGCGATAACTTATCGTAATAATACGTCGTCCGACGTTTCGACGAATTTGCATTCGTCGTTTTGACGAGCTGGCTAGTTAGTATGTCGCGCGTACTCCGGCGACGTACAAATTTTCTTCGCCTACCCTCAAAGTACTAACGTAGTAGGTCGTTAAAGTATAGTATATACTGTGTGCACTGGCAGTCCACATAATTATATTATAGCATTAACTTTTTCTTTGCACTTATTAGTAGCTTATATTATTAAAAATAATAATAAAGAAAGTTATACAAGTATAACTTTTTATAGGTGACGCACATGTCGTATATGCCAAATTACATAATGAATTGTAGATGACCGTCCATCATATCAAAATCTACATTAACGCAAGCGATGCCGCGAATAAATGTTAGCTGTAAACAAAGTTTATGTTTGTTAATATTCCACCATTAAATCGAGTAAATCCATACATTTCAAACTTTATAACTTTCTATATAGAAGATCATAAAGTATAGGTGAGATAACTTTCACATCTTTGGCACATAAACTTTTCAACGTTGAACTTCGTAACTATCCGAAGAGCAAAGTATGATGAAGTTTGTTCACTAACAAGTGGTAGTACCGCTCCGGTAGCTTTTAAATTCTAGGATATATCTAATTTGTTACTATTCTTAATTATACTTATACTCAATTATATTATCCACAATACACTTTAAGACTTTGCGTTTTGATAAAGTATAATATAGAACCACAATAATTTTTAGGTTCAAAATTTGTTTAAATAAAAGAGTTTTTTATGCAATAAAATTTACCACTTAAATGTTTAAAAGTTATTTTAATACAAATATAATACTGTGCCATACTAACATTTATTCCTTATAATCTACGAGTATTATATTTATTTTATACAAGAAGTAATAAAATAAAAAGGTTCGAGTCCCGAGCGGTGTAGATGTGACTATGAATCTTTGATTGCAATTTTCTTAACTACAAAGTCGGTGATTTGGTCAATTCTTTCAACAAAGTCTGACTCTCATATAGTTTAAAAATACACCTATAAAATTATATAAACACACACACATATATATATATATATATATATATATATATATATATATATATATATATATATATATATATATATCACCAAATTATACAATAATTTCTTACACAACAATTTATTTGAAGACTATTTATCATGTTGCTTATTCTACAAATTTTGTTATATTATTATTCGGTTTGTTCTGAATCCGAATAGTAATAATATTATGTTCATTAATATACATCGACCGATCAAACTGATGACTCAACCAATAGAAAGATTGTAATCGTGGTGACATATAATACTTAATAACATTGATTATAAATTATAAACATATAGGCTTATAAAAATAATACACACGATATATATATTAAGATACAGTACATTTTTTATCGACACTGATGAAATTTGTTACTATTAGTTTATAATTCCAGGTATTACTCTTGTAATTTTCTCGATATAATCCTACACTGCACGTTAGACTTTTACAAGTCACGATAGTTACAGCAAACACCTGATCATAAATGGACGCTGATAAGCAACACTTTATCAAGCCACACGGTCTTCATTTTGAGAAAATGGCGTCTATAAATGTCAAGCCCATTCTTAACAAATTTGTATATATATACATTTTCAGTTTTCTATTTTTATAAAATTAATAATAAATTAAAATCAGATTGTTCTTATTCTCTTATAAGATGCATTAACATATTACATCAATATCTCCAATTTCGTCTTTTTGTGGGTTGACACATTATTGCTTATCAGCATCCAAAAAACTCGTTTATCTTAGTAAAAAGCATATTTAAAAGCAAATAATTTATCAAAAAGTCAGTAACCCATCGTATTCGTTGATTATAACTTTAAAAATGCAAGAAAAAATGTGCAATAATCATTTAAAAATATGTTATTTTTTTACGAATACTATACATTTTTAATTATCAGTGTCGTTATAATATCTATTTTCGCTTTCAACATCATCAGTGATCAAATTTTTTATCATTTAAATATCACGCAATGTATTTCAAGCTCTAACGAATAATATTTCCACCACAATACCCACGAAAGGATTTCCATAGGGACATCATAGACATGAGTAATGTTTCATACGCGGTAATAATCTTCTGAAGAAGGCAATACGTGATTGAAATTTACAAATTTACGTCTAATATTCAATTTTTTTACTCAGTTATATTTTCCGTGCGAATATTTCGATATAAAATATTTTCAGATAACATTATCGCGAAGTTGAACTCGTCAATGATGTAGAAAAATGTTATATTAAAAATCCGTTCCCTTTGAAATGACATGAAACGTTCTACTTTCATTTTATAACAGCGATCGCAACAAATGTTATATTTTATTCTGAGAAATTGCGTCAATATAACGTCATGATTGCAATACCTTGGATTGAATCCTTAATAATGCACCAACCAATAGCAATAACGGCGAAATCATTTCAATTGAAAGTTGAATTTTTAAAGTGTATATTTTTAACAAAAGCCACTTTATATCGAATTCGCTCGTTCAAATACTAGAAAAATTTGTACCAATGACTATACTTAATTACGAAAACACCAAGAAATGTATTATAGCTGAAGCTCTTTTCTGAATAGTCGTCAGGTTTCTCAACTTAAATAATAAATAGCCGAGCACCGAGCTCCGACGTTCTCGCTGCCATACAAACTCTGGGTTTAAATTAGCATATTAAGAACAGCTTGCTCTAACTATATCGCACTTAAGGCTTTTTCTTCAGTACGCACAGAGAGATAAATAAAACGAATAACTACAGAAAAAGAACAATGACAAATAACAATTAAGAAAACAATTTCATTATATCTATTGACGAATCGTGTATTCTAACAATGTCGATGCTTATATTGAAATGGTAATATATAAAGTTGCTGCATTATAACATATAGACGAAATATCTCAGCGGCTTCCATCTTAAGCACTAGACTAGATATTAATAACTTAGGCGAATGCAATGCGTTCCTCAAAGAGGAATTCGTTGCTTCTCAGCGCAAACAGAAAATCCGTTATATCAAACTTTAATATTATATCTTTTGGTGCTATTATATGATATTCCGCGAATTGAATGCAAAAATATATTGATATTAAAATGTATTTTCAAATAATACAAAGTTACAACATATCGTTGTCATAGATTTTCGCGATTATTATTCATTGAAATAAAACTATTTTAAATGGATTTAAATCGCGTATATTAATTATTTTTATCATCCCGACGTTTCGAACACTTTGCAGCGTTCGTGGTCACGGGTAGACTAAGATGACATTCGTCTATTTGAGGTTTTAGAAAATATTATTTATAACTACCGTTATCCATTTAAAATAGTTTTATTTCAAAGTTACTTCAATTTTGATGGATTTATTAGGCTTCGTTGTGAGATTATTGTTAGTATCACCATATCTATATTATGTTTTTAAATTAATAATAATGAAATTAGAAACTGTTTAAATATAGAAAATCTAGAATGTATAAATATATGCTTATTCGTTTTGTATCCATTGCATATATTTGATTGCGATAAAACATAGTCACCAAAGTTATTCGTTAAGAGGTCAATATCGTCCATAAACATCTGCAGCATCAGGGATGTTGCGGGTGCGTTACTAGCCTTTTTATTTAATTCAAATTGAAAATTTTCGCCTTCCAAAATCTGCCACCATAGGCCTTTTTTGCCACTGGCTTTGATTTATTATGAGAATGATCTATACAAATAAATAAAATTGAAGTGTCTAGTGTTAATACATAGTAAATACATCATAAACACAATCTGTCTGTCTGTCGCTCCGTCTGTCTTTCTGTCTGTTTGTTTGTTTGTTCGGCAAATTTATAAAACGGCTGGATCGATTTTAACGGGACTTTAACACAGATAATATACTAATGTTATAAGGAGTAACAATATCCGATTCAATCGAAAGCGAAGGTAAACATTATATGAATATAATTTTTCCTCAAATTCATGCGGGTGAAATTGCGGGCCACAGCTAATCCGAAATACAATCCAATAAAAATAGGTAGTGTCAGTACCTTGCATCGACATTAAATATTTGACGTCTGCTGGATGTGTAAGTATTTCAATTTTAACTCAATTATAAATAAAAACTAAATTGTATTATATAATTCGCAACAACTCTATATTAAAAAAACGCATAGTCGAGATGTGTCGTATTCCTTTATTTCCAGACGCCGTCTATTCGATATGAGGGTTGAAATAATAGACGGCCGTCGATCATCATGACGGACACGTACTCTATCAATAAAATTGATTTTGTTCATTACGCTCTGCACGTTTTGTCCTTTACTTTACTTTTATTTGTCCATAGGTATTATATACTAAATAAGACAAGCCTTAATAAGAAAGCAAATATGTAATCATGTTTTAATAGTGCTGAATTTTCAGATAAGAAATAATGACCGCTTAACAATAAAAAGCATTTTCGTTAAATAATTACAGAATTATTTTTTGTAATCATCGGTATGAGTAAAGTACATATAGTAAAAAAGTTATTATTAGATAAAACTTTTCATTTTACCAATTTGCCTTTAATTAATTATTACTTTTTTTTTTAAATAGAAAAGAAAAGATGGACATATATTTTTTCAAATAATTTATTAAGAATAGGTTTGACGTCTTTAGACGTCATTTTCTCTAAATGAAGCCTGTGTATATTGACACTGAATTGCTTATCAGCGTCCATATCCATAACAACATTAATAGTTTTTTTCATACACTATTTACTTTCTCAATATAATAATATAATTGATTCGATATCACTTATTTCAAGTAATTTTCATATACATACATATTCATAATTCTATACATTTTCACGCGTGTATGGAGCGCATCTCGAATGGCTTTATGTGAGGTGTTGCATTCCAAAGGTGCGCACGTTGCGATCAAAGCACAAGTGAACAAAAAACTTCTCGCAAAACTTTTCGTGAGTGTTTTGATTGTTTTTATTGCAGACAAACGTGTCCAAAAATTTTCGTACTATTGTTTATTCGTTTTCGCTTGAGAACAATATAACTTGAACGCCTAGCACTCGCGTACATGTCCAAAGTTGTCCAAACTTATTTCTAAGCGTACTTCGTGAACATGCCTTTTAGAGTGGACGGGCCTTTATTAACTCATTCAAAATAACAAAATTTGCTGTGTGATCTATAGACAGTATCTGTGACATTCTCGAGGTTGTTGAGTTTTTGTTCAAATATTTGATAAAAATGAAAAAGATTTGTATTCGTGTATGCGTAGATAATTTGGATAAAATATTAGAATTTAGTTTCAATCAATTTGTACGACAATAAATTTTAATATTATACAGTCAAGTTTTTTACTACAAACATAAATAATCAATTTCATCGTTAGCCTTCGGTTTTAAGCAAACATCCACCAATTTGTAACTATTTGTATATCCCTAACTAGTTTCACACCAAAACTAACACGTAAACCCATAACGTTAATTAAGTTAAGATAAATTCGTTAAAGCCGATTCAACCATTATTGGACGATGTTTTTAATCGTTCGGTTTAACTTAGTTTACGGAATACATGCAAATACAAATACTTTAAACTTTTACCTCTTTATAAAAAAACACATATTTATACGTGAAGCAAAAACTTAGTATCCCTCTTTTTACGGAAATTGGACAGACGGAGAAGTATGAAATTTCGCACATTTATAGTTTATATAGAGAAGAAGAAGAATTCTGTTTTTGTTTTTTAATGACGCATATAAACACATACAATCAATTTAAAATATATTAGATACACTAATATATTTTACACTTTTTTCATTGTTAAAGTCCGTAATTAAATTGGGAATAGATGTCTGTAGTCAATCTTAAAATCGGTTGAAAATTTAATGAACTACAGTTGAATTACGACAGCGAGGCGACCACTAAAATACTAGTAAATATAAATGCAATAGGTACATTTTTGTAAATGAAAACACGCTTCAAAATATTCCAAGCGCTGTTGAAAAACTTATGAGTTACTTAGTAGTCGATCTGTAATTCATTATTTCTAAGGTTTTAAAAATTCCAAATAAGGCGCGTGAGCTATGAGCCAATTTTCTATTGGATGTATTAAAATTCTAAGTTAAGTCGTTTATTCAAAGGTCACTTGACATTTAAAAAGTCACAAACACATCAGAATTGGAACAATAGATCACACATCTATACACTATTTTCGAATTTGTCAGTCACTACCCGAAACAATACGCCTCTTCACTAAGAGTGCGTCGTTAGCACATCAAGCACTATTATGCAATGAATTTGATTGTTTCAAATGAAAATAAAACCGTTTTCATGCATAAAATACAGATAAAACGACTCTCTAGATGCAGATATTCGGCATAATCTGTGCTTCATTAATGATTGATGATTTTGAATTAACTGATTAGTTCCTAGAATTTTAATGTTATGCCAGATCTTCATCATACTTTCTTTCGTGTGTTCGAAATGCTTGGTTTTATAAATGTTATTACGATCCATTTTATTACATATATCATCAAATAAATGGAATAAGGTTATTGAATTTTTAATCAGAATATTCAGGCGAGCTTGTTCGACCAGTATGCAATCAAATAATTATTAAAAACCGAGCAAAATGTCCAGTTTTTGTAATTTTTTATGTAACTGACAAATAATTTGATAGTAAAAAATATTTTTAAAACAAACTTTTATTTAAATGTTTAGAACATTTTTATGACGTAAAAGCTTATCACGAGTTTGTTCTGGGTAAATTTATTTTATCCAAATTACACTAATTTCTACTTAAAATCACTTGTGTTTACGCCATTATTTTATTTTTAGAAAATTTAAATCAAAGCTTATTTACTATTAATTAATTCATTTAAGTTTTAGTTTTCACTAGACATATTTCTAAAGGCCTTTTTCACCTGTTACGACTAAAGTTCAAGGTAGCTTAATCGAAACTTATCCACCTAAGAAACTATAGTTTTCGGTTTCAAAGGTCTCAAATAAAAATATAACGTAGGTAAATTTTTAAAACAAATATAAATTAAGATCGTGTATGGAAACGTTTAACAGCGTTGTGTCGTTTCGTCAAATTATAAATACCAAATTAATTTATTTATAAGTTAATTTACCAGGGAGGTCGGTGGTGAATCATAAAAAAAATATAATCAAACCTTAATTGTTGGTTATCGTTAAATGTCGGTTAACTATTAAATTAATTGAAACAGGAACCGGTGAAACAGGCTTAAAATCTATTAATTTAATACGTCATTGCTCTCTGATCGAGTGCCTACTAAATATAAACTCTCTACACTCCTGTTTATCAATGAGGAAATCTTCTAGCGGCTACATACTTATGCTCGGCCAGCCGCGAAGTTGCAACCATAATCAAATGCGTAGACCAAACTCGGTATCTGTGCTATTAAGCATTGAGGACTTTTCTGACCCTAAATACAGCAGCCATGTTATGGAGGCATTTAGAATTAACTATTATAATTGAAAGCGTATACCAAACTTCGTGTGTGTGCTATTGACTGTTGAAGACTCTCCATTTCGGATGTCAACCCTGAATACAGCGGCTATATCATGGTGGCATTATGAACGAGCTATTATAATTAAAGCGTATACCATTCTTCGTGTCAGTGCTTTTGACTATTGGAGAGTCTCTTCTTCGTCCGTTAACACCAAATGCAGCACCCATGTCATGGTGCTACTCAGGCCGGGCTATTACAAATTACAATAGCGTACAAAACTCCATGTTAGGAGTGTTAATTATTAAGGAGTTCCTTCGTTGGGAGCCAATCCTGAACACAGTAGTAATTTCATAGTTGAATTAGCATTATAAAGCAACTCATTAGCTGTTGTTATTAAATGCGCATACAAAATTTTGGGTATGTGGTGTTGACCATTATAAATGGGCACGGGACACGTGACGTTAAGTGATCATTGCCGTTCACGGATATTTGCAGCACCAAAGGAACCATAAATATGCTAAACTCACCATAACAATAAAAAAAATATTCTCACTCACCATACGGAACACAAATATATAAGCTACTTTACGATGATCTTCTTTGAGAGTTAGGTAGTGTTCTGGTCGAGTCAGTCTATATACGAACTGTAATTGGGCTACAGCTAGAGCCCTTCTTCGCCTGAAGCCTAATTAGGATTAAAAATCAGGTCAACAATAAATTATATTTACATTAGTTATATTTTCAAGCTTTTGGCGGGCCGGAAGTTTGGAAAAGGTTCTGGGTTCATCACCAGATCCTGGATATCATCTAGGAATTAAGTGCATTCGAAGATTTCCCTCGTGAGAAAAAAGATAACACAGATAAAACTTGGAACCCCTTCCTTTTAGGTCCGGGTAAAAAAAAAAATACATTCAAATTCTAATAAATATTTTTATAAATCATTCGGATCAAGTTTAATATATACACATGGAATAAAATTATCATTTATGCAATTAAGTCTTTATTATGTTGAATAACATTAACCGCTTGTCTGCATTATTGCGGTTTATTGATTTTATACATGGATGTATGAAACTCGATCACACGAAATTGCATACGAAATGAGCAAAGGGACTTCTGCTCTATGCGAATGGTATTTCATAATCAAAAGCAGGTACGATTCGGTAAAGCAATCCACGATGCAATCGGTACAATCCCTTGCAGAGAGCTATTTGAGAATAGCTTGCGATACGAGTATTGTGAATAGTATTGTGAATGAATAATCTTATTCTTTATTAAGGATATCCTTTTATATTGACTGGAAGTTATCTCCTTTTTAGAGCATTAAAATTAAATCTTGCTTTTTTTTTCGATTATATATTTTTTTATTTGATGTTATATGAATTTTTCTTTAGTTAAGAATTTTGAAATGATTCCATTATAGACAACATCACGGTCGCTTTAGTCCGAATATAATATAATATAAAAAATTTCGATATTGCAAGTGTATGATCCATAACCTAATTGACAAAGCGCGGCACGGTACGTAGGGAGGGAGGAGCGAGTCAATCCCCGCTGTTTCGCGTTTTTTTATTTGATGTTTAGGATAACCGTTATGAATTCACTTCCGGCGTTATTGCGCCTGTGAGTACAGTAGCTAAATTGATCGAAATTGAATTTTAATTGCCAACCGACGAGATTGTTATTTTATCGTCCCTTTTCATCTGTCATTAACTTGTTGAAATATATACGAATATTCGTATATTCGTCTCAATAAATGCCAATTTTATCTATTTAGGGATAAAATATAATTTTAAATAGATAAAAATAAAATATATAGATGATAATAATAATCTAGGGATATTTAAAATGAACGAATTTTCAAATAACAGGTGAAATAATAGACATTAAAATCCTCAATACTTAGCGTTCGTGGTCCTCTTAGCATATTCGTGACGACTGACGGTGATGCGAACACCTTACATTTTCCCGAACCAAAAATCGATCGAACCAGGTTAAGAAGATTCTACTCCAAAACTCTTTTTGCGTTTATTGCGTTGTATGTCATAGCACTACGACTTATACAAACGAAGCATTTACCAAAAAGTTCAACTAAACTGGTACACTTGTAAGCAAGCAAGCTTTCTAAGAGCCGGGATGGCCTAGTGGTTAAAACGCGTCGATCTCAACCGATGATCGCGGGTTCAAACCCCGGCTGGCACCGCTGACTTTAAAATGCTAAATTTGTGTTTAAATTCATCTAGAACTCGGTGTTGATGGAAAACATCGTGAGGAAACCTGCATGTGCCGGAAGACATTCAAACAGATGTATATCCGCCAACCCGCAGTGGAGCAGCGTGGTGGATTAAGCTGTAACCCTTGTCCTTAATATGAGAGAAAGTCTTTGCCCAGCTGTGGAACATTTACAGACTGTTACTTCACTACAAATACGAAATTTTTGATAAAAGTGGTGTATTTTTGAGCCTTTTCACAAACACGGTACGCCTAGTGTTATGTTTACACTAATTCGTTAGCTTAGTTTTGTAATTTCTCTTTAATAGGAGAGAAGGCCTTTGCCCAGCAGTGGGACGTGTTTATGTTTACTTTACTTACTAAGCTTTCTAATGCTGTATAAAATCACTAGGCACAGATTTAAATAGAATATACAAATACACCTATAGCCTTAAGATACGTCTTACATCCCAGGGGCCACCTCGCAAGGTGCATTAGAGACACTCGAAGTTACAACGTCCTGGCGCGTGATTAGATTGGGAGTTAAACAAGTTTCAAACTCACTTTCAGTGCATTGTTCCAAGATACTCTTGTAGCGTTCTGATACTTGGATACTGATATGCAATAATGTGTCAACCCACAAAACTCAAATTCGGAGATATTGATATATTCGTTACCTATTTAACATTATTCATAAACATTCAAGTCATCTAAACTTAATAACTTAACAAATAAGTTTGGAAAAATAATCTTTATTTATAGTTTTGAATTTCAAATGTGTTTCATATTTTGTTTCAATAATTTCGTATATTTTAAATTTTATTATGAGATAAAAGTATTTTTTATTATATCAATCTATTTTTAATCCACTCTATCTTTAATTAAAATAAAAAAATAAGAGATTAATAATATACTTCTTAAAACAAACTTATTAAGAAAAGGCTTGCCGTCTTTAGACGCCAAAAAACTTAAACGCTTATTAAATATTATAGTTAAAGATAATTCTATACAAAGTGTTTGACAGATGGAAATGCTTTGTCCTGAATGACTGACTGACGGATCAACGCACAGCTTAAAACCCTCATCGTAGAGACTTGAAACTTTGACAGTGTTGAACTTGAAACTTTGTTTATTTGTTTGACGTAGACATCCGATAAGAAGGGATTTTTGAAAAGTCCACCACTAAAGGGGTGAAAAGGGGTAAAAACGTTTGTATGCAAAATCTTATATTATACATATATCTTCCGTGATCAAGTAAATAACTTAAAACTTAGTACAAATTTTTCTGGATGGTAATAATGAAATGTGAAATATAAAATTTACTAATACCTTAACCTATCGAGGTACAATGGGGTGGTGAAGTACACATAGAGAAAAAGTATTTATTTGTCCAATTACCCTTAAACTTATTATAAATGCATGCTAATAAGCAATAATGTGTCAACCCACAAGAAGTCGAATTCGGAGATATTGTATTTTGATACTGTGTCACCTATTTAACATAATGTGAAAAAAAGTTCAAGTCATATTAACTAAATAAGTACGGAAAAAAGTTTCTTAATTAACTGTTTCGAATTTCAAGTGCGATTCCATATTTTGCAATTAATACAATAATCTCAAATATTTGAAAAACTTTTTATTAGATAATATATTAAATATATCAATTTTTTTATACCTTTAATTATACCTTTTATTAAAATAAAAAAGAGAAGATGGATATATTATACTTCATCCAACAAATTTATTAAGAATATGTTTGGCATCTTTATAGACCATTTTCTCAAAATGAAGTCAGCGTGGCTTGACACAATAATGCTTTTCAGCGTCCAAATATAAGCGATACTTATTATTACATGATAGATAACTAAATACCTGAACCATAGAGTTTTAGAATCATCCCGCATTGAGACGTTTGTGGGGATTAAATATTTTTTTGCGATCTACATATGTATAATTTATATATGTGTAATGTGTAGCATGAAAAATGTAACCCTCTATTAGCCGCAGCGGTCGTGGTCGGTAAATAATTGAGCAGAGCGGCGGCCGCGGAAGCAAATACTAATCAGAACAACTTAACCAATGGGAAATGTTTTTATGAAAATATTGTTTTGGAATACGTATGATTATATATGTTTATATTGTTATATTTTGTTTTTTTTTGTAATTCACATGTGCATTTGTAATATTAGTTGGACGCTGATAAGCAATACTGTGTCAAGCCACACGCACTTCATTTTGAGAAAACAGCGTCTAAAGATGTCAAACCTATCCTTGAAAATTTTGATTCAAGAGATTATACCCATCTTTTCATTTCTATTTTGATAAAAGCTATTATAAATTAAAAGCTGATTGCTATAATGAAATGTTTTATCTAATAATAAGTTTTTCTACTATATGAGATTAGTGTTTGTTGCAAAATATTAACCCACTTTTCTATATTCAAAACATTAAATCAAGGAATTTATTTCGTTAAGGCTACTTTAAAACTTTTTTAATATTGTTTAATACGTAACGCATTTTCGGAATACATAAACAAACAATGACTTTTTGCGGATTGACACAATATTGCTTATCAGCATCCAAATATACAAATAGGTGGCAAACGAGAAGACACGACACCTAATCTTGAATGATCATCACCGCCCATGGACATCTGTAGCACCAGAGGACCCACTAAAAATTCACTACGAATTGAGAATCTCCTCCTTTCACAAGTCGGTTGAACAAATCAGTTTTATTTTAATTAGAAACTTTATTAGTTTTTTAATATAATCCTAGCTGGAAGTCAGTGCATATTTTCCGCGCTGCACAAAAAATTACTTATGAATTCATAAGTAACTTTTTAAATATTATTATAATTAAAAAATTACTTATGAATTCATAAGTAATTTTTTTGTACATTATAATTTTTATCTCGCGGTTTCACTCGCTTTACATAGAACTTTTATACTAACATCCAACCCCCGCTTTCGAATTTTACAAAATCTTAATGAGCACCTTCGTCCTGCAAAGAACTTTCATGCAAAATTTGAAACTCCTAGCACTTGTAGTTCCTGAGATTGATGAGTGACCTTTCGCTTTTATATTATATGTAAAAATTCTTAATTTTACTACCTTTTTCTCTTTCTTTCTACAGACTATTCAACGTTGAATATTTTAGTATATAATACGTTTTCATCTGCGTTAATTTGAGGGAAAATTATATAATGTTTACCTTCCCTGCTTGAATATTGTTACACATATATTTACTAAATCATTTGTTTCAATTTTGTTTTCGTATAACTTTTTATATTTAAACCTAAGTTACTCCGTATAACATTAGCTATCTGTGAATGAAACTCCGAAAAAATCTTTGAAGCTGTTTCAGAGATTAGCCAGAACAAACAGACACTTCAATTTTATTTATTTGTGTAGATGCATATTAGCGAATACATTTATTGCACATTAAATTGTGCAGTTTAATCTTCGATCAAAAGGGAAAAGATTCGGAAGCGCTTCGATCGGATGTCGATAGAAAAACTTACTTTTGAACCATTGTTCTTCAGAGCACTTAAGTAATTGGCTTCATTCTAACTTGTACATCCAATTTCTCAAGGAGCTGAGCAATAAAATTACCATCCACTAAAAGGTTGTATCAGTGACGAAGTGCTCCTCTGCAACTAGAACGTAATTAGCGTGTAACTTTTCTGGGTAATTGCCAAATTAACGAAGTCCCGGATGAGTTGCTAAATTAGAAATAACGTCACGTTCTTGATTTGGTATTCGACGTGGCGTTATGTAAAAATTTTTGGCAACATCATACGTCAAACAATGAACGATTATCGTATTTATTGTGTTATGAGATTTTGTATTTCATTGATATAGTTAGTAAAATAGTTAAAAAGATAGTAGCATTTTAGCGTCTTCTCGTACCTGAACCTTGACTTCAAATAAAAAGCAACTGTAATATTAAACAACATAAAAAAGTGAAAGAGGACTAAGTTAAAGGGGAATGGTAGTTAGTTTTCTGTAAAATTTTATATTGTATAAACAATTTTCGGAGTACTAAATGTTAGGTACTCTTCATCATCCTAATAACACCAACTATAAAAAATAAAGAGACATTCTCGAAATGTAATTAACATGACTCTTTCTATTTAATAATAAATGATTTATTGTTATTTTTATATAAAAACGATCGATATTACTAGACACATGTATAGATCGTAGACGGTACTGTGCCTCCGTTTCCAATCGTTTCAATAAAACGCTTTCAATAGTTTTGCGATTCCTTGGCAATCGCCTCATTTCCTTCTTCATTTCCCGGAATAAAGAGTGTCTTATATTTAGATGCAGAGTTTAAGCTACCGCCAAGCTGAGATTCAATAAAATATTACCTTTAGATTCCAACGCGTGAACAGATATAGTCTATAGTTAGATTTTCAAAGTGCGATTTATATTTCTTTCTAAAAATGCAATATTTAATTGTTAAAAGAAGTAAAAACTAATTTAACCAGAATTCCCAATTGGTTTTTCGGATTATTTTAAAAAATAAAAATGACTACCTACATAAATACATATTATGATACTGATATGATATAATATATACTAGTTGGGAACACTTTTTTGATTAAATCGTTAAAAAACGCACTGACGTTTTTATACATTTAAGAGTTAATGCGGAATTCTGTTACACTTCTCCTTTGGCTCATCATAGCTAAAGGCTGATTTTCTGTGAGAATGAGACAGTCTCGGCTGAGCTAACCAGTATACCTGAGAGTTGTAATCAAATAACTCTACCGCATAATACTAAATAGAAGAAATACGTGATATTATGAATGTAAATGCGATATTGGTTCCAATATTAATATGGCGCTTGTTAATGATGTGGTTATTGTAAAATGAGTTTTCACATATTGCTTGGTATTAAAACATACAACATACAAATAATAATCGAAACAATAAATACATGTTGGCAACACTTAAAAAAAATTCCCTGTGTTTTTATATTTTTTTGAGTATATAATGTAATAATTATTATCTTACGATATTTTTCATTACAGTTAAGTTCGAGTATATCACACACATGCTTAGTATTAAAGTAACTGAATTTAAATTGATAATTTAGGCACAAATCGTAAAACAGCATTTTACACTTGAGATTTCGACCACTTAATTAGACTTTAATGTGACAAAATGTTGATAGATTAATTATATATTTGTTTCAAAATCATATCATTATGAACCACAAAATATCAGAATTCTTATAGATTTAGATTTCGGTGACCTGAGTTCTGAGCATGCAATCGGAAACAATAGTACTGAGATACGCATCTTTAGGTAAAATAGCAACTGGACTAATTCGTTTCCCAGTTCGATATATTACTCCCATAATATGTCCCCTATAATTGGATGATGATAAGCAATAATGTGTCAACCCACAAAAAGTTTTTGAAATATGCAATAATCTAATGTATTTGAAAAACTTATTATTTGATAAAACTTTTTATTATACTTATCTACTTTTTATTTATTATACCTATTAATGAAATAGACAAGTGAATATGGATACAAATGTCTTCAAACAAATTTGTTAAGAAAACGTTTGATATCTTTAGAAGTCCGTGTGACATGATATTGTTTATTAGCGTTCAATTATTATTGTTAATATTCAAGTGTCCATTCTTAACCTGACTCCTTTTAACCGTAGGAATATGCTATTATAAGATTATATATTATAAGCCACATAAATAAATACTATCTAATGCTTAATCTGGATAATAAACTACTTTACTAGAAGAGCATTTGCATTTTTATTCAATCCCGATCCAATACTAATGGAGTCTCGACCAGGTCTGTGTTGGAAAAATTTCTCGAAGGATCGCTATTGTAATTGGATAGATAGATCTTGGAAAATAGACTTCGAGATTGTTTTGTGCAAAATATTAACTTTTAAGGCCTGCCCAGACAAGGAACATTTCTCAGGGTATTTTCTTGTCCGTCCAATACGATCGAAGGTTATTACGCGGAGCTCTCGCTTTCTTAACACTATACATTTAGACTGTTGATTTTAGCACAAAATATCAGAAATAAACTGACAAAATAAATCGCGTTGCGATAGCAAGCTCATGGTAGTTAGTCTACTGAATCGCATCACACACACAATGACACAGGGAAAAAAAGTACCGCGCACAAAAAGTCTCCCGAACAACTTAGGACGTAGACATTGTTGTGATTCTAGGATATAAGTAATTCGGGGATAAAAGTCAAAACATTCGGTTTTGTAGCATTGCAGTTTGTACCCATTATTAATATTACATAGTAGCTGTAAATGTAAGGTTTTTTTATTGTCATTCCGCCTTTATAAAATACCTTCATTTTAGCATACGGATAGTTTTTAACTCGGCGACGCGCGACGGACAGTTTTTAACCTTTAATTTACTTTTCCTTTGTTAAAAACTAATTTTTATTATAACCTTTAAACTTACAGAAAAGTACGCTCTTAAGCATTTTAATATAATAATTAAGTTTGTTACTTATATATGGACGCTGACAAGCAATACTATGTCAATCCACACAGACATCATTTTGATTTGAAAATGGAGTCTAAATATGTTAAACATATTCTTAATTTATTTGTTTGAAGACGTATATATCGACCTTTTCTTTTCTTTTTTGTTAAAAAGTATAATTAATTGAAGCAAATTGGTATGATGAAAAGTTTTATCTAAAAAGTTTATTGTACAAATTGCAAAATCGAACTCGAAACTCTAAGCATTAAATTAAGAAACTTTTTCATACTTATGTAGTTTAGATGACTTGAATTTTTTTAATAATGTTAAAAAGTAACCAATTATCAAAATACATCAATATCTCCGAATTTGACTTTGAGTGGGTTGACACATTATTGATTATCAATATCCATATGTGTGTTAGTATATAAAAATGAATAATTAAAATTTTGTGACAAAAATAACAACTCCATTTTTAATAAGTACCTAATACCTCACTCAATATTATTTTGTTAAATTTAAATTAAATTTACAACTCAAAGTGAATCGACAATTTTTTTTATTATGTAAATTTTTTAACACAACAATAACGATTGCGAAGTTATTTTTATGTTACGTTCAAGTACCTTTTAAAATATTCTAAATCATTTATATTTAATACAAAACATACATTTCAGATTACACACTTCGCTAAACTGTGTTCTTAATAACAACTGTCTGTTACTTTAGGTTTAACTTGTATATCTGTTTAATTACAAGGATTAACTAGTTCCAAAGTCATCACAGTACATGACTACGTTAAACCGTTTCACCTAAGAATATCAAAGCAAAGGTACATCTTAATCTTTACTTAATCATAAATATTGCTATAGTAAAATACACAAACATTATCAACCTGAATTCGTAATAATTTGGTAGTTAAAAAAAATCCGTTTCAAAAAAAATTTTTTTTTCGCTAAGCGGATTTAGTACAATGTGAGTGAGAACAATGAATTCATATGTGAATTTTATGCTTTAGGATGATCGTCCACTGGCTCTAAGCATATTTTGTAGGTGCCGTATAAATTATTACAAGTAAAAGTGCAAGTGCCGTGGGTCCGATAAACAGGACCGGACTTAACCATTTCTGGGCGAGTGATTTGTCTGATGCCTTTTTATCCGACTTCCAAAAATAAGGAGGTTCTCAATTTGTCGGGTACTTTTTTTATGTATGTTCACCAATTACTCAAAAGCGGTCAATAAAGTTAATTCAATTTTTTGTTTGAAAGGGTATACTCTCCAATTGGTCCCATAAAATTTTCGGTTCAATTATTTGTTTTTAAAATAAAAATAATTGGAATATGTTTGTCAAAATTAGTACTATTTAACTTATACTGAGGAAAGCTAAATAAAATCACTAATCAAATGAAAGTTGGTCAGTATTAATAATAAAAGTCACAGTGAAATAAATGAACATCGAATAGAATAATTATTTATTTGTTTTTAAGTATGTATATCACTAATAAATAAAACTAAATGTTTACAATAATTACAAATTGAGCAATATACCAAAAACAATTAATAAAAAAGGAATAATTTATTATAAAATATTCTTGGCCTCAACCAAGCCACTTCATCTAAGTTCCCAAAATACTGGCAGCATTACACCGTTGAATGGCCAAACTGATCCCTTGACCGAAGTGGCTGCCAGCTCTTGGGTCTCCTAAAATCTCTTAAGTTGTTCTTAAGTTGTAATATTATTGTTTATGAATATTCATATTTATTTTTCCTTACATTGAAACAGATAGTTATTAAAATTAAATAAAGTAGTGAAGTTAAGTCGGCGCGTCCGGCGTCCCGTAAGTCTCGGCGCCCTGGGCCGCCGCCTTAGTTGCCCCACCCTTAAGCCGGCTATGACGGTAAAGCTGGGTATGATTGGGACAGGTATGAATATTTCGAACGTTTTATTTTGCGCTCCGTTGCGTTACGTAATGGAAACTTGGCTTAAAGCCTATGAATACCCAATATTTTGTGTTCAATCGTTTTTGTAGAGTTCAGCACAACTATTGTATAAATAATATATGTTTAAAAAATGCACGTTTTGTATCCATTGAGGTAAAATGTAATATATAATATTGAAAATTTTAAACACATTATTTTGGCTGTTTTTAAGTCTAGGAATTAAAGTCAGCTGTTCTCAAATCTTAAATACATACATCAATATATCAACAACTAATTTACTATCAATACCCATAAAATGATTTTATCTATAAATATTTAGGAATTATTTGATTTTAACTTCTACGAAACATTTACACATTGTCGCTTATAGTAATCCTATTTCATTCAAACTTTGCCTTAGCCGTTCTAGTTCAAATTTGATTTGAAAACAAAACGCGACTCTATATATAATGCTGTTTTCATTGTAACACCTCATTTACAACGGAGATAGGTACATAAACTTTGCCAGTACTAAGAAGTCAATATTATTAGAATACTACTAGTCTAGTCAACAAGAGCTATTTTGTTGCAAGTATTAAAAGAGTCCGATATATGTGTGAATAACTTTTCGCTCATATTAATATCAAGTAGTTATTGACTAGATAATACTCTATAGTCACACAAATTCCTACCAATATTATCAATGCGAAAGTAATTCTGCCTGTTACGCTTTCCCGCTGAGACCTCTCATCCGATTTTGATGAAATTTGGCACAGACAATCTTTTGACACTGAGAAAGGACATAAGGCCTTTTATTTCGAAAAGCGAAAAAAGCGAAAGGTCACTCACTCACTCATCACGAAATCTCAAAAACTACAAGTGCTAGGAGTTTCAAATTTTGCATGAAGATTTTTTTTGGGGGTTAGAAGTTTGTATGAAAGTCCTATGTTAAGCGCGACTGAAACTACAGCCGCTAATACAAAATAATTATACGTTGAACTAAATTTTCAATTAGTATTTACTTTACTTTACAAGTAAAGTAGGTAAATAACGAATGCAAACAATCAACTTTGTTTTTTCTATGACTTGACAGCAAACTATCTTT
This sequence comes from Hypolimnas misippus, assembly GCA_037950945.1. NCBI lineage: Eukaryota > Metazoa > Arthropoda > Insecta > Lepidoptera > Nymphalidae > Hypolimnas > Hypolimnas misippus. The sequence goes on from JBBEEQ010000001.1 coordinate 14,992,468, forward strand.
AAACATATAGAATACACATATTTTTTTCATATTTACTAGCGCTACTAAAGCGAATCTAATGACGTAATATGTATCAAAATCAGTTAAACCTTTGAGTACGTATGAGCAGACAGAAACATACATTCATAAATTTGGGTAAAACACATAACCCACATTTGAGCTCTGTCAAAATTTCATACAAACGCTATAGAAACTTTTGTAATGCATTGATTAAAAAACAGAAAAGAATTCACGACAAGCAAGAAATAGAAAGAGCAAAACAGAATAACAAAAGACTGTGGAATGTTTTAAAAAATATTTGATTTCCTTCGAAGTCCATAGATTATTCTTCACACCTTATGGCGACAGATAATCCAAAACTCAGCGTGAATGAAGTAAATAGGTTTTTTGCCACCGTAGGAGAAAAACTAGCTTGTGAAATTGACAATGCTCTTGTCAACCATGAACATAGTTCACTTTTAAAATCATATGTTGTACCTCTGGATTAACTCGTTATGCTTCCTACTGACGAAACTGAAGTTGAACATCTGGTCTTAGGAATGCGAGACAATGTTTCAGCAGGAGAGGATCATATAACAAGCGAAATCGTAAAACGCTACATTCACAAACTTGTTCCACCTTTAACACACATTTGTAACCTCTCCATCTCTACAGGTGTCTTTCCTCAAGCCTTTAAAGTTGCACTTGTAAAACCAATTTACAAAAGCGGTGATAAAGAGTGTGTAAATAATTATAGGCCAATATCTCTTCTGCCAATTATGTCCAAAATTCTAGAACGTATCATGAACAAACGCCTCATTAACTTCTTAGAGAATAATAAACTCCTCTCACCATCTCAATTTGGCTTTAGACCTGGAAAGTCGACAAGTGAAGCTGTTCATGAACTCACAGAACTAATTGTGAAAGGCCTCGATGATAAATGGAAGTGTCTTACTATATTTATTGATTTAGCGAAGGCATTTGACACAGTATCAATCCCTTTGCTTTTACGTAAATTGGAAAGAATTGGCGTAAGAGGTATGCCTTTAAAGTTGTTCTCAGATTATCTGAATAATAGAAAACAAAAGGTTAGAATAGGTAACTGGATAAGCAGTGAACTTCCAATTCAATACGGTGTACCGCAGGGTAGTATATTGGGCCCTACGCTATTCGTGATCTACATAAATGATCTTAGCCGTTTCCAGCTCCTTAATGGCTCTGTACTCTCTTTTGCCGATGACACAGCTCTCCTTTTCAGAGGAAAAACATGGGAAGAAACCTTCCATAGTGCGCAGAACGGATTTGATGAAGTCTGTCATTGGTTAAGATGTAACAAACTGACCCTTAATGTTAATAAAACCAAGTACGTTGCTTTTGCTCCGAAAAGAAACTTACTTCCTCCAACTACATTGTCTATTACAGCCCATTCATGTAATATATTAGCAAAATCATCAGTAACTTGTTCTTGCTCAACTCTTGAACGAAGTGAAACTATAAGATATCTGGGTGTATTTGTAGATCAAACTCTTACATTTAAGCCACACGTTGAAATGATCGTAACCAGACTTCGGAAATTAATATATATTTTTAAAAATTTAAAGCAAGTAGCAGATCGACGTATAATCAAAATTGTGTATTATGCTGTCGCCCATTCATTAATAAGTTACTGCATTACATCATGGGGTGGCGCAGCTAAGAGTCACCTTATTGAGGCAGAAAGATCGCAAAGATGTCTTTTAAAGGTTGCTGCTGGACTTCCATTTCTTTTTTCAACAAAAAAATTATACAAAACCTGGGACATTTTGACTATTAGACAAACTTTTATACAGAACATAATTCTTAAAAAACATTCACAAACAGTTTATCAACCAAAATTAGAAAAGGATGAACGTAGGAAAGGCAATGTCTGTCAAATTAAAACCTTCCACTTAAAGCTTTCCAATAGATTTTATTGCTTTCTGGGTAGTGTTCTTTATAATAAATTAAATAAAGATTTACGAATATATTCACTAAATAAGTCGGCTTGCAAACAAAAAGTAGATGAATGGTTAAAAACATTAGACTATGATGATACCTAAAATCTTTTAATTTTTGATTTATAACCCTATTTTTCTACAGTAAGGGACTATCTCACTCATTTTAAGTAGGCACTTATTAATACACACTTAACACACACTCACACACACACACACACACACACACACACACACACACACACACACACACACACACACACACACTAACTACACTCTAACACACACAAACAATCTCTCCAACATACATACAACAATTTAATGTAATGAGCACACCTTGTTAATAAGGCGGTGTGGTGACCTGGAGACCTGTAATACAGGTATTCTTAACCCATCACGGGCTCCAGTCTCTCACAAATGTCTTCTTATGTAAGATGTCTATTTTGTATTAACTATTTTTGTGATGAGAGAGAATAAATGGCTTATTATTATTATTATTTATTTTTTTTTTGTACTTTTTGTGAGAAAAGATGTAAACATTTAGTATATCGTTACTAATATTATAAACGCGAGAGTTTAGAAGTATATATGGATGCTGATAAGCAATAATGTGTCATCCCACAAAAAGTCAAATTTAGAGATATTGATGTATCCTGATAATGCATTTCGTATTTAACATTATAAAAAGATTTTTCAAGTCATTAAAACTAAATAAGTACGGAAAAAAATTTCTTAATCAAATGTTTGGAATATTGAAGTCAGTTCCATATTTTGGATTATGCAATAATTTCATATATTTGAAAAACATATTATTAGATAAAAATCTTTACTAGCCTATCTGGTATTAATTAATTATACTTTTTATCAAAATCGAAAAGAAAAGATGGATATATGCTTCTTCAATCAGATGTGTTAAGAATAGGTTCGACATCTTTAGACGCCATTTTCTCAAAATAAAGTCCGTGTAGCTTGACAAAGTATTGCATATCAGCATCCATATGTATGAATATTTTGTTACTATTTCATGCAAAATACTAATGAACAGCTTTATTCTTCACTGCTTCATCAGAATATTACATAGGTTATAATGATGAACATTTTGATATGGCGGCATCGTCTCGCTTTTACCAGGACACTCTTCGCCTCAGGACTCGATACCCACACCACCTGGATGGGTAGTCGGTGTCTACTGTACGGGTTTCACGAGCTTTATTCCCGCGTACGTGCAGGCTGTGGAATGATCTTTCTCCTCAGGTTTTCTCAGAGTGCTATAACTTAGGAGTTTTCAAGCATCGAGTGTATAGACCTTTTCGTGAAGGCCAGCAACGCACCCGCAACGCCCCTGGTTATAAATTATATATAAAAAATTTTATCATACCAATATACTTTTAATTTATTATACCTTTTATTATAATAGAAAAGAAAAGAAAAATATATCCAACTTCTTCAAACAAATGTATTACGAATAGGTTTAACATCTTTAAACGCCATTTTCTCAAAATGAAGTCCGTATGGCTTGACATTTAATACTCCTCCGTCCGCGAAGGTTTTCTTAAAAAGAGGTACAAAGTTCTTGCTTTACGTATATAGATATAAGCATTCAAAAATGACAACTTATTATAAAAAGTTTAATGTCAATCAAATTTATTATAACGGTCGCTGAAATGTTAAGGATAACGAGATTAATGTATCGGAAAACTGAGAACGTTGTATGAGGTAATACGAATTTTTCGACTTTATTTTTTACATTAAATCCTCGTTTACGAAATCGATTGTGATTGGTTTAGGGTTTTACGATGTTTAGAATTAAAATAAATATAGTTATTCGTTTGACTGTTAAACTGAATATTCAAAATTTCACTGCAATAACTTCCTATTTTCCCATCCTTTTCAACACGCACACTTTTTTATTGCGCGCCTTGTCGCACACCGCATTTCAATTCTAACGAAAATCATAAGCGCCCTCTCTCGCGCTCTGTTCCCGCTAACGCACGCAACGCGTGCGCCTAAAAATAATTGAAAAACATAAGTAAAGTTGGTGAAAACTACTTATAAAGACATTAAAGTGTAATAGTTAAATGTGTTCTATACACAAACCAGTACGAAGACCTAGCTAGGTGAAGATATCAGCACTAACATCAATTTACCAGCCGCGGCTGGGCCCCTTCTGCATACCAAGGACGAAAACAAGGAAAAACTGGAAATCCAAGTAAGTGCGCTGTTGAATATTTTCCCCAGCTACGAATATCCCTATTGTTTTTATTTAAAACCCGCATCGTAGCTGGCAAATCCAAAAATATTCCTTTTTAAGTTATTGCAGGGGTCGGCCATATTTAAAATTTATTGTTCTTTCGCCCAACAACAACAACAAAAAATACAGTCCACTGCTAATTACATAATTATTACTTTTCAAACCCAATGTGTGGTGATGAACCTTTCATAGCCACCATTTTTGGTCACTTCTACTCCGGATTAAAATTATATTAAGTTACTATAATACCGGGTGAAGGAACATTTCAAATTTTTATTCATATTACAAAAGAACTATTACACTTTATATAACCGCTAGGGTATTTTCTTATACGTAGTCTTACGTTTTTATATACGATTATTTTGTGAATTCTAAAGTTGTCCTTGTTTATTATATTATTGTTTATTATTCCCGCTACTCGCATTGACGACTTAGTTTTCTTTATTTATTTAACCGCATAATCGTTATTTAATACGTAGATTTGTGAGAAATATCCTGTATATATTAATTTAATTAATATATTGCCGCTATAATTGTTCTAGAAATTGTGAAGTTTAACAATTTGTTTACCCGCATTTATTTATTTCGCTTCATAAGATCTACTTTTGTTCGATTCGCAGCGAGTCGTGTGAATCGTAGAACGCTATTCAAGGTCGCGCGCATTGTGTGTTTATAATATCTTTATTTAAAAATATCATTTTTTGAATATTGATAATATAATATATTGATAATATACCGCTAAGTAAATATATGTTTTAATTATTACGCTAATCTTGTTATAACCGCTATATTTATAAGTTTATATAACTTATAATATTTTGATATTTTATTTTATTGCTTTTCACAATGGTTAGAGGTAAAAAAGATGAGGAGGTTGAGGACAGCACTCAACTTACTCTTTTAAAAGCTAAACGCGATGCCATGTTTAACAGGATGAGAGATATATTTAAAACGGCAAAATGTTTCGATAATAGTAACGAGCAGTCTTTGTTGGATGAAAGTTTTAACATCGATCAATTACGTACCGATTTTGAGCGTGTTTTAGATTCTTATAACATTTTACAAATAAAAATTACTCCGGATTCGACTATTGATTACGACTCTTGGACAGAATTTGAAACGATGTATTCTTTTGTTAAACGAGTTATCTCGCAAATTTCGCATGACAAATTTAATATTAATTCTCAAAACTCGTCTCAAAATATACGGAAACCAAAACCGCACTTACCACCTATAGATCTTATGTCGTTCAACGGTGATATTCGTAATTGGCCGCTTTTCTATCAACAATTTAAAAGTATTGTTCACGATAATGATTCTTTAAGTGACAGTGAAAAGGTATTTTATTTAGTTGGTAAATTAACCGACAAGGCTAAAGCCGTATGTTCGGGTTTGTCGTCTACCGCTGAAAATTATATTATTATATGGAATTCACTTATAGAAAAATATGACGACCCTCGTTCTCTCGCTTCAGCTTATTTTAATCAGTTATTAGAGTTTAAAGCGCTTAATAATAATAGTGCCGCTGGGCTCGAGTCTTTCTTAAATAAATTTAATTCGTCTGTTGAAGCTCTTAAGCATTTAAAGTTAAACGATTTAACGGATTTTATGTTTTTGCACCTTGCTATTCAAAAGTTAGATTCTGAAACTATAAAATTATTTGAAATTACTTATCGTAAACATAAAATTCCTTCATATGAAAATCTTGTAGAATTTATTAAGGAACAAAGTAAAGTCTTATCTCGTAGTAGTTTTAAATCAAACGATTTTTTAGATCAAAATAAATCTCGCCCAAAGACTTTGCCCACGCCTCGATCCGCCACTCGCTCTTTCATTAATATGGAAGGAAGTGCAAGTGCAAATAATAAATGTAGTTTGTGTAATAATAATAAACATGAACATTTATACTCTTGCCCCGCTTTTATGAAAATGAACCCTTATGAAAGATTTAATTTCATTAAAAACAGTTTATATTGTAATAATTGTTTAAGCACTAAACATAAAACATTTGCATGTGTTTCACAACACACTTGTAATCATTGTTCGCTGAGGCATCATTCCTTGCTACATTTTAATAATCCTAATAAATCTAATTGTAATATAGTGATAAATAAAGCTTCATCGCGCCATTCTCCTCGTCGCGTCGCGTCTAGCCCCGCTCCCGCTCCCGCTTATGACTCGTCCCGCACTGTGACGACCGGTCAACTCGTGTGCTCTACCATTCAACCCGCTAATAATAATAATATTACCTCTAACACGGGCAACGTATGCCTTTCTCAATCTCATGTAGATTCCTCTAATTGTAATGTACCCGCATCAGTTTGTACTATTTCCCGCGATTATATTTCTGGCACCGCTACTACTACCTTGTTAGGAACAGCCAAAATAAAGGTTTATGACAAACATAACCGCACTCATCTTTTGAGATGCTTAGTGGACCCTGGTTCACAGAGTGATTATATTTCATCCGCATGTTGTAAGCGCCTGTCGCTTCCAATTTATTCGCAAAACCGCTATTCAGAAGTTCAAGGTATAGGTGGAACTTCACAAAAAATTCTTGGAATTTCTTCTATCAAGTTTTCTTCTCGTTTTGATAGCGAGAAAGAATATAATATACGACCGCTAGTTGTTGAACGTATTACGTCACAGCTACCCGATTCGCGTATCGACGTGATAGCGATGAAGGATCTTATCAAAGATATACCGCTCGCAGATGATGATTTTTCAGAACCCGGACCTATTGATCTATTGTTAGGAGTCAATTTATATTGTGATATTTTGCTTTTTAATAAAATTAAAGGTTCCGGTAATCTACCTTCCGCTTTTGAAACCGCATTAGGTTATATTGTAATGGGCGATGCACCTGTCGTCGCTCCATTGTCACGCACGTCCTCATTTTGCTCATTCACACGCGAACCTCTTGATAGTATTTTAGAAAAATTTTGGTTTACTGAAGAAGTACCCAGTCAAAAATATTTGAGTCCTTCTGAACAGGAGTGTGAGTCTATTTACACTTCTACCGCCTCTAGGAATAGCGATGGTAGTTTTTCCGTTGCTCTTCCTTTTAAAGAGAGTCCTGAAAAATTAGGAAATTCTTTTATTACCGCTAAGAAAAGATATTTATATTTAGAAAAGAAGTTCGTTAAATCTCCTGATTTACGTGAAAAATATAATGAAGTCATACAGGATTATATAGATAAAGGAATTATTTCTAAAGTACCTCCTGATGACTGTCTTTCGCTAGGATATTATTTGCCTCATCACCCTGTGATCCGCAATGATAAGGTGTCCACACGTCTAAGGATTGTTCTAGACGGCAGCGCGACTACGGATACGGGTCTTTCTTTAAATGACATTCTTCACACAGGGTGCAACTTACAAGCAGACATATTTAGTATCTTGTTAAATGTTAGGCTTTTTAAAATCGCATTTTTCGCAGACGTAAAACAGATGTATTTATGTATTCATATTCATCCTCCGCATCGTAAGTTTCAAAGAATTTTATATAGATTTTCGTCAAATGAACCGCTTGAAACTTATGAATTTAATCGAGTTACTTTTGGATTGCGCTCCTCTCCTTTCCTAGCTCTTCGTACTTTACGGGAGTTAGCAAAACAAGGGAAGGAAAAATGGCCTTATGCCGCTTCAGTTTTGGAAAGGGACGTCTATATGGATGATCTTGCTTCATCTGCTTCTGCATTGCCCGAAGCAATACAGACAGCAGAACAATTAATACAATTATTTAAAGATGGTGGATTCGATTTGGTTAAATGGACGAGTAATTGCACGGAATTGCTTTGCCACATACCAGAATCACATCGTCATTCAGATAGCGTATCTTTCGATGATGAAAGCACCTTTAAAATTTTGGGTTTACACTGGTTTCCAGGTTTTGATGATTTAACATTTTTTGTAACCCAACCGCCGACAACTTGTACTAAGCGCGCAATCTTATCCGCAACCGCTCGCCTTTATGACGTCTTAGGCCTGGTTGGTCCGGTAATTCTTTATGCAAAATTAATAATTAAAGAATTATGGCTTTTAAAATTGTCTTGGGACGAAACTCCACCTTCTCATATTATTGAAAAATGGCAAACTTATATAACAGAATTGCCTCTTTTATCGCAACTTAAAATTCCGCGACATTTGGGTGTTGAAACGGATTCAAAGGTCTCCTTGCTCGCTCTCGCTGATGCAAGTGAAAAAGCATATGGTTGTGTAATTTATGTTCATATATCTAATGGTCACGAAAAGCCTATTGTGAAGTTGGTATGCTCTAAATCCCGCGTTTCATCTCCTTCTAACATAGTGACGTTAGCTAGACTAGAATTAAACGCGTTGTTATTACTTGCGAAGTTAGTTCGTACAGTTTACGACACGCTGTCTGTACGACATCCAATTGATAATATTTTTGCATTTTCCGACTCGACTGTCGCACTGTGTTGGGTTTGTTCTTCTCCACACAGATTTCATACTTATGTGGCTAACAGAATTTCGCAATTCCAATCGCTTTTGTCTCCTGATTGTTTGTATCACATCGCTGGAGTAGAAAACCCAGCAGATTGTATTTCACGCGGTCTTTTACCATCGCACTTATTAACCCATGAACTATGGTTTTCTGGACCTTCGTGGATTTGGTTACCAATCCATGAGTGGCCTATTAAAAAATTTTCACCGACTAGTATATCGGCTTTACCCGAACAGCGCACGGTAACTCATGTTACTCAAGATGTACAGGAAAATCCTATAATTTCACTAAGTTTAAAATTTTCGTCGTGGCTTAAATATCTCCGTTCAGTAGTTTATGTTTTGCGTTTTATTAAGAAACTTCCTAAAAACGTTATTATAACCGCAAACGATTTAGATGAAGCGGAGGTAAAAGTAGTTGAAGCTTTGCAACAAACAAATTTTTCTAAAGATATTGCTAATTTAAAAAGAGGTAATTCGTGTTCGCATACGATACAAAAGTTGTTTCCTTTTATTGATAAAAATGTTATTCGCGTGGGTGGTCGCTTAACTCACTCATCCTTGGATTATTCTCAAAAACACCCCATGTTATTACCAAAACGGGGGCATATTATTAATTTATTAATTGATTATTATCACAGCGAAAATTGTCACGCTGGACCACAATTATTAATGTCGATCGTTAGGCAAAAATTTTGGATTTTATCCGCGCGACGAATAATTAAAAACCGCATTCATAAATGTAATAAATGTTACCGCTTAAATCCTAAACCAACGTTTCCCGCTATGGCTGATTTGCCATCGTGTCGTCTAGAACAAAGTAATGCTTTCACACATACAGGTGTCGATTATGCTGGTCCCTTGTATATTACTTTGGCTAAAAGACGCGGCGCTCGTAGTCAGAAGGCTTATTTATGTTTGTTTATTTGTTTAGTCACTAAAGCAGTTCACTTAGAACTTGCTTCTAGTTTGAGTTCTGAAGCATTTTTAGATGCGTTTAAGAGGTTTTTATCTAAACGCGGACCGTGTAAATTCTTATATAGCGATAACGGTAAAAATTTCGTGTCTTCTAAAGCCTATTTAAATGAATTAGATAACTTTTTAAAGAATGATGATTATTATAAAGCCTTCAGCTTTGAATTGACAAAGCACCGCATTTCTTGGAAAATGAATCCTCCCGCCGCTAGTCATTTCGGTGGTATATGGGAGGCCAATATTAAAAGTGTTAAATCGCTACTTTTTCGAGTTATAGGAACTCAAATTTTAACGTATGAAGAGATGCTGACTATTCTTAGTCAGATAGAAGCAGTGCTTAATAGTCGTCCGTTATACGTTTTGAGCACTGACCCTTCAGAGCCATCTGTGCTCACGCCATCTCATTTTTTGACAAGAACTCCTTTAGAATTTTTGCCTGCTGCCGATTTAACTGGAGAGCGACAGCAGTTACTCAGTAGATTTTCTTTACTGGATTCTATAGTCCAGTCCTTTTGGAAACGTTTTAAAAATGAATATTTACACACACTACAAACGCGAGAAAAGTGGAACACTCCTTCTCATCCAGTAAAGATAGGGACTGTTGTGCTTATAAACATAGAAAATGCACCGCCGTTGCAATGGCCGCTTGCCATTGTAACAAAAGTTTTTCCTGGCAAAGATGGCATCGTCCGCGTTGCAGAAGTAAAATCGAAAAATGGCACTTATGTAAGGCCAATTGTGCGGCTTTGTCCATTGCCATCGCAGTAGTTATATTCATTATTCATTTTCCATACTTATATATTTTAATATATTTAACTTTAGAATTCTCAATTTTAATTTTTAAATTCTAATTGTAATATTTTTTTTGTAAAGGAGTTCCTTCACGGCCGGGGGGGTGTTTAGAATTAAAATAAATATAGTTATTCGTTTGACTGTTAAACTGAATATTCAAAATTTCACTGCAATAACTTCCTATTTTCCCATCCTTTTCAACACGCACACTTTTTTATTGCGCGCCTTGTCGCACACCGCATTTCAATTCTAACGAAAATCATAAGCGCCCTCTCTCGCGCTCTGTTCCCGCTAACGCACGCAACGCGTGCGCCTAAAAATAATTGAAAAACATAAGTAAAGTTGGTGAAAACTACTTATAAAGACATTAAAGTGTAATAGTTAAATGTGTTCTATACACAAACCAGTACGAAGACCTAGCTAGGTGAAGATATCAGCACTAACATCAATTTACCAGCCGCGGCTGGGCCCCTTCTGCATACCAAGGACGAAAACAAGGAAAAACTGGAAATCCAAGTAAGTGCGCTGTTGAATATTTTCCCCAGCTACGAATATCCCTATTGTTTTTATTTAAAACCCGCATCGTAGCTGGCAAATCCAAAAATATTCCTTTTTAAGTTATTGCAGGGGTCGGCCATATTTAAAATTTATTGTTCTTTCGCCCAACAACAACAACAAAAAATACAGTCCACTGCTAATTACATAATTATTACTTTTCAAACCCAATGTGTGGTGATGAACCTTTCATAGCCACCATACGAGAAAATGTTTTTCTTAAATAGCGATAACTGAACAATAATCTCGTGTTTTTATTTTGTAACTTATTTGTAAATATATTATTCAGCCACACTTTGCGTTGTTGTGCTGTATTTTAATGCAGAACTCGTTCTTTAATATATTTTAAAATTCTTTATTATAAAATTTGATTTTTTTTATAACATAACTTGACTTCTGAATATATAAAAATGTAACTTGTTTACTTACACGCAGTAATCTAGTAACCTAATCGTCAAGACGTAAATCGCTTTCGCGTAATTATTAATGATAATTTATTATAAACAAAATAACTCAACCCAAATACCGCCTTTAAAAACCTCGTCTATTGTTTATTGAAAGTGATCCGATTTTTAGGTAGTTTCTTTGGATTTTCCTATTTTTCTTTTTTCTTAAATCACACCTGTATTAAGACGAAACAATAAACGAAAAAAAAAAAACCAATCGATCTAGCTATTTTCCAGCCAGTAAAAATGTTCATTTATAATTAATTTTATTTTATAAAACTATGTTGGTTCCATATATGGTTTCCATTTGAAAAGTCTTGATATTATGTCGTAATCGATTATAAATGGGTGTTTCTGAATTTCTCCATTAGGTTTTCCTCGGTGATTGATTACTAGTAGGCTATTAAACCAGGCAGTCAGTCGGCAAATCTTAAAAGAAGTATCGACATATTAAAGATGTAACGATGGAACTTACCTTTTTAAACGTCCATAAATTACGATGTCAAGAATGCTCATTCCGTTATATCTATGAAAAATGCTCGACTTTTTTCACTCTCATTATTTTCGAAAATTCAAATTAAAGTTAAGACTCAAAAGGAAATGGATAGAAACAATCTTATCTGATTGCGGGATGAAGCTAAGAGTCATTATTGGAAAAAAATATCTCCGAGTTTTATAATCGAGTGTCTACAAGTCTATAAGTAATTCTTTGATCATTCTATGTTTGTACTTTATTTAGTAAAATCTTTCAACAGCTTAAAATGTTGTTTGTTTCATTTTGCAGAAATTTTAATTGAGTACAGAAAAACTGATCTTTGGATTTCACTGATAATAAAGTTAATTTTGTTCAAGGTAAAGTTTCACTAACTCTACGGCTATGCAACGTGATGCTCAGTATGCAATTAAAGCTAGAGAAAACAATAACTCGGAAACTACAGATAATGAGGGAAAACATTGTAACCACTAATAGCTGAAATAATATCATTTCCACCTATACTTTTGCTTTATATCGTAATTATTTGTAAGTCTTCAAACAAACTCAATTCAATTGATTTTTGATTTTTGTTCTATAAACAAAATATAAAATTTTGCGGTAGTGATAGCTCCGCGTATTATCCTCCTACTAAAATTTTTTATTCAATTTCTTTTAACATATAGAAACTCGTTAAAGGTTTAAGCCAATACTAACATTTTCAACACATATTCGGTTCTAAATATATAGGTCTATGTGTTGTTCGTTAATTATGCAATGTGTACGTACGGGGCTACCTGCCTCGGACGTGAGCTGCTAGTCCGGTTATTAGCTCGTATGCCGTAAATAAGCTTCTTTATGTGTACAATATTCCGGTACAATAATGGGCCCGTGTAAGCTGCTAGAACCAATTTAAGTTAAAAAACTGTCATTTACTCTGACATGTGTATCCAGAACGTTAATTGTGTAAAACTATCGCTATAAAAATGTCTATCGTGAAAGTTAAAGAAGTTATTATAGTACAAAAGTCAGACATCAAGACTGCATTTGAGATTAAAACTATATTTTGATTAAACATTTTGTGTTTATGTCAATAAATACTTTTTTATATAATTAAAATCGATTGTGATATGTAAAAGACAAAAAGTTAATAAGCGAAAACAATATCCGTTTAATCGAGTTTGTTGTTTAAAACAAACCTTCCGGTTAAAATGTTCTTTATAACACAGGCAAAGTAATAAGAAGAGTGAAACTTAACATAGCCACGAACTATTTAATTGATATCGACACAGAGACATTCTTTGTTAAAACTTAAGTCTTTGTAACTTTCTTTGCTCTTCAAAACTTTCTTTTCATTTGACAACATACAGCTAATCTTCTACTGCGATCGTAATTAAAGTCTTTAAAATAAATACGTTAGCAAATTAAGTTACTAATAAAATAATTAATTAACAGTTACTAATAAAAAATTACACATTCATTGACGATCAACATTCATTGACGACAGCCGTCTTATCAATAATAACGTTTGTAGTTGCAGCGCAGCGCGCTCGTAATTTTGTCATTGGATTGCAAACAGAACAGGAGTACACACTGCGCATCATGGATTCATGAGATAGCCTCCAGTAACGAGATTGTCGCTGTGTGATTGTGAATCACTAATTGTAAAGAAAAATCTTTGTTTCCGAGTTTATAAATTACAAGCGTAGGTATCTAAACAGATTTAAAGTTATTTCGTTTTTGTTAATGATATTGGAATAAAGGCAATACATTTGTAACAGTTTTTCTTTTTCGAAATCTATTTTACCACTGAGTCTTATATAAAAAAGCCTATGACAGGTTTTGAACGTCAACCGCTCGGAGATTATCGCCGACGTGTCGCGTCGGCTACAGTGAGCTCTGCCGTTGCTACGTGCCGCTCATGTATATGAGCCCTTAGATGTAGAAAATTGTAAAATTAAATATGTCATCAGATCCGGCGAGTATAGTGAATTATATTTATAATGCCAGCATAGGTTGTGGATTACCTTATATGTTATCTATATATTAATAAGCAAAGCAAAAACTTTTGTGCGGAGAAGTATGAAATTTCGTACACACGTATATACGTACGTATAGTTTATAAAGACAAGGAGAGATGGATGCTAATATATATTTTTTAATTATACATAAAAAGTACATTAAATCGATAAAAAAAAAACATTACACCTACTATCATGTAATTGATACACACAAGCCTGTGATCAAATTGAGAATAAATTATGTGTGTTTAATATTGAAATCGATTGAAAATTATATGTACTACGGGCAAATTCCAATCGCTAGGCGACCACTGGTTAAAATTAATATCGTAGATATACTATTATAAAGCTAAAGCCATTTACTTAAGCCCCACACATATAAACGCTAGTAATAAGGATTAAATTTTGTGATAACATAAAGTGATGCGTTAACATTTTAATCTTTATTATAATTTCACGATTTAAACATAAATTATTTAATATCTACGATATGATATATGCTATTTTAGTCTCAGAGAAGATATCGTTGCTTTAAGCAAAAACTGCTTCTCATTTAGATTATGAAAATATTATTGTTGTAAAATCAATACAATAAGCGATTATTTTACAACCATTTTAACCAACTTCCGAAAAAGGAAGTTCTCCATTTATCGAAGATATATTCATATATATATGTTTACCGATGAAAATGGCTCGACAGATTTAGTTAATTATTTTTTTGTTTGAAAAGTTACTCTCCTATTTGCCCTATGGAATTTTAGTCAAAGTCGGTTCAATAGGTTGGTGCTGAAATCAAAATAACTTGAATAAGTATGTCATTCAAGTAAACGTATTTATGTAATGCTTTTAGAAATCGGTTCGCCTTTTTTAAAAGTTTTGTTTTATAAGATACACATGTTGTCGTATAATGAAATACACAACAGTCGGTTCATGCGTTGATCGTATTCGTTAAGCACAAGTGTTTGTGTACCTTTGAACGTGTTCATAAATTGAATCACGTGCTTACATTGCCACAAACGCGCATATAAGTCTATCGAACGAAGTAAAAAATAAATGAAACTGACTAGAAACAGTGGACATGCAACCTTTTTATTTCGATGTTGTAATGGTTGAGTAAGTTTGTTTTGAGAGTGTTAAAAGTGTTTAAATTCCATATTTAAAATATTTAAAAATTGTCTGTTTTATCCGACTGTACAACACGAAGGTGGGTAATGGGCTTATCAGTCTATGTATGTATGTGTGTAACATACATGGTAGCGTGGATAATGTTTTACTGATTTAATATATTTTTAATGCATAATTTAAAAAAGCATTAGCATTACCCTATTCTTTACTATATAAGCTATTGGTATGAAAATTTTCAGACTATTTCGTCGGTGTAAATTTTCGTAAAAAAGGGTTCAAAGTTTTTGCTTTACGTATTTAAATATATATAACTCAAAGATGACTGACGGACATAATGATCTATCAACGCACAGCCCAAACCATTCGACGGATCGGGCTGAAATTCGGCATGCAGGTAAATGTTATGACATAGGCATCCGCTAAGAAAGGATTTTGATTAATTCTACCCCCAAGGAGATAAAATAGGGGATGAAAGTTTGTATGAAACTTTGCCAATTTTAAACCGATTGGGCTAATACAAAGCTAGTTAATATATATAAGAATGTATCGATAAATAAAAGCTTAGATAATATTAATGTCACGAATGTGAAAGTTTGCAAGTGATGTACATATGTTTATACTTCTTCATAATTTAATGAATACAATTTGAATTTTGAAATAAAATACGTCGATTCATATTTTATATTTTACAATTAAAACCGCTGGATGCAATTTAATTTTAAATACATTCAGAAACCTACCAATATGACATGAACATATAACTAAATTAACACAAAGCTACGGGCTTTCAATAATTGCTTCATTAAGCGAACAATTCAGCTTACCTTAGCTACCGCCATAACTAAGTTGAGTGTGCAATACTCTTCAAAGGAAATCGGAACGTGTTGCACATTTTTATTGCCTCCATTTCAAAAATGGAATAAATAAGCGCTTTTTGAACCTTTTTTCTTTTTGATAATATAAAAATTGTGTCCGCTTGTGTAGAATAAGTATTTGTACTTTACTGAAGATTATTTTAGGTAACCATTTTAATCGACACGGGATTTTAATTTATATTTTGTATTTTATAATTAGGTACAGTATACAGGGTAGTTAGAAGATTATTATATATATGTATATGTACTATTTTCTTTTGTTTCGAGAAAACTAATATTTCTATAAGTTACGCCACGTAACTTTACTGCAAGAACTTATTAAATATCAATAACCATTGTTAAAGTGCAACCACAATTTTATTTTTAGAATATAAGTGCGTAAATTTTATCATTACATAAATCAACTGCACAACGAAAATGGATGTTCAATCTGTACCACTTAGTAAATGGAATAACTTGTATAAGATAATCCTCATCTATAGATGAGGGTGTACAATAATACAACCACTAAAGAGCAAATTGCCCGCGTTTGAGTTGAACAAAGAGGTCTATAATACTAAGTTTATCTTACCAGTGCACGCGTACTGACGCAAGTCATACAGGGTGATCCATTCAGATGGATCAGTAGCGAGTAGTCTGAAACTATGAGAACTAGAGATTAAAAAAAAAAAGAACTATGTCACTGATTTCGAAGAAAAATAAAACTACATTAAAAGATTTGCAGAAAACTAAGCACGATTCATGCAGAAGACTAGGCAGGAATCGAATCTAAAAAAAAAACTTTTATTTAATTTGTTACTTCTGTTTTATGTGGTTATTATGAGGAAAAATGTTAACATAGCACCCTCAGTCTAGAAAATTTTCTTTCTTGTAGCATATAAGAAGTAATTCTTGAGCCGTTTTCCTGTTAATCTTTGAATGCAGTTTTTCGTAACTTAAAAAGTCAGTTCCTTGCAACAATTTCTCTTATTCTCTTACTTTTAACTTTCTCCCTCTCGACCTATCTGAATGAATCACCATGTATAATGGCTAGTGCATATAACTTGAGCCTAATTGAAACAGAGAGCCACTTAATCCAGTTGCTGCTTTGTGTTGAATTCACGTACGATATGCACTAAAGGTTAGTGGTTGATCGGATTACGGCTTCAGGCTTACATGGAATATTAAATGATTTGTAAGGTCAAAGTGTCACCGTTTAAATATATCTCGGCTAAATCAAAAAATATATCTTAATATATATATCTTTCAGTCGATCCAGTCCATTCCCCTAAACTTTCGTATTTATAATAATTATTTTCGAGAATGTACCTAAATTTCACGGGAAAACCGTTTATTTGTGAGAATCAAAAAATGTTTAAACATTAATACCTCACATTGATTCCTTTTTATTTAATATCAATTATTGAAGTGTTAATAGTAAAAAGAAAATTGACAATTATTTTAAATAATGGTAATATAGGAGCGTTGTTTTCTAAGCTTTACAAGAGCGAATGAGCAGAAATTCTTCCTTAATGCTTCAGCGATCAATGTCAATCTAAACACAAATGAAACAAGAGTAAAGAACAACGTTTGAGCACGCCACTGAAATTGGATACAAGATTATTTTACAAATACAATAAAAATAACGTGTTTTTTTCCTCTTAACAATAAAGTGTATACATTTTTTAAATGTCAATTGGCTGTTATGAGTGTCTTAAGCAGGGGTGGCACTTATTCTGAATTGTAGTAAACATTTTTATAGAAAGTGATAAAGCTAAACTAATATACAAAGCTGAATGATTTTTTTAACGCGCTAAAATAGGATCTATAAAAAAAAAACACTTGCATTATAATTATAGTCCGTTTACTGATAAATATTTAATTCTATAAAACACGCAAACATTAATGAGCAAATAATAATGAATTTGAATAACGTATTTATTCGCGATTTTTCATACAAGTCATAGATTTTGAAATTGTAATTTGCAGTAATGGCATTCGAAATTGCCTTAAGTTTTATATTTTTATTAATTTTTACAAAAGGGCTTGTATCGCCGAAAACCAATGGACTTTTACACAAATGAATTTTGTGACTTAGCCAGTTATGATGTAGAATGTAACCCTCTTCAAGGTAATGGTTTACTTTCGAGATACCTTATATTATAATTTCCGAAACCAAGTTTTATGAAAGTCTCTACAATGCGCGTAGCCCAATATGCACTTGGCCGCTTAATTGTTCTAAAACGACTCCTTTTACAGTTAAAATGTAGAATATTTTAATGGCGGTAGTTTACGGTAATTTTTCCTCAGACTGGTTTCCGTTACTGTTATTACTAGTGGTTGCCTAGGGATATCTACGTGTGTGTGTCTAATACATAGTAGTGTGTGTAATTTTATATTTGTTGCTGTTAATAAAAAAATATGATTATGCACTTTTCTATTTAAACTATACCTAAGTGTGCGAATCTCATACTTCTCCGTATCCGCAATTTTCGCAAAAAGGTGTTCAATTTTTTGCTTCACGTATTAATATATATCTATATATATTATAACCCTATCGATAATAGATAAATGCGACATGTTTAATCATGTTATGAAGCGTTCTATTTAAACTATACCTAAGTGTGCGAATCTCATACTTCTCCGTACCCGCAATTTTCGTAAAAAAGTGATTAATTTTTTGCTTCACGTATTAATATATGTATGTATAGATTATAACCCTATCAATAATAGATAAATGTGACACGTGAAATCATGTTATGAAGCGCGGTAAAATATTGCCCGCTTAAATGTAGCGGATCCCATATTCAACTTCCATATTATTTATCATTATAAATAATGACGAAAAAAATATTTCGTCTAAATATCGATGTTACAAATATGAACAAAGTGTACGAAAATTAAATATACATATATAATTCCATTTATTCGATAATTACAATAAGAATACATTTATTCAATAATTTCGTTCATGCATTTGCAATTTGCATTAAAGATGGTTAATTATTTTTTGCATGTACGTATTTATCTAAGATTGAAATATAAAAATCTTAAAACCAATTTACTTAAAGTATATAGAATGACATTATTATCAAATTATGTGTGTAAAGATAATCTATTTAATAAAATATATATTAAAACCTCCTTCCTATAGAGATCACCTATAAAAATATAAGTTTTGCACAAATCTTTTCGATACAAATAGCGCCATGGGCACCGTAATAACAGTCACAATAATCTTTCTTTTCTACGTTCACTCACTGAATATAGCGTATACAGTTAAATACTAGGTTATCCAAAGAAGAACATTAGATATTAAAGAATTGTCAACTTTCTATCGTTAACTTAGAGTCTATTTTCCTTTAAAAAACCTTTTCACTGGTAAGTTTTTACTCGTTCCGTTGTAGCGCACCTGGCATTTGTATTGTTCACAAATTCGGTTACCTTTCTTCTTTATTTTTTACCGTAAACTCTTATTCAACACAAAATATGTAGAGGACTATGCTTCGGAGAAAGTTCTTTTAAAGTAATATTTGCTAGTAAAATTAACTTTATATAATAGGTGAAATAAAAGTACATTCAATACATCTTTAGCTAAATAGTGTTAAAAAATTAAATATTGCTTAAAATCGTATCTAAATGCATATTGGTGAAATAAATAAAATTGGAGTGTCTATTTATAATTTCATGTTAACAGCTTTTCACTAAATGGATTTAAAAGTATTTACGGTACTTAAATAAAAATATATATATATTTTTTTTTTATCTTTCTGTTTGTTTGTCCCGGTTAATAATATCGAAACAGCTAGAGCGATTTTGACGGGTTTCTCACTGATAGTTGATGTTATAAGAATTAATAATATTTAACTCAAAATCATCCCTAGACGCGGGTTCGTATTACAGAATATTATAAACACGCGTTTTACGTATGTTTTAATTTTTTGTTGCAAGGCAGTTAATCTTCCATCATCAATTGTTTATACGTGTTAAATAAATTTTAAGTAAATATTTATTTTTAACTTAAAGTTTAATATGAAAATAATTGAAACACTTTTATTTTCAAAAGTGTCTAATAAAATGCTTTTGATAACAGATAAAAATGTATTAATTTTTTAATTCGTATTTTTTTATAGAGTTATATGAACAGAAAATTCTTGCATTTTTTACGTATCGGTGGTATAAAACGAAATGTTAAAGAATAAATAAAGGCAAAATTATAAAATGTTCTGTACATTTTTCACACGAATCGTGCGTTTATTTTTGCTGTATTTTGCCAATGCCTCTCGTCCTCTCGAACAAGGAGATTAATGGGCGTGAATAAATTTCATTGAAAATACTCGGTTACTCTCACTTTGTCTTCGATTCCTAATTTATTACTGATTTGCAATATTTATAGAACTCATGACGTATACTGAACGATTTATAATTTTATACTGACGATCCTTTTTGTAGCGTTGTGAATTGTTGTCAATAATTATTGTCCCGTTATTAATGGCCAGTGATCGCCTAATAGTCAGAATTTAATTAGTTGATTAAATTTTCAACCCATTTTAAGATTGATCACAAAATGTCTCTTCTTAATTAGACCACAGACTTTAATAATAAACAAACTAATATATATATATATATATATATATATATATATATATATATATATATATATGTGTGTGTATCAAATACATGTATATTTTTAATTGATTTATTGTATTTTTAAGCATATTTTAAAAAATATTAGCATTTTGTGTTCCTTCTCAATAAAAACTATTATTTACCGAAATTACATATGTACACCACCGTCCGCGCATTTTTTTCTAAATAAAGGTACAAAGTTTTTGATTCATATTTATTATATAATTGATATATCATATATCATGTAAATACAACTTAGATTAGCACATTAAAACAAACTGCTCGTCTATATAGTAATAGTATAAAGAAGTGTAGATTTTTCTAAAGTATTTCCTATATATAAGTGAATTTTAATCAATAAGAGGTTCTATAATATAAAAATATTCTGAAATCATTAATGTCAAATACAATTACAATTAGTATAATTATTGCATTCAATCTCATTTGTCAACAGAGTTTTTATATTTCACGACCCAATTCTCTGTCAGCCTTCGAATTTGTTTTTTACAAAATAGTCTTGAATAAGTTTGCGTGCTAGCATTTTTATGGATATAATAAATGAAACTACGCTTCTGTTATTAATTGAATTAATAATTTATTAATAAAATAATGATTAAAGTATTTTTAGACACAATCCTAAATTATATTAAAAAAATTAAAACGTAAAAAAGGAGCAAATTTTTATCTAAAAATTAACGAGAATTCT
Source organism: Hypolimnas misippus (assembly GCA_037950945.1). Lineage (NCBI taxonomy): Eukaryota > Metazoa > Arthropoda > Insecta > Lepidoptera > Nymphalidae > Hypolimnas > Hypolimnas misippus. The sequence goes on from JBBEEQ010000001.1 coordinate 15,013,713, forward strand.
ATATACTATATTTTATATTTTAAATACATATTTCATGAAGATAATTAAATATTACGCGCTAATCTTTATTATAATAAGACGATGATTACACTTATAAATTTTGTTCTCATACTTTTATGAAGATTTATGTAATTTATTTCTTATTGCTTTATTTAATAATAATGTAACATATCTATAGTTATAAACGGTCATTGATATTTGTCATAAAATAATACATTCCATAAAAAGAAAAGCATAAGTACGTAATAATCACAATGGCTATACTTTAACATTTTCAAACTGAACTGGACGACCTTTCAGTAAGGTAATTGACACATATTATTGGTATCGTGTTATGAAATATTCTGTAAGTGAAAGGTTAAAGGTATTTTTTACTAAAATTACGGAAATACGTTCGGAAATTATTCTGAAAATTGTCGATGTTTGCAATGACCTCGGCAGGCGAGAAACTTTTTCCGCAGGGCTTTTGGTCTTCATAAAAAAAAAAAAAACGTTTTTCGGAAGTTTTTTTAGACGATGAATTTAATCCTTACTGTAAGAAACTGTATTTAATCCCTTGTGAGCGTTATGCAGTACAGTTATATATTATATCTATACTAATATTATAAAGAAGTAAATTTGAAAAAATATTTTTCATTACATTTCCCATTTTTGATGAAGGCTATATTTTATTACATCACGACTCATAGGAGTAAATACGTTATATTTTGATGGACAAAAAGTATCCCGAAAACTACTAATGAGATGTGAGATATATATTCGATATACACGATACGAATATCGAAAATAGAGACCATTACTTTACTAATAAAATACACCAGCGCTAAAACTCTACCGTCGTGATTGATAGACACGGTTCTGTCAATCAAATATCAAAAAGCCCCTGAGATGTGTGCCAGTAAAAGCTTCGTGCATTGGTAAATTTATAAAAAAACCTAAATATTGCGACCATTATGTCGTATATTTTGACCATTTTAGCGTTTTCACAAGGGAAACAAAACCTATAGGGTACTTCCCATTAACCTAGCACGATGAAATTTGGCAAGAAGTAAGATCTTGTGATACAAATAATGGAAAAAATAACTGAAAACTGTAAATTTTTGTATGTATGTTTGTCTGTTTGTAAGTTTGTCTTTCAACCTTTTTCTCAGAAACGCGTGAAGGTAACAAATTTTTATCAATGTCAAGTACTCAGAGTTGTAATTACTAAGGGCTGTGTAAAAATCAAACTTCTTAGTTAACGCAATCAAAAGATACGGTCATTTATATCACATATTTTAAGTATTTTAGCGTTTTTAACGTTTTCGCAAGGGAATCAAAACCTATAGGGTACTTCCCATTGACCTAGCATTATGAAATTTGGCCAGGAGCAAGGTCCTTTAGTATACATAAAGGAAAAAATCCGAAAACTGTAAATTTCTGTTCGTGTGTCTGTCAATCTGTACGTCTGTCTTTCAACCTTTTTCTCAGGAACGCGTAAATGTATCAAGTTGTAAATTGATCAAGTGATTTATCTACACATATAAGTCTTCTGGTTATTAGTAATATAATTAATCATTTATAAATAAACAATTAGTTTTGTTCGAATTAAGGACTACTTATTTTCGTCTTGGCAACACTAATATATACATATTTTGATATTTTGATTGATAATGTAAATCTAAATATTTTACGAACGTAGTGCAGGGGCAGTAGAGTGTAGTAGAATATAAATAAAAATAAAACGAGAATAAAATATAATATAATTATGTAGTTAATGTCAAATTCAACAAGTTAGTTCATTGTAATTGTCAAGAGATGGCGCTGGGTGTATCCTGAATTGCGTTATAACTTTGCTATTTTGAAAGTATAAGGTGTTTTAATACTAAATGAAAAATTAGTGTTTCCATGGATTGTACCCATGATTTTGTTTTATTTTTTATTTTCTTATACATATATGATAAATATGTTCTTTATAACTTTAAGTAGAGTTTGCCTAGTCATAATGTATATAAGAAAAAATACACCAAATCCAAAAAGCACTTTATTTAAACTGCCATTTTCAAGGACTTCTAAAGAATGTGGAACTTGAAAGTTAGTCTTTTACAATAATTTATCATGTGCATTTCCTACTATTCCTCGGTACAACAATCATACATGAAAATACACAGTACAAACAAAACCTTACCTTGCATTTGATGATCGACGCCGTTAATTACGGAACATGAATGACGAATGAATGTCAACATCGCGTAATCATTTGCAATCCTTCACACGGAAGCCTATTGCAGTAGCTGGTGGTTATAATCTAATTTCGCCGTGCATGCGATACGCCGAATTCTATTTCTCGATTATCCGAAACAAACAATGAACTCAATCCTAGTTGTTGATTGACAGAGTTCGGACATTCGTACCATTCCAACCCTCGGGTATTGGTTGTAATTTTTTGTTCCTTGAATAAGTTAAATCGAATTTTGAATAGCTTGTGTTCGGAGTGTATCGGTATACTTTGTTACGGTCTTATCCGAATCGACGAGAACCATCGAACGAAAATCTACAATAAGAATCATTTGATATACATTCGAAATAGTAATTAAATGTTCAAAAATATGTATTTTTTTCTTGTAATATACTTTGAATATTCGTAGTTTAAATAGGTCATACGAATTTAATTTATTATGTAACAATTTGAATGCATAATTTTACTCACCTGCATGGATGAGCAAAACAACCGTGGAGTAAAATTGCACTCTTCATACCGACAGTACGTCTGCACGCTGCACACGTACGTTGAATGACTACTAATTTAATAGCATTAAATGTTGCACAGTCACTATGCTTTTTTTATTTTTTTTTTAAATATATCTAAATATATAACTCAAAGTTGACTGACTGATATAGTGATCTATCAACAAACAGCCCAAACCACTGAACGGATCGGGCTGAAATTTGGCAGGCACGTAGATGTTATGACGTAGGCATCTGCTAGGAAAGGATTTTGATTAATTCTATACCCAAGCGGATAAAATAGGGGATGCAAGTTTGTATGAAACTTTGTCAATTTTAAACCGACCGGGTTGAGACTTTGTATGCATAAAGCTACTATGACGTAGGCACCACAAACATCGTATACGAAGTCGCGAGCACCAGCTAGTATTCTATACGTCAGCTCACTTTGACGTTCTTACAAAATTGTTAAGAATTAGGCGAGAATTAGAGTTATTAATTTTGTTCTCAGTTTGTCATAAAGATTTACATAAGTAATTTCGTATTGCTTTACACTTGAAATAATTTACTGTCAGTCCCTTATATTTGACACACACAGCTTGTGTTGTTTACTACTTACGACATATCTCTTACTAGGTTGCAGAACTGTTTTATATCGCTCTCGAGGGTAAAATTTATAAATGTTATTCTGGCCTAAATATAATAGTAATAGCTTTGAATAATTATATATAAAAAAAATATGAACGGTATTTTATATATGGATGCTGATAAGCAATAATAAGTAATCCACAAAAAGTGAAAATCGGAGATATTAATGTATTTTGATACTGCATCACCTATTTAACATTATTCAATAATATACACAGTCATATAAACTAAATAAGCACGGAAAAAGTTTCTTAATTAATTGTTTCGAACTTCAAGGTAGTTCCATATTTTGTACTTTATACAATAATCTCATATATTTAATCAACTTTTTATTAGATAATATATTAAACATATCAGCCTGCTTTTAATTCATTAAACCTTTTATCAAAAAAGAAAAGAAAATATGGATAAAAACTTATTCAAACAAACTTATTAAGAATAGGTTCGACATCTTTAGACGTTATTTTCTCAAAATGAAGTTCATGTGGCTTGACACAGTATTGCTTATCAGCGTCCATATTTTTTTAATTCTACAGATATTATTTTGTCACAACCCATTTCAATTATTACTTCTGATAAGGGAGTCATTCAATGTAACTTAAGGCAGGGTCGGGCCTTAAATAGTCGAAGTCACAGGCTGCACATGTATTGTACAATCGTGAATGGTTTTAAGATCCTCTAAATTCTTCAGATTTTATAATGTGTGTATCCTATATTTGACGAAACGTTTTTTAAATATTTTATAAATACATAAGCGCCAATTGTATTATTTTCAAAGATCATCAGGAGTATATTATTCGTATTTTTATATGTACCAATGGAATATATGGTCCATTTTATGAAAGTCCTTGTAATTATAGAAACAATGAAATATTTACTTTTATAGATTTTCTTGACCACGTCCATATATCCTCAATAAACGAGGAAGGAATGACTATATTACACCACGCCACAACACCCAGCATCGAATCTGTAGTCATAAGCTCGAATGAAACCGCGAGGGGTAGCGAATATAATGAAATTAAGAGAGCTGGAAAACGTTACTTCTATATGAATAACTGAAAATCGCGTGTAATGCGTCATTCTAAGTACTACAAATTTCCAGGGGGACGGTTCTATGGAAGTTGGTTACAATTTTGAATAAATAGTTTAATTTTATTTGAAAATCGAACCAAGAATAGAGATTAGCCAGCGATTAGATTACTTTAGTAGAAAATATGTAATCAAGTCCGAAGAGAACTGTCGTTGTATATATAGACATTAGACGAACGATCACAGAGCTTTTGTATAACACATTTTACTAAAACCTTCCTTGAAAAAAAAACCAATGTAGCGAAAACCCCATTCAAATCCGATCAATAGTTTTTGAGAAAATCACGAACATTTGGTTTATTTACATATGTAAAATGTACATATGTGAATCGAATACAAAACGTCATTTTTTTTAAGTCGATCATAAATAGTTTTTCAAGAATGTATCAAAAATCAGAGAGACCACAAATATTTATTATATTTGTTCATATGTATGAATGTTACGGTTTTTACAAAACTGCGCATTCGAGCACCCCCAGCACCTCAGCTGTAGCCCCTGCGCCGATTGAAGTTTACTCAGAACTCGACTCACGTAGACTAAATCTATATTTTCCTCCACATGAATATAAGCAAGTTTGAGAACATCTGTTGGCTCACATTCATGAAAAATAAATGGCTCGAGTTCGAATCATAATGTTATCGTAGAATTTTTAATTAATTGTATAAAGTGGTACGCTGCTTTATATATTTACTTATGATAATAATGTTTAGCGAAACTGTTTTTGTATCAATATTAGTTATAACTTCGATTCTTATTGAGGAATATTTTTAATACATCCTGTACTAGTCTATCTTTCTCCTGAAGGAAAAAATGAAGCCTTTAACATCAAAAACGGTACGCAGTCAGACCACAGATAGTATTTTTAATGTAATAAAATAACTTTATTTGTAATTCCTAAATGTATAATTTTACATCATATAAATAATAATTAATCTTGTACTATGTTCCAATATATTTTTACTCGGACCCATTGAGAAGTAAATTCTAAAATAAAGAATGAATAGATCACGCAACTTTATTTGAACGGCTAAAGCAGAACCTAAAATATACGAGAAACAAACTTCGACTTTTCTTGAAACTTTGCGGAAAACACAAAAATGTGAATAAAGTTACATCCTAAACGCGATTCGATTTTCAAATGCGGTGAGCACAAAGCCTATAAGCGGGCGTGTCATTTCCCGAATACAGTTACGTGAACAATCTACTTTTTTATGGCTATACATTATTTATTTATGGTAATTGATTTCACTATTACCGTTATTTAAGTGAATAAAATTTTGCAAGCGTGGGACACAAATAAATGAGCCATTCAAATTAAATGATTTAGCTGTTTCTTGTATATGTTAAAGTAAGTCGAATTTAAAGTATCGCATAGTCGCCAGCGAGGGAGGGAACTTGTTTTCAATTTGTACAGCCAAAGAAATGACTCGCCGCATTCTTGGAAAATTATCCTGACGTCTTGGCAACAGCCATTGAGTGTTAAAGTAACAATACTCTAGATGTATTCTATATTAAATGTGCATTGCACATTCAGCCCAGTTATATTTATCTTATTTAAGTCGTAGCGTTACGTTATATGGACGGTGATAAGCAACACTGTATCAAGCCACACGGACTTCATTTTCAGAAAATGGTGTCTAAAGATATCTAACATATTCTTAACAAATTTGTTTAAAGACGTATATATCTATCTTTTCTTTTCAATTTTGATAAAAGTTATAAGTTTGCTTATCAGCATTCATATCTTCAATAAACGTCATTATATCTAATACATATTGTTATTATCGGATTGGTTGTTCACAAGATCTTCTACACAAATAACAATTTACGAGTATTATTTATTTTATTTACGTACCACCGGTTTGGAATGTGGATTCTTCCAAGAAAAACCGGCAAGAAACTCGATAGGTATTCATTTAAAATTATTGTTAATACATAGATTTATAAATTAAAAATATGTATATTAAACATTCAGTATGAAATTCAGCTATACTAAATCCACGAATCAGTAGCATCCATATAATCTTGTACAGAATAATATGCTTTAGCTATTAACGATTTCTTAATATACAATTTAAATGTATTCATTGAAAGCTGCAAATGTTCTGTGGTATTTTATTATCTCGGTAGAATCTACTTTCCGAACCGGTGCTAGCTTTATACTTAAAAGTCTAATTTGTAACTTGACGATTCAAAAGCGCTTTAATCGTCTACTTGAATAAAGTATATTTTGAATTTGAATGTAAATTTATACAAACGGACACCTTGCTCTAGGAAGGAAACATTTACTTTAAAATGCTTAGCAAATGTATTATGGATATTTAACCGAACCACTAGTGGCTGTGTGGAATTAAGCATCACTTTTCATTAAGTGTATGAGTCACCCACAGTCTCGCTCGCTATATCATTCTTGTTTCACTGGCTGTGTGACGTTGTTCGTGCAATAGCTGCTTGAGGGACTTTGTATATTATAACTTATCCGACTTTAAAAGGCCCTACTCAATTTGTAGAGCTTTATGTTTGTTACTACATAATTCCGTTATTTATTTACCGATTCTTTTTAGGATAAGACACACTTTAAGGTTTTCAGAGCCGAGATGACCTAGTAGTTAGAACAAGTCGATCTCAACCGATGATCGCGGGTTCTAACCTTAGCTTGCACCGCTGATTTTTAAGTGCTACATTAGTGTAAAAATTCGTCTCGAGCTCTGCGGTGAAGAAAAACTTTGTGTGGAAACCTGCTTGTGGGAGAAATTCTGTTCCCATATATATCCAACCCGCAGTGGAGCAGCGTGGTGGATTAACCTGTAAACCTTCTCCTTTATAGTAGGGGAGGCTGTGCCCAGCTGTGTGATATTCACTATACTACTATTATAAGATTCCCATAAAAATCGCTTAAAGTAGTTTTTTTTTTTTTTTTAATAAAAATAACTGTAATAAGTATGTCGTCCGAGTTAACGAAGTTGCGTATTTTGCTTTTAAAGTCGGTTCCTTTTTAACTTAATCGCTGGAAGAGAAAGTTTAAAAAGTATATTTATCCCCAGGAGAGACTTCTTGCAGAATTCCCGAGGAGGTAGAAATATAGAGAGAAGAAGTGAAAGGAAGTCAGGCATTTATTTATTTCCCAAATTTTACAGCTTATATTGCGGTAGTGCAGCAATTAAAATGTACACAAAATAATTACAAATATAATTAATATTCAATTTATAATTTCATCATTTCAAAGTATAAAATAATAAAAAGTACCTTTTCGTGAACTCACTCTGAGATTAATAAAATTAAGCAGCGATTTAAGCGAAAATTTTTAGCGGAAATTATAAGCAATGATATCATACGTCTAATTTTGTACAGTGCATTGCGTCTTATTTCGAACTTTTTCTCGATAGATTGTGGTTGCTAAAAGTCTAACTATAAAAGCTATATATTACAGAATCCATCGTGTAATTTGTAACAATTAATTAAGTCGGAAACTGTATATTAAATATTAATTCGGTATATCTATACTTACTATGCATATAAAAAACAAAGTCGTGTTTGTTCGAACACTTATAACTAGCGAACGGTTGGACCAATTTTCATTTTATTGTGTTTGTTCAGAAATTTGGTATGGGTATGTAAAGGAAAATAATTTTATAAGTTAAAGTAATTTTATAAATAAATTTCCGTAGCATAAGCTATCTATAAAAATTGTTCTTTCTAGCCAGAAATCGAACGCTCAATGCGTACAAAAACTAATGATGCAGTTTTAGTTTTTATCGAAATCGGTTCTCAGACTCCTTTAGGAAATTTTTCGCTACTCCTTATAGTTTCGGAGTTTCCCTGTCACGCCTAGTTAAAAACTCACCTGTATATATATGTATATTTAATGTAGTAAAATTTTGTAAAGTTGGATGATATGCGAAAGCGTTTTTCATTTCAGAACATAAAACCGTTTACCGAGCGCTTAAAAAACCTTTCCGATATCGGCTCAATGAAGTCAGAAAGAAATGAATGGTTGTCGTTATCATCCGCCATCATCGGTTAATTACCAACCCTCGTAAAAATAAATTTTTAACCTTTCAACGAATACAGGGTAGTTTTTGTTACGTTTTACGCGTTGAAGGGTAAAGAATTTATAAATAAAAGCTTATATTAAAATATAAAACATTTACCAAGATATATATTTCAACAAAACAAAAAAAAAAATTAAATTAAAGAAAGTAAAAAAAATGTAATGATGAAAGATAATTCACACATACATAATCACAAAAAATTATAGGGCGTAGTTCGTAAAGGACTGGTAACTACTTTTCCGATATATTACTTTCGCAAAACTCCCCAATAGAGGATGGTATAGTGATGAATCCGAACGTAGCGCCCAATTTTAGGGAATTAGATACAGGAATTAATATCCGCGCCTGACACGTGACGAGCTGTCACTGTGACTGACGTGCCGCGCGAATACGTCGTAAAATGGTGGACGCTTCGAGAAATATATTCCGAACGTTGATTCCGGGTGAAATTTTCACAAACTCCGAAACGTCGTTATCTGGATCGCAGTCCTCAATTTTAGGGAATTAGATACAGGAAATTGATATTCGCGCCAGACACGTAATGAGCTGTCATAGTGTGACGCGCCGCGCGCACACGTCACAAAATGACGAACGCTTCGGGAAATATGATCTGAATGTTGATTCCGGATGAAGTTTTCGTAAATTCCAAAACGTCGTAATTCGGAATATAGCCCCCCAATATCAGGTAATTAAATACAGGAATTTATATACGTGCCAGACACGTGACGAGGTCTCGTAGTGAATGACGCGCTGAGCGAACACGTTGTAAAATGGAAAACGCTTCGGGAAAATGTTCCGAACATTGATTCCGGATAGGTTTTCCGTAAATTACGAATACACTTACACTTTATGGTTATTTTTTATTCAGTCAATAATATATGTAGTTTGTTAATTTAAACAAATTTGTCTTATCTACGACTATATGATTGTCTACGCTACACATCTACTAACGCCTGGCCACCGTTTTCGTGGCTGAGTCTACGTAACCGTAGCAATGTCACGTAGGCGTAGCAGCGTAGGTAATCTTTTACACGTAGCTTGTTAGTTACGCTTACTTAATACTATATATCGTTTACGCTGAACATGTAAGTGCCGTAGTAGTCTTAAACTGTTCAAACTCCTACCTCAGTACCTAAAGGGATTTTCGTAGTTGTGAGATTAGTTGGTAAGTCCTATCCTGTCTTGACTTGGCCTCTAGCCTAACTGCACCAACTAATATAAACTTATTTCTCCCGCCGACGCTTCGTTTGTGATAAGTTTATTTGTAAGCAAAGTTGTTTGTTTCCAGTATTGCAAATACGCCTATATTTTTTTTTAGAAATGGTTGGAGAGACTTAAATAAGACGATTTAATGCGTTATAATGATAACATAAAAAGCACAGAAAATTATTTTATTTCTTTACACATTTTTTAATTATTTTTTTATCTTGAAAATAATTTATAGATATGAAAGTATGGGCACATTTGTATATAAAAGTCATATATATCATTTTAATCATCATAACAAAAGTAATACCAAAAAAGCGTAGAAATATGTTAGATATTAAAAAACTACTTAACATTTTTTCGTTTTAAAGACGTCATTCGACGATATAAAGCGGGCGCTATGTCATCGTGCTTAATTTATTCATCTGTCAAGTAACAGCTCGAGACGCTTGGTCTAGAAACTAGAAATATTGTAGAGATTTTTCAAAAAACACTCATTATCAAAGATATTTATGTAATCAAATCCCTAGGATAACGTTTTTATAAACGCGATATTTATGTGACTTAGAATCTTATAAATGAAAACTAAATAATGTATAATATATATATATATATATATATATATATATATATATATATATATATATATATATATATATATATATATATATATATATATATATGTATATATATGTTTTAATTATTTATTTATGTTTTTTTTCTTTTATTTAATTTAATAAATCATAATCACAATAATGATAGATGGTATGATAATTACTATCATTTTCATTTTAAATGAGAAACTAGGGACATAATTTACAATACGTCAATTACGAGTAAATTATGTATGAGACATATGCCAAAGAGGTCGTAAAGGAAACACGAGTCAAGTAGCAGATGTCGATAATGACGCTAAGTTATTTTGCTTTGATATGGGTTAGAGGCGAAGCAAATATCTACGCGGTTGTGATTGATGCCCGCCGTTCAGTCATGAGTGTGAGGCGATGCCGGGAGCAATTGACAGTACTCCATCACGTCATTAATTCGATCGTCTCTACGTATATTATCTAAATTGCAAAACCCGCTAATTTACGAGAGAACATAGTAACAGCCTATAATATCGCACTGCTGGGTGCATCTCCTCTTCTATTTAGAAGAAGGTTTTAGAGCTTAATTTACCACGCTGCTGCACTGCTAGTTGATGGATATACAGCTATTGGAATATTTTCTCTCGGCACATATAGGTTTCCTGACGATGTTTATCCACATCGTCGACAAGCATGTTTCCACACAATGTTTTTCTTCACCGCAGAGCTCGAGATGATGATGCTAGCCGGGATTTGAATCCGCGATCATCGTTTGAGATCGACGTTTTCTAACCATTAGGCCATCTTTGCTCGAGATAACATATTGAAGTTAAATTTGTGAAGAAAAGGTTTGAAAAAAAATATAATTGATCTTAAAGTAATTTTATTAATAGTTTCGTGTTTGAGAGTTTGCAGAAGCTCTTTTAGAGAGTTTCCTGAGATTTCTTTATCCTTTTACATTTGACTTCGTCGCTTATTCTAGTTTCTCGTAAGCTTACGTCTGAATCACAGACTAATTCACTATTATTATATTTTCCTCTAAATAACGTACTACGCATAAGTATAGTTTAAAACGTGTTTAATAAAGGAAGTAGAACAGCATAGAAAAATGAATTTTGAAATGTAGCAAATAATTTTAAATGTTTATTCATAAGTTTATTATCGATCAAACATTGCCATAGCTATATTTTATGGCATAAAAATAACACGATATATTAATTATATCCCAGTTTTTAATTTCCTCGAGATATCTAAATCAAGGGACCCATCTGGTACCGTCTTGTTATGAAGTAATAAAACAGAATATTTTTTCGTTAGAGTTACACACTTCCAAACTAGGTCAGCACTGAACTTTGCGTAAACATAGGAACAATAGTTTCGACAGTCGAAAAAATATATTAGAAAACTTTTATGTTCTTATACTGCAACTCATCAAATCCCAACGCAATTGGTGCAGTTTTATTACTACTATGAAATCTTCCGTGCTCACCGAATTGACCTGAAAATGAAAATATTTTACGACGCTCAAATGTTTTAAATAAACTCACTGCGGTTTTAACTGCATTTTATAGTTGTTTTAATGATTTCTTTTACTCTTGGTAGTGTAAAATTCATCATTAAGTTGAAAGTCGCGCTGTTGAAATGGGTGTTTTATTTTGTAATTGCATTCGTTACGTTTAATTAACAATTAACTGTGATTAATGAAGTAGATAAGAACTTTCGTGAGAGTTTTGAAAGAAATTATTGCATATTAGTATTTTATTATTTATTGTATTTGTACTCGAATGTTAAATATAATTGTTTCGGTAAAAGATTAACGATAAGCTGCATAATTTTAAGAGAATATTTTATGACATTGATGTTGTTGTACGTAATAAAGTACTTATTATTTGAGAGTGAACATCCTCGCTATTTTAATAACATCATAAAAGTAATAAGGAGTGCAGCAATTATGTATAATATATATAGTTTTATTAACCACGCTATTTTACATACTCTTAATTTTATTGGTTAAGAAATGATGGAGTTCTAAGGTAACAAACATTAAAATAATTTAATACACTACGGTTTGAGAACCTGTTTCTTTGTAGGTTGGTTTGTAAAATAATAATATATTGTTAAAATTTCTAAATAAACAAACGCATTTGTGGTAGAAATGAGTTTTCTAAAACGCTTACGATTAGAGCTAGGGGAATTTTAGCGAATATTAAGGTAATTATTTCGTGAAATATTCTTAAGGAGCATTTTTGTAAGGTAACCTATGAACTGAAAAAGAAACGTATTTTTAATATATAATTACGGACGAAGTGCGGCTCACCTGATGTTAAAAGAACGCCGTCGCCTTTGGACATTTCCACCACCAGAGAAGCCAAAAATGCGTTACTGACTGTATTAGGCTTCTTCATGCAGATTTTTTGTGATACTGCTATATGTTAGACTGAGATCGTGTAATGTTTACAAGCTGAAATACAGCACTTACCACAATGAAACACGAACATAAAACAATTTATTTAGTTTACGAAACATTTAATCTATGAGCTGAACATATATGCAATATTTATTTATTTTTACTTATATTAAGAAATGTACAAAATTTCATATACTACAGAAAGCATTACAAGTAGACAAAATATAGAACTTAAGTCAATTAAGTTTCCACTATTGCTTTAACAGGGAGGTGATAAGTAAAATAGTTAGTCTTGTATAACAGAAATGATTAATCATTAATTAAATTTGGAAAATATACATATTACATATTCGAGTTTTTAACAATATATATATGTATAATTAGATTCGTTGAGTTTATACGTTGTTACAAACTTTTTTCCTAAAATGTCTCATTTAGAGGCGTATTTTGGACTTGATAGTGGGATATAAATTCTCGTCCAGAGAAAGTTTTCTCATATAGCGGCCCGTCCGGGACAGTAATGACCTATCCGCATTTACTCACAGCTAATAAATTTACCGACCTAGCGGTCTTAAGAGGTGATACGTTACTGCTAAAAATCACTTAGGAACATGTTTATAGTAGATTGTAATTACTAATTTATAAATATACTACCTGCCCCTCGTGATTTCACTCGCGTTTATGGTTACTGCTTTTCTTATATGAATCGTAGCGTGATGGAATATAGCCTTCCTCATTAAAAAATGATCTAACATAGTAAGAATTTTTCAATTCGAACCAATAGCTCCTAATATTAGCGTTTATAAGATTTTTTCCTGCTAGATTAGTTCCTAAGATTCCTATTATTCAAACAAACAAACAAACATACAAAATCTTCAGCTTTATAATATTTGTATAGATTTTATTTAGCTTTAAGAAATTTTTGGGGTTTTTTTTTATCTTATATTAGTTAATATGAAATAATATATGCATACAGGACCCAAGCGCGCAAGTTTTCATATGATGTTAAAAATTGTAATCTTATTATTATTTTTCAATTTCGTTTTTATTAACATATCCATTGAATTGTCAATAAAATATTGATATCAAAAATATTATTTACAATTTACTAGATTACATATAAAATGTTTTAATACAGAGTAACTATAATAAATTGTTACGATTTATATTATAAAGAATCAGCACCCGTGTGTTACATAAAGGAATAATGATTTATGTCGAACACGAACGAAAGTATACCCATCTGTCTCTAATATTGTCCCACTAATGAGCTATGTTCGCTTATTTATCGCGTATTTTCCTCCATAGTACAGGAAATCCTTAGTCCGGTGTCAAAGAGAGCTTAGGCTGCAACCCTCAGCTGTTTGCAATTCCAGTCATTTAAGGAATATTATTCTGTTACATTACATAGAAAACTAGTCAAGGGATAAACGTCTGTAATATAAAGGCGATAAACATCAAAATAGTTTGTGGTAACCCGAATGTGTGTAGGTCAGATACTGCGTAACGGGTTGCCCGCGAAAATTTTGTTTGAAGACCTCTAATCCTGTTAATACTTAACAAACCGTAGCTGAAACAATGTGTTTATTTAGGAACTTGAATATAATTTTTGTATACATTTAACTATTATATTTTCTGTGTCGGATATGATTTTATGATTTATCAGACTCGTTTCAGTAGTTTAGTTTTTAAACCAAAGTGACAGGAATAAATTGATGCTGATAAGCAATAACATGCACTAAAGTCGAATTCGGATATATCAATATATTCTGATAATGCGTCATGTTATTAATTTTAATTATACAAATCTGTTCAGCCATTCTTGAGTTATAAATGGAGTAACTAACCCGGCTTTGTTTTATTTATATAGAATTTTTGTGTTCGAGTAAAACGATAGCTATTAAAAAAATTTCGTATGTTTTCGTATTACGCAAACAAAAAGAAACCAATTGAGCCGGGACTTGCAATGTTATGACTCTCAGAATGTTAGAAAGGAAAATAATAATTATAATCTTTTACCATATAACGAATGCTTCATTTATGATAAATGATATTTTACAAGGTTTCGACTTCGCAAAGTAAATGTTTCCTTCCTGAGGCAGGGTATCCGTTTGTATAATGAAATGTTTGCAGTTCTCTATGAATAAATTTAAGTTGTATAAAAGTCTTTAATAGTTAAAGCATATTTTTCAGTACAAGATTATAGGTATAGATAATGATGCGTAAATTTAGTATACGCTGGTTTTCATACGTGATGTTTAATATTAATATTTGTAATCTTTAAATGTATGTAAATTCTAAGAGAGTAAATATTTCTTGTCGGTAGAATCTATATTACGACCACGTGGTATATTTTATTAATTTAAATATTTTTTGTTTATTTTGAATATTCAAATTTTTTTTAAGATTTTTTAATTATTTAAGAATAAAGTATTTTTTTTATTTACAACTATGTAGTATATATAGATATGTTAAAAGCTTATGAATTTTGTTACCCAGAATACCAATCACTTTGGACGATGTTGCCTAGCAACCAGCAAACGAATAAGTATGACAGGCCAGAATATATTTGGACGCTGATAAGCAATACTGTGTCAAGCCACACGAAATTCATTCTGAGAAAATGGCGTCTAAGCATGTCAAACCTATTCTTAATAACTTTGTTTGAATAAGTATTCATCCATATTTTCTTTTCTTTTTTGATTAAAGCTGTAATGAATTAAAAGCAGGTTGATATATTTAATATATTGTCTAATAAAAAGTTTTTAAAAATATAAGATTATCGTATAAATTACAAAATAAGGAACGACCTGGAATTTCGGAACAATTAATTAAGATTTTTTTTTTCAGTACTTATTTAGTTTATATTACTTTATTTTTAATTGAGTAATGTTAAATAGGTAATGCCGTATTAAAATACACCAATATCTCCAAATTTCACCTTTTGTGGATTGACACATTATTGCATATCAGCGTCCATTTGGGCTAACAATTTAATTGATAAGTTAGTGACAGTTGGGAATGGGTACCGACTTTTATCGTCAAAAATATGAAAAATAAAATATCATATCAAATATGAAAAATTATTTATAATAATGTGATAAAAATCTTTTTTATAGTTTTTATATTGTAAACATAAAAAAGTTGGAGGTAGGAGTATGGTTTTTTTATCAAATAGTTTGAAATTGTGGTTATGAAAACTGATCAAATAACTACAAATGTTAAAAGCGACTTTTCGCTTTAAATATTTGTAACTATTTGTATTTTTTATTGGTAGGCCGCTTTCTAAAACGTCGTAACTATTTGTATTTTTTATCGGTGTCGCTTTGATAACCATATCTAAATATGTCTATTAAAGCGACACCGATTTTATTATAAAATAAAAAAAATGAAAAAACATCATGAACAAACTATGAAAGTACAGGACAAAGTTATTTTATAATATAAAATATTAAGTAAAAAATATATATCGGTAAAAATATCTCACAAAACACAAAACCTCCGCATTTTTAGAAGAAATTTAAATCTCGAAAAGCTTCATAACAATTATATATACACAAATCATCATATCTTCACTAACTGCGTATGAAAGTATATACGGCATCAAAAAAACAATTTATACAATATTTGTCTGTCTGTTTGTTCTAGCTAATCTCTGAAACGGCTGGAATGATTTTGACGTTATTTTGACTATTATTTTAGCAATTTCATTTATTTTAACAAAAAACTAAAAAACCTTTCTCCGGACGCACAGCAGACAATAGTTTAGCTTTGCATAATACATGAATGAATCCACAGTTGGTCAGTATTGAGCCGAGATGGCCTAGTGGTTAGAACACGTCGATCTCAACCGAAGATCAAGAGTTCAAACCCCGGCTAGCACCGCTGTATTTTCAAGTGCTAAATTTGTGTTTAAATTCATCTCGAGCTCTGCGGTGAAGGAAAACATCGTGAGGAAACTAGCATGTGCCGGGAGAAATTCTGACACATGTACATACATATATCCGCCAACCCGCAGTGGAGCAGCGTGGTGGATTAAGCTCTAAACCTTCTCCTTAATAGGAGAGGAGGCCTTTGCCCAGCTGTGCTATATTTTATAGGCTGTTACTTTATTTTTTTACTTTCATCTAAACTAATATTATAAAGCTGAAGTTTGTTTGTTTGTTTGAGCGTATAGCGGTATCTCAGGAACGACTGGATCGAATTGAAATATATTTTTTGTTTTGGATAATTTCTTTATTGAGGAAGGTTATAGGCTATATTACATCACGCTACGACTCATAGGAGAAAAGCAGTAACCATAGACGCGAGAAACCGCGAAGAGCGGCTAGTTAAGAATAAATATGAACGAAAAAAGATCTTTGTCATTGTTCTTTTATTTTGTACACGAATTAAATGAAAAATAACAGATACAAAAGCCCGATAATAAATGCATGCAAAGTGTAAAAAGAGGAACCTCATCCCGTAATGTTATGAATATTCATCCTAATACACCTTTAGGTAAATTGTATGCAACGCTTTTTGTATTGCTTTGTGATTAAATTAACGATTTAAACGATTGAAAATTAATTTACTCTTTTATTTTCACTTTTAAATGTCCACGATAATATAATTAATAAAATTTTATCACTTTATCCGTACGTTTAACGAATAAATGGAAGTGAAATTTAACTGGATTTATTTTAATAAAAGCAAATTAAATAGGCATGAATATCTGTGGCAGTAGTTATTTCAAAATATTATTATCGTCGTGTGAAGAAATTATTGAATTTAAATACCGAATCCACATCGGCTCTAATTTAAACTAATTTGCAAACTTCGATTCTGCTAACGCTGGTAAAAACAACATATACCCAATTGACATCCTGTATATATGGACGCTAATAAGCAATACTGTGTCAAGCCACATGGACTTCATTTTGAGAAAATGAGGTCTAAATGTCAAACCTATTCTTAATAAATGTGTTTGAAGACGTATATATCAATATATATTTTTCACAAATCATCATCATCAAATCAATCATCAAATTAATAATGAGCTAAAAGCAGATTGGTACAAAAAAAATTATCTTATAAAAAGTGTTTCATATAAAAAAAATCAAAATATGAGATTATTGCAAATCGTAAAATATGAAACACACTTAATTATTCGAAACAATATTTAATTAAGAAGTATTTTACCGTTATTTAGTTTAGAATACTACATTTTATTTCATAATAAATGTGTTATGCATTGTTAGGATACATCTCAGAATTGGACTTATTGTGGGTTAACACATTATAGCTTATAAGTATCCATATTCAGATTATTAAATTATTATTTATAATCAGTAATATTAATTCACAAATAATCTACGTGCAGCTAGAATTGATCAACCTTGATATGGTTAATACATATGGTGAGGCAGTCGATGAATTTAAACAATTGTTGTCGCTCCGCACCCGAGGTCAAGTGTTTGATTTGTCATTCAAAGAACATTTAGAACGAAATAGACAAATTAAAGAAAATAATAAAGACAAGTACGTAAAATTATTCGATTCAATCAATTGTTTTTGTTTGATACTCGAGTCCAATTCTAATTGAAAATATTTGACGAACTATTTTAACAGCTGCGTTTTTTATTAAACAAATAGCTTTCTAATTAGAAAATCGTCATATAATTAAAACGCCCAGGTTTGCTTATTGGGGTGCTTGATAAATCCTATTTATTTATTTTCAATTTAGCGATTTATATTATTCATATTTTATGTAACAGGTCTTATCGCGATAACTAATCGTAAAAATATCTTCTTCTTGTCCGAAGTTTCGACGAAGTTGCATCCGTCAATGTCACGAGCTGACCGCGTACGATCTGGCGGTGAGTGCGCGAGTTTTCTTCGCCTACCCTTACAGTACTAATATTTTTACCGTTATTATGATTTCTTATTTTTTCTGCATAGAACTAAGACATATAGACAATTTTTTTTAAATATTGCAGAGAGCATGACGCCCTTGCGATACGGTGCTGGTGGCTGGGAATAAAATTGACTGCTCTTTGCACTAACGTTTCCATCTTAGAAAAGATGCGCATTAAACAAAGACGATCAAGCGTAAATTCCTAAGACGTTTGGACATATCGTTCGTAACGAAAGCTTTAAGATAAACGTTCTCGCGTTCTCTGAATAACTACATGATGGACGGATCTCATAAAATCGTTTACGAAATTTTTTTTTATTGAATGTAAACGCTGCGTCATAAATAATATGCAGATCTTTGACGACTTAGAAGAAGAAGAATTATAAATTCTAAAATTATTTTTTAATCCAATATCATTTAACATTATTACAAAACATAAACTAGATTATTAGACTTGGGGAGTATATGGTGGTTTCAAAAAACGACCGTAGATAATTCCACATTTTTATACTTCACCTTTCCAATTTTCTATCCCGTGCGGGTAGCGCTCGTAAATGTGAGACTTTCTGACGCATTTTTGTGATGGCCTTTGTACAGCCTTTCTGTAAACACAGCCCGTTTTAATGCATAAACCGGATTACACGAGTAAACCCATTCACAGGGATTTATTTTTGTTTGCGCTGTCATTTTAAAAGCCTATATTAAAATAGCAATAGACCATTTAAAGATAAATATTAATAAATGCAGTTAAATAAACACAAACTAAATTTACATATATGTTTTATTAAACGTATAATATTGTTTGAGTTTCGTGACATTGCATCGTTTATAGCCGTTATATATATTAGACATTATATACTTTTAATTATATAGGTATAAACTAAGAAAATAAAAATCAGAATCATTCATTTATGGTATGGTATTGCGGAAAGCGAATAATTGTAAATAAATACTTTATTCTAAAATCGAAGTTTACAGAAAATGTAATCTCAACAATGCTGAATCAACGTATATCAGTGAATTCTGAATTCAAATGAAATGTGAACATTAACAACTGACCTGAAATATCCGGTCGTTTACAAAACATCTCGGTGTTTAATAAGCGCGCTGATGTATCCGCAAATTCCCTAGCGCATTTAGACTGTTAGATAGGATGCCATTACAACGTACATTCCAAATTAATTGTGAACTCTGCGATTAATTTCATATAATTGATGGAGTGCATTAGCTGGACTAATACAGAGTGGACTGTTTACGAAATTGATGGATCTATGTATTAGTCGATATCAGGTTATGAATAATTTGTGACGATCATGTTTTGTACGAGGTGAACTGCATTTTCATTATGAAATGTACAAATGGTCAGTGGGGTTATAACGCAATCTGACTTATGAAAATATAGTCATATATGGACGCTGATAAGCAATACTTTGTCAAGCCACATGGACTCCATTTTGAGAAAATGGCGTCTAAAGATGTCAAACTTATAACTTTTTTTGAAGAAATATATATCCATCTTTTCTTTTCTATTATGATAAAATGTTTTATCAAATAATAAGTTTTTTTTTAAATATATTAGATTATGACATATTGCAACATATTAAGCACACTTCAATATTCGAAACATTACATTAAGAAACATTTTTCCGTACTTATATAGTTTAGATTACTTACTTTTTGATTATAGTATAGTATAATTAAAATACAATACATTCTAACATAAACAAATAATTCTATTTTAAATAAAAGAAAGAGAAAATAAAAATAACTGTATTAAGCCTAAGTAACTATCGATGTCACCGTGAGGCAAGGTTCCCAAAACACTGGCAACATTACCTCTTTGTATGGCCAGACTGATATGCTGGCCAAGTTATCCGCCCGCCCTTCGGTCACCTGTCTTGCTGTAACGCATTATCAAAATAAATTAATATCTCCGGATTCGACTTCTCGTGGATACACGTAATTGCTTATCAACAATCATATACCATCAATTAATATAGTATATAACTTTTTTATTATTATTACATTACTATCTACGAGTACCTGTGACGTCATCTACAAATGAACAGTAATTTAGTAATAATTTTCTCGACTTACTTGGGTGTTGCGGTTACAACGTTGTTAAAATACACATTTTTTTAAATAAAATTCACTACATTTAAATGCTGATAAATAATAATGAGTCAACACACAAAAAGTCAAATTCTTAGATATTGAAGAACCCTAATAATGCTTTACAAATTTAATATTATCCAAAAAAAAAATCAAGTCGTTTAAACTAAATAAGTACGAAAAAAGTGTCTTAATTTAATGTTTAGAATATTGAAGTGTTTTACATTTTTTACGATATGCAATAATTTAATATATATTTGAAAAACTTATCAAACGATTTATTTTACCTATTTGCTTTTATTTTTATTATACCTTTTATCGAAATAGAGAAGATTGATATGTAAGTCTTAAAACAAATTTGTTACGAGTAGGCATTACATCTTTAGACGCCATTTCTCAAAACGAAGTCCGTGTAGCTTGACATAGTAGTGCTTACCATCGTCCATTTTATATTTAGTATTACTTTGACAGATAATATCTGTTTTGTGGAAGAGCGACATACATCCATAAATTCATGCGTCATCAACATTCGCGTTTATAATAATAATAGAAATAGAATTTATTTATTTTTTGTTCACAATTAGGTATAGTAATAAAATATTATTTACACGTTCGAAAAAAATACAAAAATTAATAATTACAGGTGAAACTTTTAAGTTTTATACACACATTTTAAAAATTAACAACGGATGCTAGAAACATGAAACATATTTAAGTTACTTAAATAATCCTTTCCATTACATATGAACAATTTGTCCGAACTACAATCTTCTGTATCCAAACTATATAACGTAAAACATCTAAGATACCCGATGTACTTAAGGGCTCTCAATTAAATCTCTTTAAGCCCTACAAGATCACGATTAAACGTAATTGTATTTGTAGTACGACAAGAAGCCCGCCCGTCATGAAACTTTGAACCTTAAAGTTAACGAAGTTAATGCTAGTTTCAATAAAACCGATTTTGACGCCAGGATCAACTGATTCCTTATTTTATCCCAGCTATGTCCAAAGAAGCGTCTAAATGACATTTTGAATTATCTATTACTTATCATTGTGCGTATATTTAGTGCGTTTATAGATTGCTCTGAGCTATATTATGAAATTTGAAACAGAAGTTCTAGCTAATTTAAAATTACTGAATCATTTTAAACTATTTTAAATTTACTTTAAAATGATGATTTTAGGGATGAGAAATAATATAAATTTTGAACAAACCGAATTTGTCTTCATTAGACTTTCATAGTTTAGAGCTGAATAAAGGCCTTACGCAGTCGAGTCGTGTCACGAGGGACATGGGCTCTCACGCTACATTTGAAGATTTGTGGTCTTCACTCGAGCGCTCTGCTCAATTGGCTTTACGCCTATCGACAGCCACGGCGCCTTCAAGGGGCTAATGCAAGCTGTGTCGGTATCTTAAGGGATAATCTGGAAACAAATAGTTATTTAATTGTGTAGGAACTGTTTGTTCATAACTATGTTCGCTGTATCGATTATTACCCGACTGCGCGACGCATGGGAAGGTAATGTGTTTATCAGCCTATGTATTTAACTTAGTGGAATAGTAACTTAGTGACACTATTTAGACGAAACGCGTGGGCTGATTTATATATATGATACGTCGTTTGACTGTCATGACAACGCGACTGTCATAGAAAACATAAAAAATAAAAAAGCCGTTTATCGACGCCATATTATGAAATAAAACGAAAATCGACGAACTATGTCCAGGAGTGTATCTTTGAACAGATATTTAAAATTATGTTTAGGTTACTCATATAGTTTTTCAATCAAAATTACCGTTTAGAAACGATAAAGATTTAAGTTTGGTTATTAACGATGCTCACTGATGGGCTTTTAATAGAACTGATATTTATACAGTACTATTAACTGCAGATGGTCTTGTTATTCAGTCGGGGTTTTGATTTTGTTAAATTAATTACTTGTTTTTATATTGTGTTAAAAGTATTCAATTTAATCGCACTGTTAATACCACCGCTTAAAAAAAAAAACAGAGTTTTTTTCACATCGACTACCGCTTACCGAGATTGCATCGCTCCCAAATACAAACAGACGATCTCTTCAGTTTTAAAATATGTATATCGATATAGATCCCAGTCAAGTCATTCTTAGCCATATTTTTAAATATTAAATGGTCAATAATTTCGAAAAAGCTAATCTAAAAATGTTACATACAAAGCCGCCACGAATCTTTCATACAATGTAATCTATTTAGTGTTTCTTATGGAGACAAACTAGAATTTATTACTGCAACAAAAGAATCTTTTCTTCAGTCTCTGCGCGTTTCCTTTTCCCTGGTAGGTGCCTCCCTTTCAACGCGGTAATCTCTCTTAATTCGATGTAAGGCTCAAAACCCAGAGATTATCTTTCGAAGCCTTGAGGTAACATAAATCCTGAGCTTTACGACACTTCATTTATGATTTATTTTACAATGTCATAACTGAGTGCGAGAGCAAGCGAATCGAAAAAAAAAACTCATTGGTAAAATAGAAGAACACATAATTTTTTTCTCATATTCACATAATTATTATGATTAGTGACTTTGTGAACACACTCTTGAACTGTATAATTAACTGTGAATTAAAAGCTATTACAATTAGGTATGAAAGTTTGTATTTAAATAATATATCGCTTATAACGGTAATTTATTAAATTTATGAAATTTAAAATATAAAAAAAAATTACAATGCACTCATTGAGATCATTTTAACGAGCCCAAACACGATATATTTACTGTAAGTAGGCAATGTGACATCCAGCTGATTCCAGATGATTCTGCAGCATCAAATCAAGGTTCCAGATCTTTATAATATATCTAAGAATCATGTCGATTACAACAGTTTTCAAAAACAAAAAAACCATATCAAAATGTCCATTTGTCAATGAGCACAGGCGGACACACAGATTACACACATACTATATATATAAGCTCATAGGACCTCTCTTTTTGGCTTGGGGTTATAAAATAAAACTATATTTTAAGACAGAAATCAAATCGAAGCTAGAGCTATTTCTTTGAAATAAAATTAAGTACTTTTTCTTTCGTTAGTCTACCATGCCACAGACAGGAACACATCCATAGATATGTATATAGACGTATAGATACACAGCTACACACGTCAAATTTATAACACTCTTTTGTTGGTTGATGGTTAAAAATATTGCAATTATTTGACAACTTTGTTACTACGCAGATGTTAAGGTTCTGCAGTCGTGTAGATTACACAACACAAAGTTATTTATACGGTCACTTAGCATGTGGTTTTTTCGGATACAACTGAGTCAAAACTTCGATCAACTATACGCGCATATAATAGCAAGTTTTATTAAGAGTTTTTATTTATTTCTTTTTATAAATAATACATTTTAGAAACTAAAAATTACATTTTTCTTAGAAAATAAACATGTGTGAGTTTTATTCTCGTAAATGATATGAAACAACTCAGTAACTTCGTAAGTAATTTCCAAAGCTATATTAAAATAAGGCACAGTAAATCCTTTTAGATTTTTTATCTGTAATTACAAAAATTTATGTACCTAAATCTTTATGAAAGTCTGGGAGCAAAACTTATAAGTGTAATTCTCGCCGTAGCTGTCCCGGTTAATTATGCAAGTAATTAAATCAAAATCAGAGTCTTCACAATTTTACTAATTGCATTAATGGAAACTTCTATCCGAAGTAACTTTTTCAAATTGACTTCAAGAAGTTATCAAATCGGATTTTTTTATATTTGGAAGTATGTACTTTTTTCGGCACGTCACATCCGTCTTGGCTTTGTAAGTTCTGTTTTTGTTTGGAAATGTATACTTTCAGATTGATGTCATATAATTTTTATCAAAATCAGTTCAAATTTTCTTTTAACATAAATAATTAATAGAATAAGTATGGCAGTATAACAAAATCACTAATTTGCTGTTGAATTCAGTTGCTTTTTGTATAGTCTTAATAATATCTATATATAAATAATATCTGTAACGAACTATTTTAAAATTTATTATTTAAATGTCATTTAACGAAGAGACTGTTTAAATTTAATAATATTTAAGTTAAAAAAACAGTTAAAAACAATTATCGAAGATTATTCAGTACTTTGATCCGACGTTTGTTATGTTTTTACTTTTGTTTATTATGTTATATACATATCTTACTTCAGTAAAATCTTTTATTTCTCTGTTAATATTAATCTACTACCGCTGCGAAGAAATAACACACTTAAAAAAAATCACAAACTTTCGAATGTATATTTTTTTCATTATAATTATGCACAAAAAACATTATTCAGTTCAATCATTCAATAAATAATTTCATATCTAACTCTTATGTTTAGCTAGAAATGCGCCATATTTGTTTGTTAAATAGCACAAGTAAATAAAAATAGACTATAGTAAACAATTAAAAATGTTCCGTCTTTTTGTACATTATAACTGTTCACACAGGCTTGCGCATGTAAGACCTTGCGCGTACCGGGACGTTAAGAAAGGCTCTCCTAAAATGATAGTTTGCACGTGAAACACTCAACGTTGTTTGTCCTAGAAATTAAGGTAAGGTCAAATTATTACGCTCGCTCGCCTAAATTGCAAACATAAGGAGATTAAGTCAACGTCGGGTCGTGAATTAGCTTCTACGGACTTTGTTGTACGATGTTAAATAAACTACGACTAGGGGCAAATATATGATAGAAAAAGGTATAGATCTATACTACTACATAGAATTGAAATGTTGGTTTGTTTGGACGCGTTAATCTTAAATAAAACCTGATTCGATTTTTTTAGCATTAGATAGCATATTTATTGAGGAATTAAGGTAACTAAAAACGTTAACCAATCGCGCAGTATCATTAAATTTATATTTTACTTTTTTGTTACAGCTTTTAATAATTTTATTAAATATTTACATATATGTAGCTAATTTGATAAAATTAATTAAATAAAACAGTTTAATTTTTAAAATGCGCCTTATTCATTGCTTTGGAAATTCGAGTATTATTTGTATTACTTTTTTTATCTAATTTTTTTTAGGGACTTTATTTGCATAACTTCAAAGCTATGTTTCTGGTCGCAATTATTCATCCTAATAAAAATTATTTCAAAACCTTAACACAAACGAGTAATTATTATATCACGTAGTAAATTTTTTTTTCGTATTTTGTAAATTTGTTCATAAAATGATTTAATAACAATATTTTGTGAGCAATTTCGTTATCACACGAACGTGAACGCCGAAAATCTATATTTCCCATTATACTTTAAACGCATTAACATCAGAAAGGCAGTATTCTGCGTGAGAAAATGCGTGACCCCATTCAGTGAGATTTCATTAGAAATGATCTAATACTGGCCTAGCGTCTGGTGTTGTGGCTTTATAGAAATAATAAAAGTATCACCGAAGTCGCGTAACCAGAATTATTTATATATTAAAATTGGACGCTGATAATACTATGTACAGCCACACGGACATGAGGTTCGAGAGAATGGCGTTTAAACATGTCAAACCTATTCTTAATAAATTAGTTTGAAGAAGTATATATCCATATTTTCTTTACCATTTTTTTTCTATAGAATATAATAAACTAAAAGCAGATTGGTATAATGAAAAGTTTTACCTAATAATAAGTTTTCAAATTAGTGAGTTTATTGTATAAATTGCAAAATATGAAACATTCAGTTAGGAAACTATTTTCCATAATTAAATACTTTAAATGATTTGTTTTTTTTTTTTGAATAATATGAAATAGCTAACGCATTATCAAAATACATTAATATCTTCGAATTTGACTTTTGGCGGGTTGACACATTATTGCTTATTAGTATCCATTATACTGTATTTGAATGACAGAAAATAATTTTTAATTTAATAATAAATCTATATTAACTATATAAAGATAAATTATATACGTATGATCTATTTTATAAATAATGATATTTTTTTAAAAATACATTATTTAAGACAAACAAATTTTGTATTTTATATCGGTATATGTGCTAATTATTTTGAATACAAAATCTAAATTAACAGGAGCGAAGTCGTGGTCATAACGCTAGATAATAAGGTAAATCTTTCTCACTAAATAAATTGCATATTTAAAAAAAATATTCACCCTTACACTATATTTTTTAAAAATAGACAAAGTGGTTACGTAAAATGGGGCAATTTTTAAAACTCAACCGTTTTTACCATTGAATAATAAAAAACGTTCCACAGTGCCGTTGCTGAAAGTGTTAACATCCTAATTGTTTTCACTTCTGGTTTTCGTATAAAATGTTACAGCTTTTTCCTAGGTGCGGATTTATTTTCTGAGTGGGAATGAATTAACGCCACCGTCTAATGGCGCGCCTCACCTCCGCCTCGGTAATTATTTTGAACGGAAATCGAGGAAACCTACATTGAAATTCATTTATGTTTACAAATAAAAGCCCGCTTTGCAATTTCCTTCAAAACAATATAATAATTCAAGTGAATTTAGACGCAGTTTATTTTCCATAATATTAAAGCAATATCGTATTGATTTTTAAATTCTTCAATCAAAGAAATATCGTTCGGCTTGAAACATAAAATACGTTAAAAGGTTATCGCCTTTCAAGTTACGTCTATTGTGATGGTAATAATAAAAAATAAAAAGGCAAGGATTGAATGTTAGTATCGGAATAAAGCGAGAATCAACTAGAAAAGTGTACTTCCGTGATTTAGTATTTCTTTTATTAACAAAACTGTTTGCTAACATTTTCTTTCTTCCTATAATCCAATGCAGGAGGTACTTCTTTAGATGTTTGAATTATAATAAAAAACTGTCAGATTTTTTTTCTTTTATTGTTATGTTTAGAGTAAAAAATAGATTGTAATTGTAATTAACTGCACAATATATTTAAATTTAGAGAGCTGTGACTGCCTATAAACTGTTTTGCAGTTTGGCAGAATCTTAGTTTATAGAAATAGCAGTAAGAAAGGTTTGTACAAAACGTTAAATAAATAAAATAAAAATATAGTATAATTGAATAAAAAAATAACAACTGCGATCTTACTGTTGAAAACTATCGGTATCAAAAAATAATGTCAAATTTTTACAGTTTGACAATCCTATCCTAAAATACCATTTCAAACTCGTTTAATTTAAGGTCGTTACAGAAAAACATGTTATTAGGCGAGAATAACACAGTTCACAGATTTTCGCGATATAAATTATTTCCTATTGTTTTTACACCTGAAAGAATTTATTTCCAGTGCCTTATTTTTGACACGGATTTTGTATAGCTATCTAGGTAACGGCTACCGAGTTATACAGAATTATTTTATATCAATATTAATTGAATTTACTTACAAGCTATTTACTTACAAGTGTATTTTTTGTAAGTTAAATAACAAATACACATAATTATGCTATACATATGTACTGGTCAAAATTCGACTATAATTAATTTAATAAATAAATTTAATCTGATTATGTTTGATATTCAGTAAAGACAAACAATATTAATCCATAATGTATTGCCGATGACAATTTGACCACAGACTTTAAAAATAGTGTATTTATCCGTGTGTGTGTGTGTCAAATACATGGTTGTGTGTGTAATGATTCTGTATTTATTTAATGTATTTTTTATGCAAAATAAAATAATACCATTTGCACTCCTTCTCTATATAAACCATAAGAGTGCAAAATTTCCTACCCCAACCATCCATGCAGTTTTCGTAAAAAGGAGTACAAAGTTTTTCCTATTTCTATTAACATATAGATATTATTGCATATATAAATTAAATATATTTTGAACGTCAACGTTTTTAGAGCGTAACACATATTTATATAAGTATCAAGGTATAGTGATCCTAATATTAAGAAAAGTAATAGACCGTAGACCGCAGTGTCATTATGTCTCATTGGTGGACTGGCGTTACTTTCTATTAAGGATTTGAAGTCACAAACAACGGAGTGGCGCATGTATGCTTCAAGATCAAAGTTAACAAGAATACCCCTCGCGACTCCGCATAAGACACCAATTTTTTATAAATGAGGATTCATATCACCTAGCTGGATTTAATGTTACATGCTTTTGATGAGACTTTTAGTTTGGAAAGATTTCCTACAGTAAACGGTAATAAAATGTCTCAAGGACATAATAATAATGGGACCGGTCGATCCTGACGTTTAGGGCCTGACCCAAATACTGACCTTGTAAAGCCCCGTAATCCCGAACAGTGTGATCGTTATCTATTAGCGACTACGTGAGTTATCGCGCCCTCGAATCTCCTGTGTAATTATTCAATAACGTTTATTGTACGTGATGATGCAGTTCGACAATAATTATCGTACGCAAAAGAATCAATAATATTTTATAGCTCTATAGATATATTTACGATCATACTATTTGACTCTAAAATCTGTACCCATTTCAAACTTTGAGAAACTCGTCAATTGTCTTTATGAACGAAAGATGCCTGTCATACCTAATCGCTAGCTGCAGGTTAATTGGACGCTGATAAGCAATACTGTGTCAAGCCACACGGACTTCATTTTGAAAAAATGGCGTCTAAAGATTATTATTATTCTTAATAAATATGTTTGAAGAAGTATATATCCATATTTCCTTTTTTTTTATATAAAAGGTATAATGAATTAAAAGCAGATTGATATATTTAATATACCATCTAATAAAGAGTTCTTTAAATATTTGAAATTATTGTATAAATTGCAAAATAGGGAACGCACTTGAAATTCGAAACAATTAATTAAGAAACTTTTTTCCGTACTTATTTAGTTTAAATGACTTGAAAAGTTTTTTAATAATGTTAAATAGGTAATGCAGTATCAAAATACATCAATATCTCCGAATTTGACTTTTTGTGGGTTGGCACATTATTACTTATCAGCATCCAATTATAAGAGCTATCGCTATAACAAAGCGATAGATTTTGTTCGTTTAAGTACAAAAATCAGAAATCAACCGATATCCATAATTGTTGGTAATCTGAGAGGCATAATCCATGAGCTTATAGTAATCTACAGTTATACAATTTCATTATCTATAATTGTATATTTAATCTATAAAATAATTGATTGAATTTCGATTTAGATTGCGATTCTTCTAATTTCAGAAAGTAGCTGGTAATGGTTTTTGGAAAGCCCCTCCTCCCTTTTTACAACGAAAATAGTTTGTTTTTCTTTATAATAAAAACTAAAAACTTGCTTAAAATTATTTGTTATAGATACACCGGCGACAATACAGATAGGTTGTTTAACTGACTTCCAAAAAAGGGAGAGGTTGAAGTCGGTAAATGGTTTTACTTGGCACCGACTTCAAAATTTTAAAGAAAACAATTTTTTTTTTGCCTTTTAATTTTTTTATACCTGTTTGTATGTGTAGAATAAAAAGTTAATGTAAAAAATTAGATTAAGCGAAGTAAGATTTTTTCACGGTATTGAACAGAACATGACTTTTATTTCCAACACTATTTAATTCCTTAGTAGTAAATCTTTTCTTAAGCAGAAATTATTGGATAATAATTTAGTTAGCTGCATTAACGCTTAAGATTCTTTCATGATAATGAAAGGACTACTGAAATTCGTAATATCTTCATCTAAAAGGAAAAAAATGTTCCTTTAATAAACTCTTGTACACTTTATTAAAAGACAAAGTAAAATTTCTACAAAATAAAAATACATAAATTAAAACCAAAAATTGAAATAAAACTTTTAAAGGGATTTGAATCACGTTTATTAACTATTCTACTACCCGAGTCTCCCCGTGACCACAAACGCTGTAAAGTGCTCGAAACGTCGGGATGATAAAAATGGTTAATAACGTTATGTATGACCAAAAAATCAGTAGATGTTCTTTTTACAGCACGTTAAATGTTCAACATAATCCTGCATGGATACAAAATCTCAGCTTGTAACACATCATTATGGCACGTGCGAATATTTTATTCTTCCTTCGTTCGTGAGCGCGAGTTGACTCCATGGTATACTTATTGTAGTGTCGTTTGATTTTACCAATTAATATTGATAAATTTAAAATGTTCACTATGTGATGTTCTTATAATATATTTAAAATATTATTAATGTACTTAAAATAATTAGGGTAGTATTCATTTTATATTATACAGTGAAAATAATATAGAGTCAAATTGACTATATTCTATAGACTATATTCTGACAATTGATTTATAATTTTTGTTCTACAAAGAATGAAATCAACTGTCTAAATGTATCGCGCTATATACCAAAATCTCACCGCAACTAGCTTACTCTTTGACAAGAAATACATTTCTAAGTTTTGCTTTCAGATAAAGATTTACATAAGTATTTCTCATTGTTTTACACCTGAAAGTGTCTTCCGTCAGTAATTTCGACATGCACAGATGTCGTAACTACTTATGAAGTATCTGTAAATAATTTACAGAGTTTTATATTAGATACCAAAGTAATTCTCATCCTTCAATAAAAAAAAAAACAATAAAACGACAAGATTATGCAGTTATTTTTGTGAGGAATAAAATGGAGTAAAATAATAATATTTCTAAGTCATTCCAAGCGGCGCACATGAACGGAGATTGCTTTTATTGGTATTTACTTGCATTATTGACTTTCAACCGCTCCGCTTGACGATTGAACAATGTTACTATGTGTATTTTTATACACCATCTATTTATAGACTCCACGGGCCAAAGGGAGGAGAATTTTAGGTCCAAAATATACAAAGATAAAAAGTCTAGTGACTTTATTCGTGAATTACGCAGTAAGATGGCATGATTCTAAACGTCTTAGTTATTTAAAAATTGTATTAACCAAGTAATTAATAAGGGTTGGGTGTCCGGAACCCTTAACCCTAACCTAACCCTCCCCCTTCCCACTCTTTTATATATGTCCATGAAAACTGCGTGTATACTTGTAGTAAAAATATTCCATCTTTACAATAAGATGGATTTTTATTTTACGTAATTTTTATTTTTTTATATCTGTCCTAAAGAGAGAGTAGTCATTTAAGGCTTCATGTGAGTACTCGGTGTCGTAACGTGGTTCGTCGTTTGTCGACGTCGTAAAATGGCTATGTTTTGTGACCCTTGGATGCATGTAGTTTTGACAAAATCTTAAAATTATCCCAAACAATGTCCGGTGGACAAAATTAAGATAGTTTTGTTTTTTAATTATTCCATCGTATTTTATTAATCCAATCCACTTGTAATATTTGCTCTGCGATCGTGCGATCGTGAGTACACCTTCATGATTGAATGCATTTATAGGTATTCTAGCTGCCCGCTCTGGTTTCACACGGGTGTATTAATTAAAAATTACTCATTTTTTTATGTAGAGTCTTTTTAACCCAAATTATCCACTTATTTCTTTCTCTCACAAACATTGTCGTTTATACAAAACCTTATACTGAGAAACCCAACATATAAGTTTTAAATAAGTCTACGATGATA
The DNA here is from genome assembly GCA_037950945.1 of Hypolimnas misippus. Classification (NCBI taxonomy): domain Eukaryota; kingdom Metazoa; phylum Arthropoda; class Insecta; order Lepidoptera; family Nymphalidae; genus Hypolimnas; species Hypolimnas misippus. Next base: position 15,045,860 of record JBBEEQ010000001.1, read on the forward strand.
TGCATTTTGCGATTGATTTATTTTATATAGATAGATAAAATTGCAGATGCCAATCATTTTTATTCCACTTATTTCGGCACCATGTATTGAATTTTAGAGGTATTTTGGAGTGGCCGCTGAAATTTTTTGCACAATTTAATTGTATGAAAACAAAAGCCTGTGAGAACCGCATATTTGTAGTTGGTTTTGCTCGCAGGCTTTGAGGTGGCGAGCTGAGAACATATCACACACTCAACGCACTATGGAGTACAATAGTGGGGAAGGAACGGAACTCCGTTACTGAAAAAAGAAAAATGAGAAACGAAAATAAAAGTAAATCATTCATTATTTTAGAAACAAGACATTATAAATTAAAAATTTTCTCGATTTATACTATTTATATTTATTATTACGGTTCTATCGTGGTCGTGGTCACGAACTGACTGATGATCAGACGAATGTAACTTCGTTGAAACGTCGGGCAATAAAAAGGTATTACTAACATTAGTTATCGCGATAATATCCGTTATATTTTAAAAATGAGGAACTGATTTCAAAAGCAAAATATGTTCTTTCGTTAACTTGAAAGAGATACTTATTGCAGCAATTTTTGTTTTATAACTAGTGAATCGATTTTGATAAAAATTATATGAACCCAAGCTAGAAGTATACTCTTTTAAACAAAAAAAAAAGAATAAACCAAGTCGATAAAGTCATTTTTGAGTAATCGGTGAATATTAATAGTCTCCGACGAATTGAGAAAATCCTCCTTTTCTGGAAGTCGGTAAAAAGTATTGTGTGCTGCTTTTACAAAATAATCTCTTTGCACGTTCAATGAATAGTTTTGGTATAAAGAAATAAAAAAAAGCATACGTTAAAAATATGGATATTAAAAACCATTGGTGAATAATATTTTATATATAAAAAAGTGAACAAAATTCCAAAAAGACAAAAAAACATACCCAAAATGGTCAACACCATTCGAATATCGAATAAACGTGTAGGTTTTTGTAGACTCATTTAACGCGGAATATCAAATGAATGGACTAAAAGCATTTTTTAGTGTTAAAACAAAACGCTTTAATAAAAAGTGCTTTGAATTTCATAGGGTACTAAAACAATTTGCTGGCGCTTACAAATAACGTGAGCAACATCCAAATACAGTTTATTTTCATACGTAGAGTTTGAAAATATGTTATTTATAATAACCCGACGAACAGTAAGCCGATCATTCGATATTAAGTGATTTCTGCCGCCTATAAATAGCCATAAATACGTTGCTGCCTTTGAAATTAAATAAGAAGAAACATTATTGGTATTATCAATAAAGTAACTGTATTAAATAAGCACATAAATTAATATAATCAACAACACAATAAACAACAATCTCACATTACTCATTTCTTAATAATTAATATCAATATTAATATAATATGGATGCTGATAAGCAGTAATGTGTCAACCCACATAAAGTCGGATTCGGAGATATTGATGTATTTTGATACTGCATCATCTATTTAACAGTATTCAAAAAAAATTCAAGCCATATAAACCAAATAATTACGAAAAAAAGTTTGGTAATTAATGGTTTCGAATTTGAGATGCGTTCCATATTTTGCTATTTATACAATAATCTCAAATATTTGAAGAACTTTTTATTAGATAATATATTAAATATATCAAGCTTTTAATTCCTTATACCTTTTATCAAAAAAGAATAGTAAAGATGGATATATATATATACTTCTTAAAACAAATGTATTAAGGATAGGCATGACATCTTTACACGCCATTTTCTCAAAATCAAGTTCGTGTGGCTTGACACAGTATTGATTATCAGCGTCCATTTAAAAAAAGACCACATTGTCCTTTTCTTAATTACACTTAATGTCGCAACACACTTCTACACTCTAAGACAGCAATTTCACGAATGAATACGGATAATCGTAAACTGTTTAAAATTAATTAATTGCACGAACTTCAACTAGCACAGTGCCACTATCTTCTTTGCTGAAAATGAACCTGAAACTCGATGGCGGCAACACTGGGAAATAGGAATTAATGAAAAAACTCTCTCATTCACCGTTTTGTTTTAGTATAAATATTAGCAATGAACTGTCAAAATGTATAGCATTGTGATAGCGATAGCTCAACACCACAGGGTAATTACACCCTGCTGTAGTCAGTGCACTACAGTTTGACTCTACCACAATACTTTATCAAACTTGATGCAGCTATGCAGTGCAGATTAACGGATTATTTCAGTACAAAGAATTCTAAACGTTATTTGAATTCATTTCATAATATAATAGACATTTTTTTATAATGTTCGCATGTATTAATAATTTCCATATTTTATTAGTAGCTTATACTTACATCTGGGGAATGGCAGCCTAATGAATTATACGGAATATGAAAGATTCATTAAGTCAAGCGTCTAGGCGAAGGTTAAACATGACTGAGTAATAAACATTCTATGGAGCTATTAATTATTAAGTCTTTATTAAAATAAGTGATTAAGAACTGACAATACTTAAATAATGTAAAAAAAGAGAGCCTATAATGACAAACATTGCACCATAAATATTGCTTTTACAATTAAGACAAATCATACGACACCATATATGTTAAAATCTTTAGCTTTAGAACGTAAAGTAGTAAAGTAAAGAAAGAGCAAGTTAATATCCATGCAAAGGCATCCTCTCCTATTAAGGAGAAGGTTTAGAGCTTAATCCACCACGCTGCTCGACTGCGGGACGGATATACATATATCAGAATTTCTCCCAACGTATGCAGGTTTCCTCACGATATTTTCCTACACCGCCTAGCACGACAGGAATTTAAACACAAATTTAGCACTTGAAAACTCAACAGTGCCACCCGGTATTTGAACCCGCGATCATTGGTTGAGATCGACCGCTTGTAACCACTCTGCTATCTCTGCTCAAAACATACCAAAGAAATAAACATAGTATTAGAGATTACCCTTATGTCTATTAAAAGGTTTTGTTTAATATATGCTAAAAAGCATGATGAGGACTAAAAATAGATATTTTCAAATTATATCAAAAGGAAGAAGTCTGGATTCAGGTTAAAGCTCATATACCAGCCGTAAACTAGTTCAGTACGGACTTTATCGTCGTTTTATAACTATAGTAGAAGGTACTACTATATCTACAGAGTCATATAAAAGCCGCAAACGCTGTAGCTTTAACTGTATAATATTACTTTATAAATCTTAAATAAAATAATTCTTTCAACAGTTATTTAATTACATTAAAAAAATGTGTAATATCAAAGTATGTTATTAAAGCGAAATAAAACTTTGACTTTGATATTCGTTTACCCTAATGCGTTTTATGGACTTCGCAACGTATTAGCAAGATTAAGCTGACGCTATTAATATCCTGTGAGGTAATATTTTCTGCAGTTAATGGGACGTCAGATGGTCGCTTTAAACTATGTGTGAGAAATTATATGCTCTCACAAACGGAAGCCTTGCAGAATGCATACTGGTGTACGAAAGATAAACGGCCACATATATAAAGACAGTTCACAATACTTCACTAAGTACTGTAACTACCTCAGAACATACTCTTAGACGGGAATTACACTTATAAGTTTTACTGTCAGACTTTAATAAAGAATTACATAAGTTATTTATCTTTGTTATACACCTAAAAGAAATTACTGTCAGTGTCTTATTTTTGACATTCACAGCTTTCGTAACCACTTACGACGTTACTAGGTTACGGAGTTATCTTATATCGCTCTCGATAGTCAAACTTACAAATGTAATTCTCACCTTATAAAAAAAGGCCTTTACGTACGTAATACACAAAAGTTGTTTCTATAAAATTATCTATGTATTTCGTAAAATAACCATTTAGCTTTACTGCTAATAACAGAATTAAAAAAAATAAAAGAAAATTAAATTTTTTCTTTTAATTTTCCTTTTACGACCATTAAAAATTCTACAAAGCGTGCACAATTTTGATTATAGTGTTCCATTGTGAATGTTGAATAAGCGAGTATAATTAAAGGCACAAGGTACTTAACATTCCTAGTAGTTGTTAGTGACGATTACGTAACCTAGAATAAAGTAACCACCGAATAATGTGACCTAGTATAGAAAAAAATAAAAAACGGAATCTTTTACATTGCGTCGCGTTATAATAATATGATTTTTTATTTAAATTGCATGTCGTAGATAATCATAACGCAAAGTCGTGAAAATCTTCGTCGTCGTAACTATATGTTTGTCTTAACACATTTAACCGAGACATGCCAATGAATAGAACACATGGGTTTTTACCGTTGGTGGAGGATTTAATTCCGGGGTAGCGCTATTGATTTTCCGAGTGCTGCTATTATGCTTAATTCTATTGCTTCCGCGGGTGTAGAAAATATAAAACTATCAGGATAGCAACTGTATACATGATTCTGATTCCGAAATTCCGAAGATGAATAGCTAATTAAATCGATAAAGGTAAATTTAATTACAAGTTTTTTGTCTTTTACTTACCTTGGCGATAAATTCTGTAATTAGACTCAAAAATTGACACATCTCATTTTGGTTAAGAAAGGACAAAAAATATTACATTGGACTGGAAATAGTCTTGAGGTAAAGCCGCTAATCTAATATTATTTTACTTTTATTCATTTAATCTTTAACAAAAAACGATAGAAAAATGAAGCACATATACAGACAGAGAAAGCAAAGGCGGTCTTTTTGCTAGACCTATCTAATATTAATTAATTATCAAAAAAATCCAACTTTCAGCCTCATCTTTATCACGTTATTTACTTTTTATTTAACATATTAAAAACAATAGAAAAATCATTACACATAACAAAGGATATTCAAATGAAATGTTAGAAAGATTATCTTTACACATTTTATATATTACAATCTTAAAGTGTTAACTTTATGCATTTGAATAAAAGAAATTAATAAGAAATAATAATAGAACAATAGCGTTGTTAACAGCCATTCAATTTCTATAAGCAAGCTTCTTCCCTTTGAATTGCAATGCAGATCCTTTGACTAGCGAGACTGTCATTACGCTTAATTAAAAGAAAATAAAAATCAAGTAATAAACATGAACAAAAAGTATGATCCCGCTCGTAAACGTAATTAAAAATCGTTTAATTACTTCAACTATCATTAGATTTCAGTTTGCGATAGATCACGTATTTAATCATAATAAATAACGATTATACTGATCGGGTTTTGCGATATTAACAATGCCAATATTTGGGTCAAGAAACTAGGATCCAGCGCTGTGAAATTTAATAATATCACTAAAATCGTGGACACAAAACTGGGTTTTACTAGCCATTTAACAATATTGTATGGTTCTAGCTGAAAGTTACTTTTTGCGTGCAGATCAGCGAGGTAAATGGATATGTGCAACTATATTGTTCAGAATAAATAAAATCCAATTGTATGGATCAGGCTTGCCGCCCGTTTTGAATTGGCTCCCTGGAGGGAGAAAGTAGAACACGGATTACCATTTTATGGCGTAAAAAGATTGGTGAGAATAATGAAAAATAAAAATTATGCAGGAAGTGATTACAGCTGTATTGGTTCCTTTAGATTGAGTGAATATAATATGATCTACGAATTTCCTTAAAACTAACACTGCAGAGAGTATTATAGTTTTGTGTTGTCTGCGTGCGTGCTTGCAAGTATACACTCCTTTTTGCGTATTCAGATTAAATGTGAAAGGATAAATCCGAAAATATATAATTATATTATCACAAATAACGTCATTAGTGTTTAAAAAAATCAATAATTCTAACCAGAAATTAAACTCATTGTCAAATTTAAAAAGGCACCTGTATTTTTTGAATTATCTGAATATGTCACTAAAAAAGATCAAGTTCTGGAAAGTATATTTTATAAGAAAACTGTTACGTAATACAATTAAGACTTTATGTTTTCTAGTCTACGTATATAGCTTTAAAACTAAACAAAATAATATTATGTCTGCCTTCGTACGAAGCGAATGAGGTTGTAGGATATAGTTTTTATTATTTCCCTAGTACACTACGAATATAAGTATTCATATATACAATAATAAATTATCCTTCTACATATATTAAATTAATAATATTTAACATTAAAAATCTGCACCCATTACTAACTTTGACAATCTCTTCATTTGTCTTATTGTCCCCATGATACTCTTGCCTGTCATCATCCTTGCAATGACGTCCAAGGTAAACGATATACTGGCTGCCATAATCCATGTAGATGGCGCTACTTGCCGTGTTCTTAGTATTGGATTCGTTTTAAAAACAAAAACAAATTTAGTAGTACTAAATTTTGTGTAGAAAAATTATTATAAAACAAGATAATAATTAATCTTTATCGTATGTGACTTGTTGGATCGATAATCATCAAAATAGAGTAAAATAACTTACGTTTTATTGTTTTTGAATGTCAGATGCAGAAACAATAAAACATACAGTTTTAAATACAGGTCTATTCATCATCTGTTTATGGGAATTATTAGTAAGGGCTAAAACATCTTAAAGGAGTGTAAATTTTATGATATAAAGAAACAACAGGAAAGTAATTATAACAAAAATTGTCAAAAATTAGAAATAAAATTTTTAACTCAAAATTTAGCGTATTTAAAAGAGATCTATGTGTTATTTTAAATTGCTAGCCTTCTTCTTCTTCTACTTTTAAAAATCATATCTTTACTAGTAGTAGTTGTTATTTTTATTGTTCTTAGTAATTAATTTGTATTCGTTTTTAGTGGAAACTTGATTGATATTTAAGTTTTTAAAGTGTTTGTTTCCCAAATAAAGAAAATAAAAATATAAATGTGGTTATATACATATATATAATAGCATTGCTATACACTTGTGCGTCCATTGCTATTTTATATACAGAATATAAATATTCGTATTAAATTCATTGAAACAAAAATCTTTGAGTAAAGTTTCATTTAGACAATCTCATGTTGATAACATCTATAGTATATCCTTCAAATACACACTCTTTTGTAGTTTAATTGTAACGTGCAGAGAGATTGCTTCACTCGAACCCCTACAAATATTAGAACTCAATAAATCTATTTTCATAAGTCCATTAACCTTGTCAAAAGGACATCTAAATCAAATTAAGCGATTACTAAGATACCCTATGTCAAAGGTTCGGAAACACAGTGAGACAACGCAATTAGAAAATGAAGGGCAAGTATATATGGATGCTGATAAGCAATAATATGTTAACCGACTAAAAGTAAAATTTGTAGGTATTGATAAAGTGTATTCTGAAAATGCGTCACGAATTTAACATTATTTTAAAAAAGTCATCTAAACAATACGTTTCAATCAATTATTAGATAAATCTGTTTATGATACCAATCTGCTTTTAATTAATTATAACTTTTATCAAAATACAAAAGAAAAAATAGATATATACTACTTCAAACAAATTTATTAAGAATAGTTTTGATATAGTTAGACGCCATTTTCTGTAAATAAAGTTCGTGTGGTTTGACTTAGTATTGCTTATCAGTGTCCATATGTAAGCTTATACAAATATTTTTTACGTGTGTGCATCTACGATCGAAACCTTACAAGTGGAATCAATTGTGACCAGGACAACTAATAGTTAAAATTTACATTATATTTATGAAAATAGCGAGTATATGAGTAGATTTACCAAATGTAATTACCGCCACCAAAGAACATTTTCTGAGTAGCCACAGGTGTGTTACTGACTCAGAAAATACTTTTTCTAAGTCAAAGTCAAAGCTGGCAAACGAGCAGGCAGGCATTCAGGGTCCAATTGACCCCACGCGAATAATTAAAGGTCAAACGTATATTTTTAAGTATATAAATATATTTTTTAATTTTCTTTAAAATTTAACTAATCTATCACGTAATGAAAATTAATAACTTTATGTAATCAATTTAAAGTTAGAATGTCTATAAACAACAGCTTATTACATAACAGTATTAACTCAATTTATAATAGTGAGACAAAAGCCTAATCACTAGCGAATTAAACCTTATAGTAGGCGAGTGCGTTGTATATCTAAACCTAACCTTAATTTCAGTAACAGTCACTGCTAAGTGAGCAGACACTTTCAAAGTGTTATTACTTCACAAGAGTTCGTCTAAGGGTAGAATATTACATAATTAAGTACTTATATACATAATTCAAATACGATCGTTCATATTGTAAAATATTTACTAATTTTATCGTATTTTTTTTTCTTCATCTTAAAGAAAAATGTGTTATAAGTTTAATGTGCGTACTGTGTATGTCAGACTGTGGATTCGTAGTTTCCAAACGGATGGATAGATATTGATGCGTTACATAACACATTAAATATTTATATATTTAATGTGTTATGTGAATTAAATCTGCTTTTAATTCATTTAACTTTTTTTTTCAAAATAGAAAAAAAGATGAATAAATACGTTTTCAAACAAATGTATTACGAATAGGTTTGTCACTAGTAAACGCCATTTTTTCAAAATGAAATCTGTGTGGCTTGACACAGTATTGCTTATCAGTGTCCAGTTAGCTAGCAGGTGGTGCTCAACAATTTTACGAGCTTTTATTTAGTTTCAACTGTCCCGTTGTCTGTCAGTCGGTCTGTAATCAAATTTTGCATGTTAAATCTGATCCACTTTCTAGTTTCCGATAGAGCTGAAATTTTGCATGCATGTATAAATCAGATAACAATGCGATATTATTATTACTTAGAGCTGATCTTATGATAAATGTGAATTATGGCAAATTGATTAGATGGATGACCCAGTGTCAAGTTCGGGTGGAATCTTTTAAATCAATTTGAAGCAAATATCTTCAACCGAACGAGCTTAAATTTGGTATACACGCTTAATATTGATGACAATGCATGATTATATTTGTGACGTCATCGTAAATCCAATATGGCGGAAAACCCACTACTTATTTTTCAAACATACCTAAAATATTACCATATATATGACTTTTACATAATAATTTAAATATAATTTTTTAGACTACTGCTTTCCACCGATTTAAAAATTACGGTATCTTCGCATTATACAATATATCAAAACTTTTTTAGGTGGGTTTTCCTAAACTTTTGCCTCAAGTATTTGTTACATATACATTTGAATTTGTTCCCTCTTTCCGGTTTTAACGTTTTTTTTCGTTGCTACTAACGAGCAAATGTGTCTGTACCACCTGTCTAATTACATTTTAACTTCTTTGAACTTTGAGCACGTAAAATTTTATACAATTTAACAGGATATAAATAACGAATTTCATAATTAAGTATAAATGAAAATCTTTTAAAAGTATTTTTTTTTTTAATTATAAAAACTTAGCTACAAGATTTTATTATCCGTACGCTGATGTAATTTTATATCTAATGTGATAACGATTTTAAATATATCACACAAATTATAAATATTACAAAAGGAAATTACTAAATGAAAGGAAATGCTAAAGATTTTATATTTATTTTTTATAATTAATCCTAATTACGCGTAGGTAATTACAAATAATATTTATTTTTTCTCTAATAGTATATCAACCCTCGTCGCAACTTTTAGTAATAAAAATTTTAAATATTTTCGCTGAATATGTTAAACAATTAAGTCGAGAAAATGGTGCATTAACTTAAGAATGTAACAATCTTAATCAAGACATATTTCCTTAACTATATAAATTCTCCTACAATGAAAATGAACCTGTCACGATCACAGAAGCGTACCCAAACATAAAAGTACTTTTTTTATATTATCGTTACTTTCCGCCCGTTTATTGAGCTCTGTTATACAGTCGTAAAAAATACGATTAAGGGATGTGCTCTTGCAGGTAGGAAATAAAACAGCCTTCTCGAGAATGATTTACGCGCAAGATTGTACACGAAGTACGCGACACTCACACGTCGTAAGTTAGAGATAATACGACCCGAGACAAATGTCGCCGGCGTGGACCTGACGCGCGGTTGTAAAAATAAATAAAGGAATGCTGACGTCCTATGTCGAGACCGTACAATGAAATGGGCCGCACAATAGATAGATAAGGTTGAGCGCTTGTTAAGTATGTTGTACTACAAATCGTTGTACTAGATGGGAATGAATTTTGAATGGAAACGTGTTATTGCTTGGAAACGTGTCATTTTGAATGTGTGTAGTATTCCTGTGGTCTAATTAAGAGGGCCTTTTTGTACAAGAATCAGAAATCTAATGTCAGATTGTAGCATTTTGTGTTAGCACTAGCTTAACATTATTATCCTACAGCAGAGTAGCGATAGGCTATAGAACAAAACTTGACTAGAAAGACTTGGAAAGACTTTGGTACTCATTCCGATGTTGAGTATATTTTTAATGTAAAATTAACCTTAAAGTTCCTTATAAGTTTTTAATGGAGCTAAATAAAGTATATTAATTCTGCTGTACTAAGTTTTACTTTTAAAAAGTCATTGTAGTTGTTTACAGAATAGAAAATGACAAAAGTTAATTAAGTTTATTTTGAGGGGTTTCCCCAAAGATAGCACTATTATATCGTAGTTTTTTACTTTTGCTAAACATTATTTCAAGCAAAATACAGATAAATATCATTTAATTGTTTAACGAAATATATGAAATTTAAATTAGCACAGCTAAATACTTACTGGAAGTTATGTTAACGGCTAATTTAATTTTAAAGAGCGTTTGCTGCAATACCGAGGCATTTGAGATGCACAGAGACATGATACAAATATTTAATTTTTAGTCTACTAGTCTACAAGTTCATGTCAACGTTCGAAATGCAATTTCGCACTGCAATATTTTATTTACAAAGTGGAATTTTTAATTCAAAGTGAATGTTTATGTTTATCCAGACTGTTGTCGTGGCTTAATAGTGATGAACTTCTTATCATTTAGAGTATAAGTTATTGGACTTAAGCTGACGAAGTTGGCAATTAAAAAAAAATCATTAATGTTATGGGAGTTAAAATAAAAAAGTTGTTTTTGATGTAGGATGCATGTGTTTATATATAACACTTTATTGAAATTTATTGACATTTATATATGTATTTTTTTTTAATTTTTGTTTATAAGTCAAACAAAAAATATATCTTCCGTCCGAAATATTAATTTACATAAAGTTTATTTATTTTTTTATCTAATGAAGTGAAATAAGCAAATATTTGATCGGGCATAGAGCATGAGAAAAGTACAAGAATCCCGAAACTGAAGACATAAATTTACTATTTGTACAAGTGAAATTATAGCTTGCGGTGTAAGCAATGTTTTGCGTGGCTGGTTGTATGTGCGTTCATCGTGTTTACTTATTTGCGCACCAACATTATACTACAATGTAAATTCAATTAAAGTCAATTTAGTTGTTTATAGAGTACGAAATGACGGAATGTAATTTAGTTTATTTTAAGTGGCTTTTATATAATTAAATTAATGTAGCCAAAGGGATTATTATTAATATGTATGTAGTATATTTACACTGTTACACAGTAAACATATGTATGTATAACATTATTCATGGATGAATAAATGGTCAAATTTTGTACATACAGTTACTTATTTAAGAGTAATTACAAACATTTTCTCTACATTATTGATAATTATTGTAAGAGTTATAGCCCGCGTTGTAAATTAATAAAAAGTAGCGTAAGCATTGTTCTATTATGTAAACTGTGTCACTGAAAAGTTTAATCAAAATATATTCAGTAATTCAGAGCAAAACATTCATCCATACATGTTCTTATCTGAAAGTTCATTGCATTCCATCGTTAATTATATCAAAATACCGAATATAATTTGCAATATCGATCAGCCTAATCGTCTTAAAATATCGTTGAACCTGTAGCATGAATATTAAAATTAAACTTAGCGAACGTCAAAGGCAGTAACGAAGTAATAATAACTACCCTTTCTGCCGAGAGTACCGTGTACTTGTAAATAATTTCTAAATTGGCCATCGTTTGCTTTATAGTTATATAATAGCGTTTGTAGCCGTTAGAGCTTAATATTGGGAAAATAACGCTTTTAATATTTTACCAGACTATAGCGTAGCTAATAAGACTCTCGTTCGTGCTATATGAATATCACTGTTTATTAAATATCGTGACCGTAATGTGAATTTAACGTACATCTAATCTAAGGCCAGCTCTGCATTACATGCTTAATACATTTTTTGGATGGTAATAGTACTATATAGTATTCTATTTGCAGTCTGTATATCAATAATGCGGTAAAACAAGAGTCGTGATTACGTGAAAATTAGTTTTAGTAGTAGTTCATTAACGGGTGAACCGATTTCAATGCGATTTTTTTTTATTTGAAAGAGAGTTTTCTAGCGATGGTTCTTATACAAGTACTAGAAAAATTAATCTGTTCATTTCAAAATCATGATCTCTTTTCTCCATAGATGCGGAAGGAATCTTAGATGCACAATAAGTATTTGATTTACTTTTAACATAAGTGACCTAAAATTTTTAACACCCAACCATATCACGTGACTATGCAAAATTATGAAGTTCTTGCAGCCGGGTTCAGCAGGATACACAATTCTTCTCAATTTACAGCAGAGGTACCTATCGTGTTGGTGCTCGTTGAAATGATTTCAATGTATAGATTATCGTTTTTTTTTTTCAATTTTAATCAAGTATAAATTTTACAGTAACATTGTATTGGAAAAATCAGAAATCATTTGTTAAAAATGTATTTTATGATAACGATAGCTTAACTTAATTAGCCTTTTTTGCTGGCTCAATCCATAAAATACACCAAATTTAATCAATGGTCGCGGGTTAATATCCGGGCTAGTATAGCCGAGTTTTAAAGAACTAAATTTGTGTTTAAATTCATCTTGTATTAAAATGGTACAACCTAGAATTCTATGTCTAATTTTTCATTACATTACTATTTGAAAATATGTTAGTAACAACCTCGTAATAGAATATCAATAGCGTATCAAATTCTCTATTAGATTGCAAATGTTAAAAAGTACATCTTAAACATAGGTATATCAACAGGACATCAAGCTAATTTGCTATATTACGCCGGGGGCAATTGACAATCCCCGTGTAATACTAATGTGCACTCTACCGTGCGATGTCCCTAGGCCTAACCGACTCATCCATAGGGAACTTAACGGACAGCAAAAAGTTATTACGATATTTTAATTACAATTTTTGTATTAATTAGCCGAGAATTACATTTATAAGTTTTGCTTTCAGACTTTCAAAAAGATTTACGTAAGTTGTTAGTCTTTGCTTTACACCTGAAGGAATTTACAGTTAGTGGCTCATTATTGACTGACCTACAAATTTCGTAATGTTACTTAGGTAACTGTTATTAGGGAACAGAGTTGTTTTTATCGCTTACGTGAGTAAGCAAATCTAATTTTCGGCTTATAATATAAATATTATTTATTATAAAGGACTTCATAATTTTTTCTTCCAATTTTTGTTAAAATATGGCACTCATAAATAGATGATTTTATTACTAAATTTGACAGTAATTTGAGGTATTAAAATGAAAATTGTAATATAATAATATATTCGGATAAGTTTTATTTTAAAGATATTATAACGTGATAATTTGTAACTATACATATAATGACCAATATCTATTATGAACAAATTTTATATTTCATTTCATTTTTACACCTTAAAAAATTTATTTAAAATTCTTAAGGAATTAAATATTTTAATTAATTAATCTTAATTATTATCTAATTATAGATGTCTATAACATCATGTAATATAACTCACAATACCATAACCATAACATTCTAACGATTCAAAATACAAAAATATCTTTAAAAACGGAAGGAGTTGTTACAATACAATAATATTGTTACTTCGAAAATATTGTTATCGATTTAAAATATTTTCAACCAATTTCCTCTTCGGTCAATATGAGAGCATTTCAAGTAGATGCAATGCAACTTTGATGTGATCTCTCTTCAATTTCGTTCCTATTCACTCGATTGTACACCATCCACACCGAAGAATAGCGATTTTATTTCATTTTCAAATATTTCTTTATCGAAATGTTTCTCTAAATAAAGCAGTGCATTGTTCATAAAATATAAAAAGAGTGTGAATATAAAAAAAGAGAATATTAAAAATAGTGAATGTTTTGTAAATATACCAGGTTATTATTTTACTTAAAACAATTGGACGCTGATAAGCAATACCATGTCAAGCCACACGGGCTTGATTTTGAGAAAATGGCGTTTAAAAATGTCAAAATTATTCTTAATAAATGTTTTTTGACGTATATATCAACCTTGTCTTTTCTATTTTGATTAAAAGTATAATGAATTAATAGCAGTTTGATATAATAAAAAAAAATATCTAATAATGGGTTTTTTAAATATATATGTTCTTGTATATTGCAAAAATGACACACTTCATTATTCGAAATATTACATAAAGAACCTCTTTTCTGCATTAATTTAGTTCAGATTACCTCAAAATTTATTTATTTATTTATGTACCAAATAAAATTTGTACAGATAAAAGTATACATGAAAAAAAAGGAAGTGTACATAGGATAACTTATCTCTTACAAGAGATCTCTGCCAGTAACCCTAGATGTAATAGAGATTATTTATTAGAGATATGGTGTAGGTACAATATCAATCACAATAAAGTAATATAAATAAAGTATATATATATATATGTACATATTTTATATTTCATTTCATATTTACACCTAAAAAAAAATTGATTTAAAATTCTTAAGGAATTAAATATTTTAATTAATTAATCGTAATTAATATCTAATCATTAATTTAAGGTGGAAAGAAAATGTTGCTTGACTCTGATTTTGAATTTAGTTAATAATACATGACACATTATGATAATACATCGATATCTCGGAATTGAACTTTTGTGGGTAGACACATTATTGCTTATCAACGTCCAATTGTGTATGCTAAAAGAAAAGAAAATTCCGTAGACTTGTAATAAGACTGATAGAAATACATTTTATAATTTTTTTTATGTTCATAATACGTACAATAGTTTTTACAATTGATATTTATTAAAACAAATCAGGAGTCCAGCTTTGATTAAGTTTTTATCATCCCTTAATCCTGTACTGTGCGAAACTAAAATTTTATACCACTTAGCTCCCCTTAGTTATTAGGGGATCTGGCAGCCCCATCTCAGCTTACTGTATGTATAAATTAGTAATGTATGTACAATATTCATATATCGAGAAGGGACGACGGTAAAGCGCCACGTGTCCACTAATTTAGTTCTACCCTCGTAATATTTTGCAACAAACTGTAATTTACTAAATTTGGATGAGATTTTTTTAATATCAACAATTTTTTTTTTCATTTAGAAAAACCGATTTCATTGAAAAGATATTGATAATTAAATCAATTATGTATGTACTTGTTGTATTTACTATTCTTTACATTAATTGCTAACGTTTTGCTCTCGTCTATTATGGGGTTCAGTCTCCAAGCTCGGTTAATTTCTTTTGAATTTTTGTATTTATGTGATTACCCTCGACAAACAATACCTATGATTCATAAAAAGAAATCTCATATAAATCTCTCCAAAAAAGGTGGTGATAACCATAAGATGCACAAACATTCGGTCGACTGGAAAATTATTTCTTTGTGCGGAAAACAATAAAGATATTAAATTTTCGAACTCGGTTCACTATTAATAAATCGGTGAACATGCCTACATAAAAATATCGCTTCGGACTATCGCACTGAGAGCTCCGCACCGCTTATGTCCAGTATATATATATATATATATATATATAATCCCAAAATATTTTTTTTGTTATTAGCGTTTTCGATTTTTTCGCTATTTGTGTTAAAAGGCCTTGCATTTTGCAAGCGGTCATGATTCTAGCTCAACAGGAATTATACAAAGAATTTGATTGCCTCGAAAAAACGCTAAAAATAGATTTAAACGACCCGTTCTTTTGATTACGTTGACTTAGAAGTTTAATTTTGTCAAAGCTCCAAACATTTTCAGACCTGAATATTTGTTATAAATTGCAACTTAATACGTGGACACGTTCTGAAGAAAAAAATGTAGGCTGACAAATAAACAGACAGGCGGACAACTAATGGAGTTCCTTTTCTTTCTTTTCAGTTACAGAACACTCAAATATATACTCTCTTCTCTACTCTCTTTGAATTCATTTAAAGATTGAGGTTATTGAGGTAGAGCTGTCTCGACCACAGCGGAACCTCACTCTCACAGGCGGGCATGAAATATCTAAAGTAAGTTGCGTTTCTTACGGTGTGTGAAAGAGCTGGAAGCCTAATCTCCTCTTCTATACCTTTTCTTACGTCTCTTCATCTATTACTTTTTAACCTGGTAACGCATTTGTAGATCCTCTGATGCTTTAAAGTCCATGGTCGGCGGTAATTATTTAATTAGGTGTCATGCCTGTTCGTTTGTCAGCTATTTTTTTATAAAAAAAACTTCGAAGCTTACAGGTATCTCGAGAAAAACCTGCGAACGGTTACGTATTATGTGAATTAAATTTTCGGAGCGTTCTCATTCATACCATCTCACTGAATAAAAGCTCGCACGGAAATCATTGTGAAGTGGAAAAAAAAAAAACAAAAAAGTCTCTCGACTATGACGTAGATACTTCTATTTGTCGAAAAGCGTGTATCATTTGAATGTTTTTATTAAAATGTATGTATATTAAGAATAAAGCTGCAATCGACTGTGTTTTTTTTTTAAATGTACGTTGTGAATGTCGACAAAGAATGATAATACAACAAATAACAATATGAATATAACAATTTTAGTTGAACTGGTAAAACGTACAGGCGCCGCCTCACCGGAAATGTACCCATGTAATGTAACATGTAATCTAAATTCGATTTTGAGTATTCGTCTGTAGTCGAATCAGTTGTTTGTCTTACGAAACAGTAACACCATTAGCCTTGATTCTACTTATTACATCATGGATGTTACAAATAAATTGCATCACTATAATATACTATAATAGCATTAGTGTATAATGCACTGTGATACTTAGTTCTCCTCGCTCGTTGATGTATTGCTTGAATCTAAATCGTTAAAGTGTGTTTAAACCAAACGAACAAAGAGGTAAAGAAAAAAAAGGATTCTTTCTTCATCTTTTTAAACGAAAGCCTGTTTTCAGCGGTTACATCAAAATATTAATGAGCAAGAATGAGAACCAACAACTAGAATTCTTGCACAATAGATCAGCAGAACAAATGCTCAACAAGATTAATAGCTAGAATTGTGTTTTATATCGTTCTAAAAAACGTTTACACGCTAGGGCCGTTCACATCATGATAATAAACATTCTTAGAATAATATATACAATATTTAACAAAATAAAGGACCGCGTCTGTTTACAGTAAATAATTTAATAGGGTAGGCATAGAAGCATTTAATTCAGCAGCGTTCGATCGTCCGATGTAAATCGGCATTTATATTGAGGAATAAGAAATTTATAAAAAATACATGAAACCCATCCGAACGTTATAATTAAATGAATCAACAAAAAAGTTTTAGAAGGTCGCAGTGATGCATTTGAGACAAAAGAAAAAGTCAAATTTGAAAAAAAAACACACTTTGATATTCGAAAGATTAAATTAAGAAACTTTTTCTGTTCTTATTTAGTTTAGATGACGTAAAACATCAATATCTCCAAATTTTACTTTTTGTGGGTTGAAGCATTGTTGCTTATCAGCATCCAATTATAGATTTTAACAAAAAATATATTATAAACAATCGCGTCTAAAATAAGAATGTTAATCCTGTGTTTACAAAATGTTACGTTTTTTAACAGGTAGACAACTTGTTCATATTTACTATTATCGAGCTGAACGTCTTAGGAAACTTTAAGGATCTAAACTCTAACGAACTCCCGACTCTTTACCGTTGTGTTTCCAAGAACATTCGTAACTTAGCAATATTCTTAGCACTTTACGAGATGTTGGATCCATAACATACCAATTATTAGTTTTCAATTCAATAACTTAATAATGACTTGTTCGTTAATAAACATTATTATTTGCATTCCGATTTTTATTGCGTTATATTTCGTAATAACTTCTTTAATACTGCAAGCTTCTCCGTCGATAAATTGACTTTATGCGAGTATATTAAAGGACCGCTAAGAAAAATATGCGACTGTGGAATTGCATACATCTCCATTGCGGTTCATCGCTTTGTATTATGAGCATATCCAATAAAATAACCCCGGATGACTTTAGACATCAATAGTATTAAAAGGAATGTTGCTTTCAAAGGAAATATGATTTTATTTAGTAAATAGAAGCGTTGTTATGGTTATATTTATTTTATTATTTTTGTATAAAAATAAAGTGCACGTACAAGATCACACGAACATTTAATTTTATGTAACCTCAACGAACGATTTCGTATTTTAATGTATCGAATCGTCTTAAAACGTTCAACAGTAATTAATAAAAAATATAAGAATCCTTACATAATGCTTAAATAGTAGTATATATTATTTTTACAGCCAGACTTGACTTTGATTGTCTCTCTTGGGCCAAGACATTTTGATTTGTGTTTTAAAGTGAGAATTTATTACAAAAACGTGGACGTTAACAAAATTCATCTGCGTGACTGTATACTTTCAAAGGGACAGTTTTGCTAATGTAGCTACGAAAAATTTGTGTAGCTTTTTAGGATAGGACGTTGTAAACGTTTAGAACAGTACAAAGATGGTTTGAAAATTTACAATTTAGCTATATTATTAATGATGAACTTCATACTGGCAAACTTTATAATCAACAGAGAGATAGAGAGTATGGGCTATGATCACACTATAATATTTCGCCATATTAATAAATTGGGGTATATCAAAACCTTTGGAAGTTGGGTATTACTATAATGTCATCATCGCTTGGAATAATTTTGAAACTTTTTTTGATCTTAGGTTACTCGACACGAAAAGTGGATTACATAGAATAATCCATTTAGAAGAAAGGCCAAATGTCTTCTCTCTGTATCTGGTGGAAACGGAAACGCCCTAGTAATTATGAAATTTCGCCACCTGGTCAAACTATAAAAACTGATGTTTACTATTTAATAGGTATTACTTTAGATATAAGATTAATTTGTATACCAAATAAATAATATAATTAATAATAACATATAAAATAATAATAAGACCAATCGCAAAGGTGTCGTGTTTTAAAATATAACAACGCCCGACCACAAAGCGCACTCAAGACTAGACAGAAGCTACACCGATAAGGCTACGAAGTTCTTTGTCATCCTACTTATTCTTCAGACTTACTTAAACTATTTTTAGATGGAAGCAAAGATTTATAACGAAAATCATATCAATATTGTATTGACGTTGAATTAAAAATGAACGTATTTTAACAACAACAAAGTGCGTTTAAGTGGAGAGAAGTGATAATTAAATGTATTATAAATTCATAAAATATATATTCAAGTTATTTTAAAGTTCCCTTAAATTTCCGTTATTCGTATTTTACTCTTGTCGAGTATATAATTATATCATAGGAACTATTCGCAACAAAATACTTAATTATTCTATTAAAACCGATTCAATATTAATCTAGCCGAAGCACTCGATCATCCATATTAATATATCCGTTAAATTAATCCATCATTAGTTTTAGGTTTGGCATACCTACTTTGAATTAATCACCAACGAAACATCATCATATTTAAACTAATTAGACATTATTAGAGTACGGTGAGTGAGGGAGTCGTAGACTTAAATGTTTCCTTACTTACATTTATATGCTATGCGTTTGCTAGCTATATTAAAAAAAAAAAAAACAATTTTACGTCTTTCTCAAACTCTCAACCTTATTTTAATAATTGCTATTCATGACTTTCAAATATCAATAAAATTATCACCAAATACATACATACACACAATGGTGTGAAAAAAAGCCTAGACTAAAAAAAACTTTTTCAGCATTTAAAAGATGGATTTAACAAAATTATCTTTAACATTTAAATGATATACATATAAATAATAATTAATAATAATTAATAATTTCACAAAAGGAAAGAATATAATCTATGCTAATATAAGTTTATATATGGATGCTGATAAGCAATAACGTGTCAACCCACAAAAAGTCGAATTCAGAGATATTGATGTATTCTGATAATGCATTTCGTATTTAACATTATACAAAAATTTAAACTAAATAAGTGCGGAAAAAAGTTTCTCAATCAAATGCTTAGAATATTGAAGTATGATTTCCATATATTGACAGACACGTTGGCGCAGTGGTCACTGCAACTGACTGTAGCGCTAACGGTCGCGGGTTCGATCCCCGCTCACGGCAAATGTCTGTATTGGCCATACGGATGTTTGTCGTGGTCTGGGTGTTTGTGTTAGTGTTGTGTATGTTTCCGGACCCCCGACACAAGGTCACAAGATCTTAATGGGGGCCGTTGAGTGTGATACGTTTATTTATTTATTTATTTATATTTTGAATTATGCAATAATTTAATATATTTGAAAAACTTATTATTAGATAAAAATCTTTACTCGCCTATCTGCTATTAATTAATAATACTTTTTATCAAAATAGAAAAGAAAAGATGGATATGTGCTTCTTCAAACAGATGTGTTAAGAATAGGTTCGAAATCTTTAGACGCCATTTTCTCAAAATGAAGTCCGTGTGGCTTGACACAGTATTGCTTATCAGCGTCCATATAGGAGATAATCTCTGATATTAATGATCCTATTTATTACTTTTGCGTTAGATTGCCATTTTTGAGGAAGGTTATATATAGGCTATATCAAATTACGTTACGACTCACAAGAGCGGAGCCAAAATGTACATGAAACTGCGAGAGGTAGCTAGTAAACTATAAAGAACACGAATTTAATATTCCTATGTAGAATTAAAATAAAATTATAACCATAATGACGAGATAGCTACTAGAAACACAAACTTTTCTATGAAATATAATGAATGAAAGATTATTCTTTGCTAATAGAAATACTTATAAATACTCAGGTTGTATTTTTTCTGGAAACGAACAACTTTTACTTAAACATATATTTTAATAGCTAAGACTGGTGGTGAAAATACTAATAGCTTACAAAAATTGTGTTGGTTTACGTGTTCTATCACCCGCAATCTCTGCTAATTGATACTTTAAAGTCTGAATAGTACGCCCGATTTCACGTACCAACTTATATTTTCATTTAACTCTAGTTGCAATAACATTAACTCTAGTCGCAATAAAAAAACATGAAACTTTGCGTATGAAAATACCGCTACCGCTGTCAGTTTTTTCAGAATAGCAACATCCATTTCCTAAATGAATTTTTAGTCTGTAACCAGCGGGAGAATCGTCTTGATCCTTATGCTTTCCCGTCGCGCTTTTTCACTTCAAGCGTAAATAAAATTTAGTAATACCTAATGTTTATCGCATGACATTCTATAACATATAAAGGTTAATAATAATATAGTTTAAGGATTTATACCAACAAAGCAGAGTCCAGGATTGTGACACAGTAAAGATTAAAAAAAAAGCTCGCGCCTTAATTTTTCTTGGTCGGATATCATGGACGAGCATTAATTAATAATTCTAATATCCCTAAATATTAGAATTATTATTTGTTTGTTTCTTTGTTAATCGTTGTTTGTTCATTTATGTTTTTTATTATTTAAATACTTGTCAAGAATTTTTGACTAAAAAATTAATAAGCTTCCGGTCATTAAGAATATTTTAAAAACGTACTCCTTGCCAATATATATTTAACTGTGGCAATAATAAAATTAATATTGTTGATTATCTGTGGTATTAGAAACTACAACTTTGCTCTGCTTATATCAAGGAGTGTAATTCTATAGCACTAAAGATAAAACATGAAATATAATTATTTTCATGATTGAAATATTTGCTTCTAGCTGCCCTCGCACTTATGGTTACTGCTTCGCTCAGATGAATCATAGTGTGATGTAATATAGACTATAAAATTTTCCATAAATGGGCTATCCAACTCAAAAAGCATTTTTCAAATCGAAAAAGGTTTTACATATACAAACTTTTTTTTTATTTATAAACAAAATAAAATAACCTCTTTATCATATAAGTATAGACGTATCTATTAATGTTTTATTTTTATTGCGTATTAAATTGACAGCGACGCAAATTTTTGTGTTGTTTTTCTTAAAGTCGTCTCGTCTGGCAAAAAATAAGAAAACAAATAATACGTGCGGAATTTTCCGACCCCTAAGCGTGGACAAGACAACAGAGCTAATTAGTTAACCTTTAACAGGACGTCGCATAATATTTTTCCAAGCATGATATTATTTACGTGTAACGATATAACACAATTATAAATACACTTCCTTTAGAAGAATAACTTATACATTTTTATTGTTTATTTAGCTTTTTAGTACCAATAGAAAATATTTTTTTTTTATTCTATGGTACCATTAGGTAATGAATATACGGTAATTGTTAGTGTTTTTTTTTGCATAAGAAATTTTCCCAAGCAACGTTTATAGTGAAAATGATTGGCCGTTCAAAACTTTTGATTGATGAGTCTAAAAACTGGTTAAATGCGAGCCTTTCGACGATATCTAGAGATATGTAGTTTTGTAAATGAAATGTAAAGTGTGACTTGCAAAGTTTTTATTAATTGTTGCTATAGTGATAATTTATACAAATAAATAAAATTGAGGGATCTGATTGTAATATCAAATTAACAACATTTAACTAAATGCGTGTGAAAGTATATACAATATTTACATCCAAATAACAATCTTTTAAATTTTGTCTGTCTGTCTTTTTGTTCCGGTTAATCTCTGAAATGGCTAGACCGATTTTGACGGAACTTTCACTCACAGCTAATGTTATAAGAAATAACTTAGATTACTTTAATTTAAATATTTTATTTATTTTAATTATTAAAAATAATAATTTAAAAAAATACACGAAAACAATATTTAAACCAATGAAATGGTGAGCAATATCCGATTCAGGTAGGTAAGGTAAATTTTATATAAATATAATTTTTCCTCAAAATCACGCGAGTAAAACCGCGTGGCACAACCAGTAGCAAATATACGCTGTGCGGAAAATTCAATTCCCTCCCTATTACGGTTCATGACATACAACCCGCTGAAAACGCACGGACAAACGGACGTCTTTGGCTACGGAGCCTTAAAAAGAGATGGTACAGCATTTTTATTTCAAATCTGTTTATAAGAAATTTTCTACTACCTATTTGCGCATTTAATAATGCTCCAGTCAAAAGGAAACGTTTGTTTTTGTCTAAGAAAATATTAAGCTCTTGCTTACTGAAAACGTATTTATATATTTAGTTAGTTACATTAGTTTTATTAATTTTTACGTCTATCTAGTTGTTATTTGTAACGTAAATCTTAATATTAAATAAATACGTAACGAAATTACGGGTTCTTTGTCATTAGTTGTTATACAAAATTATTGAACTTCCGTTGATACAGGAAATGACTTACTTACGGAGACGTTATTAGGTGAGAGTTAGATTTGTATATTTTTCTCTCGAGAGCAATACAAAATAACTTTGTAATTTTATACGTTGTAATTACGAGAGCTAGGGATGTCAAAAACATAAGCCACCAATAGTATTTTTTTCAGGTGTAAATTAATACAGAGCGATTGGTATCTGACCTCTGTAACCCCGGGCAAGTCAGTAACCATTTAGACTAGAGCGATCTCGTCACTAAGAGTAAAGATCATTATCAGGTAATTGTAATAACAAACGGGATCTCTGAAGCAAGTAGAAAAGATTCACATGGACAAACACCCACACCTAGGAACTAATATTTTTACAAATACCATACCATCAATACGATAAATAATAATATCTAGCCCAAACGAGAATGGAAGCTGCAACCGTTAGCGTTAGAGGTATTCAGTACCGCTACGCCAGAGCTATCGCTATTATAACATGATTTTTTTTAATAAAATCATACAAACAAATACAGATAGTCAGATGTCTCAACTAATATACGATTTTAAAGCAAGACATTAACAGGATAAAGAGATACTGTAAAGTTGTTAAAAACAATTTAGTCAATATAGATTGTATTTTTCTTTATAAAAAAACACTGTTTATTTTGTCTTACAAAAATCTTAGAATTGTCTTATTAACGTTACGTTTTTAGACGAGAATTTTTGTTATTTTTCGAAAG
Source organism: Hypolimnas misippus (assembly GCA_037950945.1). Classification (NCBI taxonomy): domain Eukaryota; kingdom Metazoa; phylum Arthropoda; class Insecta; order Lepidoptera; family Nymphalidae; genus Hypolimnas; species Hypolimnas misippus. Next base: position 15,070,009 of record JBBEEQ010000001.1, read on the forward strand.
ATACTAATTAATTGAATATCTTGTTACTAAAACATTTTCATCTGTTTTCTGATGTTTTTAAAAGCCTTGAAAAAAAAACAAATAGCAAATATTTATTTTACAAAATGTTTTTGTAAATAATTTATAATTAAGTGAATTGTATATTTTCATTAAGTCATAGGTATCCGTATTAAGTCGTAGTTATAACATAAATCATTGTTACGAATATGCTACTGAATATTCAAAGACATGTTTCCCCGCCACTTATTTAGGTTTCAATATTACACCCAGTTCCGTCCTTATGGGAAAGGCACGTATGATACAAGCCCAGGCCCCGCCGGTTGAGGATCGAAATGATGAAACCACACACATAAAGATGGAATACATTTAAATTATATTCCGTTGTTTCATTTTAAGCTTTCTTTAAGTGTATGTGTGTATGTCCGTGTGTGTGTTTAGTGTATTTATTGCTTACGGGACTCATTTACTCGTGACTAAAAGGCGCCTAACAACGGGTAATGGATGTCAAAGGGGGGAACGTGGAAATTTATAATTAAAAGAGTTACAAAATAAAAACGGGAACAATGTAACTAATGTTTATTGTTATTTATTTTTGTACTCTTTGAATGTCTAAACAATAACGTAGCTAACACCAAATGTACTAACAAAAATATCACAATTTTACTAATATGTAAAAAATAATTTTAATATGCAAATATAAATCGATATATAATGAAACGAAGTAATTATAAGCGATTTGAATATTTCATAGTATATGTACAGTGAAAATCCAGGTCAAGGTTTTGTATGAAAATAATAACATTTTATAAGAAAAGTCTTTTCGTTTAGTTTGTCGTATACTATTACTTCTTAAAACTTGATCCTTATGAGTAACACTATCAGATGACGCAATAATATATGTCATGTTTTTTGTATTTAAGATCAACGAATTGGAAAATGAATTTTTCAAAAAACTAATGATGTAGTTTTAATTATTATCAAACTCGGGCCTCAGGCCTTTAATTTTCGTTATTCCTTATACTTTCGGATTTAGGCTTCCATACCCTAAATGGGTGCTCACGTATATATTTGTTAGCTTCTACTTAGGTAGCCACAGTGCACAGTAAAATTGACTGTGGTTTTTGCTGCACTGATTATATATACAGCAAATATGTAAAAAGCCAAAGAATAATAATAATTATTATTATTTTTGTTTTTTGTAAAAAAAAAAAACTTTCTGTGATGAATTTTTACTTTTGTTGCGTGGATTAATATTTATTAATAACATTTTAATTCGTTATATCGAAATTGAAGGCTGTTAAGCAATACTGTGTCAAGCCACACGGAATTCATTTTGAGAAAATGCCGTCCAAAGATGTCAAACCCATTCTTAACAAAGTTGTTTGAAGGCGTATATATCCATCTTTTCTTTTCTATTTTGATAAAATGTGTAATGAATTTTAAGAAGGTTAATATATTTAATGTGTTTTCTAATCAAAAGTTTTTCAAATATTTTAGAGTATTGTATAAATTGCAAAAAATGGAATGCACTTGAAATTCGAAACATTAAATTAAGTAACTTTTTTCCGTACTTATATAGTTTATATGACTTGATATTTTTTTGAATAATGTTAAATAGGTGACGCAGTATCATAATACATTAATATCTCCAAATTTGATTTTTTGTGGATTGACACATTATTGCTTAACAGCATCCAATTATTATTTCATTCGATTGTTTTGGTCATCGAAATAGCATATATGCTACCTTTTCTGGGAGAGTAAAAAAAAGTGTATTAAAGCGTATACTAATATGTAATCCACTCAGTTTACGTACAATGATTTTAACGTTAATTGACTAGAGCGTGTGTCAACTTTGAAACGGGTAAGGTTTTCTATTCTTGGATGATCCAACGTGGTAGAAAGATCAAAGGTTCCATCACGCGTTCACCACTACACCCAAGGAGCTAAGCCGGATACATTACTCCTTAGTGTATATTCTATTATATAATTTATATGTATTCTAATATAAAAAGTAGTAATTAATTTAAAAAAACTCAAAAACCAGACTATCTAACAAGACCACTTGCAGTGAGCCGTACAGCATTTTAGTTTAAAATAGCAGTTTAGTTTAAAAACCTATAAGTCACAATCATTACTAACGAAGTATAAATCCTTATCGATCGTAAATGGTAGTTATGATTAAAAAACGATATAAAAAACTTAAACATGATTTTTAAATATCTCTGCAACGAAACTCCACTTGATATAGTTCAAAAACGGTCATTTTTATGTTTCAGAATTTTCATACTTTTATGCAAAAATAAAATGACGTGACATTTATTAAAATCGGCCCACGCGTTAACCCACATACATACAAATATGCATACCAGTAGGCTGATAAACACATAATTCTCCTTTGCGCCGAGCAGTCGGGTTAAAAAGAATTTGTTTTCAAGTTTGTAACTTTGTATGTGGGGAGTTATTTATCTCTAAAACTGATCCGATTTGGAATTTTTTTTTAGTTTCCAGATTCATGGAAAAACAATGCCTAATTAATTTCAATTTAAATATGAAAAACACTATAAGGTTTTCATGTCGACCTATGCTTAACATTTTGTAAATTGGCCATTATACGTTGTAACCCCGAGAGACATACGTAAAAATCCGTAGGATCTGCAATAAGATAAGAAAACCATAAAATATATTTAAATCAATTGTCTAGCTTGCCTAACAAAAGTTCGCATATCGTTTTCCCATTTGGACGCTGATAAGCAATACTATGTCAAGCCACACGGAATTCATTTTGAGAAAATGGCGTCTAAAGATGTTAAACGTATTCTTAATAATTTGTTTGAAGAAGTATATTTCGAACTTTTCTTAATTAAAAGTAGATTGGTAAAATAAAAAGATTTATCTAATAATAACTAACGCAATATCAAAATACACCAATATCTCCGAATTTGAGTTTTTGTGTTATTATTTCAAAAGGACAGTGTTATATCTTGTTCGATGGTACGGAACCTTTTAAGTACGATTTCGATTCGCACTCGTGTGCTTTTCTCGAATGAAATACTGAAAATGTACAGGTATTTTTAATTAGCATTTTGTATTTATCATTGGTATTTAATACATTAATGTCTTCGAATTTGAATACTTGTTAACACATAATTTATTATCAGCGTGCAATTTTACTGCAATTGATCTGATAGTTTTTGAATTTATTCTGTACAAACATATAAAAATATATATTTTTTCTCTTTATAATATGAGTATCAAATGCACAAACAGAGGTACCGTGAATAGTTTACTAAAAGTGATTGCGCATATGTCATAATCGGATTATAGTTAGTAAGCTCGGGACCGAGTCCAGTTAAAGGCAGGCTCTTAACAACTAAAGTTGTACTTCTAACTACAGAATTCTCTTTAAGCGTATTGAGGAGTACTATTCGAGAATCTAGACAATTGAAAATATTCGCAATTTATATGTTGATTTACATATATATATTAATATTCCTTTTATTTTAAAACTCGCAGCCCCTCGCGGATTTCTCCTATTTGCGATTAATATTCCGATTAATATTAAGTTGTAATTTAATTAACTAGCTGCGCCTCGTGGTTTTACTTACGTTTATAATTACTGCTTCCCACCTATGAGTCAAGAAAATGAAACCGGATCAGTAGTTTCAGAAATTATCCCCTACCAACAAAATTATAAACAAATTTTACCTTTTTTTAATATTAAAATAGATTAAAGGTTAAAAAATGTATGTAATTGCTTGCTGATGTATGCTAGGTGCTATTTTTTTATACTCTATAACAATGTTATAAAGAGGTAATTTTTTTAAGTTTCTCTGTAGGCTTTAATCTCTAAAACCGTTGATTTCAAAAAATATTTTTCCGTTAGATACCCCGTTTATCGAGGAAGGCTGTAATACATCACGCTACGACTCAAAGGAGCAAAGCAGTAACCATAAACGTAAATGAAACCTTGAGGGGAAGCTATATTCCAAATGATCTATATAAATAAAACTCGATGTTTCTTTGTTTGTCCTCTATGCGTTCTGAAGCCATCGATACGATTGTGATGAAACTTTGGGAGAGTGCTCTTGAAGCACTTTTACATGGCATTGGAACGCATGTTAGGAACAGCTAGTGCTGAAATAAAATTGATAAAAAAATATTTTATATATAGTTTTGTTTTAAACCATCAGATGTATCAAAATGTAGAAACTGATTAGGACAAAAACTTGGACCTCAGATAACATGGTCTCGGACTTTCCGAAAACATATTTTTCTAGTCAAGTCAGTCTTTATGCGCCCCGAATTAAAAACCTGTTAGAACATTCTCGAAAATCCTTTTTATAGTTGTATAGAAAATTCATAAACTATTTTGAACCATCTACTGATTTAGTCTGTACGTTGTCTAGCATGGAATTAAATATATACCAACATATACTGTCAAATAGTTGGAAGGATGTCTGAAATATAATAAACTTTTCGAATCGTATTATTTACGGAATAACGGATATTTCCAATACTCAGCTAGACGATTTTCAAAGGATGGATTTAATTGAAATGCGATCGAGTAAGTTGAACCCCCGAGATAATACCACAGACGGGTTACAGAATTGATTCAAGTGTGTAAATCCATATATGTAATCATATCTGATAAATGTTAGCTTAATTAACGTTTCCGAAGCGTACCAGTTTCGGAGGCTTAATGTATTAGTGCTTTAATTAGTGGCAATGTTTAACAATCAGGGCCACCGATGAAAATGTCACATTTTAATGATGACAGAATTGGTTAATTTTGAAATCAATGATCATTGGTAGAAATTAGATAAAGCATATGATAATAAGCTACATCGTATTCCTAATCGTAGTCAACTAGGAACTTCTATAGTTTCATATCCATATGTTTCGCGGCTTAGAAATAAAAACTAGCTTTATAAATAGCTTAAAAGTAGTAATTAATTTTATTATCAGTTTATTTTTGAATAACAGACATTCTGTACGTAGATCGACGGTAAATTCTTAAAGATTATTTTACTGGTATGGTTAATCCATCTAGATAAATACCACCCCTATTTATTGCTGAAACAATTCGACCTCTTTATTGAAATAATTAAAAAAATGTTTGAACGTACGATTCACAATTAACAAATGTTTTCGGGTGATAAAGGCGATCATTAATTTATTTCTCTGAGCCGATTCTGCCAACGTTTTAAAGCGTCTGAAATCAATTTTGAATTCAGAGAGAAAGGCTGTAAATCATATGACGCAAGGTAATGAAAAAAAAATGTAATCGAAATGTTAAAACATTTCGCTTAACCATTAAATGCATGGTGTATCAAAAAAGACAAGCTTATTTCAAAGCCCACTATCAAATAAAAATTATACAAAATATGTAATTAGGCTGTATGTTTATATTTTACCTGCCCTGTAAAACACACTGATTTTACTATTTTTCGCGGAACCTACTGGTTACTTTATCTAAATAAATTGTTTTTTTTTTTTATTTTGATGATATAAAAAAAATCATGCATTTAAGGGTTAATGGTCGACACGTTAAAACGTGCCAATAGCTTGCAAGAAGCGCATGTCTGGAGATGCGTAAAAGCAAAAAAATTATGTGCATACAACAGAATGAAATGCTGATGGGAGGGTGAGACAAAATTGGCATGCCGAAAGGTATGTATGAACGCACACAGCTACAAACATGCTATGTATTCGTACGTATTACTTGCATCCAAGCTAGTGACCAATTATGATACACTGTGTTGGGTTTTAGGTAACTATATATTACAATGTAACTGTTATTTGAAACGTTAATGTAGAAACTAAACAAACTAGCGGCTTTGTATGCTAATAGGATAGATAGAAGAAGATAGAAGCGGTTCAGAAAATATTATTTTCACCATTATCTTTCAAGAAATTCTATTTCTCTATATACAAAAGCTCATACCTCATTGCCATTTTATAGGGGTAATTATTAGCATCAAGAAGTCGCTGCTTTTCAAGAACATCAATGCAACTAAAAATGATGAATTTTAGGGAATGGGGCTTTTAAATTTCTTTAATAATGTGTTGGTGCATAGTTGCGAAATTTAAACGATCCCTTGATGTTATAACTTTATTGATTTAAAGAAAATTCATCATCGCAACTATTTTCTTGATAAAACATCAACAATTTATGGTCTTTTGACATACTTAGTTCAATTTTTAAAATTTTTTAATTACTACGATATTCTTGCAAACCAGCGAAGTATGTATATTAAATTTTAAGTAAATATGACCACTGGATAACATTTTGCATATAAACTTCCTTACCTCTTTCCTCCGAACTTTTTAACCTTTTTATATCTAGTGGTGAAATATCAAAACACTCTTTTAAATTCATCCCATTAGCGTTAAAGAAATACGCTATCAAAATTTTAGCTAAATATTCAATTATCAGACAAATTTTTCCGTTTCAGACTATAATACCCGCTTGCGTTTCTATAGTGGATGATTTTAAAATTCTGGTTTACATGTATTTACTTTATTAGATATTCACTTTATTACTATTTATGTGAAATCAGCCAAAATATACATTTTTAGGGTTCCGTACCTTAAAAGGAAAAACGGAACCCTTATAGGATCACTTTGTTGTCCGTCTGTCTGTCTGTCTGTCTGTCTGTCGGGATGTCAACCCTTTTTTCTCAGAAATGCATAGACGTATCATGTTGAAATTAATATCATATACTCAAGTCTACGATGACATGCGGCCGTGAAAATATTAAAGTTCTAAGTCAACGCAATCAAAAGATAATGGAAAATATGTCGTATATTTTGACCATTTTAGCGTTTTCGCAAGGGAATCAAAACCTATAGGGTACTTCCCATTGACCTAGCACGATGAAATTTGGCAAGAAGTAAGATCTTATGGTACAAATAAAGGAAAAAATCTGAAAACTGTAAATTTTTGTATGTATGTTTGTCTGTTTGTAAGTTTGTCTTTCAACCTTTTTCTCAGAAACGCGTGAAGGTAACAAATTTTTATCAACGTCAAGTACTCAGAGTTGTAATTACTAAGAGCTGTGAAAAAATCAAACTTCTAAGTTAACGAAATCAAAAGATACGGTCATTTATATCACATATTTTAAGTATGATAGCGTTTTGAACGTTTTCGCAAGGGAATCAAAACCTATAGGGTACTTCCCATTGACCAAGCATTATGAAATTTGGCCAGGAACAAGGTCCTTTAGTATACATAAAGGAAAAAATCCGAAAACTGTAAACTTCTGTTCGTGTGTCTGTCAGTCTGTACGTCTGTCTTTCAACCTTTTTCTCAGGAACGCGTAAATGTATCAAGTTGTAAATTGATCAAGCGGAAAATATATTAATCTTAGAATTAAAATTATATGTACTTGTAACAAATTAACATAGAAGTTGACCATGGTCAAAAAAACAATTTTACAAACACTGAGAAGAAATTTGTATCAATACGAAAACATTAAAAAGCAGCAAACCTTTATAAACAACGCAATGCAATCTATATATCGCAGCTAACAAAATGATAGCGCGATGCAGCGTACAGCTAATGCCATCTATTACAACATTATGACATTAACTGTGATATAATTCTGCTCGATTAATAAAAAAATTTATTTTAATTATTATTTAAACGCGCTAAAAATTATAAAATAAACTTTTCATTTAAAAGTTTTATCGTCGATTTATAACGTCATTACGTAATTAACATTGAATATAAGAGCACGCGATTTGATTTAAGTACTCGTATTGACTTAGTACGAAAATTTTAAAATTAAATTCAAACAGATCGAGTTATTTAATTTACTTCTTTATCTACACATGTAAGTCTTCTGGTTATTAGTATATTTATAAATAAACAATTAGTTTTATTCGAATTAAGGACTACTTATTTTCGTCTTGGCAACACTAATATATATTTTGATATTTTGATTGATAATGTAAATCTAAATATTTTACGAACGTAGTGCTGGGGAAGTGGAGTGTAGTAGAATATAAATAAAAATAAAACGAGAATAAAATATAATATAATTATATTGTTAATGTCACAGTCAACAAGTTAGTTCATTGAAATTGTCAAGAGATGGCGCTGGGTGTATCCTGAATCGCGCTATAACTTTGCTTTTTTTAAAGTATAAGGTGTATTAGTACTTAAAATAAGATTTTGTGTTTCCATGGATTGCATCCATGATTGTGTTTTAAATTAAGGTGCTCCTAAGTAGTTTCAAAATAGTTTTTGGGACGTGATCCATATTTACATATTATTTGATTATATTTAAGCGACTTCTAAAAAAGGAGTGTTTTCAATTCGACCTTGTATTTAATTTTTTTTTATGTTTGTTCGCCGATTACGCCGCCATTTGTGTACCGATTTTCAAAATTTTTTTTTGTTTGAAAAGGTATACTTCCAAGGTGGTCACATTGTCTTCAGGTCAGGATCAGATGATGGAATCCTGGAGAAATTGTGGGAACTCCTCAAATATTATAGGCAAGCCTATACCGATTTAGGTATTTTGATAGTAACTTATGTTGGAACTCATGATGAAGACCACAAATGGCGTAGATGGGTTAGTCTTATATAGATTTCTATAAGTTTGTACGGAACCCTCGGTGCGCGAGTCCTACTCGCACTTGACCAGTTATTTGTATTAACTTCAGAACCCCTTTACACCCCTATAATGTTAACACGTTTTGTATTTCACATTTCATTACTATCATTACTAATTTCAATCATTACTAATAGAAATATGCGTATTAAATTAATATGACCACGGAATAAAACAAACCTTTTTACCCATTTTACCATTTTAGGGGTAAAACCCCTTTTTAGTGGATGCTTACAACCTAACTACTCCGAAAAATTCGACGTTATAGCCCTAGCGTTTTAGACTCTGCGTTGATGAATCAGTCATTTAGGAAAAGCTATTATATACCTACTCGTATGTATAGACATATTAGTGAGATAAAGAAACACGGGGAGAGTTAATATACTGTTGGCGTTTAAAATTATACGAGCTATAGTCACTCGTCATAGTATTATTTATACTAATATATAAAGCTGAAGAGTTTGTTTGTTTGCTTGAACGCGCTAATCTCAGGAACTACTTGTCCGATTTGAAAAATTCTTTCAATGTTAGATAGCCCATTTATCGAGGATGGCTAAAGACTATATATTATCACGCTAAGTAAAAAACAACGGAGCACCAATGAAGAATGTTTCAAAATCGGGGGATATTTTCGTATTGAGAGAGCTTACGCTGCGTGCGCTGTGTAAACGGTTAAAGTTTCGCAAAAATCATGTATGACAGAATTGTTCCCCTTTAAAAATGCTAAAAAAAGTCCGCAACAGCATATGTCTATGTTTTAAGGTTAGCTCACTATAATAATGCATTACTAGCCCAATGTAACTATTCCACGCGGACGAAGTCGCGAGCTGAAGCTAGTGACATTATAAAAGAACACAAACGTAGATTGGAGCACTTTTGCTTGAGCACCCGGAACTGACGGACGTTGACGAGACCCTTATTTAATTGTTATCTTTTATACTTTACATTAAAATTGATTTTGTTTATTATAATTTTATTTATTAGGAAATCATAACTTGTTTTATTATTCAAATAAAATATTGCGTTTTGCTTACAATACAATAATAATTTATTGTTTTGTCATTTTTTCGGCTTATCAAACAAATATTTGTAGGATCTAACATTCATATTTGTTTTTTTATCAAAAATGCTTACGGACTGTTCATACATATTTGTATATAATATTTGAAAAGTATATAATCATAATATTTATTCGTCGTTATATTTATTATCCACTGATATAAAACGGGGTAAAAATGCTCAGACATGTAAGAGTAAAACAATTTCGAACGTAATTCTCTCGTGTGTTTCTCTAACGCTTATCGGCTATTGGTCTGATGTAGAGGATAATTTCCTAAGATCGCAGCAAGTTATTTCCCTGGAGATGAGAATTGAAAACAAGCTCGGATAGTCTGATATTTTTTTCGCATTTGAAAATTGGATCCTGGGCTGAATGTAGTAAATCGCCCGAATATCTAGTCATCATGTTAAATTGGTAATAGATTTTGCTCAATTCTACTCCTTTCATTTTTCACAAGCATATTACAGTATTAAAACAAATGGAAGTATAAAATTTACGCGTTTATAAATATTTTCCTTCTATCCTTGCCAAACTGCCGACGACGTCTCTCGCAGCTAAATCACATAAAATTATGTTAATGCGAAATATATCAGAATTTATGAAAGCAAATAGCAATTTTGGTTTAAACATTTCACATCTTCGCTTAAATATAACTCTCCTCATAGTATTTCGATCGTGTCACATTATTTTATGTTTGAAAACTTTTCCTGTGTATCGTAATTCATATTCGTTATTAGTGCTTTCCATGTGCTGTTGAACTTGCTCACATTCGAGTGGAGAACGAATTTGTTGTACGTGAGCTGTGAACGAATTTGGGGCACGCCATAAGCAGTCGAAGCGCAATCGAAACTGCAGTGTGAAGGCGTTTTATAAACGAATGAATGAATGATTTAGTTAATATGAAAGAAACAATGGGTAAACAGAATACTAAATAAAAATCTGACACTGAATCTTTTGAAACAGCTTTGAACATAGTGTACGAAATACATTAATTTGTGAATAACTTACAGGCAATTTTAATGAATTTAACGCTAGTGTAATTCAATTTTTATACGCTATTACTAAGTTTTGCGTAATAAAATATTTATGACTTGCTTACTGCAGAAAAATATTTGTATAGTATACGTGACCGGCATGTGCTGATGAAAATGTTGGAGAGCATGCTCCACCAGCCACGACTTAGGTGTTAAGAGCACTTGTGTGTACAATTCGTTCGAACCGTTCTAACTTTGCAGACACAACTGTGTAATAATTTAAAACTTGTCCATTAAATGATTTTAGGCAACTTATATTGATACACGACCATTCCATTAAATGTAAAGTTGTTATAAATTAATGACCTAGTTGACCCTCGCAATTCTATTCACGTTTATGATTATTGTTTCGCTCCTATGAGTCTTAGCGTGATGTAATATAGCCTATACCTTTCTCAATAAGCGGGCTATTGAAATCAAAAATATTTTTTCAAATCGGATATGTTTCAGAGATAGCTCCCTACATACATACTGACAAACAAATTTTACCTGTTTATAATATTAATATAGATATATCCATCAACAATTATTTAACTGTACTATCAGGCTTTACGTAGCTGTAGTAAGGTACAGCTCGTATACGAGCTGGCTCAGCTGGGGCTGTATGCTTGTACTCCATAGGCAGCTAATTTAGCTTGCTGTTCGTACGTTGAGTAAGAGAACCGGAAGCTCACCATTTTTTTTATACAGAAAATAACTGGCAAACGAAAGGGCGAGACACCTAATGTTAAGTGTTAACCGTCGCTAATGGACATTTGCAACCTAGAGGAGCCACAAGTGCGTTGTCACTTATAAGGGGTTAGATTTCTTGCTCTCTCACTCACCGTATGAAACGCAGCTACATGAGTTACCTCACGCCCATCTTCTGTGAGAGTGAGGTTCCTCCAGTACCTGTACCTACCACTTTGTACCTCTGTACAAAGTAGTAGGTACAATTACCTTGTACCTCTTTTGATGTTGTAAACGTGTGTATATAATGGGCATTATACAGCGGTAGCGTGATCGCTTAACAACAGGTGACCCGCTCGTTTGCTATATTCATAAAAAAAATTATAATGATAACGTTACTAACATGACATACTGCCTAAAACATCATTAATCTTGATAGTATACAAACGTCCTAATATTCTCTTTATGCCGGAATTATAGATACTATAGTGTTTTTTATTTACTTGTTTTACATACCAAACAAAAATGGCGTATTTCTAACTACACATATGTAAGAGTTAGAGATCAGAAATTGTCGACCGAATGATTGAACTGAATCATTTTTTATAATGAAAAATTATCATGATAAATAATATTCGATAAATTGTGATTCGTTCCAGGTATTGTTACCAAATAGGACAATTAAGAAAAATAGACTATACAAGCAAAATAAAGTAAATGATAAATTAGGCCATACTAGAGTGCTTGGTATTTGATTGACGCATGCCAATCGATCGTTTCGTTCGAGCGTAATATATTACTTATATATAGATTTGCTTCGTTATTCATTGTATCAATTTATGAACTCAATTGTGTTACAAGTTTAAATTATAAGTAGGTACTACGAATTAATCGAAACTGTATAAAAAACCACGCATGTAACTTTATGATTTTGAAAAATTAAAATTATAAATATTAGTTTGATATAAATTAACACAACGCTGCGTGTATAAAGGATCCATTCATTCGGAATTATATTATGTAGAGGATAGTTTATTTATGCCTCATGAACACTAAAAGCATATTATCGGCTCACCGGACCCTGTAAACTATGCATGATAGAATATAATTTATGCAATATGCGAGGGAATTCATAATGATAACTTACAATTTTAGCAACGATAAATTAATGGTTTATTTTATCATTGTATTGTAATCATAGGGGTTTTCAATTATAGACAGATAATAAATCTACCGACTTTATTAAGCTTACCGACACTGCAGGACTTTGACATGACTCTCGCGACAAGTATCTTTATATATATAGAAAGTGTCCCTAAGTATGTATAGTCTGGCTATCAATTAAATATCTCCGAAACCAAGACAATTTTACAATAATGTTTTTTTTTGTGATTTAGCTAGTTATGACCTAGACTTAGAAGACTATTTAAGTTAATTGTTAATTCTATTGAGTATACAGAGTGAGTTTTTTAACTGGACGTGATAAACCAAATCCAAAAGCCGAGTAGGATTAAAATTAAAACTGAATCAATAGTTTTTTGAAATATTCATTTTCCTAGCTAGAACTCGAACCCGGTGATTAAAAAAAAACACAACGTATATTATTGCACCATGTGATAGTGTTATTTGTAAAGATCAACTTCTGGGAAATAAAAATATACGGCAAACTAAAAAAAATGTTTTTTTTTTTTTTTACAAAATCTCATCCATTAAAAACCTTAAGTATCAAAGTAGAAAATATGAAATTACGACATGATGTTGCTGTGCTAAATACGGTTGGGTATATAGCTGAAAACAGTTAAGTCTACACATAAAAATTCAATTTCGGAGATATTGATTTATTTTGATACTGCATCGTCTATTTAACATTATTCAAAAAAATTGTAGTCATATAAATTAAATAAGTAAGTAAAAAAGTTTCTGAATTAATTTGTTTCAATTTTAAGTGCGTTCCATTTTTTACAGTTTATACAAAAATATCAAATATTTAAATAACTTGTTATTAGATAATAAATTAAATGTATCAGTCTGATTTAAATTCATTATACCTTTTATCAAAAAATCAAAGAAAAGATGGATATATACTTCTTCAAACATAGTCGTATTTGTTAAGAATAGATTTGACATCTTTAGACACCATTTTCTCGAAATGAAGTCCGTGTGGCTTGACACAGTATTGCTGATCGACGTCCATATATTTATATGCAAATATATTTCAGTGGATTGCAATCGGATTCAGTAGGTGGCGCTGCTATTGCTTAAGATACGTCTGTCGGGTTCTCAAGTCTGCACTCGGATCAATAGTTTCATTAAAGCAAAACATCAAAAAGGAGACGTATGCCTAGATCTATCTTTCCACCTTTTAACGACTATATAATCCAGTCGCGTATTATAAAGTTCGATCTAGTGACTAGACTATTAGATGAATTTAATACCTCTTATATCAAAATCAAAATATACATTATACAAGTAGGCTTTTAAAAGCACTTTGAATAGTCAATACAGAAAGAAAAATTTTAATTTATGAATTTACAACCGGTTCGAAATGTAAATTCTACCGAGAAAAACCGTCAAGAATCTCGATAATTACTTTAAAAAAAAATTACAATAGGTACATACATTTAAGAGTTACAAATAATTTAAATACCCTGTGTAATTTTTGGGTTCCACACGCAAAGGCTGCTAACTGGACTTTATCATGACTGAGCTATCCGCCTGTCCGTCCGTCTGTCAGCAGACTGTATCTTGTTATCCGTAATATGTAGAGATTTAAAATTTTCACAGAATGTGCGTCTTTATTGCCGCTAGAACAACAAACAATAAAACTTGGTCATGTATAAGTCGTATTCACATATGAAGGTTATTTATTATATGTTGTTATAGCATCATTTCGTGAACCGTAATAGGTAGAGGATTAAATTTTTTACAGAACGCTTATTCCTATTGCAACTATAACAATAAGTAATAAAAATATATAAAGTTATATAAGATATTGTTGTGGTGCCATTTTTAGGGTTCCGTAGTAAAAAACGGAACCCTTATAGCTTCGCCATATCCGTCTGTCTGTCTGTCTGTCTGTCTGTCCGCGGCTTAGCTCCGAAACCCTTAATACCAGAAAGATGTAATTCGGTATGAGTATACATATGAATTACGCCGAGAAAGTCGTACAATAAAATCTTAAAAATTTTTTTTTCAGGGTGTCTTCCCTATGTGTTAAGAGAGACCAAAAATTTTTTTTCTCATTTATCCTATGTTGTGGGGTATCGTTAGATAGGTCTTTTAAAAATTTTATAGGTGTGGGAAAACCATTTTTCCAAACGACGAACTGTTTCCGAAATATTAAGCTTTGAAGTGTCAATTTTTCTTAGAGCCAAGTGTCCCCCCCCCCTCTCTACCCACTAAACTGCTGCGTCTAAAAATATGAAAAAATTCACGATAGTGGTACATATAATGAATTTAAAAGGAAAATTATCACGGCTATGTGAGTTCTTATGGTTATCGAGTTATAGATGATCTAAGTAAAAATAAATATTTTACTTTTTAAAGCATCACATTATGTAAATATTAATAATTTTAAATTAATATATGAATTTAAATGAATAAATAAATAAATATTTAATAAATTTAAATTAAAATAAAATAAAAAATAAGGTATAAAACAATGTCTTAATAAAACATGTCGTGAGAGATTCTGAATCGCGCTTATGAAGTTTTCAACCAAATCTCCATAGATTTCATAGGCGCTAATCAGGAAGGAAAATTATCGGCGCTAAGTATATTTTACAAGTGTTAGAATAATAAATGTTGTGCACAATTAACAAATTTTTATTTACCTACGGCGTTATAGCGAAAGAGCAAGTTAACAATCAAACAAACGAATTCACTTTGGCATTTATGGTATAATATAAAAGATACGGATTACGTACCCATCTCTTATTCTCTTCTTAAAGAGAAATTAAAAATAATTTTATAATAATAAAAGGTTTAAAATTGTAAGTACGTATATTGTATAAACTGACTTAAAAAAGGAAATTCCCAGTTCGTCGTAAACTTTTTTACGAAAATAGGTACTCGAAGATTGCTTGACCGATCTTGTCAATTCTGACAACTACGGAACCCTACATTGTGCGTGGCCCGACACTCACTTGGCTGATTTATTTTAATTATCGTGTGTAATTATTTTAAAAGGACAGTGTTGTATCTTGTTCGATGGTACGGAACCTATTTACGAGTTCGACTCGCACTCATGCGCTTTTCTCGAATGGAATACTAAAAATGTACAGGTATTTTTTAATTGACCTTTTGTATTTATCATTGGTATTTAATAATACGAGCATAATATTTACTAAATATACGCAACGAGGATTATCCGGCTAAAGGTATGTACGCTATTTTCAAATTTAATTGTATTCATTAATAACTTAATTCAATTTTGGAATAATTGATTTAACGTTATCCAGACTAATGTAATAATTTAGCGGTGCAAATGCTTGTATTGGCTTGCAGAATATAACATTTACGTTAATTAGAGTTAAATAGCGATTTAATTAAATCAAATATTGTGCGTAGTACAAAATAGTATTTATAAATACTATATCATACAGTGACTTTCACAGTCATTTGTTGAAAATTTCGCAAAATTAATGTATTATATCTTGAGTGTGTCGTCGCCTACTTCAGCTTATATTGCAATGATACTTTTCAGGAATATTATTATACTGTCTTTGAATTCTAAAGAGTATTCGTATTTGCCATTTAGTTTGTACAGATCGAGTGAAATCGTAAATTTATGTTGCATTTCTTGCCAAAAGTCAAGCCTATTTACTTGATGTATCTAACTAGAGATATTAGCTTCACACTAGTGGCGTTGCTACGTAGGTCCCTTGAATACTGGGGGGTCCCCAAGCACTAGGGCCCTCGAATGTTTATTTGTCATTTAGTTAGTTGATACAAGAGACTTTTATAAAATAAACACTTAATCTTTTCTATATAATTCTAATGCCCTTTTTTCGCCCAATACCTACTTCGAGAATTAGTTGTACTTTATTTCGTTACTATTTAATATTTTAGATTAAAATTAAAATTATTAAAGTGTTATTCATGTTTAGATAGGGCCCCTATTTTATTCGCACCAGAGCGCATGGTGACCAGGCTACGCCAGTGATTTACACTCTTCTTTCTCATGTTGGTAACCTTGTTGACCTTCGGCTAGGTGTGAAAATTTATCACATCAATCTCACTGTTGCGATACAGTAGACGAATATGACTTGTCTTATCTCGTGTAATAACCCTAGCTGTTTCTTCAGTTTTATGTTCTCTAACTTGACTTTTATTTATAAGAACATTTAAACTAACGTATATATAAACTTTCAAATCTCTATTTAATTTAATAAATATTTTTTTAAACTGTAGAAACCTTACTATTATAAAAACTAAATTTATTTGTAAAGACTTTGGCAGTCTACGATTTTTTGGTGTGTAAACACGTGTGTTTATGGCATTTAGAGGAAATAGTCTTAGTATTCTGGTCGGACACTCTTGGAACATTTTGTTTGAAGGATATCTGCCTGCTGCAGGTTTTAATGCAAAAAAATAATAAACAATTATAAGCTTACCACAAATTTAGACCACAGGCACGAAAAACATAGAGCACGTTTCATGTGTTCTGCAACAAGCAGAACTGCTTAAAACTGAGCTCCGCATGCAACTGAATCGTGAACGTAAAACAATTTTATGAAGCTATCTAGAAGACCAGCGCGCTAAATTCAAATTTTAAAAAGTTATAAACCTGGAAACATATGTTGGTGTGTATACCCTTACTCGAGCAATTAAGTGTTAATTTAAAAAAATCACTTACAAAACAAGGGAAGAATTTAAAGAAAAAAAAATATATACGGTCGAATTGAGAAGACTCCTTTTTTGAAGTCGCTTAAAAATACGAAAATAAAATAAATGTGAAAAAAAAGTGTAAAATTAAAAATTATTCCTGTTAAAGAAAATTGTCAAACAAAATAAACGATGTTACTTCTATGACAACGATCGTCGGAGCACAAGAGGATGACTACAGCTATGCGATGCCTTATAGATTACTGTGGAGCGTAGATTCCCAACAAGTGAGGCGCGCTCTACTTGAGGGGCGTTTCGTGAGCTAGAGGGTGGAAAGAAGTATTTTTAAATATTTTCGAATTACGGTAAAAACGGTTAGTGGTGTGAAAGAAAAATAAATAAATGACATGACGCTACACGCATTCACCAGTTGGTTAATCAGGTGCAGAAATAGTGCTCCCACTAATTATATCTTTTAATTTATTTTTTTTACTTGTCTGAATCTCAAAGGCGAGCAGGTCGGGGCTGTTATTACTTACTAAATAATTATGTTTTCTAAATTAATAAAAAATAAATTAAACGAAATCCTTGAATATCTTGAAGATATGACCGACAAATTTGAATTCAAATCTGATATGTAGGTTAATATTATTGGAAAAAAATATAAACAGAAGAAATGCCTACTTTCGT
The DNA here is from genome assembly GCA_037950945.1 of Hypolimnas misippus. NCBI lineage: Eukaryota > Metazoa > Arthropoda > Insecta > Lepidoptera > Nymphalidae > Hypolimnas > Hypolimnas misippus. The sequence continues at coordinate 15,087,909 of JBBEEQ010000001.1, forward strand.
ATTTACTATAGTACCCTCAAGTACGTTTAAGACGTCTTCGTCTTTAAAGTAGGTAATAGGAAAAGTTTGCTTATAATAATGGTACAAGCAAGTCGCCCGACGAGTTGGCATCATTTTCTTTCTACTCGTAAAATAACACTGGCCATCTAGCTATACACTACACGCGCTGCCAGCATGGAGTTTTAAAAAACAACGACAAAAGAACGGATACAGCTTATAGCCATACATTAAATTAATTCTGTCTCCATTTACACGATTCTCTTTCCTTGCCAAATTTCTTTTAAAATGCTGATTGTTAATTCTTCGTTTCAAGTTTATTTTTATTATGGTCGTACAGACTGCCTCAAACTACCACTATCGTTATGTAAAGAGAGACAAAACATGCTGAGTTTTTCTTTATAAAATATTTTTACATACATATATTTTATATAATAAGTACCTAAGATCGACTGAGTTTTGCTAAACAACATTTTCTAAAAATGAAACTTATCTAGATCGATTTATGTCCCCTCAAAACACCTGAATTCTAAATTTCATGAAAATCGTTAAAGCTGTTTAAAGACTCCTTAAAAGATTCTCTAAATTGCTCCTTTAAAGATATTAGATATGGTTATTATTCGGTCAAAATAGAATGGATAAATCATGAATCAACTTATTCGTGAATTTTCGCAGGAATCAAAGCATTTATTATCAAATTAAAATTATTCGATCAAGTATCTAGCGTTGCATAGCGTGGTCGTGTTTGTTCTCGAATTATTCGACGTCTGATCTCTTGAATATTACGCTTGAGTATTTAAATGCGATATTGGTTATTCCACAGTAAACTGGATTGTGTCAACAATGAACATATACATTAATCTTCAAATTGCAATTAAAATTTTCTTAAATAATGTTTTCCTAAATCATCAAATAACTTACTCTATTCTCTTGTAGTATTTTTCGTAGTCATATTCGTAGTTTTATATTGAGTGCACGCCTTATTAGGTCAGCCCTAATAAATCATTTAGTTACATCGGTTGGCTAGTGAGGTCATTTTAAAATCGATAGGCAATTTATAACCGTTTTCAACTAAACATTCACGCTAGGTTATATTATTAAGTATGTTATTGATTTGCTGTTAAAGAAAGTTTTGGTTATTTTTACCCGCTGCGCAACGCATGCGAGGGTAATGTGTTTATCAGCCTATGGTTGTACCTTTGTGTTACTAGATCAAAAGCATGGAAAGATTTTGATAAATACATATAAAGTCTGCTGGTAAATTTATTATATTTGAAATTACAAACAGACACTTATTATTCAATATATCAATCAAACTCTAAATTAATAAAAAAATAAAAATAAGGATTATTTTTTACAAAACATTCTAGACCTCATCTAAGCCACTGCATCTTGGTAAAGTTCCCAAAATACTGGCAGCATTACCCCGTTGAATGGCCAAAAAATTAAATTACACGTTTGATTGTCATAACAGCGCAAATGTCACAGAAATTTGGAAAAATAAACATGACCGATTTTGGACGCCATGATGTGAAAAAGAAATAAAATCGACTATGTCAAGTGGAGTATCGTTGAATAATAATAGGTATTTGAAAATCATTTTTAGGTTTCTCATGTCATTTTTTAATAAGAATAACTATTTAGGATCTATAACAATTATCACTTATATTTTAACAGAAATGATTTTGACGCGGTATTGCTAAGTGCAGATGGTCTTGTTACGCAGTCGGGTTTTCGATTTTGTTTAATTCTTTACTTGTTATTGGTCTTATTTCTTTACTTTTAGTATCACGAAATACTCGTTATAAAATTTTATAACTGTCACAATATTACGTGACTTATATTGTATACTAGCAGATCCTCGTGGCGTTGCCCGCGTATACTTTCATACCTAAGCACAACGATAAGGAATGATTTTTGAATTCGGGGATATAGATATTTATTTATTCATAAGGAATATTTATGCTAAGTTTAAGGATAATCGGCCAAGAACAAATTTTGTCCATATAAACTTCACCACCCCTTGCAGTTCAATAGGGGATGATATTCGTGTGTTTTATGGTTCACATTTCATTACTATCATCCATGTTTTAAACTTTAAGTTAATATAACCACCGAATAAGATTTTCCATACAAATATTTTTACCCCTTTTAACCCTCTTAGGGGTAAAAAATCGAAAACCCTTTCATAGTATCCACTAGGTACCTACAGCCAAAATTTCAAGTTTATAACCCTAGCGGTTTAAGACGGTTATTACGTGGAGCTATTAATATCTTACGCGGTCTATTTTGACAGTTGATTTATTTCCTTTTAGTACGAAAACCAAAAATCAATTGTCAAAATGTATTGCGATAATGAGAGCTCACCTAGCTAGCCTGAAGTTTTAATTCTATGCAAGCTAATTACGGTGAGCGGTCGCTATCCTAAAATGCTACATTCAGACAGTTGATTTTCGGTTTTTGTGCTAAATCAACAACGCCGCGTAATTAATCTGCTCTGTTTCGGCAAGATGTCGAAGTGGGTATATTTACTATATAATATAGAATGTAACTTACAGTAAATTATTTCACGTATATTTTCACTCGTACCTATATTTTTAATGGATGTTTAATTATAAAAAGAGAAGGTTAGTAACCTTTATTTTTTTATAATTAAATATACCAGAAGTTCAAACTTACAAACGGAACCCACGCTTGAACTTATAAAGGAATGGTGGGAATTTTTTTATTACCACTTACTACGTTTTCAGTTTTCCGATACATTGATCCCGTTATCCTTAACATTTCATCGAGCGTTGTAATAAACCCGATTGCTATATCAGAAAAGACCTAAATTGGAATTGAAACTGCGGAGTGGATATAGAGGAAGGGTCGAAGGCCCGTCCTTTAAATTTTCCTTCACCTCTTCGAATATTATGTTAATATACACTTAAATGTGTGATAGGGAGAATACTTTTACATTTTAAGACTTCGGTATTTAAGTAAATCTTTTTTTATTATTAATATTTAGAGTGAAAGGGTTTATCACGTCTAATAATTTTCTAAACGATCATAATAAGTGAACAACAATAAATTAATGGAAACAGATTGTCAAAATAACTGACTAAAATTTGAAATAAAAAAAAACGACAATCTCATATTTTAGACCATTTCAACGAGTCCTAACATGATGTTTCTGCTATAAGTTGGTAAGGAGTTATGTATTCTGCTGATTTCAGATGCAATATCAGGTCAAAGTTAAGTAGCTATTATCTTAGTACCATTGAAATCACTGTTCGGTAAATTTTGTTTTGATCAGACCATTAAAAGTAGCTCAGATCCATTTAATAACCATAAAAGATCTACATGAAAGCTGATGTAATCAGTATTGTTCTTAGCTATAAAGAACTACACCGATTCCATCAGCTTTCAAACAAAAAAAAGCATCATAATCGTTCAATTTTAGAGGTTATGATGCCACATGCAGACACAGATTCACAGATAACATTCCAAACTTAAAAAAATTAAAACAGAAGAAATGCCTACTTTCGTATTTACTATAGTACCCTCAAGTACGTTTAAGACGTCTTCATCTTTAAAGTAGGTAATAGGAAAAGTTTGCTTATAATAATGGTACAAGCAAGTCGCCCGACGAGTTGGCATCATTTTCTTTCTACTCGTAAAATAACACTGGCCATCTAGCTATACACTACACGCGCTGCCAGCATGGAGTTTTAAAAAACAACGACAAAAGAACGGATACTGCTTATAGCCATACATTAAACTAATTCTGTCTCCATTTACACGATTCTCTTTCCTTGCCAAATTTCTTTTAAAATGCTGATTGTTAATTCTTCGTTTCAAGTTTATTTTTATTATGGTCGTACAGACTGCCTCAAACTACCACTATCGTTATGTAAAGAGAGACAAAACATGCTGAGTTTTTCTTTATAAAATATTTTTACATACATATATTTTATATAATAAGTACCTAAGATCGACTGAGTTTTGGTAAACAACATTTTCTAAAAATGAAACTTATCTAGATCGATTTATGTCCCCTCAAAACACCTGAATTCTAAATTTCATGAAAATCGTTAAAGCCGTTTAAAGACTCCTTAAAAGATTCTCTAAATTGCTCCTTTAAAGATATTAGATATGGTTATTATTCGGTCAAAATAGAATGGATAAATCATGAATCAACTTATTCGTGAATTTTCGCAGGAATCAAAGCATTTATTATCAAATTAAAATTATTCGATCAAGTATCTAGCGTTGCATAGCGTGGTCGTGTTTGTTCTCGAATTATACGACGACTGATCTCTTGAATATTACGCTTGAGTATTTAAATGCGATATTGGTTATTCCACAGTAAACTGGATTGTGTCAACAATGAACATATACATTAATCTTCAAATTGCAATTAAAATTTTCTTAAATAATGTTTTCCTAAATCATCAAATAACTTACTCTATTCTCTTGTAGTATTTTTCGTAGTCATATTCGTAGTTTTATATTGAGTGCACGCCTTATTAGGTCAGCCCTAATAAATCATTTAGTTACATCGGTTGGCTAGTGAGGTCATTTTAAAATCGATAGGCAATTTATAACCGTTTTCAACTAAACATTCACGCTAGGTTATATTATTAAGTATGTTATTGATTTGCTGTTAAAGAAAGTTTTGGTTATTTTTACCCGCTGCGCAACGCATGCGAGGGTAATGTGTTTATCAGCCTATGGTTGTACCTTTGTGTTACTAGATCAAAAGCATGGAAAGATAAATACATATATAAGTCTGCTGGTAAATTTATTATATTTGAAATTACAAACAGACACTTATTATTCAATATATCAATCAAACTCTAAATTAATAAAAAAATAAAAATAAGGATTATTTTTTACAAAACATTGTAGACCTCATCTAAGCCACTGCATCTGAGTAAAGTTCCCAAAATACTGGCAGCATTATCCCGTTGAATGGCCAAAAAATTAAATTACACGTTTGATTGTCATAACAGCGCAAATGTCACAGAAATTTGGAAAAATAAACATGACCGATTTTGGACGCCATGATGTGAAAAAGAAATAAAATCGACTATGTCAAGTGGAGTATCGTTTAATAATAATAGGTATTTGAAAATCATTTTTAGGTTTCTCATGTCATTTTTTAATAAGAATAACTATTTAGGATCTATAACAATTATCACTTATATTTTAACAGAAATGATTTTGACGCGGTATTGCTAAGTGCAGATGGTCTTGTTACGCAGTCGGGTTTTCGATTTTGTTTAATTCTTTACTTGTTATTGGTCTTATTTCTTTACTTTTAGTATCACGAAATACTCGTTATAAAATTTTATAACTGTCACAATATTACGTGACTTATATTGTATACTAGCAGATCCTCGTGGCGTTGCCCGCGTATACTTTCATACCTAAGCACAACTATAAGGAATGATTTTTGAATTCGGGGATAAAGATATTTATTTATTCACCCTAAAAAATATTTATGCTAAGTTTAAGGATAATCGGCCAAAAACAAATTTTGTCCATATAAACTTCATCACCCCTTGCAGTTCAATAGGGGATGATATTCGTGTGTTTTATGGTTCACATTTCATTACTATCATCCATGTTTTAAACTTTAAGTTAATATAATCACCGAATAAGATTTTCCATACAAATATTTTTACCCCTTTTAACCCTCTTAGGGGTAAAAAATCGAAAACCCTTTCATAGTATCCACTAGGTACCTACAGCCAAAATTTCAAGTTTATAACCCTAGCGGTTTAAGACGGTTATTACGTGGAGCTATTAATATCTTACGCGGTCTATTTTGACAGTTGATTTATTTCCTTTTAGTACGAAAACCAAAAATCAATTGTCATAATGTATTGCGATAATGAGAGCTCACCTAGCTAGCCTGAAGTTTTAATTCGTTGCAAGCTAATTACGGTGAGCGGTCGCTATCCTAAAATGCTACATTCAGACAGTTGATTTTCGGTTTTTGTGTTAAATCAACAACGCCGCGTAATTAATCTGCTCTGTTTCGGCAAGATGTCGAAGTGGGCATATTTGCTATATAATATAGTATGTAACTTACAGTAAATTATTTCACGTATATTTTCACTCGTACGTATATTTTTAAAGGATGTTTAATTATAAAAAGAGAAGGTTAGTAACCTTTTCTTTTTTTATAATTAAACATACCAGAAGTTCAAATATACAAACGGAACCCACGCTTGAACTTATAAAGGAATGGTGGGAATTTTTTTATTACCACTTACTACGTTTTCAGTTTTCCGATACATTGATCCCGTTATCCTTAACATTTCATCGAGCGTTGTAATAAACCCGATTGCTATATCAGAAAAGACCTAAATTGGAATTGAAACTGCGCAGTGGATATAGAGGAAGGGTCGAAGGCCCGTCCTTTAAATTTTCCTTCACCTCTTCGAATATTATGTTAATATACACTTAAATGTGTGATAGGGAGAATACTTTTACATTTTAAGACTTCGGTATTTAAGTAAATCTTTTTTTATTATTAATATTTAGAGTGAAAGGGTTTATCACGTCTAATAATTTTCTAAACGATCATAATAAGTGAACAACAATAAATTAATGGAAACAGATTGTCAAAATAACTGACTAAAATTTGAAATAAAAAAAACGACAATCTCCTATTTTAGACCATTTCAACGAGTCTTAACATGATGTTTTTGCTATAAGTTGGTAAGGAGGTGTGTATTCTGCTGATTTCAGATGCAATATCAGGTCAAAGTTAAGTAGCTATTATTTTAGTACCATTAAAATCGCAGTTCGGTAAATTTTGTTTTGATCAGACCATTAAAAGTAGCTCAGATCCATTTAATAACCATAAAAGATCTACATTAAAGCTGATGTAATCAGTATTGTTCTTAGCTATAAAGAACTATGTATACCGATTCCATCAGCTATCAAACAAAAAAAGCATCATAATCGTTCAATTTTAGGGGCTATGATGCCACATGCAGACACACAAATTCACAGATAACATTGCAATCTTAAAAAAATTAATACCTACTGTTGCTAGTACTTCTAATAAAAAAGAGTACATGGTATATCCGCTATCACAACGCGATACATTTTGACAGTTAATTTCTGGATTTTTGAAATAAAACAAAACGTACACTCACAACTCTCCAGGATAACCCTAAATAAGTTAAATAAAACCCATGACCATGATCACTGTAAAGTATCCAAAAGTACGAGTAAATAGAAACGTTTAATAAACGTTATTTAAATTCGTTTAAAAATATTTTATCGTTCAATATGTAGTAACAACGAAGATCTAAGTACTAAATTAAATAAATGCTTGTAAAATTCAGTGTGGAATTAATGCATGTTAAAGAAGATATTTGAAGCTGTGTAATTCTACAACTAATCGTGCTGCTTCTTCTCGATATAATCCACATTAGGTACGAGCTAGCGGTATCTTCACGTGGAACTGACATGGCAGAATTGTATTGTACTTGAACATGACGTTCGAGAGTGTTTGTAAAAACTTATTTGAATGAAATATATTTTGAATTTGAAATATACCTCAAAACTTTAATTGGAATCATGAAACGAGCAAGATTGCTTGAAACTATTTTTCGCTATACGAAGATATAACTGTTTGGCGTTCTACGAACATAAATATTAATCAAACAAATTATTATGTAATGCAGTCATTTGGTAATTTTACCTGAAGTGTTTTCCGGGAATTTTAAAAATTTTAAATTCTAATTTACCACCTTGTATCTTTGGTACACATTGATGGCGAAAAGAGGTATCTATTTATTTATAGTTTCGTTAATGTTAACCCTAAATACGATTCACAAATTGATAGAATATATTTTTTATTCGCGTTGAAAAATCAATGGTGACGTTAAAGTTTTATATAGTTCTATTTACTTGTATAAATTCGATTTTGTAATTTCTTTAATATTACGAATACTACATATTTTTAATACATAGGCTGATCGTCTATTCCTATAAATCAACGGAAAAATATACATACAAATTAAATGTTTATGTTAATTGTACTAGTAATTACTCGAAACGATTTTTAATTAAATTTTATATAACCATCTTTACTTAAATAGCTATGAAACTTAAGGAAGTTAGTAGTTATTATACTTTGTACACAATATGCGCCGATTTTAACTAAAGTAAGTAGAAGTTCGTTAACACCTTACCGTGCATTCAGGACACAAGAACTAAATAAACTTTGCAAGTATAGTTTATCAAAAGGCCACTTAGCGTGGCGATATTCCTGTTAATTTCACAATTTATTTCGAAACTTACAAAGTAACAAAGACATTACATATACTTCTTAGTGTTCGGCAAGAATTACATTTGTAAGTTTTACTCTCGTAACTGATATAAAACAACTTTATAACCTGGTACGTCGTAAGCAGTTACGAAAGCTGAGGTCTTCAAAAATAAGGCACTAACAATATTTTTTTTCAGGTGTAAAGCAATGACAGACGTCTTATATAATCTTTATAAAAGTCTGAGAGCAAAACTTATATGTGTAAACCGCGCCTTGATAAGATTATAAGTATAATTTTATTTACTTATTGGAATACTGATTGTCATTTGAATATTTGGTGTAGATTCAAATAATAATACATGCGAATGAAAACGTATTTAAAGAGTAATGTTACTATTTATTTCAAATAATAATAGGTATAGGAATTATTATTAATAATAATAATTTAATATTAGAGGATAATGTGTATTTATTAATAACTAATATTCGGAAAATACTGTTTATTAATATTTTCATGATATAAATTTACAGGTATTCTGTATTACAAGCTGAGGAGCTGGTTAGGTTAGGGTGGAAGTTGTAGTGTTTTAGTGCACAGATAACTAAAACTATTATTATTTTATTATTATCAAATATACAACACTAACAAAATTTTACATTCAAGGTTCGATTAGGCTTCACTGGATTTTACTCAAGCTTACAGATTCAGTGCAGTCAATGAGTAAAGGGGACCATTCACGTTTAGGCAGACGCACGGATCTCGAACGTCTGATTCGGTAAGACACTCACGCATTCAGAAATGTACTTGTTGCATTCAACAACCACATTCCGAGAATGACGTGAATAGTCCTATGCATAATTAATGTATTCACCTATGCATGTTAACACAGAAATTCCCGATCCGATTTCCACAAATGAATATTCACCGAATGGAGAGGATTGCCCGGGGGACGTAGACTACAACAATGTCAGCTAAAATGATCAAATTTACTACGTATCCTTTAAAATCATATATTCATGCATTTCCAATTTATTATCCCGGCGCGACATCATCATATAGTTCACAATGCATGTTGTTAGAATGTGTATTTTGTTTTAAACCACAAACAATTTTTTCGATTTTTATCTCGATCACGATTGAATAATCGAGTTTTGTGATGTTTTTTTCATTATAAGTAGTTATCAATACTAATATTATAAAAAAGTAAAATTTGTTTTTGTTTGTCTATAAAAGGTAATGTTTGGAACTACAGATCCAATTTGCAAAATTCTTTTTGCGTTGGAAGGCGGTATATTAAAGAAGGTTATATATGATTGTTAGGTTATAGGCTTTACAATCACATCATATATGACTCGTAGGACCGAAATAGTAACCATAAATGCGCGATGAGCAGCTAGTTATGTTACAATTGTATTCCTTTTACGAATATATTCGAAAATTTCTTAAAATCACCAGCTATTACACGGCAAGACTACTTTATAGTTATACTCAACGATTTATACTCACGCCTGAAGCTATCGATGTATCAGGCATTCCTTATTCATTGTGCTTATACATTCCATTCGTCCTTTACATATCATAATAGCAATATGAATATTTGTTGATCTACGATAAAATAGTATTAGTGAGGGAATGGTCTGTACCACACCGACGAGTTCGTCCCGAACAGTGAACCAAAAATCAAAATCAAAAAATACTTTATTCAAGTAGGCTCTTACGAGCACTTTTGAATCGTCATACATGAAAATAACAAATAAAAATACATAAATAATGATGCTACCACCGGTTCGGAACGCAGATTCTACCGAGAAGAACCGGCAAGAAACTCGATAGTTACTCTTTTAAAATATTGTAAATGCAACACAGTTTATGATTACAAATTAATTATTTATCCTGTACGAAATTCAGCATATACTAAGCCCGAACCAATAATGTAATTCAATTCGCCACAGTATAAAAAAATATTTCGACCCGTTGAGCCGTTTAAAGTGAATAGCATACCGTTGGGGATTCGTAAGCTTAACACTCCATACAATTCATTGTTCTCTTATCAAAACCCTATTAAATATAGACAGAAAAAAAAACATTGTTTTAAGTAACGAATATTGAACGATACAGTTTTAAAATACTTTCTTCTTCCGAGTATATTCTGGAATTTGATAGCAGCGATTCAGAAAACTTGTAAAATGCCATCCTTGTAGCATTTAAACACTAAACAAATAGTATAACATATGCAATTTATATTGAATTATTTTCATCTTTTTCTTTGAAATTTTTCTTCTACTTTCAAAAAGTATGTGTATTAGGTTTTAAATAAATATGTCACATAACATTTCAACTAAATAAATATAACAGCGAATGTTTTTCCGTTCCAGAGTTTAATACCTAGGGGTTGTGTCGCTGTAAGGGGTTATTTTGAAATTCTGCTATACATATATTTAGTTATTCACTCTCAGTAATATTAATTCTAAGTTTTAAAACATTCAGCCAAAAAAAAATAGGTTTTCTCCAGACAAACTTCACAACCCCATTGCACCCTAATACGAGGCAATATTTATGTAATTATTATTTCACATTTCATTGCTGTCATCCAAAAATATGTGTTTTAAGTTTATACGACAATGAAATAAAATTTTCCATACAGACGTTTTTACCCCGTTTTACCATCTTAGTGGTAGGATATCGAAAAACCCTTTCTTAGATTCCCTTTATAGTAGGATGCTTACAACCTGAAAGACCTATTGTCAATTTTTTTTAAAACCCTGGCCCCAGCGGATTAGGCTCTGCGTTGATGAATCTGTTGGAATTTAGATGGAAACAGTTTTTAAAATGGGGGATGAATACGTGAACCCGTTCAACAATTTCGAGAAAAACGCGAACAAAATAATAACGAATATGAAAAAATCACGTAAAATCAGTACATAATATAAGTTTATTTCTTTAATAAACTTATATTATGTACTACTTACATTTCAATTCTCTAATCACCTTGTTATTATGTTAATAAATAAAAAAAAATACATTTAATGTTCTTGATAACGTTAGTGGAGTTATAAACATAGGTACTATTTTGTATGTTTGCACAATTATACATTGTACACTAATACTAATGACGAAAGAAAAATGTGTGGTTGTTTTGGTGTTGAGGAGAGGGTTGGGATAAGTAGTCTAATTTTAAAAACTGTTTTTCTCATCTGTATGAGTACTCTATTCTGGTAGTCTATAGGCTCTATAGTATAATTTACGAGATATTAGCTTTTGCTCGTGACTCGCTCGTGTTAATGTAAATTTTGCCGGATGTCAGACTAAAAGTTTTTTTTTTTTTTTATCTACTCTACTAAAGTACGATTGGATTAAACCTATAACCTTGTCACAAGTGCAAAGAATAAGTTTACAAAGAGTTTATCGCAAAAAGATTAACGGTATGAACGGTTATATAAAATATGAAAATAGAAAAAAAAAACATTAATTTGAATGTATCAAATAGATAATTAATACTTAACCCGAAACCTATACGCTTACTACAATTATGAAGGATAATTAATCCCGCATCAGTGGGTTAATTGACGAACACTCTCGCTATCAAAACGTGAAACGTTCTGACAGGTTGACGTGTTGAGGGCGTTATTTCGTTTGCAAATTACTGAAATAAAGTCGTGAAATAACAATCTGTCATAAGTCATAACTACTATATTTAAAAATTTGTTTAAAAATTAATATATTATTTTTAAAAATATATGTCCGTCAAGATTATATTTATTCAAAGGGACTAAAATTCGGAATTATACAATATCTATAAATATAATATATACTTTATAGGGTTCCGTACCTTAAAAGGAAAAACGGAACCCTTATAAGATCACTTTGCTGTCCGTCTGTCTGTCTGTCTGTCTGTCTGCTTAATAGTCAGTGGGTTACGGCTAGGCCCGGAGATGTATTACAAATATTAGTGATTTCTAATACTATGAAATTATATTTAAATTCAATCAATGAAACGAGTATTGATATAATTTTATTATATATACATATATCACAGCACATGATTTTGGCACCCAGAATTCCGACTAGTTTGAACGACGTTGCCTAGCAACCGGTTAGCGACTGAACATGACAGGCATGCTGACAGGTACTTTGAGCCAACAAGCCAACTGACGAGCTTGTCAAAATTGGGTACAGAGTTTAACCGTCAAAGAGTGTGAAGAGTAAAAAACAAAAACTGGTCAAGTGCGAGTAGGACTCGCGCACCGAGGGTTCCGTACAAACTTATAGAAATCTATATAAGACTAACCCATCTACGGCATTTGTGGTCTTCATCATCAGTTCCAACATAAGTTACTATCAAAAATACCGAAATCGGTATACGCTTGCCTATAATATTTGAGGAGTTTCCTCAATTTCTCCAGGATCCCATCATCTGATCCTGACCTGAAGACAATGGGACCACCTTGGAAGTATACCTTTTCAAACAAAAAATTTTGAAAATCGGTACCCAAATGGCGGCGTAATCGGCGAACAAACATAAAAAAAAATTAAATACAAGGTCGAATTGAAAACACTCCTTTTTAGAAGTCGCTTAAATATAATCAAATATTATGTAAATATGGATCACGTCCCAAAAACTATTTTGAAACTACTTAGGAGCACTTTAATTTAAAACACGATCATGGATGCAATCCATGGAAACACAAAATTTTATTTTAAGTACTAATACACCTTATACTTTCTCATCGCCATCTCTTGACAATTTCAATGAACTAACTTGTTGACATTAACAACATAATTATATTATATTTTATTCTCGTTTTATTCTTATTTATATTCTACTACACTCCACTACCCCTGCACTACGTTCGTAAAATATTTAGATTTACATTATCAATCAAAATATCGAAATATATATTAGTGTTGCCAAGACGAAAATAATTAGTCCTTAATTCGAACAAAACTAATTGTTTATTTATAAATAACTAATTATATTACTAATAACCAGAAGACTTATATGTGTAGATAAATAAGTAAATTAAATAACTCGATCTGTTTGAATTTAATTTTAAAATTTTCGTACTAAGTCAATACGAGTACTTAAATCAAATCGCGTGAAGCTCTTATATTGTATGTTAATTACGTAATGACGTTATAAATCGACGATGAAACTTTTAAATGAAAAGTTTATTTTATTATTTTTAGCGCGTTTAAATAATAATTTAAATAAAAATTTTTATTAATCGAGCAGAATTATATCACAGTTAATGTCATAATGTTGTAATAGATGGCATTAGCTGTACGCTGCATCGCGCTATCATTTTGTTAGCTGCGATATATAGATTGCATTACGTTTTTTATAAAGATTTGCTGCTTTTTAATGTTTTCGTATTGATACAAATTTCTTCTCAGTGTTTGTAAAATTGTTTTTTTGACCATGGTCAACTTCTATGTTAATTTGTTACAAGTACATATAATTTTAATTCTAAGATTAATATATTTTCCGCTTGATCAATTTACAACTTGATACATTTACGCGTTCCTGAGAAAAAGGTTGAAAGACAGACGTACAGACTGACAGACACACGAACAGAAATTTACAGTTTTCGGATTTTTTCCTTTATGTATACTAAAGGACCTTGCTCCTGGCCAAATTTCATAATGCTTGGTCAATGGGAAGTACCCTATAGGTTTTGATTCCCTTGCGAAAACGTTAAAAACGCTATCATACTTAAAATATGTGATATAAATGACCGTATCTTTTGATTGCGTTAACTTAGAAGTTTGATTTTTTCACAGCTCTTAGTAATTACAACTCTGAGTACTTGACGTTGATAAAAATTTGTTACCTTCACGCGTTTCTGAGAAAAAGGTTGAAAGACAAACTTACAAACAGACAAACATACATACAAAAATTTACAGTTTTCAGATTTTTTCCTTTATTTGTACCACATGATCTTACTTCTTGCCAAATTTCATCGTGCTAGGTGAATGGGAAGTACCCTATAGGTTTTGATTCCCTTGCGAAAACGCTAAAATGGTCAAAATATACGACATATTTTCCATTATCTTTTGATTGCGTTGACTTAGAACTTTAATATTTTCACGGCCGCATGTCATCGTAGACTTGAGTATATGATATTAATTTCAACATGATACGTCTATGCATTTCATAGAAAAAAGGGTTGACATCCCGACAGACAGACAGACAGACAGACAGACAGACAGACAGACAGACAGACAGACAGACGGACAACAAAGTGATCCTATAAGGGTTCCGTTTTTCCTTTTAAGGTACGGAACCCTAAAAAATACCTGAAAAATTAATAAATACGTCCATGTGGTATCACTTGCGTTTATGGTTACTGCTTTTCTCCTATGAGTCTTAGCGTGATTTAATACAACCTCCCTCAATAAATAAACTATCTAATACAAAAATAATCTTACAATTCGAACCAGTACTTCCTAAGATTAACGCGTTCAAACAAACAAATTCTTCAGCTTTATAATATAAGTATAGATTTAACATTGTACATATATATAAAAAGTATGAAATAATAAACTAACGATTCTTTAACTTACATATCGAACATGTTATTTGAAAGTGGTTTTTGTGAAGTATATCGAATTACAAAAGCGGCAATTGAGAAAGTTTTCAATTCACATGCTCCGGCCGTGGTTACAATAGAATTGGAAAGGTATAAAAAAGAAGACAGATAGCCTTATCCCCATATATTAGACAAGAAATGTATCACTGAGTATATACTCGGCGTAGTCCCTAAGCCTTAGCTTCGTGAAGGTATAAATTCAATATACTTTATTCAAGTAGGGTTTTAAAATACTTTTGAATCATCTATTTACAAATCTCTTGGATATAACTCTATCGACGATTCGGAATGCGGTTTCTACCAAAAAGAAATAGCACGAAACTCGATAGTTACTTTATAAAATCAATGTATTTTGAAAAGTATATTCGACTTTGTTATCCTGCTAGAAAATCGACACACATTATTTTGACTAATTTTTTCGCGCATGTAATATTGTGCAGTGGAATGTACTTTTTTAATTAATAATAGTTACTAATAGCTTACGTGCGTTTTTAACTAAAAACCTACCTCGTAAAACCCATTAAAATAAAAAGTCAATGTATTTTGTTCTTCACAATATTATATTACAAACTATTAATACAAAACGTTATTATTGTCGCTTATAACAAAATTTTTTGCTCATGATATTTACACTATTATACACTATTAAACAATGCACACTGTGTACTCTTATCCGATTAAATAAATTGATAAATAATAATCGTGTTACAAACATTCACACGAGAATTGCTCTTAAATCAAAACCCATTACAGACTGGCAGTAAGCCACGAGTAGGTGAACCGTACTGAGTACATCAACGCTCGCCCTTTAGCGTAATCTGCGTGCAAATTCCAGATAGCGTACACATAGGTACTAGTGTTACGCTTCATGCATCGCTTCCGGCTCTAGAATAAGCCTTAAGCCTGAGCCTTCTAGAGTACGCGTTCGATATGCGGTGTCCGTAACTACAGCTACGCATATAAGTTCTGTGAAGTTCTAACAGTGCGTAAGATGAGAATTACTTTTGTAAGTTTTACTGTCGTTATGACTAAACAACTCTTTTCCTAAGTAAAATTCTATTCCTGTCACAAATAAAGGCACTGACAATAAATTCTGTCTATTTTAAAGCAATGACAATTTAGTGAAACCACCTTATGTTCAAATCAAGACTTAAATACCTCAAACATTTTTTGTTATTTATACTTTAAGTCCAATATACCGAGTGATTCGTTGCTTATTGATACCGGCAAAGTCGAGTATAACCATTAGTATTTTGCGTTCATAAAAATATTCCATGTAGTTAAGCCAACATAATATTATTATATTCTATTATTTATTTTTTCCTTATTTATTACATTTTTAAATATATTTACAAATAAAATATAAAAAAATATAAAAAATAGAAATCCACTGGCAGCAGAGTAAGTCCCAGGCCACCATCAGCTAGGGCTCCAGGCTGAGAAACCTCCTCACGATGCGTGCCGTTTCCAACAATACTGCCTTCTGTATCCGACCCTTGATCCAACTGCTTAGTGAGAGTTTCTTAAGGTGTTGATCGAAACTCTTCGCTAAGAGGCCATTGACCGATACGACAACAGGAACAATTATTGTTGAGTTCAGACTCCATATGGCGGTCATCTCGTGGGCAAGGTCCAAATATTTACTTAATTTTTCTTTTTCGGCCTTCACGAGATTGTCATCATGTGGAATAGTGATATCAACAATAATTGCTTGGCACGCTGACCGGTCTACTATCACTATATCAGGTTTATTTGCTAATAATATTATTATTAATTTGAAGTATTAACTATAAATCTAATTTTATTTATAATTTTTTTTTTTAATTTAGACCAAATCTTACATCACAAATTATAAATTTAAATAAATTTAGAGATTTATGACTTAATGACTTTAACAATAAAAAAATAAATTATCGAAATATTAAAAAGAATATATAAATAACTTATTATTATTATTTTAAAAAAGAAATAAATATTTATAATAAAATTAATAGAAACCTAACACAAACAACTTATATAAAACTTTATGAAAGTCTGAGAGATAACTTATAAGTGCAGTTCTCGTTTAAGACGTAGCGTTCAGTCTCATCGCATTTCATATAAACTAGTTAAATATTATCGTTGTCTTAGATTTTCGCGATTATTATTCATTGAGATAAAACTATTTTAAACGGATTTAAATCGCGTATAATTATTTTTATCATCCCGACGTTTCGAGCACTTTGCAGCGTTCGTGGTCATGGGTAGACTAAGGTGTTACCTTACCTAGTTAAATATTGTACCGTACATGTACCCGTGTTTAATAAGACGGACTACGCGTACCTGTGAACGCTCAATCCGCACATAACTTTACTGCGTAACGTCCAATTAAATTGTTAAAATTGCTACTGAATAAAATGTTGCCAATTATAAAAAGCGCAATTTAAAAAATATATATATTTAGTTTTCCTTTTATATCACGAAAAGCGGCCAATTTATTTTTTATATTTATTTGCATTGAAATTGTTTCCTTGTTGATTTATTATTATATATTATTGCTTCACTTCTCAATTATTCACTTAAACCTCTTATTTAATGTTACTTACATAGAATTATTTCACTTCAATTACCCGAAGACTATTTCGATTCATTTCTAAGATTGTATTCAAAGCAAATAAAGAAGTAAGACGCTTACAGAGGCAACTGAGAAATAACATGATCTTTCACTGGAAATTCTAGAGCTGAGTTCATGATTTTATTATAGGTTTAACTGATAGACTGCGAGTTGTATGACGATCCTGTTTATCTGGCCTTATTTATCTTTATTAATTAACTAGCTAGTCAGTAGAATTCTGAACCATTGAATCCTGAGGTATTAAAATAGTACTTTATACAAATGTTTTAATGAAAAAGGTAAAATAAACACATAATACGAAAGTACAGAAAATCAATAATTTGAGTCAAAATCCAATGTCATCAATTTTAAAATATTTTCATTTAAATTAAAATTCTCATTTTTTAATTATCAATCGAGTGACCTTGCCACATTTTCGAGTAAATTAAACATCTGACCAGCAAGCTAATTACCATGAGCTATCGATATGACAAAATACAACATTCTAACAGTAGATTTCCATTTATTCTAAAACGAAACAAATCAACTGTTAAAATGCATCGTGTTGCGATAGAGATAACTCCGCGCAATAAGCCTGCTGAGCGAATGATTGGTTATACATTTGAATAACTAATGTATTTCTTAATGAAATTAATTATAATATGAAATTTTCATATCTTTCGATTTAAACACAGACTAGAGCCGAGACGGCCTAGTGGTAAGAACACGTCGATCTCAACCGATGATTGCGGGGTTAAACCCCGGCTGGCACCAATGATTTTTCAAGTGTTAAATTTGTGTTTAAATTCATCTCGAGGTGTTGAAAGAAAACATCGTTAGGAAACTTGCATGTACCATTAGAAATTCTGACACATGTACATCCGCGCGGAACAGCGCGGTTGTAATCCACCAGCTCTAAACCTTCTCCTTGATAGGAGAGGAAGCTTTTGTAGTCGTACATTTACAGGCTGTCGTATTAATTATTTTTCTTTTACAGACTAAAGGACTTTATATTTGACTGACATGACGACGCGTGTCAGGTTTAAATTATTATAATGTGTTCTAACGCATTAGGACAATATTTTGAAATAAAACACAAACTCTGCAACGTGGTAACAGTTACCTAGGCAACCAAATGTACGCAGTAAGTGTCAGTAAATATATCACTGACGTAGATACGTTCATGTGTAAATGTAATAACAAACAATTTACACAAATCCTATGAAATACTGTAAGCAAAACTTACAAGTGTAATTCTCGCCTTACCAGGTAATTTCTCCTCACACTTTCTGTCGAACTAAAATAACGTGACCACGACGGACGTCGAAACATCGGGCAAAAAAAAGTATTATTTCGATTAATTACCGCGATAAGACTAGTTATTTAAAATTTTAATATTATAAAGCGCAAAAGCTTAAAATATATAGTTATGTAACACATCAATAATTTCCATATCAACACATGATTTGGGCTAAAAGATATTGTTGAAAGTATTAATTATTAACACGTTATATAGCTTTTAAAAATACATATCATCCATACCAATAAAACTTTCATTATAACATTTCGTTACATAATTTAGATGCACCTTTAGCAATTTCCAGGGGTCCATATGATAATCAAAAAGTGCTAAAGCTCGCAGGATGCATATTGAACGGACTTACATTCTTATGAGAATTATATACCCACCGCCTTAGATCGACGAAATGAAATTTGTGATGGCGTCGCGTCGTCCGGTTTGTATTAGAAATTTTCTAAGGAATATTTTAAAAGTGCAGCTGACGTTACGAAAAGGGGTGGAGTTAAATAAAAGAGTCACGGTTCAGTATTTAAAAATTTCGCATATATTATGTTTGTCATTTATCGCGTTTTTGGTGTTATTATTTGTTATTTTTGTACAAATAAACACAAAAAATCCGTATACATTATTTTTTCTTATATCCGGAGGAACCAACGTAATTAGCGTGTAATTTATTAAGGATATCCGTTTACTCATTGCCAGATATAATGTTTACAAAATTGCTTTCATTTATAATAAACATCGTGTTTTTCTATTTATTTGACCTTAGTAAAATATATTTCTCAGTTACAAACATCGTAGCTTACAGAAAATGTTTTATGTTTTAAGAATTCACGCCACGAAAATAAAGAATACCGAATTTTCTGTTTTTATTTTGACGGTACTATATCTCCGATGAAATATAACACATTATAGGTAAGGTATAACCTCTAGCATGTTGATATATAAAAAAAACAATGTGTTGAAAAATTCATTGAATAATTGTATTAATAGTTGTTTATTGATTCAGATACATAAAAACGAATTATTATTTTATTGAAAAATCATTTTTTAATGGTTATTATTATAATTTTTGGCTGAAATATTAAATAAAGTTATATTCTAATATCCATTGTGTGAAATTAAATTGAAACACTTTTAATTGTTCAATTCAGTAAACAATATAACGACGTGCGCTTTAATTATTTCCGACAAACAACGAAATGCAGGCAACACTTTTTATCAATAAAAACTGTGAAAAATGAGTAAATATTAACATTTTGTAATAAATTCGCTGTCCCTCGCGATTTCAACCGATGTAAATTTTTGCACATTGAAGTTTAAGGTACATAACTACTCCCTTCCTGAGGATCGTAGGCGTGAATCACATTTGTAAGTTATTCTCACGGACTTATATAAGATTTATATACATTGCTTATCATTGATTTTACGCTTGAAAGAACATCTTTTCCGTAACTTATTTATTGAAACTGACAACTCACGTTAAGTTACCTAAGCAACTGTTACCAGATAACAGAATTGTTTTATAACAATTACGAAAGTATAACTTACGAGTGCAATCATCCTCCAAATTCCCCTTAGAGTAACGCCATCGAATTTTCCTAATTTCGTTTCTTTTTTTTATTTAGAATTCTAATATTATTTAAATCTAGGTTTAATGTTATCGTATAAAAAAAATTTTCGTAATAAACGCAATGAAAGCAACTTATGTTCAACTTTAATGTAATAAAGATATGCAGATAAACTGACCTCGGGAAGGAATCAGTGGTGACCCAAATGGCCTTCGGATTCGGATTTACGGGAAGTCGGATTTTTAAGAGTTAGACTGCGGGTATCGGATCAAAGCAGTAGTATCCGATGTTATATAACTATAAAGCTGAATTATCTGTTTTTTTTTTTTTTAATTAGTTTTTAAATGAAACAAACAAACTCTAGCGTTATAATATTATAGTACTGTAAACTATAAATTATTTTATATTACGATAATGTTAGTGTGTATTAAGCATTACATTCTTGGAATCACATCGAAAATTACTAATACAATATCACAATGTTACAGCTGACTTCCTTTGAGCATGTTCGACTAATGTTCGCTTTTGTATTAAGTTAAACATTGCGATTCAAAATATTTCAAATTCAATGCTTAAAACGTTTAATGGAGGAATAGAAAAATTATATCATAAATTTAGTTCGACAGAATGTCCCACCACTGGGCAAGGTATTCTTTCCTATGATGGAAAAGGTTTCGAGCTTAATCCACCACGCTGCTTTACTGCGCGTTGGCGAATATCTAGATAGTCAGAATTTTCAGTTTGGGTTTTCTCACTATGTCTTCCTTTACCGCCAAGCTCGAGATTAATTTAAACTCAAATTTAGTACTTGAAAAAAGCGCTGGTAGTCGAAGTTTGAATGCACGATCATCGGTTGAGATCGCCATGTTCTAACTACTAGATCATCTCGACAGAAAATTTAAAGAAAAATTATCAGGTAAGACGCATATGTATTCAAAAGTACATTTTTCAATAATAACTAACATCTAGCACTCGCTTGATGCGCTGTTTGCAACTATATACGTTTATCATTGTGAAATGTATCTAAATAATAAAGCTTAATGCTTGTTTTTGAATGCTCATTCTTTTGCCACGTGGAAGCGAAGTCGAGTAAATAGACGATGACCCAAAACCAGCCGTTTTTGATCTAAGCTTTTTGAATCCACGTTCTTTAGAAAGAAGGAAGGCCTATGCTTATGTACTAAACAAAACAGGTTCCTTATTCGGATATAAGATTTCCTGTAATTTGAAGCATGTAGGGAAGGTATTTTTTTTCTTAATTAATATTTACAAATAATAGTTATTTTACAATGTATTGATAATATATTAATTGTTATAATAATTATTTATGTAAACATTTGCTAGTTTTTTTTTTACAATTATGTTATTTTGCAACATTTTTGTGTCTAAGTTGTTCTATTAATAAATAGTGCGACGAATTTATTTTCTTGCATGTAATGACGATGGTGACATATTCACTATTGAATAATAATTAATGAAGATTAAAATATATATATTTGTGTACTTTTAGTTATGAGAAATTGATTTAAATTAACTAAGTTAATATTTACCGTTTTTTACTTTACCACAATGAATTTCTTAAACATTTGTTTATACTCTTATTTTTAATTTTTTAAATTAAATGTTTATATTTCCAAATTGATATCGAAGTTCTTTATATTTGTATCTAACACGAAACTGACGAGCAATGACAGATATTCCAAGTAAAACCTTTCTTGGCCAGAGAAAATAATATCGTTTATTTCTACCTACAGTACAAGTTATAACTTTACCGAGATTCAATAAAATCATGTAATATCCGCCTTAAGAGTGCAGACCAACAAAATAGTATGTATTGTATAACTCATAAAATGTACAAAATATAATATATAGTCTGTATAAGTGCAGCTTTTTATTATTGAATTAATTGAACGCTGACAAGCAATACTGTGTCAAGCCACACGGACTTCATTTCGAGAAAATTGCGTCCAAAGATGTCATACCCATTCTTAACAAATAAATATGTTCGAAGAAGTATATATACATCTTTTCCTTTCTTTTTTGATAAAAGGCATAATGCATTTAAAGCAGATTGATATATTTAATATATTATCCTTAAAAATGTTTTTTAAATATTTAAGATTATTGTATAAATTGCAAAATATGGAACACACTTGGAAATCGAAACAGTTCATTAAGAGACTTTTTTCCGTACTTATATAGTTTATATGACTCGATTTTTTTTAATAATGTTTAATAGATGATGCAGTATCAAAATATATCAATATCTCCGAATTTGACTTTTTGTGGGTTGACACATTGCTTATAAGCATCCAATTATAACAAATCAATCAGTTCAAATCTTAGATATACATAAAATAGACGCTAATTGGAGATATGCTTAAAAATACATTATATAATATACATATGTAACACGAATATGAACGTATGCGATACACGACAAGCGGTAAACTTCATTAGGGCGAGCTTATTGCGTTTCCTCCGCCACGAGATAAACGATTTAAGTGTTGTGTATGTTCATGGTCTTGTTTAAGATTTAAATTAGAACATTTTATTACCCAGCAAGATAAAGAGCGACTTAATGTTAGAGAAAACTGATATTTATTCTTTACGTTCAAATAAAGATTTTAAGGCTTTTATATTTTATACTTTGTATGCTTGGGGTGTAAATTAACCGTTCCTTCTCAGGTTATACAGTGTTTTAAATTATACAATATAAATCAAATCTCAAGCAAATTTTTGTTGACCTTTTCTTTTATCGTCTAAAGGTAAAAAAATCTTAAAATGTAGAAAATAAGATTCAGAAACTATTATTTTAGGAAGCTTAAATTTAAAGATATTTCAGTTGAACGTTTTAATTTTTAACCTACTTTAAAAAAACAGGAGGTTCTATGTTCGGATGAGTGAATTTTTTATGTTTGTTCAATGATTGTAAAACTATTTTGATTATTTGTGTTTGAAAGGGTATACTTCCAAAGTGGTCCCATTGTCATAGTTATTATTAGACAAAAAATTATAATTTCATAGCTTTTACTAATCTAACATGAGGACATGAAACATGATAACAGATTTTTAATAAGCTTATATCATCAACATTTGTGTACTTTTATTTAATTTATACGCTTAAATTATTTAAAATATGTATTATAGTCAGTTTCTATATAGCCCTTTGCGTCAATTACAAATTATATATATATATATATATATATATATATATATATATATATATATATATATATATATATATATACACATACGTATGTATATATATATAGACTAGCGGAAAATTGTTCCTTACATTTTTAAAACGATGTAATGAAAGATACAAAAAAATAGAAAAAATGATCTATGAATTGGTGTGTATTGGACATAAAAGGTATGTTAGTTTATATCAAAATATGTATTACATATAAAACCTCTGTTACATATTGTCTTGCACTTATTAAGAATGAAATGTCTCTTGAAGACGTAGTTTTATTATAGGTTATGGGCTGAGGCTAATATTAATTTTCTTGTGTTGTAATTTGAAAAATGAAAGTAAATGGACATTTCTCTATATAAGAAAATATGTCACGGGCGTTACATCATGGTTTCGAACTATGTTGTGAGCTTAACTACGGCGTGAAAATTATTCGGAGTGCGCTTTCGCTGCAGATAATTTTTATATTCTAGAAGGGATGCTGGTGTGTATAAAACTCCGGTTTGAGCCAGGAATCCAAGAATTAAAATCTTCTGGTGACGCGAAAACAAAACCTGGTTTTAACAATAAATTAATCTTTGTGCGTAGATATTAAAAATGTTAATACGACAAAAGAATAATGGGACAAAACTTGTAACAACTAGCCGTGATGTGGTCGTGATGACAAATGTCAAACAGTCAGTCATGGTACAAATCGATGAGCAGAATAACATGAGGTCAGATAGTCGAGATTCAGTGGGGGATGGAGATCAGTTGATAGTTTCAAATACAGTCGCAGATAGTTTGGTGTCATCTGATGAATCCTATGTACCACGTGAAGATGAAGGATCTGTTAGCTCAATCAGTAGTATTGTTACAAGTGGTATTGATAATACTCTGACTTACAAAAAGTTTAAGTGTCGATAAAGATTATATTTTTATGAAGTTGCTGTGTAATGTAAAAGTTTGAGTTGTTTTAGAATTTCGTATTATTAAACTAACACCATCACTATATCAATATAGTGATGGTGTTAGTTTATGTCAAAATATGTATTACATATGAGACCTCTGTTACAATATTGTCTTATTGTAGTTGTTTGAATGTTTTTATAGTAATTATTAAAAAAATAAAATGTCACTTCGATAATGTTTCTTCAAGACGTAGAATTAAAGAGTAAAAAATATTGTTTTATTTCAATATGAATTCCCAACAAAAATATATAATTAATTTAAAATTTAAAAATATAATAAAGGTTCAAAAATGGGCCTGCATCCTGCATATACGATAGTTATATAGTTATATTGCGATTATTTTATAAATAAAGAGAAGACTTTTTTTTTAATTATTTTATTTTTATCGTCGATTACAATATAATCAGGAAAAGTTATATAATTTTTTGTTGATGTCTAAATCCATTCGAAATACCCATGTTGAGCCCATGCTACAGTCATTACGGGCCAAACAAATAACTATACGTCTTCCAACCAAATTCAACGGAAATTATACAGAGATAATAATATATCGGACAATTGAAACAACAACATTAATTAGTAGGCAATTGAGTTTTCGAATAAAAAACATTTTTTTGTCTCAGACTTGAAGTTATATTTAATGTAATGTAAAAAAAGAATTTGAAATATTTATATTCGTAATTATGGCATTTGTAAACGCTTAACATTTCTTCCAACAATTTTTCACCATGATTCAACTTCAAAACTTATTATTAATATTGATTGTTAGCTGGAGGAGATATTAACCTTCTAGATTTCTCCAATAGGTATTTGCTCCACGCGATACAATAAAAAAAGCGAATGATTTCTTAAAACAACATATTTATTAAAGTTAAAGCTACTCATTCTTAATTTTACGATACATTTTTTTCCGAGGTTCTTTACAAAGGTGCAGTATTAATTAAATAAGTATTGAACTGAATTTCATTATGTTAAAAACCTATGAAATTTAATCAACAGATTCACGATGTACAAGTAAAACCACGGAGAGCGATGTCATATTTCATAATTAATCTGTACATGTTCATATTATAAATTCAGTGCAAAATGCTCAATAATAAATAATTTACATACTGTTTTTAAATAAAATTCAATACTCGAGTATATACATCTGTAACATATTTTTAATCATATTCCAATAATTTCTTCGCCCTTTAAAATATTAAATTTAGTTTATGAAGTAATAAATCCTTTGCAATTTAAAGTGACTATCACGTGTTTATAGTAAAAATCACGTGCTTATTTAAATTGGTATATATTTTTCATTCAGAAACAAATGTTGATTCAAATCAAATCCCAAGTGTATACGCGCTATGGCATAAATATATTGACGTGACTTTTAAATATTAAAATCAGTAAATAATCTGTAACATTCAAACATTTTAAAGTGCTGTACGAAAAACGAAATTAATACAACAAAAGGAATTAATATATGTAAACACTATTAAACTAGCTTAATTACTACAGATAAAATAAAAATTCGCGATACAGCAAATTTCATCTTGAATCCCTCAAATATTTTTACTAAAAATGTTTATACAACTTATATTATATTCTATTTAAGGTTCTTCAACAAATACACCATTTATGCAAATAAAAATTTAATTGAATTGTTTGTAATTTTAAATTAACAGCTTTTAACTAAATGCATATTAAAGTATATACGGTACTTACACCAAAAACATATATTTTTTTAATTTTTGTCTGTCTGTTTCTTACACAAATAGCTAATAAAATAAGGAATAAGTTAGGCTACTTTTATTTTAAAAGTTTTATTTATTTCAATTAATAAACACAAAAGAGGGTTACGTGAAAGTTGTAACCAATCAAATAGTGAAATGACGTAAAAGTAAACAATATATAAATATATTATATACTAGCTGGTTCTTATGACTACGTCTGTGACGTCTCAGATGTCTACGTCATAGTAGCTTTATGCATGCAAAATCTCACCCCGATCGGCTTAAAATAAACAAAGTTTCATACAAACTTTCATCTCCTTTTTTATCCTCTTGGGGATAGAATTAATCAAAATCCTTAGCGGATGCCTACATCATAACATCTACCTACATGCCAAATTTCAGCCCGATCCGTCCAGTGATTTGGGCTGTGCGTTGATAGATCACTATATCAGTCCTTTGAGTTATATATATTTAGATTATATTATATACATAAATGTTTTACTTAAATAAACGCGTTTGAAATTACGGGACACAGCTAGTTCACCTATAATATTAATAAAGATGCAGTAATTAAGGGTTCATGAACGTTGTATGTACAGAGAAAGGTCCTTAGAAATGTAATAAAAATTAATTGGTATTGAATAGTTTCCTTTGCAGAAGCGAGGCCGGTGAGTTAGAAATTCTTGTAATAAATGGAACTTTTTATTTAATTCCTTAAGAAACATATATAGAGAAGCATGTTATGATTTCTGGAAATATTTCTTACTTAACCTTATTGAGTCCGTCAGAAAGACTTTCTATCTTTAGTTACAAGAATTGAAAAATTCCTGTGTTGCAACTAGAATGTAATTTCAGTTCGTGAAAAAGAAAGTACACAATTCAGTTTACTTAGGCGACATAACT
Source organism: Hypolimnas misippus (assembly GCA_037950945.1). Taxonomy (NCBI): domain Eukaryota; kingdom Metazoa; phylum Arthropoda; class Insecta; order Lepidoptera; family Nymphalidae; genus Hypolimnas; species Hypolimnas misippus. Next base: position 15,115,013 of record JBBEEQ010000001.1, read on the forward strand.
ATACTTATTACAGTTATTTTCATTGACAAACCGCTGAGCCGATTTTAATGATACTCGATTCATATTAAGTAATAAGAGAAAAAAAAACATAGCCTGATCCTTCTTTTTTGAAGTCGGCAGTTATACAGGGTGCCAGGCGGGTCGATGCAAACTTTTGGAGACGTGATAGATGAGAGAAATTTAGAGTCTATTTAACATCATTTACCTTAGTACCAAGTTTTACAGTTTTCGAGAAAATCGCGATTTTGTACTTTTTTTAGGAAAACTCCACTTTTCCGTCTTTAAACGCTAGTAATACAAAAATGAATATGGATTTTTTTTTCTTTATCTTATGTGACGCTAAATTACCTCTTCTATCACATCTCCAAAAGTTTGCATCGACCCCCCTGGCACCCTGTATATTCAAAATTTAAAAAAATATGACAAATATTACTATAATATTATAATCTAATTAATTATATTGATCATTTTAACAAATTTCCTATTTCCATATATATGAATTACAAAAGGGACACGAAGTTACATAATTCGAATCGAATGATTAGAATTCTGTAACGATATATCAATCTAAAATGAATCAAAAATTGAAGAAAACTATACTTATTTAGGTACACATGTAAAGTATAATATAAACTATACCTTAAATAATTATGTATATATAAAAGTTATAATTTAAAGCATAAACATTCAATTTTAAAAAAAGAATATGCACCCCATTACACTAGTTACGGCTAGTGTTGCAAAGGACTCAAGTCTTCGAATTGCTTTGAAGATTCAGTTCAATTTGCAAGACGAATACGAGAACAGACTTGACGCTCATCATTTGAAAAAGACTCGAGCATACGGATACTATTACTTAAATTGGTCACGCAGTTTACACATTTTTAATTTTATAAATCGATTTTCGGTATTTCGATTGATTTCTTCCAAGATTTAGATAAGAGTACTATTATATCAAAAATCGAAAAAATTTTCCTATATGAATTACGTAAGAATTTAGACGTGACTTGATGAGAAAAAAGGGCTCAGTGCACAAATGACGAGCTCTTATGTAATGTTCTAGAGCTCATAGAGACTGATAAACTTGTCTTAGAGTTCTGTTCGAATGAGTCGAGTCTTGCAATTTATGATCGACGAGTCCATTTATACAGGACTCAAAGATTCTTGTCCATTGCAATACTAACCACGGCCCACTCGGATTACCTCCAAGCGTGTACTGGGTATTATCTTGGCTTACTCTGTAATATTGGTAAATCACCTATCTCTGTCTATCTTATGTCAAGATAATCTATAGGTTTTATATATTTTTATTTCCTTTTTTTATTTTTTTTTAAGAGTTTAAACAAATTTCTTTTTTAATAATAATTACCATTTTGATTAATCAAAATTATGGAAATGTAGTATTTATCAAATACGTCAGATTAAAACTAATTATTATAATTAATTTCATTCACAAATTTCATTACAAAAGTAATATTGTATGAAACAGTAATTCATTTGAATTCGGCTTATGTTTTAAATGATATAAAGTATTTCAATAACTCCATTACTGGTTATCGTCTGAGTTAATATTCATGTATTGCTATACGATACTGTTTAAATATTCAATTATAAACCGTTACTAACCATTAACCACGAAAAGTTTTAACCGGCAATGCACTGTTATTTTTATCGGTTAAAATTTTACTTACTTGACGTAAATATCGGCGACATTCATATTATTTTGATTATAAATACATTTTAGCATTTTTTTGTAAATTGCAAAATATAGAACACACTTCAATTACACAAACATTAAATAAGAACTTCCCCGTTATTTAGTTTAAAATAATGTTAACTACATTAGCAAACGTCATAAATCCGAATTATTAATTTTGTAGGTTAACACATTATTGCTTATCAGCATCCATATATCGTCTTATATTTTAAGAACGAAAAATATTCCATGTAAAGTTTCCCACGTGTTTTACATTTGACACGTTCACGACAACGTCCGGCTCGACGATGTTCACATAAAAAACATTGAACACATAAACATTCCATGTCCACGTCCGTTTTCAGACTAAAAGCTGCCATGATGTGAAAGTTCCATCCCATTTGGATTTGTAGCTCCCGCGTGAAAACTGAAAAAAAAAACAAATGAAACATTGCGGTTAATTATATTATAAATAACGTCATTAGATTCGTAATTTGAGACTGTCACTGATTAAAATCCTTATTGACTGGTTAGCGTAGTGGTCACTGCAATTGACTGAAGCGCTAACAGTCGCGGGTTCGATCACCGCTCACGGCAAACGTCTGTATTGGTCATACGGACGTTTGCCGTGGTCTGGGTGTTTGTGCTTGTATTGTATGTGTTTCCGGATCCCCGACACAGGATCATCAGATCCTAACGGGGGTCCGTTGAGTGTTATGGGTTTTTTATTTATTTATAATATAAACTTGCTAACTCTCGTGGTTTTACTTGTGTTTATGGTTATTGCTTCGCTGTTGTGAGTCATAGCGTGACTTAATATAGCCTATAACCTTCCTCTATAAATGGGCTATCCAACCCAAAATGATTTTTTAAACCGGATCAGTAGTTTCAGAGATTACATGTAAGCTTATAAAGAAATTTTACGTCCTCATAATATAGGTGACTTTTAGGTTCTGAACAAGAACATAGCCTTAGAGGTTTTAAAACATGACTATAAAGATATTTTTTAAGATTTTACATAAATTTAATTTGTTTAGAGCGTTCAATAAATACGAAAGTAAGCTTAAAAAGGAATTCGTAAACAAGAATTATTTATTTATTTGAATGTAAGCAAAAAAGATTCGAATCCATTCGTTATCCTTTATTTAAGAAGAAGAAAAAATATATTCAAAGAAAACAAATGTAGTAAAAACAAAGGACTGTTAATTACTTTTATAAACAAGAAATATATAATTAAAACATTTTCTTTTAATTTACTTCTAACTATATAAGAAAATAGTTGTTCGTACGTGCTTTGTCTAGTCCATTTGTGTGACATGATCGAATATTGTTAGGCAAGAATTGTACTTATTAGCTTAAGTGTTAGTGTTAGTAACTTTGATAATGAAATCAACAGCTTACGTGAATTTACCTAGGTTATATTCCATCATGCGATTCGCAGGAGCGAAGCAGTAACTATAAACGCGAGTGAAACCACGAGATGCGGTTAGTGTAGTATACAACTTGTTGAGTTAATTCCAATGACCCTTTATACGGTGTGTTTCTGTTGTATAGTTGAGGAGTTGCTCATGCCACCTATAAACTCCGTCATCATTTATTATGTCATATTATTGCATTGTCAACAAAGTTAGACAGGAATGTCCAATTCAATCGACCGCGAGTGGTCGAACATTTAAAAAAATAATATATTTGGATGCTGATAAGCAATAATGTGTCAACCCACAAAATTTCTAATTCGGAGATATTGATGTATTCTGATAATGCGTTGCCTATTTAACATTATTAAAAAAATTAAGTCATCTAACTTAGATGAGTATGGTAAAAAGTCTCTCAATTTATTGTTCCGATATTTAAGTGCGTTTCATATTTTGCATGTTGTACAATAATCTCATATGTTTGAAAAAAATATAATTAGAAAATAGTTTTTATTACACCAATCTGGGTTTAATTTACTTGACCTTTTATCAAAATAGAGTAGAAAAGTTGAGTATATACTGCTTCAAATAATATATTAAGAATAGTTTTAACATCTTTAGATGCCATTTTCTCAAAATAAAGTGTATGTGGTTTGACATAGTATTGCTACAGCATCCATTTATTTTCCACATGTCTTTGATCATCATATGACATCTTTATTAGGCTAAAAATGACCTTGCTAAGTTCAGTAATCTCAGTAAATGAAATTCAGATTAAGTAGATACAATTTACATAAATATCTTTAACCATAAGCTTGTTAAAATTAAATGGCATATATTTCTTTATTCTCCAATGTAATCATGAAAACACTTAATAGATTCCATTTAGTATTAATTAATCCTTTTTCGCAAATGTATATTTAATAAATATATTCGAATGAAATTCAATTTCGTAAAATGCTGTTGATAATTAAAAACTTTTAAAATTCACTGTAGCTGAAAGAATCGTTAAAAATTATTTGTTATTTTTACGGAGTAAAGAAAAATGCACGGTATGTAAAATGATGAATAACCTTGTTAATTGCCGTCTTAATTGAAAGTCTAGTTACAGCATAGAATTTTCATGTTACCAAGCTATCCTTCTTAAAGTCCTTTTTGCACTATACATTTTTTAAATTAAATTAAAAATAAATTTCAATAAGAAAAAATTTTACAGTTATATAATAAAGTGACTTACTTTTGTATTAAAAACTAAATTGTTTCTTTATTTATAATAAAAAATAGCCATTATAATGTACGTAACACGATACTTCTGCTTTGAGTTGGTGGGGAGTTGTGTATAATGCTGATTCTAAACGTCAAGGTTATGCGACTGTCTTATATTAATATCATTAATAATCTACTATATTCGAGTCAATTAGACCACTACCAGTTATTCGTCATATCAACTACTAGAAAATACCCGATAACCTTAAATGGTTTGAGCGAATGGTTACGAATTATACCTGAAAAACATCTCGATTACAAGAGCTATCAAACAAAAAACCCCATCAAAATTGGTTATTTTGTTAAGGAGCTACAATGCTAAAAAAGAAACAGATAAACACACCAAACTTATAACATCTCTCTTTTTGGTCGGTGCTTAAAAAATAAATAAAATCCATTCAGGTGACGCCGTGAGCAATTAAAAAATATTGTAATTTTATAACTTCCATTTTATAATTAATGAACGAAGTCAAGTCTTCCTTCCGTTTTTAATAAGTCGCAGTGAAGTGATTTTCATAAACACGGAAAGACGAGTCCTCATTCAAAGGCCGCGTTGACAAAAGTTATCACAGTTTAAGAGCTTATTAAATAGAAGCGAAGAGGATTCTTTTCTCTCCTTCAAAGGTTTATTGTCCATTGTTTATAACTGTAGACGTCGTTGTCTTAGCTGAATAAAGACAATTCTTAAGCAACTTTATTACCGTTTACCTTGTATATATGTATATTTTTAACCCCCGACTCTAAAGGCTATAAAGTTATAAGGTTATACGTGTCTATCTGTGTGTCTGTCTCTGGCATCGTAGCTACCTACCGAATGGACCAGTTTTGATACGATTTCTTTGTTTAAAATCTCAATGGTGATTGATGATTTTTAGTTATAATTTTCTTATTTTATTTATATAGTTATCAGTTCGTTTTTGGTTCTTGAAATGATCTGAGCAGCTTATACTAATCTAATCAACGCGAGATTGACTACACTATTATTTAATATATAATTAAATTAAAATAACAAAGTTGCATCATCTTGACTTGGTACTGCAGCATGTTCTAGAATTAGCAGGTTACGCAACTCCTCACCAATTTACAGTAAAGGTATCCTATTTTTACTGGCTCATTTTAATATTTCCAAAGAAAAAATTGTCAGGGATTTTTTTTGATTTCCAATTTTATCTTGTTATACTAAGTGATATCTGTATAACAATTTTTTGTCATAAGTTCAAAAGTAATTTAGTGTTTGATACATATCCTAATCTTCGTTAAAGAACTGTACAAAATTAAATGCTATCTATAAATATTTTCCGAAAATAAGACCAACTGGGACGTGTCGGTAACTAGTTTGAACTAGTTCCGAAATATAGTTCCCAATATAACGTGATCGAGTGCAACATTCCCGAATGACATGATGCCATACAAAAATAGTATTAAAAGAGCTAAAGTTTCTGTTTAAATTAGACTTTGATACTAACAGACATATCCAAGTCTTAATATACATTTGAACTTCACCTTAAATAAATCGAACCGATTTGATTACGTAAAAGGTGTTTTGTTATATTGTATTTTTACATTGTGACCGTTGGTGTAGTGGTGCTGAATTTACCTCTAATGCCGACGGTTGCGGGTTCGATCCCCGCTTGGGATGGATATTTGTATTTGTATAAATATTTGTTCCTAGGTCTCGGTGTTTGTTCTTGTGGGTCTTCCCGCCGTGCCTCGGAGATCACGTAAAGCTGTCGGTCCCGGTTGTTATCATAATCACCTAATAATTATCGTTACTCGTAGTAGAAAAATTATTCTAGTCTAAATAATTACTGGCTTGCCTTCAGAGGTTGTAGAGATCAGATGGCAATCGCTCTGTGTAAAAATCAGTAACTCACCAATATCTGGACTAGAATAGAAAGCAGACTCTGGTATAACCGGAAAAATGCTGACGATGATGTTCTTTTACATTGTGGATTGTTTGTGATAGTGATGTGAACAGACAGAAGAGCAAAGTTTATATTTATTCAATCAACGTTTAGATGAATTGGATAAAGGAGCGAATTTAAAGAACAGCTTTGATTAAAACCTATCATGTCGTTTTCGTTTTCAGCAGTAAAAATGATAAGGAAGACTATTGGGGGAATGGTCTTCCATCTACTAAAATCCCATTGATGTCCGTCATCAACACGTAAGTTGTAGAGGCTGAGAGATAGCTTGTGCAGGTACCCGCTGCCCCTTTCGTGCTCTGCTCCACTCTGAGCAGGCTGCAGATGGTTTTAGAAAGGCAAGCATACATTTATTAAAATATGTATTTCCATTAACACTAAGATTTTTAAAAAATCACGCAACACAAAACATTTGTACAGTTGATTCGTTGATATAGTAATAAAATTAGAAATCAACTGTCAAAATTTATGGCTTTGTGATAACGGTAGCTCACCGTGATTAGCTTGCGATTCTTTATTTACAAAAATTGTAACGAACGAAAATGCACTGTTTTATTTCACAGTAACGAAGTCTAATCCTCGCGTTTTTCTAGCTAAAAAACACGGAACTCATTAAATGACACAAATGTACAATTTTAAACAGAATATTAAAAAAAAACTTTATTAACTCTCGTTTACGTGATAATTGTCACAAAGATGCGCGTATCCTGCATTAGAAAGTTTAAAATGTTATGACTCTATTACAATGATTGCATAATTAAAGTGTTATTATGCGCCTCATTTAATAATAAAGTGGTAATGTAATAGGCTTTGACACTTATGGCTGTTTAAACTTTGTAACAATTTCTGTGATAAATTTCTTGCTCGTCACGGAAGTCCGGCGTTCATTATACATGCAACTTTGTATAAAGGATTTTCTGTTTACAATGTACTAGAGCTCCTAGCATTATAAGTTTGAGTTGACTTTGTGTTTAAGAGAATTTAATTTAATTGTTGTCTTCACGTAAATATTACTAATTCTTAACGCGAAAAACCTTTATGCCTTTAACATATCCTATTATTAAAAATATTTACATATTCAGAACTGGATTTGCTATAGGGGCACGAGGGCCAGTGGCCAGGGTATATAATTTTGGATGTATGAGAGTTTTTTTTAAGACTTTCAATTAAAATTAATTATACTCTACTAAACTCTTTTCTTTATTTTTATAAAGTACATTTCTACTACTAAATTTATTAAGGTAATGATTTAGATAAAGTAACGGCATTTTTCACTGTGTCCAATGACGGCACTTAGAATATGTCCGGCTCTGTACATATTCTTATTATAAAATAATAGATAAAATTTTATAGACAACAAGTAAAGGAATTCTTATCTTACAGAATTAGTCTACATGGTTAAAGATTTTATCGTTAACAAGTAATTAATTGAAAAAATTAAAAACCCAACTGCGTAACAAGACCATAGAGAATCGTTACTATTATATCCTTTAAATCGTTATCGATTCTAAATGGTAGTTCTAATTGAAAAATAATATAAAAACCTAAAATGATTTTTAAATACCTATTCAACGACATCCCAATGCATAAAGTTCAACAATTTTCATTTTTTTCTTTTTTACAGTGTCCAATATCGGCAATTATTATTATTCCAAATTATTATACTTTTTATGACAATCTCGCTGTCGAATCAAAAGACGTATCATTTATCAAAATTATCCCAAGCGCCTATTCTAAGTAATACCGAAAAGGTACAAACCCACATACATACATACCTACACAAACTGATAAACACATTACCTTTCCTCGCGTTGCGCAGTCGGCTAAAAAACTAGTGTATTAAGGAAAATTACGGCTACTAGAAGCGGTGTACTAATCATAAAGGTAACAGCGTGGGTGCACTTAAACGCGGTTGAATCCGCAAGGTGCTTCTAGTTAAGAATAAACTTATATTTCTGAAACTCGTTAAACTAGATTAGAATCTTTTGACATCTAATCTTTAGCATTTTTGCATGATAACGATTATCGATAGGTATTATTAAAACTAAAAAGTCAACCGCGTACAAAATGTCTCTTGCACAACCGAAGATATTTATGACGGTTCAGGGATTTAAGCCCACCGCAAACAAAAGTCCTCCGCTTGTGCAGGGTCATCTGTAAATATTAACCAGATCACGAAAATCTAGATGACGCTACCGTCGTGAACATAGCCAGTGTTAGATAATATTCTCCTTCGTTTAGTTTCGAATCGCTGCACTGTGAAATGCTTTCAAAACCTATCTCAGTTCAACACGGAAGTAGCTCTTCGCTTTTTGTTCATGGCTTTACGTCAGTGTAGCTAAAATTGAAACTTGCGCTGTTCCGCTCAGACAACTTCGAGGTTAGACTTTGATACCATTTAAAGTCGTGTTGTGCTTTGGTTTCCTAGAATTGCTGTTAAATTATGAGCATAATATTACGGGTATCAAAAATACTATGAATTTACGGTGTTATAAAATGCTTTCAAGGAAACCGTACCATACTGTTTCCATATAAAACCGGCCGCTAAATGACAGCCAACGACATCCCAGGAAACCAAAACTTTAGACAGCTACCGTCACATTAAAGTAGGTTCTAAATAAACTTGTACCGAGAGTAAGTAGTCTAGGCACAGCAGAACGAGCTGAGACCGGATCTTGTGCACACAAAGGCGAATTTAATATTGTATTTTGGTACAGATAACATAATATTGTTTTGGACTTAGGGTACCTTTCTAACTGATGTGATAATTTAGTTACTTATACAGTTATTACGTGGGATAAAGAAAAAAATATAAATGACCTGCTAGCCTTTTCTATAAATGTTAAGATTATGGGCTTAATCCAACTCGCTGATCCAATACAGGTCAGTGAATTTACATGTCTTATGATTTATTGCTAGAGAAGTAAATTTCCTTACAATATAATAATACTTCACGATATTGTAAGGAAGTTATAAGAAACGAAGCACAACAAAAATATACAAAAATATGGAACGAACTTGAAAATCGCAACAATTAATTAAGTCACATTTTTCCGTACTTATTTAGTTTATATGACTTGAAATGATTTTTAATAATGATGAATAGGTAATGCAGTATCAAAATACATTAATATCTCCGAATTTGACTTTTTGTGGGTTGACGCATTATTGTTTATCAGCATCCATCCATAGTTATATTGACATCAAAATAATATTAATATTTTAACGACCATATACCTACAACATACTTTTTACAACTGAACTGAATAGTGTATTTTATTTATTGGCTTTTATAGCAATATCGTGGACAATTATGGCGGATTCAAGGAGACCGTATTTATTATATTAATTTAAAAATGAAGTATGTGCATTTGAGCACAAGCGCATTCGGAGCACAGTTATATATTATTAAAGTTGGCCATCCTGCAATAATTGAAAGTAGGTCAGCTATATGTTTTGGTTTTACTCGTAAACTTCATTTTTATCTTTCGGTATATACCAACGAACGTTTATTCTCTAATAATTGATTTTGTAGATAAATATAACTGACTTCAAACTGTCGTTGTATACGTACATATACCTTTGTAGAAATTATTCAAGAATAAGATCTTCGAAAAGAGACAATGGAACATCCATTGTTTATCTCCAAAGATCTTAATCTTTACATACATACTATAAAACAAAGTATTACGGATTGATATAGTTTAGCACTGAACAGGGTGATTCAAAATGAAGTTTTATAAGTATCAATTTGTTACTACTAAATGTGCATTAGAAATAAAACATAATTTCTTATTGTATTTATGGTCCGTTATTTTGACAACAATGACTTATAAATGTTGAAATTTCGCGATTTATACTATTCATATTTAATATATCATATATTTTTAATTTCAGTCAGCTCATGACCACGACGAATGCAACTTTGTCGAAACGTCGGACAATAAAAAGGTATTACTACCATTAGTTATCGCGATAAGATCCGTTATATTAAATATGAACAATGACTTACACATAAAAGATATATAAGGATTTTTTTTAAGGACTATTTAAGATAAATATTACGTTATATATATATATATATATATATATATATATATATATATATATATATATATATATATATATATATATATATATATATATATATATATATATATATATATATATATATATATATATATATATATATATATATATATATATATATATATATATATATATATATATATATATATATATATATATATATATATATATATATATATATATATATATATATATAACGTAAAATATATTATATAGTTTATTATTGAGGAGGAGGAGGCTATAGGGTATATTTCTTCACGCTACAACCCGTAGACGCGAGTAAAACCGCAATCGCAGCTAGTAAGTAATAATATCTAAATAATAAGAAGTAATAATACCCTTATATTACACCACAACGTGCGATTATGAAGCTAATTGTAATTGTGTAGTTGTGTAAATTTATCACTATCAGAACACTCCATGCCGTTCTAACAAACGTTTTCTAATTTCTATACAAAAATATTTCCTTTAACTGTAAAAATATCGCATTTTTAATAGAAATATTTTTACATAATTCGTTTCCGTGACACGAACGCTAATTGTGTACTTACTAATAATAAGGATTATTATAGACTTTTCATCAACAGCCATCTTTTGTTTTCTTTTTCAAATATATTTTAATCTACAATGTATGTATATAATGTAAATATAACGTAATACAATCAAAAAGTTTAAAGGCAAATAATAATGGAAATATACGATAAAAATAATAAAAGAAAAAAATATGTATTTCTGTATCCTATTGTTCTCGAACGACCCTTTGATCTCTTTTATTTCGGGTTTAGTGCTTCAGCTTTGCTGAACATGCAGCTGCAGATACCAGATACTCACTTTTGGACCTTCCCTCATCCGCTATTGTGTATGTGAATTCATTATTCGCGGACATTCGCGCGATTATCAACAGGACATAATACTCCAACGTATCTTGTAAAGGGTAGGTACGTAGGGTGTCTATGGATCGTGTTCAAATAATTTTTAGAAGCTATTGTTCAAAACAATGACGAAGATTTTCTATAAAAGCCTCTTACCACTCTATCTATACGAGTGAATGAAATGGAGTTGTCTGTTAGTAATTTGAAATTAACAGCTGTTAACTAAATGGATATGAAAGTATATACGGTACTTACATAAAAAACACATTTTTTTTGTTTGTCTATTTGTCCCGGTTAATCTCTGAAACGACTGGACCTATTTGGACAGGATTTTCACTCATAGATAGCTAATGTTATAAGAAGTAACTTAGGCTACTTTTATTTTCGAAAATGTATAATATCGATAATATCTTCATTATCACCTATAATAATATTATAAAGAGGAAAGGTTTCTATTTTTTTACGTATGTTTGTGACGAATAAACTCAAAAATGAATGAAGCGATTGCAGTAAAAAAATCAGGGATGTAGTTTATACCCTTTGAAAGGATATAGTATACTTTTAATCCCGAAAATCGTGAATATGTCGCTGTGGGAATGTAAGCTGGAGCACGATCAGATAGAATTCCACGCGGACGAAGTCGAGAGCGGAATGCTAGTAAATAATAAACCATCAAACCCAGTAGTGAGCTAAAGTTTAAACGTAAGAAATACATTTTTTGCTTGTTAAAAGTGTTTTTAAAGGTTTCTTGTTTTAGTATATCATAAAAAAAGATTATATACAAACGTTAAACTTGTTGTGTTTATAATGCGAAACGTATAAAAAAATTAATGAAAACCGCCTTTTATAATTAAAGTTTACTTAATTGTATAATAAGTGTCATTTTAAATACACGATATTGCAAGATATAAATTTAAATTCAACGTCTCACACAAATACAATTAAATGTTCAATTTAAAATATGTATTATATCACTGAAAAAGAATATTTACAGGATACAAGCGGCTCGCACGGGTTACATATAGATTTAAAAGTCCTAATTCACCCCCTTAGGTGTATTATATTGAAAAACTCCGATACACGTGTGCATTTATTTCGAACTAAAAAAGATACGTTAAATTTAGTGTTTTTACTTTGAAAATGACGGACTTTCATACGATCGTTCTTCCCTTATTTTACCTCCTCAGAGGTAACATTTTCAAAAATCCTTAATTAGTTGATGCTTATAATATAAATGGTACCAACTGCCAAAATTTCAATTTTGTAACCCCAGCGATTTAGGCTCAGCGTTGATAAATCAGTCAGAACAAGTGATAATATACGAGTATGTGTAGACTACCTGTACTCGGCATACGTTGTAATGCCACCTGAAGTATATAGATTTTTTTGGGTCATGAACCGTGGGCGTATCCTACCAAAGCTTCATCACAATCCGATTTTTATTTACATAGATTTATAAGAATAGATATTTTCATTGTAAAACCAACATAAAAGCTTTTAAAGGGTATTTGTCTGGTATATTTTAGTGGAATTCAAATATTCAATTTCCCGTCTATTTTTTAAATAAAAATTCAGTCGAATTCGAAAATAGAAGTGTGTGGGAGGTAGAACATTTTTACTTTAAAAAAAAAATCGGCCAAGTGTGTGACAAGCCACGCACAGTCTACACATATAAATATGTCGCAGGCAACTAGCTTAATAAGCCGTTCAATTAACAGCCTAGCCTCGTAACTACGACACCGGCCAACTAGCGGCCTGAATAATATGCATCCATTTAATTATTTAACTAAGCAAATTACTTAGATCGATACCATTTAACTACTTGCCTACCCTATTCGTCGCTCAACCACTTGTCTAGCCTATTCATTTAAATATATGGACGCTGATAAACAATACTGTGTCAAGCCACACGGACTTCATTTTGAGAAAATGGCGTCTAAAGATGTCAAACACAATCTTAATAAATATGTTTGAAGACGTTATCTTTCTTTTCTATTCTTTTTTGATAAAACTGGTTATAAATTAGAAACAGATTGATATATTTAAAATATAATCTAATAAAAAGTGCTTCAAATATTTGAGGTCATCGTATAAATTGCAAACTATGAAACGCACTTGAAATTCGAAACAATTAATTAGGATACTTTTTCTCGTACTTGCTTAGTTTAAAAATTTTACAGAAAATATAATTTTTTTGCTTCTTTATTAACTATTATTGAATCAATTTTTTAAATCGGTTTAATTTATTCTTTTAAAGTTTTATAGCTAAATGAAATGACTCGTAATATACTTTTATTATTTCTTTTAAAATATTGTTTCTATATTAACAATGTATGAAAGAGATTCTACGTAACATTTTAACATACATCTTCCAGGATCGCGAAAAGCTTGATGCCTTATACGATTCTACGGGATACGTTCTGTAAGTGAAAACTCTAGTCAGTCGTTTCAACGCTTCAACACTTTGTTGCTGTCACCCCTACAAGGTTGCAAATATCGTAAGCGTTGGTTAATTTTCATATAATCTGAGATCGTAACGACAATCCGAGTCATAAAAAAATGTTATAAATATAAATCTAATCTGTAAGATCTGATCAATAAGATACTTCCAATTTTAAATGTTATAGATAACATATATAAATCTTCTATATATATACAAAATTGAAATGCCTCTCGTTTATCTCGATAAAACTCAAGAATGTCTGGACTACTTTAGGTTTTCAAAATTAAATAGTATAAAATTATTCTGAATTTAAACAAATATTTCAAGATCAAAATCTTTAAATATTTTGTAAGTTCAGGCAAGGTTTAAACGGTGTGAAACATAAATAATAAGTAAAGGAAAATAATAATTTAATTTTCCAATAGATAAATGTCCTGCTGATTCCAGATGATGGTATCAGGTCAAGGTTATCCAACAATGTTAATTTGATATTATTTATAGTATAGTAAATTTCGTGTATATTAAGCCTTAAGAAGTTGCTCAGATCTTTTCGACACTTGAAAAGCACATATAAACTTAAAACGTCTAAACAGATGCCTATAAAGGAGCTAATAACCATACCGATCACATTAGCTTTCAAACAAAAAAATTCTGATTTTAGCCTATAGAGACCGACTTCACTAGACTATAATTTGGCAAATGTGTTGTCGAAAGATTAAACCTTTTTAGATTTTTTCCTCGTACTTTTCGTAATGTTTTTCCTCCTTTGCTATAAAAAAACAATTATTATTTTGAAAACGCTGTAAACGTGACACTTTCTTTTATAAAATTAATACTATTTTACGTTGCAAATTTTTATACTGAGCATCATTCTTAAGTAGAATTCAAATGTTTCAAAGTCTACATAAAATAAAATTATTATTAAAAATATTTATCAAAATTTTCAAATCTAATTTACTCGTGAAAATCATGTTATTTTTACTAATTAATCTGAATCGCTCGTTTTAGGCTCGTTGAAACAGTTGTTTAACTAAAAACAAGCATTAAAATTAAAAATTTAATAACTAATAAAAACGAACAAAATAAACAGACTTAAGACATTTTATACTTTGCTTCCTTATTAAAAAAACAAAGCAGAAATTATAAATGAGCTATGAATATGCCTTAAAGCGAAAACGGGAATACCGATCTGAAATAAACTTTACCGTACATTCAAAATCAAAAAGCGTGAAGTTTACGAATAAAAATAGAGTAGATTGAGCGAGATTCTAGACCGACTTACACGGACTTTCGTTACAAAGTTGCAGTCGCGTCATATTGAATAATCTAATACCTTTGGTAATAGAATTAAAATAGTTACAGTTTACATCTCGAGTGCTGTTTTTATTACTTTGAATGCTAGTAAAAGTCAAGATAACCGAGTAGATACGTCTTAACCAACGGTTGCGGATCCGGGCAAGCGTTACTATTGTTACTGAGTCTTTTTGTACTTAAAAACGCTAACAAAAAATTAAAACTACCTCCAGTTTGCTATATAGTTGGATATGGATCTACCTTCTGTAAATTCCAGACGGTAAGTTTCTAGCAATGAGTAACATAATTTCTATCATATTTCCGAAGTAAATTTAAGATTATATTTTATAATGATTTGATGAAAGTAAATTTACTTTTCAACAGCGTTGGTATCAGATATCTGCCAAAGCCACCTCAATTTAAACTTCATAGTTGGCCAATATCAATGCCTATGTTAGAAGTATGCGCTAAGAAATTTTCGGCTATTATGAAATAAGGAAGATCTGATATTAACGGGGTCTCAAACAATTATACGTGATATGTAAATAAATAAATTCCTTTATACTCGTATTTGCTTTAATCCTTGCTACGTTTCCTGTCACTTCCGTGCGCTTATGCAATTTGAAAACAAAAACGTTTGATGCGCTGACGTTGGACCTGAAACGTTAAGCTGTCAACTCCGAGCCCCGTGCGGATATACACAAGAAGTCAACTTTACGGCACAAACACGTCGATGTCGAGTGACAGTCGTGCCCAGCGGGCCGCTGTAGGTGATAGCTTTAGACTTTAACACAAAGTGAACTTACGCGCTATAGTTCCCGGCTGGCCCGGCTACCGCTTTGTAAATCGAAGTTCTATTATAAGGCGAGAATTCATTTATAAGTTTTTTTATCTTGTAATTGATAGTACCTGGAAGAGCGAAATTTGCTCGATATATTTTTTTTGTGGTAAATCATGTGTTTGAGACATTATATTTAATTATCTTCTTATAATTATAATTATATTGAAGCTGTTTTGTATTGCCTTAAAACACGAACCCACGGATATTAATCCGGATGTACGTTTTCTAAAATTTAGAGTTTCCGAGATTCAAATTATTCATACATATTACAAGAATTTCTCGTATAAAAGCTTTAAGGCTTACAAAAGCTGTGGCTCTCAAAAATAAAGTCAACAGTAAATTCATTCAGGTGTAAACCAATACAAACAGTTTATGTAAATCTTTATGAAAATCTGAGAGCAAAACTTATAAGTGTAATTCTCAGCATATCCATTCTTTGTAGTGCTTTCTTTCTTTTATTTCTTTATAATTACTCGACCGACCAAAAATTTGTCTGCGGATACATCCAGATATACTATTTTTTATTATTGGTAAATAAAATAAAGTAACAGCCTGTAAATATCCCACTGCTGGGCAAAGGCCTCCTCTCCTATTAAGGTTGAAGGTTGGCGGATGTTCGTCTGTCAGAATTTCTTCCGCCACATTTCCTCACGATGTTTTCCTTCACCGCCGAACATGAGATGAATTATTATAAACACAAATTATTTTCCTACATCCTAAGTACACAAAGTAAAAAAGAATAGAGTGAAATTAAATTTATTCGAATACATAAACAACATGAAAGCGTTGAATGTATTAACGGCTGTAGAGGCGTGAGGGGTGAATCGACTCACACGATCTTTAACTGCGATCTCTACGAACGTTATTAACGGAGCGTAGCGCTGCACACGCGGGTAACGTATAAAAACGTCAATGGCTTTTTCTTCACCCCCTCACGAATAATTAGTATTTGCTACAGCTCTTAGAGTTCTGCAATTATTTATACCATAGGGTTACTGTGCTAAAAGAAAACCAGGGCGCCCGAGAAAATGTTTAATGACCAGGTTTTTAACGACATGTTACGGCAACCATGTTTATATTTATTTAAAGAAATGGTTTAAAATTATTTCACAGTCTAACACGAAATTCCATCGGTTTTTATTTGAAAAAAAAAACTTGTAAATCAAATTATATTATTGTAATCTAGCGGTCGCTTGCGGTTTTACTCGTGTTTATGCTTACTGCTTCGCTCCCATAAGTCGTAGCGTGATATAATATAGCCTGTTGCCTTCCCCAATAAATAAACTATCTAACACAATAATATTTTTCGAACCAGTAGTTCCTGAGATTAGCGCGTTCAAGCAAACAAACAAACTCTTCGGCTTCATAGTATTAGTGTAGATTTTAATATCAGCTTTATTATTATTAAATATATATTATCCGATTTTATTATTTTATGAAGTCCGGTAAATGTTTTTTTTTTATTTATAAGTGTAAAAGTGTTATTTATTTTTACTTAATATTTGTAGATGCATTAGTGGAACGACTGTTATATGTATTTGTTTTTTTTTTACGAAACAATATTTTTATAACAAAAGTTCTCATATATTTTATCAAAAAGACTACTTCAATTTGTGCTATTGGCAAGAAACTATGATTTACACATCTTGAAGGCTTTTTATCATCTCGTCCCACTCTCACAACAAATAAATAAAAAACTTTTGTGGAATTCACTGATGTGAAAACACTGATTGTATTTTAAGGGATAATATTAGAAAAAATATTTATCAATTAATTTAGCTTTCATATAAAGTATAATTTTAATATCGTTCAAATATTGTCTGGTAGAAATTGCTTATTAGCAATAAGACCGCCTGGTTGTACATCTTCCTACTATTGTTTGTAAACATACCACTTATGTTCTAATGTTTTTCTTGGTGCACAATAAAAGTATATTATTATTATTATTAATTTTATAAAGTCAAACAGGTGGATATTATTATGATTATTATTTATCACATAAAATAAATGCATCTTATTATATTATTGTAGAGATGCTAAAGGTTTTTGGCACCCAGGACCAGTGAGAGACTCAGTATAACTGACGAGAGTACCTTTGGGCCAACAAGTTAATGACGAACTTGGTAACATTACAAATAGGTACAAATTTTTAAACACCAAATGTTTTTATTGAGTAATGCTAAAACTTTTACACGTATTCATGAAAATTACGCGGACAGAAGAGTGTGAAATTTCGCACACTTAGATAACTATCTATAGTTATAAACTAGCATTATATAAAAGAATTATCAGAAGGACCAATGTTCGTCTTTCACGCCACTACAAATCAATTTTCCGATTCATAAAACCGTCAAAAGAGTAAAACCAGATTTTCCTGATACGATGTTATCTGGGTGATCGGATACAGCCTGATTATATAACACTAGCCAGCCTCTCTGACTTTGCGTACGTTAGAAGTTATAACCGAGATAATTTAATTAGTTTTTATGAAAAAAACGCGGACGGAAGAGTATGAAATTTCGCCCACTTTTAAATAGTTTATATAAAGAAGAAGTGCAGAATGCTAATATTTTTTTTATAATTATGCATAAAAATACATTAAAACACAATGTAAAAATTACACACACAATATCATATATTTGACGCACACAGCCAAATATTCTCTTTTGTTTATGTTCAAACAGATAATTTTAATTAGTTATGATCGAATTTAGACCACTGGGCGACCATTAGTACATATAAATGCTATCCAGAAATTGTATAAATATGGATGAGACATACATAGGTCTTGAACATAAAAAGTTTTCGTAAAATCAATAAAATCAAAGATATAAGTAAGAAATTCAAATTATTACAATTCATAATCTTTACAGCTCACAACAATATTGTACTCAATAGCAGAAGAGACTAAAATCGAAAATACGTTTAAACCTGCGAATCGCTTTGTAGTATAGATTTAGCGTGAAGCTAACAAGTTTATTAATTTATCCGTACGTGTTCTATAAGACTGTCCTATTTCCATTTCACCATAAATCTAGTTTGAAGGCGGCCATCTAGCCCGTTGAATTCAATTATCGTCCGTCAATGACCCAGCAAACGAGGACATCGGTCAAGCGTACTCCTAAATCGTTCCTATTTGTTCTGTTAGAGTGTACAATCCATCTATGGTATACGCAAGCAAATCACAAGATTCGTAATATTTTTCGAACGTTTCGTTATTAACAAATAGTTCTTGATGTTTATCAAGATTTAGTTCCCCGCCCCAGATTTACATGAGTCTAATTATTATAAGACATATTTTTATATAGTAATTTTTTAAATCTATTTTTTAATAGAACAAAACAAGCATTGATTAAATCGGTGCAGCCGTCTCTTTTATACATTTAAGCTTCATCAATTGATTTTTATTTATTAAGGTTAAACCAGAAAGCAGTCTGACTTGCTTACCCTTATGTCAACGCATTGCTTAAACCACTGAGCAAGAATATAGATGCACAGAGATCACTGAAGTGATGCAGGCAATACTGCCTTGATTTTCGCTGTGATGTTGGTAATATAAACGTATCATACTTCCCTGCAAATTATTTTATACATCGAGGTGCGAGCGATTTTAAAAAAATTTTATACAAATTAGTAAATGGTATATACGTATCTTGAAAATATATTTTCCATAGTTATAACGATCTGTATTGCGAATGCACTAAGCTTCTTTACGAATATTAAATAATTACAGATTATATCAAGTTACAAGAGCAATTTCACGTATTTAACAGTATTTAAAAAAAAAATCAACTCGTCTAAACCAATTAAGTACCGAATGTTTTTTAATTAAAATAAAAGTTGTTTAATTTAATGTTTCGAATATTGAAGTGTGTTCCATATTTTGCAATATGTAATAATCTCATATATTTTAAAAACTTCTTATTAGATTAAACTTATTATTATATCAACCTGCTTTTAATTTGTTATAGCTCTAATCAAAACAGAAAAGAAAATTTGAATAGATACATCTTTAGAGGTCATTTTTTCAAAATGACGTCCGTGCTTGACACAGTATTGCTTATCAGCGTCCGCTTTTATAGATTTGCAAAAGTATAACATGAATATATTAGTACATAAAGGAAAATTTTTAATTAAATTACAACTGTCAATTTTGCTGGTATTTTTTTATTTTGTCGAGCCTACCTCTTGCCTTTACCTGCTTATCTAAAAAAATAGCCACCATTACACGTTAGTATACTCAATTTAGTCTTGCTTTGATATACTACACCGGCTTGATATTGTGTAATGAACACGAAAACAAAATAAATAAAAATATGACAAGAAATGAAAATGGATATAAAATTATAAGAATTTTCTATTATGGAAAACTCAATTTCGCAATCAACGACACGGCAAACATCGTATGCTTCGTCGCTTAAATTATTTTTATGTGAAGGAGACTTATTTCATTTGAATGTAAATAAGTTATTCCGTGACAATCAGACGTATCACTTTTTCTCCTAATTGAAAATAAATCTTTTGTATTGAAAACTTTTTCGATAAATCGAACAATAGGCTAGACGCGATAAGTACCGATACGCACCATCGAACTTCAGTCAAGAAAAATTTAAGTCAACAATAGAATGATTTAGGTAAAATACAGAATTCTACTAAATACATAACTAAATGTCTCTATTCTCTCACACAATTACGAGCGTACCCTTCTCATATCAAAGGGGTAATCGCATTCACATACGAGTATATAGTTTATGTTATATATTTATAAAATTCATCAAGATCATATTATTTACTAGTCGCGCAAAATTGTATTTATACAAAATCTTGATGATACGATTTTTTTATTTCATTAGTGAAGATTAAAATGACTACCAATTATTTGCAGGAATGTAAAATTTTTGTCTTATAAGTGAGAGGAAATTTACTAAAGTCTAGTCAGGATAGTTAAAACAAGGCATCTCAGGTATGATTCTCAAAATTGAGGTCATAAAACGCACCGTCACGAACTCACTGCCCGTAATGACCGTTTACAAGCGCATTTACCTAATGAACAATCTAGACAAGCCACAATGTTACACAATAGCCACTTTAGGTTTTTTATTATATGTAGAACCGTATTATTGTCAACGGGTAATACGTGTGTCTTTGTTTATGAATTTATATTAACTAGTGGTCCCTTAGCAGTCGGAATCGGGTCGTAGTTCATTATATTTTCAATTGAATTTAATATTGACTCTAAATAGGGTCTATAATGCTTGTTTTTGTTTATTTAATACATTTTTTACGCATTATTTAAAAAAAATATATACTAATATTCGTCATTCCTTCTATATATAAATTATAAGTGTATGAAATTTCATACTCTTCCGTTTGCGCAATTTTCGTTAAAATGTGTACAAATTTTTTGCTTTTCGTATTAATATATAATTAAACTAACAACTAACCCAACACAGCCTTCTTTAAATAAAAACATATTATTGTGTTTATAATTATTTGAATTTATCGTGATAATATATTGACTTTTTAATTATAAAATTCAAAATTATATATGAATGTAGCGTCTGTAGCGTATAGTAAGATTAAAATGGCTTTGTAGCCGAGCTCCCGAGGTGCACGACAGCTTTGATGTTTTTTTTAAACATGTATTCCGTAAAGGTCTCACAGCAACGTCAGCTTGTTACATTTTAACTTCACTCGCAGATTGAGCTGGCTCGTTAAACAACCACAGTGCGATTATCGCATACAATTTTTCCCATCAGTGTAATTGACTCAGTTCTTAGGCGAGAAATACACTTATAATTTATGCTCTCAGACTTTCACAAATATTTACATAAGTTATTTATCATTGTTTATCCTCAAGAATTTACTTTCATTACCTTATTTTTAAAGCGAGAATTATATTTCTAAGTTTTACTCTTGAGAACGGCATAAAAAAATTCTTTGACATAGTAAATAGTTACGAGAGCTTGGAATGTCAAAATTAGAGCCCAGACAGTGAATACTTTTAAGTGTAAAGCATGCATGCATGTATCTTGTGTAAATATTTATGTAAATCTGAAAGCAAAAGTTATAAGACTAATACTGGCTTTAGACATAGCTTTCGAAACTACTTATGACGTACCTGTTGCTAGGTTACAAGAGTAAAACTTACAAATGTGATTCTCACCTTAAAATAAAATATCCTATCGTCCGCTGAAATGTTAAACAGAAGCGCAAACTGGAAATGCCAGTGTATTTTTAATATACAAAATCAGCTATTTCGTAAAGCACTCCCCCTTCGTATATTATACAATTTGCTTAATTAAAAAATCCAGACATGTAATTCAATTTTCGTCGCGCGTATTTATTTTCCTTCCAATGGAACAACGTTTTTTTAACCAGATTAACCGAGTTTATTTGTTTTTCGTTCATCTTCTAGTAGGACACAGGGGTAATTACTTCTCTTTGTCGTCACCCCTTTATGCCCCTGCAATATTTCATAAATTCGACAAACAAGCTGGAATGTTTTTTTTAATTAAAAAGTGAAGTTGTCAGAATATTCTTTTAATCAGTGTTGAAAGCCATGCGACATTGTCGTCGGAATTCGTCTATAAATGCATTCGGATCTCGTAAAAATACTTTATAAATAAGAGTTAATTTTTTCACGGGATCTGCAAAAATTTTAAAAATGAAACCACAACTTCTTCAAATATGTCGCAACTGATAGTCGTGGAGAGACTGAGCAGAAATAAAAATAGGGATTAATTGTTAATAGTTTCAGTCTTACGAGTATAATTTACGAGTTACTTTTACTTAATATATTGAACTAGCGTCACGGTCTGACTTCGCTGGGATTAACCTAATAACAAAAATAGGTTACCAAGATAACACGTAATTTTGGGGTTAGGGTAACTGGAAAAAAAAATAGTAAAAAATATTGTAAAAAGTATACAATAACACGGTTAATATAGAGATTCACAAATCTTCTGTAATGGTTTAGTATATTCATTATAGTTTTGCTCTTTTGCTAGCATATCCCATGAAGTAAACATCTCTTATCATCACGTCTCCGAAAATACTGTTCCAAAATACAAAATTAAACTAATATTAATTAGTATTATTAGAATACATTAAAATGCACTTTTCATGAATAATTAGGTGTAGCAGAACATATTCCTACAAGGTCGGCTCTCAAAATTTGCCGGCAAGCTATATTTTTAATAAATTTCATTGACACTTATATAGAATCATCATGTAGAGAAAAAAAGGCCTTTATTAATCAAAACAATTGTTACAAAATTTTCGATGGGATATTGATAGTTATTTCAAAAGGATTTTCTTTTTCTCAAGTGTTTTTTTTTAATTTTTTATATTATATAGGTTAATGAAAAGTTATTTTTTTTTATCAAGTACAAAGATATTAAATAATGTTGATGATAATGTTTAATGGGATTTTGCTCTTAGGGATAATGATAGGCTGAAATTGAAATTGCACTCATAAAATCCATCTTTTTTTTATTCGAAACGCCATCAAGCGCCTTAGTAAAGCAATTCACTAAATTACAACCATTGTAATTAAAAATATAAATTATTGTAACTGTTATCAATAAACCTTTGAACTAATTATAAATGTAGGTTATTGCAGGATTAAAATTTAACTTTGACAAATTATAATTATTATATAATTATTTAACAATATAGCTGTATAATCCTTGCTATAATCTTCTACAAATAATGAAGAAAGTACGATAAAATTAAACTAATTAGTTTAGTATATAATGTAATTTATTAAACGCTGGAAAACATTACAATAGCATTTAAGTATCAGCGTCGATTTATTTAAATACACATTAAAGAAAAATATTACAAATTAATATTTAAGAAGAAAACATGAACGCATAAATCAATGAACTCCAATTTAAA
This sequence comes from Hypolimnas misippus, assembly GCA_037950945.1. Lineage (NCBI taxonomy): Eukaryota > Metazoa > Arthropoda > Insecta > Lepidoptera > Nymphalidae > Hypolimnas > Hypolimnas misippus. The sequence goes on from JBBEEQ010000001.1 coordinate 15,138,755, forward strand.
ATTAAATTTAATATTTTGTAAACAGATAATTAATATTATAATTGACTTGATATAACGATTATAGAAGAAAAATTAAATAAATACATTTATAAATATAATAAGCTCTTATCGATATAAATGATTGTCTCTCAAATTACTAACAATCTCCGGTTCCCAGCGGTCACCGTTACTTAGCAGTTTTTCTTTGTTATACAGTAATTCTTCGTGTGTTTCGGTCGAATATTCGAAATTCGGCCCTTCGACTATTGCGTCGACGGGACAAGCTTCTTGACAGTAGCCACAAAATATGCACTTAGTTAGATCTATGTCGTATCTCGTGGCTCGCCTGGAGCCGTCCTGCCTTTCTTCGGCTTCTATTGTTATCGCCTGTGCCGGACAGAACGCTTCACATAATTTGCAAGCGATACATCTCTCCTCTCCCGAAGGATATCTCCTAAGTGCATGCTCGCCGCGGAACCGAGGCGATAGCGGTCCCTTTTCGAACGGGTAGTTGATCGTTGCAGGTTCTTTGAATATATGCCCGAGAGTCACAGCAAAACCTAGGGAATATAAATAACACAAAATTCACTGTAAATTTATATATCGAATATTTATTTCTTATTTTGTAACTATTAATGTTTTGTTTTAATATGTTTGGTATAAATTACGAAGATTTCGTTGAAAAATAATTTTAGATAAACGTTAAAATTTTTAGTATGTGATATTATCTTGAAAATCAATGCTAATTATATATTGTAACCAAAGTCATAAATATAAAATTATATCAGAATAAACCCGAATTAAAGAGCTGCAATAGTAATAGCATCACATTATATGATAAGCAATAAAATCAACAGAGCACATAACGAATTGCATTCACCATTCAGCTCTTATCAGCAGAGCCATCGAGCAACTAGAACGTAATGCATTCTGGTAGAGTAAATAAATGGTAACCCATATTATTATTTTAAATAAATAAGATCGTTTTTTAGTTCTTTGAGCGTTACTTAATCTTAAGTTGCAACGAAATCTTGTGCTATCTGTGTACATCGCTGTTCATACAGAATGATAGAGCGACGCTGAATGACCACTTAAAATTGAGTAGCGTTTGAGAATTTGGCCGATGGCGTGACTTTTAATGAAGTCATTCAAGATCTTAAAGACACTTACCTCGAACTAGTTCGGTCCAAAAAAGTGTTTGTGCAGTTCTATCAACGAAATCTCTCAGAGCTGTGCTCGGCGGCTTATCGTTTATGTATATGAAATTTACATCATACTTCGTTCTCGGGTTACAGTGGTACACTGGTAGCTGGGTGCAAGGTGTAGTGGGCGAAGGACAGGGTGGGCATGAACTTGGTGGAATTTCTGGATCACACGAGTTGGTGTGTCGCCGAATCGGAACAACTATTTTGTTTATAGTTTTAGTTGTACGCGAAAGTTTATGCATTGTTTGGATTTAGTAAGTTCTCGTGATAAATTGGATTGATTACAAATTTCTTAATCCTTTTAATCAAATTATACTACTTTTTTATTAAGTTGCGTGCAAGATTTAGTTTGTTGTTAAGTATCACTATTTCCGTATTTGTCAAAAAAATAAATATGACACATGGACATATTTTTTTTAACTAATGTTGCGCACATTAAACAAAAAAGGACTTAACATTTTCTCGTCAGCCAAGTAACAAATAAAAACAACAGTCGTCTCGCTGAAATGTGAATACGAAGTGACTTACATCCAATTTCAAATTTCAATACAAGTTGAAATTCCTCGACATCGAGTTGTTTATTTATTTTAAGTGAAGCGTACTCGATGTTTTAACAGAATCGATTGTCGGTCCTATAGTTCTATTTCAATTTCCTTTCGATCGCAGACCTTTCAAAGTATCGGGCTAAAATAGCGGACACTAAAGTGGAGCAAGTAACGATTGTTAAATTTTGCGGTCACAGTCTGCTTGGACACTTTTATCGTCCCCAATTTTTACGAAACCCTTATATAACGAAAATGATAAACGATTTCAGATCAACAATGTACATATATACAGGAGAATGTAATAAGAGTGTGCTGCTACAACCATGGGATTGTGTGTCGTTAGGTTATATCTACCGCAGCAAATTATAAAGTACTAGTGACAAAATTCTTGAAATCTTTTTTACTTTCATTTTTGTTTTTTTTTTGTCGTATTATTTTTATATTTTAATGAAGATCCCTAATGTATTCTAAAATTAAATATATCCTATGTTACTCAGCGTCAATGTAATGAAAGAAGAATTAAAATCGGTCCAGTAGCTTTTGAGTTTATTCATTACACATACACTAAAATACAAATCTTTCCTCATTATAATATTAGTAATTACACTAACTAAACAGATACTATACTAAACATATTTTTATTGACGAAAAATGTTTAAAATGATTCTAATATTCATAGAACCCGCACTGACTTAAAAAAATATATCTATACTAATAATAAAATTCTAGAGGGTCGCTGTCTGTACATGGAAGATATATGAAAAAAAATAGTATAGGGGGCCTATACCAACGCAATAGAACCCAAAACAATGATTTTTAGAATTCTTATCTGTTTGTCTGTTTGTCTGTTTGTCTGTTTGTCTGTTTGTCTGTTTATCTGTGCGTTTGTGCACGCTAATCTCAGAAACGGCTTATCCGATTTAGATGCGGTTTTCACTAATATATTGTAGTAAGCTTCACTTAACATTTAGGGTTTGTTTTATGTCAATCGGTCCATAAATAAAAAAGTTATGTCAATTTAAGGAATCACGTTGAACATTTTTTTTGTGTTTATAACTAAATACATGAAAGTATATACAGTACTTACATAAAAAAATACATTTTTTTAAAATTTTGTCTGTCAGTCTGTCTGTCTATCTGTTTGTTCCGAATAATCTCTGAAACGACTTAACCGGTTCTGATGGTACTTTTTGCAGTTAGAAAATGTTATAAGGAGTGACTTGGGGCTACTTCTATTTTAGATATTTTTAAATCTATATATATGAAAAAAATTCTAACGGGTCGCTGTCTGTACATGTAAGATATTTGAAAAAAAAATATTGGAGGCCTTTACCTACGCAATAGAACCCAAAACAGAATTTGTTAGAATTTTTGTCTGTTTGTCTGTTTATCTGTGCGTTTGTGCCCGCTAAAAAAGATATGTCAACTTATGGGGTCACGTCGAACATTATTTTGTGATTTTCACTAAATGCATGAAAGTACTTACATCAAGTACTGTCAGTCTGTTTCTTACGACTAATCTCTAAAACAGCTGAATCAAATTTGATGGAACTTTCACTCGCAGTTAGAGGATGTCCATTAATCACGTGAGGCCCAGAGAAAGGAGTGGGAATGGAAGAAAACAACCACAAAATATCACAAAGTCTCAAAAGTTCTTAAAAACATTACAGCAGCCCCTATAGCTAATATTATAAGGATTAAATTAGGCTACTTATATTAAAAAAATATATTTATTTTAATCAATAAGTAAAAAAGAGAATTACACGATAACAAAATATTGTAGAAACCAATAAAATAGTGAACATTTTCCGATTTAAGAAGGGAAGGTATACATCTATACAAATAAATAAAATTGATGTGTCTGTTTGTAATTTTAAATAAATCCATATGAAAGTATACACGGTACTTACAACAAAATTACCAATCTTAACATTTTTGTCTATCTATCTGTCACTCAGTTTGTTTCGGCTTATATCTGAAACACCTGGACCGATTTTGATGAAATTTTCACTAGCAGAAAGCCAATTTTATAAGGAACAAAATTGAAACCAATGAAATAGTGAATAATATCTGATTCAAATAGGGAAGATATATATTATATTAATATAATAATTTTAAAAAAATATATATTTACGTAGTAATTTTTTTACTGGATATGATAGAACAAAACCGAAACTATAAGCAAAAGCGAAAAATAATTTAAGTCACAGAGCCGATTTTGATTAAAACTAAAACTGCATCATTAGTTTTTTGAAAAATAAGTTTTCCTAGCCAGAAACGAACACGTTGATTTTGCAAAAAAATAACATTCTGTAGTATTGCACCATCTGATACCTTCATACATTATAAAGATCAACCTTAGTGAGGTAATACTATACAGTAAACTGCAACAAAAAGATTTTTTTTTTTACAAAATTCTATCAAATTCTTACATTAATTAAATATTTAGTAACGGGATGTTGTAACGCTAATAGCGGGTGAGTACAATAGCCGAGTCCAGTGAAATGTAGATTTTCAACAAATTGATTCATCTTTTTAAGAATTATCTAAACCTACCTAGGTAACTGAGTAGGTGACGGGGACCAAAACAAACGTGACATTCTATCAACTTTGTATAACTCACATAGAAAAAAAAAGACAAACATAAAAGAAGTTACTGTGAGTAATTCATTTTATATATTTTTGATTGTATTGTTCACACTCTTCCTCACTTTAGAAGGTGACTAGCATTTTGATGCAATTTATAAACACATCGTTCGATGTAACGCACATTTTTTTCTAAACTTACCGGAACCCATGATTTAGCCCACATATTTGATTATGTCTATGTAGAATCGAATACTTAACCTTATTAATGTATAGATTTAATGTTATTTTGTAAAAAAAAAAACCTTTTCCTTTAATTTGCCGCTTACTATTACTTTCCAAAAGTTGATCTTTACAAGTGACACAATTAGGTGGTGCAATAATACAGAATGTATTTTTTTTAATTTGTGGGTTCTATTTCTGGCCAGGAAAATCATGAAATAAATAAAATTATGATGCAGTTTTAGATTTTTCAAAATCGGACACGAGACTCCATTAAGTATCTTTCGCGATTCCTTATAGTTCCGGATTTGGCCTATTAAGTCCAGTATAAAAAGTCACCCAATATATAATACAAGGAGAACCTAGGTGGGAACTTACTGTTTTGCAGTCGAAATTTTAAAGACTACCACAAAACAACTTTTCTTCAACATTTATAGTGAAAACCGTGGAGGAATACCATATCTGAGTTAGTGTCTGCTTATAAATACAACCAGAAAGTTCCCAGATTCAAAGTAAAAAGCTCCTTTCTGGAGCAGCACCGCAGACTATTATAACCTTGCTTTGCAGGAGACATGCCAAGCATTCTGTAATCCACGCGAACGAAGTCGCGGGCACAGCTAGTATAGTACTAAAATTGGATCGATATTTCACTAAGAGAACTTTAAAGTGATCGTTGGTACTGGGCGAAATGTTATTAAAATTTCTAACCATTTAAAGATTCATTGTACAATCAATCCTTTGACGTGAGACGTGAATATACAGAATGAGTTTTTAATTGGGCGTGGTAAATAACATTCGCCATAATTATGCCACAAACCGTAAACTGTCCTTGTAACATGATTAACGTTTAATATGAAATACGAGTATACATAAATTTGATTAATTTCACTACAAACGATTTTATCAGTCACCAAATAATTTTGTCTAGACCCTTAGCTTGATAATTAACAGTTTAGTATTATCAAGTATGCGATACGGATTCAACAGAGGACTGTGACAGCTTAAACGTAACTAAGTCTGACTGTCCACCCAAATAGAGCGATTTGCATAAAATCTTAACAGCGGACGCATGGCATAAGTTTAGTACATTCTATGTTGGATATTTTGATTTGTCAACAAACAGAAAGTGGGATACGGAAATATTGATTTATTCTGATAATTCGTCACGTATTTAAAATTGTTCAAAAAAAATATCAATTAATCTAAACTTATTAAAGAGTACGGAAAAAAGTTTCTTAACATAACGTTTCGAATGTTGAAGTGTGTTACATATGTTGTAATATACCTTAATCTGGAATATTTTAAGAACTTACTATAAAATAAAACTTTTCACAATACCAGCTTACTTTTTATTTAGTATATCTTTTCTGTAAATAAAAAAGGAAAGATGGATATATATTTTTTCAAACAAATTTATTAAGAATGAATGGAGCTGATATCTTTAAACGCTATTTTCTCAAAACGCTCCTTGTAGCTTGACATAGTATTGCTTATCAGCGTCCGATATATACAACGAAGTACCCATTGTATTGAAAATATATATGACAGTATCATCTTGCGTAAGTCAAACACTAAACACTTCGAAAAATGTTTATTTTGGCATTCCTTAAATTGTCTCAAAGGTCTCATGTTATTATCTCGTCGGGTCTTATGATATTCAAGGACAAAGATCTTAAAATCGTTTTTCTTTGTAAATATCTCGGTACGTAAAATATAATATAAATAGCTCATTATCTTTCAAATCTAAGTTGGCCCCGTTTTTAATCTAATTGACTGTACTATTAATTTTTTTTTAAATAAAGTTTCTTGTAAATATGAAATATATCCTAACATTAGTTTCAACTGGTCAAGAATTGGTTAAAATCGTAAGCACTAGATTAAATAGGAACAAGTACCAATTAATGAATCTATATTATTTTTACAAACCTTAATTCAACTTGCTACGTATGTTTAGGTTAAATCAGTGCAAGCCAAATTTAAACAACTTTGTATTTTTAAGGTAAGCGTGAACTAATTTTACATCCAGGATTGGCTTCAACAAAAGAACTCCTTTACGGTTAACATTAAATGCAATTTCCATAATCCGTTCTTAGTGACCCCATAACATGGCGCCCGTATTCAGGTTTAATTATCGACGAGGAATCATGCAATGGTTAAGACTCTAGGTATAAAAATTTTGTATACTTTATGTCAAGGGTGCTGCATATAGTATTGGTTCTTGACAACGGAACTTCCAACGGACATCGCCATAGATACGTAATTTTGTATTTAATTACATATATTTAAGTGCTACCATGAGATGGCAGCTGAATTTAGGATTGGTTTCCAATGAGGAATCTTCTCAATGGTCAACAACACAAGCAGGAATGTTTTGTATACACTTTCACTTCGATAACCCGTTCTAAATGCCACCATGACATGGTTGCTACATTCAGGGTTGTCTCCTGGTGCCGAAACTTCTCAACGGTAAATGACACAGGCACAAAATTTGTCTACGCATTGAAATATATTAGCCTCTTATATAAACTGACAAAACTTGGATAGTAGATTGTAGAGTAGTGTATTTTAGATAAAAGAAAATTATATAAAATAATTTTATAATGTTACAATATTATCAGTTTGATTTATCTCAAAATTAATTTTCTGCCTTTTAAAAGTGTTTAAATAAAAGCTTTTATTTAAAATTATATTCTTTAATCTTAATTTATTATAATTATTGCCATTATCTAAGTAAATTTTTATTTTAAATTAATCGATTAACAAAAAAATGATTCTCGAATTTGAAAATATTGTAAACTCAAGCATTTATTCATTTTTAATGCGTCTTTACGCTCGCCTTGTCGATATAAATTGTAAGCCTTCATCACTTTTGCAGCCGTTCTTTTGTTTTTATTAAGCTACGTTAGGGTTGCCAAAAGGTAATAATATCCGAGACAGTTCTTTTTTTACACGGGATTCGGGACAATTCTAAATAAGTTATAAATTCACTTTAAATTTGTAAATAAATTATAAATTGTTGTAAATAAATTTCAAAATGTTAATTCTTAATTAATTATAAATTCATTTTTAATTTGTGAATAAATTACAAACTCACAAACTACTATTACAAACACAACTGTTCACAAACTTTCTGTAAAATACTAATAGGTGTTAGGAATCCGGGACAGTATAATCTAATTCTTGGACACGGGTCAAGACGCGAAATTCCGGGACAATCCCTGATTTCCCGGCCATAGGGCAACCCTAATATACATACATCCACACGGTCGTGTGACCATACGTTTCGTTTTGAACGGGACCGTCATATTCAATTACTCAGTCTCTGTGTCCGTAAGATAAGCTTTTAGTCGCACAAAATCCCCTAAAAATCCCGAATTGTGATATTCGAACAATGCCATAATTGTTTTTTCCGCTTATATTGCATAGTTTCTTCACTTTGCTAGCTTTAAATCCATAAAAAGTGTCGCTCGTATGGGATTTTTGTAGAAATTTTTTGCTTATAAAAACACAATAGATTCCTGCTTCATAGATTTCAGCTAGGTAGCGCTGAAATATGCAGTATATAAATCTATTCAATATAATTTTATAAAGCTGAATAATTTCTTTGTATGTTTGTTTGTTTATTATTTGTGTGCGCTTATGTCAGAATCTATCATTTCAACTTGAAACATTAATTTTGCGTTAGATATCCTATTTATTGAGAAATATTAATATAATGTATTCAATATTTATTGGCATTATAAAATCTTGCAACTCTCATAAGTGAAAACCCCAGATGACACCTAGTAGGCAATAATAATATAGTTTTTTTTCTACTAAACTATTTCAGTACGAATACTGAATTATGACTGCCCACTTTCCTATTACAGCGTACGAGTAATATACTCAACTTCGCTCGCTTGGACTTTCGTTATGTAGATACTATTTTATGACTTCACCCTGAGGACCCTTTTATTTCCCGCGATAAAATGTATCTTATGTACTTACTATCACGCCGAGTTTTATTTAAATCCTTCTAAAGATTTTTATGTTATTTCTAGGGATACATAGACATAAACCAGTTTTATAATAGAGTTGTAGCTCTTCTTTAAAACTATAATAACATAACCATATAATTTTGCAAAAAAAAAATATAACAGCTGTGTCTAAAACTCGTGCTTGACAGTGGAAAAAAACATCTTCAGGAAACCTGCATGGGAGAAATAATGAAACAGGTATTATTTCTGATCATCAGCCAGGAGGATCGAGTATTCTTATTATATTCTTCCTTATTGTTGAGTGACGGCGCGTTGTGCAAGCCGAGGCGCTTAAAACTCACCTTGTTCTCAACAGGGAAAAAAAACATATTAAGGAAATCCGTATATGAGAAATATTGAAATGAGTATTGTCTCTGATCATCAGCGAGGCAGATTGAGTCTTCTTATTATATTCTTCCTTATTTTTGAATGATGGCGCATTGTGCAAGAGACGCACAAAGCAAACTCTAGACAAGAGAACTTGCCAAAAATACGAGTGCAAATGCTAATCTGACTACAGAATGAAGGTTAAAAAGCGAATGCCTATCCTGGTGCAGACACTAATAAAAAAACTTTATATTAAAAAAAAACTTATTTTAAATGCAAGTTTAATTGAACTAGTCGCTAATAAAGGGAAAAGAGTTATTAATACCAAAATAATTCCTTAGAGCTTGCTAATCCAGGTGTATTCTATTGTTAAACATCCTATTATGCTGTATTTATTTTTTTATACATCATTACACCAGAGAATGTTAGAATTAAACTGATGAAAGATGGAAAAATAAAGCTGATTCGCAAGGGTATTGCCTCAAAGCTTACAAAAACCTGTTGTTTTCTTTATTTCGAAATAGTTTTTCTTTAACACAGCTATAAATCATTCTCTTTGACTTTAGATAGGTATTGTGTGTTTTTAGAAGTGTTAAATACGTAGTTTAAAAATAATATATAACTTTGTTACGTACATTAGAAACTATTATATATAATTATTTCAATAAATACAGCCTCAAATAAGATACCTACTGAAGTATAATAAACAAAAAATACGAAAAACAAATCTTAATTTTATACTTAAGGTTTTTATAATTATGATAATATTTGTTACAAGTAGAGGTGATATACTGAAAATAACATTTTTTCAAACTAAGACAGTTAACTGCAAAGGACTATACTATTCCTATTTTTTATTTGTCACCAAATCTTACCATAATACCAAGTAACACTTGGCTAAAAAAGCAACGCTTTAGAGCATTAAGTCGCATCGCCTACTTTATATTCTACGCTTAAAGGATTTTAATGTAATTTTATAACTTTTTATTAGATTACATTCAACTTCGGTACAAACATATCCTTATAAATTATAAACGTTATAATGGGCTGTTAAATACGGTTCCCAGCAATTTAAATATACGTAATTGTTATGTTGCATTTTCTCGAGACTTCGATCGCGTGTAAAATATGACACGACAGTTGACCATCTACTACTTATATTACGGTCCGACCGGTACGATGAGTGCGCCATCTACTGGATGTTAATTGTACTATGGCTGTTATATTCTTGCAAGAGTTAACAATATGGCGATAAGGTATTGTATAAGATACAAACAAAAAAACATTATTATTTATCAATCAATTTGTATTTAATCGCGAAAATCCTTTTATAAAAATACTTTTCCTAACGTGATTAACGATTTCTATAGTATATTTTTTATATGAGATTATATTGTATTGTAACCAAATTCATATAATTATATCTAATACTAATTTACAATAAAGGTTGAATTATAAATATTAATGTAATTGGTAACAATTCAATTCAATTCCTCGGTCAATGGCTTTTACTTATACCAATTATACACATATTAGAAAATGATGCTACATCATTTGTGAAAACGTTGTCGTTCACTGAGGATGTTGTTCCCTTGCAGGTTGTAAGATTGTAGTTGACCTACGGAGTAATTATCAAAATCTATCGCTTTCAAAATTTAAGAAAAGGTAAGTAGGTATTTTGTCTCATAACCATAGATGCAAAATAAAACATGCACCAATATATTATCTGTCGCTGTTGGAACTGTCAACTAAAATATAAATAATTCGCGAAAGTTTAAAATACAGTTATTTTGTACTTAAATAATCCCTTTCGTTGACAGTATGTTTTCGGTTGCAATAGCGATAGTGTTCGACGACTCGAAAATAACCTCACAATTTTCATTAAAAAAATATTTGATAGTTCTAATAACATCTATAAAATCTTTTTTCTATGTGATATTAGCAAAATGACCTCTGCTGATGTGGCACAATTAAAAGGCATTAACCTACGAATTGAATTGAAATTATTTTCGATAAATTTATATTCCGAGCATTCAAATAAATACTTACCTTAATATTTGATTTATGGACCAGCGTACATTCGCCCTCGTCGTCCGTGTGTCCGCACCTCTAAGGCCTCCACTTCTAACGTATAGGACATATTGAACACAAATTGAAGTTTGTTTGTAACGCCTCTACACGAGTCCTCATCTCATGGATATTGATGGAAAATTTTATGTACGAAACTCTCAATAAAAGGATATCTTGTAAAAATATAACCTTATTTGGATCTTCGGGTTCGACTAGCAAATATTATGAAATTTACTATATAACTATAGACGAATTCAGTTTCTTTTTATATCTTTTACTTTTTCTCAACATCGGGCTGGTTAATAATAATATTACACTAGCTGTGCTCAGCGGTTACACCCGCGTTAATTTGAGGAAAAAATATATTTATATAATGTTTACCTTCCCTACTTGAATCTGATCTCATTCTGCATTTCATTGGTTTCAACTTTGTTTTGGCGTATTTGTTTGGCGCGTATTTTTTATTTACTAATTAAATATATTTGTTGATAAAAGTGGCGTAAGTTACTCCTTATAATGTAAGCTATCTGTGTATGTGTGTATTTAAAGTCACATCAGAATCAATCCAACCGTTTCAGAGATTAGCCGGAACAAACAGACAGATGACAAACAAAAATTTTAAAAATTGTGTTTTTGATGTAAGTACCGTGTTTACTTTCCTATGCATTTAGTTAAAAGCTGTTAATTTAAAAATAACAAACATACACATCAATTTTATTTATTTGTATAGATACTCGTAGAATAGTATTCTCAATATAATACGAGAAGTAACGGTATACCTACCGTATCTATGGGAAGATGATATCGCACGCTTAGTGTTAACTTGTTAGTCACTTGAAATCATATTGAAAGTCTGGGTTAGCAAAGTCAGTCATAAAAATTAGTTTCATATAATTCTTTGGTTCATAATTTATTATTTCGAAACAATAAATAACTATTCTATCGACAATCTTTAATTCATCTCGAGCTCGGCGGTGAAGGAAAACATCGTGAGGAAACCAATATATCCGCCGACCCGCAGTGGAGCAGCGTGGTGGATTAAGCTTTAAACCTTCTCCTTAATAGGAGAGGAGGCATTTTCCCAGCAGTGGGATATTTACAGGCTGTTACTTTACTTACTTTATCTTATTCTATCAACATTTTGTGACAATAAATTCTAAATATATAATATAAACGGCCGAATTCCCAAACTTAAAACATTTTTTTTTGTTTGTCCCCAAAACTGTGACTCTTTGAATTTGGTCACTTTAATACTAAAAATATTTTTAATAAAATAACTGAGTAACCTATTAGATTGGTAATCAATGGTATTAATGGTAAATATCCCAATGTTGAGAAAAAAAAAACTTTTTTTACTTCTTTAGTTTAGATTATAAAACAAAGAAACATTTAAATAATGGTAAATATGTTACCCATTATCAGAATACATTAATATATCTGAATTGAACTTTTTGTGGGTTGACACATTATTGCTTACCGGCATCTATATATAATTTCTAAAAAAATCCGTTAATAAAAAAAGTGTAAAATATGAAATACACATTTTATCATCATTTTCCATCCTATATTAAAATTACGTCACTGTTTGTCGTGTAATCTTATGGTATAAATAGGCTATACGCTCAAGGGTTATTAGGATAGTGAGTGTCAACATTGTTATAGAACCTCGTTCTCTGTCACATAAACCAACCATGAAGAGTGAAGAGTGTCAATCGATCACTGTAATTTTTATAATAAAGCCTTATTTGGATGCTGATAAGCAATAATGTGTCAACCCACAAAACGTGATATTCAGAGATATTGATGAATTTTGATACTGCATAACCTATTTAACATTATTGAAAAAATTTCAAGTCATGTAAACTAGATAAGTACGGAGTTTTTTAATTAATTGTTTCGATGTCAAAGTGCGTTCCATATTTTGCAATTTATACAATAATTTTAAATATTTGAAAAACTTCTATTAGATAAATTCTACTTCTATTATATAAATCTGCTTTTAATTCTTTATACTTTTTATCAAAAAATAAATTAAAAGATGGATATATGCTTCTTCTAACATATTTGTTAAGAATAGGTTTGACATCTTTAGACGCCATTTTCTCGAAATAAGCAGTACTATGTCAAGCCACACGCACTTCATTTCGAGAAAATGGCGTCTAAAGATGTCAAACCTATTCTTAACAAATATGTCTTAAGATGATCCATGTTTTAATTTATTTTTTGATAAAAAGTATAATGAATTAAAAGCAGATTTATAAATTTATATATATACGTCTTTAAACAAAATTGTTAAGAATGGGCTTGACATCTTTAGACGCCATTTTCTCAAAATGAAGCTCATGTGGTTTGATACAGTATTGCTTATCAGCGTCCATATAACTATACATAAAATTTTAAACTGCATGCATTTATTTAATATCGTAATATTTTATACTAAAAATCATGTACATAAATTCCAATCATGTTGTAATGTTAAATTAGTACTGCTAAAGCATTTTTACATTGCAAGATAAAATGCTTTAATGTTACGCCGTCATAATATTAACGATACTTTTTTCACGACACTATTTCCGTAACGAGAAAAGTTACACAAATTGACAATTGACTTCATTTAATGAAGTTGAATTTATCATTTACGATATTCGTTTCGTCATGCTAATTCAGCTTAGTATAAATGTTTACTTATATACAAATAAATGCCATGCCAGCTGTCCCATGCGTTTATACGTGCACTTTGGCGTGCTTCTCTCACCATCGCTGCCAGCCGTGAAATGCAAAATTTATTTATTGCGCAATCTACTTGACGCTAGTATGTCACGTAATGCATACAAGCTACGTGGGTATAAAGCGCTTTATAAGGCGCTGTGCAAACGTGGACATTTGTTTTAGTTTCCTACACCAAACACTTTTTAATCAGCAATCAAAATCTAGTGTGAGTTTGCAAACTGTATACTGCGACGCTTGCGTTTTAAGATTTATGTATGGTCTATTTCTCTTTATTTGTCTTATTTAGCAATCAAATATGGCGTATTTCAAGCCATACATGGATGCTGATAAGCAATAATGTGTCAACCCACAAAAAGTCAAATTTGGTGATATTGATGTATTTTGATACTACGTCATCTATTTAACATTATTAAAAAAAGATTGAAGTCATCTAAACTGAATAAGTATGGAAAAAAGTTTCTTAACTCAATGTTTCGAATTTGAGGTGCGTTGCATATTATGCAATTTATAAAATATTCTCAAATATTTAAAAACTTATTATTAGATAACATATTAACTAAATCTATCTACTTTTAATTCAATATACATTTTATCAAAATAGAAAAAAAATGATGAATATATACATCTTCAAACTAATTTATTAAGAATAGCTTCGACATGTTCAAACGCCATTTTCTCAAAATGACGTCTGTGTGGGTTGACACAATATTGCTTATCAGCGTCCACATAAGAGTTAGATAAGAAATTGTCGATTAATTGATTGAACTGAATCATTTTTATAATGTAAAATTAAAATGAAAAAAAAAATATTCGAAAATTCATGATTTTTGGTCGGGGTATCGTTACCAAATATGGACGAGTAAAAAAAATTAGACAGTATGGACCTCGTGCAGTGCCAACTGTTTTGCGATAGATGGCGTTGTCTTTTTTCTAACAAACGTATACTGGACCCTCTGTTTGCGCCAAGTAGAAGCAACTGGACACAGTGACTACGTCTGCGCAGCGAGTGGTTAATTTCATATTGATTATATAAATATAAAATATTGACTGTTGTCTTATATCCGTCACATTTACAATTGTATCTCGATTGGCACAGAGCCTAAAACGAAAGTGTTTATGGATTTTACTTAACCTTTCCAAATTTTATGGAATAAATATCGACAACATTTTAAAATAGTACAAAAAATATAACCAACTTCAATCAAATCGTCGGTCCCTGTTTAAACATGCACTCTTTATTATGATATCATTAATTTTTTACTAGCAATGTGCTGCCGCATTTTGAACAGCTTTCTCTACAGTTCGGCGGGTTTCGGATTTTGTTGAAATTTAAATAGGACTACCCTTTAGATCATTATATTCACATAAGATAACAATTTGAGCTTCTTTTAAATTGTCTTCTTACTCATTCACTTATTTCTAAGAACTATATTCATTGATATATATAAAAGATATATAATTTTATAAGTGATATACATTAAAAGTTTGGTGCTAATAATAATAGTAACCTAATCTTATACAGTTTCATCAATGTAGTTACAATCTGCTGATTTAGAAAAGGCTCTCCCAGAGGTCAGAATTTGGTAACGGATTAAATTTTCAAAGCGGATTTTGTCCAACCATTTACAGCTTTTGTTAGCATTATACCTTACCTAACATATTACAAGTGAGATTATGTTTAAACTATCGACTCACTCGTTTATAATTCATAAAAATGTTAATACTAGCATAGCCTTCGTATACAAATTAATAAATTATTATTTTGAATTACTGCTAACCTAGGAAATAATAAGTTAGACAGTAAATATTTTACTTTATTTTTTTGCACGATATTCACTTAAATACACATACATTTAAAAAACTGTAAAAACTCTCTTTTTCAACAATTCTTAAAGTTTAAATAACCATAATCAATTGCGATAAAAAAAATTGCATCCTATAAAAAGTTGATAAAATTGGTATTATAGCCTACGACAATCGGTCCATTATTAAGAATTTATTGACACCTCATTCATTAAAATCTGTCTAGTAGTTTAGGCGCTACGGTGCAATATATAAACGTACACACATGCATAGACTAATAAAATCTTTACCCTTCCTTTTGGCTTCGCCGTAGTCGGATAAAAATTTAGATTCCACTTGGTCATTAAAGATACATTATTTTAATAACTGTAACAGCCTGTAAATGCCCCAGTGCTGGACAAAGAGCTCCTTTCCCATTAAGGAAAAGGTTAGGATATTAATCCGTTAGGTTGCTCCAATGAGAGTTGGCGAGTCTAATACTGGTTCGCGGACAAATATTTATTAATCGTCTAAAAGTGGCCCAGTGATAGAAATTCAATTATAATTTATTTATAAAAAATTAACTTATTGTGGTTGTGTGTAACATTATTAATTAATCTTTAACCTATTCGCACATTTTAACAATAAACAAAAAGAGTATGTACGCGTGTGCTTCAAATACGTAGTAGTGTGAGTAATGCTTTTTATATGAAAAAGCATTACGCACACTACAACGTATACGATTTAGTATATTTTGTGCACAAGTTTTAAAAAATATTATCATTCTGCACTCCTTCTCTGTATAAACTATAAGTATGCGAAATTTCATACTTCGTAAATATGATGCAAAGTTTTTGCTACGCGTATTAATATTTAGATTTACTTCCCTTTAATGGAAACATTGAGATACATAAATTGACTTTTTATTTTGCGATTATCTCATGTAGAATTGGCATTTGTTTGTGGCATTAATTTCGTTTGACATTTTATGTTTAATATACAGGACTTTCGTCTCATATTTTCTGTCTCTACATAAATATTTTACTCCTCTCGGAAAAGAGGATTTCATAGTTTGCCTTTTACAAATATGTCGCTTTTCTAATATTAAAACTTCTTTAACATGTAAACGTATGTGCGCTATTTGAACATAGAACGTATGTTTTGAGAATTTTTTTATCCATCCAATAAAAATCGGGCACAAAACCCCTTTAAACAGTTTTATATGCATATACATAAATATGTTACCAACTAGTTCTAACGCCTGAAACAAATTTATTCATCTGAGACTTGAATATCATCATTATCATTCTAATAACTACTGTATATACTAACTGTAACTGAAGACCTCTTGGAGATACTCGCTTAAATTTACTTCACAAATTCACAAATCCATTTAGATGTTTAACATACACATACACGTACCACACACACACACATGCACATACACACACACGCACGCACACACACACACACACCCACATACACACACTTTCTTTTTTTTTTGCTTTTGTTTAAAGTTAAAGTTTTTTATTATTTTTCTCTTTTTTTTTAACCTCGCCTACCACGATTTATGTATTATTGTCTATTTATCTGCACTAATGAGTTTTGTTTATTGCGGCTTCTGAGAGTTGGAGACCTGTTGACCTGTACTACGGGTTCTTAATACCTACCATGGGCACCAGCGATCCACAACCATCAAATATTAATATTTATATAATATTGTTTGATACTGTACCTTGGTTTGTGGTGAGAAATAAACAATTTTATTATAATTATAATAGTAATGGCAACGTACCAACCAAGTACAAACCAAGTACGGCATTAAAACTATTTCATTTGAAGGAGCACAGCTGTATAACTCTGTACCTCTAAGTGTTGTAAATTCAAAATCTCTAAATATATTTAAAAAACGATTAAGAACCCATATATTAGATGATTTCACTGATCTTGTTTAATATCACTACTGTTTATTATTTGTAATATTTTAATTGTAGTTATAATTTTAAAATTTCCTTTGTAAGCGAATTTTGTTCTTTTTGGAAAATAAACTTCTTTAAACCTAACGTTCTTTGTAATAACACTGCGCTTGTATCAGAAAGGAAATTAAATAACACTTTATTTTTGTATATATCTGACAAACCAGATGATAAGTGTTCACCGCCCATGGATATTTGTAGCACCAGCGAGGCCACAAAAACGTTGCCAATTTAAAAAAACTGGTCAAGTGCGAGTAGGACTCGCGCACCGAGGGTTCCGTACAAACTTATAGAAATCTATATAAGACTAACCCATCTACGCCATTTGTGGTCTTCATCATCAGTTCCAACATAAGTTACTATCAAAAATACCTAAATCGGTATACGCTTGCCTATAATATTTGAGGAGTTCCCTCAATTTCTCCAGGATCCCATCATCTGATCCTGACCTGAAGACAATGGGACCACCTTGGAAGTATACCTTTTCAAACAAAAAAAAAATTGAAAATCGGTACCCAAATGGCGGCGTAATCGGCGAGCAAAAAAAAAAATTAAATACAAGGTCGAATTGAAAACACTCCTTTTTAGAAGTCGCTTAAATATAATCAAATATTATGTAAATATGGATCACGTCCCAAAAACTATTTTGAAACTACTTAGGAGGACTTTAATTTAAAACACGATCATGGATGCAATCCATAGAAACACAAAATTTTATTTTAAGTATTAATACACCTTATACTTTCAACAAAAAAAAGTTATAGCGCGATTCAGGATACACCTAGCGCCATCTCTTGACAATTTCAATGAACTAACTTGTTGACTTTGACATTAACAACATAATTATAGTACATTTTATTCTCGTTTTATTTTTATTTATATTCTACTACACTCCACTACCCCTGCACTACGTTCGTAAAATATTTAGATTTACATTATCAATCAAAATATCGAAATATATATTAGTGTTGCCAAGACGAAAATAATTAGTCCTTAATTCGAACAAAACTAATTGGTTATTTATAAATAACTAATTATATTACTAATAACCAGAAGACTTATATGTGTAGATAAATAAGTAAATTAAATAACTCGATCTGTTTGAATTTAATTTTAAAATTTTCGTACTAAGTCAATACGAGTACTTAAATCAAATCGCGTGAAGCTCTTATATTGAATGTTAATTACGTAATGACGTTATAAATCGACGATAAAACTTTAAAATGAAAAGTTTATTTTATAATTTTTAGCGCGTTTAAATAATAATTAAAATAAAAATTTTTATTAATCGAGCAGAATTATATCACAGTTAATGTCATAATGTTGTCATAGATGGCATTAGCTGTACGCTGCATCGCGCTATCATTTTGTTAGCTGCGATATATAGATTGCATTGCGTTGTTTATAAAGATTTGCTGCTTTTTAATGTTTTCGTATTGATACAAATTTCTTCTCGGTGTTTGTAAAATTGTTTTTTTGACCATGGTCAACTTCTATGTTAATTTGTTACAAGTACATATAATTTTAATTCTAAGATTAATATATTTTCCGCTTGATCAATTTACAACTTGATACATTTACGCGTTCCTGAGAAAAAGGTTGAAAGACAGACGTACAGACTGACAGACACGCGAACAGAAATTTACAGTTTTCGGATTTTTTCCTTTATGTATACTAAAGAACCTTGCTCCTGGCCAAATTTCATAATGCTTGGTCAATGGGAAGTACCCTATAGGTTATGATTCCCTTGCGAAAACGTTAAAAACGCTATCATACTTAAAATATGTGATATAAATGACCGTATCTTTTGATTGCGTTAACTTAGAAGTTTGATTTTTTCACAGCTCTTAGCAATTACAACTTTGAGTACTTGACGTTGATAAAAATTTGTTACCTTCACGCGTTTCTGAGAAAAAGGTTGAAAGACAAACTTACAAACAGACAAACATGCATACAAAAATTTACAGTTTTCAGATTTTTCCCTTTATTTGTACCACAAGATCTTACTTCTTGCCAAATTTCATCGTGCTAGGTCAATGGGAAGTACCCTATAGGTTTTGATTCCCTTGCGAAAACGCTAAAATGGTCAAAATATACGACATATTTTCCATTATCTTTTGATTGCGTTGACTTAGAACTTTAATATTTTCACGGCCGCATGTCATCGTAGACTTGAGTATATGATATTAATTTCAACATGATACGTCTATGCATTTCTGAGAAAAACGGGTTGACATCCCGACAGACAGACAGACAGACAGACAGACAGACAGACAGACGGACAACAAAGTGATCCTATAAGGGTTCCGTTTTTCCTTTTAAGGTACGGAACCCTAAAAAAATATATGAATGAAAAAGAATAGGAAGTGAGGTAACGAATTGAGGAGAATATTATGCTTTCAGCTCTCTCACTTACCTTGGGGAAAGAAGCTATATTAGCTACTTCACGCCGATCTTCTGTGATAGTGAGGTACAGTCCCGGTCGAGCCTGTAAACGAGCTGTAGTCAGTAGGCTAGGGTCTCCTCAGTTTAAGCTTAGCTTGCTTTGACTACTTTATTTTTACGAAGTTTTAGGTTAACCTATTCATTTTAATGATTAATAGGCTTACAAAAAATATAATTTGCTTGAAAATAACTATTAAATCGTTAGTTTCGTCATGTAATTTTTAATATTTATTTTTTCTAGTAAGATAAAACAAGTGCCTACAAGGGGCTGTCTATAAAATACGTTCGCCAAAATGAGTAAGGTAAAAATTACTTAGCGGTAATACGTCTGACCTGACGTGACGTTCTAAATTTTATTTCATCATTTGTGAAAAGAAAAAAGGGTCTTGGTTTTTCCGTGTAATAATATAATAATATTCAAACAGTACTCAAACATATTTATGAATAAAACACTCAGTACTCCTTAATTTTAAGTAGCACTTAAGCGTCAATCTGTCACTATTAGAGCAAACGAGATAAACGGAGATGAGAATTTTAATGGTAATTTAAAATTCAATAATTTAGAAATTGACAAAAAAAAGTTGAAAAGTAAGTATAGAATGAATGTAATAAGTCATTACTATTTAACATGCTATGTATATTTTTTGGATAAAAACTTGCAAGCTGAATTAAAACCACTTTTCTTATCCTATGGAGTGGAAATGTTACACATTAGTTCAGTTACGACGCAAAAACATTTTACAATAAGCGTTAGTTGATTCTACACCCAGTATTGGCTCCAGACGACGTTAATCCTCAACAGTCAACGCTACAAACGAAATTTTTCATACCCTTTTTTTTAATTATAGCCCTTTTGAAGCGTCTCCATAACATAGCTGCTGTATCCAGGATTGGCCTGTGAAGAAAAACTTTTCAATAGACAACAGACGTGATATTTTTTATATGCCTTAGATTACTATAGTTTAGAAGTACCACCATGACATAAATGCCGCATCCAAGGTTGTCTAATGAAAACGGGACTTGTAAACGGGCAACGGTACTGACATGAAGTTTTGTATACTTTTTTAATTAATGAGACGTCATGACACGTCTGCTGCAGTTGGTTTCTGACAAGCGAACTTCACAGCGGTCAATAACATAGACAAGAAATTTTGCTTTTACGTCATATTAAATTATAACAAAATGATCACTTTACTTTTAATTTTAAACTGCTTTACGCCAACTTTCTGGATGAGTGCGGTTCGAATGCAAGCCGTACTCTGTTGGCTAAAGTTATTCTAATAAAAAGTTACTAACATATTAAATTCTTTATGTATAGTGGCAATAAGACTGATGTACACTTTACTTCGAGGGTTGCTTAGCAACGAGCTGTAGATATTGCTATATATGTAGATATTATTTTATATATTACAGTAAAAAGTATCGACTATGATTCTAATGTCCCTTTATTTTTCACTGGACTCTTAAAAATAGATATAACCTAAAAATAAATTATGCGTGTTATTATTTTTAAAACGAAATCCGTCTAGAACTGTCATAATGGAATACTAGCCGAGCCCGTATTTATTTTGATATATTTTGGAGATAACGTTACGTAAGGAAGTCGTTAGGCACTCTTTATGCTAATACGCGCTCTCGTCACACGACTTGGCACACATCGATTTACGATTTTATCTTCATCTCGGCTTGCTTTACCATTAATGAAAACAAAATTGAATGAATTAATATTGAAACAAGGGCATATAAAGCTACTATGATATTTTTATATAATTATATATTTTTTGCAGTTTTGTATATTATAGTACTAGTAGGCTCTTGCGTCTTTGTCTGCGTTGAATTGTGTAGAGTTTATTTCTTTTAGAGATATAATTACTCCATGGTAACTTTAATTTTTCCAAATTCACCTAATTTAGGTTTTACTTTGCGATAAAATGTAGATTATGTCCTTCTGCAAAGTTTAATAATATTTATAGCAAAATTCCTCAAAATCAAGTCAGAGTAACAAACAGATAGACAGATAGAGGGGATTATTTTCATATAAAGTAAGAATGTGTGAGCCAAGTGCGAGTTCCTAAAGATGCGCTCTTAAAAGATTTCTTATCCAGTCTGGCTCTGACAATAGATTGAATAACCTCTATAAAAATAAATCTATTTACGAAAAAAAAATACAAACAGTCGAACATAGACCTCCTACTTTTTAAAGTCGGTTAAAAACTAACCAGTTTCAACCACAAAATTTAACTAATTTCGAAAAACTTTTTGTATTTGAAAGTGTTTACTTCAAAATTGGCCCTATTATCATTGGGTCAGAATCAGATGATCTGATAGGATCCTTGAGAAATCGTGAGAACTCTTTAAATGTTATAGACACGTGATAATAACACGTAAAACTCTTTACTTGCCACTAGTTTCGAATGTTTTACTTGGCACCGCCTTCAAAATGTTGTAAAAATATTTATTTGATACTTTTTAGTTCACTTATTTCGTTTTCCAAGTTGGTTTAATTTTTTTATGTTATCTATTTTTTATGCTGTTAGTTTATAGTTCAAAGATGACTTCGGCTTGGTAATAACGCATGTAACTTTACGGGACGGTTGAATCCTATTCAGGCACATATATTCATTATATTTCTACAAATATTAGTTCACCAAGTCTTGGTAATAACCATGTGGGTTACTCCGCCATCCCGCAACGATCATGTTGTCGTTCCCACTTGTATTATAAACATCTGATAATATAACAACAGCAGGGACTTGTTATTAATTTGACTAGAATAGACGCAATGGTAAATTTCATGAGACTTGAGTTAAATTTAGTAATTCTAGAGATCCTTGCCATAAATGCTATAGAAGAAGATATATACATACAACAGAAACAGACTAATCAAATCAAAATCAAATCAAAAACACCTTTATTTGGACACACATTTTACATGTAAAAATAATATTAAAAAAAAAAATAAAAAATAAGAATATAAAAATACAGAACAAAAGCTAAAATAAAAATAAAAGATAAACAAAACAATATGTGATGCCGAAATCGGTAAGCCACTCAGCATTATGTTGAAAATCATCGTTGTGATGAGTTCCAACGCTGGTATTCTGTGGCCGCCAACAACTACGCATGTCACGTCGCAGGAATTATATATAGGCTAGAAGCAAGACTATCTTCAGTCAGCAGTACCGCATCAATATCAGTTCTGTCTAATCGCCGATAAGTAAGAATCGTTACTAACTTCAAATCGTTGTGTGTAAACGATAATTCTAATTGAAAAACTATATGAGAAACCTAAAAATGATTTTTAAATACAAAAATTTTACTCGCGTTTATAATATTGCTCACATTTTATGAGTTAGTTGATTACTTTTCGTTTACATGTAAAGAGTACTTAGCTGTCATAGTTTTCTTTTAAAATTCGTTATGTGTACGTATTCGTTAAGTGTGAATTTTTTCATAGATCTAGAAAGTTTTAAGTAATAGAACTATCCTCCAACAGTAACATTTCGCAAACGGTTTTTAAAATAAAAATGGGTTTCCCTTAATTACAATATTTTTAAACTATCTATCCAGCGACAAAACACAATGTGTGATAAATAAATATAAAGTTTGTTCCTTATACTATAGGTATAGAATAAATACATTAAAAAATATATTTTGAAAATTTTGTTATATCATTTTTTGTATACGCACGACATTGTACAACTTTTAGTACTAAGAATCTCTGAGATAATCATCGGACAGTCAGACAAACAGACAGGACACGAGCATGACAAAACTACGTGACTACGGAACCCTAGCAATATAAATATAGGTAGCGTACGTAGTAATACGTGTGCTTGCGACTCCGATCGAGTAGATGTTGAATATGGAGATGTAATGCTTAGATTATCCTCAAATAGGCTTTTTTTTATTTTGTACCATACAAAATAGTACATATAAGCAGCGATACGGTTGACATAACGCCTATATACCATTATCTACACATATATAATTACTTGTCCTGACTACTGGTTGATCAACGTAGAGACTAAGCCGCTGAAGCTACATGCTTGAAAATTGACAGTTGATTTTTATATTGTTAGCACAGAAAGTATTTTTGTAAATTTTACCCCTAAAAGGATTAAATAAGGGATGAACAGCTGTACAACATTCCGTTATTTTGAAAGTAAGAAAAACAAATTTTAATATTTCTGGTTAAAAATAAACACACGCCCCTAAGCGGGTAAATGACGCGTGGTAAATATATAAACATATATCGCTGCTTTTCAAGAATATCGATGCAACTAAAAATTATAAATTTTAGGGAATGGAGTTTTTAAATTTCTTTATTAATGTGTTGGTACATAGACAGACACGTTAGCGCAGTTGTCACTGCAACTGACTGTAGCGCTAACGGTCGCAGGTTCGATCCCCGCTCACGACAAATCGATACCTCCCACGTAAGTTATTGTAAGCCACAAAATTGCCGTTAGCGTTTTTACTGAATACTACACGAATTTGCATTGCTTAATGCATTCAAAGTCAAAAAATTTCAAAAATCTTTTTTTTTTCAAGGAAAGTTACAACAAAATACGCCTGAAAAAAGGCGTTTTTTGTCGTAACTTTCAAAATAGAACGGATTAAAAGTGCTCTACTGTAAAATTGTAATTTTGGGGTTACAACAACTTACGTGGGAGGTATCGAAATTTCTGTATTGGCCATACGGATGTTTGTCGTGGTCTAGGTGTTTGTGTTAGAGTTGTGTATGTTTCCGGATCCCCGACACAAGGTCACAAGATCTTAATGGGGGCCGTTGAGTGTGATGCGTTTTATTATTATTTTATAGCTGCAAAATTTAAACGATCCCTTAATGTTATAACTTTATTGATTGAAAGAAAATTCATCGTCTCAATTCTTTTCATGATAAAACATCAAAGATTTATGGTCTTTTAGCATACTTAGTTCTATTTGTTAGAATTTTGAATTATTACGATATTTTTGCAAACCAGTGAAATGTTGTAAATCAATAAATAGCCCGCTATAATTACGCAAAGTTTAAATAAAATTTAATAATAACGCTTTGTGTGATGCGTGTACAAGCAGGCGAACAAACACGAACAAACAGTTAATACAGCCAAAAGTACAAATAATTTATCGATATCAATAACTCCCGAGATCAATCTTTATAGCAAACAGTCTTATATAAACATGGCCCCGTTTCAGATGTTATTTATAGGATAGTATGTAGAACGTTGTTAAAAGTTTCTCGTTTGCCGTATAAGGTGCATCTCAGAGTTTAGTACTGTAGTGTTATGAACTTACTGCTCTTCAATTCAATTTGAAAACTAGGTGTAAGTAACGATACTGGTTACTTACATTCAAAGTTTATAGAGATATATTTTTGTAGTAACAAGAACTTATTATTTATATTTCAAATCTGGCACATTGAATTAATACAAACTGTCCACCTTCGCAAAAGAGTACTAATAAAAAAATAGATGTAAACTGGCTTTTTTTTCATGATTTTACAACCAATTTTTCGTGACATTTTATATATATATATATATATATATATATATATATATATATATATATATATATATATATATATAATACTTTGTCCTGAATGACTGACTGACGGATCAACACAGTCTAAGCCGCTGAATGTAGAGTACTTGAAATTAGGTGGACGTATTCCTTATATAATCTAGGCATCGTGTGGTCATATTTACTTAAAACTTAATATAAATACATCTTACTACTAATAATAATTTGTAAAATACAAAACCTATCAATATGATCTCCAGTTGCGATACAATGGGAAGTTAGTATGGAGAAAAAATATTTATTTAATGGATTTACCTGTAAATTTAGCATAAATACTATATTTCTTATGGTGGATAATTAATGCCTGTATCGAGGAATATTAAAATCATCTGTTCTTAAAGCGGCAGTGGGGGTTAAATTTCTAAGGGAAAACAGTTACTAATATATCTATTTAGCTGAAAATCTGTCATCGTATTTTTGTAACAACTTAGGGATGAATTAAGAAAGAGTTTTTCGATTTTCCACAGCTAAAGAAGGGAAAGAGGGTAAAAACGTTTTATACCAAATATTATTCCGATACGAACAAACGAACAAAAACTATTTTTTATATGGTAGATATGAGAAAATATTTCAACCAAACTCTTCATTTGACATTGAAATTTGATCAAAGAAGCCTAGAGTTTTATTCCTAATTGTAATTTTAAACGGTAGTGGCTAACCAATTTGAAAAAAAATCTCGTAGTTATTTGTATAACTCTATATAAGAATAAAAATCTGTGAGTGCTCTTATGAGATTTTTAGTCTTATTAGATTTGTTGTGATACTGAAGATTTCAAAAGTTTAAAATTTTATTCAAAGGGAACTCATCTGAAAAATGTTTTCGTAACTTCCAGTGTGAATTTATAGAACTCTTGCAGCATATGCAATTTTGATAGTCTCGCGAAGAGCTAAAATGTCTCTGAATTTAGACTGAAATATATTTATTTGGGATATACTGGGAACTACAAATTTTACTCTTTTATTATTGCTATTTATATTGAGAGCTATTTCTATTCGTTGTTTGTCCCAAACTGTGAGGTTTCATTCATATTATTTATATGAATTGATCATTCATCTGTTGACTTCGGATTTCGTTTAATATATAAATAAGATGCAAAATTGACAATCCAGGCTAGTACAACTTAATTTTTAAATACTGCAGACTTTATATTAGTTTCTTGCTCGCTAATGATTCCTTTACCGCGAGAGAACTTACTTTTAAAGAGTCCAAATATAGTGGAAGAAAATTTAAAATATCTATTTATGTTTAGTACATTGTAAGGCAACATGATAACTATAGTTTCTAACCAGAAAATAAACCTTTTTCCGTAAGTTGAACATTAACAAGTTGCTATCCATATATATAAAAATCAAAACTGACTGGCTGACATATTCACTAACCGATCGATCAACGTAGAGCTGAAACTTTGCACAAACGTTCCTTAAATGTCGTAAGTGTGCACTAAGAAAGGATTTTTAAAAATTCATTCCCCTAAGGGGTTAAAAAGAATGTTGAAATTTTATTAGGTATCAAATTTTTATACACGAGCGAAGCGGGAGAGAACTGCTAGTTTTATTATTATTTGTTTTCGTCGAAATATACTAAAATTACTTTACTACCGTTTAGATATTTATAAGGTGTCTGATAAATATCGAAATTATATTTAAGTATTCATAAAGAAAAAGGGACTTATATAATCAAGTATCAAGTATTATTAAGTTCTTATAAATAAATCATCGAGCTAGAGCTCATTTTAGGAGAAGATGGAAATTCAGTCTTAGAAACAGGCTTAAATATAAACCCGAGAGGATTCTTTGCTTCAAATTTCCGTTCTCGAATAGGAAATACCGGTCAAATATAGTAATTCAAATGCAAAAGTACGTAGGGTTCAACAAGCCATGCGTAAAATACATTAACTGGATACCAACTGAACTACATACGTTCTTATTATTTATTAACCGACTTCAAAAAAGAAGAAGATTTTTAATACATTGGAGAGTTTTTTTATGTTTGTTCATTACTCGAAACTTGACCGATTTAATTCAATCCTTTTTCTTTTTGATACGATAACTACTTTCCGATAAGTCCCTAGGAATTTTCATCAAAATCGGTATGTTAAATAAGCTTATATCACCCTTTTGGAGCGAAATATAACAGTTTTTGAAGCAGGAATAGTATTTCGAGCAGCTTCTTCTATATGCCAAAATTCGTCAAAACTATTTCTGCGGTTAAGTCGTGAAAGCGTAAGAGACAAACCGAGCTACTTTGAGAGACTCTTGATCAAGATAAACATTTCCATTATACAATATATAGATAGGTACGTGTAACTCTAATGGTTTTTGGAGTGCACGCCAGAAAAGCTTGCAGCTGGCAGAGTGTTGTCCTACTTACTCGACACTTAACATTAAATTTTGGACATTTTACACAATATCTTTATAAATTATAGGCGATGTGTTATTTCTGGTATATGAGCTATATTATTTTAAAGTTTCATTAAAATTGATTCAGTAGTTTTTGCGTGAAAGAATAACAAATATTCATTCATTCATATATAGAAACTTTCGCGTTTATAATATGAGTAAGGGTTAAACATTAAACAATATATTCGGTTGAGGATTTTGCTTCAATATTAACGCAGGCGCCTGTCATTCGTATTTTTTGTACTTATTTAAAATAGTGGTTGCTTAGTGGTAGAAATTCGACCCTAACAATTATTTAAAATATAAGTTAATGTTAGGAATATATCATAAAAGTAAATAGGACTGTATTTTGTTTATGGTATATACGTGTGTTTGTCAAATACATGGTCTGTGTAATATTTTTTACTTATCTCATGTATTTTTTATGCAAAATTAAATAAAATATTAGCATCATGCCAGAGAAAGAATCTCTATATAAGTTTGTGAATTTTCATACTTCTCCGTTCGCGTAATTTTTGTTAAAATGGGTACAAAGTTTTTGGGTCACGTATATATTATTCCGATATGAAATTAATAGCTAGATCTTGATTATCTAGAGATATACAAAACTTAACTGAGCATGGTAGACGCTCGTTTGTATAATTTGCTTGAAACGTCATTCAAAAAAATTTGAGAGAAGGTATCTTTTAACCTACAACATTTTTATAAATTGTATTCTTATAATTATTATGTTTTACATAAATTTTTTATGAAAAACTTTTTATGAAAAACTTTTTATGAAAACTTGACAAGAAAATAATCAACGATCAACACACGGACACAAAATTTTTGTATGTGTAAATTATAATTGTCACTATGACACGGCTGCTCGTTAAAATATTTCTCACTTGCAGTTGCTCGCGGCTTCTCCCCCTTAAAGTTTAGTAGCTGGCGGAATGATTTATTCCGTTTAGGGTAAAATTTTTACAATCTTTGACTGTCGTATTCATTTATATCTAATCAAAAACCTAAAAAAGGCTTCAAGCTTCTATCATCATTTCCATACAAACTTTCCCCTCTACAGCATTTTTTGCATTAAACATTAGTCTATGTCCTTTCTTTTGCTCTAGACTATACCGTACGAAACTTTATAACTTTATGACTACCAAATTTCATCTAAACGGGTTTAGTCATTTACACACAGATAAAGTTACTTTCGCATTTATAATATTAGTAAGGATTTTGTTAATTCTTTATCAGGTTGTCGGTTGGGATTAAATGAAAGACAATTTTCCAAATACACATTTATTTATTCATAGGATTTAATCCTAAACACATTATAAAAAGATACAGTAGATTCGGAACTACCACAACAATCAAAAATTTAGAACACAAAAGTTACAATATTTTATTAAACAAAAGTAGTAGTTTCCGGTACAACAAAATTGTTTACATGTGTAATTCAAGTAAATATGGATTTACAAATAAATAATGTAAAAATCTTCATCTCTTTAGAGCTTTCCTTAACCAAATTTTAACAATATTTATAAAATTAATATGATTTGCCAAAACATATTATAACATTAATAAGAAATTGGTAGGCTACAATGTATTTTTAATTGGAGTAGTTCCTATTCTAGAGTACAGAAAAGGTTGAAATATTAAGATAATTTTGTATGCACAGCCAGCACCACGTTTTCCATAATTACACTGTCTATGACATTAATATTAAATGGTATTACCAACTTGAACTGGCTCTGCATAAAATGGGCCAACAACGAATATATTTTTGTGTTATTATTATTTATCTGTGGTTTAGGCCGTTATTGATGTCGGTCAAGTGCCACCAAACTTTGGACGTTTTATCCGGACGTGCGTATTTTTGATTATTCTATGGTCATTTCTTGTTTTATAAATTCTTTCTGTGTAGATAGAAAAGGTTTTGGTAAAATGGCCACGGTCTTCGATCTACAAATTGTATTGTATTCGCTGATCGAAGCTTACGTTTCAATAACACAGCAATCGATTTCCGATGTATTTCGTAGTTGACCCACTATGTATAAATAGAGTTTATCAAACATTAAAGTATATAGTGTAGAATATATTTAGATATAGTTTTGTGGATCAGTTAACATGTCGGTATGTATTAGATTTGATAAGATTTGTATAAAAGTAAAACTATTGGCCTTTAAAATACCCGAAAATTTTGAAAAATATATCTATGGAATTAATTATTTTTGTTAAATTGAAAGAAAAAATGCTGTGAAATAATTAATTGATCGCAAATGTAGAAATACCGAAATGTTAATTCGGATGCACTTGAGACGGAGTTATAGTCTTTGACGACTTGAAATTAAAAGGGTCTAAAACACGACATATAACATTAATACAATAATTGATTGAAGATATGTGACTATGTAATATTGTGTACACACTCGAGAATTTGCATACGTATGACAATTTTTAAAGAGTACTTATTTGTGACTTTCGATATTGTTGTATTGATTAATTCCCAGTGTGTACTCGCCATTACGCATAACAAGTGATCTGTGGTTAAAATAGTGTGATCTTATTCCGAAATTTTTCAATTATTTCCAATTATTATCAAAATTCTAAACCTCATGAAACCATTTTGAATTTTTCGATTTGAACATTATTATTTTTTTTTTTCTGTTCTTGTGTAATCAATACATAAAAATAAATATATTAAAATACTTGCCACTTTTCTGCAGAAAAACTATCATGTCAATTAAACAATTCTAAAATTTTTGGAATCATTGTGCAATTAATAACTAAATATTATAACTTTACCAGATTTATTAAAAAATTCATTAAATCCAGACAGAATTAAGTCTCGTAGCAGGGTTTAGCAAATGTTACGGGCCCCTCGCCTCTGCATACTAAAAAAATATCAAATGCGATGGCTGTTCGAAACTAATTTATTTCCGTTTAAAAAATAAAATAGAAGAAACATAAAATTAAGTAAAGATTATAGTGATCTTGAAAGACTGAGCTTTTTCTTTTATATTATAAAGTTAAGTAAAGTTAAGTAAAAGTAAACCCCTTAAGGGACCACGCATTTTAATTGCTAAGAGCCCCGCGCAGATATAATTCAGCACTGCATTGAGACTTGCGCAGAACATTGTTTAGGTTAACCACAAATCACTCGACTATCTCTAATGATACATTCAGTATATACGTCGCTACCAATACATATATAGTGCGGTAGAATTCATACCTAATTCAGTCGAACCTTAATTTTTACCTAGACCCAAACCGGATGTAATTTTGTTACCATAACAGATAGTTCATTTCTCCAACATACTAAATACAACATTTAGCAAACAAGAAATACGTTCAATATATTGAACCATAAGAAGTAATGTTTACAAAGGTAAATATTTCCGTATATGTTGGATGTTTTTGGATGAAGCATGAAAAGCTGTCTAAATACATTTAGCAAATAATATTCAAAAAAACTCAACCCGGTTCTGTAGGAAGTTTTGTAATTTTTTTAGAAAATTTGGGGTTTGAAAGAAATAGGATTGTTGCAATTACTTTTTTTTTGGCAGTTACGCCAGACATCGAACATTTATAACCATATACGTCACGAACGACGGTAATACGAGAATTTTATACAATCAATGTGTACTTTCCTTAGGTGCATTGTTGAACGGAAATAATAATGGAAAGTGAAACGTGTGTTCACAATCTTTCAATAAGAACTCAAACTTATCCTACGATTACATGACTTATCCTATCGCTGATATTAATTCAATGATTAAACACTTATACGAATATTGCGTAGAAATGTTGAATCATTAAGACACAGCTAATATAATGTTGATATATTATGATTGATTATAATAATAATTCTAAACCTATAGTATTATATGTTGGGATATGTAGTACTATCACATAATTACTAAAACGATAAAGAATTATATAATAGAATGTTATGAAATTTTCTGTGATCGACTAAAATATATTGTTGATACTGTACAAGAGGTGGTGATTTAATTTAATAAAATTACAATTCCACACAAGATACTTGATGAAAACTAAAGATAAAAAATATATATTGTTAGAGGATTTATGCAAAAAAGGCAGAGTTCGTTGTGAATTGTAACATAATGAAAATTAAAAAAAAACGCGCTCTCCTTAATTTTTGATGCGCGGATGCAATTGAGGTGTAATAGGGATATTAGAACTATTATTTTCGTCGTTTGTCTTATTTAAATACTTCTTATCTATTTTTGACTAAAGAATTAAATAATAAATTAAATAAGCTACTGGTCGTTAAGAATATATATCTTTAATTAAATAAAATGGTCCAAACCTATAAAAACCAATAATGTGCTATACCACAGAGTCTCGTAATTTTAACGATCAAATTACCCCAAATTGGCATCACAGTCAGCCTGTTTAAGGTTTAAAACTTTAAAACATCCCTTTTTGAAAATTAAACAACAAAAGTAATTTAAATCGCCACCTAATATACGTATCGTGATAGTACAGTTATATACATAAAATGACCGTGAGAAAATATATGTTTTTAGTTATACGGAACAAAAATGTAGTAGGGTTTTACCTATATTTATATACTAAGCTTATATTATAGAAATACAAACTACTCGTCAGCAACGGCAACTCTAACGGAATTTAAAAAAGCAATAAAATAAAAAATGCGCAATTTTTTTCATAAATTACAAAGTGCCGAAATATTTTTTTACAAACTGAGACAATAAATGATTAATGTGTTTAAATAAAAAAGAAGATGCCAAAATTATTAGAATATAATCAAAAATTATATTAAAAAGAAATAGATGATAAAAAAATGCAAGTACAATATGTGTTACCGTTAAAATAGACACTATTGTAATACTATACTGACCAAAATCTCAAACGCTGCTTAATTTTAAGTAGCCTTTAAGCCTCGCATTGCTCGCACGGAGAGAGCCAGGTGGCGCAATATAACGGCAACTGTCATTTGAGACCTTGGATAAAAATCTATTCAATCCGTTTTAAAATATATGTGTTTTTACAATTCGCAATAAACATTATTAATATTAACAAATCAATACATGGTTACATGCTTACTTATTAAGACACTTGTAATGGTTGCCGTAAGTCCATAATGTACAGGTGACGCTCATAGCAGATTTAATATAAGCCTCTAATAAAGTCGAAGGATGAAATAGTATAACCTGGGTCTTCAGATAAATATTATGAATATTTATTAGGTTGGTAAAGTTTGCAGCAAATTAGCAATACCTTGCTGGTATAGATGGAGGTACCACCTGTAATGAGGTGGCCACAATCCTGATCTATCCCGATCCTGTTCTATCATCATGGTGGTAAATCTCTTCATCTCAATTTAACGATATTAAAGGCCGATAGTAAATCTTCAACATCTGCTTATACTTAAAACTACGTATATTATTGCAACTAATTACTACTAATCACCCAAATTGAGAAAAACTCTTAAGGCTTAGAAACTAGAAACTGAGAAATTTGAACGAATCACAAAAGTCGAGAAAAAATTTTCGTAAACAAAAGTACACACAATAACAAAAACTGATTGTCAGCTTGTGGTTGTGACAAACGAATAGATCGTGTAAATTTAATTAAAAACATATAACGTAACGAATTTCGGTTTACAATTAATACTGTGAAATTAATTCGTAAATAAATCTGAAGTTAAATAAAATTATTTTCTCAAAATGAATGAATATCTTCGAGTAATGTACACACATCTATAACATCAATTAATTTCGATTTTTTGCCTCAAAACTCATTTTATTTATATTGTACAGGTTACGGTTTTCAGTCAAAATTTCGAATGTATATCTTAGTTTCATATTTTTGTATTATATGTTTATTTATAATCTACTTGTATTGGTGTTCATCTTACAGTGTCGATGTTAATTAATTATAATGCTTATCTGTAATTATGAAATGTACAAATAATTATATTTTATGTCTATTCTATGGCTATTATGCGTATATATTTTGTTAAATAAATATTTGCATATTAGAAGAAAGAAAAAAATATATTGACGATTTTACAAAATCATAGAATAAAACTTGAATAAACAGAATATTACATACCTACTGAGAAGTAATTAAAATATATTTTTATGAAATTACGAATCTATAGTACTATTGAATAGTTTAAAATATTAATAAAGATATAGAATAAATCATTTATATATTAAAATAATAATTGCAGAACCGAAACACAATTTAATGTAATATTGTTATAAATAATTTTTATTAAGCATCGTATATACAAAACTTAGCATTTTATCACTCGTAAGACTGAAAAACATGAAAAAAATTGACGAAGCCTAAATGAATAATTAATTATATTTTGACGTTACTATCATGAAGGAAAACGCAACCGGATGTAATGAATAAAAATACCTAATCTCTTTGTTGCATGTTACTCATAACGCTATTGGAAAAACGAAATACCTTTTTATTTAACAACGTTGATCTATTGAAAACGTAATTAAATTATGTGTAACTTGAGATTAAATAAGATTAACTATTACTTTGGAATAAGTTCAGTGAAATTAAATGAAAAAAAATATATTGAAAATTAATCCGATGGAAATCCTTGAGTTTAAAATTTTATTAAATTAAAATAAACCAAAATTAGCAGGCTGTGTTAAATATTTCAGCCCCACGAGTGCTTATTATAATTAATATTAACACATGATAATCATTACGATAGCATCGAAACTATTTTAGAATTATGCTTTACCATTTTCAAATTATCCCTTGTTACTCACTTGGATAACTAAAAAATTACTACGAAATTATTTACAAAACCATATAGGTAAGCCCTAATTTTGAAATAAGGATGAGATGTTGTCATTTAATAAGTCCCTTAGTCGCCTCTTACGACACGCTGGGAAGAAAGCGTTGGTGCTATTCTCACTCCGGACACCACACGGAGACACGATACTGTCCACACGGGCTTTAAAATCATAACAACTCGCACGAGTCAGTCTAAACAGGCCGCAACTTATTCAAATAACGCGAGAGGGTCGGAACATTCGTATTGATATTGTTACTATTGAAAGATACATTATGATTCTAAAATAAAGTTTTAAGTATAATCATTGTGATCGTAAATAAAAAATTCATTCGAAGGTACCCTATGAAAAGTAGCATTGATGCGTATGATATAAATTTTATAAATAAATAATATATATATTAAACATTACGATCGCTTAATACACCTAGAATTAAATGTACATAAAACAATATTTTTAAAGAGTTATTTCATAACCTCATGCTAATATCACATTTAGATACGAGACTTCATATATTTTTACATGTTTATGCTGCGAACTAACTTTAAATATACCTGCACCCCCTTTACCTAAACTACTTAAATATTATACGATATTGATTACGAGATCTAAACTACTGTGAAAAACGATTCGCGATATCATAAAATATATATTCCAGCATTCCCGTTATTGAATTTAACATCCATTAAATTCGATTCACTCCATTTATTTCGACAATTTCCTAAACGGTGCTAAGTTTTGCGTGATTTAAAAATTTTGAAAGAAATCATCTAAAATTTTGTAATATCGTTAAGTAAAAGCTAGTACTAGTTAATTGAGCTTTTAACTCTGTTTCAGAATCTATATAGTTTTTAGAAGCTGGTGAATTTTAATAATACAGCTAATCATAACTAGTTTAAAACCACCGGATATCAGCTTTGAATTTTATGTACAGTTAAAGTTATACAAATCTTAAATTATTAAATATGAAGTTACTCTACAATGAATGTTATATGCAAAGGCTATACTTAGTTATGTACTTTAATATGAGAAAATGAAAATGCATGGTGGCTCAATTGTGAATTATATACCTACAATATGCTTAAAATGTAATTATTATCCACTACAGCTACTGCGAGTTTAATAATGTACAAGATAGATAAATAATACGTATTAAAATAAAATTAATATAGTAAAATAATCTATGACGAAAACACACGTGTGTTAACGTAAATTCTATCTTATATTCTATGAAGATATATGAATATATTTTTTTTTCATTTTTTTTTTGTTATTTTTTTTTATAAAAGCTACCTTGTAATATATACATTTATATTAAATGACATTACACACTTACCGATACATAACATCAGTAACACATTATGTATTTAATTTAAAACCTTTATGTATCGTTAATGGGTCTGATATAAACGTGACGCGAGAGTTATCTCACAACGTGTCGTTTATGTCAATAAAAGTTAAAAAATAAAGACAAAGACAGTTAATCTGTCTTATTATTACACACTTCTCGACTCTTTAAAACTACGTATTAAAAATTAACAAATTATAATATATAATGCTTTTCGTGGATATCGAAAATCTCTCGTGGATACGGAAAACTGAATCTTTTTCGCAGAACGAGCAGTACAGTCACGAAAAGGCACGCGGTGTATGTTAACTACGACTACTATTACTACTGCTACTATTATATTTGCTAAATCAGCGATAAGAACATTTATCTCATACAAAATACTAGGTCTCTCTTACGGTTTCTCTCGCGTTTATGTTTACTGCCTCGCTCCTATGAGTCGTAGCCTATAGCCTTACTCAATAAATAAACTATCTAACACAAAAATAATTTTTCAACTCGAACCAGTTTCAGAGATTAGCGCGTTCCAACAAACAATCAAATAAATAAGCTCTTTAGCTTTTTGATATTAATATATGTAGATCTTACTTTATTTTTATAAACAATTTATCGATGTTGTTGAGAATGTAACAAAGTAAAATACTCGCATTATTTATATAGATGTAAATCTAGTGCTAAAGATTTAATCTTCTTATCGCTGACTGCTCAGAAAGAATTATTTAGATGCTATAGTCACTACGATAGTTTTGTAGCAAAATAATAGACGAAAAATAAAAAGTTCTTTTTAATTGTCTAATAGGCACGAGGTTCGCAAATAACTTTAATTTTAAAGCGAATAATTGTAAAATATATAGAAAATCGGTAAAATTAAAAAATATAAGTAAAAATAAATGGCTAAATTTAAAGGAAATATAAATGAAACGACATAAGCGTGAGAAAACTACTAGTTTTAAATACTAACTAACCTATACGCCTCGTGGCGTGCTTATCGATATCTTTCTTATTCCTACAATAATGTAACATCACTAAATAAACAATAAAACACCCCTACTTACTACTGCCTATGTCTATTTCAACGATCTTTCACTGTTATTTTAATAAATTCTTCGAATTTCTCGACAGAATTATCAGTGCAAAAGTCCGTACCTCTCCTATTCTTTTCTCTATAAATCTACAAATGATATATAACATGCTCCACTGCCCGCACTGCGAATACGAACCGGTAAGTTAACCATATCCACTTTTCTGTTTCCAATCACCCAATCCGTTTAACACATATTAATAAATAATATAATATAAAACTAAAAACTTTTGAAAAATTAAATTTTTCGATAACTACTATGAGTATTTCAGGTAGATTTTAAAACTTATTATTAATATATCTACTTTCTAGAGATCGGAAAGTGTGTAATGTGATGTTATTAAAGTTAGTTATATAAGATGTAATTCGATTACTTGATTAATATATTACTTAAAAATTGGCACTTTGCCTTTAAGACCTACCAAGCGCATGCGTCGCGCACAAAATATGTGATAAAGTTATTTCTTAATTCATTTGATGAGCTATAAAGGTATTTTTTTATTTACCATTTTTATATTTTTCAGCTTATAAGAGTTAAGAGTCAGTAACGTTTTAAGCTATTTAAATGCCTTCAATCAGGACCCAAATCTTTTATGATTGTGGAGTCAAACAACAATTTATTGACACTATAGTACAGTAGTTTGGTAGTTTTACCATTTTTGAAATATGGTGCCTTTTTAGGAGCCATTTTACTTTTCAAAAAATTTCGAAAAGAGGACGGTGAGATTTACCAATTTCTAAGACTCCTGAAAAACTTTTCAAGTATATAGATATATTTTAACCACAAAATGTATTACCATTATTATTCAAAAAATGATAGGTATGTAGGTACATATAATGTTGCTATTGATTTTATAATTGTTAAATTTAGATTTATTATCTTAGACGTTGAAATGTCGATTTTTTTTCAGTTTTTTGTATTTTTACCAAAATACAACTTTTTTAATGTATTCCACAATGTTAGCTTAAAACGTCACTAACATTTGGTGAAAATTTTTTATTAACTCTAATTACTTATATTATGAAGTAATTTTTGAAATATATAAGCCTGTATTTATATTTTAATATGCGCCAATCGATTTATTTTATTTTTACTTCAATTAAAATTTTACTTTTCAAAATTCATCGAAATTGTTTAAATATTTAGTTCAATCCATGAAAAAGAGCTCTTTCACGGTAATTATCTTCGTAATAACTTTTTCTTTTTCAAATATAATTTGTATTGATTTTGAGTTTGTAGCCGAATGAAGTAAATCGGTTAAGAACTATACTAAGAAAGTTGTTTTTTTTACCATCTATGCCTACCTATTCAATAATAATGATATTCAATAAAATAATTTTGAAGTCAGACAATTACCCGAAGCTCGTCTTTTTTTTAATTTAAATTTATGAGTTGTTTAGGATAGCTTATATGTACGTACAAATATTTTTTTTTGTTTATTTTTAAATTATGTTTAACTAATCTAAGAAATTAAGCACCCATGTAGACTCCCTATATTCTTTAGGAATTGATAAAAGTTGCTAGATTGCAAATAATTAAAGTGTGAATATAAAATTGTATACTAAAAATTTAGACCGATAGGAAAAGTGAGAATTGAAATATATTTTTATTTCTCGTTTTCTAAAAAGTAGAACTTTCATAAAACACAATACGACTCAGCACGGATATTAAAGTAAAGGACAAGATCCCATCTACATGGGATGCTATCTTATTTTTTTTAATATTTTTTCTGTTATTTCACAGTTAAAACATTTATTAATATAAGCATTTATCAAATAAATATATATATTTTTTCTTTTTCGTTTGTTAAAAATAATATTTTACGCAAATATTCATAAATATAAATATATAAATACTAATTTTACGAACGAACATCAGGAACGGATTAATTTACAACGAGCCGTGTTCGAAACTTCGGTCACGTGGGTTTTGGACATGGAGATACAACTTTTGACACTCCAGGGAACCCTTTTATTTCCCAAAGTACAAAATATCCTAATTATTAAAGGTATAAACAAACGCTTGGCCGAGTTCAATTAAAATCCATCTAGTGGATTAAGCATGATGCATCCAAAGATGGACGAAAAAATTAGGCAAACAGTTATGTTATCAATTGTACAAGACATTGAATTTAGAATTTCAAATGACGCGGCCCTACTTTAAAAGTATGCATAGATTTCTGTGTCATAGTTACCGATAGCCGATTTACTTGTGATCAACTATAGAACGAAATATGAATATTTGTATAAGTATATGTATTTTTTTAACTAATCAGTAGATTATAATATTTATATACGAAGCAATACTACCGAAATTCGTAACTCCTGACGACCTACATTTACATATACCAATAATGTCCTGTACTTTTGTTTCAGGTGACTATATAATATATACATACGTATAAAACTCTAATTGTAGAAAAATATTTCCCAGTAATTTAGAAGTCTATGCCTTAATAATTTTTAAAAAATCAAAATAATTCTTACCGTAATAGTATTAAACACTCGATAGTCCATCATTTTTACACCAAATCGTCTTCATATCATATAACTTCTTTCGAAACGCGCGACAAATTCGTGGATAAGTATCTAAGTGGAGCGGATCGGTGAGTAGCAGAGCCTGGTTGATGTGAGGGACTGAAGGGCACTCGACGAGCGCGCCGGTGCACCGGCGGTGTGGGAGCACGATGTTAGCTACCTTTAGTCATCAAATGCGTGGGCGCGTGGATCGTCGCAACACTGCCCAACTCCGTTCGCCCCAGAAGCTCCTCGGGATGTTCAAGTTCATGTTCTCGTCGCTTCTCCTCGTTTGTATAGTAATGTGCTGCACGGCGTCTTGAGCAACACAGCGCGGTGGTAACTGCCGCGAGTATCGCAACGCACATTAGCATTAGGCCAGCAATAACACTCATTTGCGCTTCATGGGTCGTCGCGCACTGCTCTAAGCCATCGAGTGTCAGATCTCCAAAATATACGCCATGGAGTCGTAAAGGCGTGTGACATTTTAATCGACGGATCGTCACATTGAGAACGGTTGTTGCCATGTACACCAGCATCGAGTCTGCAGAACACTGGTCGCATCGCCAGGGGTTTTTCGATAAATCCACCTCAGCTATTGCCTCTAATCTTTGTAAATCTTCTTCATTCAACTTATGAAGTCTATTTCTCGATATGTCAAGATGTTGTAAGAATTTTGTCTTTGTTAGAAGTTTGTAGGGAAATATTGAAATTTTATTCCAAGATATATCTAGTGACACTAAATGTTCATTGTATGTGAAGAAATTAACTGGTATCTCGAACAATGATAGATTAGCCAATCCGACGCCATGTATTTCAGGTAGTAGTTGTAGAACAACAGCGATTTCATTTAATGGTAAGTTATTGCCACTGAAGTTTATGGTTTTCAAAGAATCAACAACAGGAGCAAATGTTTGTAAGTGGAACCTATCAATCTTGTTGTGGCTGATATCCAGATGTACAAGGGCTGTTAGATTAGTGAGAGCTGCGGGTGCCAGCAGAGCTAGACGATTGCGCGCCAATGAAAGTGTTCGTAATTCACGATTTCTCCCAAACATATTGTCCACAATTACTGATAGCTGATTTCCGTCCAATTTAAGCTTTTTTAATTTTTTTAGACTTATAAACTCATCAGACGTCAAATATTTGAATTGATTTTCACCCAAATCTAGTTCTTCCAAATGCGGTACCAAATGATAAATCTGTGTATTCACTCTTCGTAATAAGCAACGGCGGCATTTGAATAATCGTAGATGCTGTATATCTTTAAAAACTTCAGGATTAAGATCTGTCAAAGGGTTGTAACTTAAATCCAAAAATAAGAGTTTCGCCAACATGCGAAAGAGTCTCGGTACCAATGCAGAAATTTGATTGTGCGATAGGCTAAGAGTCTTCAAGGCCGTTAAATGTCGAAATGTCTCACTTGGCATTTGTTCTATATTGTTAAAGTCGAGATGTAGCTCGGTGAGATTTATGAGACCGCGGAAGTTGTCAGCTCCGATACTAGTGAGATTATTATGCGTAAGATTGACCAGTCTTAAATTTTGTAGACCCCAAAAAGAATACTGGCCAATAGATGGTACGTTTGAATTAACAATGTGGAGTTCACGTAGGTTGACGAAAGGCGTTGGTTGAGTGAATATCGGTCCGATTGTAAGATAGTTGGGTCGTCCAGGTGGGGCAGATATGATTACGATTTCCGCTTTGTGATCTAAAAAGTCGACGGGGATTGAGTTCATGTCACCCCGTGTACATTCTACACGTAGTGCGCTCCTTTCCTCTTGGTCGAAAGTACCGCGGCAAGTGCACTCGCTTGGGCAGGATATATCGGCTCCATCGGAGGTCGTCATCATCATAACTATCCATATCCATATTTTCAATAAATTTTTTCTGGTTTTCCTGAAAACAAAGAAATATGTTAGGTACTTATAGATGATATGTGGACTCTAATGTTGACGCGAAGCATGGAAGCTACTATATTACTTTATATTTTAGCTAATTAATTTCAAATATTACAAGACATGTAATTAAAAATGATCCAATTTAACGTACAATATTAAACTTTCCATTTCGAGTACATGATATGAAAATATTGAAAAGGGTATTTGGAAAAAATATGAAAATTCAATTCAAAACATAAGTAGCCTTTATTTTTTAAATAACACGAGAGGTATTATGAATCAAATCTGTTAATTACACTTTGTTTTTAAAGCTTCGAATCTGATCCATTGACGGCGCGTTCCGAAGACGTAACAGGAGCATTATTTATAGTTTTAATCGTTATTTTACATTATTAGTTATCGAGTTGTTTAATTTTATGATCTGAATTCATATAAATATTATTTTATTTTAATTTTTATTTTAAGTTTTAGTATAATTTACGTCATCAAAGCGTGCACTTGTATCGTTGTAAATGGATATATAGTACTAACGCATAAATCCAAATACATTACTTAAAAATTACTATAGTGAATGTGTAAAAATAATGTCTATAAATAATGATGTACATATATATATATATATATATATATATATATATATATATATATATATATATATATATATATATATATATATATATCCTTATATAGCAGGTTTGTTACTTGTTTTTGTCTAAAACAAACTCGGCTCCATCAATAATTCTTTTCCTGTTATATACCATCTGAATAAACTTGAAATTTTAAGGTTAGTAATGTTAATGACGTAGCGAGTTTCACCCTACCCTACTTTAATAGACTTGGCCTCACAGACCCACTAAAGAGTCTACGTTTGATCGAAATCTATTGTAACTCGTAAATTGTGAACCTGACTAGCTGACTAGTCTCTGAGTGAGTATTATTATTTTTTGTGTTGCCATATACGTATATTACTCTCAATAAAACCTTTAATCTATTAATTTATCATTTTTATTTTAAAGGCCTTGTTAGAATCGAAAACATATCTTTTCATTTTGATTTTATTATAATATATTATTTTTATTTACGTATTGTTGTACTAATGTTACGACAGTTAGATGTATATTTTTTTTCTGTAAAATATAAGTAGCAATGCGCCCAAACATTCAAATTTTATTGAACAAATTACCCTATTAAGTATCAACAACCATTAGGAATGTAATTGCCGCTAAAAACTGTAGGTCCGAATGCCATTTATCAAGTGGAATTAACGCGTTCAACAGAAAAAAAACTTGCCTAAGCCTTCGCGAACTAAAACGAGATTAGGTTCTGAAATATGCTGCTCGCTTTGTCTGCCGAATTCAAACTCTCTGAAAAATAACTCAGAGATAACAAAAGGATTTTTGACGGAGGGTACACGAGATTATCCATTTCGCGGAAGGATATTTTTATAATTTCATTTATAACGCCTTATGAAAAAATTTAATTTACGAACGTCGAGATTGTTCTTTGCAATTTTGCAACCGACTTTACAAAATTGCGGCTTTATTGCTGGTTACGATTTTTTCATACATATATTTAGTTTTATATTACGAAGAGTCGGTTACTTAGTTATTAAATTGTAGAACCTATGTTAAAGAACGAACCGAATTTAGGATGAAAAGTCTAATGTAGACTTTTCATTCTAAATTCGACATTATGTAGACGAAATATAACATTCCTAGCTATTACATTTGAATAAACGCTAACGATATTATTTGCATACTATAACAGTCTAACCTATTCATTATATAATCGTTTTTATGTATCAGGCACAGTCGAACCCAAAGCAATATAATTTCTTATTTGAGTACATATTAATTCTATGTTATTATAAAAAAAAATACTTTCTAATTTGTAAAATATGTAATTACTTTCGCTATTTAAATTTTCAAAAAATATATATGTCAATTTTTAGAACGACTATATACTATTAAACTAAATATTTATTTAAACTATATAACGTCTAAATGTGCATGAGCTAATTCCAGAAGTCTATGAAACAGAGTCGATAAACTAGAAATTTATATATAAATACGTTCTAATATAGGTAGAAAATGAACCGAGATGGTGGTTAGAACACGTCGATCTCAACCGATGATCATGAGTTCAAGCCCTGACTAGCACCGCTGTGTTTTCTAGTGCTAAATTTGTGTTTGAATTCATCTCGAGCTCGGCGGTGAAGGAAAACCTGCATGTGCCGGGAGAAACTCTGACACATGTATATCCGCCAACCCGCATTGGAGCAGCGTGGTGGATTAAGCTCTATAACCTCC
Source organism: Hypolimnas misippus (assembly GCA_037950945.1). NCBI lineage: Eukaryota > Metazoa > Arthropoda > Insecta > Lepidoptera > Nymphalidae > Hypolimnas > Hypolimnas misippus. The sequence continues at coordinate 15,182,583 of JBBEEQ010000001.1, forward strand.
TCCTTAACGGCTTTGCCCAGCAGAGGGACATTTACAGGGCGTTACTTTATAGGTAGAATATATTTTAAATCATAATCCCAAAGAAGTGACCAAGTGTTTTAATAAGATTCAAAATGATAATAATTTTATTAATATGTAAAAGAAGGATTACGAAAGAACCATGCTAAATAATTGTAGCATTACTCAATCTTTTAGCTACTAAAATTTAACACGAGTGAGTCCGCGAGATATGATTTGTAAAATTAAAACGTCTACAACACATACTTCTATAACTTTCAATAATGTGGCCCATTCAGTACACGCTATTGTATACCCGCATAACATTAAAACTATCTCATAAAATGTTACGAGTAGCGATATCATAATCAAAACTATAGTTCCAATTATTGTAATTTCAGATACTACTTTAAATTATGTTTGAACTAGCTACCCCTCGCTGTTTCACTCGCGCTTATGGTAACTACTTATCTTCTTTGAATCGTAGCGTGATATAGTATAAGTCTATAGGCCTATAGCCTTCCTCAATAAACAATCTAACACAAAAATAATTTTTATTTCGTACCAGTAGTTCTTGAGATTAGCGCGTTCAAACAAACAAATTCTTCTGCTTTATAATATTAGTATAGATAAAGGAATTTGTAAGCGATTTGAAAAAAAAATAGCTGTACTTAATCTGACATGAAAGGGGGAGTCTTATCAAAGGTTTTTGCTCCATTCATCTACCTGAAGCAAAAGTCAAAAAGAATGATCGAGGTTTTCGAAATAAATTCGTATAAAATAATAGGATATTTAAGCATATTTAATATTCAATACGAGAATTTTCATAGAAGAACGTTTCTGTTTTATTATTAAACGACTTTGTATTACAATTATTTCATAATTTTATACAAACTATATTGAAAACATGGTAATGGTATATTTAAAACGCGGTGTACTTAAAGCCCGTGCAAGTTAAACGGATAGAGAGTAATATAAACACACAGTGTAAAATGAAAGCCCGTTATTTTAGCAAACTTAATTACTCCGTTAAAATAATCCTCAAACAGATAGAACTAAAATAGTAGAATAAACACATTCGCACTTAATTCGCAAAGTTTAACCCGCAGCGGGATTGTATTGGTTGATACAAAAAACGTTTTCCCGACGGCGTTGATACTGATTTTTTCAATACTCCGTTCCGAGAGAGATTAAAAGGATATATCACCATCGTTTTCCTTGGCTGCCAGTGGAGCGATTTCACGGTCTGTAAACCCTTTTGGATGTTCTCAAATTGGTGTACACGTCGTTACTCAACGAGATGTTGTAGCGTAATCGAAAATCACGACAAGAGGCTTGCAATTGTATATGTACAAGTTCTCTAAGACTCTGAAAACGGTTGGAGTTATTTTTGGTGAATTTTTTATGGAATATTTTAATTAGTTCTGCTCCTATTAAGTTTGGTAGCGATCGAATTAGTACTTTTTTTTAACTTTTAGGAAAGTGTATGAATTGTTTTTAAATATATTCTATTTTGTCTGCTATTTATTGATACGTGACGACGACATTGTCACGTATTATATCTATATAATATATACATATGCATATATTATAACTGAGGTAGGGCCCGGTTGTAGCCCACTGGCTACAGTTAGTATACGGGCTGGCTCGACTAGGGTTGTACCTCACTCTCACGTGAATTAGCTAATATTATTAGTTTTTCGTATGGGGAGTTAGAAAACCGGAAGTCTAACCCCTTCCTCAATTCCTAGTACCTTTCACCCTACATACCATTTTTAAGTTAGCGATGAATTTGGGGCTCTGATACTGCAAATTTTCATGGACTGCGGTGAACACTTACAAGCAGGTGTCCCGCCTGCTCATTTTCTCTTTTTATATAAAAAAATGATATATAAATAAAATCTTTTTAAAAATGTGTTTTACGTAGAAAATTCACCCCGTTTCAGTTTTATTAAGGGCATAGATTACACTCGATGGAATTGAGTTTCATTAAGGTCAGAATATTTGACAAAATATGAATTTATAATAACAGTATCATATTTATCGAGTTATTAAATTTGCCCGAAATTTTATCGAGAAAATCTCTTTTTTACATTTTATATATAAGGAATACCAGTTTTTAATTTAATAATCTCTTGGTTTTAATAAATGCGTACTTTTTTCAGGTGTGCGAGATTTCGACGTAGATTATAATAGATGGTGGAACTTTTTAAGTGGGCGTGGCATGCCAAATCCGAAAGTATAAGGAATAGCTACTTAAAGGATTCTGGATACCGATTTTGATGAAAACTATAACTGTATTATGAGTTTTTTGAAAAATTAATTTTCGATCAAATTGAGATTTTGAAAACCACACCCCATATTATTGTACTATCTGGTAATGTTATTATAAGGAACAACTTCTTGAAAGTATTCGTATACGGCAGTATAAAGAATAGGCTTATTTTTTACAAAATGCTATTCATCTCATACATTAATTAACCCTTAAGTAGTCATTTTCTTCAAAGAAATGATCTATACTCACTAGCTTTTAATATTATAACTTGAAATTGTGCTTTTGTAGATAATATATTAATTATGTAACTGACGAATGATTGCCACTAGTTAACAAACTAATAATACTATAAAAAGTAACGGATGCAAAAGATTTAATTATTGAATACAAGTTCATTTACGCGAAAACATTACTTATGGAATAACACATTGATTGTTTTTGTGTTTTCATTTAAAACCTAAACTGGACTATCACGGGATAAATAAAATCTTATGGTTAGAACGATGTTCGATTTATCATGAATAAATGTTTCATCAATATTATTATATGTTATAAACAAACGGACAAAATTAAATTTAAATGTTATTCTGCCTTTATATCTTTTAGAAATATACAAAGTATTATTCTGCAAATAATTTAACATTGCTACAAAAGCCTTAATCGCTCTCGTATTGTTTTCTCAAGCTTTCACTTCAGCTGCAGATTTTCCTTGGAATTTATAAATCTGTATTTACAGAGGAGAAAACGTGACCAACTTATCAAGAAACCGTCTAGACCTAAGCCGACAAGACGTTAATACGAAAAGAATACCTATTTTCAATGTACACACTGATGAAAGATTGAATTTTTTTATATGAGATTGAATACTAAAAATAAAAGATGCTTAACGTATTTTAATTACATACGAAGTATTTCATTAATCATAATTGAAAGTAAACTTGAATTGATCAAGATACGAATACAGATTTTTATTAAGAATAAACTCGTAATTATCCAATAAAATTTATTGTACAATATATAATCTGACGTAATTCTAGCAAACTACAATTTCATATAGGTACGATTTTTAGGACACACAGACTTTTAGGAGAATACCCAATTTCTTGTATTTATTTTTAAAACAAAAACGTTTTTATTTATAGTCATTCGTATATTCGTATACATATCAAGATTTTAATATAAATTTATGAATATATGCACGATAAAATAAACGTTCGTACTATGAAAAACTTTTTATTGCACGGAAAAAGTGTTGTGGTACGTGGAATGATGTCCAAACTCCAATAAAAAGTTGAGTAATCATTTAGGCTGTCAGCTTGCGACGACGGTTAAATACGGATTTTGTGACTTTTTCACGGTATTAAAAGATTAAATTTCGTTCATTATTTTATAATACTTTAATCGGTTTGCGTTAAAAAGTTAAATAAATTATCAGTATTATTTCCAAGTTTAGTAAATCGCTTTGTAACAATCGTTCAAGAAAACATTATCTATATATATATATATATACATTTTTATAAAAACAAAAATGTTCACAGTTGAATTATATTTTCAATTCAATGAAAATTTGGAATATTTTTACAGCATTAGTATATATTCATATTCATTATTTTCCTAGTTATTTATTATGCATTGTTAGTAAAATGTACAACATTAATAAAACTACACCTTTGAAAAACCACAGCATCGCACGTGTATTTATTTGATTATTCATGAATTCATATATTACAAACTACATTTTCCCCGCGGCTTCGCTCGCTTTAATAATCTACATAAGCCTGCCGCCAGACAGCTATGTAAACTTTATTTTTCTCTGCTTCATGACCCTCCTTACAAACGACGCTCTAAGCCGAGGCGCGATCTCACTAGGAGACACGGATGGACGTCCATTCTGAGCCAACCCCCTGAGTTTTACTACTCGGCCCCCACCGGTGACGCTGTCAAGGCCTCTAAAGCTAACAGCAATATACATTCAGGAAAAAATAGGTTTCGTGAATAGTAGATACTTTCATCCCAGATGAAAAGCCTTAAGTCCTTTTCTGTACCCCTGACAATATTCAAAGTTATGTAGATAATGACAGGTGCAGTACTTAATGCGTGAAAATGAAACAAACAAACTCAAATCCTCATTGATAATAAATAATAGGATGCAATGTAATGTAGATGTCTAGCTAATTTTAAGTGTGGATTTAATAATTCAGGAGATTACGTAGTGAGTTAATGAGAAAGCGAATTGTATTCGTGTTATTTTACATTGACGTGTTAATATATCGAGGAAAAATGTTTTAAATTAATAAATATTTCATTTTTAAATCATCTAGTAATGTGTAGGCTCTGTAATTTAATACTAATAATTATGTATATCACATACTCGTGCTATACTCACTAGAGCAAGATAATACGCGCGGAAAAACCTGCAATTCAATGATTAAATTATACTTGTATAAATTGCTCCAATAATTTTTTATAGCTTTGGCCGTATCTCTATATATTCCTGACATTTCGACGAGTACTTGTATCGAAAATCACTTGATTCCTAAAAAAGTTGAAATTCAATTGAATATAATGATCACGATCACTCCAAATCTTCGTTCCTAAAGATTCTTCGATTGATAAAGTATCTTAACACTTACTTAGTTTAAAAATTTGAATCACGAAAAACTTAAAATATTTTTAATAATTAAATGTGCAGTGCACTGGAAGCTTAAGTTGCAGGAAACTTTTCTATACAACCCAATAGAAAAATAATATGCAGTCTGCAAAAATATTGCTAAAAATATGCGGTATTTATTGAAACTGACCACTAAATAAGTTCACTTATCGGCTAGTCTTGCATATAATCACAATAATTAAAATAAAATACTTTCAACGTAAATTAACAAATAATAATGAAATAAAGTCAGCGCAACACATCCCTCTGTGTCGGTACAGTGTCATTACGACGGTCGATAGAATATTCACGGATCGCCGAGTCCGAATCAATTTCAACAAAACGAAGGGTTACTAATATTCACCCCATTCGCAAGTACTATGACGCACGCGGTGATTTTAATTTGCCGTGAATACGATTATTTTTAACCCACAACAGATTAGCAAAGACAAAATGCTACATTTCTCGTATATATTTATATATATGTGGATAGTACGTTTTGGAAATTAAGGTTGTTACACTTCATGTACACAAAAGCTAAATGCTTTTGTAGACAAAACGTAATATTACTAGATTATTACATACTCGTACTACAATAACAATATGTGGCTTACCGTGAGAGCTAAACAGTTATATGTATGTCTTATTCTTGTTATCTTATTATATTCCTGTGCTACTCTACGCGCAAGAAAAATATGTATTATACGAACAGCTCTAAAGTGAGTGCCGGTACATTTTTAAGTAGCTGTTAATATTTAAACGAAGGACCCCTTCTTGTCACTCATAAGACTTGTACAGTGAAAATAAAAAAAGAGAATCGAAAATAAAAAAGGCATGGGCGTCTATGAGCCATCAACATCCATGGATGTCTTCATTTATAAAAATAAAAAAAATAAAGCGACCGAATAAGTGATGCAATCTTTATGATGCTTTTGCAGATTTTTGCCTTTCGCTAAAATAATTCAAAATTTCATATGTATTTTGAAAATTTTGTTTACAAATATAATATATTTTTTACGTTTCATTTAACATAAATCTTTTATGCTATTCTCATAAGCACAATGTTATGGGTAAAATCGGTGATAAAATCGACATCTTTATACTTCCAAGAAAATATGGGGCAATCATGTAATTCAAAGTGAGTCGCGGCTAAATAAAATATGATCGAAAATGCCTTAGTGATGTGAATGTATTAACGGCTCTTTCAACCGTTTCTTTGTTCATATATAACAATTAACTATGAATTTCTTTACAAGATTCACTGCGATTTGTCTACTTTTAATCAATATAATGGAACTTAAAACACTTAGTAACGATTTGCATTCCGTGAAATGCACCTTATACCCTCACAATATAATATGCGTGCTTGTATTACGCAAAATCAACTCACGGAATTTACTAATTTTGTTAACAAATGGTTGGCACAATGATCATACCAACTCCAGCGTTGATGACGCTTTTCAAAATATAAAATATACAAATATTCGTCACGATAAAGACGTTTATGTTAATACCATGCGTTGAACCCCTAATACCTATAAAGTACCAAATTCTAATGTTTACGAAACTATTATGAATATCCAAATTGTTTAATTTTTGAGTCAAAACAAAAAGATACTTTATCTTATTTCACACGTTATTAAAGACTACAAAAACAATTAAGATCGGTTTCATACAAACTCATTATCGCCGGCTTAATTGGATTTTACAGAGAAGTATAGCATAGAACAATCATTATAGAGACTGCTATTACTAATAATTAAATTTTTAATTGTGCTTGAATACGTAAATATTATTTCATATGGTTTATTAGTAAACGAAAACATAAAACTAATTTTCAGTTGTATTACAATCACAATGGTGTTAAAATTGAAAAGAAATTAAAAATTAAATTTTTCGAGTAACGAAACAATGGAATTGTATACCATTCATACCAAGCGTCAGTTTCGATTGTCAGAATTAATACTATTGAGATTAAGAGGATGTTCCACAAATGCAAGCTGGACACAATCGCTATTAATCCGATCTGATTAAAAATTTATCCTTAATAATAAGTAATTTTTAAATGTAGGGGAATACATATTGCGTTTACTTTAGGGTTCCGTTCCCAAGGCTCCTAACATGCCCTATACCCAAACCTCCGCTATCCGTCCATCGGTGTGTATCTCAAGTCATTTGTTTTATTTTTAAGAAGCTTGATTTATTTTCCATATGTTAACTTTTTATTTTTTATTAATATTCCTTTTCTTGTCCTTTGCTTTTTTATCATTTTTCTGTTTGTATATATATAGTACAAAATTTATGGATAAATGTTTCTTAATTTGATGTTTCAAACATTGAAGTGTATTCCAAATTTTACAAAATACAATAATCTCATTTGTTTAAAAAAAATCATTAGATAAAACTTTTTATTACCAATCGACTATTCATTCATTATCCTTATATATCTTTCAGAAACGTATTTAAAAATCACATAGTGTTATATATTTCACGATGTTCCGTACGTTTCGTGTGCTAGTCAATCTCGTCCAGAACTGGTCAAAGCAAACAATCTTCCTTGATTGGACTCACTCTAATTTCCGCGACGTCTGTTTGTCAAAAAGCTGCGAAAATTGAAAGAAACGTCGTTTTCAAGTAACGTTTTCAGACGGTACGCTTACAACGTACAAATTGGTATTCAATTGGCACTGCGCAAGGTAAGACTATTAATTGAATTGAAAAAATGCTTCAACCAAAGTTTACTATTGGTTCGCCGAGTAACTTCCCGCTACCATACCTTCCGTTTATTGGAATAGAATCCTTCATAATTATTATTAAAGTCTTTAAAACATAAAATATTTTTTCTATTTGATGACAATATAAAGAGATGGTGTAATATTTTACCACCCACTGTAGAGCATTTGATATCATATAGAGCTAAAGAGTTCGATTCCATTGCCTTTTAAAAATTGTACTATCAATTTAGAAAAATTCTCATTGCGCTGTATAGCCCATTAATCATCACTATATTCGTTTTTATCACGCTATGACCAATAAACGCGATGTGGTACCAAAACATAAACGACAACGACCCAGGTGCGTACAAACACGAATAAAAACCGGCAGGCACAACTAGTCGATTTATAACACTTATAAAGGCATTAAAAAGTTACAAAAGTAAAAATAATATTGTCCGACTAAATAGCAAAATTCAATCCTTGTGACAAGGAAAACTTATAATAAATTCTTAAAAGTTCATCACCATTATATAGAAGTTTGAGTAAAATTGAGTCATAAAACATTTAATCCTCTTACTTTGAGTTTCCTTAAGCCTTTTGACATAATATTATAGGCCAGAAACTTCGGCCAGCTATTTACTTACATCGCTTGTGAAAATCAATCTTATATTAATGTTACGAGATAAAGTGGGAAGTAAAATACTAAATTTACTACTCAATTTTCGTCTCGTGAGCCACTATGGCGGCGACTATCATCACACTCAACGATACACGTAGAATACACATACACACGCAGAAATAAAAACATCTAAATAACTATAATCAAGCATACAATTTACACAAATATTTTTCATGAGCGGCGATCAAATCCACGATTGCTTATCTTTAAATTTAAAAAAAAATCTTTAAATAATAGTTATTATCGTATCAAATTTCATTGAAATTCGTGAGTTTTCAAATATTAGAATACTAAATCATACCTATATAATAAAATGTTTGTAGCGTAAATATGACCAAATAACAGAATTTTATATAAAAATAAACTATAGAAATGAAAATATATAAAAAAATAAAGTAAACCAAATTGAAATGGTATAGAATTATTCGTGTGAAAACGCTCATTTTTAAAGTCAGCAAATAAAAATAACATACCATATTTAAATTTGTTAAACAAAATAGTACTTTTTTTCTTTATTTTAGTAATCGCGAACCTAAATAAACATATTTGAAAAAGTTTAACTAACAGATCAATCCTTTGACGAAACGAATAATTTCCAACCTTCGTAGTTCTATTAACATTGATTTGGTAGAAAACTAGTCCAAGTATACACGAGTGGCAAGTTTCCCAGTAATGCCGGCATCGGATACCCGTTATCCGAATCCCTTCCGTTGATCGCGACAACTTCCTATCCAGACAAATCACATTTTTGTTCGAGCCATCGGAAAATCTCAAACGAATATAGTTCTTCTATAGGTTTTTACGATAGGGTAATGATGGAGCTATTTCTTGACATGTAATGAAAGTTTTTCTTTTAATTTGTACTTAAAATCGTTGTATCATTAGTGTTCTCGTATGATAATGGAGAATAATGCATTAATTGGGGTACTTTTAAATCTTTTTATTGGGACTCGTGTGATCGATCAGATTTTATCAAAACGAAATAGTAATTTGACTACGGCTGTATCGTTAAAAATTGTTATTAACAATATTATTATTAAATATATAGAATAATCAGTAAGGTCGTCAATGATATATGTTAGATATATAAAGAAAAATTTACTTCGCACACACCGATAAGTTAAAACAATTGAACAACATAAAACAGTTTACATTCAAGTTCACTAATTCGCCGCATAAATCTCCGGGATTCTATTATAATTATTTTGCCGTCACGAATATTAGCATGAATATTTATCAGATAGATCGATGCATGAATAATGCAAGCGACACGCTGCAGTACGCTAGGCCTATATTCGTAAAGCACCGCTCCTTCGCTTACCCGAATTCTCAATGAGCTGCCCTAATGTCGGCCACATAACTGTCATTTGATGGGCATTTCCTCCAACGCTATAGTGGATAAAAGGAACTCCTTTTGTATCACTTTGTAAGCGTTTCATTAACGTTTAACTTGCATTGTAAAATGCAAACTACGCTGATGGGTGTTTGCATTAATTAATTATTTAAACAAGAGTCGGATCGACTGTTCTAGTTTTACCAGAAACGTTCAGAATTTTCATTAGGGTTTAATTATTTCATTTAACTTTGTAAAGTGAGTACGAAAATACCCGGTTGATCCATTCAGATGGGTCAGTGAATAGAAATCTGAAACTAAGAGTTAGAGAAATTCGTTGAAAGGGACCATGTCACCAATGTTGCAATTAAGAAAAATTGCATCCAAAGATTTAAAGTAAAACTATCGAAGCTCGTGAATCGATCCTGGTAATTTTCTTATATTTTTTTATAATTGTGACACATAAATGTTATACAACGTAGTTCAATAAACTAGGTCTGACATAATGACACTCAATCCTTCGTCTTCCGCGTCTAGGACATTACACAACAGCGAGGTCTGGACCACTGAACCACAGCAAACATCTGTCTTCGCTAATAATTCCTTTAGATTATTTATTATCCATTGAAGCGGATTTCGTGTCTTTGTATATCGAATGCAATGCTTCTGCGAACGCGGCTCCTAGGAAATCCGGCTGGATTAGGCATTGCATGCAATACTACGACATCCCTGTTGCTGTGTTAATCCGCGCTCTTACGTTCCAGAGCCAGGCTGGGATAACTTTAGCAAATAGTATTACTTACGAAGCGCACTATTAAACATTTTATAAGAATATCGTTCCGGAAATAACTTTAAATTCAGTAAAAGTCTGAGCCATTTCTGGAGAATAATATCGATGCATTATATAGCCTCTTCATCGAAAACAAAATATTCAACGCAACGTAACTAACGATTTCGTTTATAAACATCGAAAAAATAAACATAAAACTACAATTTACACAGCATTAAAAACATTCATTTGATATAACAGCTGAAATTGGCCGACATTCAGCAGCCGTCGGCGTCGTAAATGACCGACTTTAGTTGACACGAACTTGGCCGACAACTTTAGCACATCGTATAAGTAATTAGCCAGTCACGTGCCAAATAAAGCGGGCCTTTCCTCATACTTAAAGTTAGTACGTGTAGAAATTATGGATGACTTGATTAACTTAAGTTTTACTAGTTGAGGTTTATTGGAAGCAAAAAATTATATAGATATATCAATAAATCGAGGGCTCGTTGGGAATATGAACAACTTTTAAGTTATAATAAAGGTTACAATAATCGACCTTGACAAAAATGTATGACTCTCTATCAAACTATTAAACTACGATTAATAGCCAAAAATTAAATTGTGAAATTTCAAAAAAAAGTATATTATTTCATATAATTCGAACGTTTATTACGAGACAAATATTTAACTTCGCTTATACAATTTTACATAAAAATATTCTTCTAGTCTGAAGAATGAAATACAAAATGGGAGTCTCATAGTACATAAATCATTTTAACTCCGTAATTTTGCAAATGAAATTTTATTACAAAATTATATCAAATGTATATTTAGGGAGAGCTCTGAATCTACCGACATTCAAAACTCGTAATTGAAACCTAATTATTTGTAATTAAAGGAAAACTTCGGATTTACTGTAGTAGAATCTAGATGTGTCGACTACGGGCTGGTACGATCAGGGAAGTATCACACTCTCACCGATCACCGAATAACCGACGTGAAGTAGTTAATTCAATTACGTTTCGTACGATGAGTGTGAAAGTCTGTAGTACTAAAATACTATAGTAGAAAAAAAAATGAAATTAAAATTAATACAAATAATATGAATTTATTTATTTTTATTTTTATAAATAAATTTAGACAGCTCTAGATAAATTGTCCCAAAAGAGATATATATTTTTACATATTCTCATCACCTCACTATTTTAACTTAACTTCATTGCTCAGAATAAAACGGAGTCCTATATTATCCCTCGAATAAAGTCGGTTTAAATCCAGACAGCATTGTTATTCAGTTTGAGATATCAGTGTCAGTGACCCTACTATCAATGGACAGTAAAAAGTCGCGTCTTGGGAATATACTTCCTTTATCTACGAAGGTGGCGACGCGGTGGCTTTGAAAACAATTTATGGTGAACGAAACACGAATCTCTATTCATGTTCTAATAGCAAATGAAATTGACAGTTATAGTATCGGTTTTAAGGGTTATAATGGCATACACTTATTCCTCTGAGATAAACAACTTCAACGTACATTATAATCAAACGTGATGATGTGTTTTTGTCAAATAGAAATCTTAAGAATAACAATTATCTATACATTAATATGTGAAACAAAAACTTTCACCCTTTTTTACGATAATTACGCAATCGGAGGAGTATGATATTTCTAATACTTATATTTTTTATATAGAAGGAGATAGGAATGCATTTTTTGGGAATGCAATTATGAATAAAAATACATGAAATAAAAAAAATCATTACACACAGTATATTTGACACCCGCGCACTCTTTTGTTTATTGTTAAAGTCTGTGGTCAAATTGAGAATAGATTATCTGTGGTCAATCTTGAAATCGAATCGAATTAATTAATATTAAACTAATGAGTTATTATAATAACGTCACTATACTCGTATTTACATATTAGTGTATTTTATAGGTTTATGAACATTAAAATCATAGCACAAAAAATAAGATCATAAATAATTTAATACAACGCATTATCTGCAATGGTTAATCTTGTCAATAGTGTTCAAACTGATAAAATAATAGAAAAGAGTCAATAGGCTAAATAATGAACACGGCGTTATCTAATTATAAATCAATCTAAATCGTTATATATTGAAGAACAGAAAATAATACGAAATGACAATTTGTGATATCGACAATTACACTGCTGTTAGTACAATATTATATGCAAATCTATACTAATAGTATAAATGTGAAAATAACAGATAGTCTTTTTGTTATACTCTCACACCTAAACTTCTGAACAATTTGATAAATTTCAGTACACATATAGACTTGACCTTGGAGAAGGACAGGATATTTTATAAGAAAGGGATAAAATTGAGCACAAAGTTTATAAATATAAAACTGTTTTTTGTGCACTTTTATTAGAAACTTAATAATCTGTTAATTAAGGAAAGTTTTTGAACTTTTAGATAATATAACTTCAGGCTGAAACCCATAGAAGCGGTGGAGTAACCACAATTGCCATGGTACGAGTGTAGGAAACAAAACCATTGACGTGTCACATATAGCATGGATTAAAAATAATATGAAACAATCGCGTGGCAATACACAACTAACAAACAGAGCTGATTGTTTTGTGACGATTAAACGTGATTGGAATAGACCGATGTGTGTTATTTAGAACCATTACTTTAAAAATATAAAATTAGTCGTAAGGTTTTTTATGAATGTATAGTAGCTTTTAATATAAGTATTGTTATGTCGAACAAACGTCTAACAGTAAATTTTAAAACTATATTTTTTTTAGAAGATAAATAATATCTTTTATTTATAACGTGTAAACAAAATTTCATAATTATCGATTTAGAAACGTAAAAATATCGATAAAGATAACTAGAAATATTCGTTTAGATCGGACAAAGAATAAATTACTGATATAACACAATATGTTTATTCATTCAATCATCGACGTATTCTCATTAATAAACGTGAAAGTATTCCATGCTTTGTCTCTTTCTCTCTTCCTTTTTTTCTTAATATGTTTTATCAGGCTTATATAACCAACTAAATAGTTTATTTGTTAAACCCATTATACATATATGTATCAAATGGTTGCCACGACGTTCGTCTTTGTTGCATAATTATTTTGAATAGCCTATTTCTACCCGACTGAGAGACACAAGGGAGGGTAATATGTTTATCGGCCTAGTGGTTTTGTACCTTTGTGGCACTATTTAGACCAAACGCGTGGACCGATTTTGGCGGCGCGAATGTCATAAAAACACATCATACACCTCGCGTTTATGGCTACTGCTTCGTTCCTATGAGTCGTAGCGTGATACAATATAGCTTATAACCTTCATTAAACAGGCTATCTCAACGCGAAAAGAATTATTCAAATCGGATCAGAGATTACCCCATACATAAAAACTTACAAACAAATTTTACCTCTGTATAATATAATATATATATATAATACAAGTAGAGATAACAAACAACCAATCAAACGATACAGTCAACGGTATAAATGTTTGTTTCTTCTAAGAAATTTCACAAATCTTTTTAATTTACGTCACTTTAAACAACATCAAGGAAACGGAAAGGATGAAGCTAGATAAATTAATCTGCAGAGGACGGAACCGTTGTATCATTAAATTCATTGTTCTCGGTGCTCCGTAAAAAAAATCTAATTTTCTTTACACTACGCGAGGTAAGAAATGTCTGGTAGGTAGGAAAACTTACGTAAAACCGTGCCGTTATTACCAGAAATGAAACTGTTTCAAAAATATCGTCATGCCGTTGTAGCTTAAAATGATTTTATTGGAGTTAACGGATTTTTTTAAAGAATTAAGACAATTCTTTTAAGAAGTAAGACATCTTTGTTATACTGCGGTAGAGCCTAGCTGTAGCACAGTGACTACAGCTCGCGGCTTGACTGGGGCAGTACCTCACTTTCACATAATATCGGCGTAAAATAACTGATATTGATACGTTTCGTCAAATACATCAATATCTCCGAACTTGACTTTTTGTAAATTGACACATTATTGCTTATCAGCATCACTTAACATCGAGGGACACCGTCTGATAGTTTTCGAGCTATTTTAATTAAAAAAAATATATTTCTGACCTCATTTATTAAGCCGAACTATTCAAGTTTATGTCTATGTTCAGAAAATATAACGGTATTGTTCCGCAAGGATAATGAGCGTTATATAAAAAATGACCGCGGGTTAAATTGAGGAAACTCTATCGTAACTATTTATCTCGGGAATACATTTGTAGGCGAGAGCGTTCGTTTCATCTTTATTTTACATGACCCTGCTACAAATTGATTTTACTCCACTTTCCCCTAGGACGCAGCCTGCTGACTTAGGGTTACACTAACACAATCTGTAATTTATACCAACTTCTGTAAAAGTATGTAACTACATTGAAAAAGGATAATTGCTTTATACTATATGTGAAACGGAAGACGTTGTTGCCTACAAAAAATTTAAGACTTTTATTTTTTGACTTATTTTATCAAAAAAAGTCCGCTTTATTTTTAAGTATACATTTAAATAAAATTACGTAACCTCATAATACAATCAAAGTGAATATGCAGACTTTATTGGAGCGATCGAGTCGGCGTTCGTCGCGTTGTTTTTGTTGAAACGGTCATGTTACATGTTCAGTTTTATTGATCACTTTTTGGTAGAGTCACTTTACATTTTAATTGGTTTCTGAATAAAAACCTTCATATTGGTCGATCGAGCCTGCGACTTTTTCCCGATAAAATGTTCGTGTTTAAACTACGTCGCACTATTTCCAACTGTCAGTCGGCTTCAGAACTTCGTAGAAATGTAATTGCACCGTACCCTCAATCCATCTTTATGACAGACTCATTATCTTTTTTAACTTCTGATATTTTATACCGATGTTTTTGGAAATGAATAATATGCATTCTGTAATATTGTGTGTCGGTAATACTGTGTTTTCAGTTTATCTTTATTTGTCTTCAGTTTTTAATTTGGGTATTATTATAATAATTCTAAAAACGTTTTAATTGTACGAAATTTCTAACTTGTTTCTGATAAAAAAATATTTTAAAACAGAAGATACTTATCAATTTTCTAAACAAATTTTAATTTCAGGAATTTATTGTGCCGAAGGTGCTTGAGATGCCGTGAAAAAAATCGGGCTTAGTTTAAGGCGAGATTTACACCTTTTTGAATTACAAGATTTGCTCTCAGACTTTCATAAAGATTTACTTAAGTTGTTTGTTATTGTTATACACCTGAATAAAATTCAGTCTAAATGTCTTATTTCTGAAAGATTCACAGCTTTCGTAAGGTCATCTAGATAGCCGTTACAAGGTTACCGAATTATTTTATATCACTTACGAGAGTAAAACTTACAAATCTAATTCACGCCTAATACTGAGTAAATATACAAATTAACGTCAAATTAATAAAATACGACGAATTTAATTGTAGATCCGAAAGCTTGTATAAATAATATAACTTCAATAATATAAAGGTTGTTATGGACTAGATGATTTAATGTTAGATGAATATTGAAAAATATTAGCCTAAAACGTAATATATTTCTCTTAGGCTGCTCCACATCAAAACTTGTAACTAAAATGGATTATAAATCAAAATTCCATTCGATAACGTTAGATGAACTCAGTTCTATACATCATGCGAGTACTTACCGCCCACTATTACGTTATTCTCGTAATTGAAATATACAGCACGTGCAGAGGACAATTTTTTATTTTACTAGTTTAGTAGTTTTATAATCAGTACGCTACGGCTACCTTATTGAATTTAATTCGAAACTATTTACGTAAAATTTACATACGATTATGATAACGAAGCAATATATTGTAAGAAAATTTTTTATCTAATTTATAAAGAATAATTACTAAATTAACAATCTTAGTTACAGTTAAAGTATGAAAAAGAATGTTATTAAAAATATAACAAAATGGACAAATTATTTGAAAATGAAAAAGTTGGCACAAAAGTGTGGTCTTTTAGAATATCGGTGCCTATTGAGGGGCAAAGTCTAGACAGCTAACACACGGTCGACTTGCTGTGCTAAATATAAAGCTGGATATAACTGAAAAACGTGTCGTTCTGATGTTTCAAAGGTTAGTTTCTGCTCTCTTTTTTGCAGCGAAAATCTTTCATATAAAGCGTTAAAGATTTTCACTTTACTGTCGAATTTTTAAAAATAAAAATACTGTTTAAGATCTATTAAATCGGGTATGTTAATTATACGATTAATCTTTTTTATGTTTAGACGCACCTGAAGATTATTCCTTTTAGTTTTTTACGTTTAATATCCACTTTAAGAATTTCGTTTAATTCTAATTTATTTCATTACAATTTTTAATTAGGTAGATCATTAATTAGCTGTATATTATCTTTGTAAATAATACGTTAAACACTACTAACAAAAAAAAATGATCAAATTCTAGTAGCTTTAGATTTTAAATAGGTCGCAAATCTCGTCACCATTATATTACAGACCCCATTTTGGGTCCCTCCGACCCGACCCTACACTAGCATTCTACGCAGCTGTCTATAATATGGAATCCCTCTGAGTATTTGTACAATGAGTCCATACAGCGATATACTTATACAATTCAAGTGCTTAAGAGCTTACAATAAGGGTCATAGTGCAATAACCGGTCGACGTCTACATCTGTGCAGCACTGTCGCCGTGATATTCAAAAGATTCACAAGCGATTACTACGTCCATGACATTCGCCGTTTATCGTGATGCGTAGATTAAAGCTTTATTGCGTTTTATTATATTTACTAAATCTATCCACTAAATTCGTGCTGACCGACGTCTGCGAAATGACATTCTAAATATAATTGTAACCAACTTCAATAACCTATGTGTATATTTCGATTTGTAAGATTTACTAATGACTAACTAAGGAACAGTACCTTGGGGTAATTGTCAAAGATATTTGCTACCAAAATATTTAATGCTCTCGCTATTAAAGGCGCTATTTTGTAGTAAAATTATTTAATTTGTGACAGTGTATTATGACGAATATATTTGACATTTAGACTGCAGACAATTGGCGTTAGACATCATAAATAAGAGTATATGTGATTGTTTTTACTTTTCATCTTTTATATATTTAAGAAATATATAAAATTATAATTTACATTAAATAAAATGAACTCAAAAGATCTTTAAACTGGAAATAAATTTTTCACTGTATTGAATTTTATATAACATTTGTGAATACATGATATACTTAACATTAAAATACGTTTACAAACGTCCTAAATATTAAGAAAAATGCTTTTAAAAAACAACGTTTTTCGCAAATTACTCATAAAATACAGTCCACTGATAATCCCTTATACTAATAATAGGTAGTTGTCACAGTTCCTAGTTCGTTGTTATGAATTTGAATTCCAATAATTACTTCGTTGACGTATTTGTCCTCCGAATACCTCTGACAGTTCTCAGATCAAAATGGCGACGAGGGTATTTGGTCCTAGGAGAATTAAAAACTCGGTACGAATAAACGTTGAAAATCGTTAGTAAATAGTATTACATACATACAGTTGCTATTTTATTTAATTCCCGATCCAACACGAGGAGCATTACAAGTTTGACGTGTACATTCAAGAATCTGTCTGTAGCATCGTAGCTTCATAACGGATGAAAAACTGCAGTTTGAAAAAACAAATGTTTGAAAGTTGATGTAATTCAAATTAGCTATAATTTATAAAGACCTGATCAGACTTATTATTAAAAGGATCTTAACAGCTTCTACTGGTCTAGTCGTAATCGTATGTAATAACTTGCGTAACCTTGATCTGATACTGCATTGTTACCTGGAATCAGTAGACAACAGAATTATCTTTTTGGGGTTCGAAAAGGCACTGAATGAATCGATTGTCGAGAAGTTTTTTTTTTTTTTTAATTTTATTAATTAAGATAAGATTTATTTAATTTGAAACTTATTTTACAAAATTAACGAAGAAAACAATTCGTCGGCATAAGTTATAGACGCTTTTATTTGAATCTTAAAAGAGTAACTTTTTTTCTTTATTCCTTGAGTTTTTCTCATGAGTAGCCGCGAATCAAACAAAGCCTTTATTTTGTAAGGCTTGTTTGTGAAGTCTCAATGGGCGCGTGATTTCAATTACAAAGGACTTTCAAGTTAAATAACAAGGTGAAGTTTGCTGCGGGCATTTAGGTTTATATGATTAATAGGTCTTCTAAACGCGCTACCTCGTCAGGGAGCGTTCCCAACGACGATGATAAAATTACTAGATTATGAAATTTAAATAAACAAAATAAAACATCAGCCCGCAGTTTGCACTTAATCTTTGTGGAAAACAAGTTTTGTAAAAGTTAAATTGGATTCTTAGATAATGAAACTTGAACAGTAGGAGCGATATGAAGGAATATCCGGAAAGTTTAGCCATTAATGCATTTTTATAATAGAAAAAGTTTATCATGAAAATTTGAAAATCAATTACAGCGTAATAAAGTACGATTTTAAAAACTATTTTTGTAAAATAATTAAACGTCAATCAATTTATATTTAACAAATGAATTTTATCAAACTCGTAGACACTGGCTTTGACTATTAAATGTATGTTTCACACTAATGGACGTAAGGGAAGCACGTAACACATTTTCCTCATCTCAAATGTTTTGAAATCCCTATGAACACGTGTGCTCGCCGCGTTCCGTTAAGCCGTTTCTGAATCGCTCGCAAATCACCGATGTGAAAGAGTCATTAATGCACCATGCGAAATAATGGATGATTTAAAGGGGACTATGCGTTCGGAAATGCTAATAGTGGCGCGAAATCCGTTGACATGATGAAGCCGACAGAAATTAAGCCGGTCAGCGATGAATTTATAATATATTTGCTAGTGTGTAGTCCGATTATTGAACGAGTTATATAATTGCTATGTGTATTCTTAAGAGTGCTGTAACTGTCATTAGGCGAGGATTACACTTATAAGTTATCTTTTCAAATTTTCATGAAGATTTATAAAAGTTGTTTATTATAGTTTTACATCTGATAAAATTAACTGTCCATGCCTTTACTTCGTGAGGTTGCCTAAATAACGTTACCAGGTTACTGAATTGTTATATCTTAATTAGGACAGTAAAACTTACAAATGTAATTCTCGCCTTATAGCGTGTTTTTACATTGTTTAACTGTATTATAATATGTATTATTAGACATACCTTGTAATAATATAATTAATATTTTATTAATTTAAGCGTAATTTTCGTCTTAACGGATTCCCTTCATTGTTTCGCAGCTTACAATTATAAATTAATGAAGTTCGGATATTGTTACTTCGTTTACACTTAATTATTCAATTTCTCTTCTATATTTATTAGCAACCCTATAAGATAATATCGTTATCAATAAATACACGTACCATATAATACCTCATAATTGTCCGCCATTGTATTTCAATTTTAGTTTTTCCTTAAAATTAATAAAATTCCTTAAGCTGTAACAAATTGAGAATAATTAAAAAATAATCACAGAACAAGGCCGTTTAGACGAAGATCGCAAAGGACGAATAATTTTGCGGAGTGTCGTTAAAATTGCCTGCCATTTAAACGATCGTTTGTTAAGCCTGATGGCCATTTACAAAGGACTGGATTTTGTTACACTTTCTATACAAAGACGATCTGTGCTCGTTTATAAATGTACGTAGATTACTTTTTATCAATTACTTATAAAAAAATCTGACCGCGTAACCATAGAGAATCGCTACAAACCAAGTTTAAATCGTTATAGATTCTAAACGGTAATTCGGATTGAGAAACGATATGAGAAACCTAAAAACGATTTTTAAATACCTATTCAACGATACGACGCTTATCACAGTTTGTCGATTTACATTTTTTTTTTATTGCAATGATGGCGTCTAAAATCGGCCATTTTGATTTTTCCAAATTATTATACTGTCAGTGACATTTGCGCCGTAACCACGAATCAAACGACGGATCACTTAAAAAAAATCGGCCCACGTTTTTGATATAAATAGTGCCATAAATGTAACCCACATACAAATATACATACATACATAGACTGATAAACACATTACCCTCCCTTACGTCACACGGACGGGTAATAATAGTAAAACGATAATAAGTTAATATGTCGGACTGTTTGTATCGATTCGTTTAATATTTGAACAATATAGTTAAAATCTTTAAAATATCACCTAAGCTATAAATAGGCACATTAACGATAATATGAATGGATTGGAGGTAGACACTTGATCGCTGGGTGATCGATTTTGACAAATGAGTTTCCTGATAGCTCTTCTTCCCGTCGCTATAGTCTCGAGTAATACTGAATTATTACTCATACAAGTTACCGGCTTATATGACTGACAGACAAATAACAATTAATTTTATAAATATCTACGTTTTAATGTACGTTTTCAGCGAGAAGATTCATTGCGGTGAAAACAGACATCATTTTATTTCATTAGCTGCACTATAAACGCGGTTCTACTTGCGTTTATGATTACTGCTTCTTGAGCATGGTCACTCCTCCTGTGAGCCGTAGCATGATGTAATTTAGCATATAACCTTCCTTAATAAACGAGCTATCCAACGCAAACGAAGTTTCAGAGATTATCTCATATATACAAAATTACAAATAAATTTTGGCTCTGTATTATATTATTGTAGATTATTATGAGTAAAAGTCCCGTCAAAATCGGTCCTTGCCGTTTCAGAGATTCGCGCAACGAACAGACAGACAGACAAAAATTTTTAAAATTGTGTTTTTGATGTAAGTACCGTGTACGCTTTCATATGCATTTAATTAAAAGCTCATCATTGGATATTACAAACAGTGACTTCGAATTTTATTTATTTGTATAGATTTGCTTGTAATTTGTCGATGTTTGCAACTACAATATTAATGTTAAGCGTTGCGTATCGAATGCGTCCGAGTATGTATAATAGTGATCGACGTGTGTCTAAGAGGCGATCGGTTCGGTTAATAATAGAACCATTATAAGAAAATGGCACGGGATTAGGCTCAGGAAGGGAAGATTAAGGGCGAGGCTTACGTCGGATCTGAGTTTAGGCCGATCCGCTAATTCGATGATTTTTCACTTGAATTCCCTTTGACTTTATTGAATAACGATCTACGAAACGTTTATTCGTATGTAATAAAAGTGTTTAAGGTCAAACGATTTAATATTTAATTTTACAAATAAAAATAAATACTCCCTTATATATATTTGAATAAAGTATTACGTTTATGTCGATATAATGTGATTATTGTTATTTCATCAATGATAGGATTTTTTTAGGATGTACAAACTCATTGTACCTACTTCTCGACTACGTCGAGTAAGTAATTATTTTGTTGGGAGATGTATACGATTTTACAACAGGATCCCAGAAAACGTTCAACATGCTTCTATAGCAAAGTTCAAAAAAAATGTATAGAAACGTTTGTGTGTTAGAGGTTACTATAATATTAAAGATTTCATAGATGATGACACACCTTGGGAATAATGTGATCGCTTCCAGGCTCTCTCAAAATATTTTACGTATTGTAACCAATCTTGAAGTTGTTAAAAAAAAAACTAACAAAAAAAAAGTCCCGCTGAGTTTCTTTCGCGGTTTCTTCTCAGGCCTGAGGTTATACTTTTCCGAAACCGTGGTAGATTCATTTTCTTGACGTTCAAAAAGAGAATGTAAATTCCTACTTTGAATAAAAATATTTTGATTTTGATTTTTGATTTATTTAATACTAATAACCCGCCCCATCTTCGTACATATGTATTTTAGAGGTACTTTGGAACATTGTTTTATTCTATGTTAAGAACTCTGAAATATTTATGTATATCCTATCAAATGTTTTAAAACCTTATTAATGACTAAGCGATATTATTAAATTTGTTTTAAATAGTTGACATAACGGGAGCCAATCATCAACCTATTATGAAACAATTTGTAAAACCTATGTATATATTACGAGAAAACTTAAAATTAACATGAAAATGAAATCTCATCTATTTTATGTCTACTGTCTAATAGAGATAAATAATTCATAGAAATCGCGGAGTTAAGACAAATGAATTGAAGCTGAAGATGTGAGTGAAAGTGAATTGAGTTTAAACTTCTCGAATGGTGAGCCTTTGTTGAATAAGCGATTTCGACGATGGTTACTAGCGCTGAAGATTGGATGTCTAATAGTTCACTAAATCGATAACCAATAAAACGCTCCAATAACTTTCTTAAGACTGTAAACACGTTTAGAGCATCACTAAGGTTGGCTGAAATAAATTGATCTAGAATTATAATTATGATTTCTGGTCGTACTTTTAAAGAATATGATTTTATGAAGTGTTCGTATTTTAGTATAAGAATGTTGTAATTAAAATTCAATAAGTTTTGTTTACACATGACTAGTAACCCGCACGGCTCCTCACCGGTGTAATATAGTTTATAACATCACAAAACAAGTCTCTGAGAATAGTATACTAGTTGTATAATACTATACACATTAATTTGGATCGCTTTATTTATTAATGGAAATCGCATTCAATTTAATTGCGTCCACACGGCGGGAATCACCTTTTTTATTTTAAACTATATAATGATTATTGGTTTTAAAGAGGGACGCGTGTACATACAAAACAAATTATTCACATATTTTATTTTCTTTATATCTAACATTACTGTTAGACTTATATATATTTATTAAGAAAGATATCTATGACTATAAAACAAAACATCACTTTTCAGGCCAAAGAGAAGTCACTAATCTCATTATTAAACAAATTAATCACTCAATGCTGAAACATGTTAGTTGAATACAAATTACACTAACTCAGGCCTAATAGAAAAGGAAAAATAGAAAATCGTGAGACATCAGTGCCTGATTTATGATTCCTTTCAGATAAATAAAAATACATTTGCCAAAATAAAAGGCGAGGGTCGGGATTCGCGGTCATAAAAGGAACACATTTGTGTTGTTTTCTTTGAGATCTTGAACTTTGTTCAATGGATTACGTGCGGTTATAATCTGGAGATATAGAACGGAGCTTAAATAAGATAATATGTGACGTAATTTGCGTACATTTAGTGTTATACCTTTGCGTACGTACGTGCGTACAATCGTGCTTGTTTATTTACGAGTGACAGAATAAGTTCGCGTTCATTTACTTTGTTTAAATTTAAATTTGTCACTAAAAGTACAAAGGAATGAAACTAAATCTATAGAGTATTTTATATGTTTAGAGTAATATCAGAGAAGTATTATTAAAAAGATATTTCAATCAACCTAAAATCGGTTAAAATATCTAAAGACATCACCTATTAATACCTATTTCCGGAATATAATTCAACACGAAATCTATTTCGCAGCTACAATAACGATGGCAAAAACCCTGCGGCTATGAGGGGAACTCCAACACTATTCGAGGCCGAGTAAACAGGAGGGTTACGCGGAGCTACCGCCATCGAAACACGATACATTTTGACAGTTGATTTGTTTAGACTAAGTACAAAAATCAGAAATCAACTGTCAAAATAATAAATCCTTTTTGTAGTCAAAATGTGTCGCATTGCGATAGCGTTAGCTCACCGCAATTAGCCTACAGAATCTATTGTCTTATCTCCTACCGAGGAAGTTAACATTAGGGTGTCTAATATGGTGTAATTATTAGCGAATGTAATATTCAGACACACACGAGTGAAACTATTAGCGTTAATGACCCATCTGCACTAACTAGTTAACGTTCCAGCATCTTGATTTTCAACGACACTGATCACTGTATTAATTATGATCATATATAATCTATACTAATATTATAAGGCTAAAGAGTTTGTTTGTTTGTTTGAACCCGCTAATCTCAGGAACTACTAGTTCGAATTGAATTTTTTTTCTTTTGTTAGATAGTTTATTTATTGAGGAAGGCTATAGGCTATATTACATCACGCTACAACTCATAGGAGCGAAGCAGTAACCATAAACGCGAGTGAAACCGCCAGGGACAGTTAGTAATATATATGGGCGTTTTTGGTGAGGATTGTACTAAAGGTATTCTTTTCCTTGGATGTGAAAAATATAGTTTTTAAGTTACGGCATAATTATCTGACCATAAACATGATATAAGTTTTAGTATATTTTACAAAATTGATTTATTTTTACATATACGTAGCAGTGTTTATAGTGTATATAACCATAAAAATTTTGTAGCAAAATTTCTAAACACTAATACCCCACCCTTCAGATGAAATTACTAAAGAACACAAGCTTTAAATTAACTATCCTACATCTGAAAGAATATAAAAAAAAATTAAAAAATTAAATTTGTTATATAAAGAAGGAATTTAACGTCGGGTCGGGCTAAAATCCAGACCAGCTATTTGAGTTTTTAATAAACTTAGAAGCTCAATTATAAACTTATGGTACGGCGTGCAGTTGAGGAAAACCTCGCAAATCCGTACCTCTCTTGTAAAGAGACCTTTCTACTGCAATGGTCAAAGGCTCATTTAATGGACGGTTACATTTCACGTTGCTGTTATAATATTTTATTTAGTGCAGTAATACATCTTTAACACTCTCGTAGTGAATAAAATAACTCAAAATTTTACGTTTTTTAATTTGATAAATATATGTACTATTCCACGATGTAGTAGTGGTTAAAACAGGTCGATTTCAACCGATGATTGCGGGTTCAAACATCGTTAGGAAACCTACATGTTTCGTTAGCAATTTTGTCACATGTATTTTTACCAATCCGCATGAAGCAGCGTGGTGGATTACTCTCTAAACCTTCTCCTCAATAGGAGAGGAGGCCTTTGCCCAGCAGTGGGACATTTACAGGCTGTTACTTTAATTTACTGTGTAGTATTCATTTTTACTATAATAAGGATAATATGATCATTGACCATTTGAAACATCACTATTATGGTTTAGGTCAGTTCAATTTACAGCGCTTCAGGCTCTTAGGATAAATATATTTACCAATTTGCGTAAACAATGAATTGTCATTTAGTTAATCTGAATTGACATGGGTCTTTTCAATTGAAGACATGAACGGGTGAAGGTGATATGACGCAAAATACTATTTTCGAGAAAATTTAGTTCAAAGTTTTGCTTAAATATTCAAAACGTATCTATACGAAAATAGTGTATTTTTTCCTTAGTTTTTTTTCAGTAGTTTTAATGTTTAAAGTTATTTTTATACCCATAATACTTTTACCTACACATAAAACAGCGAAAAATCTCAAATGCGACCATTTTCCACACGTGTCTATAATTATGACGTAATTGATAAATTTTATTATAGTCATTAAAATAATGTTAAAATTCTACGTTTTTAGTATACAATATTTTGTTTGTCAATGTATTTATTGTCTCAGAGTTATATTTAAAGAACTATCTAAGTTTTCCAAACATTTTCTCGTATCGAAACTATCAACAGCTATTTGCTTTTCATTGAATATTTATTTCTTTACATTAAGGTAACAAAAAGCCTTTGAACGTGAAATGGGCTCTCGAGAGGCCTTTATTTCATTAATTTTCTCGAACCGAAATAAATTGCTTTTCCAATAATACGTTACAGCCAAATGACTACGATAGTTAAATCATAAAATGACTTGTAACAAAAACAATATTAAGAAAATTTAATATCAAAACTCTGTGAAATATACGAACATTACTAACATTGAAATTTGTCATTAAATAAAATTTTTACGTCTAACCTTTAAGGTAGAATTAGTAAGAAAAACTTTGAACTTAACCCAAGTAATTGAAAGTAATACGTTTTCAAAAAAGTAATAGATAATAAAAAAAAATAAAAACGACAATGTAAATCTGAAAATTCAATTCCAAATCTGTGATACAATTGTGCGCAATATCGTATTGTACGACCGCAGTCTTACCACAATACACAAGCAACTTGATACTTGAACAAGTAGGCCTTCTTTATTTCAGTGCCTTTTTAACATAACTACTAACCTTTTTATCGCTAGATATAAGGTTCAAAGAATTCGATTACACCTTGACAGCGCCCTCTCAAGACATCGGTTCTTCATTGAAAATATATTAAGAACATCAAAGGCCGTGCCCCCGATGCATAAAATATTAAAATTGATGATGCTTTAATAGACACGTATTGTAGTTCTTAAAACAATAAAGATAAAGGTCATATTTCAACCTTAATGCTCACGTCGTTTTCAATGCGCTTATGATATTATCCAATCAATGGAATGTTCAATTGCACTTGACTTGCATCAATAAAAATAGATATAGGTCGAGCCATTTGATATAAAACTTATACTCTATCTTCTACAAGTGTGGAGCTAATTAACTTACTAAAGTACATATACGGGAATGTATTTCGATATAATTTAATTAATATCAAGTACAACATGAACGTAATCATGCAATATAATTTAGACTGCACAAGTTCATTCAATAAAAATATTATATTTAAATAAAATTTTAAAGCAAACCACGATATAATTACATAAGGAGTGAAGATAATGGTTATCTTTTAAAGATATCTAATAAAACGAGCATAAGTCAAACGGTTTGTCTTTTTGTAGACGTTCCTACTTTGTTTTTCGTCCACGAAGCCTCTCATTTACTTTAATATAAAAACAAAAGGCACTTAATCCTGCGTTTCTTTACGAATTACTTTCTTAAATTCCCGAAACGATATCTATTTCAAACAATTTATTTTTGATGCTTTATAATAGTATTATTAAATAAATCTCATCTGTGAAATTTATATAACCTACACATCTACTTATTTGTATATACTAGTATCAAGAAATAGACGGAAGAACAGTAAACTGTATAGAATAGAAATGTTTGAGCAAAATCGCGAATCACAAATATACGTAGCCTGGGGACTAAGAAAAATAGCAAGACAGCCAAACTTTGTTTTGTAAACCAGCGTTACTTTAAAACTGTAAAGTTGTCACATATTTCCTAGTTCTCTAGAACCGATACTAAGCTGAGATATTTTATTACCTCGTGAGGAATCATCATTTCGTCTACTGTTTTTCAATATATACTAGAATAAACTTTTATTTTATTATTTCGAGTATGTAAATTTTTATTAAAAAAAAATAATGAAATAAAACTAAATTATGTCAGTCACATTGTGATTAATTATTACTAAATAAAAAATTACCCAAATATCATTACATGATCAATCCTAGTTTAAATAATATATACATAAATACATATAAAATAAAAAAATCTGCAAATTATCACCTATGACAGTAGTCTTATAATGTTAATAAAATTTACGAGTGAATGTCTGTTACTTTTTCGCTGAAACGGCTCAACGGACGAAAATTCAAAGTAGACAACTTATATACCGAATTAACACGAGGCCTAATTTTTATTCCGCAGGAGAAACCGTAGATCACACGTAGTCAATACTTTAAAAAGGTATATATTTAAGAAATAGATTAAATCGATAAAATTATTACAATGTTTTGAAAAGTTCAACGAAACTAAATCTCAAGACAGTAAGATAGATATTGGTATGAAACTTTTGTTACGATTGTTTTCAAACCAAAACATAAGTTCCACTTGAACGTGATAAGATGTCGTCAGCTTATAAATTTTGTTACTTTTTTCCGTTATACAGTAACATTACAATGAAAATACCAATTTTTTTTTCTTTTCAACGAAAATAACTCATTCATAATTGTTATTCTAACTGTTATTCGTTATTTATTTTTCTAATATGAGACAGACAGATTCGTTGTACGTTTGAATGTCAACAAAATGTCTTAATGAGGTCATTTGCCGTTTTTATATATTTATACAAGTAATGTATATTTTAAACTAAAATAATAACCTCGAATGAAAGTGAATTCTCGCTGAAATATGGAGATAAGCCGATTGTAAGACCAAAGCGAAATGGGAAAGAAACATCTCATATTATTTGCTCTCCGCGACAAAGACATCCTAACTAAACAATAGTGTTATCAAGGAAACTGTACACACGCGGTAAGATAAGCTTCAAAAACAATATTAGGTTTTATAACCATTTTTTTTTTATAAATTATCCTTTATTAGTCACTTCAAATTATTTCTTTGATACATAATGATTTGATACTGTTAGTCAAAAAAATCTCAAATCATAATATGCTATTTAAAGTACGGAAACGAATTAAAAAAATAATTTTATATTCGTCAAACCAATTAACATATATTCATAATATTTGTTTACATATACCTATAGTATTGTTATTATGTACTAATTTTAAAGAGAATTAATCCTTTAATCAAGTCTTGAGATTCTTTTGATAATTAACAATAAATGCACAATTACGACTAGATAAGGATTTTTTTATAATGATTTGACACAATATTTGGATTTCAAAAGAAGAAAATAGTCACAGCATTAACAAATTTGTAATTAATTCCTAAGGTGAACCCGAATGTTAATTGTGATTTTGGTAATAAAAATTAAGGTAACGATTTTTTTTGGTTGTGGTAATAAAACTTTATATCAAATGCAAGCTTTAGTCTTCATACACTTTCGATGTATAGAATACAATGAAGTTAAGAAGCGTTCATCAGGTGCCAGAAAGCAATTTTCTTTACTCCTTTATATAAGAGCTTCATAAGAAATCACTATAGTGAAGCGATTTTCAGGATATTAAACTGTAAGATAATGATGTCTACTGCATAATGGGTATTTTAATTTAACATATTTGTAAAATATATAATAAACGTTAAGACATGGCTTATTCGTATTAATTATTAAGTAATATTATAGTTTAAATAAATTATCTAACAATTATAATTTTGTTTCATTAAAAATAACAAATTATTTCCCCAGGTGTTATTATACCGCAATGCAATAACAATAATTAGAAATACAATTTTTATAGTCGTTAAATTGACTACAAAACCGTAAGAGCACTTGTCGGTAACATATTTTACTTAAAATCTCAATTACGTTAATCCAAATTGAAAATTAATATAAAACAGCCGGCAATTGTACAAGTCGCTAATTAATATAAACAGGACCGCAACAGCAAATGCGTACTTAATTGTAATAAAGAACCAGCTCATTACATACGCGTTTTCCAACAGTTGTGTTTTAACACAATATTGTGTTAATCAAACCACAGAATGCAATATGTTATGTTATCTTATTTCAAACATCTTCCCTTTACGAAAAGGATATCGTTTTTACATTAGAGTTGTAATGATGTTACGCGGATTATTTTTATCTTTCTCACTTAATAAATATAGTTAGTGTATATTTACTATATCAAAATGTACACGAAACGAATAAGGAGTAAAACGGAATTTAGGCCTCGAGCTCACTCACTCACCGTATGAAACGCAGCTATATTAATTCAGTCCAATTCTCTGTGAAGGAGAGATATTGTCGCAGTGTTACCAGCCCGTATACGAGCAGTAGCCAGAGGACTACAACTCAGCTCTACCTCTGTTAAAAATAAATAAATAATATATTTTCATAACAGCCTATATTTTACCCATGATATAGTAAGTTACATGTGCTATTTGATAAAATAAAAACAATTGAAATTAGCAAGAATATTTATGAAATAAAGTCTTATAAATCAAGAGAAGTAGCCATTAAACGTTACAAGAAAACGGAAAAAGTAAACATTAGAGGTACATTAAAAGCACTGAAATAAGGAGATAGTCGTTTAATTATTTTATCTGTAGTTTATAGTCGAGTTAGGCATACTCGACAGCCCTAACGGCGGAAATACAAGGAAAAGCGTTATAAAAGTGCTGCACAGGGATTTTTCGCTAGAATTTCAAAATGTGTAAATAATTTAATCCTCTCGCGCACTCTCCGCTGATGTTCAAGAATTTCTAAGCTATCACTGTACTGCTTTCCGGCTCAGCTAATGTAATTTTATTTCATATATTTAGCCGTCACATCGCTCGCTACTGATTTCATGAGTTATAATTTATTTTCGAAATTAGTCAACTGTCTGACTGATTCATCAACGTAGGAACTAAACCGCTACAAACTTGAATTTTTGCCAGTAGGTGACTTTCAGTTGTAGGGATCCACTAAGAAAGAGTTTTTCGATATTCTACCCCCAAAAAAGGGTATAAATGTTTGAAAATTCTTATTCCGTGGTCGTACTAACTTAAAACACATTTTTCTGGATGATAATAATGAAATGTGAAATACAAAATGTAAAAATGTCAAAATTATGAGTATAGTTTAGTTATTAAAGAACTTAAAGGTTGGTATTTTAACAATTTTCTGAATCGCTTCAATCACATTCCAAAATGGAAGCAACGTCGCGTAGAACTACTAGTTACGGATAAGTACGTCATATAACTTAAACTGACAAAGTTTGAGGAATAATCTAATATGTAGAGAAATAGTAACTACAAAAAATTCCCAAATGATTCGAAATTAAAAAAAGCAATTTCGTTCATAAAAATATTTTAAGTATTCTTGCTGCCGACTATATTATAAATTTATTACTTGCTTAGGGATACAAGATAACTTGCGGCCTCTAATGGTATTAAAACGCATTTGCATTCGTATTTTATTCAAACTCCGAGTGGA
Organism: Hypolimnas misippus; assembly: GCA_037950945.1. Lineage (NCBI taxonomy): Eukaryota > Metazoa > Arthropoda > Insecta > Lepidoptera > Nymphalidae > Hypolimnas > Hypolimnas misippus. The sequence continues at coordinate 15,213,571 of JBBEEQ010000001.1, forward strand.
TTTTCATTTCTTACCTGCTCGTTGCCCTTTTTATTATTTTTTTATTATAAAATGAGCTATTTTTCTTTTTTTTTTAAATATCTTTGTATCTGTAAAACTTGGACGTATATTTTAAGCTTATCTTTTTCTTTAGTTACTGTGCTTTTCTTTTTATAAATAATAATTAGGATCTTGATTGTTAAAATCGATTATCTACATTTACAGACGCTACGCTTTGATCGATCGAAATGTAGCTAATCTCTGTAGCTAACCTCATCCCTATTGCTATTGGAATAAAATTATTTACGCCGAATTTTATTTACTTGAAAAATAGATAGGCAAATTAATCATATATTGTCTGCATTTTTTTTAGATTTTTTTATATAATATTTACAGAGACTGTAGCGTTTTTGTGTCTAAAAAATCATTTATGCAATCATAAATATGACTCGAAAAAATTAAGCAATTTTATTTTATACAAAAATCCAAAATGACGTAATAACTCCAACACCTTACTAAAACTTTACGAACAAAGAACAGATGAGCATAGCACATTGCAGTACACTGAAAAAAGTAATGAGAAAAGCACATTAACTTCAGAGCTCTCAGCTAAACGTCGACTTTTTAAAATGTCTGTTGAAACTTTATATACAGACACATTGTTAAATAAAAAGTTATACCTGCATTTTAATATAAAATATATACATACTTTTAAAATTTGAGAAAAAAAATAATCGCGAAAACGAGTACGAGAGAAAAGGAAAAATTTTTCTATGGACAGCGAATATTATTTACCATTTAAAATCCTTTCGTATTCGTTATTCGATATTTTAATTAAATTTATTAAGCGCCAAGTATTTGCAAAGTGTCGACAAATTAATCGATGAAACAAGATATCCGCACCAAATCCAAGGCTTAAAATACCGTTATACCGTGAGGCAATGTTTAACTGCAAAAATTTCATAACTGATGATCATGATACAAACTAAATAAACGACATTTGTATCAATGATAATAGAAAAAAAATCTAAATATTTATACATATAACGATACTAAAGATTAAATCAACTCATAATGTCCAACAACTAAACGAAAATAAAGTCGAGTCAGAAAAGTTAAAAATTTGACCGCAACAATTAAACTAATTTCGTGTCCAAATGAGCGCTATTTAAAGTGACCAATTCGTAATGGCAGAAAATTTTCAACAGTTTTATATACGGGGTGAAAGCGTCGTTCCTTTAAATTTGATAAATTCATTTTTATGTTTGAATGAATATTTAATGCTATAAAGTGTGATAATTATAAAAATATTTTTTTGAACATAGTATCTACGTACCAGTAAAAATGTAATGGGATAAAAACTTTATTAATATTTCGAATTTTTTTCGATATGAAAAATGTTCGTACTAAAATGTCAAAAAAATAATTTTTAAAGCTTTTAAAAACATAATTTTGAGGTATGATTAATTATTATTAGATAGATATTTTTAATATGTATATTTATATTCTCATATTTTTATCGTTATTTATTTTTAATAAATTATTTTATTAAAGTATTTAAACGATACATCCGTTTAAAACAGTTTCTTTCAATGGGTAATAATCGCGAAAATCTAAGACAACTTTATTTAAACGATAAGTTTGTTACTAAATATTTTTTATTCTTTGTTTAAAAATTAACTATTAAAATTTTATTTTTCATCGATTCTTGGTGAACCATCTTGTCTTCGTCTCTAGTTTGGAATATTAACGTAATTCTTATATCTAAACATTACTAAGTTATGCAGTTTTCTATACCTGTCTTAACAGTTTTGCTTCATTATATAAAAATACTGTAAAACAATTTTAAACATGATAAGCATAATACCAGTGTTAACGCATAAATCACGTATATCTCCGTCTGTTCTTCAACTCTATGTGCAAGAACCCTTAGCAATATTGCTGAACCATCATCGACACGTTGAGTAAATACGCCACACAGATTATAGCTTATAATTTTGTAAATTTAATTAGAAATGAATGCAGCAGTAACTCTTAGACAGGCTCTCGTACTCTACAAATAATACAAAAAAATGATTACATTTTTGTTGTTGTCCTAAAAGTCATTAATCTGTTTATGAATACATTTTATTTATTTATTTTTTAAATTACTTAGTATCTTGATATCTTGGCTCAGTCAGCTCTTTCAATCCACACGAGGGTGATTCAGTAGAAAAAAGCTATTATCATCATCGCCAAGTATAGTAAACGCAACTGCGCAACTTAAATAAAACCATTGGATTGAAATGAATAAAATAAAATTCAATAAACAGAGTAATGACTCACAGACAAACACCGTTACCTAACTTTACAAACAATTCAATAATCAATACTAAAAATTCAGTACAATAAAACCCTATCCCATTTTTTTTACTTAATTATATCTGTCTCAACAGTATTGCTTCATGGTACAGAAATGTTTTGTGTCATTGAATTCTAGGTGCATTTATTCTGCGTTATTATAGAAACCACGTGTTCCTCCGACCTCTTGGTCATCATTGCTACGTTCAGTAACTACACTTCGCAGAACTTCATTAAAATAAAATCGATTTAAGTAAACGAAGCAAACCCTGTTTGACGAGCTTCATAACTTAATGCTAAATTTACAAGCGGTACACTTGATTCTAAATAACGCTTACATATCTGACACTCATTTATTATTTTAATATACTTTTGTACTTATCTTGTTTGAATTGCATTAGTATTAACTAAAAATCTAAATGCTTTATACACAACACAGCAATCTTGACCAACAAACAATACAACGCAATAAGCAAGCGCTGTTAGACGAGGTCAATTACAATTATTTCATATTTAAGAAAGTAAATTTGTATTACATTTGCATTGTTGTCCTAGAAGTCATTTATCTGTTTATGAATAAATTTTATTCCATTGATTTAAGAATTACTTTGTATCTTGATATCTTGGCTCAGTCAGCTCTTTCAATCCACACGAGGGTGATTCAGTAGAAAAAAGCTATCATCATCATCGCCAAGTATAGTAAACGCAACTGCGCAACTTAAATAAAACCATTGGATTGAAATGAATAAAATAAAATTCAATAAACAGAGTAATGACTCACAGACAAACACCGTTACCTAACTTTACAAACAATTCAATAATCAATACTAAAAATTCAGTACAATAAAACCCTATCCCATTTTTTTTACTTAATTATACTGTCTCAACAGTATTGCTTCATGGTACAGAAATGTTTTGTGTCATTGATTTCTAGGTGCATTTATTCTGCGTTATAATAGAAACCACGTGTTCCTCCGACCTCTTGGTCATCATCGCTACGTTCAGTAACTACACTTCGCAGAACTTCAATAAAATAAAATCGATTTAAGTAAACGAAGCAAATGCTGTTAGACGAGCTTCATAGCTTAATGCTTAGTTTACAAGCGCTACACGTGATTCTAAATAACGCTTACATATCTGACACTCATTTATTATTTAACTATATTTTTGTAGTTATCTTGTTTGTAATGCATTAGCATGAACTACAAAATCTAAATGCTTTATACGCAACACAGCAATCTTGACCAACAAACAATACAACGCAATAAGCAAGCGCTCTTAGACGAGTTCAATTACCCTTATTTCATATTTAAGAAAGTAAATTTGTATTACATTTGTATTGTTGTCCTAGAAGTCATTAATCTGTTTATGAATAAATTTTATTCCATTGATTTAAGAATTACTTTGTATCTTGATATCTTGGCTCAGTCAGCTCTTTCAATCCACACGAGGGTGATTCAGTAGAAAAAAGCTATCATCATCATCGCCAAGTATAGTAAACGCAACTGCGCAACTTAAATAAAACCATTGGATTGAAATGAATAAAATAAAATTCAATAAACAGAGTAATGACTCACAGACAAACACCGTTACCTAACTTTACAAACAATTCAATAATCAATACTAAAAATTCAGTATAATAAAACCCTATCCCATTTTTTTTATTTAATTATATCTGTCTCAACAGTATTGCTTCATGGTACAGAAATGTTTTGTGTCATTGAATTCTAAGTACAATATTTCTGCGTTATTATAGAAACCACGTGTTCCTCCGACCTCTTGGTCATCATCGCTACGTTCAGTAACTACACTTCGCAGAACTTCAATAAAATAAAATCGATTTAAGTAAACGAAGCAAATGCTGTTAGACGAGCTTCATAGCTTAATGCTTAGTTTACAAGCGCTACACGTGATTCTAAATAACGCTTACATATCTGACACTCATTTATTATTTAACTATATTTTTGTAGTTATCTTGTTTGTAATGCATTAGCATGAACTACAAAATCTAAATGCTTTATACACAACACAGCAATCTTGACCAACAAACAATACAACGCAATAAGCAAGCGCTCTTAGACGAGTTCAATTACCCTTATTTCATATTTAAGAAAGTAAATTTGTATTACATTTGTATTGTTGTCCTAGAAGTCATTAATCTGTTTATGAATAAATTTTATTCCATTGATTTAAGAATTACTTTGTATCTTGATATCTTGGCTCAGTCAGCTCTTTCAATCCACACGAGGGTGATTCAGTAGAAAAAAGCTATCATCATCATCGCCAAGTATAGTAAACGCAACTGCGCAACTTAAATAAAACCATTGGATTGAAATGAATAAAATAAAATTCAATAAACAGAGTAATGACTCACAGACAAACACCGTTACCTAACTTTACAAACAATTCAATAATCAATACTAAAAATTCAGTACAATAAAACCCTATCCCATTTTTTTATTTAATTATATCTGTCTCAACAGTATTGCTTCATGGTACAGAAATGTTTTGTGTCATTGAATTCTAGGTGCATTTATTCTGCGTTATTATAGAAACCACGTGTTCCTCCGACCTTTTGGTCATCATCGCTACGTTCAGTAACTACACTTCGCAGAACTTCAATAAAATAAAATCGATTTAAGTAAACGAAGCAAATGCTGTTAGACGAGCTTCATAACTTAATGCTTAGTTTACAAGCGCTACACTTGATTCTAAATAACGCTTACATAGCTGATACTCATTTATTATTTAAATATATTATTGTACCTATCTTGTTTGTATTGCATTATTATTAACTAAAAATCTAAATGCTTTATACAGAATACAGCAACCTTGACCAACAATTATTATAACATAGTGACGAGGCAATCAATCTACATCAACAAACAAGCAATTTAAAAACAAACTTTCTCACAAGCTAATTCATTAACAAAGATCTAAACTCTAATATTGCTTGTTGTCTTGGCAGTCATTAATCTATTTATGGATTTATTTTATTCTGATGTATTTTTAAAAGCAGAAAATTATTCTACATCGGCACAGACCACGTGACTCAGTCAACTTTTCCTCGCATCACATGGGTGATTCAGAAATACTGCTCAATCATCATCGTCACGTATAATAGGTAAATGCTCTTTGCAGAATATCGCTTGCATTGAAATGAATAAACTGAATTTATATAAACAAAGTAATGACTCCCAGATAATAAATAAATACTTTGTATAAAACTTATTTAATGTAACGAATTTCGTTCTAAGAAAATATTAAAACTGATCATATAAAAAAAGTATATTTCATTTTCAGTTAGGATTCTAAATGCATAATGTAAAAAAAATTCTAAACGTAAATTAAAGTCTGGCAAGATATGCATGAAAATAACGATCACTTATCTGCGAAAACAATAAGTAAGTACAGACAATGTTATCTTTTATTTATATAATTAATTTATTAATTTTACTACAGTATGTACACATTTCAGTTGCTAAATTCATTTTCAAGATTTATTATTTTATTTAATGTAACATGCTTATCGTCAAAAAATTATAAATTATTTATTTTCCTTTTAATATCATATGCGACGGGATATGAATAGTGAGTGAATAATGAATGCACCCAACTCTGTCATTTAAATAACTCTAATTGAGTTGGAATTTCACATAGCCAAGTTCTATTTTTGAAAGAAATCAAGTTAAACAACGGCCTCAGTGCGTAATGTAAATAACACATACGGGTAAATCTATATTAGATACTTGTTTAAGAAAAGTCATTACGGATTAATGTCATATATTAAGGGTAATATAATATATAATACAGTATTACGTAGTATAGGTAAATAGATAGATCAGAAGACTATTAATAAAGAAAGAAAAGAAGGATATTAAAAAATTATGAGCATTTACATTTTTAAATAGTTCAGTAAACTAGTTACGGCTGAGGTCCGGCTTAAGTCGTTTCTCGACTTCACGTTCAGTTCTTATAAAAGTAAGAGAGTAGAGGCCAAGTGTTGAAGTTAAATAAGAAAACAGTAACAAACGTCACAGATGATGAGAATATTACAAACACGTAAGTTTTTTTGCAAACGTTTAGCTGAACGGATTATTATTATTAAATGTTAAATATTTATTAAGTATTATATTATAATTTATTTCTCAATTGATAAATCATCGTAAATATTTCCTAGTCCCGAGTAGTTTGGATGATTTAAAATAAAAAAAAAATTTTGCTTGATTTAAATTTGAAATCTTTATAAAATTAGTTTTTGAAATTATCCATTTTACGTTTTTTTAAATATATGATTTTAAACATTTATTACTAATGACTATAGCGTTATAGCACCAAACTTCTGAAACTCACGCAAAATTAAATTCTGAACAAATTATACAGCTATAAGAAGTGTATGCTTATACACATATATACTCTACAATCCTGTCCATAACAATGCCTGCAATTCCTTGTGATTGTGTGTAGGCTATTAAAAATTTTATTCAATAACAGAGAGTTATAAACAAAAGTTAAAAGCAGCCTTATTATTCTCTTTAACAAAGAAAACAGTAAAATAAGCCAAAAGAAGTTAAGCAAAATTGCTAGACCAGCAATACAAAATGCTATTATTATAAAGCTAAGCTAGTTTATTTGTGATCGGGAGATACTAAGAATGCAATTTGAAATTATTTTATTGTCTTAGATAGCTGGTTTTTAGATAGATTTATTATTTACATTTTAACAGTACATCATATGCTCTAAATTTAACGCGTATTATGAAGTTGAGACTGTTATGTATTTATTTAAGAAAATCGACAACTCGATATTTTAAATGGTAAATAATAAGAAATTAACAATTGTATTCCAAAACTTGATCAGGCTGATTCGGAAACTACCATTTATCAAGTTTGGTTTTTATTTGCAAGAGAATTGATTGTAACTCACGTTGCGATGTATAATTCTATTCACTTAGTTGCCATTAAAACACTTCGTATCAAATAATTATAACTAAATTTTGCTTTTCTCTTGTACCGGTTTTAAATTTTGCAATATACCAAAAGTTATCTGAACTATTTGTAGACTGAATTTTATTTCAGTACTAATTCACAACTTAACTTCCAATGTGAGGTAACGTTGCGTTCAAACCTCAAAAACCAATGTAAAATATTTATTGCTCAATATTTCAAATGATACCACAACAGTTTCAAACTAGGGTTGTCACCGTGCTAAGATTCACTAAATTGGTCGATAAATACTAATCTAATTAATAGCGAAATATAATAGCGCTCAATTAATATACCTAACTTTTCTTCATATTACAGCAGATGTATCGTATTGGAGCTCAACTCATTAACTTGAGATTTTTTTTTATAATTTTTACAGGCCTCTATCTCCATAACCAATGAACTTTTAATAAAACAATTTTGTTGGAAAATAAAAAAGAGGAATATGACTTTTTGAATACAAGAAACGACAATTCAATTTAAATTATTAAAACTCATGATATAATAGAACTCTTCGCATCTAAAGCTAGTAAACATAAGTTGTACGAACTAGATCTGAAGCAGCTGGCAACCCTGAGTTGTATTAAGCACTCGGTCAAAACAAAGAGAATTGCAAATGTATCGAGCAACCCCGTTCCTGAACGTAGCTTGGCAAGCGACTGGTCCGATTGCTATAAGACAGAGACAACTCAGTACTAATTCATAACTTACCGTTTCCGTCCGCGCAACTTGTCGTGTACGTCCAGGCCCGGATTTGGAGGTCTCTGGGGCAAACAAATAAGTAGGGCACCAAAGGAACAGAGACCCCTAATTATTTTTCAAATTAAATGAACGATTTTTATTTGGAGTAAATGGAAACTTTTAAACAGGTCTTTTAATATAGCTACATTTTAAGTATTGTAATGAACAATGTTTTTATATCTGTACCGTATTGTAGGTAATAATGCGAAAAAAAAAAAACAGAATTTTCATTATCTTCCTTATTGATCTCTGTTGTGAGTCCCGAAGTTTTATCCCTGCATGAACTTCCCTAAATCCGGTCCTGTGTACATTGTACATTATGAATATCGGTCACCGCGTAATTGTGGAACACATTGCATAGCATATCAACAATCGCAAAACAACTTGTATATAGTAGCTGGTTAATTTAATATCTAATTGTTTCATGTTCAAAAAATAATTCGACGTTTTTTAATATATATTTATTTCTTTAACCCTTTTAGTGCCGCCGTACTCGTTATAGTACTGTTAGTTTTTGTTAACTAGCTTTAATATATTTTTTTACGGACCTACGGAAGATTCAAAAAGTTTGTGACCGGTGTACTCATGCGAGTACACCCTTCAAAAACTCTCCATAATAGAAAAACATTTTTCTTTTGTATTTTAATATGTCACCAATAATTAGAAAATAAATGATTTGGCGCTTAACGGGTTAATATCGTAGTTTTTAAGTTGTCATATAAAGAAAGTAATTTTGAAATACTTAATAGCGAATATTTATCCGTGAAACGTGAATTTCGTTCATAAAATTTTATATGTCATCAAACGCAGAGTGACAAGCTAAGTGATTGTAAACACTCCGAAAGTTTCGTCCGTATATATTGAATTTCAATGTTATTTTATAAGTAAAGATATGTTGCGTTCATACTGTTTGAGGTTAGAAATCTATGGCCAGTTTGATAAGCTCGTGAATCTCTAGCTGCTTGCCAGACATGGTCATCCAAAGTGGTCGGTATCCCGGGTGCCAAAATCCTTAAGCTTTTATCCTTATATAATACCGTTGGTTGAATACGAAAAAAAAAATGTTGAATTCCGTCCAATAAATGTTAATAGTAAAACCATTTTCATCTTTCGCACAGACTAAAAAGAATAAATATAATATTCTTGATTCGATGTTATCATAAAAACACTAGAAAGTACTTTTATTAATATTTCAGCCTAAAGCTAAGTCGGCAATTCATTTTATTTAACTTGATGAAATAGAACGTCACTATCACTCTTATTTTAAAAATTAAGGCTGCCGACAGTTCAAATAGCAATATTTTAGTATCAATCTATTCCAAAGAACCTTTTTATATGAGTTTGACGTTTGTTACTATCGATCATGAAATGCAATAAACACTTGAATATTAAATGATAAATTACTTTGTGATTAAAAATAAACACATCAACGTAAAATGATTATCAATTAATGTAATCGATAGAAGAAGACTCATACCAATATTTGAATTAAATATTTGCATATGAAAAGTTATTTCGTTCGCGTGAATGTTAAACATCGCGTTGCAACGTTATCGCGATCTCTTGGTATTTATTATACTGTTCGAAATTAAAATATTCTGTATGTTGACCCAGAGATTAAGATGTATTCATCATAATTTTTAATAAAACACATAAATCTATATCTCTGTCTCTTGTCTTATTGTATCATATCATAAAAAAGCCGAATTTAAAACTGCATTACTGCGAACGAAATGTTTATGTACATAGGTTCTCCGCAGATATTAATAAAATAGCGAAGAATATCTAAATAAAATCTAAGCATGATCGAAATGATACAAATGCTTATTCGATATTATTGTGTTTTTATTGTACATTTATTTATTTATTCTGATCGCTTCATATCCCAGCATTATAAGCAAAAATAGAGCACGGATTGGCGACACAGTGACAAAATTGGTTTTGTCTATATTGTCTGAATACAAATAGTTTGATCTGCCTTTATCTTGGGTATATTGCTTAGAATCAATAAAATAAACGCTAAGTGTTCGACAACGAACGCTAAAATTATTCCCACAAATGTAAACGTAAACGAAAAAAATAGGAAAATTGTTTTTCAAACTACAGCTATCGCTTAAATGAATGAAATTAGAAAATGTTTAGTAAATAAAAACGTTTTTAAAATAGACGAACCAGCATCAACAAATATTGGGCCTCATCACGATAAAACAGTTTTTGGCTAAAAGCATATTTTCATAACATTTTAATGCATTGTAACTGCGGAAAAAGGATGAAACCACTGAGCGTTTTCCATATTATTTATAACATGAATATACTAAAAACTAATCAGTAACTCATTTAAACTGTATCATATTCAGATATTTTGTTTCAACACTCTAAAATACATATGCAGTAATTCAAATTAAAACTACCAAACCACAATACAGTAATAAACATTTCACACTGTTAATCGTCGCCTTAAATATAACGACGTAAATATATCAAAGAATAATGTTATGCCAAGGCTTCGTTAGTTATTAATTACATGGACGCCTTAATTATATTCCAGTTTTGTTACAAATGAAAACTTTACAAACAACATTAAAATTCGTTGAGTTTTTGTGTAAATATTACGAAAACACATGATAAACTTTTGACTCCTAGTTTTATAAACAGTTAGATGTTGAAAGTTAGAACTTATTTAGTTCAAGTAAAGGTAAATCAGATTATAACGAGCTCCTATTCAGGAAACAAGGACTTCAATTTGACCTAAATATTTGTTTGAACTTACAAACATCGTACTTTAATTCATACAGCCAATTTCAAGCCAATGTGAAGTACGACCACTGTCGAGATTTGTTTAGTTATATTAATAAATTGTGAGTTGTATAGAAGGATATAAGTGCAGCGTTTACTGTTGATAATAATTACTCTGTATGTGATTTATGTGTAGTTTATTTCGACTGGTACTTTTTGTTGACTCTTTCGAAGTAGCCTGAACGCACTTCGTAGTAAACATATGTATGTATTGTACGAGTATCTTTTAAAGATTATTAGGATCGCTATAATTTCTAGCAACATACACTAAAACTTACATTCTCTTTCAGTACTTAAAAATATCAACTGTCACATAAAAATAAATGTTATTTATAGCGAAGTATTTCTATTAATATTTATATAAAAAGAAAATGATAGATGTCTCTTTGAAAAGAAATACAAACTATGAAAGCAATTTCGTTATTTAACTCAATAATTATATTTTCTAGTTAATGATATTTGAAAGCTTCTCCAGCGGTGAAGCAGAAATAATTTTATATAAATAACTTTTTAAGCTTTTGTACTATTCAATTTTATTCTTACTGAGCAATTTACTTTCAAGCACTAATAACGATGTATTGGAATTTATTGAATATGCATTTGAAATTCAATTGGTTGGCTGAAACACGAACGTACAGAAAAATTTTACTCGCAAATATTCCATACAAATGCAAAGTATTACTAAACGTCTGTTCCGTCGATAACCAATCAAAATACTAGTGTAAAAGAATGAATAAACCTTTTATTACAGTTTAGCCAATGATTTCCTATACATTTAATGAGAACACTGAGAACGAATGTATAAATACGTATAAATATGAGGTTTTTCAATGGGCGTAGCGGGCCAAATCCGAAAGCATAAGGAATAGCGACAAATACTTAAAGGACTCTGGGGACCGTCTTTGATGAAAACTAATCGAACCCACTGATTTCGAAAAAGAAGCACCTATGTTATTGCATCAGTTAATAGTGTTACTTATAATGATCAACTTTTGGAAAGTCGTACCCTTTGGAAATTCATTCTCACTCATTCTATAGAAGCATATTTTACATACGTATTGCTTGTGTAAAATACCATCTTTGAAGTATATATTTTTATCCTCGTAATAATTAAAATAAATATTTCTCAAGCTATCTCCACCGTACTACAAACATGGCGATGAAATGCATGCGCTATGCATTATGCATACTAACCTGGGCGCATACTATATTAGACGCATATCTCATGTGCATGTTTTGTATTTGTTCATTTTATATGCTCTACCTGAAGTATCAGTGTAAAATATACGGGTTACACGACTATGAAATTAATTTCCTCAGCCATAGTAAAACAGCTGCATAGGTTCATGTCGCGCTTTTGTTTGTGTTTTATTTTATTTATTTACTCTTTATTCCACACACAAAGAAAGAAAAAAGATACAAGACATTCTCAAAATTACAAATAAAAAACATCTTTACAACATGTTTTTTAATCGTTTTATTTCGATTATTTATTTATCTTTGGCTTTAAAAAAATTATTACTTGAATATTACGCTACCAGTTTATATTTAGTAACTAAAACTTGAAAAAAAATTACTGACTTCAAAAGCAGAATACGCAAAATCGTTTACTTCGTATGTGTATCCATACATTCATTGGTTATTTCGTTTTTAAAACCAAATAAATGAACCGATGTCGATAAAAATTTGTATAAGACAAATTTGAAACCTTTTAACAAAAAATAATTTCAAAATCGATTAATAAATGACGAAGTTATGAAGTGACAAACATTTAAAAAAGCGAAATAAGAAACGAATTAAGAAACTTCTCCTTTTTTTAGAATTGGTTGAAAACTAAATATTTTATTGATTAGAAAAAAAAATGAATTATTTTAAGCTTTTTATAATAGAATTATCTCGAAAATCATAATATGCTCTATTGCGTCACCAAAGTCCAAAATGGCCGACAGTGGGCTAAGTAAATTCTTGCATTTGTAAATACCAGCTGCCTTCCATCAAATTTGTGGGATTTGGCGTTAGTTAATATTTGAAAGGCAATCCTACGCAGCTTTCATTGATTAAACAAATACTGAAATCAATATACCCTCTATTTATAGTTGCATTTAATTAGTTTCGACCAACGGTGATAAGTATTTTGAACATATTATTCATAATAACAAAAATAACCCAAAATGAAAACATTAAAAAAGTAATTACTTTTATTTTATGATATTTTGACTCTAATTCTTTATGACAATTTTCACGTAAACAAGAGTGTAATGAGCTCGTTTAAATTATCTGCCTAAAACCGCACATGAGCTTCATGTTTCATTTTATGGGTTTCGCAATTTCTGTATGCCTCTGTTAGCCAGAAAAACTCAGTTAGTGTCGATTTGGTTGTGTTACTCCGTTAAAGAGTCGCGTGATTCGCATGTTATCTAAAATATTTTGTAATTTCTTACTTCCTTTAATTTTTCACAATCAAATGGAAATATGTTTCATCATGAAATCGAATAAAAATTAAAATCATTTAAATTTAAAAACAAATATATTTTTGTTATATAAAGCTATTAAATCCAAGGCAAATACTTAAAGGAATAAAAAATTAAAATACTAAGTGTCTGTAGGTCCATTTTAAAAAATACGCAATTTAACTTAAAGCGGAATCGGGAAATTAACCCTTAAAATAATCAAGTTAGACCAAAATCATTATAATATTTACTTGATGCAACAATACAAAAACATTTCTTTATTTGTTAGCAAATTTAGAGTATATATGACCACAAGTATATACGCCTTTTAAAAAAAATATTACTTGTAAGTTAAAGAACTTTCTGTAAAAAACGAATTTAAAAAAACCTTCTAGTGTGCTGAACTCGGGCGAATGTTAATTAAAATCTTACAGATTAGTTTTTATTAAACAAAATTGTTAAAGCGCAATATTATGCTAATATTAATACGCGTTATCAAAAACTACCACTTCTACGAGCGCCCGAAGGCCTTTATGTAGCGCTTAAAATATTTAATGTCTACGCCGTAGAAAAACTACGAGTATATTTTCAAAGACTACCAAAGTAGTTATTTTTATTTAAATATAAGTAAATACAAAGGTCTATTATTTGGAATATATCATCTCATCGCCATATCACCCAACAAAATTCTATATTACCATTTATTACTAGTAGTACATATAAAACTAACGATTCTGCATACAAACGGTTACATTACCGTTTAATTTTATGAATGGAGACTGTTCTATTAACAAGAAACCCTTAGTAAACTGCATATAGTATTATAAAAGATATATAACATTTAACTAATATGAATTAGGCTTTATTAACTACGAGAGTTAAGCAAGCACGTAACAGCATTCATACGATAATCAAATGATCCAATCGACTCCGCTAATCAATTTAAATGCATACTAATTATGGTTCAGTAATATGTTTAACGATCAGACTAAATATTTAGAAGTTTGTTGCAAAGTGAATTTCCGGTCCGTAACTAACAATTTAGTTGGAAAGAGTTCATGATCTTTGAAATGACTGGACCGATTTTGGTAGAACATATCTAAGAACCATCGCTAATAAACTGTCATTCTAATAAAAAACATATTCATATCGGTTCACCCGTTTAGGAGCTATGGTTCCACAGACATACACATAGCGGTCTAACTTATAACACCCCTTGTCTATCTAATCTAGCGAAACGAGTGTCCAGCGTTCGGGGCTTAGTACAAAATGCATCAGCAAAGGGCCTTCCCGTAAAGCATGTTAAAATTTTTATTTAAAAATTTATTTCAGTACGTGGCTACGTTTAAACGATGAAAATATAGGGCACTTTCCCTTTGCTTATTTATCAAACTTCTGCCTATTTATTCAACTCTTCAAGTCAATTTCATATTTCATTGAAATTCAAAGTTTACCAAAAATTTAAATTTCTAAAAACTATTTCTTAAAAATGTATACTTTAAAAGATAGCTGTAGTTTCTTTTTGTTTTGTTGCGCGGTCTGTAATTGTATATATCTTCATCATACTATTGAATTTCACGATAGAGCTTTGTGTATTTCATTTGTATAAAAGCATATCTCACCGCAGGTTTTACGAGACAACATTAAAACTAGTTACGTAAAACAATGTACAAAAGTGGTACAAAGAAATTCAAAGAGAATTAGAAGTGGTATGCACGATGCATATTTGTTGTCGAGCGTATAATAAAAAATTTCAGCACAATCGGTTGAAGATATCTGCGTCAAAATTTAATTTCAAGATTCCACCCGAACAAATATAGTTACATACCTTTCAAGTTAAATACAATATTGTAATAAAAAATCGATCATCTTGAATTGGCTAAGTCCAATTATTATTACTAATTATTTTAAAATTAAAAGTTAAAATTGTATTCCTAATTTTTATATTATTAATAATGTTTAATTTTTAAGCACTGTATACTTGTAAAGCCAGACACGTGTTGAACTTGGTTTTATTCCATCTTTTGTTGCGATGCAGTAAATCTTTTAGCATAAGCGCGCCGGCGAGCGGTGGTTTGTAGAGCGCTAGTGCATAAAAACTCCGTGCGAAATTTCTGATGTCACTTCTAATGCTCTATCCTTTATTCTTTGTGTACAATGGACAGCGGCACGTATACACCACTTTGCGGGATATTACGTACAGGATGTAGCGGGAAATAATAAGCAGCGCGTTTTCACTTTTACATTCTCAGTACTGAAATAATTTTGAGGATATTTTTTTGCAATTGTTGGTAGAAATGTCGTTTTGGGTTTTTTTTTAATACTTGCATCGTCTATTTTCAGTTTTACGTTTTTTATTTATTTTGTTGACTTTATTGTATTAATAAAATGTGATAATGGATCTTTTTATATCTATAAGAATAGTATAAGATTAAGATAAAAATTGAGTAAAACATCCTCGAAATAACGAACAAGAAAAATCGTTACTCATGTTTTCGACATCTATTGACACAAGTGCGTCACCAACTTCAAAAAGTGTAAGAAACGAAAAGGAAACAGCTACATTAGCTACTTGACGCAGATTTTCTGTGAGAGTGAAGTACCGCCTCCGTCAGCCGGGCTGTACACTACCTGTAGTCTATAGCCTTGACTATAGATTTTTCCTCGATAAGATATACCGATAATCATACCGAAATTATACGAAGTTATAGTATCCTATCATAAAATGTATGTCTGCATACTACGTATGTAAATATCAGTGTACCCGCCCACCTGTACATCGACGCCTGCATGTCTTACTAAAAATTTTCTATTGCATGTTACTAGACTTGAGAAAAAGCTTAAGTATTTCAACGCTTAAGGAAAATCGTCGTAACACTAAAAGCTTTTTTAACTTAAAGAATAAATCACAACAACTTACAAGGACTAGAAGAAACGATTTATTTTTAGTAAAACATTTTAAATTACTAACGCAAAGAAAAAAATCTACTTTTTATTAAAAAAGTAAATTATATTCGGCAAATCAAATTTAAATTATAACAAGGTTCATATTTAACAAACGTAACTCTACTTTGACAAAGGTAAGTATTCCATATATGAATGAAGTAAAGATGTTGACGCATTTAGCATAAAATTAATTTTAGAGTTTTTTTATCTATACAAAATAGAAGAATAAAATAGTAAATATTAAAAAAAAATGCTATTGATTTTTCTGCAAAAATTCATATTATTTTATCCATCATTAGATACGGTTAGTATGCCTACAATGCTCACTATTAAAAATATATAATTCATAAATATCTAATTTACCTATTTTTTGTTATTATAGAAATTGAGTTAAAAAGAGACCTGTTGCTAGTTCTGTTACGACAGAAATACAGAAAGATTTTTTCGTAACTGGCATAAATACAAAGACAGTACTTGACGATAATGACAACCGTCGTGATGAATTAATGATGTCGCCGAGAGTCAAACTAGTATATGTATACGATCTCCACGATCTATACGATCTGATATAACATTGTATTATGTTAAGTTAATTTTTTTATAATTAAATTATAATATTATATTACAGTACAATGGTAAAGAATAAACTTATTGTCCATTTAAATCTTGAAAGCAAGAGCCTCATTTTATATCAAGAATGTTAGAAACCATTGTACGAGTATACTTCCGTCGACTATTGTACTCAATCTTCTATCAATTTATCGTGATTGGCCGCTTCTAAAATCTTGAGCTTTAATATACTTTAAATACACTTACGATTATGGTTACTGTTTCGCTTCTATGACTCGTAGCGTAATATAATATAGCCTATAGCCTTCCTCAATAAATAAACTATCTAACACAAAAATAATTTTTCAATTCGAACCTACTGGTTTCTGAGATTAACGCGTTCAAACAAACAAACAAACTTTTCAGCTTTATAATATTAGTATAGGTAACACGTTTTAAGTCTAATATATTTATTACATTACTTGTGTATTAGATCTGAAATTTTAAACCAATATAAATATAAATAGTAAGGATGATAATTGATGAAGACTGTCGCTATTACAACATGCTACATTCAGACAGTTAGTCATTTTTTTTGTCCTAAAACGCGGTTTCGATAGCAACAACAATTTCCAACAATTAGCCCACGTGTCAAGATGCTTAAACCGTGCCAATGCAAAAGTATCGCAAATATTTACCTTAAAAAGATTTTCATTACATTGTATCGCATTATTTAAAAAAGTATTCTTTTTATAAATTATAACATATCTAAGTGATTTTGAGTACAAGTGAGTTATTCATGATTACATCTTTGTGCCGTTTGTAGTCAAAACGTTTGGACCTTGGAGTAGTAGGGGAAAAAATCTAAATGATGATTTTTTTTATTATCCTCGCCTTAGGCAATATGCTTTTACTGGTTACAGTATTGGCGTATTTTTCGCCCAGAGGATCGGAATTGCGATTCAAAGGAGAAATGCTGCTATCATTCTTATCACAATTCCGCGCGGGCATAATTTGTACAGAAATTACTATGATTTGTAAGTATTTAAATTTGTCTTTTTTTGTAAATACTATATTTTAAATCAAATAAATGTATCATAAAAAACTTACTTGATATAAAAAGAAACATAACGCTATAGGGTAGACGAGACCCTCTAGGCAAAATGGAGTAAGGGTTGAACCCTTGTCAATTAAATACCTGTTTTAACAGTAAACAAAGCTTAAAGATTTCGTGTAGGATTTTTTGAGCAATTTTCTCAACGGTACAAATGTTTTTAACATTTACGTAAATTACATTTTTATTATTGTTATTAAAATGTTAATTTTAAATATATATTTATTTTAATTTATAATATTTTTTTAGTTTACATAAATTTTATTATGAATGTATTATTATATTTTACACGCATCATAAATTCATTAGTATCAAATCTTGTTACGAATTAACATATTGCTTTACGTGACAATAGTGGAGGAAGCAATAGTGGAGATTAATTTAGAATATGAGTAAATATGTATTTTTTATTAATAAGAAGGTTTTCATTTATATTTTATATCCAAAGAGCTCTGTCTACCTCGTCTATCCGCCTGTCCGTGCTTCTGTAGAAATGTCTGTCTCAGCTGTGTAGCGATATATCTTTCGAACCGCAAAATAAATTGCCATTTTTACATTATAGTGTGTATGGCCATATTATAAACTTCGAAGGATAGCAACAAGTAATAAAAACTGGCCAAGGCTAATTCGGGTGTAAAAATACGGGCGGGAACCTCGTAAGCGAGTTTTAATCACGGTTTACCGAATTTATTTTATGTTATTATTTCTTCTGCATTATGGACTTTTTATTGAGATTTATTTTTTGTAATATATTATAATAATATATTATACTTATAAAAGTATATTTTTTACGTGAATTCCATTTTTTTTCTAATACCCTTTAATTTAAAATATTATTATGTTTTTTTTTTATATACAAAAAAATATATTTCTTAATCTGTATCGAATAAAAATAGAAGATCTTCCATGAGTACTTGAGACATCCAACAGCTGGTAACCGGCAGCATCTATAAATCAAAAATACTAAAAAAGAAAATTAATTGAATTTCCAATACAATTGCCAAACCACAATCATACTAATGAAATGCCGCACGCCTCTAACGTACGTAAATATTTTTATCTACGCGATTGATAGACTAAAACGCCATTTATCATTCTAAATAATCTACCGCGTTAATATTATATTAATATTTTTACAAAATATTTAAATGAAAATTATAAAGCAAAAATAGGGCAATTTAATAACAAAATATGTTCCACCGATTTTTGCTGAACTAAACAAAGTTTCGTCATTGTAAAAAGATCCTTCTTATCTTAATTAAGGCAGTAAGACAAAGAATTAAGCAAACTTTTCTAGTGAAAGTTCACCAGCCCAAGAGTGTATTGTCCAATTTAAAGTTTTCACGTCCTACTCACGTTTTTTACCGTTATTTCGACTTTACTTCCTCTAGTATTTTACTTACATTTATAACTTTTCATATAAAGTTTGAATATAAGCTTTTTTACTTTCTCGCGCTTAGCTATTTCTTTTTTAGGACGAGTAATTGACGAAAACAAAATAAATGCTACAAAAAATTGATCGAGTCCTTATACCGCCTATTGCGATTGAAGTTAATTGTTATTTTTAATTTTCAATCCAAGCAACATTTTAAATAAATAAAAAATTAATTCTTCAGAAAGTAATTTTCACTACTATTTTTTTAATACACATTATTTAATTGACAAAAATATCTAAAAAATATACCGCCTTTTAAAATATATAGTTATTTAAAAATAATAATCAATATTAACATCCAATTCCAGAAAATTTTATTATTAAATTTTTTACATGGAGAAAATACATTTTTTACAAAATTTTCATTTGGAAAATTTTTTATATTTATTATTAACGACAATTAATAAAACATGCAAAAATAAACATCACTGCATTTATTTAAAGTTACAAAAAAAATTAACGTCAATAATTTAATTTATATTTAATATTTCAAAATAAAATATTTAAAAAAAAATCTAAATAGAACGCACCCTAAAAGTTACACAAAAAAATAGCGTTTCACCCCGATAAATCGCTTAAAACGCACAGCAAGACAATCAATCGCTCAGAAAATAATTTCGCAGATACAAGTCGCGTTGCGGCAAATGACAATTGTATTAAAAAATTCAATTAATAACAAAACTTACCTTTTTTGTTGGAAATCCGTATACATTTCGCGCTGTTAAATTTCTAAGTCACTATAAACTTTTGCCGTGCTCATTGCCTTCGGATAACGGTAGGGACCTTCGCTCGAGGACGGCTGAACCGACACTGCGAGTCGCGCCGTGAGCGAACGCATTTTAACTAGGGTTGGAGCCCCTCACCTCTCCCTCGGGGAGGTAAGGGCCAGCCATCCATAAAGGGCTGCTTGCACTAGGGGCGGTCTAAATGAACGGCATGTGCACTGAACGTTGCATCGGTAATAAATTTGAACCTTATGCGATTGAAATTAAATTGACATTTAAATGATAACATTGTTATCGCTCTCTTTCATACGCGCTTTATTATAACTATAGGCGAATATTGTTAGATTGTTATGCGAAAAATAAACCTTTGTCGGTATTTATATGCAATATTCGTTTGATGTCATTGTGTACCTCACGATTTTTCATTCAAATGAAAATTGCTATTAGACCACTTAACTACACAATTGTTTAATTTCTTGCATAAATTATATTTTTTAAAAGAAATATTCATAACCATATTTTCTAGTCTTATGTTTTTTGTACGGATTATTTTATTTCATATATTTCTATGAATATACAGTTTTAATGATGTCTTATAGTAAAAAATATCTTAAATACCCACTTACTTAAATATAAACAACAAAAATATAATGTAAGCATCGTTTGTCTTCTTTTCTATTACTAATATCTCGTATAAATATTTTCAAGTAATTAAATTGTCTATCATTTTAGCCACGTGACAAGGGGTAAAGACCATAAAGCTAAATATAATAAATTCAATATAATTTTAATACGATATTTCAATAGAAAATTTTAAGAATCCATACAAATACCGCGTTTTGAGATAAGTTCAGAAGTAGGTTCTTTGAGAAAAGCTATAAGGGTTTTTTATTTTGATTAATTAATAAAGTTTCATAGGGCTTTGTACAATAGTCATTGTTATCTTGCTATTTAACAATAGCACGATAACAAAGACAATTTTCAAAAGCAAAAAATTAAATTAACAAAATATTTGTTATAAAAAAAGTAAAATATATAAAGAAAAAATATTTTTACTTTTAATATTAATAACATTTCTGAAGTTGTGTTTTAAAAAATACGCATGTTAGCAGCATTTACCCTAACAGATTAAAAAAGGATGTGTTAGGCCTTTTTAAATATTAAAGGCAAACGTAATTAATTTTAGAATTATGAACCAATAACATTTCTCTCGATAGACAAATTACTTAAAAAGTTTGTATATACATAAATAAACGCATATACATATAACTTCTATGGAAAAAATAACGTAATTTACGCCAACCAATTTGACTTTAACCAGGAAAGGGGCCATTCATCTTCCTCCTCGATTTACTGATGACGTCAATCAATATTTAATAATTTATTGGGTTTGTTTATGATTTCTCGCGCGCCCTTGACAAGATGGATCCAAGACGGATTACGATCAACTAAAACTTAAGTTTTTACCCCTGATGTCTATGGTCCAATACTAGACTGGTTCGGTTATTACCTTAGTAAACGAACATTTGCCGTATAAATTAATAACACTTAATACGAAACCGTTACAATTACCGAAGACACTCAAAGCTTAATTCTCGGCCCGTTGCATTTCTTGTCTTGTCATTAACATAAGACTAACTGCATTGAGCACTATAAGTATTATTAACTTGCTTTGGTTTATTTAATGCTGTTATCTACCCATATTGTTTGTGTATTTGATTAATAAATTAATAAATACTGTATTTAATGGTATTAACAAATAAAATACTGAGATCAGTGTACAAAGACTAACAAAATACCTCAATCCGTCGATGTTATCGTCATTCGTTAACCCGAAAATTAATTTTAGTGACTGGATTCAGTGTGACGTTTGCTTGTACGTATGTATCTCGAATAACTCAAAAATAAGTAGCCGTTAAATAATGACATTTTGTATTTATTGAAGTTTTATATGTGACCCAATTGTAACTGTAGTAATTATTCTGAATCATAATTATTTACTTAAGTTTTTCGCTTATGTTATTTATTATGATAAGTTTTATTGTTAATGTTTTTTTATTAATTCTTTATTAGGATAAGTGATGAAAACATACGGTGGAAGTAATAAGTATAAAAACTATCGTTTTGCATTAACGTAAAGTTGGTATTTAACATTATGAAAAATCGCCGACGGGAAACTCTATCAGGTGAACATCTAGTACAAATAGAGCTCTAATGTCTAACTAACATAAAACACACAGCCTAAACCAATAGGTCTAGACGCCTAAAATTTCGCGTACATATTCCTTCTACAGCATAGGTGAGTACTTATAAAGAATTTTTGAAAATAAATCCCCAAAGAAGATTTAATAAGGAATGAAACTTCGTATACAAGTTCGTCATTTATAAGCGAACTTATTATAGTTAGAAATATGGAAATTTGTGTTTACGCTTCTTTTGATATATTGAGGTCAGGTTTGAACGGCGTTTTTAAAAATACAACACTTGAGCAGATAAAATAAGGGACGGAAGTTTATATGGTAAGTGTGTTTCTTTTGAACTTGGAAATTAAGAACTTTTGAAGAATGAACGAACTCGTAATGGATTTTTCCGTCGACGCTTGCCATCCGTGTACTCAGTGGTTGACCACACGGCTTTTAAAAGACAAAGATATTTAAATTCCTCAATTGTAAACCTAGTTGTAGCAGTCACTTGATATTGAACTCATTCGCGTTCTTTTCTTTTTCGCAAACTACTTGAAAAAATCTTCTCAAAGACTCACAATCCAGCGAGGGTACAAACAGGGCGTTCTTGGTCTTTTTCCAAGAAAACTCGAGGGCAAAAACTCGTTTATCCGTTTCGTGTCAACTCGTTGTGGCAAGGTATTGAAAATCTCATTAGTTAAGCGAATCCGGAATCACAGAAAAGCTATCACTTGAATTCGGATCGAATAAGAAAGTTTTGGAAAGGGTTGGATAAATAGGTTTTCGTAAAGTTTTTTATTTCTGGACATACGAATTCAGTGTCATAAAAGATTTTATTTTTTTTTTGTTGTAAGGTGATATATTATATTAGCAGTTGCTCGCGGCTTGGCCTGCGTAAGGTTTGGAATTTGATAGACATATTTTAGAAATTTGCTACAATCACCATTAGTAAAATTACAATATTACTTAACTTTTGAAAGAAGCATAGTCAGTTAGTACCCCTTTCTAACATTCTATTATTTCTGTTTAAGAATTTTTATGAAAAATTTGAAGTTTATTGGACCAAGAAATCACGTTGTCTCAGGCAAAGTTTTCTCCCTTTCTTCACCCTCTTAAGGACAGAATTTCAGAAAATCCTTTCTTGTCGGCTGCCTACGTCATTCAAAGAACACACCCTCCAGGTCTCTACGATCCACGGTTCAAGCTTTACGTTGATCCTTCAATCAGTCATGCAGGACAAAGCATTTTATATGTATAGATCTACGCGTATATTATCAGTTTTTTTTTTTTGTATGTGATATTCATAATTACATTTTGCATATATTTATTCGCACTTTATAATGCCCTATACGAACAATAGTTGAACTAAAGTCAAATCGTTTTAACCTAAAACATTTATTTAAATAATGTGTTGTATATTTTAAATAAATATCATTTAAATCCATTAATTAATACAATAAAACCACAAAAAAGATCTTTTATTACAAAAAAGCCTAGGTAGTAAAAAAGCTTTATCCAAACCACTGTATCTGCGTAAAGTTCCCAAAATACTGACAATGTCATAGAAGATTTACCATTTTTGTTGCTTTACGGTGTTATGCTGTACGCGTATATTTTATACTATATTAAATAAAAAAAAACAAGTGAAGTATTAGGTACAGACAACGAAGAGGAACGAAAGTGTAAGTATACTTATTTTCGAGTTTTAAATAAAAAATATAATACGGTATAAAAAATGTTTACGATATCAAAGTTTTTCTACCAAAAGGGTTTCTTCTCGGACTAAACTCTGAAAACTAAATACAGTTATCCTTCAGTGGGAAGAGGCTGTATCACGTCGATCGAGAATTGAGAACCACTCCAATTACCCAAGTTTCAAGCACCGAGATAAACGAAGAAGCAGCGTCGTATAAACAACAACTCCTACAAGTTGTATAAAAGTTAGTAACATTGAATAGTATTTTATAGATCATAGCTACTAGCACAGTCACATATTCACTGAATTGTTTTATGTTTTTGTCTTTAGTGAATAACTTAATACATTTTGCTATTCGAATATGTTAAGTTAAAAATATCGTACGCACTGGTGCAACAATTTGGCAGTACTTCCCTGTAATATGTTTTCTGTTATACATAAAATGATCAGATAGCTTTGGTAGTTTCGACACTGATTTCTTTGTAAGATTGACACTCGAGAACATATTAAGAACACCGTTCCGACTTCTTTAACGAAAAGAAAATTTCTCTAATCGAAATAATCGAATAAATCGTCACTGGTTTACCCGTGAGAGTTATGAAGGTCAAATGGCAATTGCTCTGCAGAAACTAGTAATCTTTTAAAAGTTGATTAAAGTAATAAGCGGTCCTCGGAAATGTTCCGAGGGAAATGTTAGAAGGAAAATTCAATTTAACAAATATTTATATTTGCTGATGTGAAACTCTGCTTGTAATAAATTTAATTCGACGGTTAATAAATTAAGTTAATGGAAACCTACATGTTGTTAAATCTTGTTTATATTTTATTTTTACATTTTTATAAACAGATTTGTATCTATTATGTAATATAACGTAGCGCCAACGTAGAAGCCGTTTTTAATAATTGAAAAATTAAAATTGGTTTACAAGTTAAGCCGTAAAAAAACATCAGATATTTTCTCATTTGTAATATAAGTAGCGGTACGAAAATGACAATTTGCGAATGTAAGAATAATCTATTGACTTTCAAAAATAATAATATATTTACACAACTTAATCAGATGTTCATTTTTGTAAACTATCGTCAACGTTTAAGAACTGATTTTTCTTGTTATTACGTATTTTAAACATACCTCGAATGTGATTAAAGTGTCAAAAAAAAACACCCGAGCTCTTTATCTTAACGGTACTCCTCAACACACACGGTAAATTATTATTATTAATGCAACTGTATGATCGAATCCATTCATGATATTTTATACATTCGTCATTAACTTCCGCCTATAGGTTGCAACAATTAGCAATAATGATTAACATTATTAGATAATAATGAAAATTGAGTAAAAAGTTACTTTTAAACTTATTTTGAATTGAAACTTTTAGACATCTCTCAGCCGATGCCAGCGGTACTATTAATTTTATTATTATTAATTAACCTATGATAATTATAAGAAAGCTCTTATACAGTTGTTAGTTTAAATTATTACTGTTTTATAAACTAGCACGAATAAAACAGAGACATTCTGTTTTCTGTAGTCAAAACAAGATAATTACACAGTTTTCTTCGAAATTGTTTAATAGTAACATAGTCGTAATACAATTATTTCCATTTATAAAATATCGACGGAGTATTTTTCTTTACAATCTTATTTTATTATAAACAAGCCCGTCCTCGAATATTGATTTGTGTCGTGCTTAAGTAAAAGTACCTAGATGGCCGAGCTTCGCTCAGTATTTTCTTTCAGTAAATCTATATAAAAGATTTAGTAGTAAATTAAAAAAAATATTCAAAAAAACTTGTAATTAAGCTTTAGTGTCAAAAGTATATTAATATTTATTTATAACAATCGATATAGAAGCTAAGAACACAATTTTCGTGAAAAAACTAAAGGTGGCATTTAATTAAATATAATACAATATTAAATAAAAAACACGCCTTGTTTCATCGTGTCGGACAATTCGCTTCTACAAGTATTGCGTAACTGTGTATGAATATTTTAACATGTGAAACTTTTACGTAAAAATACTTTAACAAACTTCGCTAAAACTTTTACGCGACACAATTTGCAATTTAAGCAACTATTGGTTTTATACTGTTTTTATGCAAGAAACTTTTTTTTCTGCATTAATAGCAGTGTCATAAAAAAAATTGCAATTAGAGATTCTCGTTTTCAGGTAAAGACATTATAGCTGTATACAGTGTCGTAGTCTCTGAATCTTACTGGAAATAAAATTCTTATACTTCATTTTTTTTCTCTTTGGTGAATACCTTTTTAAGAATTATTTTATACGAACTTTGCAAGGGAATTAAGTGACACAATTTTCTTAATAGTTCGTCAACAGTTTTTTTAAGATTTTATAATAAGTCGATGAGATTTACAATATTTCTGATTTTACTTTTAATTTTTGCTATCATCAGAATATTTAATTTTATTTTGCGCAATTCTTGTATGAATCTCGTAAACGGCTCCAACGATTTTCATGAAATATAGTATGCTGATGGTTTTGGACGCGATAAATGGATGGAGCTAGGTTTCATTTTTAGAAAACGTCGCTTTATCCGTGTTTTCAGCCAATGAAAAACGACTACATTTTTTTACTCGTAAACCTACATATAATTTCTGAAAAACATGATTTACAAAAAAATTACGAACAGATATCGATCATGCAAGTACATGTAAGTTTGAGTATAATTTACACAATAGGCATTTACGACAGTAGATATTTTTATTCCGCGGTTTCAGTACCAATTTTAGTGCCCCATTGCTGGATGATAATAGTTAATGTTCCTCCACTTGATTTAGCATGATATTTTATAGCCCACTAGCTGTTTCTCTGGGTTTCAGCCACGTTTATGGTTACTGCTTCGCTCCTTTGAGTCGTGGCGTAATGTCATATAGACTATAACCTTTCTCAATAAATAGGCTATCTAACACAAAAATAATTTTTCAAATTAAATAGTTTCAAATATTACCCCATACATACAGACTTACAAACAAATACCTCTTTATAATATTAGTATTGATAACTTGCCCCAATAAACAAGCTCTTTAACGCTATATAAAATTTCGAATGTGATTTAAGTGTATTTGTTGTTTAATAAGTTAAATTAATTTAACTTCAAACTTAATGAATTTTATTAATACTACATCAACACATAGGACATCAAAATATGAAAATAATAAGCAGAATGAAACTATTATTAGAATCTTAACTTCATTTTACAGGTTAGTTGATAAACATTTATCTGATTTATGTTACAATGCCGACGGCTAACCGCTCGAAAGCTCGCGTCAAAATCGATCACCTTTAGCACTTACCGAGTATAACGTGAATATACGCTCATACAAACCATCGGATACAGAAATAAAAGAAAAAAAACGTAACTGAATTAATGTTATTGAAATATTATCGAATTATTAAGAATAAAAATGAAATTAAAATCCTCTAGAAAACAAACCATAATTTGAATACTAAAAATACAAAAACAATATAATTTAGTAAAATGTGTGTCCTCTTGAGTGTTTTAAAGTTTACTTTAAATAGAATTACGTTTTGTGCCTCAAGATTTTAAAGAATACTTGTTTAGTTCTATATTTTTGAAACAAAGGCTTGTTATAACAATTAATTGCTTAAATTTGAAGTTTTACATACAAATGCCTTGTGTATCATATAAGACATCTAGCGCATTAGTTCTGTGATCAACTTCTGCGAATAGGGCCGTTAATTCGATTACCACTTACGACAAGTTTTACTTCGAAGCGTATTAAAAAATCGAAAAACTACAACTATATCCTTTAAGATATACATCGCAATGCTCTCGTTTAAATTAACTATTTACTAATGTTATTGACTTACATTGATACTGCTCTGCTTTTTAAGTTGAAGAATTATTTTATATAGCCTTCCTCAGTGGTGTTACGCAAATTATATACTCTAATGCAATTTTTTTTTTTTATATTTGATAATATTATTAAAAAAATACATCTGCATTTTAATCAAAACACTTAAATAACATAAAAAACAACTGTTCGGAATATGCCTATCGTTTGTGAAAAGTTTAGCCAACACAAACGTTTCAAAGAATACCATGCACATTCAAACAATGCAGGCAATTCGTACCAATCATTTGACAATAACACATAAAATGTAAAAAGTAGGTCACACAATTCCCATATTGAATAATTCCTATAATATTTTTATTCTCTCAACTTTACAAGTAAAGAGGAAGATATCCGCTAACATAAAATATTTTATTGACACCATAGCACTTCGGAAGTCGCATAAACGTCGGAGACTAAACATGAAACTAGTCGGTCATTCTTTTAAGTGTTTATTACTTTAGTTTCATGAACTATAATACTTATTGTAAAATAAATAACACGACTTTACTTGGCACTAATACTCTAAAACCTTGTCAGTTCTATTGATACTCGAAAATATCAAATTATTATACATATTTTAATATCATCCAATCAATAAATAAATTTATTCATACGTACTACTTTTTAGGCGTGAATTACACTTGTACATTTTACTCTTGTGATAGATATAAAAAAAAAACTCTTTAACCTAGTAATAGATGACAAAATTAAACTTATCGCACTGAACGGCCCCCATCAATGATCCTGTGTTGAAGGTCCAGGAAAACAAAACACAAACACACACCCAGATCACGGCAAACATCCAAATGACCCATACAGATGTTTGCCGTGAACGGGGATCGAACCCGCGACCGTTATTAATAGTACTTCACTGCGCCAACCAGTCTGTCAAATTTTATATGTCAATATAGGTATAACTAGTTAAGTAAGCATTGAATGTCAAAATAAAGAACGGACAGTAAATTCTTCCAGATATCAAGGTGTAACGGAAATTTATTAAAAAAAAATGGATATAATGTACCTATAAAATGGTATATTTCTGATCAAAATCAAATTATTTTTCAACTTTTTAGTTCCTTTTATATTAACAAGCAGTATATACTTATTAAAAAAAAATAATTTAATTTATAAAGTATATTTTCTTTTTTTATAATTCATCCCTATTCGGGATAGGCAAGGGCCTAAAACCATACAGCCTAGTCATTGGTTAATTAATATATGTCCTTATTAGATACATACAAATTTAAATTAAAATTAATAAATTTTTCTTTAAATTGTCAATGACCTGCGGAGTAATTAAAAAAAGCTATCGCTATTAACAAAATTATGATACATTGTAACAGGTAAAAGGGGTTTTTGTGCAAAAATGACTTATAGTGATAACACTAGTTTTCAAGTCACTATATAGAATCGATCGGAATGCTTTGCCGTCGGACGTTAGGTCATAACTTTATAACGTTGAAATATACTTTCCTATGAGTTCTATGTCATTTATGATGGATTGATCCTATACCAGATATCTAAAACCACGATAAGAAAAATAATTTATATAAATAAAAATCAATGTTTGTACGATTGTTCTGAAAACATTGATCGGGCTGTGGTGAAACTTTGGTAGAGTATTATGAAAACTTCCACGAAGATTCCTTGTTAAAAAATCTATATAATTTAGGTGGTTTTGCAATAAATATGATTTTATCATAATCACAAGAAAATAAGAGTTGTTCTTTTGTGGAAAACTATTCTTATTTAAATAGTTACTGGCTTGGCTTCAGGGATCTTAGAGGGTAATTTAATTAAATTCTAGGTTGATGGCTATCTTAGCGGGTAGACGATTATCGCTCGGTGTTAAAGAGTAACCTGTCAAATTTGGAGTAGCCGATATAAATAAAATATACGAATGAAATTAGCCGAGAAAATACTGGATAAAAAAAGAAAATGTGAAATGTAAGTTTTGGAAATTACTTGAAAGCATTTACCAAATGTATATTTTTCGCTTATTTTCTTAGAAACGAGGAAGTACCTATTCAATTTAGCTAAGGGATTTTTTGTATATAAACTGCGTGACATTTTTGCCGCTTGAAATAGATTTTATTATATATTTTTTATTTACTGTACGTTATAGGTACCTTCTTATTATCTATTATATTCCTATTACATGAAACATGAATGAAAGTCTATAAATAGCTCACGATGAATGTAGTCGTTGTAGAGACTATAATCTTTTGTTCTAACGACAAATTTGCATTTATAAATAAGAAATAACGATTTGCTAAAATATTGACTCGTTTTTAAGCATAAATAGTTTTATTTTAATACCACTAAAATCCCAGAGATTCTACAAAATCTTTCGAAAGGATTACGCAACATCATATAAGTTTTATGTGATATTCCAATTTTAAGCGTTAGCTGCTTTTGCTGCTTGAAATTGAAGTTTCAATAACTACGACAAATATCATACTAGTATATATATGTAGATTTATTTGCACACCAATACATAATACTGTTACTCTTAAACTCGCACTTGACCAGTTTTTATTTTATTATTAACATTAAACATTTTTCTATGACAATATTAATTTGACACATTTGACACATTGAATAATTTAACACAACCTACGGTGTTTATGAAATGAATAACGTTTAAGAAGTATAATATTATAGTAACTACAAAATTACGTTAAAAAAAGGAAGAAAAAAACTTATATACATTAAAAAAAAAGTTACCAAGCGTACAGACTATTGCGATGATATTAAAAAGCAATTGGCTGACAGCAATGTTTCGAATAGATAGACAGGTACCCGTTGAGTTTTATTGGATGTTGCACGCGAGCCGATTTTCATTCTGAAAAAAGACCAATATGTCCATGGAGCTTAAATAAACAGTGCCCACTGAGTTGTGTTACGAGTCGCAAGCGAGAACTGCTAGTTCAGCCGTGAACATATTATATAACGTGTCTATAGAATCTGCTTTACTAGTAGAGATTACTTTTACACGTGTGATAACCTGAGAAAATATAAAGGAAAACTTTTCTATGGATACATTTTGTCGTAATTTAACAAAAAAAGAACAGCGCTGCATCACAGTTTCAACAAACTAAAACTACTTAGTTGTTTTACTCCTGAAAAGTTAGTGCAGCTAACGCAAGAGGGAACTATGTACGAAACTGTCCCTTAAATATTCATCCGTTAAATCTATAAAAGACAAGGTGATATAATGATTTTTGTTGCATTTAAGCTGAAATATGTCATCGCTGTATAAGTTGAATCAGATTTTTTTATTCACGGGATTACAATATTATATAACAAAATTAAATAAATACGACATATTTTTATTAATAAACCAATTGTCGAATACAATCGGTATCAAAATATAAAACATCGTTGTTGCAGTTACTATAATATTGTTACAGTAAAATATATTCACGAAGTGCTATAGGTTTTGAATATTAAAATAGAACTATTTGAATTCTGTTCGTAATAAAACTTTTCCCGGGTATAATATTTGTTAAATTTTATACATACTCCGCACGCTATTATAATTTTATATTTTCTTTAGTAAAATTAAAATAGGTGAAGCGTGCCATCACGACACTTAGTTAAATACCGTTCGTGATTTACTTTCATTAGACACTCGTATTCGCGATTACTCCGTGAGGTATTGTAATAAATGGGCACTGAACGAAATAGTCTAAACTCTAAACTATGCGAATAGGTAAACTAATCCCAGTTAAACTAAACACGGCGTAATGGAATGACTATATTTTATTATATCGAGTGCTTTCGAAATATCAGCATACGTTCACTGCCATGGATTTTGTTTCTAATGCCATTTTGATTTCAATATAAATAATTATTTGGTCAGTTATGTAGAGAAATGTAGGTGAATTAAAGTAGATATAGCGATTTCAAGCTTGATAAATAAAATGTAATTAAAGTATGCCATCCCAATACTTAGTTGGAAATTATTGCTCTATTTTTATCAATAGTATATATATACTATTGTATTGTACTAGTATATATATCAATAGTATCTGTACTAATATTATAAAGCTGAAGAGTTTGTTTGTTTGTTTGGATGTTTGCTTGAACGCGCTAATCTCAGGAACTATTGGTCCGATTTGAAAAATTATTTCAATGTTAGATAGCTCATTTATCGAGGAAGGTTATAAGCTATGTAATATCACGCTAAGACCAAATGGACCGGAGTACCAATGAAGAATGTTTCAAAATCGGGGGATATTTTCCTATAGAGAGAGCTTACGCTGCGTGCGCTGCGTAAACGGTTAAAGTTTCGCAAAAATCATATATGATAGAATTGAAAAGTTGAAAAGTTCTAAAAAAAGTCCGCGATAGCATATGTCTATCTTTTAAAGTTAGCTCACTATAAACTTTTTTATGCTAACCAAATTTGTTCTAAAATAATGCATTATTAGCCCAAATTAACTATCCCACGCGGACGAAGTCGCGAGCGGAAGCTAGTATATATACATATACTATTGATATATGTGAATAAAAAATGACTGACTGCCATATTCACTGACTGATCGACCAACGCAGATGAAACCGTTGGGTCTAAAACATGAAATTTTGTACAAACGTTCTTTAAATGTCATAAGTGTGCACTAAGAAAGGATTTTGAAAATTCATCCCCTAAGAGTTGTTATGTATCAAATTTCTAAGTATACGCGAGCGAAGCGGCGGAGAACTCCTAGTTACTCATGCGGTGATTTAAGCTAAGGAAACAGACATTTTTTACATATAATTTTCCTCAATGAACGAGCAATTTCATTAAAAAAATAGCAAATTAGTGTTAGAATTCCTAAGATAAGGACGTTCAAATAAACGAACATAAGAATTCATTTACTTCATAATATATCAAATACATATTTGTAAATGTATAATATATTTCATTAGTAAGCGATAGTTAAATAATGGTTCTAATAAATGTACTATATAATTAAACATTCTTGTAGCAAACGACGTCTTGGTTACCAGTATCAGTTTCACTCAGAAGTTTTTAATGAATGATTGTTTATTGATTCGAGATCCATTGAATAGTTAGTTTATGAGAATTTACATAAAGAAAAAGGATAATCGTCTTATTAAGAAGCAAGAAGAATTCATAACGATTTCAATAATATGTTTCAATGACTAAATTACATAAATTTTATTGAAAAGATAATTGCACTTTCATTTCTTAAGAGTGTAGAAGATTTTATGAGCTTCAATGCTTTACTATTATGTAGACAAAAACGGTAACGCCAGATTAAATTATCTGTGCCAAAAATAAATATATTTTAATTTTTTTTTTATAAAAAAAAATAAAAACAGAAAAGATACAATAAAAACCTTTTCCTTTACATAGCTACGAATCAGTTCCGTTAATTGCTTATTATTATTGGAAATAAATGCGACTAAGTAATGCGTTAACCATAATAAAGATTATTCCTTTGTGTCTTAAATGTAGATTTAACAGTACCCTATAATTCAGTAATTGAATGTCTATATAATAAGCTTTACAGAAGGGTCGCAAGTGGCCTTGGACTTGCAAAAAGCATGACGAATACCGTTAAGCTCTTTATAAGAGTAACTGACATAACTGATCCAACCCTAACACCTATATCATTATATAAACAACTCGTAGCGCAAAAATTTACTGATGCATTATATATAGAATATGCTCGTGATAAAAAATGATATAAAACTACTCAAAATTATATTTATTTAAGTACACTCAAAATACATTACGTTAATAAAACATACATTATACACACTAACATATATTTGACACAGACGTATACTGTGATCAAATTGAGAATAGATTAAATGACTGGTCAATCATGAAATCGGTTGAAAATTTAATGAACTACGGTCGAATTCAGACAGTAATAAAACTCGTAGTAAGTAATTTTAAGTACAATTATATTCAACATTTTCATTTATTTTAGTTATTAAAAAGTAGATAAATTGAAAAATACTTTTATATTTATCACAAGTAAGAAAGCTGTATATAAGCTGGAATATTAATCTATTTTTGAGCTAACTATGTACTAACAGGGACCTTGAAATCCCGTTGAGAGACTTAACTTTCATCTGGCAGGCCCCCTCATATTAATTTTATACAATATATATGTATAAGGTGAATTAGGTTACACGTGCGTAAATTTGATACGATGAAAAGATCTGGCAGATGGACATTCGCAACACTCAAAAGGACCCCTTTTAATAAAATTTTAAGCATGTTATTTAAAACTGCATGCGTTGCATCATTATGTAGACTTACAATGAAGGCTAAATAAGCACTAAGTTTAAATAATAGCTGACATCTACCCGAGGCAGCCATCTGCCTTTATATCAAATTTTAGTTCACAGGGTACTTACTCCCTTTGAAACAGATTTTTGTTGACAAATGAAAACCGTTATGTATTACAAAATGTTAATTCATTTTTGTACAATTAAAAAAAGTATTAAAAAATCTGTATCAAAGTCATAAAACGGGATCGCCACCCTGACAGTAGATTAAAAATGTTATCATGTTTTTATACGGGATAATATTTAACAGACACAATAACTATCAAGAAAAACTCAATTATCTAGAAACATTTCTATCCTTCATCCATTAGACTTTACCTCAGAAAAGCTAGGTCGTGTTGATTACTACCCGAACATATGCAATAATGTAAAAGCGGACTTTTGAACAAGGCTTTGGGACGATATTTTACCCATATCTGCAAGAACACCGACGGCAAAAATAGCAATATTTGGACACTGATAAGTAATACTGTGTCAAGCCAGGACTTCAATTTGAGAAAATGGCGTCTAAACATGTCAAACCTATAATATATATTTCTTAATAAATATGTTTATTTTTTGATTAAATGTATAATGAATTAAAATTAGATTGATATATTTAACTTCTGTTTGAAGAAACATATATCCATCTTTTTTTTCTATTTTGATAAAAGTATAATTAATTAATAGGAGATAGTAAAAAATTTTATCTAATAAAAAGTTTTTCAAATATTTGAGATTATTGTATAAATTGCAAAATATAGAACGCACTTGAAATTCAATTAATTAAGAAACTTTTTTCCATAATGATTTAGTTTATATGTCTCCTATTTTTTTGAATAACGTTTAATAAGTGATGCAGTATCAAAATACACCAATACCTCTGAATTTGACTTTAAAGAAAACTTTAATTTGACTTTTCGACTTTATCAACATCGAATTAATGTAAAAATTATGCACCATCTGGTTTAGTTTTATAAGACTCTTTGAGATGTGTATTTCTACTGCTACGGAGCCATGAACTTTTCACTCACATGTGTGTGTAAACGACCAACTAACATCAAACATTCTTAGACATTGCATCGCGCTTGCCCCTGCTGCTGGTGGCAATGCCAACACCTTTGTGAAAACACTAGAAAAATCTTTAGTTTCCACTGCTCATAACAGTGGAAACTATAGATTTTTTTTATTTTACGATGCAGCGAACCATATATGAACTTCCTTGTCATCAATAGGAAATTAATAATTAATTATATGATTTTTATTTAAACAACATCTCATTTCATTCTCTTGTTGGGAAAATTTGAAAGTGAAATATTTGCAAAATTAGAAAATGTAAAACTACGGTACTTTGTTATTATTATTTATTAATATTTCTTAAGTTCCATGTTTTATACATATACATATATTTAATGTCACGTTGAAACTTTAATAAATAACAAATACAATTGCAGACCTTGTTCCGTTCCAAAATACAAATAAAATAATAAAATATTATACAAATTTCATGAAACAAAAAATAATGAAGGGTAATATAATTAAATTAAATTTATTATTGATATTATGTTTTTATTTTTAATGTTTCGTTTTATTTTGTCGTCTAAAGTTTTTTGTACATATTATTTATAGTTTATTTTATTAATAAAATTTTAAATATAAAAAATAATTAATAAAAAGAATGGCGTTGTGTAAATTATTAAACCGAAGTGAAAAATTAAACTAATTTCAAAAAAGTTGTTGCCGTGCAACAATTAAGTCAAAATTTTTGGAATTACTATTGAATAGAAAACGGCGTAGTAATAACTTCTACACGGATTAAAATATATATTTTTATAAATTTTGTTTTATTTGCCTTGTTTTGTTAATATGTGTCAAATATAAGCTAAATTAGAACCACTTACTCTAAGAAGTTCAAACTTTATTTATTAAGTCAGAACCGATGATAAGATTTTTTTTATGGTATAATGTGATTTTATACACAAAATTGACTTCAGGTTAAATAAATCCTCCACGGTCACCACAGGCACGAAAATTTGTAAAGCATTTTAGTGCGGTCACCCATTCTAAGTATTATCATGACATAGTTACTGCATTGAGGGTTGGCTTCCGACCAGGGAACTCTTCATTTCTCAATTATGAGAACCGTATGATATTGCTTCTGCATTATGCGTTGGCATCCGACGAAAGAACTCAACAAATAACGCTACAGATATGAAGTTTTGTGTTCACATTTAGATAGCCTGGTCTTAATGTGGGATATAACTTGGATAGTGAACGTTTGCTTCTGGTCAAGCACATATGGCTTAAAGTAGAGTTAAGCCACTAGAACGCCTCCTTATTGTAAAAATAAGATTGTAGTCAATTAACAGCCAATGTACAGATACGTTTTAAACCCGGAATCATACAAAATAATCGTATTATACAAAAATAAGCTATCAAGTGTGAGTCAGACTCGCGCACTGAAGGTTTCGTACTAACTTGTAGGAATATAAATAAGTCTAAGTCATCAACTTAGTTTCTTATTATTTTCAAATCTATCAAGCAATGCTGACGTTAGATTGAACTTGTAATATACATTTAAAGGAAAGATTTAGTGACCAAAAAATTTCTCGAAGAGCTGACATTAATTAGCTCGAGTCATCTCACGTCATTGGTTTATTTTCTGTGAAGCATTTTAAAAGAAAAGCTGACGCTAACAACCCTCAAATAACAGCACATTGTTTCCAGGTAGAATTATCTAGGAAATTGGATATATAAAACAAAATGTCAGCAAATTTTATAGAAGCGTAGAAAAGAATTTTCGCACGTCACAGAAGATGAGCGATTTCATTGACCCTACAGAGAAGAACAGCACTTGAAAACTCAGAGGTGTTAGCCGGGGTTAAAACCCGCGATCATCAGTTAAGATCGACGTGTTCTAACTACTAGAACATCACGGCTCATTTGAGGAAAACGATTTTGAGAACAAGTAATTAAAAATTTAAAAGGATATATAGTCGTCGGTGTAGTAGATACCGGTCTCAGTGTACCTTGACATCGTTACCACCTTCAATGACCGATAAAAAATAATGAAAATTATATAAATATTTAAAAACCAGTCATATTTATTAAAGATTAAAAATTGTATTTTGATTTCATTTTATTTTATTTTATTTTTTTTTTATGATGAAAGAAAGTCTAAATGAAGTAAAAGCCATTCTAAGAAACAGTGAAAAAATATATTATGTCTTATTTCGAGCACTTTTTTTAAAACAAAAGGATGAAAAATGAAAAACATTTATGAAGCCAATACATTTATTTTTCTTATATAAAAATCCAAATATCCGTGGTGTTTACAATTTTTTATGTATTACATTGATCGAAAATCTTATTGTTCAACTGTCAAAAAGGTTCACATTTAAAATTCGTACAAACTTTTTATTTTAAGCTCAATCGAAACATCAATATATTATTAACCAAATGACCACGGATGAAACCTTAACCTACAGTAAACACGCGTTAATTAATATTAAAAGCAATACAGACAGTGTGTGTGTGTGTAGTAATATTAGTTGCCGTCACAAGCCTAGCTCATTAACCTTAAGGGGTTAACTAAACTAATCCCTTCCCCGATGAGACCGAAGAAAATGTAAATTATACTCGTAGACTAGTAAAAGCGAAGCTAAAACTATAGCTCATAATATATCTTAAGTCTATGAATGGTGGAGTGTGTGTGCGTAGTGCTAACTAAGAGAATAGGTACGTATCTATTCAACCTAACTAGTCTTAAAAAATAAGATTAAATGCGGTTAAATGCGATTAAATGCGACTAAATGCGAATAAATGCGACTAAATGCGATTAAAATGGATCTTAAAACTAGGTACATAAGTAAAGCAGTAATGACGTTAAAAGGTAATCACAATTTTATTTCCTCTTTCCAAAAAGTATCTATCGTTAAATCTGCCCACGCAACTTAAACTTATAAGAAATAAAATCTTCAAAGACAAACTAAAGATCTGACAAACGCACAGCAAATGAAACACAGGAAACAAAAAGAAAGTACAAAGTAGGTATGACTTAACTAAACATAAGTATGGAATGGTGTGAGATAAAATACTGTAACATTTGATTTTAGAGAAATTGAATTGATACAATAAAAAATGATACTGGTTACAGATTAAAATTACAGTGTACAATAAGATTATTTTTTTATAAAAACTCAAAAAAATCATTATAATTCTTCGTTAAAATTGGATTCAACTAAAAAAAAAATGTCGCACATATATTAATGAAATTCATAAGAAAAAATATTCTATAATAAGAATATTCGCTGAGCGGCTCTAAAGAATTCTGACAACTTATCTTACGGTTAGTCAAAATAAGGTGAAGAACAAAATTTACCTCGCGCGTGCCATTTTGTATGTGATGTCTTGACTAAAAATGGAAAATTTTCTTTACGTAGCGGCTGTCTTTGTTTGCAAATTTCCAACTTCATGTCTATGTTTTTTCTTTCCGAAGGTTTGTTTATAGCTTCCAAATATTCCTTTGCCAGTTTTGCCAGAAACGTGCAGGTTGATCTCTTTGTGTTTTTGTCTCCAAATAACCTTCGTGCTGCTTTATCCATTATATGGTTTTTTATTTCCGTGGTTGAGTATCTGAGCCAATTCTTCAAATTGAACATATGCCACGCTTGAGACTGATGAAATTAATACGAAGGTAGAACAGGAAATAAAAATAACTGTCCTACATGGGCCGTGGTAGCTGACTTGGATTAGAAAACAGATTTTAAAAATCTGCTTCCGGTCCTCAGCGCCACCACGGCCCTTAGGTGCGATCTCGACTGGTCCTGACGATAGAATGAATTATTGCAGAACAATCTGTCCTTTTATACCATTTCCAAACTGCGTATTTACGACCCTAATATGCGTCCCCTCTGAAATCTCCCTCGTATGAAACCTAGCAACACCCTAGGCACCCTACTGAATCCAGACAAATCGGTCCAGACATGTTTTCCCTGCTTTG
The DNA here is from genome assembly GCA_037950945.1 of Hypolimnas misippus. Classification (NCBI taxonomy): domain Eukaryota; kingdom Metazoa; phylum Arthropoda; class Insecta; order Lepidoptera; family Nymphalidae; genus Hypolimnas; species Hypolimnas misippus. The sequence goes on from JBBEEQ010000001.1 coordinate 15,252,689, forward strand.
TGTCTTAATAATAGCGTTGTAGCCTATGTAACCTGGGGGAAAAACTACATACTTTGATGTTATTATTACAGGATTAGTACGAGCCCTGCACTGACCCTCTAGTACATAAAAGATATCAGAGATACGGATTAACGAATAAAGCTGGACATTATTATTTAAAATGTTTTTGGATGCGCCATTATCAATATTACACAAAGAGCAAAGTAATTATCAAATAATAATAAAACTGCTACGGCCTCGCTGTTATGAAATACTATTTTAATCGTCAGTAGAAATGGACGCTGATAATGTGTCAAGCCTCACAGACTTCATTTTTAAGAAAATGGCGTTTAAAGATGTCAGACGTATTCTTAATAAATTTATTTGAAGAGGTTTATATCCATCTTTTCTTTTCTATTTTGATAAAAGGTATAATGAAATTAAAGCAGATTGTATAATAAAAAGTTTTCTCTAATAATAAGTTTGCAAATATATAAGATTTTCGCATATTACAAAAAGAACACACTTCAGTATTCGAAAAATAATAATGGTAAATACGTGACACATTAACAGAATACATCAATATCTAAGAATTTGCCTTTTTGTGGGTTGATACGTCATTGCTTACCAGCATCCAAATAATGTTTTGATTACACCATGTCCGTATGGTACAATCATATTTACCATTGATGATTGTTACATACAATTACAATTTACAATTCACCAATTAGGTATCTACCCATATTTTAACACGTACAAGATTCATGAAGGTGGGTAAGAAAAAATGTAAAAGTATAAGAGCTCCAGAAACTTTTTGAAAGAAACCATGTCACTGACTTTAAGTTAAAAAAAAACTCTGCACGGCTCGGGAATCGACCTTGCTACTTTTACGAAATAAAAAGTGTTTTTGTATTTTTCTTCAAATTTCTTAATTATAAAAAAATCTTCGAATGCGTTTTCTCTTAATGTCAAAATCAATAAATATGGTATAAATATGGTTCCTTTCTTTCCTTGTTATGGTAATATCATCGTTTTGGTAAAGTTTAACTGCGTTAATACAAATTAAGTATAGTAAAAAAGTTAGCTGTATAAAAAAAAGTTTACTTATCGTACATGAAAAAGTGGGGGATATATGAATGTAACAATAGATAACTTTTGTTCTCCAAAACACGTTTCACTCCGGTATTGTTGATTAAATTACAACGCGTTCAGAGATTTCCTCTTGAGTTCTTTTGACATCTCGAAACTTTTCTGTAGCGACAATGAAAAGTAAATAAAAAAATTCTTTTATAGATTTAGTCAACCAAGACTAAAAGGTTTCGTTCCTATTATTTTTCGCTGTTTTGTTTGTATATTATTGTTTTTTATTTTTGTAAAAAATGTCGTTAAAAATTAAGTTTAGTAATATTTTTATATAATTAAAAAACATAATTATTCTTTTTAGCAGTCAAGTAAGACACATTTATTAAGCTTTATATTTTAGCTGGATGCTAATAAGCTATACCATGTATAAGCTACACGGACTTCATTTTGAGAAAATGGCATCTGAAGATGTTAAACGTATTCTTAATACATTTGTTTCACGTCGTATATAATATTCATCTTTCTTTTCTATTTTCATAAAAGATATAATGAATTAAAAGCATATTGGTGTAATTAAAAGTTTTATCCGATAATGTTTTTAAAATATATGAGTTTATTAAATATTGCAGAATATGGAACACACTTCACTATTTGAAACTTTAAATTAAGAAACTTTTTCCGTACTTATTTAGTTTAGATGACTTGCTTTTTTATTAATGTTCAAAAAGTGACGCATTATCAGATTATTTCAATATTTCCGATTTGAGTTTATGTGGGTTGACACATTATTGCTTATCAGCATCCAACTAAGGAACAGACAAAACTTAGCACCATGGTTACGTCTATCAAAATACGTGTTTATAACCGACATTTAACTGTATGAATGCTACATTCACCACAAATTAATTACAAATCGTGTGTTTTCGATAAACACGTACTGCTATCTATACAAATTAATTGATACCGTCGGTTACATTTATACTTCATTAAATTGACAATAGAATAATATTGTTGAAAAACATATGAGTCTTATAAGCAATAACGTGTCAACCCATAAAAAGTCAAATTTGGAGATATTGGTGTATTTTGATACTGCGTAACCTATTTAGTATAATAAAAAAAACAAGTCATATAAACTAAATTAGTACGGAAAAATGTTTCTTAATTTAATGTATCGAATTTCAAGTGCGTTCCATATTTTGGAATTCATAAAATAATCTCAAATATTAGAAAAACTTTTCTCAAATAATACATTAAATATATCAATCTGTTTTTTAATTCATTACACCTTTTATCGAAATAGAAAAGAAAAGATGGATCAAAATAGAAAAGAGAAGAAGTATATGTACTTCATCAAACAAATGTATTATGAAAAGGCTTGACACCTTAAGACGCCATTTTCTCAAAAAAGTCCGTGTGACTTGACATTATATTGCTCATCAGCGTCTGTATATACTAAAAAATATGCGAAAATTTGTGACGATTGACCTGTCTATATATGTGGATAGATGTGCGAAAAGATAACGTAAGTTAAAAAATACTGGTCATCATTTACTTAGTGTTGCTACATTATTTATTTTTGTTTGTTTCCTAATATTTATGATGGGTGCAGAACAGATTTTAATGGAATTTTACAGTAATACAGCTCGTACATCATAATAATACATAGGTGTTTTATCAACATACAAGTGAGCAGACGAAACCGCTAGCAGTAAGCAGATGCTCATACAATAAATGTTTTGGTTTCTCGATACCAGTATTGTAATTGACTGACAGACGGGACGTAGAACCGCAAATTCCAAAATGGAATTGGAAATAATATATGCGAAATTATAATGTAAGTTAAAAATTACTGGTCCACTTAATTCAGTGTTGCTAACTTATTTATTTTTGTATGTTTCCTAATATCAATGATATTTACTTTTAAAATAACCCGTGTGTGTTTTATAATCATTCAAAATTAGTTTTGCTCTTAAATCAGTTTGATTTATAAAGAATTTTATTTCATAATCGTGATATATGTTCACTGGATGGGAAACATTTTAATTATTTTCATATTTCATTATTATCGCGGATATTAGTAATTATGTTCCTAAATAACGAAGGAAAAACTTATTAAAAATTGCGCACAATAAGAAAATCTACTGCACCATTATGTAAGCAACAATCTATTCACATAAACAAAATTGGAGATTCAAATTTTTTACTAAAATGAATCAATACAATATGTATCTAATTGTTTATCTATTAAAAAAAAAATACATTTTTATAAGGAAATTGAAGATTTATATACCTTCAACGAGATTCGATAATCACATACCTACTCTTTAATGCATTTTGCAAAGCAATCCACCAATAATTAAATTCAAAAGCAATCAACAGTCACAATTGCATTACAGAAACCACCCACTGAGTTGCGAAATTGAGCAGGGTGAGTGAAGTCCACTCGCCACAGTCCAATTTTTATTTTATTATTGTCTCAACTTCATTTGCAATATGTAAATAGGGAAAGCAATATACAATACGCAATTTGCTACGCAGAAATATAATTTCTCTCACTTCCACAGATGCCTATACATATTGATACTTATATATACAATGTTACTGTTTAAAAAGTTATTGTGCAGTTAATTTAACCAGGGTTACACTTAGCGACTCTTTTGAAAACATTTTGAGTTCAACCGGTTTTAATGAAAAGAGGCATTTAAGATACACAGATGGCAAAAATCTTTTGTGTGGTCTGAAATAAACACATAAACCCTACCTGGAATTAAACTCGTTAAACTTGTCTATTGAAATTATCGTGTCTCTCTTTCATTGAAACATCTGGACAAGTATTTTATATCAATACAATGTAATTGGGCGGAAAATAAGTACATAGTTTACATATGAAAGTTTTTATAAAATTTCTTCCGATTGCGATAATTACATAGTGCCAATGATATTATATAATAAAATAAAATGTGATAAAATCTTTCACTAAGAAGAGTAATTTTATACGTAGAGAAAATTACAACAAAGCCGTTGCACATAATAATGTGAAACCTAGACCTTATAATCCCTCCGGGTACAAAGTTTGAACAGACAACGTCCGGAGGCAAACACGATCATGCTAATGGCATGCGGAATATCTAATAATTGATACGAGGGTTAAAAATGAACGCTAGTGTGCACCTAATAAGGGGATTATTTTTAATTAACCCCGTCAGCAACGCGTATCCCTCCTATGAACGAATTTATGTACTATGGACTCATGTTGACGATGGATATATGGATTAATCTGTAGTAAAAAGTAAAAATGATATGATAATATCGCTTTGTTGCTTTGATTTTAAAAGCCTACGCGTGCTTTTTAATCAATTGAGTTTCTCTATTGTAGACTATCCCTTTTGAGCTTTGTAATGAAATTGGACACGAGGTTTCCTTGTCATAACAATATAATATGGTAATAATTTTATTTGACGTTTTTTTATGAATAAGGACCGAATAAGATATTTACACTAATTCGTACTTTATATTTTCGGTCTATTTTCAATTTATAGAATGTCTCACATGTAGGATAGGATATCTTGTATATATTAATTACTGTATATTTATAATCAAAATCTCGAAAATGGCTCCAATGATTTTCATGAAATTTAGTAGGCAGGGGTTACGGGGCTGATAAATTAATCTAAGTAGGTTTTATTTTAAGAAAACTTCATTATATCCGTGTTTTCAGACAATGAAAAACTGCTACTATTTTTTTATTTATCTAAATATGATTTCCACGTAATTTCCAAGAAAACCACGAATTACCACAAAAAAGTGCCGAGCAAAGCATCCAGGTATTAAAATTTAGATGTAGACTCTTCTGTCGGGATAATATTTTTTTCATTTAACAAATATATATAAAAAAAGTTTTACTTACTGTACAAAAATTGCATAGACTAATTTATTTTATACTCAAAGCAAGATTTGTATATATTTTTCTGTAAAGAAGAATGATATTGCAATTCGATTTCATGACTCATGAAATTGTTCTTATACTTATTGACAAAGACGAAGACGAAGAAAGACGAAGAAACGCTGACTGAGACGAGTACCTTTTTAAAGTTCAGGTTTTACGACTTCTTTTAATAGTCTACCGAGAAAGGGTTAAGAGCGAAGCATTAGCAAAAAAAGCAAATCCCTAGTACTCGAGTCAAACGCTAGAGGGTGTTGGGGAGGCGCAATCTCCCCATTGCGCCCGAAGGTAAAAATTTAACAAAATATTGACGAACCTCATTGAAATAAAAGGAGTTACAAAATTTTCTGCTTTGGCTTTAAAATTTTGTTTGTAAAGCGTTTGGTCTTTGATATTCATATATCATGTCGAATGATTGTTTATTTTTCTTTGCCTTAAAGGTTTTTGCGTTTTTTATTCATCGTTTACACTCGGTGTAGCTTTAGCTGGCCCGGCAAGTTGTTAGCAACTGGTGTTATTTTTTTATATTTAATCCATTGACTGAATAGATATGATACAAAAACTCTTTATGACGTATCTTAGACGTTAATTAAGCTTACAAGTTTTGAACTCAGACTTACATAAAGTTTTACATAAGTTGTTTGTCATTGCCTTATATCTGAAAAATAATACTTTGAGTTACATATTTGTAACATACACACGCCTTTGGAACTACTTGCGACGGATCTGTTACTAGTTTACTTAGTTATTCCATATGAATTACGAGATTAAAAATTACAAGAGCAATTTTCGACTAAAACTTGCAGATTACAGATACGATTGTTTTTACCCGACTACGGCAAAGCCAATGAAAAATAATATATGTGTGTATGTTCATCTGTTTCCTCATAGCTCCCTAACTATCAAAACGTTATCGAACGTTATCTTATCAGAACGTCTTTATTGTCCGCTGATTATAGTCTATATGACGTGTCTCTAGCAAAACTCATACGTGTTATAGTTCCGGAGATTTTATAGTAAACTAACTTTTGCTCGCGACTTTGCTCGCGTTAATGTAGATTTTATTATGCCAGACGACCGTCAAAAACTTTCTCATCTGTCTGGCCGGTACGAATTGCGCTTTACCTACTAGACGATAATTGTACTATAAATAAAATCTTCTAGCAAGAGCAAACAATAATGTGACAAAGTTTTACTGAATACGATACGAAGAAACGAATACTAATTTTGATCTATTTGAGTGAGTCAGTTAATAATTGGTCGTTCTCCCCGACTGCCATTAGTGTTCTTAATTATTAGCGCCCGGCTCAAAACTACGAATGTTATAAGCTTGCCGTGTGTATGTGTTGGATACATTTTGATGCGCCCTTCTTTTGTTTGAAAACTGTTTGAGATGGTTTTAGCTACAAATGTAGGACAACTCCTCACTGTCTTGAGGACAGGAGATATACCGTGCAAAGGCTCGTTGAAATAGTCTTAATAAATAGATTGCCGTGATTTTTTTTTTACCTTATTATACTGTATTAACTCATGCATGCGCTTGAAAAAGCGACTCACGTTGACTTTGCTTAACGTAAATTTCTTACTACCTGACTTTAATGATTTCGTTCGCATTTGTGTTTATCGCTTTGCTCCTATGAGTGATAGCGTGCTATAATATGGCCTATAACCTTCCTCATTAAACGAGGTATCTAACACAAATATATTTTTTGTAATCAGTTCAAGGATTCCAGATATTACCCACACACACACTTACAAACAAACAATTTTTATAGTCTTAGTATAGATTATTCGATTAATGTAACTTTCGATTAATAAAAATTCAATGCCTTTCGAATTTATTTGGAATCTATAATACTATTGATCTTCCAATGGGAATAAATTAATCAAATATAAAATATAAAAATATTTCCTAATGAAACTTTTTCTCCGTATATTTTTATCAGTCGCCATGGAAAAATGAAAGCTACTAAAAAGTAATTACTTTTACTATTACGAAACTAGATTTGAGATTTTATAAGATTGCTTTTTGAAATAAAATAACGACTTTCACTTCAAAAATATATCCATAATTAATAGGTACATGACTATTCTAATATATTTTCGTGAAATTACATATTTATTAGCTTTATATTTTTCAAATACTACAGAAGTTCAAGTAGTTACGTATGATGTTCATCATCGTAGGTACGAAATGATTGAAATTTCAACGACAGATTCCCTATGTATCCCTATAAACGTAAATCGTTTGATCAAAATTCCCCATATTGGACAAACGACACGGAGTAAAACGGGTTACTGGTAATTACGACCGTGGCTTACAGCGAAAATTAATTAATATTTCCGAGGTGTTATTTACATTATGAAAACTTAACCACACAAAGTAAAACCCCAGTTGAACTATGAAAAGCATACTCGTAAAATATCGTATGTATGATATTAACCTTCGAATTTTCTACAACAAACGCTTAAGATTTCAGATTTTAAGGTTTTCAGAATTTCTTAACAAATACAATTTATTACCGAATAGAATATGAGATATATAATGAGAGCAAGCGCAGATCCACTGTTGAGAACACGATGGGCATGCCCACAGCCCTTAGCCCAAAAGACTTATAACACACACGTCTTCATAAAATAAAATAGAAAAATCATACGTGATTTAGACCCAGTTTTTGACAGTAAATTTTGATTAATGTAAAATTAATTTAATTTAAAGTTGAACGCTAATAAGCCGTACTGTGTCAAGCCACGCGGACTTCATTTTGACAAAATAGTGTCTAAAGATGTCAAACCTATTCTTAATAAATCTGTTTGAAGAGGTATATATCCATCTTTTCTTTTCTATTTTGATAAAAAGTATAATGAATTAAAAGTTGGTATAGAAAAATTGGTATAGTAAAGAGTTTTATGTAATAATAAGTTTTTCAAATATACTAGATTATTGCATTTAAATTAAATGTTTTTTTTATTTGTTAAATACATTACGAATTATCAGCATATATTAATATCTCCAAATTTGACTTTTTGTGAGTTGATTGATTTTGGGTGGATTATTAACAAAAATTCTTATAGCCATTTAAACTAAATAAATACGGAAAAAACATTCTTAATTTAATGTTCTGAAAATTAAAGTGCGTTCCATATTTTGCAAAATACAATAGTCTCATACATTTGAAAAACTTATTATTAGATAAAACTTTTCATTATACCTATCTGCTTTTAAATAATTACATCTATTATCAAAATAGAAAAGAAAAGGTATATACGAAAGATATATACGTCTTTAAAAAATATTTATTAAGAATTTCTTTGACATTTACCTACAGACTCCGTTTTCTCAAAATAAATTCTGTGTAACTTAACAAAATATTGCTTATCAGTCTTCAATTTTCCTTTTCGGTTCTTCGTACAAAGGAATAAAAATTAAATATATAAAAAGATACGAGCGCTATTTATTTCTATTTATTAAATTCATGTCTAGTTATTCCGTCGATTGTTTTTGTCGATATGATTTACTAACAAATACAGTTTACTTGTATAACGTCAAAATAATTTTTAAATCATTTCACATTTTCCGAAGCATATGTAATATATAAATAAACCCGAGTTAGGAAATTCAAATAATCCAGATAATATTTACTTATCTGCCACACAAACACATTCGCAACATGTTTGGAATAAATCAAATTGCTATTCAGCATGTAACAGAATAATCCGAACTAAATGACAGCTTCGCATGAGTACAAACCACCTGAGATTAAGCAGCGATTGGAAGATAACAGGCATTATTCATCAGTCAAAGCTATTGCACTGCAGCCATTTCTAGTCGATCGACGGTAACAAATAGTTCAATTGCATGACTAGTTAAAAGACCCTCCGATATTATTTGAGATATTACATTAAGATGACTTCGATTTTCATAAATACGCTTATATAGATATTGGAAACCGATATTGAGAAACGAATGGTGTCCGTCATTGTGAAATTGAATCGTTTTGATTTTTGAATCGACCGTTTCTATATCTATAAATATATTATATTAATTGATAATAATTTTGTTTATAGAATTTCAAAAGAACGATTTTTGTTGGGTTAGTTTTGTAATCGAATAAATATTTCCGAAATATATATATAATAATTATGAAAGTTATCGGACATAATATCGGATATTACACATGTCCGATTTAAGTAACCACTATAAGGATCGTAAGATAATGATAGTAGATATATAAGAACAAAACCTATAAACCTATTTTATAATTGGCAAACATTGTTTTCTAAATAATAATGAAATGTTTACTTCAATTTATTAATAAACATTTTGTTTTGAAATGAAGTTGTCAATATTTCACACTCTTACTTCTCAATTTGATAGCAAACAAAATTCAATATGCATATCTCAAAATATTATTATTATCTTATTAAATAGAATTTTGAACTCGTGTCTAGTATATTAGGTGCCTCTTTAAAAAATTAATCTTTTGGAATAAATATTTCCTCTTCGATTGTAGTTATAGGAAGGTTGTTTCCTACAAAGCTACAGGTTTAAAGCTGATTTTTGGAAATGAATATTGGGGCCGAAAAGATACGGCCCCAATGTTCATTAACGAAAAGTGTGGATGAGTGGATGTGGGATTTTTTTTTATAAATGAGTTTAACTTCGAAGTTATATTCGAAATAATTTTTATTTATTACGCATTTTCCTTTAAGTCAACACAATTTTTAGGGTTCCGTACCTTAAAAGGAAAAACGGAACCCTTATAGGATCACTTTGTTGTCCGTCTGTCTGTCTGTCTGTCTGTCTGTCTGTCTGTCTGTCTGTCTGTCTGTCTGTCTGTCTGTCGGGATGTCAACCCTTTTTTCTCAGAAATGCATAGACGTATCATGTTGAAATTAATATCATATACTCAAGTCTACGATGACATGCGGCCGTGAAAATATTAAAGTTCTAAGTCAACGCAATCAAAAGATAATGGAAAATATGTCGTATATTTTGACCATTTTAGCGTTTTCGCAAGGGAATCAAAACCTATAGGGTACTTCCCATTGACCTAGCACGATGAAATTTGGCAAGAAGTAAGATCTTATGGTACAAATAAAGGAAAAAATCTGAAAACAGTAAATTTTTGTATGTATATTTGTCTGTTTTTAAGTTTGTCTTTCAACCTTTTTCTCAGAAACGCGTGAAGGTAACAAATTTTTATCAACGTCAAGTACTCAGAGTTGTAATTACTAAGAGCTGTGAAAAAATCAAAATTCTAAGTTAACGCAATGAAAAGATACGGTCATTAATATCACATATTTTAAGTATGATAGCGTTTTTAACGTTTTCGCAAGGGAATCAAAACCTATAGGGTACTTCCCATTGACCAAGCATTATGAAATTTGGCCAGGAGCAAGGTCCTTTAGTATACATAAAGGAAAAAATCCGAAAACTGTAAATTTCTGTTCGTGTGTCTGTCAGTCTGTACGTCTGTCTTTCAACCTTTTTCTCAGGAACGCGTAAATGTATCAAGTTGTAAATTGATCAAGCGGAAAATATATTAATCTTAGAATTAAAATTATATGTACTTGTAACAAATTAACATAGAAGTTGACCATGGTCAAAAAAACAATTTATCAAACACTGAGAAGAAATTTGTATTTGTAATATAAATAAACAATTAGTTTTGTTCGAATAAAGGACTAATTATTTTCATCTTGGCAACACTAATATATATTTCGATATTTTGATTGATAATGTAAATCTAAATATTTTACGAACGTAGTGCAGGGGTAGTGGAGTGTAGTAGAATATAAATAAAAATAAAACGAGAATAAAATATAATATAATTATGTTGTTAATGTCAAACTCAACAAGTTAGTTCATTGAAATTGTCAAGAGATGGCGCTAGGTGTATCCTGAATCGCGCTATAACTTTTTTTTTGAAAGTATAAGGTGTATTTTCCATAGATTGCATCCATGATCGTGTTTTAAATTAAAGTGCTCCTAAGTAGTTTCAAAATAGTTTTTGGGACGTGATCCATATTTACATAATATTTGATTATATTTAAGCGACTTCTAAAAAGGAGTGTTTTCAATTCGACCTTGTATTTAATTTTTTTTTATGTTTGTTCGCCGATTACGCCGCCATTTGAGTACCGATTTTCAAAATTTTTTTTTTTGTTTGAAAAGGTATACTTTCAAGGTGGTCCCATTGTCTTCAGGTCAGGATCAGATGATGGGATCCTGGAGAAATTGAGGGAACTCCTCAAATATTATAGGCAAGCGTATACCGATTTAGGTATTTTTGATAGTAACTTATGTTGGAACTGATGATGAAGACCACAAATGGCGTAGATGGGTTCGTCTTATATAGATTTCTATAAGTTTGTACGGAACCCTCGGTGCGCGAGTCCTACTCGCACTTAACCAGTTTTTTTATATAATATAGACCGTAATAAAATAAGAAAATGGTAGCCTGAGCGTAAACGATCCATGTAAAAAAAAAACAATAACTAATTTGAAAAGGGTTGCTTTGAATAAAATTGGATAGGTTGTTAAAAATGTTTTAGCAAAAATAGACGATATTTTTATCAGAAAACGCGAAAGGTTTCCTTTTCATGAAATATTCTTTAATAATCATTTATTCGATTTTTCTTAACACTACATACCTTTCAGATGTTAAAAATAATTAATTGAAAAACCTTAAATATTCAATTATTAGCATTTCAAGTTTCATTTAATCCGTTCAATGGTTTTTGCACAATGCGCAAACACGTACGGTTTCATGTAAATTTATTTATATACCAGCAGTTTCTCGCGGTTCTCTCACGTAAAGTTTGCAATTTGATAGACTCGATTCAGAAAATTGAGAAAATCATCATCTATTGATGCGTTTTTATCCGTTTCCGCCTCTTTAGAGGTGGATTTTTCATAATCCAAGTTTCAAGTCTCTACTATCTCAGCGGGTTAGGCTGTACGTTGATCCGTCAGTCAGTCATTCAGGACAAAACATTTTCTTTAAACCGTTTTAGGGATTATTTTTTTACATAAACAGTCAATGCAAGGTTCGCCGTCGACGGACACGTCGTGGAGATCATCAAATGAGTGAAATACAAAGTTAAATTACTATTTCAAAAAATATTTTTGGATATGTATACCTACTTTTATTTAAAGGGCTCCAGGCTTTTACTTACTTATTTTTAATTTTTAGTGTATGAATAAAGTTCGTTTTTAGAAATATTGTAAAATAATTCGAAATATGAGGTTACAGATACTAAAGTAAATCGTGAATCCTTTGCGTAAAATCCATGTTTTATACACAAGGTCATTTGAAAATTGATTTTGAGTGTCCCTTCTCTGAGGATACTCCATTTCCAAGGAAAATTGCGTCGAAAGAAATTTTGAAAAATTTACACAATTTTATTTCTCACGAGCTTTCGCATAATTTTTCCTTATTAATTTGTTTCACGACATTTTTGTCACGAGCTAGAAACTACCCACTTCTGCAATTATTTCCTTTACCGTTGTCTTAATTTCTTTGTATTTCTATTATATCTACATTAATATTTTGAAAATGTTTTTCATGATAAAAAGTATTTATGGACAATTTAACTTTTATCTTGCATAAGTAAATTATAAAGTAACAGCCTGTAAATGTCTCAATGCTGGGCAAAGGCCTCCTTTTAAGGATAAGGTTTAGGGCTTAATCCAACACCCTGCTCCACTACGGGTTATACATGTGTCAGAATTTCTCCCAACACTTGCAGGTTTCCTCACTATATTTTCTTTCATCACCGAACACGAGATAAATTTAAGCACTTTAAAAGTACCTACGACGTATTCGAAACACTAGGCCGTTTCGGCTGTACTATAGCGAAAGTAAGCAAAAATAATACTAATAGGTAAAATTTGACTTACATTTACTAAACTCATTTTTCTATTTCCAAATACCTTTTAAAAAAACTTACTTCCAATACCTATAAAATAATCCTATATGATGTTTGTACCCTTACGTTACATAACCGCCTAATCGTTTTAGTAATAGTTCGTAAATGTCCTACTATTGCGACATTTATTACATGGAACGAAAAAATATATTGGAACAAAAATTATGTGATTTTATTTTTACTGGGAAGACAATGATAAATGGCTTACACTGCCCATATACATTAGCATTGCACGAAGAAGAACTGTTTGTCTATGTAATAATTACGCGTGATTTAAAAATATTGTAGAGTGCAGTATGAATCGAAAGTGCGGGCTAATTATCGAAAATAGAAAATTGACATAACAATCATTACAACATCTAACCAATGGATGAGTAACGTACACAATCCTTTCATTTGGAGTGGAAATTCCTTAGGAGTTTTTATAAACGTAATAATCTTTTCGATTGTAAGATCGGTTAAGTCCTGTGATTCCAATGGTCTATGTTTTCATTACGTAATATAAAAGAAATTACATTATAATAGTCATAGCGTTCAATAATTTCTCCGCTGACTTTTAAATTACATTTAAAATGATCCATTGTTTTATATTGTAGCCTTAAAATAAACACTGAACATAGACTATTCTCAAAAGAAAACAACATTTATGTTAACGTAGAAACGAGTAAATAAAGAGAACAAACGTACAAAGATATTTCTTTTTAATTAAAACTTTAAGAACTTAGCGGGTCTGCCTTTGTTTTATAAAGGGAAAACCTTTAAACGACAATATTAATAGCTTAGAATCGGTACGGTTTTAGACTTCAACAATCGGTAAAGAGCTCGTACAATTGAGCCTGGAGCGCCGTACTAACGAACTAAAAGAGAACACCTTCAAGTGACGGCCCTTTCTGCCGAGTTCTATTGTGCTAACGAAATTAACTTGACATTGCCCTGATCAGTATCAAAGATTTCTGCATCACAAACAGAAGATCACGCGCCATATGTACGTGCATAGAAATGCATATTCGGTTCAAAGGTCTAAAAAGATTTACTTGACGTCTATTTAGAACGGAAATAGTTGTACTTTTGATATTGTAAAATATTTTCTTAGGTTTTTCTTTGCATTTTTATCAAACATACAAATCTGTGCATAGATGTTTTATCTACGAAACATAATGGTAATGTTGTCAGAATGATTTCATTTACAACATATTCGTTTCAAACGTTGCCGTATAAAGAGTTTATATGTATATTTGGTAACGACAACAAAAGATTCTGTATGAATATGTCATTATGTATAAAATTAAAAGTAAATTATTGAAAAGTTATAAAATCACGTAGTTAATTATAAAAGAAGTTTAATAAATTCAAAGACTGCTTCAAAACAATAGCCCGAGTCATAGACATTAAGACATTTACAATTGAGCGCTCGTTCTCCTTGAATTCTCTCACTAAGACAATTCTTGTTTCTATAACTAAAAGATTGTTCTTTATTCTGCTGAAAGAAAAAAGTCTGGACCTATGAAAATTAATTAATTATGATTATTGGTCGTAAAACAGGTCGTTAAAATCTGAAACAAAATATTTTCGTCTTATTAAAACTGAATAATAAACCTAATAGAATATTTACAATGTTAAAGACGAAAAAAATTCTACAGCACTTGTTCGTTTATAATAATAGTCGGTTTGATTTTTGTAGCATCTTATTATATTTAACAAATCCATTTTAATACTACCTTTTGATTACAGCTACGCTCGCTTTATAGAAAAAGGGTAAAAACGTTTGTACGTAAAATCTAATTCTGTAGTCCTCTGGTCATATTAATTTAACACGCTAGTATGTATACTTTGTGATGAACAACTGGAGACGTTCATATGAAAAAAAAAATCTGTAACCGATTAACTTTAAAGTAAGAATAAATATTCCGTAAGGTGGATAAATAAATATATGTATCAAATAATTCCAAAATTCCTTATAGAGGCGCTAGAGATTGTTGAAAAAATTCGCAGATATATCTATTTAGCTAGAACTTTACCTTATTTTACTGTCTAAAACCAATAATAAAGTGTTTAGTTGATGCAAGTAATGAAAAAATCATCCCCTATGCCCATTACGGTATTAACATCATCACGTGCACAAAACACGAGTAGCAGCTAACACATGCTTTCAGCGGATAGACGGACATTCTATTAAATCAAATTGTATTAAATAAAAAATAAAAATAAAAAAGCTGTTAAAGTTTAAAATAAATCACTTTGTTTTAAGAATGATTGATTACATTTCCTGCGGGCTTGAACACTAACGGTAGGTATAACAATTTTAAAATATTTTTCAGGTTAGCTTGCGGTGTCAATTTATAAATTGCTATATTGTATTTCATCATAATATATCATGCTATATAAAATTACGTGAAAGAAAATATGCTTCTTTGGAATAATTACATGAGTGCTAAATAGATAGTGATTTTACCATTTTTCTAAATCGCGTCTATAAAATTTCAAACTGGACGTGGGCGAATCCGCGAGCAACTGTTATATTCAGCATACAAATTTTTAACCCCGTTTCACCTCTTTAAGGATTACCAAAATTTAAATTAAAAAAAAATCTAAAATCTAGTCTTATCTTCAAAATTTCAACTCCATACGTTTAGTAGTTTACCGCAGCTCATAAGCTTCATTTCAATAGATCAGTCAGTCAGTCGGGATTTCATTTTGCATTAGTAGTGTAATTTATATTTCAAAACAATTAATTATATGATTCTCATTAATTATATTATAATTATATGAGTCTTAATTTTGAGAAAATGGCGTCTAAATATGTCAAAAATATTCTTAATCAATTTGTTTTAAGGAATATATATCCACCAATTTTCTTTTCTTTTGATAAAAGGTATAATGAATTAAAAACAAATTGGGACACTCATTTATATTCGAAACATTAAATTATACAAAAAAATACATGACGCATTATCAGAATACATCAGTATCTCAGAATGTGACTTTTTGTGGGTTGACACATTATTACTTATCAACATCCAGTTATTGTATACTCTTTGCTCTAGTCATGCTATTATATATAGCAAAACGATTTTTATCTTCGTTTGGTCGAGATTTAGGATTTTACTCAAGTATAATTATCTAATATATAAAATTTTATATTTGTTTATTTTCATATTATACGTTACGCCACCGTACTTTTTAGCTTATTCTTCTCACTTGCGAGAAGGCTGCAAGTATAGTGTAAATTTAGCTTCCACAAGGAGTCACGCGTGTCCGGACAGACAAAAAATAAGTAGTAGTCGGTCATCCGGTATGACAAATATTTCGCACATCTAACCCTACAATAAAATATGAGATATTATGTATCGAATGATTCAACCGAATTTTTTCTATGTTGAAAAATTAAAATAAAATATAATTGTACGTGATTATCGTTCCGAGTATTGTTACTAAATAAGACAAGTAAAGGAAAATAGACTATACACTTGTTTTACATGTAACAATAACATTAATTTCTATGTAAAATTGTAAATTATGTACTTATTGCTTTTCTATATTCGTATCTCTAATAACGTCGTTACCAGATAATTCTATTACAAGATGATTAATGACCTTTGGAAGATTCGTTCTTTGATTATTCCCGTAATACAAATAGTCGCAAATCTTAACTATTAGATTATACCGCTCCGTAAAAACTTGTCATATTAGGATTAAGGAAAAGGGAAAAAAACAAAGTTTGTCCCAACGCATAATCTTTTTACTTGATTTTACGGTACGGATTCTAGGTAAGATCTTAAGCAATCAGCAACATTAGCCGAATGATAACTAAATCTGATATAAATCATTTTAATTGGCTCTATGTTAAGTCCCTTTAATGAAGACTAATTGGTATTTAGTTTTCAATACTACTTCTAAGCTCAGTGTAATTGAGAAATTCGCTGAGTAACTCCCAAAGTTAAACATTCAACATTTCCAATGTAAAATAATATTCTTAGGCAAAGACTTCGCGATATTATTTACACGTAGATATATTTTTTTTTATCTTGTCAGTTTACGGAGTAAAAATTTATATATATTTTTTTATAAACCAATAAAAAAAATACTTGCCATCTATCATTTATAGTTTATTCAATTGAAGGTGCAATAATATTACTGGAATACTTACAAATAAAAAAATTAAATTCCAGTAATTAATTATTCATTTTATTTTTATCGTTTACTAAACTATTTTATTTTCATTCAATTTTCAAAGGAAATTAATAAAAAAATATTATTATTAAAAAAGTTGACAAATTAAATAACATCAAATAATGGAGAAGACTACAATGAGAAAAGACTTTTTTTTAACCGACTTCCTAATAAGGAGGAGATTCTCAATTCGTCGGGAACTTTTTTATGGATGTTCATCGATTACTCCGCCGTGTGTAACTGATTTTTGTATATATATACTTATAAATACTTCCAAGATGGTCTCATTGTCATCAGGTCAGGATCTGATGCTGGGATCCTGCAAAAATCAAAGGAACTCCTCAAATATTATAGGCACACCTATACCGATTTCGGTATTTTTGAGTAACTTGCAATTGGTCTCGAAAGTTACATTTAGAGAAGTGGAACTGATGATGAAGATTACAGATGGCCAATCTACTCAATCATAAGTGTTTCACGGGTTGCGATTCAATTACTTTAATTTAATTGCTAAGCAGTTTTTTCTCGACACTAATATTAAAAATAAAACTGAATAACTATATCTTGAAATAGTTTCGTTATCGATACATACATAAAGGGATCATTCTATAAGGGAACATAAAGCAGTTTTTCGACGTTTTACTACTCATAACTGGCAATTAAACTTAACATTAATAGTGATTTAAAAATAAATATTATACCACAATTTATTTAAGAGGCACAGGACTATAGAAAAGTCCTCCGCATCCCGGCAGGGTGGTTGGTCAAATTTCGTACGATAGACTATATTGGTTTATCAATATTTCGTGTGTTTTGATGGGGACGTGTGTGTCCGGTAAACTTCCATATTTTTGTGTCTTGTTTGATCTAAACCATACGAATATTGCTACTGGAATCGAAATCATACGAAATCGTTTGAAAGTCCTGTCCTCACGATTCACCAAAACATACTCGTATCGTCCTCTAACCGTAAAAAAAATATTTCCGACGTAGCTATTGGCTAAACCGTGTTATTGCCCGCCCTAAAGTTTTTATGCGTTTTTTTTCTGATGCCGTGTAGTGTATACTACTGCTTTAAATAAAGTACAAATTATTTTAGGAAAACTATTAGCATCAATTTCATATCCATTACATTTTAATGTATTAAAATGGACATCAGCTTTTAGATCGATGGACTCATGGACTTCAGCTTCCAGAATGCCGACTCCTTTTTTGACTTTGCCTTTCAAGCAGCCAGTGACTAAGTATGTCAGGTGAGAGTGTCTTTGGGCCAAGAAGTCAATTGACGTACTTTGAAAATCAATATAAAACTATAAACACAAAAAATGTATCAAGTTATTTGTCACTGCAAATTATTCTCATTTATTACAACCGAATCAGTTAAGCACAAAGTTCTAATACAATAACATAAGAACGGGATACACAGTTATCCCACGGTTCTGTCTAACTTATGACTTAGACGTACCTCTAACGAACGTTTTACAAATAAGACATTGATTCAGATTTAAGTCAAATTTAATTCTAAAGGCTCAAACATTTGTACATAACTGAATTAGTGTTCCGTCAAGTCAAGTTCGCTGGAACTCGGGATCCCTGTAATTTCATCATGTTTGTTCCTATGACCGTTTGTCACTTTCCCATAGTGTCTACGACTTGAAACCAATCTGCATAATATTATGGAAGTGGATACTCCGAATACTGACTTTAATAATTATCTATGTACATATATAATCTATATTCTCTTAGAAGTTATTAATTAAAAATGTCTTTGTAAGCAGTTTTTTGTTATTGTTGATTGTACGAATAAATCTTTCCCAAATTTGTAACAAACGTTTTATTAACTTCATCAATGTTTCTGCAAATTCAATAGGCACTAACACAATAACTTAAATAAACCACAATTCCATTCATCTATTCAATACCACAGAACATTTTTCATCCATCGGAAGCGAGATCATAACCTTTGTGAGGATACAAGAAACAGCAAAAAAGATTGAGTGAATTAGACAGTGAGTGACTCTCGACGAAGTCGGTAATTAAGGGGTATGGCGCTGAAGGAATGACGGAACGGGGGTCGATTCTCAATTTGCATCTGAATCGATGCCCCGCCCTGTTGCCGACAAAGGAATAATTTACATGCAAAGACAATACATATATACGTATAATTAACGTTTCCTTTCTCGAGATATTCTACGAAGTTTGTTGGGAAATTCGGGTGTGAAACAATTTTTTTGAAATATTTATTCAAATCAATATAAATTAACAAATATAATAAATTTCTTAATATTTCTAACGAAGTTGATTTTTGCTAACGTAGAGGTTTCATGTTATTTTGTATGTGTTAAAAACATTAACACAAATATCAGTTATCATTAAGTTAGTTAGATATAAAATTAATATACATTCATTGAAGCTTCACATTATTTTATGCAATTGATTTATTTTGTAGAGGGTGATTTGTACTATATGTAGGTATTCAGTCAATGTATAATTTACTGGATATGTTACGTTCATACTAGTTGATGTTCGTCAATTGTCTTGTTGGCCCAAAGATACTCTCGCTTGTTAAACTCAATTCCTAGCTGGTTGCTGGTCATCCAAGTACGACTGGATGCCAAAATCTGTGAGTTTATAGCTATGTAATATAAATATTTAGTATACTAGACGTCTGCGAATACAATTTTAACATACAAAACTGAATTATCTTTGTATCTAAGTAAGTCTGTCTCCAAGAATACACTTATAAAAATAAATTTCAATAAACGTTTGCATTGCGAATAAAAATATGAATGAACCTTTGAATTTAACTCAGTTCCGTAGTGATAACAATGTAAGAAATAACTTAATAGAAAAAGCATTACGGGCTGCAGTTTTCCTTATTTCCCCCATTTCCGTTCTTGAATGAAGTTTTCTGTTGCTTCCTTTGATGTTAAAAAACTATATATATAAGTCTTGAACAGGCTAAAGGTTTACTTGAATAGTATCTAGTATTTTTAACTTGATTCCTGCGTATAGTACCTAAATGTTTTTTTATACGAATTTTATATCAGATCTGAGGTAGAGCCTAGCTGCAACGCGTATTTTGGCCCACATGACTAGGGCAGTACCTCACTCTCACAGAAGAACGCTGTGAAGTTGCTTTGACCTTTCTTACGGTTAATAAAAGATTCCGAAGTCAAGCCTTTCCAATATTCCTTTCCTTACTTGCTATTCCCTTTCATTCCTTATTTCTTTTAAACTGGCATTTCTGGCATGTCTGCTGCGGCTAATGTCCATGGGCGGTGATCAAAATCAGGTTTTTCGCCTACCAGACATTTTTATAAATGTATATATGTATATATATGTTATTAATTAGATCGATTTTTGTTTATACAAGTTGTAATGGAATTCTTCTCGGTAGAATCTACATTCTTAACCGCTGCGGAGGTGGCATTATATCTAACAGACTAATTTGTAAATTAACGATTCGAAAGGTTTTTTGAACTTATTTGAATAAAGTATATAATAAGAATTTGAATTTAATGTTTTAAATCTAGTAATAGAAATATAAATAAACAAGCCAAATATTCAGTCGCATAACGGCCATGAAAATGGACAGAAAAATCTGTGCTGACGGATTTTCGGCAAATATAAACGCCAGTATATAACGAGTATACGAACGCCTCGATTCAATTTTAAAAACGTTTGGTAGGTTTAATCTAACGCAACCACGGCGGCATCTTTATTTGTTTCAAATCACTCTCGCGATAAAGTTGGATGATTTTTTATACGCGATATTTACTTAACGATTCTCATGATTATTTTCTTTCTTAAATAATAGAATACGAACAATTAAATACCATATGTGACATGACTCACGTCCTTGTACACCTATCATTAATACGTCCATTGTCTTTTGCGAAATATTAACAATTTATTGTACATATTAAATAACTAAAAATGTCCATGTTATAAATATTCTTCACTTTCGTCTATTTGTCTGTCGGGGCTTAACTTAAAGATTCTTAGCTAGAAAGCTGTTATTTGGTATGGGTATACCATAAATTATACCATAATTGTAAAATAAATATATTAATCAAGCTGACAAAATGGTAAAATAAAATATTTAAAAAAAATAACTAGTAGGATATACCTTTCCTACACGTCGGTAAGTTGGGACGAATTTTCTCTTTCAACGAATTTGAAAGGACAACTATAAGAGCTAAGTAGACTTTAAAAGTTAACGAGTAATAGTCGACTAACTTATAAAATGTACTTGAAGAAGTACAAAGGAAAATATCATACAAACTTAAACTTATGTAAAACTGGTAGAAGACACAAGTTAATGAACCATATAAAATGGAAGTTCGCGTGATGTGATGTGCAACCACGACAACGCTGCGCGTGAGTGGTGTTAGTTATAAGAAAAATCTATATTTATCGCGATATCCTCAATCGACTTAAAAATGAAGGAGGTTCTCAATACGAAGCGTATGTTTTAAATGTTTGTTACCTCATAATTGCGTTATTTCTGAATCGATATATATATACAGATATATATTTTTTTTTGTTTAAAAGACTATCTTTCCCAATTAGTCCTAACAAATTAAATAAATTAGCTCCAAAAGAATTTTATTGAAGTTGCTTCAGCAATTTAGTTTTAAAATGGAAATAATTTTTAGCTGCAGTTTTAATTGTATAACAAAAATAAAAAAAAAACCCGTCGAATAAATACATAACCCTATTCTGTTATATTTAATAGGCTATTGCCTAGCTTTAAATAGTTAAATATAGTTAGGCCAACTTACCAAACCTGTAACCTAAATTTTAATACGCTCGCAAATTACCTAGGGGCATATTTATCTTTCGTTAACCCGAGTGTTATAATTTAAACATTTTACACAACAGTCGCTATTTAGTCAAACAAGCTGAAGCTATTGTTTATTTACACCGAAAACACACTAGTCTAGTCACTGTCCGAGCCGGGGGTGAGTATGTAGTCGAGCGCCTCTCACTAAAACGAAACACAATTCAAACAAAACCCGATTGTAATAAAAATGGTTGGCATTTTTTTTATTAACCCCGACACGAAAAGAGGGGTGTTAAAAGTTTGACGTGTATATCTGTGTGTTTATCTGTAGCATCGTAACTCCATAACGAATGAACCTATATTAATGTTTTTTTTTGTTTAAGCATTAATGTAATCGAGTTGTTTTAGCTGTAATTTAGGAATTTCTGTTTAGTGGTCTCGGTTCGCGTCAAACGAGCGGGTTGCGGGAGGTGCTGAAGTGGCGCCATCACGAAACGTCAGATTAATGTGCGTGCGCGGCAGTACTGTTTTGTGTATCCAAAATCTCCTTCACTTTACTTTTTTTTTTAAAGTTGCCAGCTTTAAAAACTTAATATCTTTCTCAAAATCTGTTAAAGACTCCGTAGTCACATACAAGAATATTTCAAACTCTTGACCTCTTCTAGAACTGCGGTTGTATAGATTCAAAATGTTGTCCTGATGCGTTAGAACAGGACATAATAATGTAAACGCTAGCCATCACGTCATGACACAACGACACGTGTCGTCACGTCAGTCAAATATAAATCCGCCTTTTTATGACAAAATTTATATAGCATATTTCTTTTTGAAGAAACAATTTAACTCAAATATAAACAGCTTTTAATGATTTTTTTAATATTAACTTCATGCGTATAATGGAATACAACGAAGCTCATAAACTATTATAAAATAACAACATCTTTTAATAAACTCTAAATGAATCTCTAATAAAATACTCTCGTAAAAAACGTTAATAGATTCCTTAGAGTTTTATAATTAAAATTACTGGAATCCAATATACTGATTATTTCAAAATGTACTTGACCTAAAAATGACATTTGTTGTCAAATTGTCTTAAGTAAATTTGAAACTTTTTCTTTGCTATATTACAATTCGTGAAATCGTATTCATATTATGATTGAGGATGTATTGATGCAAAAACGAATGATCGCATTATAACGAAACTACAATATTTTATATATTTATTATGTTAACAAATAGGTCATAATTTATGATTACTTTATAAAAAATATACTCCATTTCGCACAAGTTTCCGGATTCAACAGATGACTGAAATGTCCATCGATTATGGAAAACTCTTTTGAATACTGTTAGTCATTAAAACAAAATGACTAGTTATATATATTTTTAGTTCATAAAAATGGCTAAATCCTTTTAGAATATTGCTCGTTTTGAGCAATGGTTTTCACCGATCATTCCCAATGATCAGCTTGTACTTATATTTCACAGTACATGCTCGTCGTGGTTTTTTACGATGCACGTCGTAGATTTTCACGAAGCGCCATAACGTTTCACGATAACGTCGGCCTCGACGTGCCACAGCGTGACGCGGGAACGTAGTGGCAAAGTAAGTCAAATCAAAATTTGTAATTAAAAAGGTTTAAACATAAATATAAACTAATGAAACCTTATAACCAAATAATATAAATAAATAGTAATAGAAAATTAAACCCTTTTATATTAAAGTATAATATAGTATGCATTGTATTTATTTGTTTAGAATTTATTTTAGCTGTTGCATTTGAACAAAGAAACCATAGCGGTGGAACATCTTTAAACAACAGAATACACGAACAAACTCTGTTTTAAATTACCTCGTGTCGGTTATTTGAACAGATATCTTCCATGTGGAATAAGAGAACTACATTGAATGTCTAGACGATAAAATAGAATAATGCATTTGAATGGGATTGTTTCGACTCGAATAAATAATTTTTGTCATACTCATTTCTTGTCTTTCAAACGTACCTATCAGTATCAATGCTGTTGTCTTTTAAAAACAATAATCGGAATAGAAATAATATTGTTAAATCTGTTCACTTTCCTTTTATATATTATACAAGGTAATTTTTAATTTAGATAAGTATATAACAATAATCCAGATCGAAGTAAATTTATATTTTTCAATGCATAACGTTTTAAAAATCTGTAATCGAATTCACTATTCATGTGTGGACGTAATTTTTTGATAAAAAAAAAATTGAATTATTTAAAGAAATGTGAACAGAAAAAATCGACGGATTTATCAATAGTTTTTGAATTTCAACGTTATAAAAATTCAAAACAAACATTCCGAATTAAGGTGAGTTAAAAAAAAATTGAAAAGTGTCTGGGAAAGTAATTGCGTTGTTGGCAGCCCCTGGCTGGTGCAGAAAGCGAGGCAAGTTCGCCGAGTGAATATAAATCAGAGTTTAGCGCCGCTTTGCTGATAAGCGATGTTCATCCGACTGTACTGAAATAACCTGATGACCCCGCTCCGCCCGCACAGCTCGCACTTTCAGGGTGTACTAGAACATTTTTTGTCCTTTAAACTTTATTAAAATAGCCTGAAGGCTATAACTCATTCTGACTCTGTTATTTCAGGTTATTCACTAAAGATATACAGGTATGATTACGACGCGATGTACTGAATTGTTTGAACTAGAGCTTAATATAACATTGAATATGAATGTATTTGACAAAACAACTTAGGGCTTTTTTCTTTTATTATTCTAAGTTTGAATTTTCGAATAGTATTGTATGAAACATTCATTTTGAAAACATTTTTTTTTTAAATCTTTAATTTATTGACGCTAATTCTAATATAATATGTTTATGACAAAATAAAACCTCTTACAAAAAAGGGAACGCCAAAATAAAATAAATTAATAGACAAATCATTTAAATGCTTAAAAAGAAGAAAATATACTATAAAGTAAGTCAAAGTGATCATACTGTTTCATTATACAATGTTGTAAGACGTAAAAGCTTATTTATGCTAAAGCTGATTTTAGTCTAGAAGGTAAATTTGAAAATATCTTTTTAAATTTAAAAAGATATTTTTACTAAGAACTAGTCTTATTTTTTAGGTTAAATAATATAAAAAAAAGAAAGTTTTAAATATTTCCGAAAATAATCGAAAAATAAAAAAAAAAACGTACAGATTTTATGAAATTAAACAAAGCTGCGAATTTGCACTCCCCAATTTCGCCAAACTGTAGAATAGGCTATCAAACCTTAATGCGTATATGAAACTTTGGGTCTGTGCTATTGACCGTCGAAGAGTTTCCTCAACGGAAGCCAACCCCGGATGCAGCAACCATGTCATGGTGGCATTTAGAACGGGTTATCAAAATTGAAAGCGTATATATAGTAGAACTTCGTGTCTGTGCTTTTGAATATTGAGGAGAACCCCGTCGGGAGCCAGTCCAAAATGCAGCTGTAAGATCATGATGACAATTAGAATGTGGTGTTGACTGTTGAAGAGTTCCTTCGTCTACTTCAAATTTGTTTTTGTACAAACATAAGCGTGGAAAGTTCCAGCTTTCTCATCAGATCTTGGATATCATCGAGAAGTAAACTGCTTTTCAAAATGAATAGATCAAGTCCACACTTGGTGGGTTTCTTCTATTATACCACAGAGATGCCGTAGCCACCCTCCATCCTCCTCCATCCTCCTCCTCCATCCATATTTTGTCAGAGATCAAATCATAAGTACCATAATATTGCATTGTCAGCTAACTTATATCAGTATGTGAAGTTGATATAATAGAAATTGGATCTAATTTTGCTTGCAAAATTTAATTACGTATAAACAACGCGATACGGGAATCATGTCATATATATTGTTATACTAATAAGGTTTAAAATACCGAATCCGAATGTCTTTATCTGTCTTTTTAAGAGTTTTCTTTTTTATATTATACCAGTAGACTACGACTATCGTAGAATATCATTAATATTATTTTGAAACAAGAAAAATGTTTTCTTTTTAAATTCCAAACATGAAAAACTGTATAAAAGACGGATGGTCTTTATTAAAACAAAGAGCACCTTATTTACTAATAGAACCCTAAAAATAGTCCCTATTAATGATTGTTCGTGAAACGCAGAAGAGATTTAAAATTATATCCGCCGGCAAAATAACCACTCCGTTTGTTACACATACATATTTGCACCGAATATGCTTAAAACTAAATAGATCGTTAAAATATGAATATTTTATCCTTAAAATATTTTAACATGGCATTCATATTTCGTATAACTAACAAAATAATTGTTACAACGACAGGATAATATTACTGGCAAAATTGTTCGCTAATCACTAAATATTTTTTAATTGATTATAATACATATGTTTGTTTCTAAAATTAAATTGAGTTACTTTCCGTATTTTTAGGATTTGTACCTAAAACGTGCTAACGGTACCTTTCATCTGTCATCCAAACATTGTCAATGTATTCAGTTGATATTTTCATATTGAGGGATGTATGTCCGTAGTTATTGTATTCTCTTTGTTTATGTCGAGTAAAATAACAAATGATAAAACTAACTACAATAAGATCCCTCATACAAGAAACATTTTTATTCAACGTTTTATTTTTTATTTTTAGTATACACGGGTCTCCAAATACAACTTTTAAATTCATTAAACGATAAACGTTATTTTCTATTTTTCACACTGTGACCGAAACGATACGTGTATAAAAACTTAGCTTAATGGTTTTTTCCCAGATTGGACGTTTTTATATTTAAAACAAATGAGCTATTCGAACATGTAGGTTTATGCAGTCTATTTTTAAACATCAAACTTCCGAATCAAACAATAAAGATAATGCATAATCATAGAGCTAAATATCTATTGAACGAAACTCATTGCAACGATTACGAGACTAGCAGAAGTTTGTAACCGCCTTGACCAGAGATAAAGCTTAATTAATTTACACGTTCATAAACTTGCTCCGTAATTAAGTTGCCGACTACTATCGGCCAGTTTGGGGTAAAGTTGTCGTCAAGTTGACAAAATTAATGGCTTTTAGTGAAAATCGTCTCCGCCGTGGGCGACTGTGCGTTGAAGTGACAAAAGTTTAATTCTGATGGTAAATCACACCAGCTTTATTTCGAAATCAACTTTCTTGTGTAATTTTTTTTATTAAATTTATTGAAAAATATAATCGATTTTAATCGTACTATCTTGTCGTCCACTGAGGAGTTCCGTTCTTAAATTGAAATAGTTTCCATTGGATCTTGATCAAATGGTATTACCCTCGAACAATAACCTATTTAAATCGACTAACAAATAACGCAGATATCGAGTAACAAACAAAATAAAAACATACTTACATAAAAAGTGGAATTTTATGACTCATACCGAAAGATACAATTTATTTCTTTATTATTCCACGCTATTTCATTAGCGAGTTTATGAGTAAAAAAATTGTCTCAAAAACCCTCAAAGTACCCAAATATAATTAAATTGTCTTACGAAATTAATGCCGTTGACTAGACATGATTTTGGCTTTGAAAACTTCCATTAACTGTTTGAAGGCGCTGGCAATTTTTATTACATAAGTCTAAGCTATGTTTGACCGATATTGATAGTTAATGTTAAAATCTTCACGACCTCTCCATCTAAGTTCGTCATCCTTTTTTGAATCCCATGGTACTTTCCATTTTTAAAACAGTGAAATTCGACCAAAGGGAATTTGGAAACGTGTTCGGGAAATACAATCGTTTTACAAGAGAAATGCTCGTAGATATAAAAACGATATCCTTTTTAAATCCCCGTTTTTTTAAATCCCCGTTGAATATCATAAATATATTCTGTACTAAGAATGACTGATTTATTTTTCAATTTTTACCGCAATTATGAGTCTATTAGTCTTTTTCTTTTAGTTTTATTTTATGAATTTCACCACATTTTCATATTGCAAGGAGGCGCCTTACTACAAAAATTAAAAATCAACGTTGTGATACTTTAACAATACTTACAAAGAACAACATTTCATAAATTTATGAAGAAGAAAAGCTAATACCTAAAACTCTTATTAGTAAATTTGATTGAACTGTAGTATACTGACTACAGCTTGTATATGGCTCGACCAGGGCAGAATCTCACTCTTACAGGAAATCGACGTGAAGTACTAAGCTAATGCAGCTGCGTTTCATACGGTGAGTGAGAGAGCCGGAAGCCTAACCCCCTCCGCCATTCTTCCTATTCCTTTTCATTCCTTATTCCATGGTGGCAACGCATTAGTCTTCTGGGCTGCAAATGTCCATGGTAGACGTTGATCACTTAACATGATCGTTTCCCAGATATTTTCTATAAAGAAAATCTATAAGAAATAATAGTTATTATCAGCTGTATACATGGACGTATAAAAGGGAGGCCTTAGGGTGTCCGGACCCTCCGCCTTTCTTAGTATACAGACTAATACTTAGTACATTGAACTAGCAATGATAATGGTTTATATAATTACCAAATAATTGAAATTAGCATTTAGAATCATACCATATAGAAACTAGTTTATCTTTGTACATTTTGGATTTTAAAACCCCCTCTTCTGACCCTACCCGTGGACGGACCCTTATGAAAGCTATAGCTACGTCCGTGAATGTGTATAATAACTCCTGGCCCCGACAGGTTGACGTGCTCTCCGGGTGTTGATCGTTCTGTATCCACATCACTAACACTGAGATTTAGAAAAAAACATGTATTCAAAAATAGAGTGTGAATCCGATTGTGAACCAAGATCCTACTTAAATGTGGTTACGGAGAGGGAGATATAATATTTTTATTATTGTAGATTTTTATGTTTTCATTAGAAAAATTAATTTGCAAATTATTTAATCGCATCTTTTCTATAAATGTCGTTCTTAAAGCCTAAAGGTAAATTCGTTACCACAACATCAGCAAAGTCAACGTATATGTATCTCGTAATGACGGAAATCGTGACTTAATCGGTAATATATATACCCATAGTTACTGATTATATAGTGTCAAATTTCAAAGCTGAAACTATACTATAGCGTTCGTAATTTTAAGTAGACAATTCAACCCGACGGACGAAATAATGCACCCTGACTACATTCAAAAATAAAGTCATACGGATACATACACAGATCATCCGTTAGTGGTATCCGTATCATGTATCCATATGGCAATAAATAGGATGAATAAATAGAAACATTTCGATCATAATGTCGCGACATGAATTGATTTCCATCAACTATTATTCAGTGATTGCTTTCGCTATATTGATCCGTTGGAAATATACGCCACGAAAGCCCAATACGGTTATTAGTATTGCGATTTAATTTCAACAAATGGACACATCAACCGTAATTAAACATTCAATCCCATAATTGTAATTACTATTAGACTAATCTACATAGGTACTTGTAATTAATAATATGGTGAATTCAACCGATATAAAATTTCAATCATGTAAATTGAAATAACAGTCCTATACTTATTTAGATATAAAAACTTATCTGAACAATAATTTAAAAATTATTAGACAGATACATATATAAATCATCTTTCATCTCGGAATGGTGGAGAGAATGCTATAAACATTTCTAATTGGTATTGCACCTATCATTACAGCATGTTTCATAAAAAAAGTTATATTAATTATCTACTTTACTAATTATGTGTTAAAATGAAGGTATAAAGTAAGTATATATGGACGCTGATAAGTAATACTGTGTCAAGCCACACGGTCTTCAAAAATGGCGTCTTAATATATCGTGATATCAAACCTATACTGGATAAATATGTTTGAATAAGTATATGTACATCTTTTCTTTTCTTTTTTGATAAAATGTGTAATCAATTAAAAGCAGATTGATATTTTTAATGTATTATTTTATAATTTTTTTTTTCAAATATTTAAGATTATTGTATATATTGCCAAATATGAAACGCACTTGAAATACGAAACATTAAATTAAGATTCTTTTTTTCTTATTGAGTTTATATGACTTCAATTTTTCAAATTAATGTTAAATAAGTGATACAGTATCAAAATACATCATCAATATCTCCGAATTTGACTTTTTGTGGGACACATTATTGCTTATCAGCATCCATATATATTCGCAGCAAGAAATAATAAACATTGCCCAAGCAAACGATATAGCAAATTCACAAACATTAAATAAAATACTTACGCTTATTAAATTCGTTCTATTGTTCTTATAATAACATTCAGATTTCTCTATATTGCTCCATCTCAAAGAATTAGTTTTTATGGTGTTATCCTTGCGAATATATGTATATATTATTTGCCATATTTACTTACTGTACACAAAGTAACAAGTATTATTATTTAAAAAATATAATAATAATTTTATTTCAGTTAAAACTTAACATACGACTTTATTTTAAAACAAGTGCTGCCATCTATTCAGTTAACTGTGACTTCAAAAATGTTTCTTTTTAAATTTCTATCTAGATGTCGCTGTTAACTTTAATCTTTTTTAATAAAAATACCACGCTAGATGTCAATACTAATAATATATTATATACTTATAAATAATTATTTATGTACTAAAATGTTTTTTATAAAATTTAATTTTAACTGATTAAAACCAATACTAAGATTAAGTACATCAACTAAGACATTAAAACTTAATTGACTTAATTACATAAAAAATAACAAATAAAAATAATTCCAGTTTCAATAAATTGTTTTTAACAAGCAATAAACTCATATAATTTTAACATTAACATAATATTAAATTTGTTGTATTATCTTTTCTGAACGAAAAGGGAATGTCGCAAATTCGTATTGTTTATAGTCTGTCCACATTCTCTGTGACTTGTATTCACAGTTCTGCCAGCTGGGCGGTTCCAATTTTGTCATATTTATTTTATAATTAAACAAAACAAAATTGTTATTGCCATTGTGTGCCTACACAACAAAATGTGAGTATTTTATCTATTTTATTTTTTAATATGGTTGCCAAATAAATTAGACAACAGATTTTTACGTTATAAGAACTTTGTTGCGAAAGTAACAGTACTAAATAGAAATTCCGACGCTTTATGTATGCAGTTAACATGTTAAGATCGATTTTAAAAACAAAAACAAATACAATCTTCATATTAAGTTGTATTTATTTATTTTCTCATGGTTTACTCAGATAGTTACTTTAAAAATAATTCTATTACGACTTCGGAAAATTTTTAAACTATTTAAATATTTTTTGATTCATCATTAATCTAAAATGAAATTGAATAAAACCGTTAAGCCTACAATCATTTAAAAAAGCACATTCTTTTCAGATTTTCTATTATTTTGTATCGTTTTTTAAATGTCTTTATGCTATAGGTCTTCCAAATAGATAAGAACTGTAATATTGTTTGCATTGTAATATTTTAATACTTAAATTAAAAACTCAAACTAAATATATAAATAATGTGAAACCAATTAATATAATACCTACTTATATACCTAGTAAGAAAAATAAATAAATTGTTTACTACTGTATTAAATACAAATAGCCTTATTCAAAGAAGGGTAGAAAATAATAATTAAGTATCAGAATTTGATGTACTCTCAATTTTAAATATATTATTTAAAATTTTATTCAATACTCACATCAAAATGTGTCCAAATTAACACAAAAAGATCTCATAACAATTTACATTTTATTAACAATGTAATTTATTCATAAGTAAATAATTATTAAGCAGGCTATTATGAAATTAGTTATAATGATGTTTTAAAGTGGGGACAAAATATTTAGACAAAAGGAGGACCTTGACTACAATATAAATATTTTCATGGTTTTGAATATCCCTTGGAATATTTGTTAAAATATCACCAAATAGACTTTTTAATATCAAACTATTTCTTCCTTAACTTATGTGCTGAAATTTTACTAAAAGTTGAGTTGGCTCTGTGAATAAATTACATAGTTCTTTACCGAGGTTGCCTTTTCAAACAGAACAGCTAACATAGTAAAATTCACGTCGGGAATAAATTCAAATCTGAGGCAATATATTGATAGTTGTGAAGGTATTTATTAAACAGTAACATTAAAAATATCATTAGTTTAAAATTAATATTATACTAATTTCCATTACAAAATGGGCTTAGTCCTTAACTTAGGCCAATAATCATCCTAAAATTGCTATTCACTAGAAAAATGAGCCTCAAAAAATTTGTATTCAACATTTTATCATTTTGTTTAAAAAAATCTAGGTGATTTTACATGAATCCATTTAAGGTTGTTGCTTTTCAGCATCATAATTTTGAAGCTTCATAGGTATTTTTTAAATTAATATACTTTACAAGGTTATATAAGTTACAGTTACACTATTCCTACTTATAATATTGATATTATTTCATAGTATTTTAATTTCATTTATTCAATTGTTATATTTTGATAGATATTTTTTTATAATGATTTGCTGATAATTTTTATAAGTAATTGTGTTATGTGCATTAATTGAGAACTATATTATATTTGTGGGTTGCGATAACCTTAACAAACTAATGAACATGCAATTTTGTAATTAAAACAATTAATATAACCAAGGTTTTTTGGCTTTTCCTTTCAGTATAATATTCATACTAGTCTCATTAAGAATTCTAGAATCATTTATGGACAATGTTTGCAACATAAAAACATATACTAAAAATTTATCCATTATTACTCAAAATAAAACTAAACTCTAAAGTAACCTGTATTTATAAGTTTGTTTGAACGTCTCTCTCAAAAATTACCACTACTATTTAAAAATATATATTTTTGTGTTGGCTACAAAAGATCACAACTCACAATCACTTGAGCCCATCAAGTTTTGGCTGGCTTGACTGGGGTTGTACCTTACTTTCCCAGAATATTAGCGTGAAGTAGTTGATATTACTGCGTTTCGTACAGAGACTAAGAGAGCCGAAAAGCCGATTCTGTCTCCCATTCCTTTCCTTACTTCCTTTTTATCCCTTAACCAAAGCCAGCAACCAAATTAATAGTTTATACAATAAGTTTTAAATAATCCCTTTTTTGATTATTTGATCCTTCGTTTAAAACGAAATATAATTATGTAGCGCAGTGAACACTCGTAGTGTGTATGCAAAACCAATCAAATCCTTAATACGATGTAACAAAAAGTAGTAGCATTCTAGTATCAAACAACGGTAATTACATTGTCGTCACTAGAAAGATTGCGTGATTGCTTGCAACGAGTAACAGAGTCAGGCGTGCGGAAATACGTATCAGAGAAAAAGCTATGCCGCACGAAAAATTAATTGGTTGAAACGAGATGGAAATAGTTTTCGCGTTCGAGACTGAGTGAGACGAAGCATGGTTTAGGTCGATGTACTCGCGATGTTATGACTACGATCTCTATAGAGGCTGATCGAGATGTGATGTAGCGGCAACTTGACGATAATTAAAGCCTGTATTGATGTTAGAAGTACCTAATTATATTACTACCTTACTTGTTACGTAATTTACTTGTCATCGAAAAAAAAAAACTAAAGATCTATCTTTATATTTTTGATAAAGATCGCGTTAAACGCTTATTTTATCTTGATTTTTTTTTTATTTTATTTTGATTTTTTTGATATAAAATCTGTATCAGCAAACTATCTGATTTAAAAATACAGTGCATTTGTATATATATTTTTACGTTTCATATTTACGATAGCGTTTGTTTATGACTGTAACAATAGAAGTAACGAATGTTTTTCTTATCGCTCTACGATTGGTTTTTATTTTATGGACTATTAACAATGGTAACATTATAAACGAGGTTTAATAGATAATTGATAAGCTACAATTATATTAGTTTGTCACTTACATATATTTTTAATAATTTCTATAATTATTATGAATAAAGCAATTTCCAGTACGAAAATTCGATTAATTTTTAGTCCATATTTACCTTGTGAGTAAATTTTCTGTTATTATTTGCAGTCAGTTGAGTTATAATGTTCGCTCTTGACCCTATTTTATTAGTTTATAAACATCAAGATACCGGTTACAAAATAACTACCGAAT
Source organism: Hypolimnas misippus (assembly GCA_037950945.1). NCBI lineage: Eukaryota > Metazoa > Arthropoda > Insecta > Lepidoptera > Nymphalidae > Hypolimnas > Hypolimnas misippus. The sequence continues at coordinate 15,286,630 of JBBEEQ010000001.1, forward strand.
CGCCATTTTGTAAAAATATATGATTAAAAAAATACTTTTAAACTTCGTACGTATGTAATCGAAAGCATATTGTGTATCTACAGGGTATCTTCCCTCATTAATTGGCTGGCATATTTATCTTTATGCATAGACAACTAATTTATTTTAGACCATTCACAAATGCTACTCCAATATTAAGTCGCAATTAAATCACATGCTATCTTTGTTTAAAAGATCACGCACGATAATTATTAACACTTTAGTTTTCTCTATAAAAGTAGTGTTAATAATTTTCAGGTTATTCAATTTTCAAGACTGTTTTCTTTTGGTACTAAAGTATGTAAGTACATCTGTATGTATAACACGAAAAGGTGTTTGTATTTAAAGCTGACGAAATTGCGTAAGACCGCGCTTATATCACAAATTTTCTATCTACATGTATCAATATTCCTATCCAATATACCTTCTCGTATATATACAAGCGGACCTGACAAATGTTTTCCTGCCAAATAGCAGCCCAACCTACTGTGTCCAATTGTGAATTTAAACCATTTAAAAATCAACTCAAACATACAAAACAAATCTTACAAAATGAGCCGTTTAGAAGTTCAGTGACAAATAAACGGACGGAAAAAAGACATATTTTAAAAGAGATTTATAAGACATTATTTTCACGTTTTCCTAATCTTGTAATAATATAACTCTCTTTCCCTCTCTTAACATCAACCTGATGCTACGGGAACGGAGTAACGTCCGTTAATCGATCATTCAAGTAACGAACCTTTACACAGGTAAATCCACGAGACACATCCAGTGTCATATAAAAATACAGTCATGGTCATTTGTGTTTATTGTCTAAGTGACTCACCAGTGTCAGATAACCTGTTTGTACATGCTGTCGTTATACATCAAGTGAACTCATCACCAGACGTAAAATAAGGTTTGTCGGGCATTTTATATATCGCATAATTCTTCTGAAAGTCACATTTCAATAATAGTTTGCCATTAAAATTTTAGAGCATTAAAAGCCGCACACTAGGAAAAAAATTTTTTTGGGTATGTAACTTACTCAGTATTTACATATTTATTATTTATTTATATATGACTTGATAAAAAATCTTTTACAATTTCTAATATACGACCGCATAAATGTTTCTAATTTAAACATTCAATTGAATTAATTCATACAAATGCAGGGAGCCAACATTTCTTACTAATTTGGAATTGAAGCAACGTTTGTGATTTAAATTGTTCTCGATTAATTCAATCGTGGTCACAGCGCGCTAGCAACGATGCCACTAATATCCGAGTGTCGCAGTTTGAAGACAGTCGTATTTTAAATAATTTGGATCAATAGTTTCGAAAATGTTAAGACGTATTTGAAGAAGCGTATAAGAAGAAATAATTAACTAAACCAATTCGCATCAAAGATATTTGAAATAACTTTTTTTATCGTTAACCGATTGCGGTTAAAATGATCTATACTAATTATATATTATGATCTATACTAATATTATCAAGCTAAAGAGTTTGTTTGTTTGTTTTAACGTGCTAATCTCAGGAACTACTGATTTGAATTGAAAAAATGTATTTGTATAGATAGTTTATTTATCGATGACAGCTATAGGCTACATTATGTCACGTGTCAGCGAAGACTGTTGATGACCGATGACTGATTTGAACACTTTCGCTAAAATATTATATATATGTAACAATTAATACGTAAAATAAAAGGATAAACCGTTAAAAGAATATATAAAACGTGTACGTACATCTTACATGATGTAATCTGTGGTAACTTACTCATACAAAAATTGAGTTACGTATCAAACTGTAAATAAACTAACTTCCCGGCTCGTATGGATTAAATTAAGGTTACCGTCGATGCATCTTTATAAATTCAATTATTATAATTCAATCTATAATACGCGACCCATATCCGTTCTCATATATATTACAGCATTCGCTTCGGATATTTTCTTATATATCCTTTTAATAACTTATAGTAAAAAATACAAAGCTATTAAAATTTTAACCACAATAAAAGAACGAATAATACTGTGCTATATATAGCAACCGTTAATTTTCGCGTGTTAGCCCATTATTTTTTAAATTGATATTCATAAAGGTCGTACAAACAATTTAGTAATCCACTATTATTCCGAACAAAATTAAAGTGTGTCTCAAAGAGAATATAACCGCGAATTTAGCTTTGCGCTAGTTTAATTAGGTATCTCAAAAATATACGGTATATAAACATACAACATAGCCAACGTCCGTTTATATATTTATAAAGTTAGCATAGTGAAAAATTCCATGTCAATCGAAATACATGTACAACTTCTCATCTAAAACTTAAAATTTTTATAGTTTTTAATTCTTTTATTATATTTATGTATAGAGACAAATAGTAAAATTTATATAATTTTCAATATATCAATCATTACTTTAAAAAATAATCATGTAAATAGATAATATGATTTTATTCCTCACCTAATACTTTATATTTCCTTGTGAGTTACGTTTTTTCAGTCCTATAAAATCAAACGATAAATAATTATAAATAATTAGTTATTTGCATAATAAAAATTATAAAACGTAATTCAAAACAGAATTAAATGTTTTTTAAAGTTTAAATTAACGTTCGCATTTTGTTTATTAGAATTTGCCAAAATATCTCGTTAATGAGGGTTCGCTCAAAGTTCCTAATTTTATGATAGAACGCGTAGTAACATGATTGCAACTACAACTGTATTAAAACAGTTTATTAATTGGGCAACTTTGGGGGAAAAGGTAGTTTGGAAAATAATGAATATTTGTATTTAAATTCATCGTTTTGAATGTTAAAAACAAGCTAAAACTTCTATAATTACTATAAATGCAAATAATGTATTGTACTGTATGTTACGTTCGCTCTAGCCAATGGATCGACAAAAAAAATTGCGTACACATTGTCCGCGGTACAAAAAATATAATTTATTTGTTTGGATTTAAAATTGAAATAACTGCTAAAAATGTGTCGTCCACGTAAATAATGTTGTGTAATTTGCTTTTAAAGTCGGTTGCTTTCTTTAAAGTTTTAATAATTTTAATTATACTTCTAATTCTAATTATACTTTGAGGTTTATACGAATCATTAGTTTTTGTATTACATTAAATTCGTTAATCGCTAAAAATTGGTTTCGACGTTTGTTATATTAATATAAGTCTAATGCGATAGGAAGACACGCAAAGGATTTTGTATCGTCACTCAAAATATAACATTACGAGCTGTCCCTTGCGGTTTCACGTTTATGGTTACTGTTCCGTCCTATGAGTCGTAGCAAGATGTCATATAGCCTATAAGCCTTCCTCAATAAGTCAACTATCTAACACAAAAAGATTTTTTTAATTCGAACCAGTAGTTCTTTAGTGGTCGCTAACATAAGCACGTTGCAACTAACAAACTCTTCAGCTTTATAATGTTAGTATACATATATGTGCCTTTTTAATACTTTTATGAAAACAATAGGAGAGGCGTTATAATTTTATTAATCTGTTTTTATTATTTGTTGTTATAGCGACAATGGATATATGAATGCTGTTAAGCAATAATATGTCAACTCACATAAAGTCAAATTCGAAAATATAAATGATTTGACATTCAGTGACTTATTTAACAATATTCAAAAAATAATACGTCATCTAAACTAAATACGTACGGAGAAAAGTTTCTTAATTTAATGTTTAGAATTTCAAGTGCGTTTCAATTTTGCAATTTATACAATAACACCATATATTTGACAAACGTATTATTAAATAAAACTTACAATTATACAAATATGTTATACATTCACTTTGAATGTAAAACAGATTGGTATAATTGTAACTTTTATCAAAATATAAAAGTAAAGGTAGAACATACCTCTTTAAACAAATTTATTAAGAATATGGTTGACATCTTTAAACGCCATTTTCTCAAAATTAATTCCGTGTGGCTAGACATAGTATTGCTTATCAGCGTCCATATACACTGTGAAAATTTCAACGCCCTATAGTGTAAATATGTCCCGAACTAATTGACAGTATAGGCTTAGTGATGTGATCCCGTTGGCATTCTTCGGGTACGGAATTCTGAAGAACTGTAGGCATTTTCTGAAACCTTATGGGTGTATCCTGCCTAATAATCGAATATTTTTAACAAACCAAATAATTTTATAATTTCTGCTTCACTGTAAATGTGAAACAGTGAGTCACTGCTATTACTCAGCACATGCTGTCGTATCAAATTACACCTTACAGTCAGGTGATCACTAATAAATAATAATAATCACTGTCCTGGATGTGAGCTTAGTACCAGAAGCACGAATCATAGCAAAAGCCAACATAGATATAAAATATCTAATGTATAGATAAATATTTATTTTATATTTGTTTAATTATATTTATGTATGTATAGTTTAATGTAATATATGTATTATATCTTTTTATTTATTTTAAAATAATTTACGTATCTGTTGTTATTTATTTATAATATATTTTACATATATCACTAAATGTGCACGCCTACTAAAAATTTCTCTTCTACATTTCTGGGTTGGCTGGCAGAAAATGCTGTAGTAGCGTTAAGTCCCTTTGTACACTGTTATCTTTGTGCAATAAAGAATAATAATAATAATAATATTTTTTTAATATTTACTAATCAGATGCTCAAGCAAAAATCTTGCGCTTTTACAAAAAAGTAACCATGATTTTCTTTCCTAAATAATTGACTAATAAAAAACCGACATTCTATTCAATTCAAAGAGCACCAACACGATACCTCTGCTGTAAGTTGATGAGGATTTGTGTATCCTGTTGATCCTGACTGCAGCATCAGACCAAGAATTCCATAATTTTGTATAGTTATGTTGCATGCATCGGTGTTTACAATTTTAGATGACTCATATGTTTGAAAGTAAATAATATAACTATTGTGCATCTAAGATTCCTTACCGTAGCTATGAAGAAAATAGCTCAAGATCTTGAAATGGCTAGACCGATTTTAGAAAATCACGTCTAAGAACCATCGCTAGAAAACCCTCTTTCAATTAAAAAAGCGCATCCAAATCGGTTCACCCGTTGAAAAGCTACGGTGAAACAGACAGACACACAGACACATATAGCGGTCAAACTTATAACACTTCTCTATATGCGTCGGTTAAAAATGGATGGTATTTCATGGGAAAATCATAAAAACTACCTCCATATACTGATTCTAAAACAAAAATAATATAATACGTTCAGTAACTAGTACATTTATTACTTTTATACTTATATTAGTATTGTTTTCAATAACGATGAAAATTTTTGTTTAGATGTTGATTAGTAGCCTATTCGCAGTGCAAGGCAAACTGGTGCGTGTCTGTCCTGTCTCGTATTGATGGAAACTGGTTATTAAGTGAGTCACTCTGCCCACGTGGTGTGTCCTCGGCTTAAACGCACAAAAACAGTAGCAGCTCGTTCTTATCCATTCTCACGTTTGTTACTATATTTTGTGTGACTGAACTTGACCTATTTAAATATAAGTTTATTTTTAGTAAACGCGTTATAACAATAGTATAATAAAAAAGCAATGAAATTACTATAATTTTTAAATAATGTTTAATAAATGTTAATTATTATTATGTTTGGTAATAAGTTTTTTAATAAAAATTAACCGACATCAAAAACTGAATTAATAGATACAAATAAACTTTCAAAAAATAAATATTTTGTAAAACAGTCTATAACAGTTTAAACTCCTCCTCCTTTTTTCAAGTCGGTTAAATTGTACATTTTGCTAAATCAATTTATATGTTCATTGCCTAAAATAATATAAATAAAAAACAGACAACTATAAAAAATATAGTAAATATAAAATTTTCAAATAACATAAATCGTTTAGCAAAACACAATAAGGCCACGTACCGAAATGTAAATGACGTGTGACATGTAACTCGTTACAAGCGTAGAACAGTAATTTAAAGTTCATGTCTGCGTTAGACGGGCCTTTGTTAGCGCCAACTATGTTCAGTTGAAATATTTTGTGTTCGATAGCTAAAAACCAAATTGGCTAACAGAATAATTCGAAACAGGAAACAATGTAATGAAATTTAATATACATTTTTTCCAAGAATTGACTTATCTTTCACATGTATCTAAATAAACTTTGCAATAGACAGCAGACCCATTTAAGTTATGCATATGATGAATAATATTAAAGTGAAATTACTTTAATAGTATTTTATACTACTAGGTTGGAAACGAAAGCAGGCGCTTCTACGTAAACAACAAGAACTGCGACATATTAAACGTAAAAATATATCAATTAAGTAGAGAACGTGGACTAGTGGAGAGGCTAATTTCGTTTCTGATTGCCTGTTACATCAGAGTAATTTACCTCCATGAATAGGTTTCGTGAATGTGCATCGCAGACGATCTCTTGGCGCCGTATTAATCGCCCGCTTATTCGGATTGACTGAAGTATTCATAATCTGGCACTTTTTACTAATGACACTTATTATTTAAAGATGACATCCTTAGTGCCCATTCCCATTCATATAAAATATATTCTACAGCCAAGCTTCTCTACACAAATAAATAAAACTAAAATGTATGTTTGTAATTTCAAATTACCAGCATTTAACTAAACACCTAGAACACTACGTGTACACTACACGTTACTTATGTACATCAAAAACACAATTTTTAATTTTTTGTATATTTGTTTCGGTAATCTCCGAAATAGCTCGCCCATTTAAACGGGAATTTAGCTTCCAGATAGCTAATATTTTAAAGAGTAATTTAGGCTACTTTTATATTAATTTTTTTTTATTTTAACGAATAAAGTTACGTGAAAATAAAATTGAAACCAAAGGTGTAGTGAACAATATCCGATTCAAGTAGGGAAGTTAAACATTATATAAATATAATTTTTTTTCACATTATCACTGGTGAATCCATCCAAATACAAGCTGTTCTTGTATTTTGATAAACAAGGCTAGCTTTTCATAGCCTCTCTAGCTTGCAAAGGCAGCGGAGTATATTGATTCGTTACTTGATATACCATCGACTATCTCGGATTCTTTCTATAAATACACAGACGTAAAAACTTTAGATTTCAACTAAAAGATTTATATCATTGAAATCGCAAAAATGTTCCATTTTTTATTATTTTTATTGTAATAAGACAAGCAATGTTACCATAATAAAAAATTTCAAGTATGTCTTTCGTACATATCAATATGAATACATACACCATGCTTTACTCAAACCAAGTCATTTTGCAACGATATGTTTACAGTTACGTCAACAATACTTGAAATGTGAAAACTAAAAATTACCACCAAAATTATTTTAAAGAAAAATGCACCTTCGTGCAAACGAATATACTAGATGTTGTGGAATAAAATTCTGTATTTTTTTTCAGTTAATGTTCGAGCCAGCGCCAACCGTGACGTGTACATCGACTTTTACTCTAATTAAAGGTAAGTTATGCTTAACCGAGGATTTATGTTTCTTTATAGATTGATTACGAGTATTTGCTTGTTTTTTTTTTTGTTAATATAACGTAACATTCGAGTCAATTCACCTGTTTTAATATTGTAGTCGATGAGTTCTTGATGTATTTTAATATAGATTTTATGTTAGCAGATATTGTATTAAATATATAGGTAATTTTAATAGTTATAAAATTATTTAAGATTTGCGCATCTAAGGTTCTGCGAAAAGATGAAAAAAATAGGCTATTTAATAGCCTATTTTTTGCTGCTTATTAGTAGCTTTTCAGATTAAACCGAGAATATTACCTAAAGATAGTTATACAAGCCGTTTTAGGGCTTGCGCGAGTTATCGTATTGCTGTCTAAACGTAGGAATTTATGTGTGCACACGAACTTGTGCAAGTAAGTGCATTGACATACTTGTGCGTATAAGTATTATAAACACGAGTTACGTCACTATCATTAAAAACTATTTCGACGACAATTTTTTCTTTAAGATGAATTGACTTGAAAAATTTTCAGTGAAATTGTATTTTGCGCTTTAGTAACCGCATCAAATACTAGTTATTATTAATTTGATTTCTTGTTTTTACCTTCTTAAATGTTACTTTTATAGAATAGTTGCTTCTAGGAAAGTTAAAAAGCGCGCGTAGTCAAAATAATCTTTGAATTCCTTTTACGTATTGAAAAAGTTTTTTTTTTTATTTAAAAGCGAGTTTTCTAAATCATAAAAAGAAACTTAAGTAGATAATTAGGAGCTCTTAAATCGCGTACGAAGGAACTAACTTTTCTCCTTTAATTATTAATAAAGATACAATACTTCAAATATATTATGTTTTATAACCGTTGATAATTTTATTAAATTAACATTAATATCTCCGCGTTCGCTTTTTTAGTTACGATTAAATGCAACAAGATATATCCGTAGCTCTCAAGAGTGTTAAGATGTTTCTAAAATAACCCCTGACACGAGTGTATTGAATCTTTTATGAATGCACAAACATGTTCCACATCGGATTTAACTTTGAGAGTTGAATCTATTAATACAAAATCCTGCCCTTACTAAACTTTACGTTCGCATTTTTTACCATTGTATAGGAGTTTTAAGACTGCGTCAAAAATTTTTATACAATATCTCATATGGTGATTAATTCGGAGAGGTAAGTAGAGAGAAATCTGAAGCTATGAGAGCTAGAAAAAGCTGACAGTTAAAAAAAAAGACAATCTCTTTCTTTTCCGAATATTTTTTCATCACTTTCTACGATATTACATTCTTCAACATAAATTAATAACGTTCAAATTTTTTGCAACGTGATCAAGTTCGATTTCCGAGGGGTATAGTTTGCCTGTAAATCTTTACATGTAGTTCTTTTGAAATTCAAAATCGCTAGCATTATTTTCAAAAATATTAGTACAGACTTTTAAATTATTTTTTTTTAACTTTTTATCATGCCATTTATTATAATAAAACTATAATCTGACAATATCGAATAAAGATAAACTTTAAAAATAAAAGCTTATTGTTTTTCACTTAGTTATAATGAATTTGATAGATGCAATTTGCAATTATAATGCAACATGCAATTATTATATTGCGAGTGACCTATATCTCCAGATTGACAATCGTATAAAGAGTAATCAAATACTCGTACACAATACTGCAGAGATTCGTAGAACATTAAGCAATAACATTCATGCTAATATAATAAGAATAAATACAAAAAAAATAACATCTTAGACTTAAAAAAATTGAATATTTTGAAATCACTGGTGGTTTGTCTGTTGCAAGCGATTTTCTCAAAAATATTCCGTTTACACATATGTAGAGTTTTTTTTAGCTATTTTTCATAATCAGGCAGGCTCTTTAAGAAAAATATATATTTTTTAAACCAATGATGCAGTTTTAGTTTTCATCACAATCGGTCCAGACACTCCTTTAAATATTTTTTTATTATTCCTTATAAGATCGGATTTGGGTATCCACACCCAGCTTAAAAATTCAGCTTGTACTCATGTAGAAACCCCGAGTCTTCAAAGATGAGGACGAACTGGAAATAAACCTGGCCAACCGTGTCTCGATTACTCTAGTGGTCCAAGCGTTAGGATAGCCTTGGTCGACCGAGCCTCGGCTATTCAATTCTGGCACAAACCCTGACTACACTCGGCCCATTGCCATATAACTAGCTTAGGCCTTGGTTATCATCCCAGACTAAGATTTTAGATATTTAGATTCCCAGAGGAAGATTGGCGCAAGCTTGGGCTCATGCTGTGCCATTATACATGCATATGTGTATGTTTCTGTCTGTGTATTCTAAAATTGTAACCTGATGCTAAAGGCAAATTATTCAACTAATGGAATACAGAACTAAGTAACTACTAAATACAAGAACAATGTTATTTTAAGTGTCTAATTATTGTAAAGCAAGAATATTTGACATTCTACATAAATAACTTCAAAGACGAGCTTTAATGAATAATAGGTTTTATTAAAGGTAGGCATTATTAAATTTGTATCATTTACGTCACTTTAAATTTTCTACGATTCGTTTTTTACATCGTCCGCAGGTCCTCCAGACTAGACGTGCTTGCGAATATTTTACGTAGAATGCAACCGTAAAAAACGTTCTCGTTTTTACACCAGCAATAATCATGCTGCTGGGGAAAAAGTTTTCAGTAAAATAATTACTTTAAGAGGCCGCAACGTAAATCCGTTAAACAATTCAAGCACTAAACAAAGGGTGACTCTGAATAAATAAAAATGCAACTGGATTCGATATACATATATTAAATAGAAATTCTTCAAGGTGACCTTACTCTTGCACGTAGACTTCTCGATCGTAAACAACCAGTACACAACAACTATATAATCTTGCTATTACGGAGAGTGACTTTTTATCCGACTGCTCCAGAAAGTCGATAACGTTTTTGAAATATATTTTTTACCAATAACACATAGGTCACGTGTATATTTGACGTATTAGTAACTTAGCACTTTAACATATAGGGTATTTAAAATCTAGTTTTTTTTTTTTTACTTGAGATGTGTTTTTGTCACTTCTGTTTAGGTTCGTTATTAGACACACACGTTATTAAATTAAATCATTTATAAGACACAAATTTACATAACAAGTAGATTCCATGAAAGCAGCAAATTGGCAATTGATGTAGATATGTTATTAACCACACCAAAACAGAGTAAATTACATCGACCATAAACTAATTACATGTCAGACTAGAACAATTTCCTACCGACAATCGTTACATGTTTGTGACAACATAGACATGCATCTAGACGGGGAAATTCAGATGTTATCTATAGTATGTATGTATGTATATGCTGACAAACGGGAATCAAACAGGCCAGTGTCGATACATTCACACATTTATTACTAATATTCCAAAACGTCTTTAATAAGTCACAATCTAGTCTAGTCATAGTCTAGAGATAGTTCATAATTGAAAATTTATAACCTTAATACACTTTGGCACAAGACGTAACGAACGAAAACGCGCGACGTCATAACATGATAGTGACGAGGCTTAAACAATACTTCATACACTTTCCATTCGACAGTGTATACAGAATAACGTTTAAGCAACACAAAAGAGCGTGTTACTCGCTCGTTTACGTCTTAATTTTCGTAGAGAATCAAGGCTTAGATGTTATTACCCAAACGTTTAATAGGATGTTAGTCTATCTAGAACACGGATACTAATATCCTGCGGAGGGATACGCCCATTTCATGTTTACCTATTAAATACAAATGTCACTACATCTCTGTGCAACGCAGTTACAAACAGACGGACCCGTAAAACACTTTTAAATCATATATAAAAAAAACAGTGCAAAGTTTTGTATATGTTTGAACGTTTTATTTTAAGGTATTTTTTTGAAGAAATAAATAATTCTCGTACTCGCAAAGCATGATATGACGGTTTTAGGTCAAATCTATTTACAAACGTTATGTTAAATTTGAATTATAATTATAATTGATATCTTTATCAGGTATATTTTTCAGGCGATATTTTGTTTTAAAGGCTAACTTAAGTTGCTCGAAACCCGGATATTTTTAACAGTTCAAAGATAAGATTATGTCAGGGAACTAAATCAATCGTCAGATGTGATAGCACGGCTATAAACTAGAAGTTTTATTATAAACTAGACACTTATTCTTATTAATAAGAGAATATATTATCCAAAATAAAGAAAGCTATGCTTCTGTATGTATATGTAAGTGTATTTATATGGTCTGAAATAAAGTTATTATTACTATTTATTATTATAATTCATTTTTTGCGTAGAAGTACATTTAGTACATGCTAGTCGATCCAACGATGGCACTCAATATCTCTTGGCGTATAAAATCTTTCATTGTTGTGAAAAACAAACAGCTGTAGTATCAAATAACGAGCTAGTGAAGTGCCACACTACATAATACAATCGTTGCTGTCTTGTACAGAAATAATGTGAATAACTATACTTCATTCTATTCAGAATTTTCACTTTTTTATGTGTTATTTTTATGAAACGTCGATGAAATTCGATCATCATAAAAATTAATTTTCACTGTTTTGTATAGTATTAAACGAAAGGAATTTAAAATTTTATATATAAATAATAACTTCTTTCATAATCAATTTGAACTAAGTGCTTCGTTAGTACGTTAATAAAAAAATAATCCCTCAACGCAATTGGCTTTTAATTAGTGTATGCCTTTTCGTTAAAAATTTCTCATTTAAAACTCGTTGAGACGCTTGATCCTGGGTGGAGCCTCGTAATTACCACCCTAACTCTCTGTCCGCAGGAATGGTGTAGAGTTTCAAAGTCAAAGACCCAAGCTTTAACGTGGAAATTGCTAAACTACGACAAGAATTTAAAGAAGATTTCAATTGAATTTATCCTCAATAGGAGTTATTTCTTTAAAATCCTTTTTCATTAGAGTATTTTGTATTTCGTATATTTTCACTTATTTACCAAAACAGAACGATGAATAAAATGGTAATACAATATAGCCGTATGATTATTTATGCGTTATGTTTGTTTGAGTGACATATTTAAATATTTTGTACCATTAAATATTTATTTTAGTGCTTGTAGTCTAGTGTAGTAAGCCGATTGTGGCGTTGGCTCACCTTTTACTGGCTCACGATGGTTTTATATGAAGTGACGGAAAATTACATTAAACTACCTAGGTTACAAGTAACTTAGGATCGTAGAAACCACAAATCGAAATTTGTAGTTACATATTTCAGTATTTTTCTTGAACGACAAGTAGGTTCAACTTACAAGAATAATAAAAATCATTATTTCGATACCTCCCACGTAAGTTATTGTAAGCCACAAAATTGCCGTTAGCGTTTTTACTGAATACTACACGAATTTGCATTGCTTAATGCATTCAAAGTGAAAAAATACCAAAAATCTTTTTTTTTTTTAAGGAAAGTTACAACAAAATACGCCTTTTTTCAGGCGTATTTTGTTGTAGCTTTCAAACTAAAACGGATTAAAAGTGCTCTACTGTAAAATTGTAATTTTGGGGTTACAACAACTTACGTGGGAGGTATCGATTTTATTAAACTAGCTGAAAATTTTCGATATTGTTATCGAGTTATTATTTCATCTTTCATTTTCTAAACCGGATCGTAAAATTAAAAGATGAACCAACTTTTTAGTTATCAATCAACGATGGGTATATTTTAACCTACTTCGACATAGATTCGATACTATAAATAGTGCCTAATAAATAAAAGTTCAGTGCTACGCCCTGTCTGGTCGCACCCACCTCGGGGTGGATACTAGTACCCAACCCGCAACTATTTATCGATGGAAGGCAAACTCAAATCCTCATACAAGTCGAAAAGTTACAGTAAAAGAACGAAACGGAGTTCCTCGCTGCTTAAATACAGAAATTGCTAAAGTTTTCTACGTTAGAAGCGCGGTAGTTTTACGCTCATAGTTCCTTTCAATTTAATGTTTTCAGAAATTCTTTCATTTCATTTAAAACGTCGGGTTTTAATCACTTCTCACTCGACCGCGTAGGTTCTTTGTTTTGTTATAAACAATTACAATAACAGCTCTACAAGATATTTCAAGAAGTTTTATAGTTCAATTAATAAATAATAAAAATGTATAGGGTGCTAAAAAACGATAAAAATATTTATTTTAATATATAAATTCTATGGGGCCAATCTGAAAGTACAGCCTGTACTTTCAAATAAAAAAAATATTTTAAAATCGTTTAAGAAATATCTGATTTCTGAGGTAACAAACAATAAAAGAAACGTACACTACGAATTGAGGTTGATAAAAATGTTTAGAAAATATTACAAAAAAGACATAGTAGAAGAAAACGATTCAATTATATGTATTATTAGCTGTGTCGCGCGATTTCAACCGCGTTAATTAGGGGAAAAATTACATTTATATAATGTTTACCTTCCCTACTTGAATCGAATATTGTTCACATAAAAATTTTAAAATAAAAGTAGCCTAAGTTACTCCTTATAATATAGCAACAGACAGACAGACAAACATTTTTAAAAATCGTGTTTTGATGTAAGTACCGTATATACTTTCATATATGTTCATACATTTAACTAAAAGATGTTAATTTTAAGTTGCAAACAGATACTTCAATTTTATTTATTTGTATAAATGACAAAGGCATAAATCAAATATCAAAACAAGCTAAGCGCTTTGCACCGGCAAATACCTTTGATATTTTAGCCGAGCGCATTATTTTAATTTGGGAGGAAAACATGGATGGATTTTAATCCATCCGTTTTAATCTCGACTGATATTACTCTTTCTGCTTTTAAAAGATACTTTAAATTATTTCTGAATGATATATGAATGGATTACTGTTCCAATCGAAGTGAGCAGAAATAAATTTGCATATATGTACTTGTAGGTATATTTTAATAACAATTGTACATTATATAACGATTATTATATTGAACACAATCGTTGCTAAGAAACAGTATAATTTTTAGGGATATGACAATTTGTATATGAATTTTAATTATGATGCTGCCGATGCTTTCATGTACAAACAGTAGTGTATAAATATGGCTTCAATTAATTTTAAACGTTGTGGAATAAAAAAGCATCTACATTTTTTAATCGTATACTATGCTCAAATGTAATAGTAAGTTAATGACAACGATGATTAAAGATTTCTTTTATTAAACATTTATATATAATTTCCAAGGAGTTTCGTCGGATTTCCTTACTGTGTTTTCCTTCATCGTTGAAATAAAATATAACTAAATAGATTGTGGTTGATTTTAGAGACATTCAATACATAAGAAATAATAATATTAACGTTGCATCGTATTCATTAACGTAAATTAATCGAAAAATTAGCGACACTGTTACTAAAATACCTGCAGTTTTTAAAATTTCCGCTGTCTTATATTACACTCTTTTGTGTTAAAATACTAGCCACCTAATACATTAATTAAAATGTCAATTATACGACGCATCACGAAATCATTCCCTCGTGTAGCGTAAACTTCTACGTTATTATATTGTCAGCATGAATTTATATTACAACATTTACTTCGGCTTATAATATATTACTATATATAAATGTGAACGCATAAATACGTCCTTGTATTTTGAAATAATGCAAAAAAAATATTGTATAATAATTGCTCTTAATTCGGAACATAACAAGTAAAATAAGAGAAAATGTTTAATAGAGAGTGAGTTCTCGTTGGCGGAGAGATAGTTTTAATTTTTAAATATAGACCATAATTTCCGAAACCGTGGCTACCCTAGTAGTGACGGATGCGCGGCCTTCATGCTTAGTGGCCGGCCGACCGCCGCGCGTATCACTAACTTTCACCTAAGCGGTTTCATAAAAACTCATGCGATCTTCAGCTTCCTTATCTTTGCTGTCAAGAATATTAGTGTATTTTTATAACTATTCGTAATTTTATTATCGAATCGTGAATCGCTAGTCTACAGTCAAGCGACGCAAAGTTCAAATGTCTGCAATTTGAAACAGCTTAATTTCCCGGGAGGCCTACGCTGACGGTTTAATTATTGCCTACTTAGGTCTTGCTGTAAGTATCTACATCTGAATTAAACGAATAATTTTAGTGCTGGTTATAATTCTCATAACTCAAACTTATTGTCACGTTATGCACACATTAGTGTACATTTTAATTAGTCATGCCCTTTCCGCATGTTATTGAATATTATCTTCATCTATGGTGAAAGTACACCTTCTTTATCATACCATAATATGCGGGTAATACCATAGTATTGTCAAAATGCATGATTGCACTTAAATCTAAATACATTTCGGGTATTGGTCTTAATCATTCATTTAATTATTTAAATAGTTTTGTGCTTAAATATTTTCACTGCCGTCATTGTGGCTACAGCAATAAAGAATATTCGTGTATGTTATAAACATTCATAAAATTTGCATATCAGCAATCGATGATTCACGCGTAAATTAGACGGTTGACTATTATAATGGAAGTTTTTATATCATAAACAAAAGTGGGAACATTTTAAAAAATTTATTATAAAATATTTTACATTAAACACAAAACGTACATTTGAACAAAATGAAGGTTAACTCGGAGGCGTCCCGAAGGATAGTAGATAGTAAAGCGATGGATCTGACGTAAAGTTGTGGTGCAGAGAGGTGCTCGCGTGCCCGCTATATGGCAGAGGGCTCAACATGAAGGTGGACGTGGACGGCCAGGAAGCAGCAGCCGGCAGTGCTACTCCGATTGCTAGTAATACAGAGTCGCCTGTCTCATTCCTTGACGGTTTGTTGGCTGATTAACACACTAATACGCGTTTGAGGATTTCGGTCTGTCTTATCTCTATGTCAAAGTGTCTCAACGTTAGTGTTAAATTAATATTAGCAATACATAATGGTGAATAAAACGATATGTAAGATTTAATTCGTAAAGTTAAGTTAAAATGTGACTGTACTTTTTCATAGCACGACTTCTACACTATTCAATCAGCATATCGTACATAATACACCAACGAAGTCGTAGGTAAGATCCATTCTTCAATACATACCCGATAGATGAGTGAATTTTCATCTAGATTTCAGCAACGTACAAGGCATTTCAATATATCGTATTATATTGATACAGCAGACAGAAATTCTCATCACACTCAAGACTGCACTGTAAATACGCCTGCATCCCATAACCCCGAAACTAACTCACACAGCTTCATCGTGCACTTCAACTAATTTAATATCATATAAAATTTCTCGGAACCAGGTCTTTCTCACTATTCGACGAAATACTAACACTCATATGAATAAACTTATGTTTTAATCAATATTAAATAATATTTTATGTATGAATAATAGCTAATTACTAATTTTAATATAATTATTATTTTGTAGCGAAAGTGTAGTAAGTAATATATGGTTTCGTAATATGTTGTTAATTACATAATAATGTAATCAAAACAGGTAAAGTATTTTGTATATTTAACATAGTTTTAATATTGAGGTAGGTATATTAAATGTAGAGGTATAGTTTTGTTGAGTAGAATTTAATAGCAAGCAATGTAGAAATAAGAATATATAGTTTTTTACTTATCGATTTTATTTACAAAAATAAAGAATCCAAGTAATAAACTCTTTCATATTATTATGAAACAGTTTACACGTTATATTATCTATAAAGATCTATAATATACACAAAATAACAAATTATACTTCTCTATTATTATTAATAAAGCCTTAAAAGAGAACAATAAGAGATATATGAAAAAGAAAAATATGCAAATATAAGTTAGTAGAAATTTAAAACTACTGAACAGTTTAATTATTTCTTAGAAATCTAAAGATAACCAGAAACTGTGCGAATTTTTAAATAGTTCAAAGTAAAGAAAATATTATTTTACATTTTTTTAGAAAATCATCTTTAATATTCTCCAATACTTCGTAAATACTAAGTAAATAATTTAACAATATACTGGTTGGATTTTTAGCTGCAAAATCAGCAGGTTCGATTCCTGTCTAGGAAAATTTTTTCTCCCAAAACCGAATAATGGAATTTTAATTAAAATCGACCGCAAAACACCTTTAAATATTAAAAATTCCCGTATATCGAAATATTCGTTAAAATTCGTATACGCTAATCGAATATGTCTACACAATGTAGTTCCATTAATACTGACAAGTGCCGTCGTCGCCAGACTGCGGTGTAACGACCTCAGATCCGATCTCGTCGCCCGAGCAGGCACTGCTCGCCAAACTGGAGGAGGAGAATAGAAGAATCGAGGCGGACGCAAAGTGCCCCTCGTTGACCACCGTGCACAGCCGCAAAAGCTCTGATACGTCGCAGATATCCTTAGCCTCGGGTAAGTTTCAAAATGTTTTTTATATAATTTTTACCACGACGTTCATTCCGCATTGCGAAAATCTTGTTCAGCCCGGCCGTACTTTATAAGGAACTGGCTACCATTCACGGTTTCACTTGTGTTTATGGTTATTGCTTCGCTTCTGCGAGTCGTAGCGTGATATAATATAGCCTATAATCTTCCTCAATAAACGGCTTATCCAACGCAAAAGGAATTTTTCAAATCGAATAAGTGGTTTCAGAGATTATATAGAAATTTACATACAAGTATTGCCTCTTTGTAATATTAATATATATAATATAAATTTATGTTGGAAACATTTTTACGCGTGCCAGTCGACCATTCAGAAGCGAACAAACGATCCAGGTAATTTTGTCAGTGTAGAAAACTGATCCATATTTAATATTATAAATGCAAAAATAACTTTATCTATATGTTGGTTTATCACACCTAAACCGGTAAACCAATTTTTATATCTATATATAGATAGATATAGATAGTCACTTAAAAAAATAAATAGGCTATTATCGTGATCGCTTTAAACAAAGATTGAAGGCAATGAAACAAGGGATAAGAGTTTTGTCAAAGGGTTAAAATAAAAAAAGTCGTCAAAACTAACTATTACACAACATATGAAAAATGTCTTCCAGTGAATTTATTATGTACAATGTAAATAGTCGTAATTTAATCCTTAATTGAATTCCCGAAAGCGAATCCTTCTAACACATGTATTTGGTATAAGCCTTGCGTCACGCTCGCGCGCGGCGTTGCGTGGATTTACTTAATATTACATTTACTTTTATGCGCAATTTTAGTTTCATTGCTTGCGAAACTCGAATTTAGTTCGTCTTTAATACCGATTTTAGAATTCAGTTCGCCGGTGCATTATCTCTTATCTCAGTTTCACGTTGATAGCGAAGATATAGCATGTTACGAATTCTGTATTACTCAGTTATCCTATATATTAGTTTGAGATGAGTGAGAGGAGAGAGTCAAGTGCTAGTGTACTGGAGTTTTATATATCTTCATTTATCGATAATATATTGGGTACGAAGATTTCATAATAAAATTACTTAGATATCGTATTCTTATTAAACAAAATATTAGTGTGTGATTTTAATGACATATGTAAAATAACTTATTTGATGATTTTTCCAAATATCGTCTTTCGTAATCTATAATAATTAGTACAGTATTTAACATGAATACCGCCAATTAAATTACAAAGCGTAATTTATTAGGGTGTAACCGCGAAAGCAAAATGGCCTCATGGCTTTTAAATAAATATGTTAAAAATTAAAATCGGTTATACATCCAGTAAAGTAATTATATAAAAACACATGTAAATTTTATTGAAAAAAAATGGTTAACGGAGTAGTATAGTTAAAGATCATATTGTAATATTATTTTTGCATTGTAAATATTTTAAGCTTAATGCGAAATCATTTAACATACCATATAAGATATTTATTTATCATATTTATTTTTTCAAGATAAATCGATAAAGGCTAAGTAGCGAATTTCTGATGCTATTGCTTGCCGCTTATATTCAAATCATAAGTATCATAGTTGTTAGAAACTTCATAATTTGATCTCCCTTGGAAAGTAACTGTTACGTATCAGAATATATAAAGCTACGAGACTACTATCAATCAAGCTCCGAATAAAAGCCGGTTAATAAAGCTGTAAAGTAATAGCCTGTAAATATCCCACAGCTGGGCTGCCGCCTTCTCTTCTATTAAGGAGAAGGTTTAGAGCTTAATCCACCATTACGGTCCACTGCGGTGGATATTGATATGTCAGAATTTCTCCCAAGCCGGTTAAAGTTATACCTAACTGTTTGTAGAATAAATGTACATCACACTAATTAAAACATGAATCTCCTCTGTATGTAGATTATGTTAAGATATCTTGCTCCGTTTATTATTATTGCAATAAGAAATCTGTTTTTATCTGAACATTATAGAGCGAATAGTGCTCCAATTACGTAAATATATAAAAAGTCTTGAAAATTATGTAGAAATCGAACTCATTTACCAGCTGTCTCCATGGGAGTTGTAGCATAGTAATAATATACTTATTTTAATAACAAAATTGGTTAAAATAATGAATAATGTGTATTTGAAAAAGTCTAAATATATTATAAGCCACAGCGAAAAAAAAAATGGTTTATTAAGCTAAACATTGATTGCGAATTAATTTTGTTCATTAGCAACGTTTATTTTTAGCAATAATTAAAATATTGTTTTCAAATCGTCTAGTATATATAACTACAACAACAAAAGCTGGCATTAGATATACTGTATACATTTACAAACTGTTTTTTGCCTCAATAAAGTTATTAATTGTATACTTTCGGTATAATTAATGGGACTTTATATAACAAAACTTGTTTTGTTCCAACTTTTCATTATAAAATCCGCAAAGCGAACCCTCTGAAATTTTAAACTTTATTTGTTTTTTATTTTATCTTGGTTTTATAAAGTGTTGGCCCATATAATTTATATAATAACTAAAAAAAAAATGTTACGTATTTAATTTATTAATTATCTTAAATAACGCCTTATTATTAAGAATTACATTTGTAAATTTTACTCTCTGTGTTGATATGAAATAACCCTGTATCCTGGTAACAGTTACCTAGACAACCTTACGAAAGCTGTGGCTCAAAACTAAAGGCACTGACAATAAATTCTTTCATGTGTAAAGCTAATGACAGCCATTAACCAAAGAATTGAATTGAAAGCTAATAACAAACAACTAATTCGTACATCTTCATGGAAATCTGAAAGCAAAACTTATAAGTGCAACTCTAGTCTTTAAATATACATAAATCTGATAACATTGTTGTATGTAGAAAAAAAAATTTCGACCAACACTTTACGTCAGTGGAGTTCCTAAAATACTTATTCAAGAAAATATTTCTCAGCAACAAGTTCAAGCTATGAAGAAACAAGGGTCGGAAGCAATGGCGAAGAAGATTTGTGGAGTCTATGGGGCAGACTCGTCAGCAATTGGGAGACTGAGTGGCGCCGCCGAAACCAGTTCGTACGTGACTTAGTCCGACAAGGTGTGCCCCATCACTTCAGGGGCATAGTGTGGCAGCTACTGGCGGGAGTCGATTCCTCGCCAGATAAGAAATTGTACGCCTCTTATATTAAGGTAAAGATGCCCATTTATTTATTTATTTCATGTAAAAATATACCAAAAAGACTACCCAAGTCATTAGCGTTAAGTGATCACCGTTGACCATCACAACTGCCCCAAATATTGTTAATTTTAAATAAAGCAAGAATACGTAATTGATAGCATGAGGGGAGGCATTAAAGAAAGGAGGAATTGTTATTCTTACGATATATAGCTATAGAATTCACTTTAGGCCGATTTGTGAGATTGTGGTACTAACCTAGTTCCATGTAGGCGCTGTGGCTAAGCTGAATAATTTCCAATCCAATTATAATGTAAACATTTGCAAATCTTGTTGGGCGAGCAATAGTGACACATTGGTTTGGACTAATTCGTCTGCTTTTTTAGAATAACAAACGAGGATAATATATAAGTCGTCACGATACATACAAAAAATATATTTAATGTAATATTCGCGAACCCAATTTGTAAACCACCTCGATCACAAAATTTAAAATTATCCTCCCTTTATATTATTTACTAACGACCTTTTAATAAAGTGCACCTTGGAGGTAAAATTTTTCAAAAACGCCGTAACAGACATATCGAATTGTGAGTTTCTTACTTTGAAAATGACGGACTTTTATACAGCTTAGAGGTGAAATTTTCTAAAATCCTTTCTTAGTAGATACTTACAACGTAAAATATATCATTTTCCAAAATTTACGGTTTGTAGCCTTAACGAATTAGTCTCTACATTGATGAGTATGTTAGTCAGTTAAGCAGGATAAGTTTTTAAATATAATATATAATTTTTTAGGCTAAATCAGCGTGCGAAAAAGTAATCCGTCGCGATATCGCTCGCACATATCCTGAACACGATTTCTTCAAGGAAAAAGATGGGCTGGGCCAAGAATCCCTTTTCAACGTTATGAAAGCGTACTCGCTTCATGATAGAGAAGTCGGCTACTGTCAAGGATCTGGCTTCATCGTTGGACTGCTCTTAATGCAGGTGAGAAAAAAAATGGAGATTTAAAACGATTATAATTACATACATGACTGTGAGATAGAATAATATTATTGGAGTATTTGTGTGTATTGTCAATAAGGCTGAAATACATGTGGCCTGAAGTGTTAGGTACCAATGGATCGTTGATGTCAAGAAAAAACGTGGCAATTTATTATTTAATATCTTATTATTATTTTCTTCTGAACTATTTTAACGTATATTTTTTTAGCGTATTCTGTATTTATTTGAGATTCACCAGTGATAATTACATAAACACGTGCAAAGCCTGTATATTTTCCTGCACTATAAAGCTAGATGCATTCCCTATTACAATGTGGTTATAGTCTAAGCCGCTTGATTAATTTTACTGGATAGTACATTTTGAAATATTTTAAAAGCAGTCGAGTTTTGTATTCACATCTAATTATTTGACAAGCTCTGCAGCCTAAACCATTTGACAAATTTGATAAATGATTGAATACCTTATATTATTTATTTCCCGAAATTTCAATGGGAACTAAAATCACGCGGAAAACATTAATCTCCAATACTACTTCTACGATATTTATAGGTAAGAGAAGTTTATCAATGGATATTTACACAATAGGCCACTTTTTAATTTTGTATTTTTTTTATTACTTAAGTCTCCTTTATTGATTATAACAGATGCCAGAAGAAGAAGCCTTTGCTGTACTGCTAAAGATAATGCAGCATCACCGCATGCGAGATATGTTTAAGCCGAGTATGGCTGAGCTCGGCTTGTGCATGTTTCAGCTGGAGAATCTCGTCCAGGAACTCTTGCCTGATCTCCACGTTCACTTTCAATCTCAGGTCAGTTGTAAACTGCTTTATATCCGACTAACCGAGAAGGGGGGTAATTTTTTAAAATTTTAAATCCGTTCCATTGTGATCTCCCGTAGTCTAAAAGGGTTGACCGATTTTTAAATGTTACAGTGTGTTTTGGGTTGATAAAATTGGTATTCTTACCCAGACTGAGATAGATTATGTAAGGCTAGCAAAAGTCAACATGGCGGACGTAAATCGTCAAAATTGATAAAACGTTGTGACCTATGACGTGACATTTTGAAGTGTATGGTGTTGTTATTGTGCGGGTTTTTCTCTTATTAAATTATTTCATTTATTGAAGGATTAAATAACAAATAACGCATGAACAATTTAAATAACATATATTGAACATTGATTTATTTTCAAAAACAATACCTTAAATACTAGATTTATTCAGAAAATTTTGTAACCCTTATAAATTTGTCACAATTATTATGAAGAAATTAAATGTATGTCTACTTATATCCTCTTCTTAAATTAAATATCCTTGACATCAAAATAGTATAATATAATATTCTTAGTAAAATATAAATGTCTAATAAGTAGACGATACTCTGATATACCTCAAAATCATTTCTACTTGTCTAAATATAGCTACATGAATTCTGTTCCAAACGATTTGCATATTCTAATTTAGCAACCTCGAACTCCAGACGAAATGGAGTTAAATAAATTAACATTATGTTAAATAAACTAAAAAATAACAAAATACGGAAACACTTAAACAGAGTGCAGTTGTTAGTCATAACATTCAAGCGCAAATAATAATAAATTTATTACTCAGCGTTTCTAGATAGTCATAGATTGAAGTGAAATAACGATTGGTATCTCACGATCATTTTTTGTTATAATATACATGTTAGAATGCAATACTGGATCTCTTATAATTTAGATTCAAATCACGTTTACTATATTATTTTTTGTAATGAAACCCTCCTCGTATAGATATAAATAATGATTTTATTTCTGAACAATGTCAGTTTAAAAAAAAGATTTGAAATTGTGACTTCGGATATACAAATCTATTTCCCTTGACGTATGAAGATTTCCTTATAATGATTTTCACCACCGATCAGGAAACGAAATTGAAACACAAATTAGCAATTGTCAACAATATCTCATTAACTAACTCCTATTTAAAATCTACTGTATCTATGTAAGCCACTACTAGTGGTAGAACCTAGCTGTAGCCAAACGCCTGGAGATGTACCACATTCTCACAGAAAATCGGCCTGAACTAGTTTTAGTATATAGATAATAGTAGCTAGATTTCATACAGTATATCTACACAAATATTATAAAGGGAAATGATTTGATTCCCTTTTTCCGAATTACTAGAGGGATTTGAAAAATTCTTTTTGTGTAATTTAGCCTGTTCATTAAGGAAGGTTAAATTACAACACGCTATGATTCATAGGAGCGAAGCAAAAGTTATAAACCGCGAGAAGCAGCTAGTTTAATATATTTGTAACTAGATGTATCTATCAAGTAACTATCGATTTTCTTCTTGATAGAATCTACATTTAGAACAGGTGATATCTTCAATTTTACGACTATCAATATTTTTTACAGAGTTTCAGTACATCGATATACGCAAGCAGCTGGTTTCTGACTCTCTTCACGACTACCTTGTCACTGCCGCTCGCGTGTCGTATCATGGACGTGTTTCTCTCTGAGGGCATAGAAATTGTATTCAAGGTCGCTCTAGCGCTACTCACCCTTGGAAAAAACGATCTATTGTCGTTGGATATGGAAAGCATTCTAAAGGTAAAAATTTATTGAATTCAAAATTTTTTATGTCTATTTATATCCGACAAAATTCACTCAAATTTCTCATTTTTATATTGAATATTAAAATTAAAAAATAACTGTTCTATTACAATTATACTTTCTTTAAAAAACAATACCAAGGCAAAAGTATATGTAAAAATTAGTGTATGTCAAAAATTTCGACATAACAATTAGCGATTAAGTGCATACCATTACCTATACACGATGTTATCTGCGTTATCGTATTATCTATAATTATTTGATAACAGTACATGCAGAAAGAGTTACCAGCGAAAGCGGAGGCCGATCAAGACGCGTTTATGAATCTCGCATATTCAATTAAAGTTAATCCTAAGAAAATGAAGAAATTAGAAAAGGAATACACGGTTATAAAGACTAAGGAGCAAGGGGACATCGCTGTGCTCAGAGTGAGTTATCATAATTATATGAATAAGACGATAAGTTTAAATTGATTGTAATATGGGTATTGCGTCATTAATTAATTTCGTCAATTTTGCTAATTATTTATAGTAGACAATATTTTGATGTAATTTTATTAATATTTTTTACTTCAACACTTTTTTATTTAAAAAGACTTGTTAATAACAATTTTTTTAAGTTACATATTTAATATGATTATATTATTTAATTGTACAACCGGAAATTGCAATATTTGATAGAAAGTCAATATTTTTACATGGCGTCCGAAGAAATAATACTTTATATAAAGATACATTTTAAATTTAATTACAATTGTCTATTTTGTCGTTGATTTTTTTTATTTAATCGTACCTCCTTATGCTATGTTTGAAAATGCTGCTTATGCTATGTTTAAAAAACAATGTCAGCCATTATACGTAGGAGTAATCGATTTAGTCTTATTTATAGCTACGAATGTGAACCATCCTATATATGACGATTATTGTTCATCCACAGTGCCTCCGTCAAGAGAATCGACTGCTGAAGCAGAGAGTGGAGCTTCTTGAAAAGGAAAGTTCAGCGCTAGCAGAACGTCTAGTACAAGGTCAAGTGGACAGAGCTGAAGGAGAGGAAGAAACGTTCGCTTTAGCACGAGAAGTTCAAGCATTGAGGCGAGCGAATATGGACGCTCAACAGAGATTGGCGGTGGCGCAAGATGAGATCCGAAGCTTGGAGATGACCATTGCAGAGGTATGTACTAACAAACAACAGAGAAACAACTAAATCTAACTAAAGTTAATTATAAAGGCGAATTCGATTTTGTTTGTATTACACGCGTTAACTACTTAATCGATTATGAAAATTTCCAAGTTATATCTACTATTACTATTTTCCCAGAAATTGGTCTTGCCACGGGAAGTGGACTGTTTGTAACTGTTGAGAAAAATAGTACATTGCATTATACAGAGACAGTACAATTTTGAGCATTGAAACAAGCCATCGCAAAGATAAACTGTATCCATACTTAAGCCCCCTTAGTGAGGTAACAAACATAGTCAAGGATACAAGGACAAATGGTATATTTCTTCAATATAAATAGTACTGATTCCGGGGGATAGAAAAAGGACTATGCGTAATTATTAAATTTAGATAAGACGTCTGTCGGTAAGCTAGTTAGAAAACAAAAATCTTACTGATTTAGAAAATATATTTAGCGTCTGAGATGCCTTTAAACGTAAACAAAAAAATGATATGTTGGCTATGTGCCAGGAGTAACATCAACGACAGTCGTGATATTATTGACAGATTGGTTTTTTTTAGCTTAGCGAATGTCAAAACAAAGACTGACGTAGCTTGCGTTGCGATGCGAACGTATTGACGTGATTCGCACTGCCAATCATTACTTTAACACGCCCATATTCTCAATGAAAAGATTGTTGGGTGTTTTTTTTTAATTTCGTTATTTTATTTTTTATTCACTTTTCAGAACAACTCTCGTCAGTCGTCTCTAGAAGGCACAGAAGGGAATAACGCAAAAGGCGAAGAACTCGCACGTTGCCTTCAAAGAGAACTCGTCCGTGCCAGACTGGATGCAGCGGAGAGACAGGCCACCGAGAGAGAACTAAACGCTAGAATCGCTGAACTGGAAAATGAGAACAAGATACTGAGGAAACAACGGGTTGATAACAATGTTGCTCACTTGCAGGTAAGTTCTTTTAATTTTTAGTATTAATTTGAAATGTTTAGTTTTGAGAAAATTAATAAAACTAAACTCGTTGTGATTTTTGACGGGTAGTTTGATTAAAACAAATGATAAAAAATACCTATTTAACAAAAATAATAGCTTAAATTAGCTCTAATGAGCTTAAATATATTAAGTACTTTAATAAAAAAAAACTATTCATTGATATTACTGTATCAGTAATGTGTAATGTTTAGTATTATTAAAACAAACATCAAAATAATTACATAAAAAAAATTACTAAAAAAAGGTTAGTAGAGCTAATACTATTATAAATAACATACAACATTCTCATTCGTCCTCATCCTTATACGGACTGTATATATACAGCCCGATATGGGATTGAAGGTTTTAAGGATGTTGCTGTAATAAAGTTATCAAAAGAATTCAAATTCTTTTGTTTTTAGGACGAGTTGATAGCCGTTAAACTACGCGAGGCGGAAGCGAATCTTTCCTTAAAAGATTTACGACAGCGTGTCACGGAATTATCAGATTCTTGGCAGAAACATCTCCAGGTATATTAACTACATTTATGGTTGTTCACAATTATTTGACATTATTATATACATATATAAAGATATATATTTTTTTAATTTGATAATCTCAGAAAGCCTATCAGCCCTAATTTGTAATACACTTTATTATTTTATATATATATAAAATTATTGAAGAAGATTATAGGTTTTAGAATATTACTTTTTGACTGATCTGTTATCAATGATGAAGTGAAGTCATTTTACGTGTCTATAATCGCGTGTTCGTTTTTATTGTAGTCATATAATAACAATAAAAACGGTCATTCGAACCCTTGTGTAGAATTTTGGGGTGGCTAAACGGAATCATCTAAAATAATTTACTGACTATGTGCCTTTAAGCTGCTCTAAGGGCTGTGGATTTAATTTGTAACTTATTAGGTTATAGAATCGTTTTATATCAATTGCGTTAATAAAACTTATAAATTTAATTCTCAACTTAGAACTTTAGACGATAGTACTCAAGCAACAGAATGGAATAATGAAGGAAAAAAAATGAGGAAAAAAAAAATTACTATTAAATATTAAAAATTTAAACGTTGAATAATTAAACTGTACAGGAACATAGACAAGAGGCACCACCGCCGCCCGCTCAGTCAAACGTTGTGTCTGACATTATGGCGACTCCTAAGAAGTTACTGCGTGCATGGGAAGGCAGGTCCACCGACATGCAGAAACTAGAAGAGGAATTAATGACTATTAGAATAAAAGAAGTTGAGGCACTGACGGAGTTGAAAGAGCTCAGACTTAAGGTATTTTAGAATACTACGTTCGTCCGGCATAAAAAAATGTCCATATCATTATAAATGTGAAAGTAATACCGTATGTCTGTTTGCCGTTGGACAATTTTTATGAATTTTGGTGTAGACATAGACTTGATCTTGTAGGACATAAGGTTTTAGTAACAAAAATAGAAATCGAAGGTAATGAAAATTTGTTTGCAGAACTCATAATTTCTTAAAGAAATGTGCAATTTATAATAATTCAACGTAGATGAAGTCGCGGGAAACGGCGAGTCCATAATAATATAAAAGAGGGAGAATATTTTTATAAACTGGTATGCAGGGGGTACTATTGTTAAATACTTATCTGATTAAAAAAAATAAAATCTTTTTGCGTTAGAGAGCATGGTTACTGGGGAAAATCTTAGACTATATTACATCACGCTATGACTCACAGGAACGGAAAAAAAACTTAACAAAGGAAAAAAATATGTCCCGCTAAACTTCGCGTAGTTTCTTCTCCGGTCTGTCCGTGGTAGATAAATTGGCTGGACTTAAATAAAAAATATTTTGATTATGATTTAATAATTCTTAAATATTACAGGAAATGGAGCTCCGTACCCAGGTACAAGTGTCAACGAACCAACTTCGCAGGCAAGATGAAGAATTGCGGCAGCTACGTGAAGCCTTGGATTCTGCGTTGCAACGAGAACGAACGCTGCAGACCAGGCAGAGGGAGTTCCAGCACAAGTACACGGACTTAGAAAGCAAGGTTAGTCTTTATCGACCTTAAGAAAAGAGGTTCTATGTATTATATTTTTATAATGTTTGTTACTTTTACTGAAAGCCTAGCTGTATCTCATTGACTTCAGCTTGTATATGGACGTGATTGACAGGAGCAGTACTCACTCTTACAGAAAACCGGTATTGCTAATATAGCAGCTTTTTGTATGGTAAATGAGAGCACCCATTTCCTTCCGTACTTCCTAGTCATCCCTTATTCCTTTTTAAGCTGGCAACGCATTTGTGGCTCCTCTGGTTCTACAAATGTCCATGTACGGCAGTGTTCACCTAACATCAGGTGACCAACCTGCTCGTTTGCTAGCTATTGTTATAAAAAAAATTAGAACCCAATTTCGTATGTAATAAGATGTATTCGTATATAATGATTTTATGCGAATTCTATAATAGTTATATTTTTTGCTGCAGCGATTTTTTTTTAATATTGAAAAATTAATTTGCAAATCATCTGCTTGTATGTATTAGCAGGTGCTAATCCCATAAAAAGTATACATTATTGTTGATAATGTTTTAATTTTTATGACTCCTAGGAAATTTACTAATATGGAGTTTATTGGCTATATAATTAAGATATCGTTATGTATAATGTTTTGTTTTTATTAAGCTCTTGCGAAAATTATTTATAATATAAGATAGGAATTTTGTTGCGTTACTTGTCCAGACGTCCATGCTATTAAGAAAGCTTCCAATAAAGCTATTGGTACCCAGCGTTAAAAACCTTGTTTATATACATACCAAACTTAATTGTGTATATGTGTACAGCAGCTGATTTTAATATACATATTAGAATACTTTTTACCAGAAGGAAAGTTATATTATTCGATCATATTATTTGGCTCTACAGCCTAAACAGTTTGACGAATTTTATCTGTATGCTGAAATGCCTCTTTTTTAAGCCGAGTTTTAGTACCCGGCCTCCCCACCGTTGAAGCTGTCAAGGCCAGTAGGGTCAACAGCAACATACATTTAAAAAAAAATAAAAGCTGAAATACCTCAAAAGTGTCGTTAAATTCATGTCAATAGCGGTAGTGACATAGGGTATATAATTTTTTGGAATTTTCATAATTAAGGAAAATATCGATCTAACAACCAATTCTCTAGTGAATATTTTGTCGACTGCCCCTAAAATGAATATAATATGTATTTCTTGTATAAGAAATATAGTAATAGGTTTTAAGCAGTCACTAATTTTTTTTATTTCTTATATTACTTTAATCTTATTACCCGCCTACTTTTATTGCGATTTGATTATCTTTATTTAACAAAAGAAAGCCGTTTGGCAAAGCGAATTGAATCTTTTATATTATAAAGCCATATTATATAACTAAATAGTTATTTGTATACATAAAATAAAGTTTTCATATAGATAAATCAAAACATTATTGTTAGCATTTATTTTATTGATTATAATTTAGTGTTCATCACCGAATGCGGGTATAGTTCATTTTTGAACATAATTATTATGCTCTAATTTAAAAGGATATATTTGTTTGTTTACTATTCTTTAATAAAAAAATAATTCTATTATAAAATGTAAAATTGATATTATGAATGAGCTTTTTTAATTTTTTTTTATGAATGTTTGCTGATTACTCGTAAACGTCTTGACCGATTTAATTAATTATTTTATTATTTCAAAGAGTTTACTCTCCTATTAATCTTGGAATTTTCATCAAAATCGGTTTAGTACTTTGGTTTTAAAATAAAAAAAATAAAAATAAAATTCCGTATTGTATTTTAAAGCCGTTTCCCTGTTATATAGTCTGGCTCTGTTTGCGATTGTTTGTATATGCAATAATATTTTCTTTATTTTATTGTATTCATACTAACAAATAATTAATATGCATACTGCACTATCACTATTAAGAAATACGAGCGCTCTTTCCAAATTATTGTGTTCAAATAATCATAAGTTTTACTTTGTCTTTGTTTTTTAGTATTTGATTGCGATAAAATTGTTTTTTTTTATGATTGTTATTATATTTTCTTATTTAAATTTTTTTTGAATGCCCACAGGCCAAATATGAATCAATGCAAGCTAATATAAGAAACATGGAAGACGCCCAGAGAATAGCTGAATTAGAAACTGAAGTGTCAGAATACAAGTTAAAAGTAAGTTACTCGAAAATTAATACATAAAATAAAATAACTGTCTTCTGACATTCCACGGATTCAGCCTTTTAAATTGTTTAAAAGAAACTAAAAATATCTTCAACTGTTTAACTTTATTTCACTGTTGCTTATCTTTTTTTGAACTCAAAAGATAATTTTTATAAGTTTTACATGTATATCTGTGTCTGTCTGTGGCATCGTAGTTCCTAATGGACCAATTTTGATGCCGTTTTTTTTTTTTTTTAACATGATTTAATCGGGATGGAACTCAGCTATAATTTATGAAGACCTGTTTAGACGTTTCAAGGTTATATGGTCTTTTCTAGTTGTGTAAAGGATCTGAGAAACTTCTACTGGTCGAAGCGACTTGTTATTTACTATATTGTGAAATGTGAATGGTATCTAGATGACATAATTGCGTACTCTTGAATTGATGCTACAGTTACATCTGGAAGCAGCAGGTTTTACTCACCAATATAGTGCCAAAGTGCCGTTTTGGAAATTGTCGACGGTTTTCTTTATAATTTTCATTTTTTTTATTTACCTTGATCTATTAATCGTATTCGTAACGAAATTATGTACTTAATGAATATTTAATATGGGTAAAACCGAAATTATAATGAACAGTGAAATTTGCACAAAGGACCGTGGTCATTACTACCCGGAATTTTATCTTAATATTTTTTTACTAACGAGCAGGCAGGACACCTGATATAAAGTAATCACCGCCGCCCGTCACCATCAGCTAAAAATACACAATTTTATTCTATTTATTTATATTAATTTCAGAACGAGGTGATGGCTACTGAAGGGGAACTGCGAAATAGCAATATGGACGATTCGGATAGAGTTCGCGAGTTGCAGGAACAAGTCGCCGAACTAAAGGCTGAGGTGAATTATATCTAAGCAATACGCTTTGCCCTAACTAGACATAAAAAAGAAAAAATAATAATTACAATATCATTATGTTAGTAGTAAATGTTGTAGGGAGTTCCTTATTGAAAGTGAAGTAAGAAGGTTGCACTGTTACTGATAGCAACTGCACAAATTCGCATGCTATAATTCCGTATTATGATTGGGGTTATTACTCTAAGTTCTTATTTGATCCACTTTTTTGTCTAGAGTTTACCCTATGAAGGAACAGGATGTTACTGGCAATATTATTGAAATTATAATAGACACCATACCATAGACAGATTATAGTGCATATTTACGTTTACGATGCATTCCTGACATTCCAGTAACCTGTATCGCTGATATATGATTAATTCCTATAGCATTTAAAGTCCGAGTAGGACATTTGTCTTGAGTATCAGCATGCCATAAACCCTTGGATTCCTTATATTTCGATTTATATTTACGCTTGTTAAACGACGTATTTTGTTTTTATAAATGATATATAAACGATAAATAACTTCATATACATACCCAACTACATTTACTACTAACGAACACTTAAATGACAATGGTCGATTTATACAAAAAACAAAGATCTTACCAACAAAGTAACATTAAAGGCCTCTAAATATTTACGGATTTTTTCAACTCAATCCAGTGTTTCATGATTTTCAATTTGAAGGGATGTCTATTAAAATATTACATAAAGCATTCATTGCACTTTGATTGATGTTATGGTTCTAACGTGTTCCACATGCTTTGCTTAGACCGCGTTGCGTTTAGTTGAATTAAATGTATTGGCTATGTGCGAAAACTTTAAAGGGGAAAATAAAACTCTAGCTTTCAGCCAATCACACAGCTGTGACATAAATTTCGAAACAAAATACATCAATCGTTGTAACATTAGCCATATTAATTAATGTTTAACAGCCAATAAAATGCTGCCATTATCATGCACATAGCCAATAAGATTTTTCAAAGAAAAACTGTTCGAAATTCCAAAATATACATTAAACATATGAATTTGTGTAATCGTTATGAATAAATAAAATCATATGATTACATTTTTCAATCTTTTTTAAATATTTAATATTTCAAGGGTCGACAGTTTCAACTAAATAGCACAGGCTGGTTTCTAGCACGTCGTATGACATGCTTTGTAAATAACTCACTATGAAAAGCACTGTTACTAACATATCATACTGGTGCTTTATTTTTCGACTTACAAAACATTAATATGCAACGTGTGCAGAATAATAAAAAACTGAGTTTGCTATGTACATCAATAGATATAAAGAGTTTTAATGGAGTTGTAACGACTTTCGAAATTCTTAAACTGCCTATGGAAGAGTGCAGGGAATGTTCCTATACAATCGTTAAAGAAATTCCCTGTTTTCCTGTACCCTTTACTTATACATTCATAAATAATCAACAGATAATGAAACTTGCATTTAAAAAGATTTTTTATCTGTAGACACATTGTCAATCTTACTTTTAGCAAGTAATTAATTGTCATTCTTCGTTTTAAAAGGATTGCGCGTCTTCTATCTTACTATACTTTATAATAAATTATGGAATTAGAAATTTGTCTACTTTAAATGCATTTACATTATCATATTCCAGAAAAGTATTTTACAAAATATAGATTACCATCAATTATGATGAATCGATATCAGTTTTGTATAAAAAAACAAAGTGTCTAAAGATAAAATCGCATCGTCTTTTATATGTTTTGCGATTATTTAATTATGCAATTGTTTGAGCCACAGAGATTGGATAATTAATTATGAAAGCTCTTGATATACTACGTTGCAACCAATGATATCTCATTATAATTTAAATACAATTGTGCTCGAAAATACTCTAGGCTGTTTAGCTTACTTCAAAGCACTTTGAGAAATATCTGTAAAATATATATGTATGTATGAGGCCCCAATCTCATCTGAAGGTACAGTAACGCTTTGGTTTTTTAGGAATGTGGTTGTTCAAATGGTGGGCGGTATTTTATGGGCGTTTAGAAAACTTCTTTTGACTTTACGCTACACTATAATAACGCTATACTACTTAGGTAGTAAGTAGTTTTGATGTCATCTGAAGGCAAAAAGCGGAAACCAAAACATAAGGGATGAACACGTTACATCACGGGCATAAAAATGTTATTATAGTCTATTTTTTTTTACTTGTCTTATTGAGCAGAAAAATATGGCGTACTTCTAACCACACATATCAGTTAGAGGTGAGATATCATTAATCGAATGATTAAACTGAATCGTTTTTTGTAATTAAGAATAATCATCAAAAAATCGTGATTTTCGTGCCGAGTATTATTGCCAAATACGTTAAGTAAAGAAAAATGGACTATATATACATTATGTATGTGCCGGTACACGACTCGCTCACATGCGTTAGATGTGAATACGCCCGTACAAAATCTATGTAATAATATTTTTGTATCTGTGATATGTTACGTGTCTGCCCCGTACAGTGTCTGCAGATATGAATGCATGTTAAAGCAAAAATGAAAGACTATTTTAATTATATTCATATACGAATGTATAATAAATTTTATTTCCATAATTTTAATTCAAACAACATAGCTATAAGAGTTAATATCTTTGGTTACAACGTAGTAATCGGATCAAGTAGAGCGCAGTTTAAAACAGTTTTGAAGATAGTTCGAAAAAAGTGTTATTGTACATTGTATGGAGTGTAGATGAAACAACAATTTTTATAAAAAATAATATATTTATATAATCTAACATGTATCATTAATTATTTTTCATAATTGGTAGATTTTATCAAACGCGCATTTCTTTAAATATTATTTACCAGTGCAAGTAGCGCCATCTAAATTTAACACATTTTCTTAAACACTTTTTTTTATAAAAGGAAATGGTTCTTCTTACATCTACACTCCACAGTACATAGCTTTTTCGTGTTTGATACGTTATGTTTGCACAGTATCCGACACCGATCACAACGCCGGACGGAGAGCCCTGGAAGTGGTTCGACGATGCGCGAAATTATTTACATCAGTACGTGTTTGATCGTGTGTTGACCTTGACATTGATTGTGTTAGAAATGAAACACTCACACGTTAACACAACTCCTATATTTACTTGATTTTATACTCAACATAAAATAGTAAGTAGTTAAGAGTACACCGTGCACCGACACTTTGATAGCGCGATTTAATATAACGTCAGCGACATCTATTGACAGCGAATGTATTACACATATGTAATACTTTACTTAGATTGTATTACACTTGACGACTATTGTATAGTAACCTCTAGTTGTTTACAGGATTTAGACATTTGATGCCCTTTTTATTTTGATATAATAAAATAATTAAAGACTATCTGTATGTCCATTGTACTCAAAATGTGGAGTGTCGAGAGGTGGACTTGTACCATTAAGGTTAATAAATGGAGAGATTTTTATATTAACTCCACTATAAGTCGTGGAAAAAAAGAATTAGTAGTAAAAACTATGAAGTATTTAATAAGGTTTATCGCTTCGGCATTTCGGTTACTTTTATTATATATTTTTTAATGAGATAATAATTAGAATAATAAATCACAGATATAAAAAAAAAACAACTCTAATATCGTACGAATTACAATTTTACTCATTTCAGTATTTATTTATTCTGCATAGTACTTTTGAAGAGGTAAATGAAAAGGTCGACACACATAAATTTATCATGTAATCTTATATTAGACGCATTTTTTTACAATGGAGTGATTTTTATTTTTTTTTTTGTTTTTTTTTGCTCTTTTGACTGACCTTAAAGGAGAAAATTTTCAGTTCGACCTGTATGTATTGGTACTGCTTGGTTGTTTACCATGATTCCATTGGTCATATTAAAATATTAATCTATTCAAATGTTAATGAAATGGCTAAAACATTTAAGGCGAGAATTGCATTTATATTTAGTATGTTTTACTCTCGTAATTGACAACAAACAGCTATATAACCTGGTAACAGTATACCTCGATTCACGTAAATGTACTGGTCTGAACTATGCGCATTACGCTGCGCAGAATACAAAATTCGACACCAGGAAAGTCGTTTAGACATTTCTTTGATTTAAATCATTAAATACTTCTTATATATTATATATGAGAAATTATTGTGTTTAAATCATGAATTTAGGAGTTTTTAATGGAATTCATAAAATTCAAATTTGTTAAATAATTTTAAACATTAATGCTGAACCAGTATAATTGTGCGAAAAATCGTGTATTTCGTTACAGAATGTGTTTATTTACCAAATAAGTTATTATATAATAGTAAGAATATTCAATTATAAGAATCAAAATCATAGACTATAAAAGTATCATATACATTAAATGTTTTAACTCTTTCTTACTCAACTGTACACACTTACGTGAATCCAGGTATAACTAGGTAATAACAAACAACCTATGTAAATGTTTATCAAAGTCTGAGAGCAACACACATAAGTGTAATTCTCGCCTATGAAACCATAACTTAACGTAAAAATTATTAATACATAAAACTCGAATATTAAAAAACAGATAATGTGGATCCATACCTATTAAATTTGGCTTTGCTAATATCTTTTCTTAACAATCAACACGCCAAAAATAACACAATTTGATGTTGTTTTCTTTTTATTTACATTTATATTTTAATATGGCCGAGTATTTTTTTTTTATTTATTGTTATAACACCCATTTCATTATCACGTGCATGTCGCTCATAATATTCTACCATAATAATTTATCGCTTCCTATAAATAACGATTTATTATACGTTGTCACGGAACCTTGTGTAGATTAAGTATCCACGTATGAAATTAGAGGTCCTCGTAAATATGAAATGTACTAACATTTTGTCACAGTTGTAATAGATATCGAACTTGAAAATTTGCTTTGCTCGTTACCCTGCTAACAGATGCTCGATATGTCGAAGGTATTGCATGTACGGGCAGCGATGGGGTAATAGTGTAACAGCTTTTGTTGTCAGGAGTAGACTTAATGTTAATGAAAACGACTTTAACATTTTTCATACAATATACCCTAAGATCATCTTAATGACCCTTCTTAGCCTTAAGGCATCCCTCTCTAAACAAAGTTTGATAATTATGTTTGAGGTGTAGTCGTTTTCATTAACGAACGTCCATTACAAGCTATGAATGTGAGTAATTAGTTTCACAAAGCCGAAATTACATACGAAACTAGTGTCATGCATGATAAATTTAATTTCATGAAATTAATTTGTGTAACTTATTTTATTAAATTAATAGTCATATCGACTGTCGCTGAGATTACGACGCCGTCAACATCGAAACTCTACGCTTTCGCAACGTCTATGTCGCGTCGCGATCATTCCGTTGTTAAAGTCGTTTCTTTGATTGGTTTCGACAAAATCACAAATCGCGAAAAAAGTGTCATGAAATTAATGCATGTATTGTAAATTGTTTTATCGAAACGTGAAATTAATCTTATGGAATTAATTTCATTTCGCTAATTTCGTAATGTAAATTGGATGCCGATAAGCACTAATCTGTCAACCCACAAAAATATATATTCGGAAATATTGATGTATTCTGATAGTGCGTAACGTATTTAACATTATTCAAAAAAAATCAAGTCATCTAAAATAAATAAGTACGTAAAAATATTTCTTAATTGAATGTTTCGAATAGAAGTGTGTTCCATATTTTCCAATATGCATTTTATTTCATACGTTTAAAAAACTTATTATTAGATAAAATTTTGTATTAAACTAACGTGCTTTGTAAACATTTTATCATTTTATAAAAATAGAAAAGAGACGACATAATTATATACATCTATAAATAAATCTATTAAAAATCTGTTCGACATCTTCATACTCCATTTTATCGAAATGAATTTCGTGTGGCTTGACACACTATTGCTTATCGGCGTCCAATTAGGCTTAAAGTTACGATACCACGGAATAACTTAACTCTATGTACCAGGTCGTGAGGTTAGAGGCGTGGAAGGCGCGCGTACTGGGTCGTTCTCTCAGTCGCACCGTCTCCTTCGAAGAGGACATCGAAGAGGACGACAAACTAAAACTCATCCTACGAAGGGAGTCCTCGACATCACTCGACCTCAGTAGGAAGACGACGTAGCACGCACTGCACTCGCGGAATATGAAATATAAGTTGTATGTATATTGTACGTTCACGCAGCGGTCCGGTTTTACAGGTTACGTTTGACTTGGTAGATTAAAATTGATCTGTCAAGTAGCGAGGATATTCGCAGGGCCGAATTTACCCTAAGTGCCCCCTGGGGCACAGTGAAGAATGCCGCGACTTAACCTAAATCATTACGTATTTAAATTTAGTATAGAAAGAGCACTCTTTAAGAAAAATAAAAAAGTTTAGTGGAATAAATTTAAATTGAAAATCTTTATAAATTTTGCCGCTCTGTACACTAGCCTCTATAGCGTTGTATATTATATATTCGTTAATAGCTGTGCTGTAAATACGGACTTGCTGCGTTAATGTGCAGTAGTACCTGTCCTGCTGTTTCGGGACACCAATGGTCGTCCAAAGGATACGATGGCACGGTAGATCGCGTATGTTAAAAAGAGAACGAAATATAGTGACGTCTACTTTTTTTAACGCTTTTGTTCGCTTTTTACAGCTACATTTAAACGATGTACTGGTACTTGAAACATTATCCGGTGGACGATTGAGCCTATTCACATTATTATTAGTAATGCACTGCCGGATTAACCTTAGCAGGGGTTAGCAAATTACGGGCCTCGCGTCTAGGTGTAATAAAAACTATCAAGTGAGATGGACGTTCGACACTGGAAAATATTAGAAATAAAAAGAATTGCTAAAAATATCAGTTTAAAAAACCTGTATTTCGGTACAAGGTATCTTAGTGATTGTTTTTAAGCACATACGCGGGCCCTTTGTGATTTTCGACCTTTCTCCTTGTTCACAAGCTATGCGGCTGTGATTTCAAACGTAGGTCGAATACTGATTGCAACAATACATAGAGCTACCTAAAACCACCTAAATTTGTTTAGACTTACTTTAACTTTCGCAAACTTTAATTGCAAATTCGATATATCTTTTAAATTATTGTAGAGGAACTAAAAAAGACAAATTAAAACCTGATAAATAAGTTAACCAATCAAAATTTCTAAAAAATTCGACACAAAAAAAAAATTCTATTGCGCTATTTTCTATAATTGCGAAATGACTTTTTCTGCTAAAATAACATACTTTAGAACTAGACTCGTAGAGCTAAAAAATAATTCTTTTTATATATTTGTACAAACATTCTTAATGAGGTAGAAAATTAGTAAAAAAAAATCAAGAATTAGTAAACATTTAAGGATTTTTCTCGTCTTGTAGGATATCCCAAAATTTTAAGTAAAAATAAAAAGAGAATTTTAAATGAGTTCTTACCGGTCAGTTTTCAAAATTTATCGTTATAGTTAAATGGTTTCGCAGTTTAAAAATATATGATAATCACAACTTCAACCATTTTAAATATATATTTTTTATATATATCACGGCTACAATAGGAATTTGAGACTAATAGACCATATATCATTACCTAATGTAAAAATACATAATTAAAAGATTTGAATTCCAAATCTAAACACACGTAGCCTAAAAAAATCACTGAATTTTATATAAAAGTTTTTTTTATTGTTTTTTGCACTTCCTCGCTTTCGATATACACACTATCCATCTTCATAATGCATCATCAGACGCTCGGAACCACCTCTAATGTATTGGAAATCTTAAAAATACCAAAGCAGCACAAGCTCGAAGAGACTCCACTCTCCACTATCCAAATCCTGGTTCCAACATTAGCCCAGGTCGATTGAACCAAATGAATTGTGATCAGTATTTCAAATTGATACGGTCTCGTATACATAGTAATATATATAGCGGA
This sequence comes from Hypolimnas misippus, assembly GCA_037950945.1. Taxonomy (NCBI): domain Eukaryota; kingdom Metazoa; phylum Arthropoda; class Insecta; order Lepidoptera; family Nymphalidae; genus Hypolimnas; species Hypolimnas misippus. The sequence goes on from JBBEEQ010000001.1 coordinate 15,326,363, forward strand.
TCTTACAGTTCAAATCTAAAATCATATATTGTAAAGTTTAAGCAATGACCCTGCGCTGATTTAATCCGGCATTTTTACATTTTAAATAATTGACATTGATACGTTAAAAACGATTTTTTGAAAGGCTGATTATAATTAACTTAGATCGGTTTATAAACGTTAATTAAATGAGAAATATTTCAGTTATCTTAGATATTTGAATTATTTTATTTTTTAAACTGCGACATTGATTGATTTTTTTATTATCTTTGCCACTTTAACTTTACAAGCTGTTTCTTTCTTCGAATTTATAACGTCAAACACATATTCGGTAACGTCAATTTAATCAACGATTTATAAGTCGAGATGTTATTTTTTATGTTGATTAGCCTCTCAAGATACGGCTGTAACATAGAAATGTCAAATTAATAATTTTGATTTATTATTTTTCTTTGTAAGATTTAACATTTATTTTTAACAAGCGGAGACAACGTAAATAAATTATACGACATGTTAAAAAAAAATCCTTTTGTTTGACGTTTGTGCAGCTATTTTAATCACTGTACTTATTCATTGTACGTTTATTTATATAGTTCATATACATAATCTCAATTCCATTAAAGGGTTAAACATATAATTGTTAAAGTTACACCAACATAGGCCATACGGCTTAATTTAACATTAGTAGAGAATTTTTATATGTATATTCGCAAGTGTGAGTGTGTGCGTGCGTGTATTTTGTATATGTATGAAACTATTGCTTATTAGTTCCTCTTTACGATTTAATATTTATTTAACATTTTTTATCCACATCATTTTATTGTGTTGAAAACAAAGAGCCATTTTATCGTTGTCATGTACAACTATATTTAAAAAGTTCCGAATAAATCTTCAGTAACATAATCGTTTTACAATTCTTAAATATAAGGGCAACTTAATGACTACGGTGTAATTTTTATATATTTATATTAAATTGTAGAACTTTTAATGTTAGTCGAATACTATAATCCATCAACGAGATTACGACTGCTGAGTGAAAAATCTGACGTTGATGGTATCTGATTAAAGCACTAAAATGTATCTTAAATGAAATTAGAAATCAGGACACTATTTATTAGTTAATTTTCATTTATTTCAAATTTGTCTTAGTTTTCATTTGAAACGTATAGTGTATCCGTAATAAAGGAAACCAAAGTAATGCTGTTACTACCCTAATGTATAGTCAGAATAGTGGGTTATTACGAAACGAAAATACACATATAAAAACAACAATTACGTTTAAAACATTAAGACATCACACTAGTGACCGTACTTTGGTTTAACAATAATTAGTCAATTCGAAATCTTAGTAGACTAGCCGCAACTTAATTAATATAAATCAATTGTCATCTTTAAATCTAGAAAGTCTGATTTTAATCGCCTTATTTATAAAGAAAATTTAGTGACGAAACATTTAACAGGCTCACTAAGACGAAGGTAGAATTTTAATAATTAATAAAACATCGACTTCCAAAGTAAATAGATATTCTTGTTGCGGCTGATCTGTCTTAGGAAATTTGCATTGAAAATTAGGCACGTATTTCTCTAGAAGTTTTTATTGTTAGATTAGTCTCTAATACCTATATCCTGTAGATAAAATCATTTGTACTCTCTTAGTCTAGATACGATAGTGTCCAATTCCCGATGCCAAGTTTATAGGTCATTATCTTATTACAATGTGTATGTACGACGAATTTAGAATTCTTTATAATATATAACTGTAGTATATAAAAATAATTATTTTTGAGTGACTATAATTAGCTTGGTCATGGGCTATAGTAAATTTTTGTGACATTGAAATTTTTGTATTAATGAATCTTAATTTGACATAGTTTAAGTATCCAAGCAAAGTAAGGATATACATTGCTGTCAATAAAGCGTTATGCCGGCAAATTTAACCAGATTCTTACATTTAACAATTTGTATAGAGTTGACACGAAACAAACCATTCGAGAATCTTTATTGTATCCTTTTCAAACTTCGACCTCGTGAGTATTCTTTATCTTTTCATTCTTATTTCAGTATTAAAATATAAATTATAAGCGTGCGTTTACATTAAAAACTACACCCTCATATTATCATTATATCGTCGACGACTAAAGTCTTGACTGACATCTAATGTAACACATCGTCCTTAATTAGAGACATTCCATTTTGTGTATTATTTTTTATAAGTTATTGCCTTTTTAGGTTGTGTGGGTTTACGTTGATTTAACAAATGAAATGTATATAACTTATAATTTAGTATAGGTTTAGACAACCATACATCATTCCTACGCGTCGAATGATAGCAGATACGCCCCAATCCGAATTATCTTAAATTTTTCAAGGGGTCTAGAAAAACTTTTATTAGGTCTATAAATGAATTTGAATTTAATTTTGATACCTTACAAAAATGTGTGGCGAATGAATAACGTAGCGATCAAATGTATTCTTAATAAAAGCTTGTATAAGCTTTTATTTTCTGATGGATATTGGTTTTATATCTTTGAACTGCGTTGGTCTACAGTTGAGCACCGCTTAAGAGTATTATAATCTCAAAACCGACAAACAGATAGCATGTCATACTAATATAAAATATGATTGTTTGTACTTAGTTAATTATTATTTGTTGTTTTAGGTTTTAAGTTTTAATATTGAATGTCAATACTCAGGTAAGTCATCTTAGAAACGTATCCGAACTTCCTTTTTTAATATTAAAACTTTTAAACAAGGAATAACGCTGTTATGTATTTATTAATCAAAAATAAAATATTTTCTGTGTAAGAAATCAAATTGATTTCCGCTCTCTAAATTAAATAATAGATTTTTTCGCACTTTTTTAAAAACGTGGTCAGAAATATTCCTTAAAACATTAAAAATGTCAATTAAATTGTAAAAGTAAAAGCAATACCAATGAAAGTATATTTTTGTAGTCATCACACAATTTTACTTGTAAGATTTCAAAGTTTTCTACAAAAAAAGTGCACAGCTTGACCAAATAAAATCATTCTTCTTCCCTTGCCGTTATAATACGTCATCATAATTATAATATATAACTTATTAGTCGTTTTCTCTCATTTCGAATTTTAACATAATTTTATTTAAGCAAAAACATTTTATTTATATTGAAAAAAAAAAACATAATTTACTATTAGAATTAGCGAGGAAACTATGAAATAAATTTTCTGACCTTTAAATATTAGAACTTTTTATATTAACCCGATTGGCAGCTATAATTATTATTCCTTGATCTAATTTAATATCATTATTAGAATAAAATCTTTTGCTATATTATCCAGAAATTATTTATTTTAAACCTTATATTTCGTAGTTTAACACATTTAGAGATTTTATAAATAGATATTTATGATTTACATAGCATTAAATACTAGCGGAACGAACGTGCAATAGAATATTCTTTGTATTAATTTATAAATATTATTTTAGTTTCTTTATTCAATTTGTTTTTGTAAAAGGAAAGATTGCTCTCGAATTTTTCTTAACGAAGTCTCTCGAGTTGATCCATACCTCTGATATTCGAAATTAATAGAACGAGACAGCACCACAGTCGCTATGTCCCTCTCATTTCCACTAAACTACAAAGAGATACTGCGTATTGCTAATAATACGCAATACGCGTTTCATCATGAACATATATATCATGAATAATATGTCAGCAACCGTATCGGGTAAATGATAAATACCAATTATATATCTGAACCTGGCTGAATGTCGTTATTAACTTTACTCTGTAACTTTCTCCAATAATAAGAACGCTACGGAGCTATCTTAATTCTTTCAATTTAACTTTTTTTGCCTTCTTTTTCATTATTCATCTTACATTCATCACGTATAGTCCGGAAGTCAAAATATGATGAAGGTGGCGATGCTTTCTCGTTTTATTTATTTCGAATTATGTTGTCACTTTTAATACGATTTTATAAAATATCTTTTATTTTGTATAAATAATATTATTTCTTGTAATAATCTTTATTGAGAATTTACTGAAAAAAGGCTAAGACGTAATATGATGAATATTGACGTTAATTTTTTAACCAGAACATCCAAATGTTATTTTAAATAAAGGAACCGAAATATGTTCTTATATAATTTTATTACATATTTTATGAACATTTCAAACAATTATAATCCTATATTTTTGTAATCGAGTAATTTAAAATCTCACTGATTACGTCTACAAAATAAAACAATATTTTTTATTACTTCATTTCATTAAAGCGCAACAAACATGAAGACTTAAGTGACAAGTGTGTTATTAGATTCATTTCAATCATACTGTTTAACGAGAGCTCTGTTTATTATTGGTTCACATTAATACTTAAATCCTTAATTATTTAAATTATTAATCGTAAGAATTATGTTGAAGACATGTATTTTACAATGATAACTTATGTATTTTCGTAATTATTGATAATTGTAGATTCAAACTGTAACCTCGTGTATTTTAAGTAATAAATTACTCTGTTTAATATAATAATTGGCCTTTGATTTTTATGATACCATCGATTGCTTTATAGAATACAAACCAGTAAAAGCATGCCTTTAGTTCTTTTTAATGTTTTATTTCCATACCTAAAATTCTACATTGTTCCTTGTTAAGTTTTAACTGAAGATCGCTAACATATGTACATGTTTCGTAAATACATGTTATATTGGTGTCTCAAACACAGCGTGTTTCTGATTTTTTCCAAAAAATAACATTAGAAAATTGAACACGAACTGCAGGCCTAAAATAAGAATTTCGCTTGTAAGTTTTGCTCTCAGACTTTCATAAAGATTCACATAAGATGTTGGTTATTTACACATGAATGAATTTGTATCAATTACGAGAGCAAAACTTACAAATGTACGTCTCTCGTAATTAGATATCAGGTTTACATTGCATACTCAATACTTTCTTATTTCACTTCATCAAATGTATGGCCCCAGCTTTTAACTCTCAAAAGGTTCATTAAATAAAACAAGGGAATAAAAAAGAAGTTAATTTATTTTAATACATCGATAAGACAAGGCACATTATGTTAATAAATTAATATAATTTGTTAGTGTATAATATATTCTTACCAAGTAAGCACGATTAAAATTGCGTATTAAGTCTACTTATGAACACAAAATAAGTCATTTGCAGCGAATATTAAAGACGCTACATAGGTCAAAGAAAAAATTAATCTTTCTTAAGTCAATGTTATTTTCTGTCTCATTAAAATGAGACGTTTTAAAAGTACTGAAAATAATATTTCCTATCGTGTATATTCTTAAATATTAAGTTAAAATAAAATATAAAACAAGACACCAAACATATATCAAACTATAAACGCTTCTTTATCATACCATAGTAAAGTAAATTAAACAGGAAAATATTTAAATTATTAAGTAACAATGAAACAGTTACAAATACTTATTTTAGTTATTAAGTATTTTCATTAAAAATTATTGACAAATATTTACTGAGTATATCATGTATTAAACATTTTTATGGTATTACTACTCCATATTATTTTTATTTGATAACAATGTTGTCAGTTCGCAAAAATTTCGCTGCAAATAATATTAAAATTTGGCAAATTTTAGGCCATGTTCTTGTATTTTGTGAAGAGATTGTAAAGGACTCTCAAAGTTGATTTCAAGTCGAGATTCACTATGTCTGAAACAAAAATTGTACATTGATTTAAGATAAAAGCATATTATCTAATAATTTCTCAACATGTTATAAATCAATTTATGAATAAAATTTTTTTTATTAAATAAAAAAAATCAATACAAGACGCTTTACAGCAGAATTTGCAATCATTTTTTTTGCTATTGACTAAAAGTATAAGCTCGGATGAGATGAGATCATCAAAGAATCATATTATGCATCAGAATTTTACTACGATTAGCTGTGTTCTCTTTTAGTTTTTCACATAATAAATCTTTAATAGTGCCATCTATCCACGCAATTCATATTAACATTTATGTGTGTAAAACAAAAAAAAAACAATAATTTACCTTCAGGCCTCGCTTTTGGCTTAGCGAGTCCCACATCCTGCATCAGCTCAAAGGCGAATGAGACATTATGTACTTTCTGGTCAAAGTCTTGAGGAGTTAAATGGAAGTCGTACAGAGGAACAAAAAATCCCTCAAGCAATCCCATCAAAAGGCACAAGTAGACACCATCATGGAACTGTGTGTCGAGATCCATTACTTCCAAGTTCACCTTGCTGAGGTGCTTGTTCACGAATGTGATCAAGGACTGGAAATACAATATTTTATTAATTATATACTGACTTATTAATATAATGATATCGAATTATTATATAAAAAAAGTTGTTATATCAAATGTACTTATTTTATTGCCTGGAAAGCGAGACTTACATTTGTAAGTTTTACTCTTGTATAATTTTTGATATAATTAACACTTACCTAGGCAACCTTGCGAAAGCTGTGGCTGTCAAAGCAAAGGCACTGACAATAAATTCTTTCAGATCTAAAGTGACATAATGACAACAATTATGTAAATTTTTATCAGACTTAGAGCAAAACTTATAAGTGTAATTCTCGCCTAATATGCGTATTTAATAATATATTACAAATTGAATAAATGTTTTGAAAACATTAAAATATGAACATAATAAAAAGATACATAAAAATAAAAATCGGGCTGATTGGGGTATATGTGGTAATTACTGTCACGGTTACTCGTTGTAAAATTAACAAATCGAGATTTTATGAGCTCCCAGTATACTAGACTTTATTTTGAATACACCCAAAATAAAGCACACATACCTTCTTGACAACTTGCAGTTTGTCAGGGGCGTGGTCGAACAATGCATCAAAAGCATCTCGCTCGCATTTCATTCCCAAATCATCGTATGTAGTTGTTATATCCTCAATGTATGTTCTAAAAATAAATAAAATACATATATTTCTTATTATTCTTATAGTATAACTATAAATTTTTTGTAATTAACTTAAGTCATGGGAATAAGACTAACAAATTGTAAAAGCACAATACCGCATAACTATTATTATGATTCATATAAGTTGATTCATTATAACCACAAGATTACAAAATCTTGTTAGTACCAATGTATTTTTCAGCAGAAATTTTATATAAGTTCTATTTATGGTGTTTCCAATTTTAAGACTCTTACTTAGATTTTTTTTATGCATTTGTAATAAAGAACATTGTAATGTTTAAATTGTTTTAAATATAACTTTTGAGACACAAGACCAAGTTCACATTTTAAAGATTTGTGCAAAATGTGGCTTATGGTTTTAAGTGGTAATTAATGTGTTTTTTTTTTTTCGTTTAATGCCAACTTGGAAAAATAATATTTAAATTTTAAATATCATACTGTAAAATGCTGTAAACCAAATATAGGAAATATCAATAATTTCAGCATTGCCAGTGTGCTGTCTATAGCTAAATTGACAAAGCTCCTGCACAGCATGCAGAAGGATGCAGGTTTTGCAATATTTATTATATATTTTTTTAAATTTTCCTGTATGTCAAGTATTTTTTATGTTAATTTTCAAATGCTGTTGTTAAATCTTTCAATGTATGTATATAAGGACTAGTTGGTCGCTATAACTTCGTTTCTCTAGAAACTCTCATATCCTATTTCACATTTGATACCAATCTCTGTAGCAAAATTTATCTGAATTGTTCCGAATGCGTGAAAAAGCGACAAAAAAGACAGAGATAGACAGAGTTACTTTCACCTTTGTTATAATATTAGTAAGTAATAGAGATATTATTATAATTCAAAGCTATAAAGTAGACATACCTATGAGATAGCTGATTAGAGCCATCTTTCTTCACCACTACAACATTCACACTAACATTCTCCGGAAGACGGATGGGTGCACGGAAGTGACGCGCCAAAGCTACCAGCAGGTGCAGTATCGACACAACATTCTTAGAATGCACTGAATCCACACTCCATTTCTGAACTGGTTTAGATGTACCATAAAGCACCTATTGAAAAAGATTTCTTGTTTTAGATATACTAATATATTTAGATGACAAGTTTGTTTCAATGGAATAGCAGATTCGGGTGGAGGGCTAATAATTTTATGCCTCGCAAAATGCATAATTTCTAATACTGTGTGGCATAATGTAATATATAATGATTTTACCAAATAAATTTTATTAAACATTAATTAAAATTTCCGAATGGAGCATGACAACATTGAAAATTATCTTTTAAATATAAATATAGCAGCTAATAATATAATAAAATAATTTTAGTCTCCTAAATTTTTTATGAACACTAAATAGATATAAATATATATATAGTGTTCAATCTATTGTGTGCTTACACACAAGTTATGGGTATTTTTCCCTTTCATAAATCAATAATAACTCGACTTACTTTTTATCAAAAACATAAAAAAATCTCATAAATATTATTTAATTCTTCCATTTTATTATTTTATATTTTATTATTATGTTTGCGTGTTTAAAACTGATATGGTCATGATAGTGTTAAACATATCTCCTCTTCACTTTTCCTACTTTTTAATATTTGTAAAATGTTTCTCCTATCAGCTATTGCTGGAGTTTTGTTAGTATGTATTGACATAGTAAAAGGAATAAGTCTTAGAAACTACTCAGTCATTCAAGGTTCTTTTTAATTACAAAATAAACAAAAATAAAGAAAAGTTTGGATGCTACTTTTTTTTTAAAGCAACCATCTTTGATTTGATCATTTTATCCTGTCACTTAATACACAACTAATAGTATATATTTCATACCCTATTCACAGCTCTTAAAACAACTGCCAGTTTTTGACGCTGTCCCTCCTCTGACTGAGTCACTTCTGGAACATCTAGCTTAGTCTCCGTTAATTTTTCTAGCAACTTTTGCAGAACCTGGCCATCATAAAGATCTTCGCTGATGTCTTTGACAATAATTCTTTGAGCAGCAAGCTCATCATTGATCCAATCAATCAAAACTTGGATCAGTTCTTTAACTCTAGGGTCTTCCAGGCATCTAGGTTCTATTATAGCTCTTTCTTCATTATCATCTGTAATAAAACATGATGTGTTATTCAACTAATGTTTTATCAAAAAATTCATATTTAACGAGTATTTCAAACAAATCTTACGTAAGCTATACTCCTCAGGAGGAATTTCTGGCGCTGTGGGACTACCAGGTGAATCTATTGCATATTTACCTTCTGCTTGCACTTCTTGAACTGGACAAAAAAAATTGAAAATATAGATCATATATTAAATATATGATAAATAACATAGATGATATATAATTATAACACCTACATCAACAGAATATTAAGTAATCACAAATCAAGGTATGATGTCAACCTACACACATGTGTCCTAATAAGACAAATTCAAACACATACCTTCCTTTATGCGTTTCTTACGACCGATAGTCCCAATTTTATCCCAAAATGATTCTTCTTTGTCTTCTTTTTTAGGCAAAACTGGAGTACGAGGTGATTTTGGGCGTGGTGAGGACATTTTTACTTGATTCTGATGAGGAAAATAGTGTAATGAATCATCAGGTACACATTATAAAACAGATATTATAACTACAGAAGATTATTTAACTTTTTGATTTAATCACCTTAAGTAACTCAGATTAAACAAACAGAAGTATAAAAATACTTTTATGTACAAATTTACAAATTTTGTACATTTAACCACAGAGTACAACTACAGTCTGTAAATAAATATTTTCTTAGTTTTTACGATTCATCTAGTGATGTCTCTGTCACTCGATACATTACAACCTACAGAATATCGATAATACTGATTTTGTTATACATTTTCTATTATTACAGTTACCTTTATAAAGGAATCATTGAACAAGACTCTAATGATAATTTTGATATGGGTCACATTCAAATCATGACGATAGTTACTTTTTACACATCGATTGTTTATTTTTGAAGTAGTATTATTTTATGCCATATCAATTGCTCGTGTCATAGTAATTGAAAATTTTATAAATTTCGATGTATTTTCTCAAATTTTTATCCTGCCACTCTCGCCACAATCTTGAAAAAAATTTTTTTTTTTACAATATCCCTTTTACAAATAAATTTTACGTAAAAAGTAAACATAAATTTTAAAATCATTTAACCATTATAATGTCAGAAAAGTGGTTGAAAAGACAAAACATAATTAACTATCCAAAAATAACATTAGTCTTGATAATATGATAATAAACATACGAGGGGTGATCCAAAAGTAATGATAATCGATAATAAACACAATGAATAAAATAAAAAAATAAATTTATTTCTCAACATAGTCTCCTAGCAAGTCTATACATTTAGTCCATCTCTTTTCTAAACCTAAAATTCCCTTAGAAAAAAAATCTTCACCTTGACTCTCAAAAAAGTCCTCAACCGCGACCATCACGTCGCTATCATCGTCAAATTTCTTGCCTCGGAGGTGTTCCTTGAGTCGTGGAAAGAGATAGAAGTCACTGGGGGCTAGATCTGGTGAATAGGGGGGGTGTTCCACCAGCGCAAAGCCCGCTTCCTGAATGGCAGCCATGGCAATTGCAGCTTTGTGAACAGGTGCGTTGTCTTGATGGAACAGCACTCCAGCCCGCAGTTTACCTCGCCTTTTCTCCTTAATAGCCTCCCGTAATCTTCTTATTTGTTCCGCATAATAGGAGCCTGTAATAGTGACCCCCTTTTCTAAGTAGTCCACCATGATTATTCCTTCAGCATCCCAGACGCCATAACCTTCCCTGCTGAGCTTGACACTTTGAATTTCTTCGGCGTCGGTTCATCGGATCGTGTCCATGTCATCGATTGTTGTTTTGTTTCAGGATCAAAATAACCACCATTTTAACCACCAGGTTCCGTCCATGGTCACAAAACGTGACAAAAAATTATCCTCGTCTGCCTGGAACTTTTCGAGATTTGCTCTTGACATGTCGACTCGTTTCTTCTTTTGCTCGTCGTTTAACATTTTCGGTACCCAACGCGCGGAGACCTTTCTCATATTCAATTCGTTCGCAAGGATTCTTTGAATGCTGCCATATGAGATCCCTGTAACCTCAGCTACTTGCCTGATAGTCACTCTTCGATCTTCCAATACAACTTCTTCAACTTTTTTCATATTTTCTTCAGTGAGGGACGTCGATGGGCGTCCTTCGCGGTGTTCATCTTCCGTCGATGTTCTTCCCAGCTTAAACTCTTTAGCCCAGCGTGCAACTGTAGAATATGGAGGAGAAGAGTCCCCTAATGTTTCCACCAAATCGCTGTGTATGTCTTTGGTAGACATTTTTTTCAAGCAGAGGTATTTAATGACAGTCCGTATTCAAATGAATGTAGCTCCCGGGAATCGTGGCCTATTTATATGATTTTTTTTCCTGAACTAGTGGGTAACTGAGCAAGTGACTGATATTTTTTTTGTATTTTTGTGTGCACTAGAAATAACTGATTATCATTACTTTTGGATATCGTATCAACATTCACTTAGCAAGTACTGGCCAATTAAAAATTCAATACTGTCAATGTTATTGTACTAATTCAAATGACAAATTGTATTATAATTTGGGGTATTGAGGTTATATTTATAATTTGGATACAGTGTATGATTCATCAAATCAAATATTTTGTTTCTGTATTGAAAATTCAAAAGTTTTTGTAAAAGCCTATTACAATAAAGTAAATTTTGACATATAATACCTTCGTTACACTGTATTGCAAAACTATCGATAGGTAAAATCACTATTATTGAACATCTCATTCATATTATTATTCTGCTTATAAACTGTATTATTTTTTTTGAATACAGAAACGAAAAAAATATATTTTAATAACTTTAAATAGATTATTTAATTTTAATAACTCCAATTCAAAAAATACTATTACATACTAAAATAATAAAAAAAACATGAATGTATATTTATTAGTCTATGGTTAAAGTCTTTATCACATTATCTTTATCTTGGTCGATATAAAATCAAAATAGATAAAGTGTTGATAATAATTTCCATCATCAACAAATAATTAGCTTCTAACTTAAGAAGACGGGAAAGCAGTTACTGCTTTGTGTCAGTATTCAGTTATTATATTAATTTAATCAATTTGTTTTATTTACTTACTCATGAGCCTTCGAGTCCGCAAATGAGCATCTGCGTTTTATTGGTCGGTGGAATCATACCTAAAAATAGCAACGAGATTGTATTGCATCACGCGAAGGTTTATAGTCAGTGCGTTAAGTTGTGAGTGGTGGTTGTTTACTGTTTTTATTGTAATTAAAGGTTTACCATGGAGAAAGGTGGCAATCCTCCGCCATATGGTTGGAGTAACGGACATACAATGCAGCCGCCTCCGGCTGCTCCACCCAGCTATTCTCAAGCTGTTGGAGGAGTAGGACCTTCTAGTCCATACACCCCACAGTATTCTCCATGTGAGTACGAATAAAAATATTTCATCAAAGAAATAACAATGACCTTAAAATATTTGGAGATATGAGTAATATGCCCTTGTAACCATTCTTAAATTAAGAAAGAAGTGAATGTGATGTAAATTTCATCTTTAATAAGATGCTAATATTATTATTTTATTTAGACAGCAATATTTTTTTTAATTAAATAATTTTTTATATAAACTAATATACAAAGCTAAAGAGTTTATTTGTTTGAATATACTGTTATTACGAATTACCTTAATAAATGGTGAAGCTTACTGGAACAGAGCAATAACCATAAATATTATAATTTAGTAAAAATAATTCTTATATATATTGTTATATTGGGTGGAGACAAAACTAAGAACAACATCAAAGCTCATAAAAATTGGTTGACTTATCTGATCTACATACTTTTTTACATTAAAATATTGTATATTTTCATAGCATCTGGACCAGCTATTGTCACTACAGTAGTGCCAGTGGGTCCACAGCCCACACACATGATATGCCCAAGTTGCCATGCTGAGATGAACACTTACACACAGACAAAGCCCGGACTCATTGCTTACATATCTGGAACAATTATATGTTTTATGGGGTAATATTATTTGTGTATTTGAAATAAATATAAATCAATTTACATATAGAACATTCCAATTAAAAAGCATTTATTGGTATCATTGTAAATATCCTAGACTGAGTTAATTGGCAGTAATAAATTAACACAAGGATTGCTATTGTTTTGCATTTTAAGGTTACTATCATAAAAATTATGCTAATCATTAATTAATAGATTTCAACAATTTTAGAGGTTTCCTGGGATGCTGCTTGATACCCTGTTGCATAGACAGCTGCATGGATGTCCATCACAAGTGCCCTAACTGTGGTGCTTATCTTGGTCGATACAGGCGATAAATATTTGTACTTCACAACGACTTAAGGATTTTTTTTATGAAGCAAATAATGATCTATTTCCAAGCACTACACTATCTATCTACTTTAGACAATAACTGCCTCGTAGACTGAATGTACCCATCTTATTATTTCCATATCATCACACTTTTGAAACAAAAGAGATGCTTATATTACGAATGGAGTGTCACATCATTTCGTGAAGTACATATTTCTAATATGACTTACACAACTAATTAAACAAGGTAGCTTTTTATGAAAGTTAATCACATTTTCATTATCAAATATTTATTTTATTGAAATTAAAATGAAATCAATGAAACCATGCTTATTAAGTCAAAATGTATCGAAATGATGTGTTTAAATTTAAGATGACTCTTCGAAACACAGTTTAATATGTAATCTTTTAGAAATAAGTATTTAATATTATTAATAAGGTATCTTTTGTGTATTTTTTATAAAAATATATTATGTACAATTTTTATATTTTAGAATTTTGGAATATTTAACTTAAAATGTTGATCTTGATTAATTAATTTAAATTCTTTCGTTTTCCGATCCAGAATGGAATGATGGTTGTTTTTTTAATAATAAGAATAATTAATAATTTTATACAAATATTTTATAATTTTAATGTTAAGATAATATTTTATTTTAGTTTTTTTTGCTTTTAATGATGTGATCTAATTTTACAGATCTGCAATTTTAAGTTATAAGCAATAATATTTTATAAAAATAGATATGTATAGTTACATTCATACTATTTGACATTAAAAATCTGTACCCATTTCCAAGCCTCAAGACATTGTCATCAAAAGTGGTCAGTAATCGAGGTGCCAAAATCCATGAGCTTATAACATGTCTATGGTTATATAATATCATTGGTTATTATATTCTCTTTACGTCTATTTATTTAATAATGTATATTATATATATTTTTTATTTATATTAACAATTTTAGAAAACTTTTTACTATTAGTCGAATATAATGAATCTTGAATATTTAGATTTTACTATTTAATATGAAATCTCCAGCAGCCATATTATGTATGTTACAGATAATTTTTACCCTAATAATAATAAGTCCGACAATTACAATTGTAATTTTTAGATTTATAGTAAAACCCGTAGATGTTAGATAAAATATGGTTCAATTTTCCATCATTAATCTTCGAACAGCGTATCAGCTGGGACCTACTATCCTCGTAGTCAATGTCTATGTTTACTATTATAACTGATATACACTTAAAATATAAGACTAAAATATATATATAAGATCAACCATGGCTAAATGCTACATGGATGTAATTAGCCAGCTTGACTCTACTTTGTTTACTGCTATACATACTATAACAAAAACTGATAGTTTAGTTATATAGACAATATACGTAAATTTTCATTAAAATCAATATATACAAGTGTATACTCTCTAAATTAAAAAAATAATCAACTTGAACTTGTGAATTTAAAAATCATATTACTTCCAAAAAAATTATTCTCTTATCATTGACGTGTTCAGAATCTAAATAAACTAAACTATCGGCTACAAAAAATTCCATAAGGTACCGTTTCTTATTAAAAAGACTCGCTTACAGCTACATTGTGTTCGCGTTTATGTCAAAATTTATCTGTGTACTAAATACGAAATAAAATGAATTTTAACGCCCTCGTGTTCACTTCTTTCCAATCTCTGTTAACATTTTTTTTTTGTTTTATCTAGACAAAGACTTAAAGCACTTTCCACCATCAGTTTGTACAAATACTAATGTCTGCTACATTAGTATTTGTACAAATATTTGTTCCTGGGTCTGGCCGAGTGTTTGTTGTTGTGGGTCTCTACTCCGTGCTTCAGAGAACAGGTGAATTTTATCGTAATCGCCTGTTAATGATCGTTACTCTCAGTAAGAAATTTATTCTATAGTAAATGGTTAATGACTTGCCCTCAGGGGCTGCGGAGGTCAGATGACAGTTTTTTGTGTATTAAAAGCGTATAATAATCAGCAACTGGTCAAAACCTGGACTTGACTAGAATAATAAGCAGACGCTGGGAAAGCTAGAATAAATGCTAGGTAGGACTCTGATAGAAACTATTTTTTTTTCAGTCATCTTTACGAAGTAAATAACGCCATATAAATATAATCAATAAATTATTTTGGTTAGCGTTTTGTTTCTTCAACTAAAATCGCGAACGAAATCATTTTTATGGAAAATAATCTTATATTACCTATGTGTGGTAATATTATCTTATGATTAGTTTTAAAAATATTATGAAAGTCATAAGTTACTTGAGCTAAAAACATTTTAGGCTAAACGCCCATGAATGTGAAATATGGACTGGGGATATGCCTCCAAAAATTGACCACGGTCTAGAAAGATATAATGCGAGTTCGGTTATATTTTTGTCTGATGTGATGTTACCAATCAGGCTATGATAGACAGAGATATAGACTGGACATGTCATAGGGAGCTATAAAAAAAACTGTACGCGTAAGTGTGAAAAATGTGAAAGAGAATATAAATACAGTAACAATAGTTATCTTCATTATATTTCTTTTTTTCATTTCAGCACTTCATTATATTTCTCCTAAAAATAATGAAATCCTTTTTTTTAAACATGTCAACATGGTTTTCAGGAAAAACTGGAAACCATCAAGTATAAATTCACTTTCGGAACAATTTATTGCGTTGTCTAGTGTTGTTTTAATGGGAAGCTGCGATGTTTGGCGGACTTCCGGAATGGAGCTTTCTTTCTCAACAGGCGAATTTGCATGTCAAATATAGAGTTGGTGGGACGATACAAAGCTGATGGATACAGCCCTTAAAACACACAGAATTATTACTGGACGGTTTAAACCAACACCTGTACAAATGCTGTGACAGCCAGAAATACCAATGCTGGATGTAAAAAATTGAAAAATCTATAAAAATATTTTCCTTATATTTACGCGTACTATTTAAGATATTATTATTCATAAACAAATATAATTATAATAAATCGCAGCTTAAAAGTGTTTTTAATGTAGAGAGAGAAACGTTACGCGGTTTCTTTGTAGTACCAAAATCTTCAACCTTGCAATGAACATTCATATATCTTTTCGCCTGACAAAGTTAGGCTTCAAGGAAAAAGACAGGTTTTGTCATCGAATCACTTTGTCTCTTTCTAGAGAGCGGTAAATTTTTTTGGAGACTTATACTCGGTCCATATTTCTATGTCTATGATTTTGAGGTAATCTTAAAATATCTATGATTTAATATTTAGTCTGTTTACTGTCTTTGGCTCTACCGTATCGATCGATCGAGCATATTCAGTTAATCGTCGGTGCGCCGTATTGAGCAGAATAGTGAACGATATATATATAAATTTATTAAGTTCAAGATCCATTGGATGAATAAAGTAACGTGTTTTTAGCCATGTCTTGGTTATTCGGGTATAGCCGGCCGCCGCAGCCGCCACCTTCAGATGACCCACCGGCGGACGGTGGTGGGTCCGCTGCTGCTCCGGTTAACCTTACTAAAGCTGAAAAGAAAGCCATGGAAGCCTATAGATTCGATTCCAGTGCCCTGGAGAGAGCTGCTCAGGCTGCCCGGGAGCTGGAAAGATCAAGTATGTTGTTAGCCTTATCAGTCACATTTTAAGGTATTGCATAATGCGGCCACCTAACCTATAATTCTTCAATATAATGTTACGTTTGATTTTACATAGATAATCAGATACGCTAACGCAATTTAAAAGTACATCCTTCAAGGACAGTCAAGCATATAAATGATACAAATACAAAATAAAATTAAAAAAGGGAACATTACAATATTTTCAGTACAGTTACTTATAACTTTACTTTTCATAGTTAGTAATGAGATTATTAATATTTTTGATAAACTATTTTAACATAAGACTACTAGTCTTGAGATATATTTTTTAAAATGGTTTATTATGTTTTGTAATTGCTCGAGTTCAAGAATTCTTATGTGAATTTTCTTTTTTCAACCCTTAACTTTTACACATGGTTTATGTATAGAAAAATCCTAAGTTTGTTTTTTTGGATATGAAATGTTCACATTAATTTATTGTTCAGTTAATACTGTCCTCAAATAGTATATATATATATATATATATATATATACATATGTATATATATTATAAATAAAATGCATGTTATTATGAAAACGCTAATAATTTTATTAAGACAACCACACATTTTATTTATAACTTAATTTTATTAAATTTATATATTTAAATAACAATTAATACATTGAACCTAACACAAATATCAATAAACATGGATGGATGGAGGGACTTTAGAAAGGAGGGTGTCATAGGTGGGATGTAGTCTCTAGAACAATTAAATTGGATGTTGGATGGGGACCCTTTATCTAAGTCTCATAGGCCTAGGCCTATCATCGTGCCTAGGAGTATGCGTGTAGCATGACCAAGACACGAACAATATATTGATGATGTGACCCAGTGGTCAGCACATCTAAAAAGAAACAACCAAGGGCAACTTGGAATTTGAGACTGCAAAGCATAATATTTGTCTTTGATTGATTTTGATGCATTCCAATATGATGTTCAATGACAGATTTTGAGAATAATTTTTAATATTATCTAGGGAACCAAGTTGAATAGTAGACCTGGCACACAAATCAGCAGATTTGACAGGGATTTCAGAATGGCTGGTAATCCAAACTAGCACAGCTTGCAATCTTTTATGATAACATGAGAACCAGTCATCTTTGATCAATAAAACTATGAAAACCAGGGGATTTACCTCTAACGGATTCAAGATTTGTTGCAATGGGTGGTTGATATATAGGGCCCTTCTAAGGAAAGGAAAACCTAAAAAACAATTGTATAAAAGGATTTGGAAGTTTAGTAAACTGAAGGAAGTTATTTAGGAGATAGGATAAGGGCTTGTTAGGGTTGAAAATTTGGGAAAATTAATTTACCTGGCTCCAAAGCAGATGAGATGATAGTTATCACATCTTGCCGACAAATCAATGACACAGATACTCTCTCCTAATTTGCAAAGGAGAAAAATGCATTGAACTAAATTATTAATAAGTGTAAATTTCATAACACCCAGACTGCTTCTTAGTCTTCTACATTTTGCTGATTTTTATTTATATTCATTTCATAGGTTCTAAGACAAAAGGTCTATTTGATAGTCCATATGACTATGAAATATGGCAATATGTATGATGACTTTGAGTGTGCACCCTACCAAATGTCTGACACTGGAAGGATGATAATGTCTTATCACACTTTTCAACATTATGCTCTGACTCTGAATCTCTGTTCAGTAGGATGTTGAGTAAAACTCCTAAAAATTAAGCCTTATCTTCAAAGATGGTGGTACATGGTGTCCTACAAAAATCCAATTGAAGACAGCAACCATTTTTTTTTCTTGAATAGACTTTTGGATATCACTAGAAATGAGCCACGCCAAGGATTCTTGATATGTTTTGAAATAGGTAGGACTATTAATGATTTCCATGAACCTGGTACAATACCTGTCACATAAAATGTAATAACTATATTTAAAAAGACTGTCTGAATTTGTATTTAAATTTGTGATAAAATAATAAGGCACACCATCTTCCCTTGGAGAAGAATCTGTGAGAGCAGACAGAGCACACATAAGCTCAGTAATAGAAAAGGGCATCCATTTTTCCCGAAAATCAGTAGCGGGGGCGGGTCCCAAAAATCCATAAATTCATTTTAGGGATAATAGTCCTGGAAAATAGTTGTTGTTTAAGAAACAAATAGAGGAGCAAGTTTATAACCAAAATTGTTAAGCCATTCTGATGGATTTTTAAAGGTATAATTAGCAGAATTTAGTAATGGACAAATTTTTTAAAGGTGACCATTTTTTTAAACCTGAACTATGCAGGAAGGAGAACAGCAACAACAGGATGGACAAAAATTAACCCAACCAAGATTTTTCTTTTAAGCTTCTAACAGTTGGTAAATTTGAAGGAGACAAACAGAGAATGTGAATTCTCTGCTTCCGTTCATTATGTAGTTAAGCAGCTACATTTCTCATCCCACCCGGGTTTCGAAAGCATTTCTACTTTGGGAAAATGTTATTAATATGTGAATTATTAATTAGTCGGCAACAGGGTTGGAAGGGGACAGGGTGTAAACACTATCTGATCCTCCGGGATCAAGAAATTCTGGAGGTCAATCAACCTCCAAATTTACTTAAAAGAAAAGATACTACACTTTATTCATTACACTTACCACAATCAAACACGCATTCACAGTGAATAAAAAACCCAAACAAAAGTAAATCTCTCAGACATGTGTAAAACATAAACAAAGACTATTTTAATGGAAATTAAATTGTATCTATGTATTCTTTATTATTATAATTAAACAGACAACTCTTTTTCCTAATAGGACATGCTAAAGATGCATTAGAGTTAAGTAAATTGCAAGAAGCAACACGCCAACAAGAACAAATGGCCAAGATAAAAGAATATGAAGCTGCCATTGAACAATCCAAAGTGGATCAGAGAAGAGTTGACCATGAGGAAAGACGTAAAACGTTACAGGTAAGCATTATATTCATTTAGATTGAACTAATTTTATGCATGTGCCAAATCTGCTAACGTTTCATACCCAAATATTAATACTGATTAATAAGATACTGCTGTTTTCAGTGTTTCATTATAAAGTTAATATCGATTATAATAATAATTTGCGCTAAGGACAAATTGTTATGATTATTTCAATACATATGTGGTTATATCTTTTCATTAGTTTCTTTTACTTTACTTTACTATAGGAAGAAACAAAACAACATCAAATGCGTGCACAGTATCAGGATCAACTGGCAAAGACGCGGTATGAAGAACAATTACTGCAGCATCAAAGGAATCAGGATGAAATATTGAAAAAGTAAGTTTGTTTTATATTACTAATTTAATATTATTTTAAATGTGGTTATTACACATTAGTCTATTTAAATGAAATATACATAGATATAAATTATGTGTACAAACTGTACCCCATAACTTGTTAAGAAATGAAAAAAGGTGTAATATTAGTTACCAGACATTAAAAAATTTATAATTTGATTTAAAACAATATAAAATAAAACAGTATTTAATGTAGTTTTTAATTACACAGGCAAGAAGAAAGTGTAGCAAAACAAGAGGCGATGCGTCGGGCAACCATTGAGCATGAAATGGAATTGCGTGAGAAAAATAAACTAAAGGCTATTGAAGCAGAGGCCAGGGCTCGTGCTAAGGCTGATCGAGAAAACAGAGACATAACGCTTGAACAGATTAGACTCAAAGCAGCTGAAAATAGAACGACAATCTTGGAAAGTATACAGTAAGTTTAATATTAATTTGATGAATTCAATATAGCTGAAAAGAATCATTGTCTTAGTTATGCAGCTTTAGAATTAAAAAAAATATATAAAGACTATATAGATAATTATTTGAAGTTCTGTACTTAAAAAAAATTATGATATCTGTTCAACATGTATGTAATAATTACTTCTGATAATCTATAAGAGCTTATATTTGTCCATGTATTGTGATTTATTGAATCTGACAGCAAATTAAACATAAGGCAGTATTTACACCTTGTCCTTGTTGTGTGTATCAGGACAGCGGGAAATGTGATAGGAACTGGTCTTAATGCTCTAGTCACTGACTGGGATAAGACTCTAGCAGCAGTTGGCGGTTTATCCTTGCTGGCCCTCGGTGTTTATACAGCTAAAGGAGCAACATCTGTGACTGCTCGTTTTATTGAGGCTCGTATTGGTAAGTTTTGTATTACTAATTTTTTTTTTATAAATATTGAAGTGGAATTAAAAGTAAGGGATGGGACTCATGGGATGGGAATATGGTTTTTGGCTATCTCACTCACTAACCAAAAATCAATTATATTAGCTACTTTACACCGATTTTATTCTAAACTGAGGTACTTGTTGACCTGAGAAGGTCAAGTCGATCCATATACAAGCTGTAGGCAGTAGGCTATAGCTTGGCTTTTTTGCCACAGTGTTTAATTTCATTATTATCAACTTAAATAAGTAGTAGTCAATTGAACAGATTATGCCATTTATTATAAAAATACAAATATGTATGTTTAATTATAATAAAGTGCACTTAATAATGTTTTATTTTTTTAACAGGTAAACCGACACTAGTGAATGAAACATCAAGATTTTCCCTCTTGGAAGCAGTGAAACATCCTATTCTCACGGTGTCACGTGCCATAGCAAATTTCAGAAAGCCATCAGACGCATTAGCTGGCGTTGTATTAGCACCATCATTGGAGAAACGGCTCAGAGATATCGCAATTGCAACCAAGAATACTAAAGTGAATAAAGGATTTTACAGAAATCTGCTTATGTACGGACCACCTGGTACTGGTAAAACTCTCTTCTCAAAGGTGAGTTATGTAGCATATTCAAATAAAATTAGTGTAACTATAAGTCAAGAACTACACATGTAAGTTTTACCATCGTAATTGATATAAAACAACTCTAACCTGGTAATAGTTGCTTAGCTATCCTTACAATAGCTGTGATCGTTAAAAATAATACACTAACAGTAAATTCTTTCAGGTGTAAAGCGATGTTGCAATAAACAACTTTTGTAAATCCTTATACATTTTCGTAAATTAAATTTATACGTGTAATTCCTGCCTAATATTCTTTTTCAAATTTTCGCTAACCTCTACAATTTCAGATATTCCTTCTTCAACCAAAGATATTTTATAAAGGATATGTTCATTCCAAACTATTTGATATTAAAAATTTGTGCCCATTTCAATTTGATGACTGGACTTTAAACTGGTGGTAGGTTCCAAATGTGGAAGATATGCCAAAATTGTTGCACTCATAACATAATAATAATTAAACAATATGATTCTCTCCAATGTTTTCTTTTTGTGTCTGCCCTATGTGTAGTGGTTGATTTATTTCAAATTGATATGTGTGTATCTGGCATATTACTGTGACTGTTATATATGTATATATATTTCTTTACGAATTGTTATAGAAACTGGCAAAACATTCTGGTATGGATTATGCAATAATGACAGGTGGTGATGTCGCTCCTATGGGTAAACATGCTGTTGCCGCCATACATAAGATGTTTGACTGGGCCAATACAAGTAGAAAAGGTAAAGCCACCTGTGATTTCGTCTACATATGAACAGGATTTTTCTGACTTAGTTGTTATAATTAAAAAAAAAATGAATATCTATACAATTGTAACTTGCGTTATTTTAATTTATGAGTTATGTTACTGTAAAGTTTCATGTATTTTACGATTATTATATTTATAACTATGTAAATATCGATGGTCACTTTTAGGTGTTCTGCTATTCATTGACGAAGCGGATGCGTTCCTTCACAAACGATCGTCTGCACAAATAAGTGAAGATCTACGAGCAGCACTCAATGCATTTCTGTACCGGACATCAGATCAAAGCAGCCGCATCATGTTGGTCCTGGCCTCTAACACCCCGCAACAATTTGATTCCGCCATCAATGACAGATTAGATAAAATGATCGAGTTTGGTCTACCCGGCCTCGAAGAAAGGGAACGTTTGATTAGACTGTACTTTGACAAGTTCGTACTGCAACCAGCATCCGAGGGCAAGAGGTGGGGTTTTTCAAATATCCGTTAATTTTAATACCAAATTAACTAGAGAGTGCATTTTTGTTTTACAGTTATTTCTGATTATTATTATAAATATTATTTTGCTTAGTCACACATTTAAATTAGCAAGCTTTGATCTGCTTAAATTAAAGGATTTTGTAATACTCATTATTGTACTTAATTATTGTAAAGTGTGTATATTTTGTTGAAAATACTTAAATATATAAAAAAATATTTTGTATATTTTCAGACGTCTCAATGTGGATAAGTTTGATTATGGTGCGTTATGTCAGCAGTTAGCGGCAAGAACGGCCGGTATGTCTGGCCGAGCTTTGTCTAAACTGGGAGTGGCCTGGCAAGCTGCCGCTTATGCCTCAGACGATGGCAGGCTCACTGAACAAATGTGCATAGAGATCTGTGATGACGCTGTACAAGATCATAGACAAAAGGTATGGAACATAGACTATATAAAATTTGATACAAAAATAATTTAATTTAAATTATTAATATAAATATAAAAAAAATATATTACAAATTATTATTACTATTGTGTATGTAATTCCTGTTCTCATGGATGTTCTGGGAAGTAATATACAATGTGTCATTTTCACAGCTGAGATGAATTTAATAAAATTGCAACGGTAGGTTAGGCTATGTCCAAGTACAAAATATACATAACAAGCAGAATAACTCATTAAAATGAATAGTTGTTGAAATCAATCTTCAAGAATTATTCTAATATTTATTTCTTTTTTAGATGGAGTGGTTGTCTGCAGAAGAGAAGACTAGAAGTATGATGCCATACCTTCTGAACTTGCCTCCTCTTGACAAGCCCGAACAGAATTATCAAAAGGCAACAATTAAAGAGCTACTTGAAATGAAGGAGGAACCCAAAGTAAATGAAAAAGGCTCAAAAAGGACGAAGGCCAAGGAAAACTCGGAAAAGTGACATCCACCAATATCTGATGATAAACCAGGTGAACAACAAAACGAGAGTTCCGAAAGCAAGAATAAAAATGATGATGAAAAATATCGTATCTTTCACTTTAATTTGATAAAAACGCATGTGTTTATATTGTTGACCTCAGGCGATAGCAAAGCTTTGTGCGAAAAGTCACTGAAAGTGACAATAAAAGTGTAAATTTCATTTATCTGAATCATTTTCTGTGTATAATATTAAAGATAGTTCAAATAATGTGTTAATATAATGCAACACAATAGCTACAAAACTAAACATTGTTCCTCAACTGTAAAAATCTACGAAGATGCTAATTTTTATTATAAAACTCTTAAACTTGGTATCAAAATGTAAACATCACATTTTTAGGTAAAACACTATTCATGAAGAAAAAGATGTCTATACCTCAATAATTTTCTGTGTATAATGTTAAAAATAGTTAAAAATAATGTGTTACTATAATGCAATACAATAGCTCTTAAATTAAAAATTGTTCCTCAACTGTAATAATCTACAAAGATGGTAGTTTTTATGATAAATCTCTTAAACTTAGGGACAGAACATACATGTCATATTGTCAGGTAAAGCACTATTCATAAAGGAAATCAATTTATATGCGTTTAATGTACATAAACAAAAAAGTATAAAATTATTTTTAATTTAATCAATACAGTAATCATGGCATAAAATAGAATAGCACAAAAAGTCAATGTAAATGCATTTGTAGGTTGTGGCCGCAATGTTTGTAAACCTTGGTTTCAAAGTGATTCTACGTTTTTATTGTATTTTTTAAAATATAGAATATTAAGAATTTTAAAAATGTTGCATTTTTCCAAATGTTTGTAAGTAGTGTGCCTGGATTATAGTGGAGATTGATGCTTTATAAGTGAACTTGATTATTCTAAAATGTTTAAATTATTCATTGTACTGCCTCAAAACAAAATGTGCGTTTAAAAGTAATTAATTAAAACAATAGTTCATTGAAGTATGTGGGGTACTCTAATATGACTGTCATTTTTTCAAGATTTCTAAGTACTTCTAGCATTTAAAACAAATGGTTATGGATGTCTTATGTAGATCAAAGCAAGATATAATTTTTAAGTTGTTATTTAAATGGTAAATTGTTTCGAAATGAATTGTTTCTCAAATGCGATGTATAAAGTTAAATAACTTTACTTTCATCTTTGTATGTAGTAGTGTTTAATAGAAATATTAAAATATGCATTTTGTTTTATTTAACAAAACCCATTATCCAATGTGTTCACAACATGCTTTTGATTTAGAAAAATTTAAATAATTCAATTCCTTTTCTGGTCGAACTATCACTTAGTTCAAGAATGTCGATTACAATAAAAAGTTATAAACGATATTATTTAATAAAATAATATCTACAATACTAAATAAAAACTTTCTAAATTTCACTGTTTCGTATTTTTGTGCTCTGAGAGGTAATCGTATAGACAAACAGGCGTAACAAATGTTCAAGCAGGCATGTTTCACACGTGACACACATTTAGGAATGTTTGAAATGAAATTGAGAAATTCTCATTACGTATATACGAAATTTTATACACTTACAACATAAATTTTGTTTTGTAAAAAGTCAATTTTAATTTTATTGCTTAAAAAAAGGACTTCGTTCACCCTTAGACCATATATCGTGTTCCTTAACGGTCTAAGGTGCTACCAAAACATTTTTATTCTTAAAAGTACAAAATTATATATTTTTAAGTATTCTCCCACGTTATAAACCAGTGAATAATAACTGAATGTATAAATAATAAAGCGGAATGTGTCAAGGGCGTGAGTCTAAATTATTATACTCGAATATGTTACGTCCTAAACTCGTATGAAGTGATTTTTAACCGACTTTTAAAAAAGGATTTGATTCTCAATTTATCGTGGGGATTCTAAATTCTCAATTCATCTTTTTTATGTTTTTTCACCAATTACTCCGCTGATTATGGACCGATTTTGAAAGTTCTTCTAAGTTGGTCCCATTGTTATAAGGGCCGGATCTGATGCTGGGATCCTGGAGAAATCGAGGGAACTCTTTAAATATTATAGGCAAACCTACACCGATTTCGACATTGTTAATAGTAAATCATTCATTTGCTTTCGAAAAGCCATATTTGGTGAAGTAGAACTGATGATGAAGACAGTTTCACAGGTAGCGATTCTATTACTTTAATTGCTAAACAATTTATGCACACTGCGTTTGGCAAACAGTAGGTAATGGTGCAACATCAGGGAAACTCTTCAACAATTGACAGCCCTGATTCGGGAAAAACATTATTTTAATGGCGATAAGCAGTTGACGATAGACTAATATAACTTAGGTACTCTGCCTTACTATGTTCGTAATTTAAAAGTGTAATGTTTTACTAAATTAGTTTTTGAAGTCGGTTCATTTTTATTTAAAAATATTATAAATCAATTTACGGTAACGTAATAAATCCAACTCATAATAAGTAATATTTGTAAAATAATACTTAAATATTTTTTTAGGAATTTAATCCATACTAATATTATAAATGTAAGAGTACTGTTTGTTTGTAATGTTTTCACCTTAGACTATTCACGCCCTAATAGTGGAACCGATTTTAGCAGCATTCTGGCGTATGTATAGATTGGATTCTGGAAAATGATAAAACTACTTTTAATCGCAAAAAAATACTTGTAATGTCTGAAATAGGGGACGAAAGTTTCTGTGAGGAAGCCATCATTTTTCAAAGAAATAAACTGATCAAAATAATTATTCTACGCAGATGACGTTGCGGGAACCAAGTAGTTTTAAAGTAAATGTTCTTAAATCCGAAACATACATATATAACCGAAGAAACAAACAATTTTTGGCTTAACTGGGGTGTAATAAAACGCCGTTTGTATTTGTCCATCAATTAGTATATTATTTATAACTGTAAGTGCAACATTAATTAAATAATAATACAATATTCAAACTAGAAATTAAATCGTTATGTACAAGTCAAGTTATTAATATTACTAAATGGCTTAATTAACGTGTCTTTGTCGAAACATATTTAAAAAAATATGGTAAAATACCAATATATTGTTTAAAAGAAACTTTTAAATATTTTATATAAATATATGGATATTATTTGACACAATATTGATATATTTCATTAAAGACGACATTTTAATTCAAAACAGACGATAAAGTTTTTTTTAACTACTTTTACATATTTTAGGTATATAGATTTTAGCGTAATTGAAGCCAATACATTTAAATATATTATAATTTATAACATCAATTTTATTAGAAAACGCATTTTTTTCACAGCTAATTTTGTATATATATATATATATATATATACATATCCTTAAAAAGGAATGTTGGTACCAACTTTGATTTAAAATATAATTCAAGTAAAGTATAATTTACTATTATGTATATATGTAACTTCAAAAAAATAAAAATGCACGTTAAAAATTACAATTACGCAATAATTTCCATTTACTAATTACAAACATTAGTGTTTTGTTTTATCAATTACTAGACTAACACTTCAATGTTCAATTTTAGTAGTTTAAAAAATATTAAAAGAGAATTGTTAACAAATATAATACAATATTATAGGTACAGTCAGAAGCAAATATAAGTATACACCACTATGCACTATAAAATGTAACCAACAATTCGACCATAAATATGGCAACAACAAATATTTCATATATGTACATAGTTTTTATATGCATAAATATAATTGTTTGTTAATTTTTACTAGAAAGTAATTCGAAAAATTATACAATTGATGTATGGTTTGTCTTTTTTTTTTGAAATATTAAATGTTTTTATAACCATTAATAATAATAAAAATGTAGAGATTTTTTTACCTATAGAAGCAAATATGTAAAAAAAGTAGAAACAAAGTACATTACTTTATAATGCATTATGAACAATAGACCTTTCATTTTGTAAATTTATAACATTAAATGTAAAAAGATTTCAATTATATTCAAAATAAAAATAAAATCTAATAAACCTGAAGAACTGTTATTTTCATTTTAAATGTTTCATTAAATTCAAGCTGTCTATCGGCAAAAGACGTTGAGTCTAATCGATTGAAAACATTGTAAAATATTATAATTTCATTCAAAATGTCTCTTATAGAAGTTTGAGTAAAACGAATATATCAAATTACAATTTATATTTGATTACAATTTTTACATCTTTGGTTGTGTACATATTTTTAATGCAATATTTATGAGCATATTTATAGAAATATACATGTATCTATATTTTTCATACAGTACCAGCCTCAAAAGTACCTCATCCTTATTAACAATAAACGAGACAAGTCCTTTCCATACTAATGTTATATACAAAGTGTTTCCTAGGAATCGTTGGATCTTGTAGACTCATATAAGCTTACTATTTGTAAAAAGAATTAAAGAAAAATTAGTTCAAGTTCAGCTTTTTTCTTTTAAATATTGATTCTGCTAACACTGATAAAATATCCAACACATGTCCTGTTAACACCTTTTATAATTGTAAAACTTTATTTAAAAAATTAAATAAATCTTACTTAAAAATGTT
The DNA here is from genome assembly GCA_037950945.1 of Hypolimnas misippus. Lineage (NCBI taxonomy): Eukaryota > Metazoa > Arthropoda > Insecta > Lepidoptera > Nymphalidae > Hypolimnas > Hypolimnas misippus. The sequence continues at coordinate 15,354,823 of JBBEEQ010000001.1, forward strand.
CTATAACTTTTTGTATTTCAACTTATATCAACAATATTTACCTTTGTTTGAGTTTAATCTAAATTTATCAAACAGATAACAAAAGTTATCTTTTGAGAACAAAATATAAAACCTTCCATCTCCGGAAATAAAACAAATAAAAGAAATTTCCTTTAGTTATCTACATATATAGACCTATTTTGATATTTGAAGCACAAATGTTCTTGGCGATTCTTTAGATATACTTCCTTATCTTAAGAAGAAAAATATTCACATTTAATTATTGAATTTTATCAAATAAGTTACATTTGTAATTGTTTTAGTTGGAAAATTTCAAGTTATGCAATGTCCCTTACTTTATTCATACGTAATAACGAATATTGGGTGTTTCATTTTTTTATATTGTCTTGTGTGTTTTTGTGATAAATTAATTATTTTACATAAAAAATAATGTACATTATAAATACAGTTCCTTACTTTTATTGTAATATCAGGTATAATTCAAGCTCAGATCAGATTATTGTCAGTGTGTGGCTTTAAATGGTGTATTACAACATTCGAACTATAGCTGCGACAAGTTTGCAAACAATATAACATCATAAGTTTTTTTTTTTTATGTAAGTAAAATTACATATTTAATTTAGTCAATTGATCTACGAGTCAATGTTATACATTGATATAATAAATTCCATAAATAGAGTTGATTAAAAAAGAATCTCATGTCACCTATGTCAATGTTCAGTTACTCCGTATTCCTGAGCAGCAAGACGATTGTATCGGCGCCTCATCCTCGACGACTAGAACTCTGGATGTCCTGTTCACTTCAGTTTGGGAATTTTTCTCAAAACGTTCCAACATCTCTCGTGTCAATTCCAGAAACAGTTCCTCCACACCCTGATTCAACTTCGCGGACGTGTAAAAGTGCTTGGCACCTACCATTTTTGCATAACTGCAAGAATTATAATTATATTTGTGATATTTACTTTTCATTTAATGCAATTATTTGAAATATGTATACATTTAAAAGTAATAAACTGATATTGAATTTTTAATTACAAGTATATTCTTAAAAAAATAATTGATTTAATTTTAATTGGCCCTCTCTTGGTGATCCAACAGTTAATTTACTAATTAATGTCATTAAAACCTGTAATAGTTATGTAAGATTAAAATTCACTATAAGAAATTACGGTAGAGTTACGCTAATGAATAAATGTTTATTGCACCTGTGTGATTAATATATTCTTTACCTTTCAGCTTCTTCCAGAGGAACTGTCCGTTCATGTTCAAGATCAACTTTATTGCCTGCAATCACCAACACTATATCCGATCCGAGCATTTTCTTCAATTCCTTCACCCAATTTTTAACCTAAAAAGTGTAATGTTAAAATATAATAAATATATTATTTTGTGTACGAGATGATAATCAAACTTAAATAAAGATTTAGCTAGGATTTTAAAAATCTAAACAAAGGACCCCACAAACTAAAAACCTTCAATTTTTGTTTAAGTTGGTTAAATAATGAAATAAACATTTTAATTAAAGGAGAAGTTTATGTTTATTTGAATGTAAAATTTAATTGCTTATGCAAACCCAGAAGATCTAAATATTATGACAACAAAACTTATAGGCTATAAAAGATCACACCATGACCATAAATGTGAAGCAGTAATGGTAAGCATTAATCAATCTGGCAAGTATTAAACTTTAAATATAATATTTAGTAGGCAAGATCGAATAGAACAGCTGCTTCTCAATAAAATGTAGCATACAATACTGTAATTTCACAATTGTGTAATTGATTACTGCAATGTATGCATGAATGCATAAAATTATTGGATGTGCTAGTTTTATAGCATAAGTGCTTATTTCCCTTTATTTATTATACAACACAATACAGCTGTGAAGTAATTTTATAACTCTTTGTTTAAAAAAAGGCACTGTGTACTATGTATACGTATTTAACCGAGTTATTAAACGAGCCAAATTCTCTTCAAAATTAAACAACCCCTAAAAGTTTGATATTAGAAAGAAACATGTAACTGTATTTGTAATGATTATTAAAAATGTCAGTTTTGTGTTACTATGCTAGTTTCAAACAATATTTGAAAGATATAACTATTGTAATTAATTTGTTAAGTTTATCATTAATTTTAGCTTTGCAGAAATTGTTACCTTTCCAAATGAATCTTCATCGGTGATGTCGTAAACTAGTATTGCACCATTCGAGTTCCGATAGTAAATAGGACCCAGAGCATGGAACTTTTCCTGGCCAGCAGTGTCCCATATTGAGAGATTAATGCGCTTGCCATTTATGTTAAGCTTCTTGTTCAGGAAAGTTGCCTATTGATAATAGATTTTATAATTGAAAACATATTTTGGGAATAGTACATATTACACAAGTCATGAAAATTCATTATAACTCCGAAATTAAGATTAAAACTCCTAAATGAAAATTTTTATTTAGAAACTTGATGCTAAAATTTGATCCTTTTATTTTTCTGTGTGAACATTTTCCTAAAAAGTACCTAAAATTTATGATTTTTTACTTAAGGTTATTAGGCTGTTAATATTTTATGATAAATAATAAAGAATAACGTAAAGAACATTATGAGAAATCAATAATTGATAAACAATGCAATGATTAATTATTATTTTGTGTTGTTGAATCAATAGCAATGAAATTTAAAAAAAAAACATTCTTCAAGACGAAACATATCAACAAGTCCTATAATATTGATTTATTATTATGATTTTAAATTGGATTAAATTATATGTTTTCTAGAACATACCTGTAGCGTAGTCAAATGTTTATCGTTGAATTTGTCTTCGATGTAACGAAGCAAAATAGATGTTTTGCCGACGCAACCCTCTCCTAATAATACCACTTTGAAATTATTTGTTCCACTCGGAGCTGCACTCATTGTAGATGGAGAAAAAAATCTCGTAATAGGATAATATCGATATTTTCAATAAAAGTTGTGTCACAGAGCCGATACGTTTTTTTATCTCAATATTTAATTAATCCATATCAAAATTGCTTCAGATAAATTGAGAACTATGGTTGAAGTGATCAAATTCAGGGTCTTTTAAGATTTAGCACGATTCAAAGCTTTTTTCGAAAAAATACAGATCTGGTATATTATGTCGCAAATGAAACGATTTGCAATTGACAATGTATTATTGAATAAATTAACTTGACAACGATATCATAAATAGTAGAGTTACACACAGATAATGTTGATGGATATTAGAAGTTGGACAGCTTAAAAATCTATTAAATTTAAAATGAATTTCATCGTAAAAATCAATGATATTATGTAGCTATAGATATTTCATAAGCTCATAGATTTTGTCACCCGGATTATCGATCACTTTGGACGACTTCTTGGTTGCGTAGCAACTTAATACGACAGGCGTTATGTCATATTATAATTTATTTAAAACACATAAACGCATTACACAGTTTGGTTATTAAAAGAGGCAATGCCGCCAGTATTTTGAGCACTTTTTATATAGTTCACGTTTAATATAGTTTTTAATTCTTCTATTAATATTTATATTGTATTTTCCTTTTCCAATTATTCTTTGTAGTTATAATTAACTTTAAAATAAAATTAAAATACCATTGTGTATAAGAATCCGCTAAATATTTCTCTATACTTACATGTGGCGTCTTTTAGGTTTAATTATTATATATATAGGTTTTTATAATTATTATAAAAACCTAAAAGATTCTTATGGCATATCAGTCATTTTTGAATTACATTCTTCGTACTTAGATTATAACGACTTATGAGAATATCGTAGGCATTAAAGTTATAATTTGTCGTGAGACAAGAACTAGGCAAAATAAAAATAAAAATTTGTTATTGCTAATTGATTCGATACAAATTTTGATTTTGAAATAATAGTACAAACCTAACATGTCTTTATAAAATATCGTTGTATAAAATTCTCATCAATTTTCGCAGCTAGAATGCCGACCACATTGGACGACGTTGCCTAGTGACCAGCTAGTGACTGAGCACAACAAGATACTCACAACTTTTAGGCCTGCAAGTTAATTGTCAAAGTTGGAAATTACTACTAAATTTTAACGTTAAATAGTATGAATGTAATATAGTCATTATTTAAGTTAAATATAAAAAAAATGTTGCTAATATTATTTTAAAACTTATGGATAAGCATTTTAGGTATCAAATTTTACGAGCTTATACGTAATATAAATATAGTTATATAATCGTTTTATATTATTGATAGAGTCATCCATAATTCACTTAGTTTACATCATGGACATTATTCGGTTTACATTACATTATAGATAATGGCAACATTACTTATTGGACGTAATGGCGATCAAACACTTTACTTTTTAAATTACATTAAGCAAATGGACGCGTAACGCACATAATTCTACAAACAAAATTTTCAGCCAATTAGTTACTATCTTATTACTAACTATAAACGAATACTTTAATACGGTTTGCTGCTTGTCGTTAACATGCAAATTAAACAATGTAGGTGGTAGCACTGATCCTTGGGGTATTTAAAAATTACAAGTTTGGTTTCCGACCATACTCCGTTGACCGCGACCTTTATGCTCTGCCCATCAAGAAAACTGGTTATGTTTGTGCCAGACCCAATCAAAGGCCTTTGCGATGTTCAGGCTTACTGCCATAATTCCGCCTTTTTTTGCAATCGCGGCTGCCCAGCTGTATGTTAGGGACACTAGAAGATCACTATACGTATGGGCAAGGTCAGAGGTAAGGTAAGGCCTGCTTCGGCGTTCAAATTGATATGAAGAGCCTTTAAGTTGCAGAAATCCACATTTAATGTGGAAAAGGGAGCCTTTGTAATTGACATGCGATAATAAGGATAGAATTTGGTGACATCAGCAGTCCCATGGGCAACTAGTACACCGGGCACAAACCGATTTCATTGACAGTTAGTGGCGTGTCGCTGGTGTGGGGGACGAAAGGGCCCCCAATCCGACCCGTTGACCTATTCCACAACAGTCTTCCAGTCCGGCACGGCGATCAGCCAACAGGCTTGATGCGACGACAGCCTTCCAAATCGGGATAGCCTGGGTTCAGGTAAGATGACTTGGATTTTTGCGATTCCCGTCGTAGATTGAAAGATGCGACGTCGTAACTTCTCACGACGCGTCGTCGGAACGAACTACGATGCGGCGTCGCACCGCAGTAATATGTTTTTGCCGTAACACAGCATATTTAAGAAAGTTTCGTTAAAAAGACCTTATCAAGACTATGTAAGATCAACAAATTCAGGTAGCGGCAACCTAGATGTGGTCAATACCAATATTTGTGGTCGGCCGTGTTTTGTTTTGTTACGAATTCTATTAAACCACTCCATAATATTTGTTATTTTGGTGCTTTGTCCTAATTTCAAGACATTGTTCGACGATTTTTTTGTCGACAATATCTTGAGATATGACAGTGTTTTAGTAGAAACTAAGAGGGAAGGCTTAAACGATGTGTATGAGGTATTTCTAAAGAGTCTTGTCCTATAAAAAGATTTTGATTTACTTGTTTTAGAAATAGTATTTCGCTCAGGCCTTGAACAATGATCTCGAAATTTGCTTGATTTAATTTTACTTTTCGTAGCTGAATTAAAATATTGATTTTTCATACTTCGATATTCGGACATTGTTACTTTAGATGGGGTTTTAAATATTTTCTTTTTGATTACTTGTATTTTATTTTTTGTTGCTTTTATGCTGTAACGCTGTGTAACATTTCCATGTGATTTTGATGTATTGAAATGTTTCTTTCTTATTGAAGATCTGCTTACTTTCTTTTCTGTTTTATTTCTTGTAATATTCGAAATATTAGAAAGTTTTTTAAAAGTTTTTTTACCCGTTCTTGTAATTTTACTTTTCTTTGAAGAAGTAGATATTTTTTGCTTTACGTTATTCATAATAATGCTGGTTTTATTTTTTATAGTTAAATATTTTTTACTATGTTTTTTTACCAATACACGTCGCATATTTGCCATTAAATTATCATTAAGAATGTACTGAACCCAGTGAATTATAGGTTTTAGCGCGATGAAAATCCTTTGATCATATTGACAAGATTGCGTATTCTGTATTCCTGTAATGCCGAGTAACTGGTCATCGAAAAACAAAGGCGTACCTTGAGGAATGTCACAGTCTTCGTAAATTTCGTCCGCAGCACAAACATAATAATCATTCGAAAATTCGGAATTTTTATCACATTGTTTAATTTTAGCTATCCTGAGCTTAGGTGCTTTGTTAAATACAGGAACCAAAGCGTTAGTTCCAAAGAAAGAAGACGTACTGACTCCTGAGTATAGACGATTGGCTGTTAGATTTATATGACTATTATTTGTGTTTCTATCGTATTGTGTTTCCACTAAAGCAATAGTATTTTGTCCCACAAAATTTGTGCTAATTACAAATGTTTTTGGAAAGGGATTAATATGAATTTTCTTAATTGGAAGTTTCACTTTTTTTCTTTTTACGAATTGACAGGTTTCTGCACAGTAATTGGTAGTTAAAAAATATTTGGGTGAAACAGCTGTACCGACGCAACATTCATTGGGCTTTGGTATACATTCATTACAAATAAATTGTACAATGCTATTAATAGACACGCTTTGTGTAATATCCACACGAAAAAAAAATACGCTGTATGCTAAGTAAATCATTTTAAGCAATGAAATGAACTGTATATTTTCGAAACTTTTATTAAAATTTCATTGATTTCGTTTTATTGTTATTGAATGAAATATTGTATAACAAAGTTATGCATAGGTACTTATATGTTTAGATTTATGTTTCCATTTGCATTATAGTATAACTGTTTTTTTTTTTGTTTTATTATATTACTTATTAAAATAATTCAAGATCAAGCCAACATTAGGCCAAGGGTTATGGGGCCAGGCGCAGTGTTCATCGAAATAAAACTATTTTAAACGAATTTCAATCGTGTATATTAACTATGTTTATCGTCCCGACGTTTCGAGCATTTTACAGCGTTCGTGATCACGGATAGACTAAGGTGACATTTGTCTATTTGAAGTTTTAGAAAAATATTATTTACAACTACCGCCAAAGGTTTCTTAGTTGGTATCTTGAATGCCAAGAAAAGTCTGCAGTTTGTGAACATGCTTTGGACAAACCTTATGGGCCATAGCGTGATGTTTTTAGCGCGTATTTATGGATAAATGGATTTTAAGACATGTCATTCGATTATTATAATAAATATGACAATTTCAACAAATATAGCAGTTTCATCTGTTAATAGATTTCGAATGTGTAACATTTTCTACAGTTTATTACTCAAAAGTTCTTTGTCATTGCTTTACACCTGAAAATAACTGTAACTACTTAGTAAGTACATGCCAGTTGCTAGGTTACAGAGTTGTTTTATTACCACGAGAGTAAAATTTATACATGTAATTATTGCCTAAATCGAACTATAACTACTTGTTAAATGCGCAGCTAAACTTCAATTCTGATTATATTTTCAAGTATCAATGTTGCAATAACATCGACAGATTTGTAGATTTTATATAGTTTTTAATTCTTCTTTTAATATTTTTATTCTATTTTTTTTCTTTTCTCATTATTTACTGTGTGAATTTTGCTTCTTTTTTATTATTTGTTTAAAATAATATCATTATTACTTACCAATCAAAATTGATCTTATACATTTTCTTAACATAAATTATTATTTTTCTACAAATTACGAGTTAAGTAGATAATTAACTATAATTAAAAGAACGTGTTTAAAAAGGTGCGACTTAATAAATATTTAAATGATCAAGTTTTATGAAATCTATTAATATGCAAATTTCTCTAAGTCGATTAAATGGTCACAAGACATTTAAATTGTTTATTTGTGTCAGGGATCATGTAAACACCCTTGAAACATGCGCCTGCTGTTCCCGATGTAACTAATGAAATGCTTGTCGATAAAGACGCGTCTACATATTAAGCTCAATAAATACCTTTAGACAACTCTTTTTTATTTGTATATTTACGAGAGTGACTTGACTTTGGGAGCGTTGTCTGGGGACGCCCACGAGAATTCCTGGCTCAAAAAATCTACATACTTTAGGAGGTACAGCTAGTAGATATATAAAATAGGTTCAGTTAAATTTTAGTTATAATATACTAGAACTAGATATGTGTCTGGTGATATATCCCAAGTCTAAACTCCGTACATATTTTTATCCTTTATATCTAAGAGTAAGGAATTCCTAGGCGTTTTATGCTTCTAGAAACGCTGGTTTAGATTGTGAATTTTAGTAAGGAGGTGATCTAAACTACCCTCTTCATGTGGGCAACTTTTACTGGTCTAATCGATTCGAAATTTACTATAAATAAAGAGATTTTAATAATATTTAAATAACATACTTGAGTAACCTTGACTTGATGCAGCACCACTTTTAATCAGCAAGATACATTACACTTCGCCAGCTTACAGATTTGTCGAAATGCTCGCAATTAATAAAATTGTCAAAGTTTTTTTTTTAATTTAATTTTTTTTTCTTGTTCGATATGTAGCCCTTTCGGTACTTTTGTATGGATATATGCTATATATACCAAAAGGGATATCGGGTTAAAATTTGTGAAATTTGAAATGACTATCAGGCAAGTACATTTTTTATTTGTTGAACCCAGAGTACATCTCTTTTGTTTATTTTTTATTTAACATAAATTCCTACGTAGAAATAAAATTCATTATCAATGATCTAATAACATAAAAATAAAACAGCAAAAATTAAATAATATTAAATTAACATAACATAAAAAAGTTGACGGCGTGGAGGAGCCCTTATATCATGGCGCCATCGCCGCTTGCGCATTCCAGGCGATCCCAAGAAAAGTGCATCCATGAATACCCTCTCAATGAACTCGCATCAACATTAAGACATCACGCGCCACCGCCTCGATATAGAACCATTTCATTCATAAACAATGCATATCAGGCAATTCTATCAGCTTTAACGCATTACCATTAAATTAGCCACTCTAAATTCGATATTCTGGCTCAAGATAGCAGTGGAACCGAACTCTATAAATCAAGATAACGTCAGCCAGCTATGCGGATGGGCAGCCCATTAAAATGCCAGTAATATGCCAACTTCAATTACGATCAACTAATAGTTCCGATACCAAAAAATCATCCGCTGACGTCGCTTGTGCGTAGAAACTTCAGTCCTGCTCACATTGGAAACTCCATAGCGTCATCTTTCATGTAAAAATATTCGCGTATAAATAAGGAAATTTGAAATGAATGAAATTTTATTTAAAATATCGCTTTTTATGTTAAATGTTAAAATGTAGTATCTTAATTATTTCTTAATGTTTCTGGTGATTATTTATTTATATAAATTTTGTAAAAAAGACATTAGAATTAGACTTGATGATTTGATTATTGAAATTATTTCTGCCTGTGTTACATTTTCTAGAACAGATTACAATCTTGAATCATACTACTTTTTACAAGAAAAAGTAGAAATCTAAAACCCAACTAACAACAAAGATTTTTTAACAGGGTACTTACTACTTTATGTTCCCTAATGTGGGGTGCATATTAGATTTAACATCATATAGCCTATAACCAGCGGATAATCAAGACACTTTTAACGATACCTCTTTGTTCAGTTCTGATAAGTAGTTTAGGAGGAGATGAACATACATACATAGCCTGTCAAAACCGTAACCCTCCTTTGGCTTTGCCGTAATCGGATAAAAATATTTAACTCTAAGTTTAATATACATACATATACCAGTCCATTATATCCTAGGGGAGGAATTTATAAGTAAATAAAACTGATTAATACTTCCTTATGTGTTATTTATTTGCATAAAAAATTGAAATGAGCAAAGTAAAGCCATTGTTTATCTAAAGTACTTTAAATAGAGGTGGTCCGTAGGTTTCATGCGGAACACCTTGACTAGTAGTAAGAACAGCTGACTCGAACTTAGAATTTGTGCTGTCAGAGCCAGTATTATATTCGTCTGACTCCAAGTTACTAGAACCAAGACTGCCAGTAATTGTATCAAATCCACTGGAGGCAGCGGAAAAGCTGCTAGAGCCAGAATCATAACCGGAATTGACACTGCTAAGGTCAGAATCTTTATTACTAGAAGAGAAACTTCCTGTACCTGTGTTATCAAACGATTCTGTAGAAAGGCTAGATCCGAAGGTGGATGGTTTCAAGACAGAAATACTGCCACTTGGTAAACCAGAATTTGAATAGGAAGAAGTAGAATCATAGCTGCTAGAAACAGAACTAAATTGATTCACGCTGGAACCAGTACCGGAACTGGCTAGGCCTGAATTTGCTTCCGAATTGCTAGAACCAGAACTAAGGTCAGTGCCAAGATGGGTATTGGTAGACTCAGATCCAAATTTAGAAGCCAAACCGGAAGAGCCGGAACCATAACTTCCAGAACTGAAACTACTAGAACTTGCACCAAAACCGCTGCCAGATCCAGAAGAGAATTTACTGGAGCCCAAGCTGTTCAAACCGGTGTTTAACGATGTTGAAGTTGACCCGAAAATGCTGCTGGGCTTGGAACTAAAAGTACTTGGAGAACCATAAGTACTGCTTATAGAATTAGATGTTGAACCGTAACTTGTACTAGGTTTTGAACTATAGTCTGAAGTATAACTGGATCCAGATGTCGAACTGCTGCCTTTGCTTGAACCAAAGGCATTGGCAGAACTTACACTACCGGAGATCAAGTCACTACCGGTGGTAGAAGCAAAAGAGGATAGATTACTACCAGAACCATGTAAGAGGCTACTAGGAGTAGTTGAAGAAATTCCACTTGTTGATGAACTGGAGCCACCAGTGCTACCAAAAATAGATTCTAGGAATGCAGTCTCGGAATCTTCCCCGGCTGTACCTGTGGCGGTAGAAGTCTGTGAAGAGCCAACTTTGAAACCAGTACCAGCGACATTTGCGCCAGAAAATGAAGCAGACACTCCTCCTTTGTTGTAGTCACTAACAATATTATCGATCAAAGATTGTGAATCTTGTTTATTATTATATTTTATAAAGAAGACTTCAGGTTTAGCTGGTGCCTTTTGCTCGAACTTCGGCAATACAATATTCTTAACATCTTCAGGTTTTTTAACAAGAACATATACGATAGTCTTTTCTTCATTTTGTTGTGGTACTGGAATGATTTGAGGAGCAGGAGGTTGTTGAGTAGGCGCTTTAATAAAGATTATTTTATAATGCTTTTGAGGAGGAGGCAGGACAATAGGTTGTCTAGGTTTCGTTGGTTCTGGATCTTCAGGAGCTGCATGAACGTAGAAGTGTTTAAATATTTGAGCCGGCTGGTGCTGTACTTGGTAATAATCGTGATAACTTTGCGCGCCAGCGTTCTGGTATTGGTTTGTTGAAATGAACTGATTAGCAGCACTTGCAGCTTGATAGTAGCTGCCGATATTATCTAAACCGCTTGTATCCGCAGTCGTTTGGAACGTACTTTGGAATCCAGAGTTTTGGCCTAAAATCGATCCCTGGTAAGCTCCTTGTGCTCCAGTGTTGTAGCTTGAGTCATAACTGCCAGTACCGACGACATTGTAATTGGATCCAGCGCCAGTAGTCGATGTGCCTAATGTGTTATAATTAGATCCATAACCTGTGCCCGCGGTGCCGGCGGAATTGTAATTTGAATTAGATCCAGTGTTGTAATTTGAGTTAGAACTAGAGCCGCTGGTTCCAGAGGATCCAAAGCTATTATATTTGGAGCCGAGTCCTGATGTATCTACATTGATGTGAGATCCATGCCCAGAACCAGCTAGATTGTACTTGGAGGTTAATCCAGAGCTTGATCCCAACGCGTTGTAGCTAGAAGATGATCCAGTTGAGCCTAATCCATGATAATTGTAACCAGCATTGCTATTTCCAGATGAGCTTTGGCCGTAGTTCACACCTGAGACAAGGCCAGAACTTAGGCTTGAACCAGCGCTCAAGCTAGCGCCGTTATCATATTTGCTGCTACTGACTTGATAGGAAGGGAGGCCATATGATGGCACGTTATAGTGATATCCAAGGCCAACGTCAGCTTTCGCTAAGCCGACCGTTAGTGCTAGGACCTGAAATTGAGAAGATCTTTATTAGTTTAAATACAAATTACTTAGGTGTATTATATTTTGGTTAATATAAAAGGTCATAAATACATTACGAAAGTGTGTATTGAGTATTATTATAACACCTTAAAAAACATAAAAATTAAAATGTAGTTTACAATTTTTCATTAATCGTTGCGTGCTTGCTAATGCAAATCCTGAGCAATGTATATTTTCAATTTCTATTTTTTACAAGATATATGAGCGAAAAAATCAAAACTATATTCAAAGGAAAACTTCTGCTAGCATTTTAGGCACCATGCCTGGGGAGAAGTATTAGAAGGAATTTTTTATCTATAATTGCAGAATTGTTTTGTTTATTTTATTCAATTTGCGTTTTTGTTAATTCTTGTTCCTTATTTAAAATAATTGTTCTTAATATTATATTAGTTTATTATTAATTTCGTTTCATCTTTAAAGAAAAACTAAGAAGCATAAATATTTAAATAAATTTAAACAGGTTCACGTAAAAAAGTATATATTAAATGTAATCTCATTTTAGGTATAGTATAATACAATAGTTATAGATCACTTTCTCATAAGAACAATGACCTTTTATTCACGAACGAATAACGAATAGGGCTCGTGGGACAGGTTATAACTCTCAGTTAGAGGTTTGGCCTCGAAAGTGAAATTTGACGACATTGATGTAATGGAAAAAATCGACTACTTTGTGTTACACAAATAATAGAGTGTATTTATGTATACTTAACGATTGTACATGCAAAGGATAATTGTTTATATGAAATTACTCATATGAAACACTAAAAGCACTGATTTTATTTTTAAAATATCAATGGTTGCCAAACATTTGAGATCTCCGCAAAACAAAGAACTTTAACCACAAAATGTTATTTGATTATATTATACAATGATTTAAGAGGCGGAGAAGATGAGCCTTTCTTTGGCTTCGGTGATATTGTCTCACTTGTGAGCCTTCTTTGTACCTAAAATAAATAAATATGTAGATTTGTTAACCTCTTAGGACTACTCCTACCGTATCGTTGGTAGCATTTCTAAAAATGTTTAGCAGGTAGACAAAACAAGATACGGCAAATACTATGTTAATTTAAGGAGCTCATCGTAACTAATAATATTATAATAAGCAATGATGTTTTGCTATGTATAAATATGGTTAGTGCAAAAAATGAAGCAAACCTAAATACCACAATAAGCAGTAGACTAACATGTCTTAAACCAGCTCAATTCAAAACGTTAAAGTAAACGTAATCATTATATAACTTCCAGAATATATTTAATGGTTAGACTGTAATTGTATTATTATTATTATTGGCCTATTACAGTTTTCAACAGATGTAAATTTAGTTTAAAAATCAAAATGTAAGTAATATATGTTCCAGAAAAAGTGGTTGTTATATCAAATTATATTTTTAAATTAATGTTCCAAAATATTGGCTGATTATGTATAATAATGCTATAATGTGTAATTTAAATTTTACGATACCTGAAATCAGATATCATATACATGTTTATCATTTCCCACCCGACGACGTCATCGGGGGGGTAGTGGGTTGGAATACTACTAAGGGGTGGGGTAGGGGGACGATACCACCTTATTTCCACCAGAAACGCCCACATGTTTAATACTCGGAATTCAATATATTATAGTTCTCGGTAAGGATATTTTAATAAAACGATCCGAACTCTCGTTAACAATCAATTTTCTACGTATTGCACTCGAAATATAAACAGAATATTCCAGGCGAATGCATCTCGTTTTCATATGTTTGAGTAAATATTTCAATGTGCATTGATGACGAAAATTACATTTTTATGTAAAGTTCGCAAATAATATTGTGTTTTTTTGTAATACTTTCATCAAAGGAATTAAATCAACAATGGGTAAGCCGAGCACGTGTTACACACATCTTATGTCTAACATTTAAGTTGTCATTACCGTCACCCAAGAGAATGTGTTCCAAGCATCTTCAACTGGTCATTGCGTAACCCGAACCTTGACTCTGAATCAAGATCAACGAACTTTACAAACGCTACAGTAATTTAGAATACGTCGCTGGACAAAAATTAAATCCCGTCTAAAACCAATAAATCAACAAATAATAAATGAAAATTTTAATAGGAAGGTCGAAAAACCGGTCATCGATGGCATATGTTCAAAGTTATTAAGTAATTTTATCTCTATATGTTTTTAGTTGAAGATTTGTCAATGCGTATGCTATTAATATATGTCAATGCAATTAAACAAATTCTTTATTAGATAATATTAACAATTTATGTATCGACGAAGAAGCGACATAAAAATCATATTAATATAGGCATTATTGGAAGTATGTAGGTAGATTTTGATGTTTTCTTCTAAATCGCTAACCTCTAATTTCATTGGTTAGCAGCCCGTATTATAGCGGACTCAATATGACGTACGAAAAGTAAATGTTAAACTTTGCACTGTTACAACAAAGCTCTCCGAGGAACCATGCTGAGAAAATTAAAAATAAACATCACAAATATTTTATTTATAGTCCAAGCATGGCGCGTTGTAAAAGATGGGGATTGAGAATAAGGACAATACTGTACCTTAGCACTTTTTGGATTCTAGTTAAATAATAAACCATCGGTCTGGCGGTCTGTAACTTGACCATTTTTTTTATTAATTGAATACTGTGATCTTTTATAATTTTAATCTTCAATTTATTTGATAGAGTAGAGTTTGATTGGTGGAACAAGAAAATGTAGGTCTTGCACCCTCATTCCTAATCCAACACTTATCAACCACCTTTAAAACATGAATTCTAACGATAAATTTAGCTAAAAAAGGCATAATAAAGAATAAGATGTCAAAATTTTCGTCTTTTATCCCTCTTTTCAATTCAATTGGTTTGCCATGCCATGGAAAATTTCTAAGATTGTCAATCATCCGCTGCAAGCGTTTTATTAATAAGTAGATGCTTTTAGATGTTAATAATTTCGTCTCATGACTTATTGGTAAGGTAAAGTATGAAAAGCTAAGGTTTTTTTAACATAATTACCAAGGTGTGACGCAATGATAGTTATAATGCTGCTAATTTGGATTATAAACTTGACATTTAAATGGCCGTGTGATGCAATAAAGGTGCGACACTATTTAATTGCTAAGTACGTATCTACCAAAAATCGACGATGTATAAAATTTGTATCAGAATTATTTATTACTACTCCCACGCCTCAACTATCTACTCAATCGATCATAATGGGGTATTTCATACATTTTGTCAAGGGTACAGAAAAGTAGATGCGTTAGCTTTCATTCAGAAAAAAAGAAGTATTTGTGAGGGACAGAAAGATACCAATGCACGATTCTTAATTATAAACAAGACAAAATGTGTTAAGTCAGCTAGTCTATACAAATAGATAAAATTGAAATATCTGTTTGTAATATCAAAAGAACGGCTTTTACTAAATACATAATTTTACTAAATAACAACATATGAAAGTATATACTACGATACTTACATCAAAAACACAATTTTTTAAATGTTTGTCTGTATGTCTGTCTGTTTGTTCCAGTTAATCTTTGAAACGGTAGGATCGATTTTGACGTAACTTTCCCCCACAGATAACTAATTTTATTTTAACATTTTTATTTATTTTAATTACTAAACAAAAAATACACAAAACAAAATTGAAAACAATGAAATATTGAACAATGTTCGATTTAAGCAGGAAAGGAAAACATTATATAAAAATATTTATTTCTCAAATGAACTCGGGCAAAACTGCGAGGCACAGCTAGTTGGTAATAAAAACGAAGAAATAGCAAGCGAGCGAGTCGTGAGTAACAACCAGTAATCAGTAACTGATACTCTCTTAATGTAAAAGAAAACAACGTTAATTAATTGCTTTGGTTGATAGTCAACTATCTTTTGTTTTAGTTACACACTATTTTTTAAATTTAAGAATGATCTAAGATAGAATTTATTTTCAGACATAAAATAAATATAAATAAACAATTTATTGCCTAATTTGGAAAAGCCGGATTGTAAAATGCATTAATAATTTTGCACAAAATTATATATTCGTTAACTATTTATATTATTTTATTTTTATGTTATAAAATAATAAAATAATTTTGAGTTACAAAAAAAAACAGTTCTAAGTTTAATACTGAATTGATATTGTTAATTAGTATTTCTTGTTGGCGTGAAATCGGCTGTTGCACTCAATATACGGATATATTCGTGAATGTCAAGATTGACTCGCGGTATTTTTTTGTCATAAGCAAATAATTCTCGCTTTATAAAAAATGTGCAAAGATGAGGTAACTGTTATGTGATATATAAGTAACATGTTCATGCTCGAATTAACGTGCTAAATTTTTTTTGTTGTACATTTGATAATGATTACTGTAAATATGCTTTTTAGGATTCCTTTTCATTTTCATATTCAAAGGATTGTTTTAAATTTTTGTCGAAGACATCACACTGTTGACAAAAAATTGAAAGATATATTCGTCTATTGTACAATGACAGGAAAATTCCCAATAGGATGTATATTTTGAATCATAAGAGGTAGCCGCTGTGGTATTTATTATTACAGAATATGTATTATTATTATATAAATATCTAACTAAAACGTATTTTGTTTTTAATTTATATGGTAATTTCTGACGTTTAGTATATATACATCTAATGCAAATTCAGAAGTACGAGTATAACGAGAACGTTAGAAAAAAATACCAAATCCGAGTCCCTTTCTATGAAACAGGAAATATTTTAGGCATTAAAAGGTTTTTATTAATTTTAATACACATTTATGTAATTATGCTAACGAAGTTGAGTAGTAAAATCGCAAATTGCATCCAATTATGGATGCTGATAAGCAAAAATGTGTCAAACCACAAAAAGTGAAATTTGGAGATATTTATGTATTCTGATAATAATGCTTCACGTATTTTACATTATTAAAAAATTGAAGTACATAATTTAAGCTAAATAGGTATAGAAAAAAATATCTTAATGTTTCGATTATTGAAATGTGTTCCATATTTTACAACATACAATAATCTCATGTATTTGAAAGATTTTCTATTAGATACCTTTTATCACAATAGAAAAGAAAAAGATGGTTATATATATATTTTCAAAAATATATTACGTATAATTTTCATATGTTAAGACGCCATTTTCTTAAAATGAAGTTCGTCTGGCTTGACATAGTATTGCATATCAGCGCTCATATGGCAATGACGTATGACGCGTAAGGAGTGGCGTGTGGGATTACCCAACATCGGAGTTCTATTTTCATTTAGATCCGTAATTTATATCATGTGAGAATACGCGAAGGCCAATTAATAAACAACCCAAAAAAATCCTTTATAAATTTAATGCATAAACTTTTTAATAATAAGTAGTCAACCTTGACTACTTATTTTAACCACAAATGTGTAAATCATAAATTCTTAACACAAGATATTATATGTATGTCCGGGATTACCATATTTGTTGTTATTTAATAATAGAGGTACAAATGACGGCAAGTGTGATGTGATACTGGATGTAAGGTATATTAATACATAACGGTGACGGATGTGGGTTTGATCCCTGCTCCATGCTGATGTTTGATTTGTACAAATATTTGTTTCTAGATCTGGATGCTTTTTCTTATGGATCTCGGACTCAGTTGGTATCATTATTGCCTGACCATGATCGGTTCTCTTAGTAGGGAACTTATTCTTATTAAACTTACTACACTTGTTTTTTTTTGTGGTTTCGTACATAGACGTCGTATGCATGAATACTTCATATATTATTAAAAAAGGAAAATCACTATCAATATATAAATAAGTACGACCCTGAAGTTAGCAAACAGCTCACAAAAATATTCTTTGGACACGGATGTACCTATTGAACAAGAATGACACTAGGGAATAAGAGCCTATATTGTTTGTTACCAAAACATCTGTTAAGGCATATTATGCAAGTATAGATAGAGTTTATGAAAATAAACAAAATTATATCGTTTTTGTTTTCCAAAAAAATAAAATTTGCAGATAAGCATAATTTTTAAAATATTAAAATTGAGTAAAAATCCAAATATGTACACGTGTATATTTGAATAAACCATTGAACAGTTGTCGATTAGAAAAAAAATCAGTAATTATTGTAACCAAAATTTATTTCGTAAATAATATAAATCGGAAACGATGTGCGTGTAAATAATTGAAAACAATGTAAATTACAAGGATTTAGTATTAACAATTATCATGTATTTGTTTAATTTTCTAATAATTATTTATGGGCTATAAATAATTTTGACTAATAAAAAAATCCAATTTTTTATATGATGATATTTTAGTGCCAAACCATATAATATTAATACACCTGTCGCCTTTCTTGTTCATGTTATAGGTAAATTTCCATTTCATTTTATATTCCTTTATTTAAGTAAAGAGGTCATATAATAATAATAAATTTTATCTCTATTTATAATTATGTGGAATCAAATTTTTCCCAAGTCATAATAAAATAGTTATCTATTCTATATTGAATATTTAAACATCAAATTTACATAATCTTCTTTGAAACGTAAATTGTTTAAATAGGTAAGTAAGTTTTTTATATTTCCTTTTTGCTCATAGGGATGCCCATTAGACATACTACGACAATGTCAATATGTAAAATGTATTAATTACGAGAGAGTTGTTTTAATAAAATTTAACTACCCATGTAATAATAACCTACAGATTATTTATCAATTGTTTTAATTAACTTTGAGGAATTTGCTATATTCACAAAAAAAAAATAATTTATTACACGTAAAATTTTTATCAATTCACTATATTTTTACACTTTATTGCAATAATTATGCAAATTATACAATTAAAATATTAAAAATTGTTATAGGACGCATGTACACAGAACAATTCTCAAATTATATAATGAACAATAGTATAGTATTGTATAATTATCTTTATTCGTAGATTATATTGTTCTTATGAATTAAAATTGTTTAATGGGTTGAATATATCACTTCGTGTAAGGTTAATTACACTAAAATTACAATATTAACGAGTTACGAATATAATTAAAAATTTAAACATAGGCTAAAAAATTTTCTACAAAGCTTAATTCCACCTATATGAAAAATATTACGTATTTGTTAAATTCTTTTATTTAATTGAAAACAATATTAAATAAGTATTAGTGGGTGCTTTTCATCATCTGTTTTGTTTTTTATTTTTTTTATATCCAACGTAGGTATTCGCTATATATATTGCTGTATTTATATTACTTTCTGTGGTCATATGTGGTTTTTTAATGTTACGAGTTATTGTCATTGAAGTACTACAAATCAGTTTTAAAAAGCCTTATATTCATATTTTCAGTAGACAATGCGTGATACGTGAAAATATTAAAATATCGACAAATTGTATAATAAAATTATTTTAACACAAAGATTAAGTTCGATATGATTTTTGTGTAAAAAATTTAGAGATATCTCTAAATTTAATAACATTTAAAAATAATTAAAAGGATTATAGACTCTTCTATTATGTAAAAGAGTTTGCAAAATGTCACATCGAGGTTCTCAATAAATTTTTGTCATAATTTAATTATTTGATTTTGGTAGGGTGCAATAATATTAAATATATAACTATAACTATGTTCTAAAAGCCCATAGATTTTGACACCCAGAATACCGACCACCTTGGATTTCGTTGCCTAGCAATCAGGTAGGGATTGAGTATGACTGGAGACAATATAAAAAATGATATACCTATATACAAAAACTGTAACATAAAGTTACAGTATGAAAATAAACTACTTTTTTAAATTATTTCTTTAAACCACTCTTTGAAACAATTCGCATAGCAAATACACGATTTTTCAGTAATTTATTCAAACATTTTTATATCACAAGACATAATCAAAATTTATTTTCGATTATCGATTTTGTAATACACGTATAATACGAAATAAAAATGAATGCTAAAATATATTCACAACACTTCACAACTAGCTCACATACTAAACGAACTTAATTATGAATAACGCTCCGTTACTCGTAATCTTTATAAATATATCGACAATAGGTTATAAACTATACGCACCCAAATCGCGTACATCGTTGTCTCCGGCCGATCACTATGTCCCCACAGACCCGAGAATGTGGTACACGAGCCGAAATCCCACTTATATACGGAGATGATTCTTAATGACCGATGCGCCTAAGTACAAGGCCATGTCACGCACAAACCGGTTATAGACGAAAGCTCTATGAAAATAAAAGCTTCAGATAACACGTGATTACGAAATAGTATGTAATTTTTTTTAAGTGACGTCTGCGATGTTGGGTCAAAGAACTTTTATTGTTGTTATTATAACTATATTATGTACTAGTTATCCCTCGCGGTTTCACTCGCGTTTCTGATTACTACTTCGCTCCTGTGAGTCGCAGCGTGATGTAATATTGCCTATAACCTTCCTCAATAAACAGGCTATCTAATACAGATACGGATCAGTAGTTACGGACATTATCCCTTACATACAAACAATCTTTTTCTCTCTTAGTAATATTATATTATAATATTATGTAACAATAATAATAAATAAAAGAAACATTGCAAAATATTACCAACTAGTGGCCCGGTACGTGCTTAGCACTGTATAAAGTAAAATAATTAAAAATATATATATCAAAGTTATCCGCCATTTTTTGAATTCATTCACAAAAAATTCACAAAAAATGTAATAAATAAAGATCTCCTCGCCCATTTTGTGCAAACTTCACATAAACCATCTAAATAGCCCGAACAAAGCCTAAACATTTGGTTTGGATAGGTGAGCCCGTTCTTGAGTTATAAAATTACTACGAATAAATCAGCCAAGTGCGTGTCGGGCCACGCACAATGTAGGGTTCCGTAGTTGTCAGAATTGTCAAGATCGGTCAAGCAATCTTCGAGTACCCATTTTCGTAAAAAAGTTTACGACGAAGTGGGAATTTCCTTTTTTAAGTCAGTTTATACAATATACGTACTTACAATTTTAAACCTTTTATTATTATAAAATTATTTTTAATTTCTCTTTATATTTCGAGACTAAAATATTTTAATGTAAAATGATTGTTTGAATGTGAATTATACTAACGATTTTGAACTTTATATGTTCGTCGATTATTTATTATTCTAACACTTGTAAAACATACTTAGCGCCGATAATTTTCCTTCCTATTGATTAGCGCCTATGAAATCTATGGAGATTTGGTTGAAAACTTCATAAGCGCGATTCAGAATCACTCGCGACATGTTTTATTGAGACATTGTTTTATACCTTATTTTATATTTCATTTTAATTTAAACTTATTAAATATGTATTTATTTATTAATTTGAATTCATATATTAATTTTAAATTATTAATATTTATATAATGTGATGCTTTAAAAAGTGAAATATTTATTTTTACTTAGATCATCTATAACTCGATAACCATAAGAACCCACATAGCCGTGATAATTTTCCTTTTAAATTCATTATATGTACCATTATCGTGAATTTTTTCATATTTTTAGACGCAGCAGTTTATTGGGTAGAGGGGGGGGGGGACACTTGACTCTAAGAAAAATTAACACTTCAAAGCTTAATATTTCGGAAACAGTTCGTCGTTCGGAAAAATGGTTTTTCCACACCTACAACATTTTTAAAAGACCTATCTAACGATACCACACAACATGGGATAAATGAGAAAAAAAATTTTTGGTCTCTCTTAACACAGGCACCCTGAAAAAAAAAAATATTTTTAAGATTTTATTGTACGACTTTCTCGGCGTAATTCATATGCATACTCATACCGAATTACAGCTTTCTGGTATTAAGGGTTTCGGAGCAAAGCCGCGGACAGACAGACAGACAGACAGACAGACAGACAGACGGACATGGCGAAACTATAAGGGTTCCGTTTTTTACTACGGAACCCTAAAAATGGTATTAATTTTTATATTCCTCGATAAAGAATGTGACAAACTAAATACTATTTATAAGCATACTAACTTTTTAATACTTTTAAGTATTAAAAATCAATATATTCACCTCCGAAGTCCTTGATCAGGTCTCCAACCTGCCTGTGGGAATACCCTGAAGGTAAGTTTATCCAGTGAATAAATCGATAGCAAAAATTATAACATCCGCTTTTTGTTTGGATTCTTTTGAAACCTACAAATTAATTATTAATAGTAAAAGTTACAACAATTCATAAATTTATTAACAATAAAATATAACTTAAATACAATACATTTTAATATAAACTAATAATTCTGTTAAAAATAAAAAGAAGCAAGAGAAATTAAAAATAACTATATTAAGCCTCAGTAACTATCGATGACACAGTGAGGCAAGGTACCCAAAACACTGCTGCCAGCATTACCTCTTTGATTGGTCAGACTGATATGCTGGCCAAGGTGGGTGCCAGCTCTTCGGTCATCTGTAATGTACTCGTAGGTACCTATGTTATTTATTAGTAGTTGATTCGTAACGATTTATTTTATACAAAATCCAACTTTACTATAAGAACGGATTTTTACATTAATTTAACGTTCATATTAATTTTACAGTTAATATTCGCATAAATATTTGTACAAATACAAAATGTCTACCCGCTAGCTGTATTTGAACTAGCTATCATTAGCGATAAAGCCACATTTGTAACTATTGTACTAAAAACATGATCTTCGAAAAATATTACCTAAAATTCCGATATCTCAAAAAGTATACACACAAAAAAAAATATACTTTATTATACTTAATAAGGTTCAGAATAAAAAATCTCAGCCTTTGGAAGCCTTTGGAATTTCCCGTTTCCGTAAGAACTTATTTAAAAGCATTTTTCCATTATAATCCAACGTTATATAAAAATGTCAAGTCATCGATTACTTTTCGAGGACACAAACATACGGAAATTGAAGTTCTTATTTCACTTAAGTTAACAATATTCGCAAATTCATTTTATAAAGAAGTAAAGTTGGGGATAATAGCTTGTTTGTTTGCGAGCCGAATTTTCGCACGTAGGTTTATAATATATTGCATATCGTTTATAGCGTGTAACTTGTTTCTTTTATATAAGTACTTAAAAAGTACATATTGTTACACCTTGTAGGATGGTACGGAAACATTCATGTGCAACTCCAATTAACCGGTTTTTTAATGGAGATTCGCCGGTGGGCACATCACTAGTTGAAAAATAATTAGCTTATTAATACTAGATACATTAAAGCATTTTGAGTATCAACATTTACATCAAGCATTGTACTTGACGACCGTCTGACTCAATAGCAACGAACGACTTGTACACGAGGGGCCTTTAGGTATATATACATAGTTGCGGTTCTAATTTTCTAAACAAATAGTTTATTATTTTTATACAAATAATTGTTTTAAGTTGAGTGGTTCTAGTACAGTCATTTGGTGCTCAAATAGTAGAGGTCACTTGGAAAGAGTGGAGTTGAGTGAACTTTACAGCGCTCGTATACTAAAACTATTCATTAAATCAAAGTGTCAACATAGATTATAGGATTTTTTTTTATAATTTAATTTATTACGTACTCATTTTTATCGTAAAATGAGTAGGACAGAAGATATGTCATAACACTATTTTTAGGCGTAATTTTTCAAAAATGGCTACGCTACCGGCAAAGATACGAGGTGTCAAAGTACTAATTTCGGATAGCATATTAATATATATAATTTCAACAATGTTCAACACTTCCAGAAAACTTGTCAACTGAAACTAGGAACAAGGCTGTACTATTTGTCATCACTGTAAATTTTATATAAAATTAAAATATATACAGTAATCTTTTAATTTTGTGAAATTACTAAAAAGAAATGAAATTTTCCAAGTCAATCAAATTGATTATTTTGTCATCGGAACTGACAAACTTATGAAATTTCAACGCCACAGGATAAAGGGAAGTAGTTCTTATTTAACTTGCAATTCGTGACCCAAACGAACTAACAAAGCAAGTTTATTAAAAGCTGTTATCTGCGAAGCTGTATATTCTTTAATACCATCCAACATTAGAAACTAAATTGAAATATCTGTACTAACTGTGGACTTCGCAAAATATATAATAGCGACTCACTACTTGCCAAAAAATATATTGATCTGATTGCTTTCAAACTTCACAGGATCACCGGTTGGATTAATTGAAACGACGTATTTTACCTACTTGTCTTCGATTAAGGTTGTTTGCGGAACTTATGAGATGTAACCATCAAATTCACATACATCGGGATAATATTTGGCATATAAAAAATAAATTCATATAAATCAAGTTACAGGAACAGTTAACTGGAGAAAACGATAATTAATTTCAAAAAACAACGTGTAATAAAATCTAAGTCAGTACAATAAAATTCCATTATTATGAATTGCAAAACCGTAAACAGCAAGTAGATTTCCGAGTGAAAAATTTAATGAAGTCGTCTGGCGGGTCAAAGATTTTTCCTTTTGCATAACATTTTATCGTAGCCGGCTGATATTTTTTATACTATTTTATAAAAGAAACAGAAATGCATATATCTTTGGCGTCTGTGCGTTTTAGAAATGGTTCTATCTTATTTCTTCTAATCACTATTATAGAATAATTCCGGATTCGACCGAAATCCTTTCTCTGAATATTATATGTACTATTGTAAATTCAATATCGTTATACGGTACACGGGAATTTTCAATCTCAGTTACATAAAAAACGACCATTCGCGATAAAATGGTCGAACGTGCCCTTTGTCGGATTGTAGTCGCATGCCAAAAGTTTAATTATAAATGACTCCGTCACAAACAGACCACTTTCTTCCAGTAGTAATTAGTTCCGTTTTCCTCTGAAGCTGGCTGTAAAGCATAACTCAGCTTGAATTGTACACATCTATAATCCATTCATATTTCGCCGTAACAAGAATTGTGCATTCATATTTAGACGTTGTTTGCTCGTTTTAAATTGGTTGTCAATTTTCGAATGCCTGCCATGCCTGTCTCTGACGGTATTTCAGCGAGAACTAGATTTCAAAGCGCTGTAATAGAGCGCGTCAGCAACCGTTTTGTTTCATTTTGTTAGGCGGGTAGCAAGCAACATGAAGCTCATTGCAACATTTTTTCAATAAAGGTTTTAAAAAAAATCAGTTAGCCGTTGTTTACGTTTAAAGCAAAAGTTAGAAAAACTTGCATTTAGAAAAGTATTAAAAATGAATATATTTATCACCTGGCATCTAACGAATATTTTATTTGTATTACTGTAACCATTAATCTTATCTGATTGTTTTTTTAACTCGCTTTAATAGTTTATTATTAAATGCTGACTCCGACTTCATGTATCTTGTATCGCCAAAAGTAATGCGCCCAATTATAAATTCAAATCTTAAATAAATTGTAAAGGGTGCAATTCAGTGAGATAAGTGACGTATGTCTAAAGTCTAAAATATTGAAAATAAATAAAAGGTGATCATCTCAGTCGGTATAACGGTGTCGTGATATAGGTCAATGGGCATTTGTGTCTGTCTGGGGGTGAGCTTTAGCGTACTTCATTGATTGCATTAAATACGCTCCCGGTCCGTGTGTTATTATAAGTTCATACGTTATTACGTATAATTAAGAGCTTAAATTCATAAGAAGTATTCAAGAATATTCATCACATGGACAAGAAGATAAAAGTACATTTTGTATAGTTTATCTATGTAACGTACTCGTATTTATCTAAAATTGTATATTCATTTTTTACTAATCTGAGAAATGTATAATAATTTATCATATCAATAAATATTATAATAACCAGTCTCAAAACAAGTTTCAGCCATATTTGATGTTTTTCTTTCTTTTTAAACTAGTTTGAATATGTATAATAGTATATATGTAGTTATAAATAAAAACTTCTAAAGTTTTTTTTTTTAATATTTGTACCAAGAAAATCCTTTATGCCTATTTAAAAATATAAGTTTGAGAATAATTTCATTATTTATCTATTTATATAATTAAATTAATTTTTAGGCTCCAACTATTTTTGGAACAAGTAAAAAATATATTTAATTATGAATGCATTAAAATATCAATGATTCTTAACTGAACTATTAAGGATTATTAGACATTCAGTATAAAAATTTACCTCCTATATCAATCTTTCATATAGTTTAAATTTAAAATGCAATGCAAAAAGTAGAACAGAATGGCGCGGAAGTCAAACAGGGGCGGCATGTATTACGTGCGAGCCGGACGAAGGCAAATGAACGCGTGTCTAAAATTCAATTTCTCTTTGACATTTTTAATTTCCTTTTTTTACTTTTTGAGATTTTTGCTAGTCTATACCGTAGACGGTAAGGGTAAAATATTTATCATGAAATATATTTCCGTACAAGTGCCTTGAATATTATAGTCTGAGAGTTAGCATGTGTTTGACACGTCATTTTAATAAGGCACGTTGTGAGATGTCTCCTAACTTATTATGGCCTAAGGCGAGACTCACATTTGTAACTTTTACTATCGTTGTTAAAATAAAACAACTCTGTAACCTAGTAATAGGTAACTCTTACTAGGTTACAGAGTTGGAGGTAATGTTACGAAAGCTGTAACTGTCGAAAATGACGGTGTAAAGCGATGACAAATGACTTATGTAAATCTTTATGGAAGTCTGAGAGCAAAACTTATAAGAGTAATTCTTACCTCATAGGAATGTGATTAGTCTGGTCGAGGGAAACGTCTTGAAGCGAAGATTTTAGTTATGAGTTTTAACTTAGCGACTTACCTAAACGACGCTTTCTTATTAAACTTTAAGTGTTTTTGCGCAGTTAGATTTACTTTGGATTCAATTGGACTACAAGTTTAACATGCATGTTCTATTTGTTTAAGCTTACGGCTTGGCTTCACATTTGGGTTCTGACTAGTTGGCATTACACATATAAAGTGGAAAGATTTGATTGCTTGTTTGTTATTGAATAGGCTCCAAACGAATGGACCGATTCGTAAAATTCTTTTTGAATTGGTAACCCCGCTTATTGGGGAAGGTCACAGGTTATGTAACAACATGCTATGACTCATTGGAGCGAAGTTGTAACCATAAACGCAAGTGAAACCACGTGGCTAACCCAAGTGTAAGTTATAGTTAGTAGCTAGATATAAAAAGACATATTATTCTTCATTTGTTCAAATAAGCCTTGTATAAATTATGCGATTTTTGGCGTTGATAGCTCTTAGGCAATTATTGGCCGTATATTAAATTATTAAGCATATATCCGAATAGGTAACTAAAATGGCGGCGGACAGCTGCCATGTTACGAATCCGATTAAGTACTCGTGAATTTCATATTCCGGAATCCATATCCATAAATTCCATTGGGATTTTCATTATCCTATAAAATAATATTTATTCAGCGACTTCAAAAATAGAATTGAAATATGACAGTAGCTATTTATTAACACTATTACAGTATAACAATCAACTCGAGCATAAAGCACAAACAACGAGTTGGAAGGATTTCTGCGGTAGGCAGGACAGAGAGAGCTTTTGGGATGGTATTTATAGAGTCCTGAGGAGAGCTGAAAACGAACAGAGGACTCCCCAATGATACACTAGGTAAAAACCTTACCCACAAAGCAATCCGCCTAGCTTGTCGCGGAAACCCTGCTTTCCGGACGATGACCCTATGAACGAAAGCCAGGAACAAAAAAATATCAGGTATGCCCTCATGGAGAGTGACTTAAACATATTGGAAGATCCCTCGTTCACAATATCCGAAATGAGGGCTGTGGTTGACAGCTTAACCCGAAGAAAGCACCAGGACCAGACTAGTTCACAGCGGATATTTGCGCGGAGGCCATAAACCAATGCCAGCTGGCATTCTTAGCTATATTAAATAAATGTCTGCAATTGGCATGCTTTCCAAAGGTTTGGAAAATAGCAGCAGTCATAGTTTTAAAAAAGCCAGGCCTTTGCGGATGATGTGGTCCTTGTTTTCTCTGGCAAAACAGCTTTAGAGATACAAATGAAAGCGAACCCAATCTATACTAATAATAAAATTCTAGCGGGTCGCTGTCTGTACATGGAAGATATATGAAAAAATATATTATAGGGGGCCTATACCAACGCAATAGAACCCAAAACAGTGATTTTTAGAATTCTTGTCTGTTTGTCTGTTTATCTGTGCGTTTGTGCACGCTAATTTTAGAAACGGCTTATCCGATTTAGATGCGGTTTTCACTAATATATTGTTTGTTTCATGTCAATCGGTCCATAAATAAAAAAGTTATGTCAATTTAAGGAATCACGTTGAACATTTTTTTTTTGTGTTTATAACTAAATACATGAAAATATATACAGTACTTACATAAAAAAATACATTTTTAAAAATTTTGTCTGTCAGTCTGTCTGTCTATCTGTTTGTTCCGACTAATCTCTGAAACGGCTTAACCGGTTTGATGGTATTTTTTGCAGTTAGCAAATGTTATAAGGAGTGACTTGGGGTTACTTCTATTTTAGATATTTCTAATCTATATATATGAAAAAAAAATTCTAACGGGTCGCTGTCCAAACCCAAAACAAAATTTGTTAGAATTTTTGTCTGTTTGTCTGTTTATCTGTGCGTTTGTGCCCGCTAAAAAAGATATGTCAACTTATGCGGTCACGTTGAACATTATTTTGTGATTTTCACTAAATGCATGAAAGTACTTAAGTCTCAAAAGTTCTTAAAAACATTACAGCAGCCCCTAAAGCTAATATTATAAGGATTAAATTAGGCTACTTATGTTAAAAAAATATATTTATTTTAATCAATAAGTAAAAAAGAGAATTACACGATAACAAAATATTGGAGAAACCAATAAAATAGTGAACATTTTCCGATTTAAGAAGGGAAGGTATACATCTATACAAATAAATAAAATTGATGTGTCTGTTTGTAATTTTAAATAAATGCATATGAAAGTATACACGGTACTTACAACAAAATTACCAATTTTAAAATTTTTGTCTGTCTATCTGTCACTCGGTTCGTTTCGGCTAATATCTGAAACAGCTGGATCGATTTTAATGAAACTTTCACTAGCAGAAAGCCAATTTTATAAGGAACAAAATTGAAACCAATGAAATAGTGAATAATATCTGATTCAAATAGGGAAGATATATATTATATTAATATAATAATTAAAAAAAATAATATATTTACTGGGTAATTTTTTTACTGGATATGATAGAACAAAACCGAAACTATAAGCAAAAGCGACAAATAATTTAAGTCACAGAGCCGATTTTGATTAAAACTAAAACTGCATCATTAGTTTTTTGAAAAATAAGTTTTCCTAGCCAGAAACGAACACGTTGATTTTGCAAAAAAATAACATTCTGTAGTATTGCACCATCTGATACCTTTACTGAGTAGATGACGGGGACCAAAACAAACGTGACATTCTATCAACTTTGTATAACTCACGTAGAAAAAAAAAGACAAAAATAAAAGAAGTTACTGTGAGTAATTCATTTTTTATATTTTCGATTGTATTGTTCACACTCTTCCTCACTTTAGTAGGTGACTAGCATTTTGATGCAATTTATAAAGAAATCAATCGAAGTAACGCACATTTTTTTCGCGATTCTTTATAGTTCCGGATTTGGCCTATTAAGTCCAATAGAAAAAGTCACCCGATATATAATACAAGGAGAACCTAGGTGCGAACTTACTGTTTTGCAGTCGATATTTTAAAGACTACCACAAAACAACTTTTCTTCAACATTTATAGTGAAAACCGTGGAGGAATACCATATCTGAGTTAGTGTCTGCTTATAAATACAACCAGAAAGTTTCCAGATTCAAGTAAAAAGCTCCTTTCTTGAGCAGCACTGCAGACTATTAGAATCTTGCTTTGCAGGAGACATGCCAAGCATTCTGTAGTCCACGCGAACGAAGTCGCGGCTACAGCTAGTTCTAAATAAGATCAATGAATGGGGAAAGGTCTTCAAGATGAAATTCGTCGCACATAAGACCAATAGTATGGTTATTACAAAAAAATTAAAATTTGATACTCCTCATTTAACAATGGGTCCCCCCAAGATATAAAAACGGTAGATGAGATTAAAATTTTGCGGCTAATAATAGATAAAAAACTTACATTTAATAAACACGTGGCTAATATTACAAAGAAATCGATAAATATTTATAAACAATTGGCTAGGGCGGCGAAGGTCACATGGGGGCTAAATTCGGAGATAACAAGGACCATATATGTGGCGGTGATTGAGCCCATAATCTTGTATGCATCAAGTGTGTGGGCCAAAGCTGTGGAAAAACTATCCATAAAAAAACTACTTAACACGTTGCAAAGGGGATTTGCACAAAAAATCTGTAGAGCCTATAGAACCGTCTCCCTTCACTTGGCTCTGATCCTATCCGGTTCCCCCTCTGGATCTACGAGTGAAGGAAAATGCCACAATTTATGAGGCAGGAGACAGGCGACAGGAGAGCCCTCAATCTTAAGCGATTCAAGGTCCTCCCTCGACCTGTTAAAGAACCGAACGTCAGCACATCCACTCGTGCATCAAATTCGGAAGGATATGGGGAAAATCCGGGGCAAGGGGCCGGTTCTGAGGCTTTACTGGATAAAAGCGCATGTTGGCATTCAGGGTAATGAAAGAGCAGACAACCTCGCAAAAGATGCGGCATTAAGAAAGAACTGCACCAGATTACAGAGCATGCCCAGTACCTTATGTAAAAAAAAATAATAGAAGAAACCTTAAAAATTTGGCAGTAACGATACACGAAAGATGAAACAGCTTCCACAACGAAAGTTTTTCTACCAAACGTCAAAGAAGCGTACGAATTTATCAGAAGGGCGAAATTAAACCAAATAAGAACGCAAATTTTAACAGGCCATGGAGGTTTTGGCAAATATTTATACAAATTTAAGAAAAAAGACACAGGTGTCTGTGAGTGCGATACATCGAAGGAAGAAATAATCCATCTTATTACCGAATGTGACAAATTCGCTGCATTAAAATCAAACTTTGAAATTGAATCTGGAATAAAAGTAGACAAGAATACGTTGACGGCCTTAATTACTAGTAAAGAAACGGGAGATAAATTTTTAGAACACATTCAAAAAATAGCAACAATAATTATTAATAAAAATAAAGGGTTGGTAATTAAGAAAGGCAAACAAGTAAAATAAGAAAAGACAAATGAAATGGGAAAAAAAATAAATAAACCAAAATGAATGATCGGAAGGACAATGGAATACGGTTGAGTAGAAGTAAGGCTCTTAGCACATGCTTATAAGAAGCTTATGACATAAGGCCAAAATCACAGTAAGGTCTAGGAAGAAAGCATAATGTATGCTCTCGACTAAACCAAAAATGTAAATAGTATAATGAGAAAATAGGATCGTGTAAATGAAATCATTGAAATGAAATCATGAAAATACTGTATAATAATACAGTAAAAGTAAATGTAAATGTAGATAAAAAGAAGAAAGTGTAGTTAAGACTAGTATAGACTTATTGGGAATAGTTAAATCAGCGATTGGGACAGTAAGATAGTTAATATCTAATAGTGTCAACGCCAAATATGTAAAAATGTTAATATGTAAGTAGAATTACTCCACAAATGTTTATGCACCAGAAATTGTAAATAATAAAAAAAAAGACAGAGAGAGGGAGAGAAAAGAAAGAGGAAGGAAAAAAAAAGAAAAAAAGGGGGGAAAAAAGGGGGGAATAGCCAATATCATATACATTCAATTCCTATAACTTACCCAGCATTTAAAATAGCTGCCCGAATACTGACTAACTACCTATTCAACTTAAATCTTAGAAAATAAGATAATCATATATAAATATGTACATTTCATTCATAATGGTGTTTAACATCTAGTATAAAATTAATCTTTGCACTAACAATGCACTAATATATCTTTAAGACTATGGAATAAATACTAACAATTAAAAACTACAATATACATAACAATATTCTGGAAGATGAATCAAAATAAGTGGCAAACTAAAAAAAAAAGAGTAGACGCTTCCTAATTTAAGAGCAAACAATTAAGACAAGGACGTCTAAATAAGTACCGGCCAAATAAAGTCTTCGACCATCATGTCGAAAGAAAAATGGAACTGGAACACAAAAAAAAAAAACAATCAACTCGAACCGAAATGGCTCAGTAGATATAATCATATGATAGATCGAATTTACCTATTCGTAGCGAATTCGAATCCGAGATGAACCATTGTTTAATCTAGAGCTTTTATTTAAATTAACGTCGTTTTCGTAAAAAAATCAGAAATCATGAAATCTCAGAAATCTCAGAAATATGTATCCGTACCCGTAAATCTGCAGTGCAGCAGTGTGAATTAAGTTCCTTGTCATTCTCCTTAATAAAACTTTAGCTTTCTTCCTGGCCTTGTCAAACATTTAAATTCTCTTACTGAACTGTATTAAAAAAATGGATATTGAGTACATTGGTGGTTGCAGAATGCAAATACAAAATCTACAAATCTTCCGTGTGTTAATTTAATTCCATATAGCGCGAACTAAAAGGATTAGTAAAAGCCGAGCCTCGAAAAGTGTTAATCGAATCCAAGCGTGGCTGCATTGCACGCTATTTAACTGGAAGCTGATAATTGACGATATGAAAGTTATCTATATATTAATACGTGAAGCAAACCCTATGAACCGTTTTTATGAAAAGTGTAAGGAAGAAGGAGTAAGAAATTTCGCACACTTACAGTTTATATTGAGAACGAGCGAGAAATGGTAACATTTTTATAGTTATGCGTAATGAATATACATTAAATGAATAAAAAAAAACATAACAAACACACAGTATCATGTATTTGACCCATACACGTGTATACTTTTTTGTTTATTGTTAAAATTGGTAGTCAAATTTAGAATTGACTTTGTATTCAAATGTGAAAAATAATGGAAAACATAATAATCGTCGAATTTCGACCAGTGGGTGACCACTAGTTTTAATCTATATGTTAGAGATTTTATAATTTTATAGACGTAGAACGCAGTGACTCATAAAATTAAAAAAAAAGACTAATGGCCAGGATACGAAGGAGAAATTAATAGCCGAGGTAAAATAACGTTTATACCGTCGCCTACCATAACAAAATCTATCCTACTAACGTTAACGTAAACGCGAGAAAAGCTATATGACTTCAGTTGTCTTTCTTTGATTTTGTTGTCAAGGTAACGCATCAGACAACACCAGATATCTGAAACAAATTAATATGAAGATGAATTGATTTATGGAGGCATTGATTTAGATGTTTGTTCCTCTTTTTCGTAGAAACTACTGAACAGATTATTTACAGTAGGTACTATGTATATCTTATACACCAGGACAACGCACAGATTATATTTTATATATAATAAGAAATAAGTGCGTTATAAATTACACTTTTAAATATGAAAAAACAATTTAAATGTTTCTTAGTCACATTAAAAAAACATCCAATATGCATGGAAACATAGAAACATTAGAGGATATAAATCGAAAATAAATAGTAGGTATACAATTGAATGTTTTTTTTTATTTTGACCTTTATCTTTTAGGTTTTTTTATGTTAAAAGGAACTATAAATTGACCCTGAACATGTTATTTATAGTAAAAACTGATGACACGGATAAAGATTTAAGCTCCATTTTATTGATTTTCGTTTGAAATGTACATTAACGATTGCTTCTTGACATTATGATTTTTAATACAAAAGCAACGTGATTAATTATAAAAAGATAAAAAAATCCGAGTCGAAATTTCAAAAGACACGACAAATATGAGAACTTAAATATGAAAAAAATTTCGGGTAGTGTAATTAATTAGTATAAATCTTACGTGGATTAAAAAAATATATGTGATTTAATTTCAATAAACTTATTCGTCTTAATTGCCACTCCATATGGTAAGGACATGGCATCTTAATCTCAATATTTTATTTTACGGCCGCTTAATTTAAGTAAACCTACTTAATTTAAGTAAAATAAAATTTAAGTAAACCTACGATACTGAAAATTAAGATGAAAAAAGGAATGTAATCAAATTATTCTATTACCAGATAACAATATCTATTGTAGTAATTATGGTCCCTCTCCCTAGAAAGAACGATAGACGACAAAAAAGGTTAACGAAAATCGACAATTTAAATTAAATTTTCATTTACAATTAGAGAAGAACGCAATGTTGGATTGCGATGAGCTCTTAGAATGGTGACGAGTAGTGATTGGAATCCGGAATCCGGATCCAAATATCGGATCAATACAACGGATCCGGATTTCCGGATTGCAATCCTCATACGATCAAATGCTTCCTCAGAATAACGCTTATAATTGTATCTAATTCTACGCTTTAAACCGAGTTCTGATAAAAGACGACTTTCACAAGTTTTTCGATTGTGACTCTCAATATGGACCCTCGCAACGTTGTCAAAGTCAGTAGGCTCGAAAGTAAGATACCTACATTAAAAAAAACGTTTTTTTGTAGTCGTATTTTGATATGATGGATTAAAATCAATAGATTTTTTGAATTGAACCTGGAATTATTTTCCTTTCCGTAACAAAATATGTTCTGCAAATAAATCCCTACATACCAACATATGTGATTACAAGCTATCAATGGCTATGTAGTTCAGGTTTAATTAAAAACTATTCAAAGCCAGACTCGGCTTTCATAAATAGGCTTTTAAAATATTTTATGTACAGAAACGGAGCGGTTTTTATTTTGTTATATGTAGATAATATGTACTTCAAGTCTCGCGCACAGCTCCATCTGCATTGGTCCCATAGAATTTCGTATTCGTATTAATTGGATATTTCATATATTTTGAATGTTTTCACTTTCATTGCTTGAAAGTTTTGTTACGGCACATTCATGTTGAAATGATTTGATACTAAAAAAATTATTAATCCTATCCAAAATTCCAGAAGTTTTATGTTCGCTCATGGTCACGTCTTCCTATTCCATCGTATTTCTATAATCGTGTTAATCGAGTCTTTTTATATGTATCATGCTGAATATATGTAGATATAAAAATAATCG
The DNA here is from genome assembly GCA_037950945.1 of Hypolimnas misippus. NCBI lineage: Eukaryota > Metazoa > Arthropoda > Insecta > Lepidoptera > Nymphalidae > Hypolimnas > Hypolimnas misippus. The sequence goes on from JBBEEQ010000001.1 coordinate 15,389,971, forward strand.
ACTACGATATAAATATAAGCAGAACAAAAAATTATGTAGTGTCTAGGATATTGCAAAATCGATCTGGAAAATCTAACTTTTCTTAAGTATAAATTTTAAACCAAATATTATTTTACATTATTAATAAAAATAAGGCTTTAGGGACATTTTCGATTACGCAGTGTATTGTATTTGTAGTGTCAAAATTTATTTATGTTATTTATTAATTTTACAAATATCGATTTTGTTTCATTTTTAGTTAGCTTTTTTTTATTAATAATAAAATTTTACATTTCATTTTAAGATGGACCTTATTGTAAAAGCTGGTTACGCGGTTTTGCACGATATGTGATATTTATACAACAACATCTATACAATATCGATACACGTCATCGGGTATTTTAATAATAGTTTTTGTTGACCGAAGTTCTTTATAAACTTAAATAATAATTACAATCAATGTGTTTATTTTTTATCGATACGTAAAATAAAAAATAAAATGTGTGTCCTTCAAAATTATTTCAAAATGGATTGTACGACTGGTTTAAAAGGAAGTTTGCATTTTTTAGAATTCCCGCACACATCATCGTTTGTCCATTTACAGAAGTGTACATATGAATGCAAAATAGACTTTACTCACTTATTTTTAACTTTTGATCGAGATATTTTGTTACTAGTTCAAGGAAGCGTACATTTTTACGACTCATTTACGACACATATGCACTTATTTATAATATGTAATTGTAATATTACTTACACTGAGTTGTAAATATTTATTTAGTTAACTTTCTGTTTTTAACCCCCGAACCATAAGAAGGGGTATTATAAGATTGACGAGTGAAATTCACGGGTATTTGCGTGTCTGTCTGTGGCATTGTAGCCGCCTAACGAATGGGCCAATTTTGATATGTTTTTTTTAAAGCTGATGCAATCAAGATGGTCCTTCGCTATAGTTTATAAAGGGTCTGAACAACTTCCAATGGTCTAACAGATTTGACATTTACTACACTTTGTGAAAAATAATATGGCAAGACTTTTTTATACAAAGAAGAAGACGTCAAAAGTAAAATACGTAATTTCGTTTACTTGAATGGCAGATCAGTAATTTAGATTTTAAAACCAAACTTTTGAACCAATTTTAATAAAAATTCTAGGGTAACAATGTTCATTTAAACAAGTAACCAATTAACCAAATCGATAAAAGTTTTAGAGTAATTTAATCAATTAATAAAAAAAAAATACAAAAACAACCTTCTATCAGTTGAGAATCTCATCTTTTTAGAAAGTCGATTAAAATAACAGTATCAAACAACGTAACGTTGCAGCATCAGATTAAGGTTTCAGTTACCCTGATCTGATGCTGCAGCGTTATCTTGAAAGATAGTGCTACAACATTAGGCGAAGTAGAGCAACCGATCAACTGAAACAGAGGTATCGTGTACCGGTTCGTTGAAATGGTCTCAGTGAAAAGATTTTCGCGGGTTTATTTATATTTTCAATTTTATGTTATTACCAGTGGTTCCCAAACTTATTTGGTCTACTGCCCACTTTGAGAATAAATATTTTTTTAGCGCCCACATTTTTTCACCTATTTAAAAACCACTATAACTTCAAATTAAATTAATTAATTATTGTGACCTATATATGTATATATATAGGTCCGTTAATATACATAATATTAACGGAGAATTCTAAGCGAAACTTTTACTATAACCCGCAACTTGAAACCTGAGCGCAGTAGGTAACATACAACGGCACTTAGGTCTCAAGTTAACTCTTACGGGCTCCACCTGCCTATATGAATGATTATTGAAACGCAACTTTATAGTATTAAAACACAGTATATTTTATTAAAAATATAACTAAAATAATCAATCCTTATATAAAAACTATTGTGAAGGATGAATCTGATGCTGTTTAATATTTTTGTTGATATCAGGTTCCAATTTACTCAAGAACAGTCGCAAGTCGCCACGTTCGGTAACAAGCAAACGATTTTTCTTTTTAGTAAGCAGTGTTGTTACAGCACTAAATCCACGTTCACACAAATATGACGATGGGAATGCTATCAAGAATCGTTGAACGATTGACCACAATCCAGGGTACAATTGCGGTATCGGTTTTTGTAGCCAAAATTCTTGGTAACCATTTTTGAACTTGATTTTTTTTTTCTCGTTTGTTGTCAATTCTATAAGTTCTTCTTCCGAAATTTAGTTGACGTTGGCTCTGGTTGACACACGTGTTAGAGAGATTTAGCCGTTTCTTTTTCGTTTTTTTTTGTGTATTCACTGTGAAAATAGTTTGTTTTTATTGTTTATTGTATTTACTAACAGTATTGGTTGCGGTAAGTGTGTAAATTGTAGTTTTTGTTCTATTTTAGATAATATATTTAGATACTAGTTTTTAAGTTAAAATGGATGTCGATCGGCCTCCCGAACCTCCCGATCCTGGAGGCTCATCTGTTGTGTGTGACCCATCCCCCTCTAATTCTCTGCCTGAATCACGTAAACGTCCTAACGAAAGTGCTGTGATTGATTCGTCAGCGAAGAAAACCATAGTCCACCCATCTACCGCAACTCCATCGATCCAGTCAATATATGTTCATCCCTGTTTCTCAGAAGGTCCTAAAAAGTACTCTAGTGACGACAAAGGTCCCTTCATCGTCCATGTATCACGGGAAGTCGCAGACCCATCTGCAGGAACTACTGTGCGGGCTATTACATTTGGGCAATTTTTACACAAGCATAAAATCAGCTCAATTATAAATGATGGAGTGAAGAACATAGGCCGAGACAAAATATCTGTTGAGTTCTCATCGTGGCAAGCAGCAAATGACTTCTTAGATAATCCCATTTTAGGCCTATGTAAATATAAAGTTATTATCCCAACTTACAATGTTACAAGAATGGGTTTAGTTAAAGGAGTTCCTGTGGAATGGTCGATGGAGGAATTCGTCGACTCGTTAGAAATTCCTTCTGGATGTGGTGAAGTTTTGAAAGCGAGACGTTTGAATCGCAAAGTTTCTAATGAGGGAGTCGTCACTTGGGTTCCTACCCAATCCATTGTTGTAACTTTTAGGGGGCAAATTCTGCCTCCTAAAGTTTACTCCTATCACACTTCCCTTCCTGTAGAGACCTACAATTTACCTACTATTATGTGTCTAAGCTGTTGCCGCTATGGTCATATAAAAACTCAATGCAGATCGAAACCAAGATGTTTTAAATGCTCCCAACAGCATACTGGTGAGACATGTAATGTCATCAAGGAAAATGCCACATGTCTGTATTGCTCCGGCAAACATTTTGCCTCTGATAAAGATTGCCCTGAATATTCGCGACAGCACTCAATCAAGTTGGTCATGGCATCCGATAATGTCTCTTATATTGAAGCATCCGCAAGATTCCCACCAGTCCGAAGATCCTATGCAGAGATTGCTAAAGAGATGTTTTCCCCACCCATTTATGTTAACTCCAGTCCTTCTAAAACCATTCCCTCTCCAAATAAATCCACCCAATCCTACCGTCAAACTGTAGTTAGATCCGTCCGTCCCAGAGCCCCCCTTGGTAAAGGGTTTGATAAACAAGCCCACCAAGCCATAGTGGGTAACTGCCCCTCTTCCACTCCCAATGGTTGTGCCCTGAACAGCAATGTGGATCCTATTCCTACCAACCATACTACAAACCTTCTAGAACTCCTTTCACAAATGATCCTCAACATTGTTACAGCATGTAGCGATGTTCCTTTACCGTCCAACGTTGCCGATAACCTGTCCCAATTGCTTCTCGTCCTTAAAAATGGCCCCAACCAGATTCCTTCAGTGGAACTGTAAAAGCATCCGTCCTAAAAAACATGAATTACTCTCCCTTATCAACCTGTATAGTCCCTCCATTATTGCCATCTCTGAAACATGGTTAATTCCTGGTTCTCGGTTTCGGGTTCCCGGTTTTTCCTGTTTGAGGGATGACAGAAGTGATGGGTATGCAGGTAGTGCCCTTTTTATCCGTCATTCCATTCCTTTCTCTCAAATTCCTCTCCCCCCCAGCCAGCATTTTAGTGCTGTTGCTGTTAAATCCCTTAACATTTCCTTTCTTTCTCTGTATATTCCCCATCCATCCTCTACTTTTATCCCTGAACTTCACTCTATCCTATCTTTACTTCCTCATCCTATCCTTGTGATGGGTGACTTCAACGCCCATCATACTGCATGGGGCTGTCATTATAGTGATGGGTTTGCTCACTTGTTGGTGGATATTGTTGATGATGTCAATCTTTGCATCCTTAATGATGGTTCGCCGACACGTCGAGTCTACCCTTCGCAGAACCCTAAGACTGCAGTAGATTTATCCTTATCTTCTCCTTCTCTTGCCTCTCAACTTTCCTGGAATGTCCTGCCTTCCACTTTTGGCAGTGATCATTTCCCTATTCTTCTTTCCTTTAACCAAAATGCCATTCCTTCTATTACCCCAAATCCCCTCCTTAAATATTCCCTTAAAAATGCAAACTGGTTAGACTATGCTAGTTCTGTTGATGACATATTGAACTCTCTTTCTGAGCCTGGAGGCGATGAAAATATCAGTTTTTACTATGAAACATTCCTTAAGGCTCTTTTAAGTGCTGCAGATCTTAACTTCCCTAAAAAACATTTTCCTAAAAAGTTGGTGCTTTCCACCCCCTGGTGGGATGAGGAATGCACCCGCTTAGCTACACAAAGAACGGAGGCAGAGCATTCATATTCTCTGTCTATGTCTCCTTTGAATTTTCAAAGTTACCAACGGTTAGACGCTAAATTAAAGAGACTAGTTTCTAAAAAGAAAAAACTTGGTTGGGTTGATTTTTGTCAATCCCTTTCCCCTCGTTCTCCTTCTTACTTAGTTTGGTTAAAACTTAAAAAATTTCGTCGTTCCCTGAATTCTGACAATCCTACCTCCAATAATCCATCAGAATGGCTCAACAATTTTGCTGACAAACTTGCGCCCCCCTTCGTACCTTGTCAGGATAACTTTCTTTCTTCCTTTCCTGCACCCATTTCAGATGAAATGGATGCCCCATTTTCATTTTCTGAGCTTCAATGTGCTCTGTCCGGTCTCACAGATTCTTCTCCAGGAGAAGATGGTGTTCCTTATTCTTTTGTCACACACTTAAATGAAAATTCACAGAAAGTCTTTTTAAATATAATTAATCCATTTTACATGACAGGTGTTATTCCAGATTCTTGGAAATCACAATTAATAATACCTATTTTGAAACCTGGCAAGAATCCTTCAGATTCTAACTCTTACAGACCCATAGCATTGTCATCCACTTTAGCAAAAATAACTGAACATTTGTTAAAGAACCGTCTGGAGTGGATAATGGAAAGCAGGAATATAATCTCACCCTCTCAATTTGGCTTTCGAAAGGGATTGAGCACCATCGATAGTCTCAGCATTATTTCAACAGATATTCGAATAGCCTTTATAAAAGGAGAGTACCTTGTGGGTGTTTTCCTGGATGTAGCTTCTGCATATGACAATGTTCTTCTCCCATTACTCAGGCAAAAATTGCACCAGCTGAGTATGCCTCCGAGGATGATTCATTTCATATGTAATCTGCTTTTTTGCAGATCTATAGTGGTAAAACATCAAACCATATCTCTTCCCCCCAGACTTGTCTGGAAAGGTCTCCCCCAGGGCTCTGTCCTTAGTCCTCTGCTTTACAGCATTTACACTCACGATCTCGAATTATCTGTTAACAATTTTTGCAACATTTTACAGTATGCTGATGATATTGCAATTTATTATCGATCAAAGTCAGTAGAAGATATTACATTTCGTCTCAACTCTGCTTTGCATTATCTTGGCCAGTGGCTGTCTGATCATGGCCTATCTCTATCGATAGCCAAAAGTCAGGCAGTTGCATTCTCTAGAAAAAGAATAGTTCCTATCTTCGATTTGTTTTATGGGGATCAACGTATTAACTTTGTAGATAAGGCTAAATTTTTAGGAGTCATACTCGATAACCGACTGAACGGAGTTTCTCATACAGAGCATGTTATTAAAAAATGTGAGAAGGGCATTAATGTCCTTCGTGCGGTGTCAGGCGTTTGGTGGGGAGCTCACCCATATTCACTTAAACTCCTATATAATGCCATAGTTCGTAGCCATATGGACTATGGCTTATTTGTTTTGGAACCAATAAATAAATCAGCATCTGATAAGCTGAATAAAATTCAATTTAAATGCCTTAGAATCATTCTGGGTGCTATGAAATCTACACCTACGAATGCTCTACAGGTTGAATGCGTTGATGCTCCCTTGCAAATAAGGAGACAGTATCTGTGTGACCGTTTCGTCAGCAAGATGTTACAGCTGTCATCCCATCCTCTTTGGAATCGTTTAAATGAATTGTCCCAAATTGTTAATCCTAGCAAACCCTCATCCTGTCTTTTAAATAGTTTCCTTTATTTTACTAAACTTCCCAATCCTCTTATTCAACTACCTTTAAATCCTCTTTTTTCCATCCCCTATAAGGCCCTTGTCCATCAACCTCCTGTTGTAACGAATCTTGGATTCGTTAAAGACTCACCTGATACTGTGTCTCTTTTTAATAGCATACTTCATGAAAATTGGTCAGATCATCTTCTCATTTATACCGATGCGTCTAAACTATCTCCAGAAGGCTGTGTTGGTGCAGCCTGCTGGATTCCTAAATTCAAAATTATTTTACAATTTAAATGCCCACCTGAATCATCAGTATTCACTGGTGAGGCGATCGCCTTATTGGAAGCCATTTTATATGCCCACTCCCATGACTTAAGACAGACTGTTATCCTGACTGACTCCTTAAGCTGCCTTTTAGCCATCAAGGAAAACCCATTTCGTAGTAGAAAGAGGTTTTTCGTTATCTTAAAGATCAGAGAGGCCTTGTTCTTGTGTCATCAAAAGGGACTGCAGGTCTCGCTAGTTTGGATTCCCAGCCATTCCGGAATCCCTGGCAACGAAACTGCTGATTCGTGTGCCAAATCCGCCATTCAGCTTGGTTCTTTAGAGCACTTCAAAAATTCTTCACAAGATCTCTGTGCTGTTGCGAATACTCGTTTGTCCAAATCTTGGACATCTTTTTGGATTTCATCAAAATCGGTTAAGGGTAAATATTATGCTACTTTGCAACCTGACATTCCAAGACGCCCTTGGTTCTTTCTTTTTAGACGTGCTGACCGCTGGGTCACTTCCACTATTTGTCGTCTACGTCTTGGCCATACATGTACTCCCAGTCACCTGGCTAAAATTAGAGTTCGTGACCACTCACTGTGCGAATGCGGTTTAGACGAAGGTTCCCCATCCCATATCCTGTTTAACTGTCCCAGACTTCTTCATCCCCTCTATGACGTTCTCCCTCCTAAAATCCCCCGTCCTATAAATGTTGAATGTTTATTGATGTTTGTGTTTAGTCCACTGTGTTCGTTTCTGTGTAAATATATTAAATGTAATAAAATTAAGTTGTAAATAAAACATGTGACTGTCCCATTATTATTAGTTGTATTTTTATACTATATATTTATTATATTTATAACTCTTTTTTGTGTTGTTTTAGGACTAACAATGAAATTCACACTATTTTAGGGTGTTTTCAAAATTTAGTCAAGGTTGGATTCTCGACCCCACTGATCAATCTCCATCGTGTTTTCTCCATTCCACGTGACATTGGCGAAATAACATGTGTCTAATTGGCACAACTAAAAGCCATAAACCATAGAATTGAATTGAAGTTCTTCTTCCAGCAGAGGTGACATTGCTGTGTTGACATTTGAAAACGGATCCAACACCCAGTCTGGTATTTTCAAGTTCAAAATGTCCTGGTATCGTTCGGTGAAGTCAATGTGGAGGTTTTCCAAATGTTGGCAGTAGGCAAACAATTCGTCGTTACTGCATGATACTTATAAATTTGGAAAATTGTGAAACTCACGTCTGCCCAGATTCTTTTTGTGTAGAAGCAGTTTGGCTGCGAAAGCAGCAACGACGTTTTTTGTTTTAATTAAATTTAGTTTATCGCCTTGTAGTTGGAGATTCATGTCGTTGAACAATTTATACAGGTCTATCATGTAAGCTATATCATTCTTTGATGTTATGAGCTTGTCGTGCAATTCTGTATTTTTAGTTTCCAAGAACTCTATAACAGGGTCAAACAAGTTGTAAAATCGAGTCAGACAATTGCCTCTTGATAGCCAACGAATTTCAGTATGAAACAACAAACGGTTGAAATCCTCGTCATTAGTAACACAAAGCTGATGAAATGATTTGATTGACTGCTTTGATGACATATTGCAGTGATTGAAATAGTTTTTCACTTAAGTTTCTAGCAACTAAATGTTGTCTATGAATAACGCAATGTACACCAAGGACATCTGGAATTTTATTTTTTAAGTACGCTATGAATCCTTTATGGCACCCTGTCATAGCTGGAGCGCCATCCGTAGCAACTGAAATAATATTTTTCAAAAAGAATCTCTTTCTCATCGCAAAACTTTTCCAATGTTTTGAATATGGTTTCACCTTTTGTATTCGGTCGCTAAATTTCTAGCAAATAATAGTTCTTCACATATTTTCTCATCTTTAAAAAACCTCACGTAAGACAACAACAATGCTTCATTAGTCGGTAAAGTGATCGAGCTGAATTGAGAATTGAATTATCCTCAGGTGATCGCACAATGATTCTGCAATGTTTTCAGCCATTTCAACAATTCGTCTTTGCACAGAATTATTGCTCAAAGGAATTTTTCGGATAATATCTGCGGCCGGTTTATGAAGCACAGTAGTTATTACTTCATTTATTGCTGGCAATATTAACTCTTCTCCGATGTTATGTGGTTTGCCTTTTTGAGCAATTAACAAAGAGATATTGTACGAAGCTCGAAGTCCGTCGTCATCTTGCTTAGCAGCCGCTGAAAATAGTTTTGCTACACTTGGCTGAGTATTATGCTTCTTCTCTAGGTCTTGAAAATATGCTACATTCTTGTCTTTCTTATCTGGATGCATTTAATTCAAATGATCTTGCAGCCTTGAAGGCTTCATTGCTTCATTTGAAAATGTTTTTAGACATAAAAGACACAAAGGTGACGATGGGTTCGTGGGATTTTCAATAAATCCGAATTTATATATTCAGCACAGTATTGCCGTCTCTTCTTTTTTACTTCCGACATTGTTTTTCTTTGAGAAATACGTTCAACTTCGCGAGTAGTGTAGAGGAGGCGTAAGTACTGCTCATCTATTGCGCGCGAGACCACACATAAAAATAAAATAAATATTACATTGTTTATATAGGAATGCTTAAGCAGCACGCACCGACAGGAATAAAACAAACATGCATAAATTCGTTTATCTCATTCGACGCTCAATCGTACTCAACAAGTCCGAACAAGTATTCAATGAACCAGCCGACTGATACAGGAATGCACAATTCGGGTTATTTAACAAAAACTTGTTAAAACATGATAGATATCTACGAATACTAATAACTATTAAAATGCGAAAGTGTGTCTGTTGCCTTTTTATTTATTTGTTTGTGTCTACCTTCATTACGAAACGGAGCGACTGATTGACATGATTTTCATTTTTTCTATATTCAATAAAATAAGACAGATATATGAACTATGCGGAGAGAATTATAGAACCGAGTTTGAGCAATCTTTTATTTTAATTCATATTAGTTGATGTTCACAAGTTGTTGTTGAGAGTCGAGAGCTCTTGCAGTCGTTGTTTAAGAGGCCTCCTAGCTAAATAAAATTACAAGTCACCCCCTATCCCGCCTCTACACAACGCCACTTTTCTTTTTGGGTCTCTTACCGCCCCCCTTGAGACCTGCAGCGCCCACAAGGGGGCGTTATCGCCCACTTTGGGAAAGACTGATCTATACATATAAAATTACTTGTCCTGACTGATTCATCAACGCAGAGCCTAAACCGCTGGGGTTACAAACTTGAAATTTTGGCTGTAAGTGCCTTTTAGGGTGTAAGTATCCACTAAGAAAGAGTTTTTTCGATTTTACACCCATAAGAGGGCAAAAAGGGGTAAAAATATTTGTATGGTAAAACTTATTCCGTGGTCATATTAATTTAAAATTTAATACACATACATACTTCTGGATAATAATAATGATATGTGAACCATAAAACGCACCAATATCATCCCCTATCGAACTGCAAGAGGGTAGTGAAGTTTGTATGGACAAATTTTTTTTTTGGCCGATTATCCTTAAACTATGCATAACTATTCCTTAGGGTGAATAAATAAATATTTATATACCCGAATTCAAAAATCATCCCTTATAGTTGTGCTATTAAAGTATACGCGGGCAACGCCGCGAGGAACTGCTAGTAACTAAGAAATAACGTCAACCTCACTGTGATTGATATTGTACCTACACCATATCGCTACTAAATAATCTATATTACATCTGGCAGAGATCTTTTGTAAGAGATAAGTTATCCTGTGTACTCTTTTTTTCCATGTACAAATTTTATTTGGTACATAAATAAATAAATGGGGTGGGTTTAAAGGTTTGAGTTCTATATAAAACCTTAATAAGGCTATTTATATTAGGTATTTAAATGAAACTATTACGGGAATACTCGAACCCATATAATTCCAATAAAATTCAGGCTAATTAGTTATTATTGATTTTAATATGATCATAAAGTGAGCGATGGTTGTAGGTAGAGAGAAAAGTTCCAATACACGAGTAAGCCGATTAACTGCTTTGACGCCCCCTTTCCATGAACGGTACTTGTGTAGCAATAACTAATTAATTTGCCTAAGAGCCGAGATGGCTAGAGGGTAGAACACGTCGATGTAAACCGATGATAGCGGGTTCAAACCTCGACTAACATCGCTGAGTTTTCAAGTGTTAAATTTGTGTTTGAATTCATCTCGTGCTCGGCAGTAAAGGTACTCATCGTGAGGTAATCTGCATGTGCCGGAAGAAATTCTGACATTTGTATATTCGCCAACCTGCAGTGGACCAGCGTGGTGGATTAAGTTTTAAACCTCCTTCTTAATAGGAGATGCCTTTGCCCAGTAGGACATTTACTGGTTATTACTTTATTTTTCACTTTAGTTGCCTTTCTGTGTACTTTATGTATTGCATTTTCTACCAGCTAAACTTAGTAAATAATAAAATGTAAAAAAAAAATGTATAAAGGGTATAAGAAGCAAAGTTAATAATTTTGTATCTGTGCGCTATATCGCGGAATCTTTTAACGTTAACGAAAATAATGAGAGAGTTCTAATACGAATCTTTAACAAGTAATAAATATTTTTTAATTTATTATTAAAAATGTGTCTATTGCTGTCGCACTTAAACCATGATCGATATACCAATAGGCACATAATTTACTTTTTAAAAGGGATTTATAAAATAGAATTCTTAAAAAAATTAAATTAAAGAAAAAGAAAATAATTAAAAAAAAAAAAACTTATTGAAAGCGGTTAAGGCGAACGTAGTAAAAGGTAGCAAATTAACTTTTCAATAGGAATTGACGCGTAGCGACTAGATTAGACGGTTGATTTAATCCAGTATCTATTATGATGATAAACTAAGATAGGATTCTGACAAACATCCGGCTAGGGCTTATACAAATATTGAATATGTTAAGGTTGCTGCCAGTTGTAGTTCAACTGCATCCACTAAAAATGCCTTAATTTTTTTAAGAGATATTAAGCGTCTGAAATATAAAAAATAAATAAAAGAAAGCTTATAATCAAACTACGTAAACCTTTTTAGATGAATAAATCTGACCTTACAATTTATTCAGCATTCGCATAATCTTGGTATTTCCGAGAAACGAGTTTGGTGTCCGGGTGGACATCACATATCTGGCACGATGGCGACGTGTAATAAAGCCGTTTACAAACAAACAGAATGTATATATTTGTGACGTTGATACAACGCTGTCGGAGCGGACGTCAATAAATTCAATAACGGTTGAGGGCGACGGGATTTGTCAATATTAACCTGTACGCTTCAGTCATAATCCAGAAATGCGATTTAGCTTGCTCACGTTACTAAAATAGGTTGATTGAATGTATTTTGTGCTCTTCACATCCACGCTTGTTGTTCCCATCATGCGTAGCTCGAGGCCCTCTTGAAGTTACATATGTTTGACTTACAATTGCGTAATGTGATTGATTGCATGTAAAAATATCATTGATTTTTAAAATAAGAAATAATGTGTAGATAGATAAATAAAGTATTATATTATGGCCATTGTTGTTGTTTCTGATAGTGCCGCATGGAGGTATACATATGTATATTATGATAATATTATTTGTGTATTATCAAAGTAATATGATATTTCTTAATTCAGTTCCGTACCTACTAGAACTACTTAAAAATAGTTGATAGGGGAAGAGATCGCCACATCTCTTCAATAAGAACGTACAATTCAAAATTTGAGAATTTCCAAATAACTTCCAAATAACGAGAAATTCAAATACATATATTGTATCAACGTTTGTGATAGAACTTATTTCGTAGTTATTTTTATAATTATACAATTTTAACTGTGTTATTGTTGCTACTATTTAATAATTCCAAAATTAACGATCACGATGAGAGGTCGATAGACTTATAATTAAACTTTTAAATTATTATTATATTTTTATTTATACCTTTTGTAATTTGCATAACTTTGGCGTATGTCCCGAAATTCAAACTAGTACGCTGGTCAGTCTTAGGCTAGAATTACACTCAGAAGTTTTTTTCTTAACTTTTATAAAGATTTACGTAATTTGTTTGTCATACAGAGTTGTTTTATATCATTTACGAGCGTAAAACTTACAAATGTTAGTCTCGTCTTAAAGGACGTCGCTGAATTGACGTCGAAATCTCAATTCTTTTTCATGAATGATTTATACGAGCCAAGATCCAAAGTTTAAAATAAAAAAAGTTTTGTTTTTTTATTTTTCAATATCGATTCTGCTTATCCTGGTAAAATGTCAAACACATGTATAATAATTGACATTCTGTATGAGAAAAAGTCATTGTTTATTCGTATTATATGCGCTGCCATATCGTTAATTAGATTGCTATTATATAAAACTTCGTCAACTTATTGTGTGCACTAGCAAGAAGGATTTACATCCCGTTAGAAAAAATTTTGGTCGGTTGTCTGACGCATAATGCACATTAATGCAACCAAAGCAAGAGCCTGTACTTAATAGTTAACTTAATACGAAGGATGTTCGATGCGGAGGCGGCAGTGGAAAATGTCATTGAGCAGAATTAACTTGGTTTGCAAAAGCGGTGGGCGGCGAACATGTTAATCTAATAGGAGTACGTAGGCTTCTAAAATCGATCAACGACGAGAAAATTTCAAATATTACTCAAATAAAAATACATATCTTGTATTTGAAATATTAGGATTTCGAACTAAGATATCAATTACTTACAATATGACACGCATCAAAAAAAATTAAAAAGAAAAGAAAAATCAAGATAATAGGTTAAATCATGTATAGTAAGTATTTTGGGCACACGTACAGAAGCATTTAAATTTCTTTTCCTTTTCCATTTCGCGTGGACATGATTTGTACAATAATTGTAATGTTCTGTGAATAATTAAACGACTCTGTTTTGTCAATACTCTAATGTTGTTTTATTTCCAAGGTAACCTTAAATAGTGTGATTAGGCGTCGACGCATGGTGTCATTAAGAATATCAATCAGCAAACTTTCTATACATGTAACTACCGTTTCACCGCCGGAAAAATCTCTAATTTTAGGAAGCAGCTAAAGTGTATTTCGGAAGATACCTCAAATACATTTAACTGTAGACGAGTAAGTGAACTGCGTAGCACCTTAAATTGCCAGTCCTATTTTTACGACTATTCCGCTGTTTACATTTTTCATATTTTCTAAACCATCCCAGTGTTAAGGCGAACATAACAAAAAAAAAAAAAATTAATTGCTAAAAATATTTTTTTTGAGACGCATACGTACGCCTATTTTTTTTTATCTAACCGACTATGACCGCGTTGTTTTTGTCGTAGACGGTGAAACACAGTTATGGAGTGTGTTATTATTTTTCTCGTTTATTGTGTTGCGCCCGACACTTTGACGACAAAGGAGCTTTGAAGTGGAAACTAAGTAATTCGGTTTGAAAATGTGATTAATGGAAGGACATCGTAGATGTTATCTCCATGAATAACTTAAATATTTATTGCATCTACTTTGCATGAATATCATATGCAAATTGCAGTTTTATTTATAGTTTTCTGAGAAAAACAAGATCTGTGTCATATTGATGTTACCTTAACCTTCTACTCTAAACCAACCATCCTTCTCTAAAACTCAGAACTATTTTTAAAATAAATGGATATGTTGCATCTCTCAGTGTTTCTGTCTGTCATATATATTTATGAATATATTTGTATTATATTATTTGAATACATTTATATGGTGTTCTTTTACGATTTTATTATGTAGTACGTCTTCAAATCTATAAATATATTGGTAAATACTGGTTGAAAATTGTTTTTGTGTTCCGCACTGGACAGCTAGTAGTACTTAAAAACAATCAAACAACGTGTGATAATGAACATGAAAGTTGGTCGGTATGAGGTGGGCATTACATTGGTTTTATTCTTGCGAGTTACATAAAACAACTCAGTGATAAAGTTACAGTAACGTCGTAAGTAATTACGAGAGCTGTGAACGACAAAAATAAGGCACTGACAGTAAATTAATTCAAGTTTAAAGCAATGAGAATTAATTTACGTAAGACTTTATGAAAGTTTGAAAGCAAAACTTATAAGTGTAATTCTCGCTTTAAACAAAATTATTGAATACTAACAATCTACTACTAACCTGTAAATAGTAGTTGTATTAAATTAAATTTTACACTCGTGCCTATAGATTTGTATTATATGACGCAGGTAAGTATTATTAAAAAAAGTTCTTTATAAAAGTCTCTACGGATTATTTTAAAGCTATTAACTTTGTGTTTAGACATCTGCTATACGAGTATATAAGTATGTAAAGGTCTGAGTCTGGTGTATAAACGTTATTGGACTTTAGGGTTTAATTAAGAGACGAAAGTTTGCATGGGAAGTCCGTCATGTTTGAAGTAAAAGTTGGTATTTATTACATTATTACATATTACATTATTAACAATGGCCGGGCATTATTCATATTAACTGTTCACCAAGTTTAGTCCTACAAGTATTCTTTTCAGACTTTCATAAAAACTTATATAAGTTTTCTCATTGCTAGACATCTAAAAGGATTTACTAAAAGTGTGTTATTTTTGACATTCACAGCTTTCGTAACTACTCACGACGAATCTTTTACTAAGCTACAGAGTTGTTTTATATCGCTCTCGATAGTAAAACTTACAAACGTGATTCTCGCTTTGTATTTATATAGATATTTTGTACTTGAAAATCTCAATTTATAATATAATTCGGGTCAGTACAAGAATCGCTGCTAAGGGAACCCTATTACTAAGTCTACATTGTCCTAAAAACTAGACAAGTGCGAGTCGTACTATCATTACGTAAATATCATTTGCAGAATAGTAAATTTCAAACCAATGAGACCAGTAGAGTTTGCTAATATTCTCTCAATAATTAGAAAAAAGTTAATGACCGTAAAATGTCTGAACAGAAGTCTTATAAATTTAAGCTAATGACTACCAGCTTTCAAACAAAAAAAACACATCAAAATCGATTAATTCGTTAGGGAGCTACGCCACAGAAAGACATACAGATATCCACGTCAAACTTATAACACCCCTCTTTTTGGTTATAAGTTAGAAATATACATGTAATATATATCATACAAGTATATATACATAATATATTGTACAACCGATGAAAGCGAGTTCTAGATCCGGCTTAGCACCTCTGAATTTTCAAGTGCTATTTTTTAATTTCTCTTTAAATACATGTCAAGCTCGGCGGTGAAGGAAAATATCGTGAGGAAACTTGCATATGCCGAGATAAATTATGACATGTAGTGGAGCATCTTGGAGGATTAACACCTTGTCCTTAATTGGAGCAGGAGCATGCATAGGAGCATTTGCAAGTACTTAATTTACTTTAGTCTTTAAACATAAAAAAATATACATGAAAATAGACATTTTCATATCCATATAAATCTTTACAGGAGTTTACTCGGCCCTAGGTATTGATTTACCCGGGAATATTCTCCCTGAGGGCGCTTGTTATGCAATCCGTATGCACAGAGACGGCGATGTATGTATGTATATAATATTGTAAAATTGCGCTCTGCTGGATTTGTATAAAGTATAAACTGTAGCTATTTTTATATGCTTATTCCTCCAACCAATTTATTTGAAATTCGAGAAATTATGTATGAACATTAGCGGTCATGGACGTATATATGGGTAGTTTACGACTTACTTATATTTAGCACATTGTACGAATGATAATGACAATGGTTTATATAATTTCTAAATATCTGAGATTAGGATTTAGAATTATACCATCTTACTGCGGTACTCCCGGATAAAAAAAAATCTTTGTACATTTTGGACTTACAACCCCTTCGCCCCTTTTCTCTTGGACGAACCCCATATGGACGTTGATAAGCAATACTGTGTCAAGTCACACGGGCTTCATTTTAAGAAAATAGTTTAAATATGTCAAACCTGTAAATAATACATTTATTTGAAGGAGTATATATTTTCTTTTCTATTTTAATAAAAGGTATAATGAATTAAAAGCAGTTGATATGTTTAATATATTATCTAATAAAAAGTTTTTCAAATAATTAAGATTATTATATAAATTGCACAATATGGAACGCACTTGAAATTCGAAACAATTAATTTAGAAACTTTTTCCGTACTTATTTAGTTTATATGCCCTGAAATTTTTTTTGAATAATGTTAAATAGGTGGTGAATTATCAGAAAACATCAATATCTCCCAATATGACTTTTTGTGGGTTGACACATTATTGCTTACTAGCATTCAATTACGAAAGCTAAAGCTGCGTCTGTGCAGGCGATAATGCAATAATATATCACTATAATGCTGGTATAACGATGACATTTTAAGCATTTATTTCGAAATATGGATGAGCCAAAACTAAGAATTAGAACGCTTTACGTGTACGGAAGTAGGATCTCGCGGTGTTTTTATCGTCTGTACAAACGCCGTCTAGTTTTTATTAAAGCACCTCATCGCCTCAGGATTAGCTATCACTGAGATGCCATGTTTACATTTAACATGTAGACTCGTCACCAGTACGTGCAAGATATGAAATGATCGTCTTACTAATGTTTTACTAAGCGTTATATTATTCATTTATTTAATACTTATAATAATAATATATTATAAGCAGGTGAGCTTAATGCTAAAAAGCGTTGTCTATCAGCTGACCTGCGGGTACAATTCCTGACTAGGAAAATCATTTCAATCATTGTTTAAACTAATGATGCCCTTTTAATTTTTACCGACTCTAGAATTTCTTTAAGTATTTTTCGCTATACAGTTGAAAATTCGCATAGTATACATAAATATAAAATAAATACATTTATACATGGACAACGGTATGAATACAATATATTATAGTTTAATATATGTTATGATATTTCATGATCCTATATTGACTCCAGACAAAAAAAAACTTTACTTAACGTTTAAAAGAGACACATGAGAGAGCTTTTCTTATTACCACAGGGAAAGAGTTTCACAGGATATTAAATGATTCATTTATAAAACCCTTACGATGTTGGCTTTGAGAGCAAAAGATTGCCAGCTGAGCGAACAGGCGCGGTCGCAGTCTCAAATTTTGAATAGGTTACATATAATAAAATACACCGATTATATAAAAAAATATTGTACAATATTTACTTTTTTTACACATATTACAGTACAGATGGAATTCTTCTATTGGAAAATGTGATGCCAATTCTAAGGACAGAATTACAATTATAGAAAGCGTTGCCGGACTTTAGAATGAAATACATTGCGGCTAGGGTCAGAAAGTTAAGTTTTTTTTTTGTTTTCGTATTTGCATAATACAAAATCCTTAAAATAGTCAATAAGCTCTTTCAAACGGTTTCAAATTTGTTTTCTTTTAGCGGTAGTTTTTATGATAAAATAAAATATAATTATGTTCAAAGTTATAAATATCTCAAAAATATTGAAAGCTGAAGCATTATTAACAGAGCGCTTTGAACTTTGTGTTAGCTCAAGCGATCGATCAGCCAGTCTACAGTCTCACGGATCCAATTTGAGTATTAAATGGAGACCGTCGGAGAGGTGTTTAATATAATGCGTATTCTATCCAATGACATTCAAAACGAGTCTCTAAGACTGTTCGGTAGAGTATAAAATTTTACTTCGTGCATGTCTACTTAATTCAATATTTAGAATTTTGCAATAGAATTTTTAAGTTGCTATAGTGCTTTCAGGGGATAATGCGACAATATTGTAACGAAGCAAAGAGTATTTATATTATATACTCATTAGAATTATAGAAATTATAAAAATATTATATACTCTTACAGACCTAAATTAACCTCTAAAACATTAGAGGGCTTAAAATTTTATATCTTTTTTATGTTATTAATTGGGCTGTACTTATTAATTCCATTAGAGTTGATGTATACATACGAGTGGTACACCCATTATATACAAATTCGGAGATATTGATGTATTCTGATGATAATGCGTTATATGTTAAACATTTTTAAAAATAATCGAGAACTTTAAAGTAAATAAGTACGGAAAAAAGTGTCTTAATTTGATGTTTAGAATATTGAAGTATGTTAAATTTTTTGATCACATTACATAAAACTGTTTAATATAACAATCTGCATTTAATTTTTTATACCTTTTATTAAAAAAGAATAGAAAACAGGAATATATACGTTGAATACTAATTTGTTAACAATAAGTTTGATATCTGTAGACTGCATATTATAAGCTTCCAATTATATCAATACGTATTATAACTAGCTGTCCCTTGTGGTTTCATTGGCGTTTATGGTTACTTTTTAGCTTCTATGAGTTGTAACGTGATGTACTATAGCCTATAATCTTCCTCAATAAATAAACTATATAACACAAAAATATTTTTTTTAATTCGAACCAGTAGTTCCTGAGATTAGCGCGTTCAAACAAACAATCTCTTCAGCTTTATATTAATATAGGTTTAATACCAATTATGTTGCAGATAGTAATTGTATCCGAAACTGTAATCATATTATATTTTATAATTTTTAAAAATTTTGTACTATCTTAATTATCTTCTTAATAAAATGTTTTCCTTTTTAATACAGATATCTTAAATTATGTATACATGTATTATGTATACATATACATATATAAACGACCGACATGTAGTTTCTAGGAATAAGATAATGCGACCACTACAACGAGAGAATGATTTGATGAAGCAACAGATTTGTTCCCATGGTTACGTCTCAGGTTGTGTGCACTTCGCATTAGATAAGATAAGCTTACACAGTTACAATTGTATTGTTATTACGATCTTTAACTAGCTTTTATGTTATTTTGATCCATAATATTATGATTCACTTTAGACAATGTATGTTCAGTAAATGCAGCAATTTATTTATTTTGGCAATTAATATGTGTATTATCTTAATAAGTAAGCTCTTGGAAATGGTTTAGGACACTAATCATTTTTATCAATATAAATTTATTTCTTTCCTAAACTCATATACATCGCATTATACGTATACATCGATAATCCTTTTTACGTTATAAGAAAACGTGATTCCATATATATGCTATCTACAACATAATATACTATTTCTACCTCGAGATCTCATTTTATATATATTCATTAATGAACACGAGGACCATTGATGAAATATGGTGAAAAAAAATATAAACATTAAAATTTTACAAATTTTAGAATTGTTGCTAACAGTAAAGTTTAAGGCGCATAAATAGCTTATAAAGTAGATGTATTGCAAAATATTTATATTTCATGTCAAAATAATAAGACTTTTAAAGTTACAAATTTACGTTGATTTCCAAGATTTTCTAACTTACCATTCCTTTCATAACGTGATTTGCAATATACATTTTATGTTTTCAATACCACAGTATATTAATTAAATTCAGTTTTTGTTTTGTTGACTTTTAGTTGTGCCACAAAAGTATGTTTATGAAATATTAAAATAGCAATCAGATTGATGATGAAAAAAAACCAGTCAAGTTGGAATCGCACATGAAGGGTCCTGTACCATTATTCGAGGTAATTACTGTGTACTTTTTAAACACTTATATAAAGAACCAGGTATAAAGATATTACTTCTCGTCTTATTGCCTCTACTGGGGACAAAAGAACTGACGCATTTTTCGCCCAGAGAATCGGAATTGCGATTCAAAGGGCAAATGCTGCTAACATTCTTGCCACCAATCTGCGTGGACGTGATTTATACAGTAATTATTACGATTTGTAAATATTTAAGTTTCTGTATATATTATATTATAATTTGATTTAAATAAATGTATCAAATTATTTTGAAATATATTAGTATTGCCCTTTGTATGCGAATCCAACTTATACTTGGCCAGTGTTTATTATTATAATAATAAACAATTTAAACTCTCGACCTATTACGGTTCGTGAGATACAGCCCTTAGATAGGCGGCCAGACGGACTAACGAACGGACAAACAGACAGACAGCAGACGCTTAGTAGTAAGGTGTCAAGTGCCAACGGGACCCTATAGTCTATTTCTGTAATAAGAGTAAGGAATATTTTAAAATTATTTAGAAATTCTGCATGCACTCGACCGTGAAAATAGAAAAGTTAAACAACTAAAAAAACGAATCGCCGACATGACGGAAATAAAATTTTCCTAGAACGCAACACAGAGGGACGGCACTTCCGCTTTGTAGAGCAAAGTTAATTCGCTTTCCGAAACCCACACCATGCGAAGTTCGTGTGTTTGCGAATATATGTAGGTATATTATTTTTCAAAGGTAATATGAAATACTATTCTGAATACTACATCAAAAGAAGGTGAAGACTATTTTATTACAAGCTTTCATTTAACTAGTGTAACAGTATATGTATGTACTTATGTATGTTTCTTTTCAAGTGGAATTTTGCAACTCAATTTTGAAGCTGTTATCTCCAAACGATTGAGCCGAAATTTTGTATTCACGTTTAGTTTGAATGACAATGTATGATGAGGTGTGTGAGGTCATCCTAAATTCAACATAAACGGAACATAAGATGGTGGACTACTTATTTTTAATGGACTGCTACAATATGGGTATCAATTGAAAGGACTTGTTGAGAATAACAAAAAATAAACTTCATTAATTCAATAAGGCGGACTTCTAAACATGGCGGACTAAGTTTTTTTATGTTTTCCTACAATACGGATATCAGATGAAATGACTTGCTGGGAATAACTCGAAATATAAAGAGATAACTTTCTAAATTCAATGTGGCAAACTTCTAAAGATCGCAGACTAAGTTTTTTATGATTTCCTACAATATGGGTATTAGATGAAAGGACTATCGAGGAGGAGAATACGAATGCGTGTTAAAAATAAAGGTTGGTGATCGTTACACAAATCCGTGAAAAATTTCGATGTACTGGGATTTTTGAAGTCCTCAACGAATAAAACATTGGGGTGGCTCATAAATAACAATTCCCTATACTAAGTTTTTAAGTTGTATACATTTGTGTTATGTAACAAAATGATACAATTTGATATACTTTAATGTTTGTTTTCTTTTTTTAGAGCATTTAAATAAAAGTTTTTTTTTTTTATAAATAATTTATGTTATTTTATGTTTATAATCTTCTTAAATTAATTAATTTTGTGGTCAAATTTTACTTTTATTTAACAAAAAAAATTAAAAAAAATCTTTCTTCAGTTAACAAAAAATAAAGAAATATATATTGTATACTTATGTAATTACCTAATTACAATTAACGCAAACAGAGCATGGGTGTTTTCCAATTAGTCACAAAATTCCCAATTAGACACTATCAAGATAAGCGAAGTTAATTTGACAGGATCATATTAAAAGAACGAATTTTATTGGCAATTAAAGGAGTAATACGGCAACGAGAATTCTATTAAAAGTCAGTAACATTCGTTTGTTGAATTTTGTTCAGATATGATTTCCATTAACAAGCGGTATAGATGTAACTCTATAACTTTTGTTTGCTTGTTCAAACTGACGAAACTCACGTTTCAGACTGCGAATTCCGAGTAGTAAACGGAAAATTCAAATTTGATGCAATTTACAAGTTACTTCAACTGGGTATTTGTGTTACACTTCAATTATTTTATAATAAACTAGCAGAACTTTCTCCGCGTTACTGTAGTTTAGTTATAATAAGTATAATTAATATCTGCGGTGTATGCGCTTGTCTATTAATCTACGCAACAGATTTTAAGTGATTCAAAGGGTTGATTTATATGTATAATACATGCATGTTATAGTAAAGAAAAGCTATAAATTCAAAGATATGTTAAATAATATCTTAAGAAGCTACTGCATTCGTGCGAAGATGTGTAGGATAAATATATAAAATGATTTCACCTATGTGACTTACGAATCAACGCACAGCCTAAACCACTAGATAACGATAGTAGGGACTTAAAAAGATAGAACTGGATAAGCAGGACGAGTTCGCCACTTGTGACAATCCATATTCAAATATACGTCTTATTATTGATGTACAAATATAACTTCTATAATATACAGTGTGTATGAAAAATTGTGTCAACCCCCTTAATTGCGTTATCAGTATCGAAAATGTAACACAATCAAACAACTTACATTTACAAACTCTTCAATCAAAATAATAAAATTAAATATTAGATGATTATTATATGTAGAGTAACAAAATGTTTGTACGCACTGGTGTAACACGATGAGACTCCATGGCGCCATCACACCTGCTGTGCTACTAGTGACGAACTCGAACGTACATTCACATTATTTTGATTGTTTAATCACTTTAACGATTCACTGATACCGCTTTTTTTCAAATATCGATACGTTTCACTATGTTACAAATCAATTGAAAATAATAATACTTAGTTAATAATAACATCTACTTGACGGCCATGAATGTGTTGCTCAATATGCCCGCCTTGTACTTCTATGCATTTACGGCATCGGGAAATAAAGTTAGCACGTACATTTTGTAAGACAGATGTATTTGATTTTATTTCTTCGAAACCTGTGATGATTCGTGAACGCATTTCAGCCTCAGTATCGCACTTCTTTTTGAATACGGACTGCTTTATAGTACCCCATAAAAAAAAATCCAATGGCGTTAGGTCCGGTGACCGCGCAGGCCAATTAATTGGTCCACTGCGACCAATCCAACGTTCACCGAATTCCGTATTCAAATAGTTTCTCACGGCGCGGGAAAAGTGTGGTGGCGCACCATCATGTTGAAACCACATACGGCGTAAAAGATCTAAGTTTAAATTATCAAGCTCCTGGCTTAGTTGTTCTCGCAGGAAGGAAAGATAACTGTCACCACTCATAGACTGGGGTAAAAAAGAGGGCCAAATATTTTGTCACCAATAATACCGGCCCAAACATTAATTTTCCATCGATGTTGGAAATGGCTAGGTTTAGTAACATGTGGGTTGGTGACTGACCATACATGTTCGTTGTGCGTGTTAAATACGCCTGTTCTAGCAAAAGTACACTCGTCACTAAAATGTATACGGCTCGAGAATTCACTGTCTTCATCGTTTTCGTTTAAAATCCATCTGCAGAATGCCATTCTAGGCTTGAAGTCGGTAGGAATTAATAACTGTACCCGACGATAATGGTACGGGTGCTGGCCATTTTCCTTTAAAACTTTCCATACACGCGTATGGTTGACACCGAGTTGATGTCCCACCGAGCGCGTGCTTTGCGTAGGGTCCTGTCAAAAACATCTAATATGTGTTCCTCTAGATCGTCATTATTAACCCTCGGCCTTCCCGCATTAGCACGTTGTTGTTCACGGCCATCGACATTTCCGAAATTGTACATGCGTATATGAAGACGCTGAAAATACCTTAAGTGACGGTAATGGTATGTTTCTTGGAGAAGCAAACAGTTCGTCATAAAGTCTACGCGATTCCGCATAATGACAATCACATTTCCCTAGACACATTAACATATTGAAATATTCCTGGTTGGAGTACATTTTATAAATCAACACAATTTTATAAAACCGCAACCAAAAAGTAATCCACTCGGAAGAAATTTTCACGAGGAACTAACTAATATTTTTTTTTATTAAAAGGGCGGCATAGGCTCGAATAAAAAATATCGATAAATGAAATTATCGATATTTAAATAATCATGACAATAAATTTTTTATTTCGATACTTATTTTGATATATCAAACATTAATATTGTTTTAGATTGTAAAACACCATTTTTAACAGAAGTAGATTAACGATTTATCCTAATAATACAACATAGTTAATTTACCTGAAGAAGTTCCAAATTATAATATTGATTAATAATATTTATTATTAATAAAAGTTATTTTAATGTGAAAAGCATAACTATTTGTAGCAATATTGAAAATATCGATAGAATATTTATCGATATACCTAATTTTTAAACTTGCAAATCTCTATTCGAAAAACTAACAAAAGACGCGTCGCGCCACGCCGGCGCCCCGGCGCCTGCGATGAATGGCCGCGCGTGCGCCGGCGCGACTATACGGCGCCTTAATCGTTTAATAACGCGTACTTTTTTGCATATAAAAATTTATAGGTAATATTTAATATGACAAAACTAAGCAAATAATAAACTAAGTAAATAAATAAAACTAACATAGCATATTGAATTTTATTAACTATTACTGAAATTACTCATATTACAACCATTTAAAAGAATATCCTTAAGTTATTTACAAAATAGGTTTAGGTTTAAAGAAGTTTATTTCCAAAAAGAACAAAGTTCGCTTACAAAGGAAATTTTAAAATTATAACTACAATTAAAATATTACAAATAATAAACAGTAGTGATATTAAACAAGATCAGTGAAATCATCTAATATGGGTTCTTAATCGTTTTTTAAATATATTTAGAGATTTTGAATTTACAACACTTAGAGGTACAGAGTTATACAGCTGTGCTTCTTCAAATGAAATAGTTTTAATGCCGTACTTGGTTCGGGTTTTAGGTGTTTCTAGTTTATATCTGTTCCATGTGTGGTAAGAATGTGTTTTGGTTTTAAAGGTAATTTGAAAATGAGTAAGGTTTGTTAATATTTTTCGAATAAGTATACATAATTTATATTTATACATTTGTTCAATAGATAAAATTTTAGTGGTTTTATATAAATCTTTAGTAGGTGTATAATAATCCATATGAAATAAGACCTTGATCAGTTTATTTTGCGAGATCTGCAAATTTTTTATGTGTTTTAGCCGCGTTGCCCCATATTTCTATAAGGTATTCTAATACTGGTTTTACTAAAGTATTGTAAATAATGTTTCGTACTCTTGGAGGAATACAACGTGCAGATTTACGTAAAGCTCCAGTAAGCGAAGTTATTTTGGAATGTATAGATTCTATATGAGGTTTCCAAGTTAAATTTTTATCTAAAATTAATCCCAAGTATTTTTCATTATTTGACTGTTTGATAGTTTGATTATTAAGTTTCAATTCATTATGGGAAGGAATAGATTTATTTTTGGCCGAAAAAATCATATATGAGGTTTTTGAGACGTTTAATGTAAGTAAATTGTACTGTAACCATTCGTGTAGGATATTTAAATCGTTTTGAGCTGTTTCAATAATACTGTGAATGGATTTTCCAAAATAAAATAAACAAGTGTCGTCGGCGTTCAATGATATTTCTCAACGTAGTGGCAATTGATCCATATCATTAATAAACATCAAAAAGAGTAAGGGCCCGAGTATGGAACCTTGTGGTATTCCACATGTGATTGGAGCTGGATTACTTTTGAAATTATCTATTTTTACAATTTGCTGACGATTGCTAAGATAAGATGAAATAGTTTCGTACGCGGTCCCAACTATTCCAGCTCTTCTAATTTTTTGTAATAATATAAAATGTGAAACCGTGTCAAACGCTTTTTTTAAATCAATCAATACTCCTACTACAATATTTTTGCTATCAATGTTATGTTTCATTTTAGTGATGAGATCAATTGTAGCAGAAAGCGTTCCTGCTTTCGGACGAAAACCGTATTGCTTGCGATAGTAAAAGTTTATATCATTTAAATATTGACTTAAACGATTATGAATTATTTTTTCAAATATTTTTGACAAAACGGGTAACAGAGAAATAGGTCGATAGTTACCAGGGTCTGATTGTGTTCCCGATTTATATATTGGAGTTACTCGTGCAATTTTGAGATTATCTGGAAAAATTTCTTTACTTATGGATTTATTAAACAGTGACTTAAATTTTTACTTATTAGGTTTTTTATGCATTTTATTGATTTTACTGTAACCCCATCAATCCCTGTACTTGTGTTAGAATCTAAACTATTAATTATATTCATTACCTCTTGTTCCGTACAAGGTTTGAGTAGCTCAAGTTTTTGTGTGTATTTATGTACAGATAAAGTTTCGCTATAAGTGTTGTAATTATGATATTTAGCCGGGATTTGTTTCATTAACACCTTGCCTATAGATAAAAAGTAATGATTGAAACACTCACATATGTTAGTTCCTTCAGTAATAGTCTCATTATTTATAATTAATTTTGGAGGAGCACAGTTTTTATTTTTGATTTTATTTACTGCTATGGAATTTATTAAGTCCCACATACGTTTTGAATCATTAAAACACCGTATGAAAGCTTGGTAATAGTAATTGTCTTTAGTATTTCGTATATTTTTACCAACTTTATTTCTATCGTTGTTAAATTTTAATTTTAATTCCTTATTATTTTTATCTTGTTTGAGTTTATTCCATAACAAATTTCGCTGACTTATATCTTGAATTATATTTTTGTTGATCCAATCACTTCTAGGTAGGTTTTGCATCTTATATTTAGTTTGTTTATTTTGCTGTATTTGGGTTACAATAAAGTTTTCCAATAATTTAAAATCACAATCAGGGTTAAAAAATAAAAATGTTCTAAAACAACAGCATCATAGTATTGAGGAATAACAAGAATAGAACATAAAAACAAATAAAAGTAAATAGTATGTATCATATTATTCGGGAACACTTTTTAGCAGATTTTTTAAAAGTAGTGTTTAAAGTAAATTTTAAGTCGGTATTTAAAGGGTTAAGGTAAGCTGGTTATTTATGGGTCAGATGTTTGAAACGTTTTTTCAAATAATGTCGATTTAAAACTTATTTAGCCTATGCACTGTAACTGACCTCTGCTTGATATTTTTTAAGTTATACTATTTTTAATAATAAGCTTATACTTATATGTATATATGCCTTTAAGGGAGTACACAGTTCTTAGAACACGCTGTATATATTTTCCCCCTTCTCTGCTTTGACCTTGAGATATTGATAAATTATGCTTCCGCTTAAAGATCGATATATCGGACTAATTGAGCTGCAGAGGTGAAAATAACGCGAAGTAATAGTTAACATTGCAAAGCACATTATGTAATTTAATTATAGGTATTTTTCGAAACATTAAGTATATGAAATAAATATGGTAAAATCTATAAAAAATATTATTTCAATGTTTTTTATGGTTTACAATCACTAAAACAATATATATTTTAGTACTTGATACTACTCATAAAACAGCTAGTGTTATAATAATATTATACAGAGCGCTATCGACTGGCTGCGAAATAGTCAAAAGACGCGGATATTAAAGTGTTGTCTCAATAAACTCAGTTGTACTGCCATGTATTTAATTATAATGGAAGATATAAAATAATTACAATTCTTTTGCAAACCATATAAAACATTTCATTTTCAATAAAGGTCCTTTATCGAGTGAGTCGCAGCCGCATATAAAAAGTTCCTTAATATTGTAAAAGATATAAGCCTATTATTTAAATACTTATATAAAATAAACAAAATAGGCGACATAATTGTGAAATATATAACCCTTAACTAGTATTGATTATATAGTCTGTAAAAATTTCACCTCTTTACTTATACAGAAGCAGACCTATAGACAGACTAGCGGGAGGCTTAGTAATAGGGCTCCATTGGTATCTATCGGGTGAACCTTAAAATCTATCCTTTATTTTAAATTGGATGAAAACACAAACAGTGTTCAAAACATCATTAAGATCGGTTGAGTAGTATTAGAGCTCATCTTGACACGGGATTTTTATTTATGAGACTCGAATGAGATTAAGTTTCAATTTTTTTTAATAGTTTTAACTGTAGGTACAATGTACATGCATGTGAAGTGAACTTTACAATTTATTATCAAACTGCGCGCATGTGTGTAAATTTTAGAAGGATTTATTGTTTTAAGAAATATAATTACATAAAAGTAAAGTAACCACGCTGCACCACTACGAGTCGGCGGGTAGTCAGAATTTTTCCTGGCACATACAAGTTTCGCCACGTTATTTTCCTTCACCGCCGATCACAAGATGCTCTTTAAACATAAAAGCTTTTGAAAATTTAGTGGTTCTAACAGGGGTTTGAACCCGCCATTATCGGTTGAGATCGACTAACTTCTTGACTTGACATAATTATATCGTTTAGTTTAAATATTTTATATTTGATGAGAAGGGACGGATTTCGGATTATGTTGACGAAGATGCAATTTCCCGGAGATCGCGGATTTAAATACGGACTAGCAATATTGACTGTTGAGTTTGTGTTTGAAATTCATCTCGTGTTCCGCGGTGAAGGAAAATCCTTCTCCTCAGCAGAAGGGCCTTTATATTGGGATGGCTATTTATTGGGTGTTACCTTAATATATACCTAAGTATAAGAAAGTAATGTATCTTTACTACTAAAACAACATTTAAAAATTGCCTCATTGGTAATTTTTATACATCATAAAATGATTAAATTAACAATAAACTTTCCTAATTCACTTACAGTTAATTCATTTCATTTAATGTATTTACCTAATAAATTATATAGCATTAAGGGCAAACCTCTAGTTTATTTAATGCTGCTATCGTCCTACCAAATATATATATTTTGTGTATTTGATAAATGAATAAATATATAGATTATATTAGTTGTCAAAACAAATAAAAAAACTTGTCACCGTTTAGAATTTTCCATAAACTTATAATTTTTCAAATGAAAATAAAATGTGCGAATTATCAATCATCTATACTAACATTATAAAAATAAGATATTGATTGTTTATTTGTTTGTTTGCATTGAATAATCCTTTTTGCGTTCTTAATATAGCCTTTTATAACCTTCTTCAGTAAACGGGCTTTATTAAGGAAAGTTATAGGCTATAATACATCACATTATGACTCACGGGAGCGAAGCAGTAACGATAAACTCAAGTGAAACCGCGAGAGCAACTAGTTTTTAATAAACTGGTCTAGTACGGGCACTGGGTGAGATGAATTGTGCTTTAATATTTATGAATTTCGGATAGTGACACCATTTTCAGCAAAAGCAAAGAATCTTCCTCGATATTTAAATACCTATATATATATATATATATATATATATATATATATATATATATATATATATATATATATACTTTACTTTTGTAACCTTGGGCTTTACGGCAAAAAACAAAAAAAACAATTACCTAAATAAATATTTTATTTGTGTTTTTTTATCGGTATGAAATATCTACCTCAGTAAGTAACGCGTCAAAATAATGTTTCAATCCATTTATAAGATTAAGTAAATAACTCAAAATTATTATTGTCATTAAAACATTATAGTTTAAAATTATTACATAACTAATATCTAACTAAGTATTCGCATGGGTCTTCTATTTATACTGTAATTAATGGAGTAATGGTATAATGAAGTATTTTACAAAATAATAGGGGCATTTTATGCGAAACGGACAACAAAAAAAAGTGACGTCGTGAATTTTATTCATATTCTGGTCACTTATACTTCTAGTAAACGTCGATCAATAGATACAATTTTTTTTTCGTATAATGCTTTATTGCTGAATTATGAGCTTTTTGAATTATGAATTTTAGGGTTCCGTAGCAAAAAACGGAACCCTTATAGTTTCGCCATGTCCGTCTGTCTGTCTGTCTGTCTGTCTGTCTGTCTGTCTGTCTGTCCGCGGCTTTGCTCCGAAACCCTTAATACCAGAAAGCTGTAATTCGGTATGAGTATACGTATGAATTACGCCGAGAAAGTCGTACAATAAAATCTTAAAAATATTTTTTTTTCAGGGTGTCTTCCCTGCTGTGTTAAGAGAGACCAAAATTTTTTTTTCTGATTTATCCCATGTTGTGGGGTATCGTTAGATAGGTCTTTTAAAAATGTTATAGGTGCGGGAAAACCATTTTTCCGAACGACGAACTGTTTCCGAAATATTAAGCTTTGAAGTGTCAATTTTTCTTAGAGTCAAGTGTCCCCCCCCTCTACCCCCTAAACTGCTGCGTCTAAAAATATGAAAAAAATCACGATAGTGGTACATATAATGAATTTAAAAGGAAAATTATCACGGCTATGTGGGTTCTTATGGTTATCGAGTTATAGATGATCTAAGTAAAAATAATTATTTCACTTTTTAAAGCATCACATTATATAAATATTAATAATTTTAAATTTATATATGAATTTAAATGAATAAATAAATAAATATTTAATAAGTTTAAATTAAAATAAAATATAAAATAAGGTATAAAACAATGTCTCAATAAAACATGTCGCGAGTGATTCTGAATCGCGCTTATGAAGTTTTCAACCAAATCTCCATAGATTTCATAGGCGCTAATCAGGAAGGAAAACAATCGGCGCTAAGTATATTTTACAAGTGTTAGAATAATAAATAATCGACGAACATATAAAGTTCAAAATCGTTAGTATAATTCACATTCAAACATTCATTTTACATTAAAAATATTTTAGTCTCTTAAAGAGAAATTAAAAATAATTTTATAATAATAAAAGGTTTTAAATTGTAAGTACGTATATTGTATAAACTGACTTAAAAAAGGAAATTCCCAGTTCGTCATAAACTTTTTTACGAAAATAGGTACTCGAAGATTGCTTGACCGATCTTGACAATTCTGACAACTACGGAACCCTACATTGTGCGTGGCCCGACACGCACTTGGCTGATTTATTTATGCTTATTATTTGTTTTAAAAAAATTGGTAAAAAAAACCAAAAAGTATTGATTCTTATAGCGTAAATGTTTATAGCGTAGTATTGTAACATTTTAGCATATAAACCCGATTACTAAGAAAGCGCTCATAGCTATTTGTATGTACTCTATATGTTCGAAGTCTTAAACTTATTGGTAATCACGTTTTAATTTTTTTTGTGACGAATTAATACATTTCAAACTTTAATTCATGGTTAAAATATAAAAAAATATATATGTCGCAGTTACTCAAATATCGATTTGAAATTTTCAATTCCTATTTACTGTACGTAAAAAAATTCAAATTTAGAATTCGATAAAAAAAATTACAAACTTCAACTTTCTAACTATAAGAAACAATACTTTTTAGTTTTTTTTACAAATAATTTAAAACTAATAATAAGCATCAAAGAATAACTAACTTCATTCTTAGTAAGTTTTTTAAAGCTCAAAATTGAGCAATAAAGCATCATACAAAAAAAAAATTGAATATATTTATCGACGTCCACTAGAAGTAAAAGTGACCAGAATATGAATAAAATTCACGACCTCACTTTTTTTTTGGTTGTCCATTTCGCGTGAAATGCCCCAGTAACTACATAACTTTAGTCCCACAGACTACATGTTCGTATATGGGTTGGCTCAACCGGGTCAGTAACTCACTCTTACAAAAGATCGTCGTGAAGTCATTAATATGGCTGCAACTGGTAACACTTTATGGTTTCTCTGGTGCTGCCAATTATCATGGGCGGTGTTGATCACTTAACAGGTTTTTTCCCGCCAGCTCGTTTGCCAGCTACTTTTATAAAAAAATGTCCGTCGATTATGCGAGTACTTATACTTGTATGTAGTTTTCTTGGAAGAAAAAGCTATGTACTTACTTTTTAAACAGTTAATTGTTTTATGTTCCTATGTTTGTTTACTTCAAAAATCGCTTAGTCAATCTATTAAAAGTAGAAAGAAAGTAGGGATTACTTTGTTTAATATTAAATTTACTATGTTATATGGGTAGGATTTACTTACATAAACAAAAAAAATAACCTCAGTATATTTCGGGAAGAAAAGCAGCGATTACGTATCTTGGGCGGAATGATGGTATCGGTGCATGACGAAGGCGGCAGTCGAGTGTTAAGAGCCGCGACGGTGGCGGCGCGCGGCGGCCAGATTGCGCGGGCGCCGCAGCGTGCGCGCAGTTTCAGTAGCGCGACCAGCCCCGACCGGCACACACGATGATCGCGCTCGCGCTTGCCGCCGTACTCCTAAGCGCGTTAGCTGGCCAGCTCGGCGCCGGGGCTAGCCTTCACTGTGCAATGAGACGCGAAATTTCTCCTTGTACGTGTCGACGCGAAGACATCGGCACTGGCGCTATCCTCGTTATATGCCAACGAATCAACACCTACGAAGACATCGCACGCGCCCTCACCAACAAGTTCAGCCCAGAAACGAAAATCGGCCTCGACATCTCCTATTCTCAACTGCCCGACTTCGCCGACCACAGCTTCCGCGAGCTCGGTCTCTCCATTACGAGGCTCAAACTCAACTTTGACAACCTAAGGCAAGTCGATTTAAACTCTGGTAGGACCCCGTGCTAGTCTGTAAACAAAAATGTGTAAGCTCTTTGTTGTGTAAAACGGTCGGACGAATAACCTATTGAAACGTGATAATGAAACATCAAAACAGTGCGTGAGTTGAAAGAGAAACAACAGGTCTGTGATAAGGGACACAACAGCGATGGGAATCGGTTCGTTATCAGAAGTGTGGGCGGCACCCTCTCCAGGGCTGACTGCAAATCCATAATTCCGAGGCCGCGAGAAGAAACTAATGGATGTACTCGCGATCGTTTCTCAGTAAATTTCCTCTCGAAATAGCTTTATTATTGAAAGCGAAGCTTATCAGCCCAATAACGTCGATTATCTATATAAAGGCAAACACAGAGAATATGAACTTATCATTTGCAGTCGGTATTTAGACGCGTCGTTTTAATGTTTTGGACTTCCATAAACGACATTTAAGACGTCTGTGACCCATCAACCCGACCCTTATTGACCGCAATTGATCTTAAAATTTTACAGTCCCCGTTGTGCCACACAAAAAATGTTCTGGGAATATAATAATTTCTCTGTACCTCAATCGCTCCTAATTTCTGTGGAAAAATGAGTCATCAGAAAGTAGATACTGAATGCACTTGTCCACGAGTCGACATTATTTCAAATTATAATATTGTTTATTTCGTAGGTGTTATTTACAAAGCGATAGACGACAGCAGTTTTGTTGCGAAGTGTTGACGTCGAAGAGGAGAAAAGATAAATAGACAATAATATAATTAAATAATAAGAGAATAGGGACAAATACTGTTTGTAATTAATAAAAGTGTCCGTATGAATTCCAATTACGTATGGGGATCACATCTAGGAGACGCAGTGCGATAGTTCGTCGGGTTATCGCAGGTCGCTTCTAAAGCAGTAAAATTGAATGATATCATATTGATCGTGTCATATTCACTATATTTACCCATTAATGGTGTACTAACAAATTACCGTGGACGATGTTTGTAAATTGTTATTATTGGACCACTTGAATAAATGGCGAGTAAATAATTTATTTTAAAGTTTAACTATGTCCGGTATCCGGTAAATTTTAATATCGGTTTCGAATCAAATTATTTTTTGTATTTCAAATGGATTTTTTTATAGACTTAACAATTATTCCACGTTGATGAATGATTTGTGTTATAAAAAAAATCTTTAGAGAAGGGTTATTTTGAAATAAAATACGTGGCGATACTCATTTTGACTAAATGGTACTGGAACTAGCATAGATCAAGATACTATAAATTATTTATTAAAAAAGACTAAAACCATTATTTTAATTAAACGTTAACTATTGTCAAACATTGTCTCGATTTCAAGAGTTTTTAAACTAAATTGTACCACGGAATCGTAGAAGCCTAATCGAATGATGTAACTACGTAAATAAATGTATATACGTATTTAAAAAAGTCAGTAACTGAATTTCTTAAACTTAGAAAAAATATTGATTTCGAAAAAGGTAAAATGTGCGTTTTGTTTTATGAATTATTGGACAAACATTGACCACATTAAATTTCATCAAAAGCATCATTTTAATAAATAATTTCACAGTTATTAATATTCCATTATGTTAAGACGTTTTTGTCGTTTAAGAATATGATACATTTGGATTCCATTTGACCCAAATTAATATGTAGTTTTATGTGTTTGCGATGAAAAAAACGTGAATTTAATACAAAAACTTAAAAGCCAAAAATTTTCATGTACAATTTTTACATGTTACAATTTTGGCATTCATTGGCACCGACTTCAAAATGTAGAAAATATTATTTTTTCCTTACGAATATAGTAAGGGCCAGTGTGTAATTTATTCAAAATTACAAAAGGTTAATATCAACTGCTTATCATAATTTATAAAATACTGCTTTTGCCGATGCAGGCTGGTTCATTATTGAGGAGTTCTCCTGGTTTTCCTCCATCAGCTTCATTTTTCCTTTGTTAAAATTTTCCTCTACATGAACCTCGTATCGATAATAACAAATACAAAAAATTAAAAAAAAAAGCGACATCTACCCATTGAGACCATTTTAATAAGTT
This sequence comes from Hypolimnas misippus, assembly GCA_037950945.1. NCBI lineage: Eukaryota > Metazoa > Arthropoda > Insecta > Lepidoptera > Nymphalidae > Hypolimnas > Hypolimnas misippus. Next base: position 15,424,784 of record JBBEEQ010000001.1, read on the forward strand.
AAAGACCAACACAATACTTGTAAGTTAATGAATTGTGCATCCAGCTGGCTCCATATGACGCTGCGGCATCAGGTCAGGGATACGCAGCTATGGTTTAATAATATCATTCATAGTTTAGTAAATTTTGAGTAGATTAGACCACTATAAGTTGACTAAAATTCTTCGGACAGAGCTTCATAAATTACGGCTAAAACCATCCTCATAATACCAGTTTTCAAACAAAAAACTGCATCATAATTGGTTCACTCGTTAGGAAGTTACAATGCTACAGACAGACATACAGATACAGAAATACACACATAATATCTTTAACACCCCACTTTGTTGGTAGGGGGTAAACAAATAAAGAATTAGCCAAATAGATGCAGTTTTTTAAAACATAAACGGAGATAAAAAAAAGTAAATATATATGTAAGTAATTAATTAAAAAAGGAAGAAAACCCAACAAATAACCCACAGCAAAAAATCAACCAGCAGCAGTACCGTATCAATATCAGTTCTGTCTAGAAGCCTATAATAAGTAAGAACCCGTACTAACCAACTTTAAATCATTATAGACACTAAACGGTAATTCTGAATGAAAAACGATTTGAGAAACCTAAAAACTATTTATAAATATCTATTAAACGATAACCCACTTGACACAGTTCGTCGATTTTTATTTTTTTTTCTTTTTATTTCATTTAACAAAACAAATGACGTATCATTTATCGAAATCGGCCCACGCGTTTAGTCTAAATAGTGCCACAAAGATGCAATTTCACATACATATGGCCATACATATGTATGTACATACGTAGGTTGATAAACAAATAACTGTAATAACTAGGTAATAATAATAAATTTACAAGTGAATTTTTCAACAATTCATGATGTTGAATATGACACCAAATTTGCAAGAACCTATGAGTGTATTTACGTCTCACATGTCTCTGTCGCAGGATACAGCTTTCTTATTCCTCCTTTAAATTAGTTCAACACTGCGCTTTTGATCTAGACTATGGATTCCCAACCAGTGGGGTGCGCCTCCGTTGGGGGACGTTGAATGTTTTAGTTTAATATTTAGTGAGACACGTGTACAAAAGGTTGGAAATCCCTGTTTTAGACTTTCTTGAAGAAAGACGTCGCCTGCCTCCCCGCATACGCTTAGCCAAGAAGTATAATTTATATGTAATGTGCTTTATCTTAGGAAGTAGCTTACCCGATTGTGCAAAAAAAAACATACAGATACACTCAATTCAATTGTGAATTTATTTGAACCGAGAGACGAGTTTATTAATTTAAGACAAGTATGTCAGAAACGTATGTAATACAAATGTCACTACAAAATTTCAGTGCAAAATTTATATTAATTCAAAAACTTCAAAGCACTGTATTGTAATTTCATAATATGAGACATTATCTACTTAGGCATCTCAGCAAGCAACATCAGGACAAACTTTGTATTAGAGGTTAGCATTAGTCATCGTAAACATATTCTAATCGTTTCATGTCACGTATTTCTTTCTATATCCATTGCCACTAATGTGACGCCGGCGATTCAAAGGGAACACGCTTGCGAAGCGACAGCAAGCGCTTTCAAAGCGATGCGACGCGATACGGCGGTTTGTGCTACGTGAAAAATACCAAGCCAACTGATCGTGTTTGCTAAATATCGCGCTGTACCGCACTGCGCTCTGCGTTTTTATCACATAGGCTTTTGTAATAGGTGTTAGCTTTTTTTTTGTTTACGGCGGGGAAATCTTCGAAAAGATACTTGATCAAGTTATCTGGAGATTTATACCCACTAAAACACCTTCGATCGTCGTCCTCAGCACGAGAGCGGCCTCGGCTTCGCTTACATGCGCATCCTCTTTTCCTCCCGACAATAGTGTCGCGCCGCATCGCGTTCGCTCAAGTAGGATGACGGATAACGACGTAACAATCTTACCAATAAAGTTTTACTTACGATTTGTAGTAGATTCTGTGATTAGATCTAATGGTGAAAGTTATACTTATAAGTTTTGCTCTGAGACTTACATAAGAATCTCCATAAGTTATATTTCTCTTTGACATTCACATCTTTCGTAATTGCATATTTCGAGCCACACATAAGGGTTAGATAAGAAATTATCGATTGATTGATTGAACTGAATCATTTTTTTATAATTAAAAATTATAAGGAAAAACTAATGTTCAAAAAATCGTGAATTTCGTCTGGGGTATTGTTACCAATTAAAGACAAGTAAAGAAAAATACAGACTATACAGTACAATAACACAAGCATCATAAATTGAAGTCATTAAATTTGTCTTGAATTTAAAATTAATTTTAAATTTTACGTTGGTAGTCTACCTAATATAATAATAATATTATCAATTCCTCGGTTGAGACCTGGTTGTGTCAGGATTTTTTAAAACGATAAATGAATTTTAATAATGTACTACTTTAAAATGTACTCAACATTTAAGTAAACTTTATCGAGTCTTTTAGAAATGAATGTACATTGTACGTATTTCCTCATTAATATGTTTATCTAATGTCATGTACCTATTTCATAACACAACATATTAAGTTCTTCTTAATATAAATTGCTTCGAAATGGAGTTCAGATTAGGTACTTATATTTGTTTTATAACGATTTATGACGTATATTATTGGTAATATTCTGGTGACGTATCGGTTTTTATTCGTTTAAATGTTAAATTAATATAACTTTTTTTAAAAAGAGCTACTTACTTGGCTACTTAAATCTTACACAGCGGCAGTATTAAAAATATAGATTATTTTATATAGAAACAGGTAACAATACCAATTTTCTCATTCAAAAAAAAAAGTGTTTTTAATTTTAATAGTTGTAAATTGAGAAACATTTCACGTAATTTGTCAACAGGAACGGTAAATTAATAGAGACGTGCGCCGAGAAGCAAAGTTTTAATTGTTTCTTAAACAATATCTGAAATCAAAATAAACTCTTTTGAAATACTCGAAAGAGCTTAAACTTTCAAAGGATTACAACAATGGATTTATATAATCTTTTTATACTTTTATTTGGTTGTTTTAACTATGTCTAGATTAACATAAAATATAAGATTTCTATTTACTTTATTTTATATATTTAAAATATATAGAGACAGGAACCCTGGAGTGCGTCAGAACACCCTACCAAAGTTTTATCACAAACCGATCAATGTCAAAACGGATAGACGCCAAACATACAAAATTTGATTTCTTTTTATTATATGGGTACGTATCTACATACATCACTATTACACTAATCTTAGTGATTCCCTCTTTCCACGAGTATTTTGCAAAGATTTCCAAGTAAGCGTGTAATAGGATTAATTAAAGTAGGTATTAATATAAGGGTACTTATTATAACATCCCCTTATCACTGTATCTTCTACAAATATAGATTTTAACCCTATCATTTAAAGGTCACAGTGTAAATTCTTGGTCATCTATAAATCCACAATAACATAAACATCTCAATAGAAATAAATCGCTTTATCCAATATATGTACTTATATGGAAAATAGGAAGTAACGTGTTGTACTCGAATCTAAGTTCTTATTTTGAATTCATAAAACTGTTATAAGTGCGGAGCGGTACTGCACCTGTACCATCTACAAAATTTAATGTATTTTTCAAATTATATAAATATTTCTGTAAAATAAGTCAGATAGACACTGTAACAATATGCTATATAGGTAAGACTAGCTGTGCCCGCGACTTCGTTCGCGTGGATTACAGAATGCTTGGCATGTCTCCTGCAAAGCAAGGTTATAATAGTCTGCGGTGCTGCTCAAGAGAGGAGCTTTTTACTTTGGATTTGGGAACTTTCTGTATATTTATAAACAGACACTAACTCGGATACGGTATTCGTCCACGGTTTTCACAATAAATATTGAAGAAAAGTGTTTTGTGCTAGTCTTTACAGTTTCAACTGTAAAACAATATGTTCCCGCTGGGGTTCTCCTTATATTGTATATCGAGTGACTTTTTTAACTGAGCTTGATAGACCAAATCCGGAACTATAAGGAATCGCGAAAAATACCTTAAGGAGTCTCGTGTCAGATATTGAGAAATCTAAAACTGCATCATAAGTTCTTTTGATTTCATGATTCTCCTGGCCAGGAATAGAACCTACTAATTTTGAAAAAAAAAAAAATAATACATTCTGTATTATTGCACCACCTAACAGTGACACCTGTAATAATCAACTTTTAAAGGAAAATAATAATAGTAAGTGACAAATTAAAGAAAAAGATTTATTTTTTTACAAAATAACATTAAATCTATACATGAATTAGAAATTAAGTAATGAATTCTACACATACATAATCAAATATGTGGGTTAAGTCATGGGTCCCGGTAAGTTTAGAAAAAAGTCTGCATTACTTCGAACTATTTGTTTATAGGTTGCATCAAAATGCTAGTCACCTACTAAAGTAAGGAAGAGTGTGAACAATACAATCGAAAATATATAAAATGAATAACTCATAGTAACTTTATATATGTTTGTCTATGTTTTTTATGTGTCCCCGTTACCTACTCCGTTACCTAGGTAGGTTTAGATAATTCTTAAAAAGATATTTAAATTTATTGAAAATCTACATTTCAATTGACTCGGCTATTGTACTCACCCGCTATTAGCGTTGCAACATCCCGTTATAATTTTAAAATTTTACTTTTAGGTATGATCGTTTTTTTTAAGAATTACTAAAGATTTAATTAATGTATGTATGAATTTGATAGAATTAAAAAAAAATAGTTTTTTCTTTTTGTTGCAGTTAACTGTATACTATTACCTCCCTAAAGTAGATCCTTAAAATATGTCACAGTATCAGATGAGGCAATAATACAGAATGGTAATTTTTGCAAAATCAACGTGTTCGTTTCTAGCTAGGAAAACTTCTTTTTCAAAAAACTAATGATATACTTTTAGTTTTTATCAAAATCGGCTCTCTGACTCCTTTAATTATTTTTCGATATTGCTTACAATTTCAGATTTGGTCTATCATATCCAGTAAAAAAATTACCCAGTAAGTATATATTTTTTTAAATTATTATATTTATATAATATGTATCTTCCCTATTTGAATCAGATGCTGTTTACTATTTCATTGGTTTCAATTTTGTTCTTTATTACATTGGCTTTCTGGTAGCGAAAGTTTCGTCAAAATCGGTTCAGCTGTTTCAGATATTAGCCGGAACAAACTGAGTGACAAATAGACAGACAAAAATTTTAAAATTGACAATTTTGTTGTCAGTACCGTGTATACTTTAATATATATTTATTTAAAATTTGAAAGAGACAAATCAGTTTTATTTATTTGTATAGATGTATACATTCCCCTCTTAAATCGGAAATTGTTTACTAATTTATTGGTTTCTACAATATTTTGTTATCGCGTAATTATCTTTTTTACTTAATCATTAAAATAAATATATATATTTTTTAGCCAAAGTTAATCCTTATAATATTAGCTATGGGGGCATGTCCATTAATCACGTAATGTTTTAAAGAACTTTTTAGATTTAGAGACATTATAGAGAAAAAAAATTAAAAAAAATATTTAGTGATAAGCACAAAAAATGTTCAACGTGATTCCTTAAATTGACATAACTTTTTTATTTATGGACCGATTGACATGAAACAAACCCTTAATGTTAAGTGAAGCTTACTACAATATATTAGTGAAAACCGCATCTAAATCGGATAAGCCGCAGACAAACAGACAAACAGATAAGAATTCTAAAAATCATTGTTTTGGGTTCTATTGCGTTGATAAAGGCCCCCCCCCCCTGTAATATATTTTTTTGTCATATATCTTCCATGTACAGACACTGACCCGTTAGAATTTTATTATTAGTATATAGATTCTTACATCGTTTGTTATTTTTTGATACGTCTTGTTTGAAATAATGAGGACGAGACCTAGTGGTCTGTGGTGTGGTGGTTGATTGCTTTTTTTTTTTGTAAACATACACATAGTTACTAAATCCACGTAAAATTATTACCTAAGAAAATCAGCTAAGGTACTTTATATAAATAAATAGCAATATTTTTCAGCATTTCTATGTATAAGGCTTTTTTTTAACTATTTTTGAATGTACAGAAAATTCGCCGATTTTTAAGACCCGTTGCAATTTTTGTGTAGTATATTTTTCACAGTGTGAGTCGTCAAAGTAAGATGATGTAAAGACAAAAAATATAAATTAATATTTAGGTAATTTTTAAGCATATGTAACTCTTGGAGTTTTATATTTATTTCAGTACTTAGCTACCAGAAAGAATGACTTAAATAGTGATTTTTCATACTTTTGTTTGTGTTTGTATATACGCATACATATGTATACATAAATCTGTTTCCATTTCCAACTCAGATAAGGTCGTCAATGTGACTTGTTGGCCCAATATTATTCTCGTTTGTCCTATTTATTCGCTAGCTAGGCTAACTTTGTTGAAAGTAGTCAGCATCCTGGGTGCCAAAATCGACGAATTTATAGGTTATATTTTACAAAAACAAACACTGTTATTTAATGAAATGTAAGTTTCTGTAATAGGTACAAATTACTCCTTCTTATTAAATAATGATTAAGAATCTCCAGTTCTTTTATATTTTTGTTTAAGAATGATTTTTATTTTATCATTTCAATATTAATTATTGCGGTACTCAAATATAAATAAAACAGCTACCAAAATCTCGTATATTATATATTTACGTATTAAATATGTTGTGAAATTGTTTACTACCGTTGATAAGTTAAAAACCTCACAAAGTAGTGTACCGCTCATTATAAGTGCAATCAATTACGATTAAAGGTACAAACGAGTATAATTTTATCAATATTAATTAATGAATATAGTTAACCGAGTTAATTATAAAACCAGTTAGTAAATAGAAAAAAAAATGAAAGCCAAATAGCATAGATTTTAAAGTTGCTCCCTCACTGCGAAAATTCACCTGTAATGTAACTGTTCAGTTTCGGGCATTACATGGAAGAGCCAAAATACATTACAATGCGCAATCTGTAATGATACCATTTATTACACCGTTACCCGTGAGATTTTCTACTAAAGATATGTTATAAGCTCCTTCATTTTGGCACCCTGAATGTCATATTACATAGCAATAGATTTTTTTACGTCAAATAGTATGAACGCATTTATAATTATATAAAATATTATTTCCGCAATAAAATCTGTAACAATAAACAGGATAAAGTATGATTGCTTCGACCGACACTATAAAAAAATGTTTCGAAATTGAATTTGAATTTTTACATTACATGCGAATGCTCGTCAGCCACTGAGACGGTATTATAATGTACTAAAGAAGTACTTTATCATTTTAATAGTGGTGTAACTGAAACTCTATTTTTTTAGAACTACGTTATAATGGATGCATTTTAACGAAACTTATTTACGTTATTAAACATATTAGTAAATTTTATATGTAACTTAAATACAGTTCTGATAAAACTGAAACTGGAGAGTGTTCGATTAAGGACCTGTGTGCCTGGATGCGAGTTTTTTTAACAAATACTCGAAGACTTTTGTGTAAAATTTAGTAAGGTTAACTATTCGACGTATCAAAGTTGTTGCTCGCACTTACTAAATATAAGAATGGGTATACTAATCACCCGCGATTTTGTTTTAATCCACCTATCACTTTCAGTCGCTATAATCACTAATTTTGTATCTCCTTGTTTACACGAGATGTCGCTGACTCAGTCCCATACAAATCTGCGTTTACTTTACCGTAATCAAGTAGTTAGAAAAACATGCAATAGACACACCGTTCTGTGACGAAGATGGCATATTCAGTGTATCCTTACACGATGTATCTCTTCGAGTCCACTAAAAGTTCCAGTACCTCAGATTATTGATCTAAAATGACGGCCATTTAGACTGAAACGTTAAAAATAAAAGAAATGTGGGATTGATGAAATGGCAACAGGTCACAGGAATAACTTGTGATTCAAGGCTGCCACTTCAAATTAAGGAGAAAATTTATTAAACGATCGAAACCAATCCTTACGTATGTTTGTCCAACTTGGAGTATTGGGCAACCAAAGAGACAGGTTAAAAGTGAGTGCAAGTGGTAGAGATGAGAATATTGAGACTAATGTAAGATACTAAATAAATAATATCAGAAAATGCTTAAAAGTGATGGACAAGTTGAGAAATAATAGGATAGCATGGTATGGGCATGCTATGAGGAAGGATGAATGGCATGACATGACATGAGCGACAAGAAGAGCGATATGTATGTTGAGGATATGCTGTTCAAGGTAGACCAAAAGAGAGATGGATGATTTATGTGAAAGGCGTATAAGTAAGAAAAAAAGGGTACTGAGATGACGGTTGATAGGGGTGAAAGACAAGGATATGTTTTGCCGATGGCACATTGAATTGAAACAGGGCAGGGTGACGATTACAATGACGATTATATATAGTTCTGACTTTGTATGAATGTCTATTACTAAACTAAACTTAAAAGGCACGTCATATGGAATTATTTTTTCTTTAAATTTTAACAAAATTTTTTTTGGGTTCAAAAAAATGTTTTAGGTCAAATACGACACTGTGTATAAAACTGCACATCTAACGTATAAAATAACCTGATCAATGAAAGGCAATGAAAGGTATTACATACAGGTTAGTGTAGTCATAATTTAAATTAAACTTAAAATAAATATGAATCAGTAACTTTCCTTTAACAAACATCAATACTTATATTATTTCTCATATGGATTATCTCCCTACATATTGTATCAAAATTAATGTTTGATACACCAATTTGAAGATAATTACAAATTTAATGACGAAAATATTTTTAATGTTTTCATTAAAGTACAGTTTCAAATTATTTGATTATTACGTAACTAATTACTAACAGTGCAAGGAAGTCACATGGGTCGCCTAGTAATATAATAAACATCGAAAAGTTAGTAAGGGTTTTCTGCAACGAATAAAACGTAAATACGATTTAAGTCATCGATCAATTAGAAGTTAAATGTTCGACTGTTTTAATAGTGTTTACTCGTAATACTGATACAGAGTACAGATAAGGTTAACAGTAATACATACACAAAACTACTTCGTATTGAGTCTATTTCAGATAAAAAGTGAACTACGTACTCATTGAACATATTTTATCTAATATGAATATAAACTAGATTTTAATCGCGATTTTGTCCACATAACGAAGTAAGCTATTTAAGAAACCTCTCCGAAACATACAAGCACGATGCCATAGCTGATGCATTCAGGGTTTGCTCCTGATAAGAAGTCTCCTAAGTGGTCAACAGCACAAACACAAAGTTTCGTTTACACATTCAATTGTGATCGCCAGTTTTAGTATCACCGTGACAGGGCAGCTGCATGGCATTTCAGGGTTGTTTCCCGATGATTAAACTCCTCAACAGTCAATAGCACAGACGTGAAGTTTTGTTAACGTATTTAATAATAATCGGGTATTCTAAAATCTTGAGTCGAGATGGCCTAGTGGTTAGAACACGTCGATCTTTACCGATGATCGTGGGTTCAAACCCCGGCTACCACCGCTTTTCAAGTGCTAAATTTGTGTTTAAATTCATCTCGAGCTCGGCGGTGAAGGAAAACATCGTGAGGAAACCTGGATGAGTCGGGCGAAATTGTGACACATGTATATCCGCCATACCGCAGTGGAGCAGCGTAGTGGATTAAGCTCTAAACCCGCTCCTTAATAGGAGACGAGGCCTTTGTCCAGCAGTGGGATATTTACAGGTTGTTACTTTACTTTTACTTTTTCTAAAATCTGGCAATAATTGGATAGGGTACCGCGGCTAGGCAAGTATGTCTGTGTGAAATCATATAAAAGTCTCTAGTGTAATAAAATAAGTCGCTTAATTGTCTTTAAAGTTTATTTTCTTCTTTTCAGAGAATGTAAATAATTTTTTTTAATAATAATTTATTTTTAAACCAAATCAAGAGGGCTCAAACAGATCTTGTCTATCTGGTTGGAAATTTGTAGAACACCTTCCGGCATCAGGTACTAAAAACCACCGAGAATTCCATATCTAGGTCTTTGTTGCGATAACCAATAATGCTTATCGAACAGATCCAAATAATCCTAAAGTCATAATCGTTAAACAGACCAGCTTTATGATGACATATAATTGCATTGTTATTAAAACAATAATACTAAATTCCAGCATTCTCAGTTCATTCTTGGTAAGATATATTTCATACATAGATACCAAAAAGTGAAGTTAACATAAAGTTTCTAAATGAACTAGTTGCTACGGATTAAAAAACATTCTAACCATAAAAACATATACTCATAAGTACATACGAGTAGTAACAAAAGTTCGATATATTATATTTTTATAAGTTAATAGTCTGTAAGATAAGACGGTAATTGGGTCAAGAGTAAATCTACATAAAACCTCTTTCGATTACTTCAGCGTTAAGTTACTTGATAAATACAATATTATGTGGGCTTTCAATTATAGAGTGAATTGTTATTATGTTTTACATTTTATTGCTTACAGCCAATTATATTATATAAGTATATCTAAGTTACAAGCTCATGGATGTTAGCTCCCAGAATTTATTGTAAGCAATTATGAGAGGTTTTATGTTACATTTTGACAACTGAACTTTTAACTGGTAGGTAAGCGACGAATATTTGCCGATTCTTCAAAAAGTGGAAGACATTTTGTATGACAAATTAATGCGTCAATAGTTCTAACTGCCAATAATGTAATTTATTTTTTTTATCTCAAAATTCACTTTTACCAGTTTTGAGATGATCTCTGTCTGTAAAAAATTTAAATTTTGTAGTTAAGTCTGTGGTGACATCTCATAAATTTAATCGGCTTAAAAATATAAATAAATTTACCTTTTTTTGTTTGAAAGAATATACTTCCAAGTTGGTCCTATTGTCAGGATCTGATACTGGGATCTTGAGAAATCAAAGGAATTCAAATTCAAATTTTAAAGGCACGCCTATACCGATTGAGGTATTTTTTTATAGTAACTCGTGAATATGAAGTCGCTCTGTGCAGTCATTAGTATCTTGTCAAGATCTGGGATAGACATTATTATTAGGCCCAAATATTAACAAGATACTAATGAGCAGACCCTGGTATAACCGGGAAAAATGTTAAGATAAGATATTAATGAATAAAAAAAAAAAGTAAAAAGTTAAAAATAATTTATATCTCATAAAAAGTATATATTTTGTACATATAATTATAAAATATCCTATTTCTTAAAATAAAAGGTGAATTTAGAGATTTTCATGTGCCTTTTCCAAATTTGTACTTTACCATCTTTATCTTGGTCGTTCGCGTCGCTATTAGTATTAATAGTATTTTGATAATATCTTCTTTCCCACTGATTTTACAATTAATATAGTTTTTAGTTGTATAATAAATTTAAGATGAAGAAATTTTCCTAAAATTCGAGAGAATCAATAGTTTTAGCGTTCGAGCGCGGCAAAGTCGACTCAACACGCGTTTTGACATAAATACTAACTAACGTAATGTACAATACATTAAGTGCTCGTACTAGTGACGTGCCCGATAGAATTTCCTTCAGAAACTTAAAATCTTAATAACTATAACACTTCGTATAACACTTCTTCGATATTCTGTAATATAAAGTAATATTCAGTATCTACGTCTAATTATCCCAGTGCCGAAGGGGGGGTTATCCTTTTCGAGTAAGTGTACCTGTAACTATGTGTCTAATTATTTAGCAATATGATAATAACTATCGAATTACTCAAATTGCCCGGACACTATGAATAATGTCTTTCATCTATATTATTTCATAATAAAATAAAAAGGCATTGTTTGTTAAATAATTTAATAATGTGACATTATCAGCCTTATCATATCAAAATATGGACCAAGTTTTAAAATTGTTACACTCAATTACGATAAAAATGCATGCCCCACTTTCTGATAACCAATGGTATTTTATAAGTAGGGGTTGATACCTTTTGTATTTTATATTTAATTATTAGATAATAAATGCAACTACTGCCAAAATTTCAAGTTTGTAGACCCAGCGGTTTAGCCTCTGCGTTGATCAGTCAGTCAGGACAAGTGATTATATACATACATGAAATGAGTCAAATTCGCCATAGGACGATCTAGCCCCATTTAAAATGGACGTAATTTTGCTTATGTTCTTTTACCGACACAACTATTAAAGCTCTAACTGTACTATAGCGCCTGTAAGCTTCCTGACGATATTGTTTTTTAATTAAATTATTTTAAGTTTTTATTTTAAAGACTTTTCAGACTACGTCGGCGTTATTTTTATGTTTTATCATTCTAAGAAGTTAATTATAGAAAATTTAATGCGAGTCAAGAAAGATGCTAAGAGATTATAAAACCCTAAGCGCATGTACAAGTACGTTATGTATATGATATTTCTGTATCACTGCGACCGTATTTTCTTAACATCGATACAAATTATTGTAAACAACTCATTTTACAGCATTTAATCATTTATCAATGTCGTACAAAGAGCCGAGATGGTCTAGTGGTGCGAACACGTCGATCTCAAAGGGTGATCGCGGATTCAAACCCTGGCTAGCGCCATTATCATTTCAAGTGCTAAATTTATGTTTAAATTCATCTGGTGCTCGGCGATGAAGGAAAACATCGTGAGGAAATCTGCATGTGTCTGGAGAAATTCTGATCCTACCCGAAGTGGAGCAGCGTGGTGGGTTAAGCTCTAAATCTTCTCTATAATAGGAGAAGAGGCCTTTGCCCAGCACATGGGACATTTACAAGCTACCTTTATTTTACTTACAACGTCATACAGATGGTTACGATTGAAAATATATCATTCCTTACCATAGCATTTTATTGGCACAGATTCTTATTATAATCACTTCTTTACACGAATATACATAAATACTCTGAGTTTTACGTGTCAATTATATTAAGTCAAACTTATAATAAAAATACATTTTTGTTTTTTACGTAATTGAAATGTAATAGTTGACAAGGTAAGTTTTTCTGTCAACCTTGCCTCGGTTAATACACCAATGTAGGTCCCAGTACAATCACGTCCAAGCCGAGCCTAGCGCTTCGTTTAATTGGTCTCGTTTTGTAATTTAATTACCCTTTGGCCTAAGCCAGAACGACAATTATGAATTGTTCGGGCTGGCCACTGCTATTCATAATACTCAAATATATTTTGTACTCTCATTTTGGGCGCTTGGTTTTTCTACTGTTGCCGAGTTCACCATATTTTCTTTAATAAATATAGATAATTCTTCAAAAAATATTTCTTTATTCACGCAAAATAGTCTGATTTTTAACAATTAAATTTGAAAGAAAATCACTTAGTTAATATATTTTTAAGTGGAAACTAATAAGTCAAACTTCAGTTTTCAAACTAAATTTTTAAGCTACACTCTCGAGCTTTTGTCCTCTTTACTTTACACTTTTGTTATTTTTTGTTGTGTATTTATAATTTCCTACTACGTAAGTCATATTTTCTGAGCTCAATATTGATGTCAAGATATTTTCTTTTGCTTATATTGATATAGAAATCATAGTAAGTAGAAATGCAGTCTATTATTTGAATATTATTGCAGTGTATGTATTGATTAGTTCTTCATAATGTTATTCAATAATTACTGGTGTTAATTAATTAAAAAAATAAAAGCTAAATAAAGAAGCAATAAATACGATAAAGACTTACACGCGCCCTCTAATAATTACAATTTTCTTAATTCTTGAACTTTGTGTATACATCATTGTGATTAGCAGAGATGATAAACTCGACGTAATACACGTTTTGAACGATTGATCGTTCGTTTCATGAATAATGAGTAAAAACTTTTCTCATAATTCACTGTAATATGTCTTCATTCATTCGTTACCTACGTTATAAACAGTCCAGAAGTGAATGAAATAAGATTGAATGAAATACGTTAGAATGAAACATTGAATGATACATTAGATTTATAGTTCAGGTTTTTATTTACTAACTCTAGTAATAATACACCTACATATATATGTTCTCACTTTTGATATCAACAACCCGTTACTAGGCAACTCTTTAAATCACGTGTACATCAAACCGATTAATATTTTAAACTTTTTAGGAAAATTGCGAGGACGGAGGAGTATGAAATTTCGCACACTTATAGTTTATATAGAGAAGCAAAAATAAATCCTAATATATATTATTTAATTATGCAAAAAAATAAAAAAATAATAATAAAAAACATTACATACAGTACCATGTATTTGATACGCCTACGCGTATATACTATTTTGTTTATTGTTTAAGTCTGTGGTCAAATTGAGAACAGATTATCTGTGGTCTATTTTGAAATTTGTTAAATATTTAATAACCTACAGTCAAATTCCAACCGCTAGGCGACTACTAGTTGTATGTAGATGTTTGAACGAAAAGTCAGCATTAAAATGTTACTTATATGCGAAAGACAGAGAGTACGACACACAAAACCGCTAGCTTTTTACCTCGTTTTAAAGCTTGACGTGAAATATTTCTGCGGCGTACTATAGTTAAAGATTTTCGTAGATACACACGTAAAATTATATCAAATTAATTGTCATAAAATTTACTCTTCTCGCAAACGATAAGAAGAGGAAAAAACATACAAATGGAATTCCCGACTTTATTTGATTGCAGTAATATAACGAAGCTTCATAATAAACGAGGCACAATTAATATCTTAAATATTTTATATTAATAACGAAAATTCCGAGTTCAGACTTTGCAGAAAATTAAATTCTACATTCCTTTGTCCGTAAGGATTCTAATATTTTTAATTAAGCAAAGCATATTATTTATTCCTAATCAATTATTTAGTCCAACAAAATGAATAATATTATTATAAAATTTTATTTCATTATTTTTTTGCGCTCGGATAAAATATAAGATATATAGAATGTTTTAGATTTAGCGTTTATTTATCAACTTGTGTGTTATTCAGATATGCGGAATATAAAAAATCTTATATGAAGAAATATAAGTAAATAAAAAGCAGAACCAGCATGGAGTCGATGTTGTCGCTATCAAAGGTCGAAGCAAATACGTCGGACGACGAATTTATTTCCGCAAAATTTCGCTAATTCCATGAACCAGCGGCGTGGTAGAGAGTAATGCGACCGTTTGGCGCCGCCCCTGCGATGATAACCCCGAGCACGTTGACCCTTGCACATTTGTGTTTACGAAGACATCATGCACGCTTGATGCAACGACGATTCTGTGTTCATCACCTGCTGTGATGCCTTCCGTGTTTAATACTTACAGCAGTTATTATTATATATTACAACATGCAGTCAAAATATCTGTTATGTCATTTTTATATAATATTTTGTAAGGTAATTCGTAACTTTTAAGTCGAATTCGACAGTTTTAATTAGAAGCCAAACCAATATTTAATAATCTATGTAACTCGTATATAATACAAAAATGGCCAAATTTGGTTATTAAATCTGATTTTGATAAATCTGCTGGTCTTACTCGAATTGATTAAGGTCAATTCATAAATGATTTATTATTAAATTATGTTAAAAGTTCATTTGTCAGCGTTGCTGCATAGCAAGCATAACCTTTAACTCAATGCATTTTTTTTGTCAAACTAGCATGAGACGTGCGGTCTCTCAGAGGTAGGTAAGGTAGTATTTTTTTTTAATATAATTTTTTTGTTACGCTATCGTAGATATCATTTTACTGGTTTATTAAAATTAAGTAATTTGCAAGTGTTTTATTAATAATTATTTATTTACATACACAAATAAAATTAAAACAGTTCTAAGCATTTTTTGTCTTAATTTACTTGAGTTTTAGGACTGAAAACTTTAATCTAATAAAATGTTTAAAAAATACTTTGCTTCTGCATGAATCAAAAGGAAAACATGAAATAAAAAACAATCAGAATGCTTTTCGAAATAAAATACAAAAATTCTAACAATGGGTCAATATGTATGTAGGTATAAAATTATTGGCGGCATTTGTACAGTGGGTTTGAACATTACTAGAATACTATATGTTTACAATTTAAATATATTAAATAAGTATAGTTGGACTTCCTCTTTAGTATTGGGGGACAACGTCGACATGTTTTGGGTTTAGGGAGCGATAACTTGATTTAGCTAGGTTTCATTTTCGAAGAAAACGTCATTTAATACTTATTTTCAGAATATTTAAAACTGATACAATATCATTAGAATACAAAGGTTTTTTAAATTGTCTTTGTATAAATTGGAATTAAGTTGTTAGATCTTATTTATTTTAGTCTTTTTTATCCTTTTGTAGTAATTTAAGTCATTTTTATTTTTTATTTTGTTTATTTGTTTTTTATTTTTTTTTACCTTTTGTTGATTGCGTCTAGTTGTGTTTACATCTCTTACACGCTGAAGTGCTGTGTACAGTTGTAATTGGAAAGCAGATTTATTTATGTTAAATATGTTAAGTACTATCTCATATCTAAATGTTTTAATCTGTTATCTGTTACTGTACCAAACAAAATAAAATAAAATAAATCTATACTAATATTATAAAGAGGAAATTTTGATTGTTTGTTTGTTTATTTTCATTAAATAAGCGCTAAAACTACTGGACCGATTTGAAAAACTCTTTCACTATTATTAGAATCCAATATTATCCTATAAGGCTATAGAAATTTGTAATTTCTATTTATTTCGTTAAATACCTATAACCCAACGGGTCTACCCGGCGAAGCCGGGGTGGGTTACTAATTAATTATAACTTATAAATCACGATTTACAAAATAAGTAGCTTTGCTCAAAATTGTAGGTACTTATAATAAATTATATAGTCAGGTGGTTCTCCAAAAATAGGTTATAAAACTAAATAGGTTTTATAGATTTTATACATTTTTATAGATTTACGTTACACCATTTTTATTTCTTTTGCCGTCAAAATGTAACGCTTTTATTATAAAAAAATTGAATTAAATGTACTTATAAAATGATATATTTATCAGCTTATTAGAATTACATCATTTTAAACTTTTTTTGGTATTTTATTAACGAGAAATAAAAAACGAAACTCAATGTCATTACGAAAATCGTACAGTCACCTTTCAGCTTCATTATCGAACCTTGAGTACCATTTAGGGCCAAAATATTCGTCAAGACGAATCAAACTTGCCTAAACTCGATGCGGTTACTTCAAATCCACACACACACAAATCTTCGTTTTCACACTGTGGACACTATCTAGAAACAAAGCACTCATCAAAACGAAATCTACGAACCCAAACTCGATAAAGTTGTGCCTTTTAATTGTAGAGTTCGTACCGTTCAGCTTAAGCGTTAGACTCTGGTTACCATATATAATTAAAGATACAAATCAAACGCGCCTGAACTCGATGGGGTTATGTCTTTTTATAGCAAAGTTCCTATAGCCACTACACTGAATTATTATATAATTATTGATCACGTGGAGCTGATCTGATACATACTGTCAGGCATCTCTTTCTCACTGGGCACTCTGTGCCATTTTCCAGAGCCCTGTGATCAATGGGCCCCATAGTTCCTATCAGCTTATGGAAAAGTCATTGATGATTTTGCCTCTCTTAAAATTCGAAGGATACCTCTTCTTATAAGTGGCAGTGGCAAAGTTGAAAGGAAAAAGCACGTTTAAATCAATAAACTACCAAATAAGAAGGACAATTCCCTTTTCAAACGGTTTTATTTAGCTCACCCCGTTTGTTTTATTTATTATTTATTCTTGGGTCAAATTTAGTAATTCAAATTTCACCCTCTTCTTGTCAACCGATTTATCTGAAATTTTGTATACACTTTGGATTTTAGTGACAATACAATTATGTATATTATCCAAGATGGCGGCCGCTACAAAATGGCGGATAACGTAGGTTTTATCAATCCCATCAATATGGGTATCAAATGAAAGGGCTTAACAAGCAGAATACAATATACTATAAAAAATTGAAATCCAAGATAGCGGCCGCTTCAAAATGGCGGATAACGTAGGTCCTATCAATCCCATCAATATGGGTATCAAATGAAAGGGCTCAACAAGCAGAATACAATATACTATAAAAAATTGAAATCCAAGAATGCGGCCGCTTCAAAATGGCGGATAACGTAGGTTCTATCAATCCCATCAATATGGGTATCAAATGAAAGGTCTCAACAAGTAGAATACAATTTACTATGCAAAATTGAAATCTAAGATGGCCGCCGCTACCAAATGGCTGATAACAATTTTTTATCAATCCCACCAATATGAGTATGAAATAAAAGGGCTTGACAAGAAGAATACAGTGCACTATACAACCTCAATATTTAAGATGGGCGCAGCCACTAAATGACGTATAATAATAATAATAAGATTCAAATTTAGTAATTGAATCTGTAATTTAGGTATCAAACTGGGGGTTTACCAGCGGAACTGGAAATATTTGTGGGGGCAAAAGTCATGCTACGGTCCAATATTGACGTTTCAAAGGGATAGTAAATGCCGCTATAGGCTAAAACAACGAAATCGTTTGGCCTCAATTTAGTCGAACTCAGATGTATGCAACAGATGTACCTTCCGTCCGAACTGATTTCGCAAGAGACGGAGTACATCTTATACACCCGAAAGCCATACAGTTTCTAGCTAAGTACAATTACGGGACGACTGAAAGAAGAATGATGCCTTTAATACTATCATGGGCTTCTACAATACATAAAATGCAGGGCAGCACTGTGGATTACGCAGTCGTATACTTAGGTGCGAAACCGTTTGAAGAAGGTCAAGCCTACTTGGCTCTTAGTAGAGTAAGATCTTTGCAGGGACTACGTATAGAGAAGTTAGACTGGAATTAACTAACGGGCAAGAAACCTTGCAATAATGAAGGACTAAATGAATTAAACATAATGCGAAATAGAAACTAAAAACTAGAAAATAAAAATAGGTAAAAAAACTTTTTAAGTTAAACGGTTTTATGTTAAACATACATTGCAATGTTTAAGACAAATGTACTAAAAAACAAAAAAAATAATAAAATAGATACAGTCGTGGGAAATATAAACATATGCATACACTAGACTAAAATAAAACCGTGGGGCACGTCAATTGTCTACAAATTATCGAGTTAATGTGCGATAAAATGTGCGTTTTTAGTACATTTATCTTAAACATTGCAATGTATGTTTAACATAAAACCGTTTAACTTAAAAAGTTTTTTTACCTATTTTTATTATGTTACGTATTTCTTTATACTAAGTTAAGCAAAAAACTCTTTTAATAAAGAAATATTTTGTTTAATATATGTAAATGGTAAACAAATTAATTACTTTTAGAATTAGCAATCACCTTAAATTCCCGAGAGTGAAATTCTATAATGATTTCAAACATTTTCATTACGCGAGCTTTCAAAGATTTCTTAACATCTTTCAAACAACAGGTATAATAACAAAGCTTTATTTATACAACAACGCTTAAATTCGATTTCGATAAGGATTCATATTGTGTTATGAATACTCAAGCCAAGTCTTTGTTTTTTTTTTATTTAAAAATGTTTGTATGAACTTGCGTAAAAAACGTTTTCTTCAAAATTTTTCTGTTTAAGGTTTTACTAATTGAATTTTAATTTTATTGTTATTGATTACAGTCATCTGTTTGTTTTTTTTATTATTACTTTGATTAAATAAACACCTAATGAACATAGTAATATTACTCCAATATCCCCATGATCCCCATTACAACGGATCAGTGGGGAGATATTAAATCTATACTAATATTATAAAGCTGAAGAGTTTGTTTGTTTGTTCGAACGCGCTAAGCTCCTGGTTCGAATCGAAAAAATATTTTTGTGTTAGATAGTTTGTTCCATGAACGCGAGTGAAACCGCAAAGGACGGCTAGTTTTTAATAAAATAAAATTCTTCAAGTCAGAGATCGCACGACCAATGGTTTATTATTTACCTGGTATCCAAATGTGGTAATGTATGGTTTTGTTCGCTTGGACTATATATTATGTTACTTTGTTACATCCAAGTTTTACTAACTACAGCTCTTATACAAGCTGGCTCGATCGGGGAAGTCACGTTCAGACAGACAGATTGTCTGAAGACGTGAAGTAGCGAATATAATTGCGTTTCGTGCGGTGAGTGAGATAGCCGAAAGTTCAATTCCCCTTCTCCATCCCTCCTTCTTACTTTCTATTATTTTTCATCCGTCAGTCGGCTATGTAAACGTTTGTGGCTTCACAAAGACTATGAATCTACTATCTTATTTTTAGTCACTTTAAAAATTTGTTTGGACGTGTTGTATGAAAGTATATGGGTATGTGGGTATGTTTGATTATGTAGGCAGTTAGGTTTTTTTTTATTTTATTGTTAAGTCTTGTTTACACAATCATTTAAGTAAATTTTAGAGTTCACTTAATTTAGACTTTTGGTATTGACCTCTGATAGTGTCGTGCAAATATCACATTACTTATGAGTATTTATATTTTTCATACAATTCACGCATTAAGAGAACAGTGCACCAATCGCTTAGTCTTAAAATATAAAATTAGACATGTTTATTTTTCCAAAAAGTTGTAAGAACTAATTTTCGATGTATACTTTTTTGGATCTGTAGAAGTATAATTAGATATCAGTTAAATACTGTGACGTGACTATATAAATAATAATCAATGGCCGATTATATGTAAGAAGTGAATCACTTCAGTGTAGTGTAACCTATGTATGTGGCTAATTGTTTTTGTTGTTTGTAATTAATTGTACAGACAGGGATTGTACAAAAAAGGTTTGTAAAATCTTATGGAAATGTAAAAAAATGGTTAAAAATCTCCATATAAAAAGGAATCAAAATTAAAAACACATAACCTGTTAACCAAGATGTTACGTCGAAACATATTACGTTACGGTCGGCGCCGTGAAACATAACGACGCCGCGTCATGAAAATCTACGACGCACGTCGTAAAAACTCGTGGTACGATACCATAACTTTTCATATAACATCAAACAAAAAAACCACAAACAGTACCTAATAAAAACGAAATAAATGTCATTAGTAAAGTTTCTTGTTATATATACAAACATAATACACATTTTTAGATTATTATTGAACAATAAAGTTAGTTAGACTAGACGATGTTGTAAAAATGTTATTTACAATGGACAATTTCTATAAACATTTCAAATAATAATTTGATAATATGTCGGCCGTTAAATAGTAAGCGATAAAAGATATATTTAAACAAGAATTTTATTTTTAACTTTTTATCAACTTCACTACGAATGCTTTTTATTTTATATGAATGTATATTTTTTGTTTAGAGTACAATACGCGGTCAATCATATTGTTTTCATCATTACGAATATTAATAACAACATACAAATTGACCGTAAATATAATACGTAATTAATATTATAATAACTATTACAATATTACAATAAAGCATATTCTATTTTAATGATTCTCGTACAATTGTACCAGATGAAAGAGTCTAATTAGGATGTTATATCATATTGAAACCCTATTTTTATTGACTTTTTATGGCCTGCGCAGACGAGGGATTCATTTTAACTTTTGACTGCTACAATATAAGATCGTAGTTCCGATGAGTTTTATACGCCAGCGTAGACGAGAAACAACGTTCCCGGCAATTTTTTGTTTTTTTTTTTTTTTTAACTAAATCGCATAACGCACACGAGGGACTATAAGTATCGCTTAAAAATCTGTGATAAAAGTTCCGCGGACAAAGTCCCTCGTCTACACTGGCCTTAATGTGTCAAATACAAAAAATTGGATAAAGACATTTTGATTTCAATATTATATGACATCTTAATTAGACCATTATTTTTGCTGCAAGTATTTCATTATGAACCGCAAAAATATATATTTTAACGACTATTTTTATAAAATATTTATAAATTGATTAAGATCTCGCTTAATAAACTGTTCCTTTAATTTATTTTTTTTACTTTTTGTTTTGTTTTGGATTCATTCAACTTAAATGATAAGTAGAAAAAACATAATCGACTTTTTATTATATTTCAGTGAACTGAAGGAGAGCGTTTTTACCAAGCTAGACTTGGTGGATTACTTCAGCTTAGCGGACAACTCTTTGATGGAAATGCCGCGACACGTGCTCCGCCACCTTCCCCACGTAAAGACACTCGACCTCTGCAGAAATAAAATCACCAAATTGACAGAGGAGGACTTTAAAGTAAGGAAATCTTATTTTCTTTTTCGCTAATTATTCTTAATATTTGAAAATCAAATTACATTACTTCAACTTTGAATGTTGCTTAACCATAAACATTTTTAGAAAACATCTTATTTTTTATTAGGACATTCAAGAAGTAGAACATTTGGTTGTAGCTGATAACCAAATTTCTAAGATTGAAAGACATGCAGTTCCCAAGGGTCTCAAACATGTACACTTAGGAATTAATAAATTAAATACGTTGAATGGAGCACTACGAGATCTTGATGATTTAGAATGGATTTTTATCAACGCAAATCATTTAAAAAGTATCGACAATGAATTACCAGTGGTAAGGAGTCTTAAAACCTGAATATATTATACAAAACTTTGGCATATATCTAAATCGTCTATTTTTTTTTAGAAAGCTAAAAAGATCGTGCTAATCCACGCCGCACATAATGAATTACAAAGTTTACCGAAAGATTTAAGGCTGATGCCATCTCTCGAATCTTTATACTTCTACGACAATAATATTAAAACATTGGATGGCGCGTTGCAAAAGTCTAGAAAACTAATGAGGATAGGTCTATCGTTTAATAAAATCGAAACAGTAAGTCAAATATTCTGTTTTCTCTCCGAATAATATTGTGTTTATATCTATGAGTACAACGAAACAGTAACTGGGTCGTGACTGAAATATATTTTAATGAGATTAAAATGATAAATAATGTTGACTTTATATAGCGAACATTATACCGAAATAAATAATTGTTGAAGGTATTATCGCCTCCACATACTTGATGAATCTTGGTATGTTAATAGTTTCATAACTTCGATCAAGACTTGTTTGTTAAATAGTACCACATTAACAGAAGCATTCTTAGAAGGCGAACCACAACTATTTCTCTAGTCCTCTAAAACCTAGACGATAGAGTTATGTTTACAGAATAATATATTATACATGAAAAGAAAAAATAAATACTAAAACTATTATTGTATTTCAGTTAGCAGAAGATGAGTTTTCGGAAGCTGAAATTTTAGCTGATTTAGATATTGCTTACAATCAATTACGATCTCTAAATGGTTCCTTGAGGAGTCTTAAATCTCTGCGTTATTTGAACTTAACTCATAACAGCTTAACTGAATTCTCTTTACAAGAAATCAAAGGTCTAAAAAGGTTGTCTGTGATAGATCTGTCTCACAATAAAATAAGCCGTATCACGGGCAACATGGAGGTAAAATTGTGGAATTTACTTTTTTTCATATTTGTAAAATGATAGAATTCGTTTGTTCTATTTCGTTTTTTTTTTCTTTCATTTGAAGACTTTATTTAAAATTGCAAAAAATATTTTACAGAATCTGGTTGATGTTGAAACGCGTGTACTTGAGTTACGGTTAGACCACAACTATATCCTTAACCTGGGAGGCGCATTAATGGGCCTACACGGTCTTTTGCGTCTTAACTTAAGTCATAACCAAATACAACAAATATCTCCGGACGATTTAATTGGCTTAGAAGACTTAAGATTGCTCGACGTATCTCACAATCACATAACTTCTTTGGAGGAAACTTCTAAGGTTTGTTTAGTACTGGGTAATCGTGGTCTCCATATACTTTGCTCGCGAGCTTCTGCGATTTCAAAACTTTTCATTGCATAAATATATTAAACTACGCTAAAGCGATCTAAACATTATTTTCCCTTATGTCGAATTTGTTTTTCTTTTTTGCAGACATTTTTGCCTTCTCTGGAGGAACTTATTGCTCATCATAATAATATAACAATCCTGGACAAGGATTTTCATGGATTGCCATCTCTGTGTGTTGCCGATCTGTCCTATAATAAGATTAAATCAGTGAATTATGAAGTTGTTTCAAAATCAAGATGTACGATAAATGGAGTGCCCAGTATATTGAAGATATACCTTCAAGGTTGGTTTAACTTTTAACGATTACTATTTCACTTTATTGTATTTTGTTTTGTTTATAAACATATCAGTGCTATAACTCTAAGATTATACTTTTAATATTGATAACTTAATTGATAACTTTCTGCTGTAGCGATATTGCGAATTTGTATAATAATCGTTTTTTATTGGCTATATGCGCGACATTAATATCACCTAATGCCAGCGGGGCCCGTGTTAATACGAGCAGTTAGTTGTTGTTTCATATGGCTTAGCGAATGTCAAAGCTTTAAACTTAACGTAGTTTATCCAAAAATGTTATTATTTATATGGCTCATGCGATTTTTTCTTTCAAGTTCACTTATAAATGTTATAATATGTTTTACTAAAAAATGATATTAATGTCAAATCTATTTCCTAGAAGTTGAATATCCTTGGATGTTTTTTAATATTTATTTTAAATAACTAATTAATATCCGTTAATTTTGTATTGCTTTACAGATAACCCTGTGTTATGCGAGGACCGCTTGTATGAGCTCGTAGCGATACTGGAAAATTTGAACGCACGAGTCAGTGGCGTATCGACTTGCGTGGCCACACAAACTGCAGCGCCTGTACTTATGAGAGCGCTCAATGACATCATACCCGACACACCAGTCATCGTCGTTACACACACTGGTGGGGGGATCCTGGAAGGACGAGAGATTCAGCCATCTCAGCTGGCATATCAACGCGTGGGTGCTTTGATCGGCCACGTTCTACCAGAACGTGAGGGCGGATTGCCCGTGCTAGTGGAGCCACCGATCACGCTACCACCCGCCAGCACCAACGTGGTTGTTAAGTGGCCAGATGAACGAAGGGAAAAACCTCATCCCCTCGCAGATCATCTCCGCCTACGTGATTTTAACTCCTCACCGCAGTGAATGCATTAGAGCACCGGCATCGCTTTTCGACGCCATCGAACTGAGTGCTTCGCCTTAGAAAATATGCTGCCTTTGACTTATGATAGGTCAGAGTGTGTTCTGATTTGATTGGATGCATGGAATATTCTCATTGTAAGCCTTCGTGATGTATATAGAAGTCATAGTTACCGATGCATCTTTAATTCTTCACATTTTTCAATATATTTTAAGACGACGAGCGACGCACGTGCCATGCGTACTACATTTATAAGCGTAGAATAGAAACTGTTGTTTGTGTTTTGATTTGTCGTCATCGTATGACGGTACGAGTGAATGTGTCTCCGGCGTAGTTTCCAATTAATTCGGTGACGCTGCGTATTAGGACAATTGTTTTTAATGAAACATTGGCATATCGACGTTTAATTAACATGTACGAAAGTGTCGCACTCTTGGACTACTAATAACACAAGTGTATAAACCCTGAATTTGTACCTAAAATAATTTATGTAACGTAATATTATTAATTATAAATAAAATATTATAAGTGTTAGTGTAATTTATATTGGCGATTAACGTAGAATAGAGGCAATATATTACTTCCAGGGTGTTACAAATATTGTGCTTTAGATCATACTAATAAACATCTGTTATCTGTTAACCAGTCACTCGCAACGATTGAACCATAGATATTCAAATTTATATAATACATTAGAATAATATATTCAATAAATATGTTTTAAAAATCTTCCATTGTTATTGTGTTCTATTTTAAAGTAGTTTCCTCTTATAACATTTGCTCAGTGAGAGATCGATATATTTAGTTTTATTCGCCTCTGTACGGAATAAAATAACGATTGTAGTTGTTGTTCGGAATAAATAATACACTATGAAAATATGTTATTATCTTTGGTATGATTTCCTTTAGAAATATAATTAATACTATTAATTTAAAACATATAAGCGAAAAATTAAAACACGTATATTAAAAAACGTATATTAAATCGACTGTAAATCATTCTTTGTTATAAACGCACCGATGCGAAATTTGACTTATTTGTAAGAAAAATTAAAATCCTACTTTCAATTAAATTACCCTTTTGCTTTTATATCCTATCCACCTATCTTGAATCATAATCCTTTAAAACCTTCCTACCCTTAGTCAAGGAATTCCTACATTTCCTATCCTTAGGAAAGGAATACTAATTTGCATTCGAAAATAAAACAAAAATTTGAGAACTTGTGTAATAATATAAAATTATCTTAAAATGAAATGAGTGAGTGACTCCTGTTTGTAGAAGAAGCAAGTAAAACATAGAAAGCCATAAAAATGTTACAGCTTCCGAACATAACCAAATACACATATTATAGATTAAATTGGAAGGTCGACGTTAGGACATATATCCACATTTATTATTTATTTCTTGTCTTAGCGCGAACTGTTCTTAGGTAGTTAATGGTCAAAGATGCTCTCTTATTATTCCAATATCCATAAATATGAAAATACAGTAATCTTTATGGCGAAAAAACTAACTGCTGAATTATATAAAAATAGTTTTTAAATTGTACTAGATGCTACTTGGAATAAGCACCTAGTTTAGTTTAACTTTCAGTTTTATAGGTTTTAAATAAAAGTTCCTTTTTCATTTATTTATTTTTTATTATATATTATCTGTAAATTGAGGTATTAATCATATTCATAAACTGACAAATACCCTAAAACATCACAGAGATAGCGAATGACCAATCAGAAATTAGATTAAGTCAAATGAGTAATTTTTACGGGTATAGTATCGCCATCTTTGTAATTTTATGTTGAAACTTTAATATTAACTAAAACAAAAATAGGTATAGAATTCCTAATTAAATTTTAACAAAATTTATAAATTCTAACACTTCATAACTTTATGTATATGTTCGTTTTAATTTTAATGTTTCCTCATAAAAAATGAGATATTACGACGAATTTATGTAAATATAAAACTTGTCAAAACAAATCAAATGAACTAATCTTCACTGGCAGTCAGTTCACTGCAACTTCCTTAATCATTGCTATTTTATTTATTGTGACAAATTCAATACGTTCGAATAGAATAGAGCTTTTGTGTAGTCGTAGAGTAACTTTAGCCATCTTTAAGCTCCACTATGATACTAGACTTATAGTGCAATACCTTGCGAATCAACTGTAACAGACGTTTGCTAAATTTCAATTCAATCGAATAACAGCGAATATTTGGAATATGAAAATTTTGAACCGGATCGACATGCGAATGCATGTTAAACAAAAGCTTGTAAAAAATTAACAAAAATAGAGTACCCTAGTACTCCAATACTCAAAAAAATTGTTGTTCTCGGCACACAGTAAACAGAATAATTATCGGTGACACTTTTGATTAATAATTGAGTCAATGACAGTTTTTTAACCAACTTGAAAAAGATGCAGGATCTGAGTTAGTAATGTATGTTTGTTGTGTGAGAATTTTGTTATTTACAAAGCAATTTAACATCGTCGGTCCCATACATTTTTCATCAAAATCGTTTCCGAAGTTTTAAAATAACTAGAATAAGTATGTTGTAGAGGTAAACGAAATTGCGCAAACCACTTTTTTGTTTTTTTTTTTTTGTATTTCTGAAATCTATTGCTTTAAAAGAAGTAAATATTTATGGAAATAAAAATGGTTACAGTGACATATTTATACAAGCTAGACATGTACTGTTGGAGATTTTTTGAAAATTATCCATTGTGTAGCACATTAATTCTATGTACATCTTATAGTTTTTGCAGTTTAAGTTTTAAATCATATATTTATCTACTACCCCTTTTATTAAATACATAAACGTTTCAGGATAAATTCTCCAAATAATCGTATTAACCGCAACCATAAACTAATCAATATCAAATCTGTAGCAAACAAACAAATAAGACGAAAAATTTTTTTAATTATTTGGAGATCATTCAAAATTAAAAAAAATATTCAGTAAAAAAATATTTAATACACGCTAGTGCGAATAGAAAAAATAAAGTTTGTAATATACATGGTGCTATATTTAGTGGAATTTTTACAGGGAATTATTCCTGTCTGAAACTACGTCGTTTCCTCAATAGGACTGGGAGTAGAGGGGTAGCAACGTGACCGGATGTGAGCTGTGATAACAAAAAAAATGTCTAGACATCAATAATAACAGACTAGCGGATTGTGAACTTATTATGTACTAGCTGTACTCGACATGCAATATAAAGCCACCGATAGTATATTGATTTTGAAACCAGGTATAATTTGGTAGGAATTATAATTTATTTTTAAAAACGTTAAATAGTTGCCTCTTCTTCTCTTTAGATCTTTTTATTTAATAAGGAAAATTTTAAATTAAGTCATTTTTTTTTATATGTACATCTTACATTAAAACTTTTCTTCGTACATTATAGTTTAAATCACTTCTCAAAGTGAAATAGAGGCAAATGAGATTTTCCAAACAAATATCTATTTAATATGATATAATTTACTAGTACCTAGTAATTTAATTTTTATTCACACTTATTTTAAAGTGAATTTAACATTAATTTGTTATACATTATTTTTAGAAAATTTAAATTACATATTGTGTTCTAGATATTCATAATAATTATCATCTAAAAAATTTAACTTAATGTAATGAGTGTTTGTAAAAACATAAAAACATTTAATCTCAGAATCAAAATTAAAGGCAAATGTAATCGCAAAATTAATTTTCTATTCCTTTTGTTAGGCGTTCGGAGCGCTTGAACGCTTTCAACAAGAGTCTGTTTATCAAAATAACTATTCTTTATATTTCGATGCATATAGGTGTTCACACGATATACGAAAATCACACTTGTTACATTTGTTGTCTGACTGTCACTTAGTTTTTTTTATTCCGAC
Source organism: Hypolimnas misippus (assembly GCA_037950945.1). NCBI lineage: Eukaryota > Metazoa > Arthropoda > Insecta > Lepidoptera > Nymphalidae > Hypolimnas > Hypolimnas misippus. Next base: position 15,453,662 of record JBBEEQ010000001.1, read on the forward strand.
TAATCTTCGACACAGTTAAACCGATATTCACGAGACTTTATTGAGAGATTAATGATGTTATGAAAGTAAAAAATAAAAATCTATGAAATTGGCATTCTCGAACTAAGTCGTCACTGCCGTTTGCTGCGGCGTAATGGTTTAATTATATTTTATAAGTTTGGAAATATTACGTTCATACTATTTGATGTCAAAAATCTGTATCCGTTTATATTATATTTTTAAAACTTCGTCAATTGTCTAGTCAGCTATCATCCTCAGTCGCTAGTTGGTTGCTAGCCAACGTCGTCCAAAGCGGTAAGCATTTAGGGAGCAAAAGTCCAAGAGCATATAACATATCTATAGTTGTCATATGAGTGTTTTTATAATCAAACTTAATGATGTCATGCTTAATACTATTTTCAAATACGGAGATACAGTAATATTAACAGGCTAAAAAAGATGCATCATAGATTCACAAAAATCTGCAAATACCATTTGACTTCTATCTATATAGTTATGTATTATATAAATAAATAAATAATTAACGCATCACACTCAACGGTCCCCATTAAGATCGCTTGACCTTGTATCGGGGGTCCGGAAACACTCACAACACTAACACAAACACCCAGACCACGACAAACATCTGTATGGCCAATACACACGTTTGCCGTGAGCGGGGATCGAACCCGCGACCGTTAGCGCTTTAGTCAGTTGCAGTGACCATTGCGCCAACGCGTCTGTCATATATAAGCCATGTTGTGTTTACGTTAGATTTGATTAAATAATTTTATTAAAGATTTCGATAATAATATTATTGAATAAATAACAAGTAATATTTGAAAAAAATACTTTAGATACAGATTCATCACAGTTTATAAACAACTTAAAGGATGGGTAATGGAGGTTCTATGTTTGACCCGTACGTCTCTAAGTATGTATAGCCGCGACATACTTAAAAATTCGTAGATAGGGTTTTCGCTAAGTAAATCTATATTTTGTTCTTGAAAGATTTTAGTGTATAACATTTTAGGATCTGATGAAGTTCTTCGTGGAGGTACACAAAGTAACTCTTCAATAACTTACAATAAATGAGACCGTTTGTCTATGCATAACACAACAACCATGTTTGAAGTCGATTTTATTTTTTACGAAAACTATAATAATATTTGTATATGTTTATTTTGTGCATGCGGTACATAGACGTTATTATATTATTCTGATAAAGTTCAGGAAAATTTTCTAAATGCAAGTTTGGAATATATAGAGATCTCTATCTATATGTATTGCAACTATGAGTGGTTGAGCGAGATAGCATGATAAAAGAGGACGTATAAGGACGAGAAGGCGTGGTATGTTGGAGGCAAAATTAATTTCTACTCGGAAATCAAAAGCATAGGGGATGGGAAAGGGTGGTAGGGAAGTTCAATGTGCACTTGCGCAATAGTAAGGAAGCCATTGCAATTCAAAATATAAATATTGTCTATGGCACAACCGTACAGGGTCGTTTCAATGGAGCGACCATTTTTGAAAATCTGTTACACGTAAGATAATTTTGTTATTCTTACTCAATTTACAAATAAATCTTAACTTTACTTTTTTTTTTACATTTGATGCATTTCAACCGAGCCGAGTTGGGCAAAACGATATATAACGTGAAGAAAAATATTAAAGAGGAAGAGGAAACATGCATTGGGAAAATTATTATTTATATATATGGACACTGATAAGCATTACTGTGTCAAGCCACACGGGCTTCATTTTGAGAAAATGGCGTCTAAACATGTCAAAACGATTCTGATGAAATTTGTTTGAAGACGTATATATCCATCTTTTCTTTTCTATTTTGACAGTAGGTGTAATGAATAAGGTGAAAAAGCAGATTGATATATTTAATGTGTTATCTAATAAAAAGTTAAATATGAAACGCACTTGAAATTCGAAACATTAAATTAAGAATTTTTTTCCCGTATTTAGTTAGTTTATATGACTTGATATTTTTTTTGAATAATGTTAAATAGGTGACGCAGTATCATAATCCAAGAATATCTTCAAATTTGACTTTTTGTGGGTTGACACATTATTGCTTGTCAGTATCCATATATTCATACATTAAGACATTGTCGTTGATAATGTTTTTCTATAATATTCTAAATTCATAATAAGAGAAAAGGCATTTGTACATTTAAGGTCCCATACTTTTCTTTATTATCTAATTTTAAGAAGTCCAGAATTAATAATATTAAGATATTTGATTCACAGTGCATGTCATTGTAATAATATATCGCCACGATATTATGACTAAGATCAAAATTAATATAATTTTTATAATGTCTAATAATAATAACATAAAAAGTTGTTTAATATATAAAATCCACGTATTATTATATTAATGCCATAAAAATATGTAATTATTTTAATAAACAATTACATTACGCATATATTATAACATACGCATACATATCTAACAATTCATCGGGGATTTTTTTTCTTATACATCTTCAATGATTCCAAAAGCCGTTTGCTTTACCGATAAAGTTAGTTATTTTTTGTTTGAAAAATTATTATGCGTTTATTTATTATTACATGTTTCCATTGATTTCATAATGTTCATCAAAATCGGTACAGATCTGATTTTGAAATTAAATTTTTTGGAATAAGTATGTTATTCAAGTTAACGAAATTATGTATTTTTAAAAAGTCTTGTTTGTAAAATAATAAACAAATTTTAGCTGTTAATAATATTATTTAGTGGCAAAAACGCTAGAATCCATATCGGTATTTAAAAATGGAAAATGTCAGCCATTGTCGCTGCGTTGTGCGAAATATTGTTTCTCCCCTGTCTGGAGCGGATTTATCATTTTAACATCGGTCCTGATTCCGGAAGGACATCACAATAAACAGTTTGTGATGGAGACTACATTAGTGATAACAACTTAAAAGATTGACATTCATAAACGTGTGATTGTGTCATTGCTAAAGTTAATTTTTAATATGCCTTAGAAAAGAAAATCAGTGCTGTATTCAGAATGTCTTCGGAACTTGAAATATTTTCACTGTTCGACAGTTCTCCAGATACCCTATTAAACTTGTGTATGGATTACCTCGTAGCCAATTTGAATATTATTACTAAGTTGGATCATAAGAGCCGCTGGCGCAAGTTAAAGGATGATATCATATTACCAGCTGAACTGTGTGAAAAATTTCTTCAGACCTATCAAAAAAAGAATCGTGTGAACGATAACATAGCAAATTTGTTTCGCGATCGTTCCCGTACTCGACTGGATCGCGTAAAGCTACGTAACTCGCGAATAACGGACGAAGGTCTTCGTTGCTTCATGGATCACAAGCCATATGAGGTAGAACTCGTCCAATGTGAGTACCTCTCTCAAGCGTCGCTAGATCTAATTAATAGCAACAGTGATAATCTAGTCTCTTTGAAGTTTGGAAAACTCAGTTATGAGGTTTCTCAGGACGAAACTATCTTTCGTCAACGACGTTATATTATTGATGCACCTAAATTACGACGGCTCACTATTCAATGCAGGGGACTGTCTATATTTCCTCTGCTACTTTTAAAACCACTGCACCATCTTACACATTTAGATCTTTCTGAATATACATCTGCTGGATCCATTTGGGCATTGCATGAGTTGAAGAATTTGATTTCACTTGTGCTTCATAGCGTTTATTGGTCAAAAGAAATAATAGAATGGATTGCTAGTATGCATACTTTACACCACTTGGATATTTCACAGTCTAATGAGAGACACGGGAAGTATTTTAGTCCAAATGATGTTTTAACTAAACTGGTGACAAATTTGCCTAATTTAGAATCGCTAGACATTTCTGGTACTAACTTGGCTGGAACGGGATGTGCAGTACCAGCTAAAAAAGAAGGTGCTTCAGAAGGAACAGAAGGTCAAGTCCGTTGTGACATCCCTGGACTCACAAGCCGTGTTAATCGTCCATTAGAATTTCTAGGCTTGTATGGAACACACCATGGTGCTTGCAAGAGACATGATATCCCAGCTAAAGTGGTAAGACATTACATTTCACATTTATTACTTTTGGATTTGAACGCTTTCGTGTTTTTTGTTTTTTTTTTTTTAATTATTAGTTTAGTTACAAAATTCTGTTTACTACTTAAAATTGTCTGAGTAAGCACACAGGTTTTTTTAAATACGTAATAATAATATGAGAACAGAATTTCGTTATTTTTTTCTATGATATGTTCTATATCCTTATGATATTTTATACCTAAAATGGGGAATTTGGTTTTAGACTATTCTATTATTTAATATTTATTAAAGTATTGCATTTCGAAAAACACAAAAATAAATAACTTTACCTTTAAAAAATTAGTTGAAAAGTAATTTTTTAAATGTCTATAATACCAAAATATAAGAACTGAAACAAAAAGGAGGCATAAATTTTAGCCATATATAGTGTGCAGCAATCATTCAAATTGGAGAGTTTTATATTAAAGGACTGCGTTGATTGATAAATATGTTTAGCACTGATTATCAATTACGGCCTAGTGTACAGGTATTCTTTTAATAAATAATGGATATACTATTGTTAACAGAATAGTTATAATTTTTTAATCTTCTTGTCATGACAGAGTAGTTTGGGACCACAAACTTAGTCTGGGCCTTAAATTCATTTATGATTGTTACCTCTGTCACCACAATGTGCTATGATGCACGACTAAAGTTACCTTAATAATGCATAATAAAAGAGAATTGGTGTCTTAGAATTATATGCATCTATGGGTCCACTAGTGTCTCACATATCACACAAAGGTAGGATATACACCACTGTACTTACTCAGTAGTTTATATTAACACACAATTTAAAACTGCAAAAACTACCTACAAGCAGGACACGGTTCCTTAAACAGTAATCTTATAAACAATTTTCATCATTTTTAAAATATTTATATTCACTTATAAATAAAATTAATACATTTTTTTGTACAATTTTATTATCTGTCACAACATATCTCTGTATCATGCACATAAGTAAAACTGAAATTGTAAAAATGTTTAAAAAATTTATTTTTAAAACCAATTGGTCATTGAGATTTATTTTTTACAATGTATGATGAAAGAAGTCACAATAACTTATAATGTATAAATTCAGATTACAGGTGATGCAAATGAAGAGCAAATCCTTACAGCTGGACTGACTTATATGGAACGGCCGGCCATGTTGACTCGAGTCTTGAATGATTTATACTACATGTTCCGTAGTACAGAGAAATACGATGCGTACGTAGGACGTGCACTAAATGTTGTCCTTCAAGCTATGGAGCAACATGTCTCTGAAAAACACATACAGATTTCTGGCAGGTTAGAATGCATATTATTTGATACTTAATAATCTAAGACTGTCTGCTTAGAAAAAAATTATTTTGAATAGCAAATAATGATCATTATGCCCTATTTAACCCCCATCAAGTTTTAATTACAACAAAAAGTAGCTTACTCCAAGGTCCGGTCCACACCAAAATTTATCAACATTGTTTCAGTAGTTTAACAATTAGACATATATTAGTGGGGGTTATGATCGAATAAATTTAATAAAATTTGTGTTTAAACTCATCTCGAGCTCAGCCATGAAGGGAAACCTGCATATGCTAGGAGAAATTCTGACACATGTGTATCAGCCAACCCGCAGTGGAGAAGTGTGGTGGATTAAACTCTAAACCTTCTTCTTAACAGGAGGGCAGGCAAGAGCCCAGTTGTAGGATATTTATAGGCTGTTACTTTCCTTTACTATGATAAAATATTTTAGTTGGTAAACACTAATATATGAAGTAATTGTGATTTTTTTTGTAGTGCTACCTTGTTCTACATAGTGAAGGGCAAGGAAAAGCCTCGCATCGGTATAAAGCTTAAACGGCGCATCATCACCGCGCTGCTGGACGGCATGGAGGCTCATCTCGGTGACGACACCATGATGCGTAATGGCTGCCTCACACTCTGCCAGTTTAAAATACCTACTGATGTGGTAAGAGACTTTATATAATTTCTCATAATAATTTGTGTAGTGTTTTATTCTTAGTTTTGTTATTTCATTACACAAGATATTTGCTTATCTAGAAATGAAAGATAGTATTTTTAAGGAAGTATTAAAATATAAGACTTGCATAAATTCGCTACTTTACAATTAGTTATATTATTAATAACTATATTTTAAAATGTATAATACATTTGCGCCTCATATACAATTCTAAATTTTATTCTTAATCGATTTTCAATCGATTAATATCGGAAGCTTTTTAAACAATTGCAAGCCCTTTCCCGTAGTAGTTTCCATCTTGACAGCGACCGACGGTTCCATTGAAAATTGAAATCAATCATTCTTTTTATTTAAATAACGGCCAAATGAGCAAGCGGTTCACCTGTTGGAAAGTGATCATCACCGCCTGTGACCATTTACAGCTTGCGCGGTAATATGGGAATAAGAAATGAGGAAAAGGATAGGCTGTACATCTGTTAGTTCTCTTAAATTGTAAATTATTTAGTACTAATTGGTTCAAGATATTATTCGATTATAATCCCTGCTAATATAAATGTGAAAGTGACTTTGTCCATTTGATTGTTTGTTACCATTCCACAGTTAAATTACTAAATCAATTTTGATAAATTTTGGTGCGGATTGAACCTTAGATTAAGCTATTTTATTGAAAAATAAGAAAAAAATACTTTTGTTACAGCTGTTCGAATACGAACGCGTAGTGCAGATTCTGCTGACGGGCGTGGCGGATGTTAACCAGGAGGGTTTTGTGCAGCGCATCGCCATATACCTGCTGAACTCGCTCGCTTGCCAGGTGGACGGCAAGCAGAAACGGTTCCTGGGAAACCACGGCGCTATCGTGGTGAGTGTTACATTCTCTGGATTTTATATACTCCTGCTATTTGTGTTCTAAATTTCTTTGGTACTGTGTCCCGTTTCCTTGATAGTATGTCCTATGTTTCCTTGGTACCATGACCTATCATTCCTCGGCACTTTTTTGTACTTAATTTGTATTGCGAACAATATTTCCTTGGTATTGTGACACTATACCAAGGGAACATAGGATGTGTCCTATGTTTTTTTGGCTCTCAGCCATGTTTCCTTAGTACTGTGTCGTATGTTTCTTTTGTTGTTTTATGAATGGTGCAGACGCTAGCGATTCTTTGCAAAATATGCCGATTTTAATTAGAATGCGCTGATATTGTCTAATGGCTTTTAGCTGGATTATATCTATCTGTGTTAAAATTTGCATTAATTTTCTTTTATGCGACAAAAAATCTTATGTTTTCGTACGCAAAAAACGTTAAAAAATTTATAGTTTTTGCATTACCATTAATTTAATATGATTTTATATAGTTTTCAATTATATTTGCTGGAGGCCGCGAATTCATATTTTTTAACGCCTTCTATTCTTACTTAAATTAAGCTTATTTGCTAGTTTATTTTTATTATCTACTTACATGAATATCCTTTTTTAATTATTAAGTAATATTTTTTTATGTTTACAAAGATACAAATCGTTGTGTCTTTGACTTTGAAGGACCAGTGTTCCTGGTAATGTTCTAATTGTATATAAACTACCGTTACTTTAAACTTATTATGTATCACTCAGAAACCGAGCGATTGCGAATTTTGCGAAATAATTGCAAAATTTCATTAAAGTCCATAAAACCATTGCAAATTGATAATGATGTTAAAAATTGTGAATGGTGTATTTTATATAAATCCAGACAAGCTTAGGCTAGGCTTATGTAATATAATCTAATATATTTTATAAGATAAAAATATTTAATACTTAACCTAGAGTATGTAATCGTAAAGCGAGGGTACAAGCTAGTATTATAAAACTGACTAGATTGTCTGTATTAAAATTTCAAATGTGCAATACAATAATAAGTATTCTTATTACATTTATTAAAATGAAAGCGAATTCCTTTATGCAAATGATTAAAAATAAAGAGTACAGTAAAAAAATGACTATTTTAATAGAAACATTTTAAGCGATAATTTATTCCTAAATTATCTTGTCATACCATATCTACAATTATTATAGAATACTGTAACTCACAGTCTCAGAGCCGATTTTGATGAAAAGTAAAATTACGTATTGAAAAAATATAATATTCCTAGCCAGGAATTGCACCTTTGATCAACCAACAGAATCCAACTTTGGCGAATTTATTGATATATTTTTATTTCGTATGTTATAATTGTTTTTAAAAACATGTTTCTACGCTTCTTTATTATTGAATTTTTTGCATGTATTCGTTAATGTTCTATATTAAGTTAAACGCTTATATAAACACTATGCTCACCAAGCGATGTGTTATGTAATTTGAATGAGTCTTGTATTTTTACATTTTATATATATCGCTGAAGAATATAAAAAATGTTTGTCTTCTGCTTATTGAATGAACTCATAAGTAGATACTTGTGTATAATGTATGGCGCTATATAAATTTTTTTTACATAAACGAATGAGATTTTATTAATGATATTTTATAACTATAGATACTTACATAATATGTTACGTTCATCTATTTGACGTTAAAAATCTACGTCAACTTCTAACTTTGAAAAGCTTGGTCATTATCTTGTTAGCCTAAAGAGTCTTTACTTGTCATACTCAGTCGTTAGCTGGTTGTTAGATAACGCCGTGCAAAATGGACGACATTCTACGTGCCAAAATCCATGAGCTTATAACATATGAGCACTTTTTTATATACTATATTTTCTGAGCACTTCCATAGCATTGCGTAAATTGTGATAACCGAGACTCCCGTAGCCAGGCAAAAACCTACCCTCTTATTAATATATACTTATCAGTCAGTACATGTCTCAAAAATTCTTTCGACACTCGAAGTTTCCTTCGCGGCGATTCTCTTTACCGCAAGCGAAGATATAATATATGAAATTAGAAAGTACTTAAAAGCTGTAAGGGTCAGACTGGAATTCGCAACCATCTGTTAAGAGAGACCCATTCTATCCACTGGATCACCTCAGCTCTCGTATTTACTATGTACATAAACATGCTTTGCATACGAATTGTTTTGTGTTGCTATTGTTCAGTCTCTTAAAGACGTCTAGAAAAATATCATACAATTTATTTAAGCGAAACACATCAACACATATTATAAATCGACTAAATGTATTTTTAAAGAGTTCAGAAGTGAATAATTATAAACTTGCTGGGCAATTCTCCAAGTGACGTGAACACTAGTCTCATTAATTGACAGTATAAAATTTATATTTGATTTATTATGTTTTACCTAAAGTGCCAACTTTGTGTCTCATGTTATGTAAAAGACAACATATCATCGGTGATACTGGGCTTTATTAAATATTGCATTATCACCAACGATATGGTCTTTGAACTAAATATTACATTTACTATCTATTGCTGTTGTTACAGAAGATGTTGAATCTGATCTCCGACCGGCTGGAGAGGCACGTCTGTGACGATGTCCTGGAGGTAGCTTGGTCTACAATGTGGAATGTTACCGATGAGACTCCACAGAACTGCCAGCGTTTCTTGGATAATCGGGGCATGGAATTCTTCCTTGCTTGTCTGAAGGTATGTAAAGTGACACAGGGTCCTGATCTTATTTTAAACTTAGTTCAATATGTGACAGACAAGTTTCGGTAGAACGGCTAGCTTTGTCTGTATACTCAGAGCTTGGAATTCTCTCTTGCATAAAGGTAAATTAGTTGAAACAAGATCTTGGTCTAATTTTAGACTTATTTGTTCCACCGTGTGGAATGTGATATTTCCTTGGTTACCTGAAGGTATGTTAAGTGATTGTCACAGTTTTGGTCTAATTTTGGACTTACATGGTCTACCATGTGGAATGTGTCAGAAGAGAATCTATAGAACCGCCATCTTTTTCTGGATAATCAAAGAATAGATTTTGCTTGTTATACATTATATATAATGGATATCTTCGACAGATTGATTAGCATTGATGAATGGTCACCTGTCTGATTATTTTTGTCTTTATAAAAAAATTTAAAAAGTTGAACAGAATTGATGATTGAGCCTTTACTTCTTGTTCATAAAAAGCTACGATAAGTTTAAAGTCCCCGAAACACATTTGCAACTCTCCAAGAACTGCTAGATTGCCATTGTTATTGAAGAATTGAAGATTTTGACATGGTCTATACAAAGGTACCATAAGTACTGATGAAGTATATGTTACAAGATTAATGTTGAAAACACAATGCCATAAATGGAAATTTCTACTACGTAGAACCAACAAGAAACTTGATAGTTACTGCTTTAAATAAATTACTAATTTTATTTTTAATTTAAGATTTCTTTTCATATCTTGTTTAAAAACTAACCAAATTATTTACATTCGTTCCACGGATTTCATCGTTCATGTATTAAAAATATATGTAATACAAATAAGAAAATTATAAATAATAAAATCCGCCAAAGTATGGGGTTTATTTATATATAATATAATATAACTATTTATTTTGCACATTCCCGCAGTCAATAAATGAACTCCTGTAACCATAAGGTTGTAAGAGATTGCTAATAGCAATAAGATTACCTTTTCATGCTCTCTGTGTATATGTATTTTTCTCTTCTTTCTTTTGATTTTTGTATTTAGCATTTATGAGCAATAAAGATTAAATACATAAAAAAAATTGTGTTGAAAAATATTTATTTTATACAATTTCTAGAGTTTTCCCGACAAAGAGGAGCTACTTCGCAACATGATGGGTCTGTTAGGGAACGTGGCTGAAGTGGCAGAACTGCGTCCGCAGCTCATGGACAAGCAGTTTCTTACAGTATTTCATGACCTCCTTGATTCCTCCAGCGATGGCATTGAGGTAAATTTTTGTAAAATCTATATTCTCATAGAGTCTAGCTGTAACTTTAAAAGATTGCCAGACACAAGTTCACAATTTTCGGGAGCATTCTACTGTTTAATTAATATACTACTGTAAAATATAAAGAAACAAGAAAAAAGTTATAATTGTCTAGTAAATTTCAAATTTTAGTAGAATCCCAGATCTCCTGGTCATCTGGCAACCCTAACTGTAATCCACTGACTTCTAAGTTGTCTACGGGCTGATTGAGCTGGATACATAAAACACTTTTCTGAAAATAAGTGAGAGAACTGGAAGCCTACCGCTTCCTTTTGCTTATATTTCCTTTCATCCCTCATTTTTAGTCCAGCAGCCTATTTATGGTATCTTTGATGCTGCTGAACTGTGTATGGACTGCGCTGATCAGTTTTCATCTGAACTGCCTAAAATTGTTCATGTTTTTTTTTTAATTTTATTAAATAAAATTTAAATATTATTATTAAAAAATTATTTTGTCAATGCATAATATATAATAAAGAAATTTTGTTATTGTATTTTAAATTCCCAAGTGCAGTTTACATTAATATTCTTACTTTATTACTAGGTGAGCTACAATGCAGCCGGTGTACTGGCTCACATGGCATCCGATGGTCCAGAAGCATGGACCGTCGAGGAACCAGCCAGAGATGCTGTCCTCCAGCGTATAGCTGCGGCAGTTGAAAGATGGGATCGTAGAGCTGAGAGGAACATAAACTATCGATCATTTGAACCAATATTGAGCCTACTACACGCACATCACACCCCGCAGTGCCAGCACTGGGCAGTGTGGGCTTTGGCCAATTTGACTACAGTATACCGTAAGTATTTTACACATTGTGTTATATAATTATAAATATGTTATAACCTGATGGAATGTGTCACACAATTGTTCGACCACTTGTTTGGCGACGTTGCCTAGCAACCAGCTAATGACTAAGTTTGATAGGGCGAGAGTTTCTTTGGCAATAAGACAAATGACAGTCATATTAGATGTATCAGATCAAATATTTAATGTAAAGTAGTGTGAATGTAATCTACCTATAGATAAAAATAAAATTGTGATTTTCATTTAGATGATGATATAATATATTATGTTTTAAACAGGACTTAAAAATTACATGTCTTTTTTACATTTTTCAATTTATTAATTTATATTGTTGAATATTATAATCAAAATTGTTTTTAGTCTACAGTTTTGTGATATTTTTATTTGGGACAATAGCTCTTGTTTATTGTAGTTCCTAAATGTAATTAGTTAGTTCAGTCACGCCCAACAACAACTTTCCAAAACACATATTACATAAATCATTTGTTTAAATAGCAAGAATGTTTTCAAATTTTTCTTTACATTAAAACTAATTTGGATTATTATGAATATTTTTATTTTAAATCTTTTGAAGTTCTCAAGTACATAAATTGCATTTGAAATTCTTAATAGATTTAAAAATGTAGTAACTAGTGTTGGTTTCCTCATTTCTACACTCTCTATTTCAACGCTTTTCAAGTTTTACGTTCGCGACAAAAAGTAGCCAGTGTCCTCCACAGTCTGTTGTTGATATAAATTACAAAATACTAATTGCATTGTCCATAATTCCAGCTGATAAGTACTGCGGCTTGGTGGAATCAGAAGGTGGTATCAAACTGCTCCGTTGCCTGCTGCGTCACCCCGGACCCTATCCGATGATTAAAGACCTGGCCTGGGTAGTGATCAACAACTGCGCCAAGTACAACTCACGCGATTTGAGCACTCCACCGCCGGGCACCCCGGACAATTAACTAATGGAGTACTTTGAGGATATAGATCCTCACATACGAGACTAGCAGATACTGTTGTGTAAACTTTTCACACTGTGGATCGTTATCATGTCGGGCTCCATCCTCGGAACAGCTCTGCTAATTACGCTCTCGTAAATGGACTGCAATGGACAGCTTTTTACCCTATCGGGCTCTAGTGTTAAGTGGTTTGATCGGTCACAAGTGACAGGAAGAATTGGATTCATCAAGCTTAGTGTTCGGTATCAATTATAATCAGTGTTTTTGTGCTAATTAAACAAAAAATACAAAAAAAATATAAGTGTTTAGATATGTTTTTTACAATATGTATAATGGTATATGGAATATTACTATGTGAATTCTAGTGAATTTAATATTTTATTCGATTGACTATTATTGTATCATGGATTTATAGTTTTAAAAGAAGAGCTAATATATTTTTTATGTCTCATTGAAATTTACTTTATAAACATCGTCTACAAGGTAATTTATTAGAAATATACAAAATATTGGTCCACATGAAAGCTATGTGATTTTAAATAAATTTCTTCCAAGTGCTCTCTTATACAACTTAATAGTCAAAAAACGTCTGTCAGTCGAGTCTGGATGTATTTTAATTTGTTTTCGTTTCTTTTTCAGTTATTATCATACTTTCTACTTTAGCTGGCCTATGTCTTTTAGAAAACTGAAAATATGTTAATGAATATTTTTATACACAGCCAATAAACAGTTTTCAATATTGTAAAAAGTAGTAAAGTAATGTAACTTTAGAGAAAAAGTTTTTTAAATTATGTCTATAATTATAAATATATTAATATTATGATTTGACTATAACTGTTGTTATAAATGTATAGGATTAAAATGGGTAGCCTAAAAGATTATGTATTAAACACTTTCTTATACCTCTTACTAACGTAATTAATTATCTCCTTCCCAAAATGAAATTATAAAAACTACTAGGTATTTAAACTGAGATATATATATGATTTTAATAATTAAGATTTAATAAAAAAAAATACTAATAAGGAATAAAAGTTAAACGTTAAATTATACGAGGTATAGAATACTTCAAGTGTAAATAGCAGCTATACTTTTAACATACATTTTAAAGAATCATTAATTAGGTTCTTTAAGCTAAGATCTTCCTTTGGGATGGTTATTGCAGTGGTTTATTCCTTTCTAATCTTGTAACAAATTTATGCTTGACAAAATTGAGATGAAATATACTAGCAGTTTACATATTATTATCTTTGAAGATCTCTATATATTATTGGTGTTTAACATATTAAAATTCATGAGAAAATTTTTTGAACTTATCACTATTAAATGTATGAAATCTTAATGAATAAGAAACTTGCACTTTTAAAGTTGAAAATTGTTTTATTTTATTTTTTAGTCTTTCTTAATGTAAGTAAAATATTAAATAGTTAAGATTATTTAAAATATATCTATAACATATAAAAGATTAAGTATTAAATTGAAAAAAAAAATACATAAATAAAACCTGGCCAAATATGTAATCGCAATGTGTGTGCAACTAAATGCCATATTTTGTCTGTGTGTTAAATTCAATGTTATTTAAATGCCACTTGTATGTTATTAACAAGACATTTAAGTATTTATTGTCTATGGATTAAAAAACTTCTCTGATTCGTCATTCATTTAGTTATGCACAAAATTTAAAAACTATTTTTCAACTATCTGGATAGTAATTAAATGTAAGTTAATCACCATGTGTAAACTATATTAATAATGTACGTGTCTATAATATTAATACATAATCGTTTAGCATAGAATAAAAAATATGAGCACAGGTATTTTTCATTAATTTATTACGATTATTTATTGGACTACTGTTTTTACTAAATAATGTTTAATTATAGTAACAAATATGACACAATCAGTCTGTTCAAGTTGCAATTGGTGTCGCGTCAAAGAGCACTTCAGATGATAAGATAATAATGTACACTCACATCTTCATACTTCAAGCTCAGTACTCACTGGCATGTTGTATGTATAATAAATTAATATGTTTCGAATTTAAATGACTAATATTTGTAGATTCATGAAAAGTTCAAAACAGTTACATGGTTTTTATTGGGGAAACATGCAAGCAGGTCACCTGTTAAGTCATCCCCACTACCATGGACATTGGCAGCTCCAGAGGAGCTTATGAGCAAAGGCATGGAATGGCAGCTTAAAAATTTAAAAAGCTAGAATAAGAGCGAAGATAGGATTAGAAGTAATGGAAGGAGAGCGGGGGGGATGGAGTTAGGCTCCTCATGTGATTTAAATGATGTATGTGCAGTATTTTTTCTTGCTTCATTAACAAAAATTTACCTTTAATAATTATCTTTACGCGTCTAAAGTAGAAAATGGTGACTTCTCTAAGGCGATAATTACATTTAAATTAAGTTTTAAGTTTTACTCTCGTAATTGATTTGCATGATATTGTAATCCCGGCAACTATTACTTAGGTAACCTTACGAAAGCTGTGGATTTCAAAAATAAGACACCAACAGTAAATTGGTGTCAGTCTAAAGTGATGAACAATTTATGTAAAGATTTATGAAAGTCTGAAAAAAAAACTTATAAAAGTAATTCTTGCCTAAGGGGTATTTATTTGCTATTCAATACATTGTCAATAAATCATTACTGTATTGCTAAAACGACATGAATACATCATAATTTTTTACCAATTGTTTTAGGGACAGTCTATTTGTAAACCGGTAAATTCTTTCACCACATATTGATGACATTTCTAATTAAAATCTTTGAATCATAACCTACAAAGCAAGTGACTCGCAACTATTTCATGAAATGCATCCATAATATTTTTGTTCAGTTAACTTTCGCTAGTGAGTTCTAACTTTTATTTTTATATACTTAATTTTTTTACCCGAATACTGTACATGGTTATAATTTAATCTGTTATACATAGTTGTAAAATCGTAGGTGTTTTTGTTATATATATTTTTTCTTATTTACAAAATATGTTAATTGTGTAATTTTAGGAAATTTACCTCTTTTAAAGAAATGTTTTAGATTAACGTTAATTAAATAAATTATATCCGTGATCATTGTTTCATTACGTCACTGCTTCACGCAATTCTAATTGTTGTCTAATTGTAAACGAGAGCCAACGGGACTCCTACCAAACTATACTGTCTATTTATCTGTTTTTTTTTTCTTTAAAGATGTGTCTTTACCTATCCTAAACCTATATTTATAATAATACTAACAGTTGCTCGCGGCTACGGCCGCGTATATTTTGGAATTTCAGCAAAATAAATCTACCAGCGAAATGGTGACCTTTCCAGGATTTATTACCCCCTAGCGTCATTTTTAGGCATGATTTTGAAATTCTGGGATACATATATTTAATTCTTCTCCCTAAGTAATGTTTGTGCCGAATTGAAGGATAATCGAAAAACCCTTTCTTAGTGGATGCCTACAACCTAAGCCACCAAGTCAGGACGAGAGATTTTATATATATAGATATAGAACGAATTTTGTATGTGCGATTATAGTCCGGGACCATTGAGCCTATTTTAAAAATTATATATTTAATATGTGGTATTTGAAATGTACATTATTTTAATTGTTATTCTTAATTGACGTCACGAAATTGTGTTATTAAGTAATGTATAGTGCGTATACGTTGGGGACAATCTTAGTTTATTATGGGCGAAATAGGGGTGAATTATAGATATAGACGTATGAACTCGGCATCCCAAAGCGAATTGTCAAAGTATGAGTCTAGAAAGTGCGAAACAAATACAGCAACAATAATTATCTTTTTTTAGAATTTTGATTGGTCACATCAGTGTTGCTAGCACAATTAAAGGTATATGTCATCGAAGTCGCAGTAAATTGTACCCTAACGGATGTGAACTCGTAACAGACTAAAAAAATGTAACAGACTGGACGCACTACCTTGGCTACTTTACCGTCCATGGGAAAAAATATTTTTTCTTTATTAGCCGTACTTTAGAAAAGTAAAAATTTAAGTCTTAAAATTAGAAAAAACTTCGAAATCCCACATAAATGTGCTTATCGTTTAATTACTTTATAAAGAGAGGTCAAAATCTATTAACACTAGAAAGACGGATAGGGGTCATTTGACCCATTTTGAAGTTTAACATTAGATATTAATGCATTAACTTACATCTGTGCTATTTCCTCTCGTGACTTTTATTAAAATAGTTCAAATTTCAATATACAGATAATCATATTATAATAACATCAGTATATAATGAGTTAATACCCTGTTTACCTACAAAGACGGCACCGGTCATATGACCCCTACAGCGGGCACTAACATAATCGTTATCGTATTGCGGGTAAATCAAAATATTTATATAGCTTTCCTATGGCGGTGGTTGTTGGATGTATTTGTCGTTGTCAAGATTCATTCCAACTATTAGTTTCGTTGCGCAATATAGTATTTTTTAGATATTTGCCATGTCTAGGCTTAGCGATCGTCAAATATTAGAAACTTTACAATCTTTACCTGAAGACCAATCAGACGGTGAAGGTGAAGATGTCGAAATTCAACATGCTATCGAAGATGAAGCAAATACTCCTGAATCAAGCTCTTCAAGTAGTGATGATGGTGAATCAAGTGACAACACGCCATTAGGTATTTATCCGCATATCTAGTCAAATTTTATAACTGTCTGTTTTTTTTTGACAACATTGTATATTATTTTTATTTTTTCCTTTAGCTACTGTACAACGTATCAACAACGAAGGGGAAGAAGCCTGAGGGGACGAATATGCAGGAGTCGCATCATACAAGCTGCATATACTGCTGATGGAAACAGTATGTTGTCTTCGAGTGGCGTATTGTGACATAGTGTCTCTGAAAATGAACATGGACAAGTAGGACGACGAGCTCGGCACAATATTTTATGTGAACAGCCAGGACCGACTCCCTATAGAATCGTTTCATAACTGTATTACTTGCTACAAACCTGGTGAAAATCTGACTGTCGACGAACAGCTGTTTGGAACTAAAGTTAGATGTGCTTTTATCAAGTATATGTCTAATAAACCAGATAAATTTGGTATCAAATTTTGGTTGTGCGTAGATAAAAATTCAAAATAGCTGTTGAACGCTTCGCCTTATTTAGGTAGAAATGAATCTCGACCTGAAAATCAGAGCCTCGGGGAACACGTCGTTATGAGCCTCGTAGAACCGTTTTTGAATAAAGGAAGAAATGTGACGACTGACAACTTTTTTACATCTGTGTCGCTAGCTAAAAACTTACTTTCCAAACGAACAACTATTGTGGGTACAGTAAACAAAATACGGCGTGATATTCCTCCATATGTCACAAATATGAAACTAAATTTATTTGAAACAAATGTTTTGAAGACTGTTCGCTGACTGTTTATCAAGCTAAAAGGTCAAAAACTGTATTGTTACTTAGTACATTACACGACAACATTCAAATAGATGTAAATTCTTTCAAGAAAAAACCAGAGACTGTTACATTTTATAATTCAACTAAATATGGCGTTGACATTGTTGACCAAATGGCTAGGAAATGCACCGTCAAAGCAGCATCCCGAAGATAGCCAGTACAAGTTTTTTTATAAGATATTAGACTTTGCTGCTATAAATGCATGGATTTTATATCAAGAGGTAACAAACAATAAAATATGCAGAAGGGATTTTATCCTCCAGCTAGCTCTAGAACTTAGTAGTATGTCAGAAGCATCAACTTCTTCAACTCGAGTCCAATCACCTAAACCAATGCAGTCTAAACGCGCAGATACAAGGAAACGACGACACTGCTTTATATCTGGTTGTAAAAATAAATCAAACAAAATATGTGACGCTTGCGAAGAACCTTTATGTGGACACTCAAAATCAATCAAAAATATTTATTTGTCAAAATTGTAGGTAAATAATAATTATAATGATTTATAAACATACTAAGGAATTTGTTTACAATAAATATTTGAATAATGTTTTTTATCATTTATGTTTTCCGACTCATCTCTCTTTTTAAAACTGTGGTTAAATGTTTGCGGTCAAATGACCCCTCGCCGTCTTTCTAGGTAAAAGCATTTTCCCGTCTTTCTAGTGTTAACATTTTGTTTTTTGGTCTTTATATTTTTTGATGTTTATATTTTTTATGTGCGTTACGTCACACAATTTCGTCCTAGATGCACCAGACGTGACTAAACAAACATGAAAAATTTTATTTAGCATAATTTATGATTACGTCAAATACCAATATCATAAAAACATTAATTTCAATACTTAGTTTGCAAAATCCTTTGGAATACGCAGAAAACTAAATGACAAAAAGTTTATAGCCACAGAAATACGCTTTCAAATAAAACTATGTTAATATTTATAACGTTTATTATTATTTAGATATAGAAAGTTTCCCTAGTAGATTAAAAAATTAGTTAGGTATTGCTAATTCTGTAAATAAGAAAATTACTATAAAAAACACTGTCACAGACGACAATAAACCAAAAAAAAGAACCCTTTGTTCAAAGTATTATAATTAAATAATAATATGAACAAATGGTCCTTTTTTAATTTATTGTCGTCTGTGACAGTGTTTTTTCTATAATTATTTAATGATTATTGAATGTTTTTTAAGGAATAACTAGTTTATGTACAAATCTATAGCAAAGATTCCAATGCGTTACATAAAAACATAAGACGCTTAAAAATGGAGTGGTAGCATTTCCTTTTTGTATGATCTAAAATATCGGCGAACTTTAAAAACATTTTGTTAGTTTCAGCGTAATACAAAATACGTCCGTTCATATGATTATATAAAAAATAATATTTAACATTAACAAATTTAAAATAAATATTCATAGTATCCCAACAAAACTATTTAATCTGTAGTAAAAATAGTACCAGGCAAAATTTGAAAAAATACTAAGTGCGGCCTCACCCATTTTCAGTCCTATCTTTATGCCTATGGGGCGGATAGTTATATATTATTTATATTCACGCTAAAGTTAAGTCTGGAAAAGTGCAGTAAATTAACAAAAAAATATTCATACATAAATTCATTCATATAAAAAATGTTTTACCTTTTATATAGGTGTTTTGAAGTAAAATCTAGTTTATGTACTAGTTGACAAAGGATGTACAATAATCATGTGGATAGGTACTTCTATTGCATTTAATTATTTTTACGGAGCTATTATCTTTTCTAACATATTGTTGTAAAGGTATATAAAAATACTTTCGTTTATTGTCTTTTACACTATAAAAGAAAGTATACCACTGAGTTATTCTTATCACGAAATTTCCGTAAAGTTCTTCAATTTTATGACGCAAACATCAACAACGAACTGGTTTTGCGTAATCAACTCCGAGAGGTGGTTGTGGAGTTTCACAATTTTACTTGTACTTATTTAAGTTAGGTAACTGGAATACTATAATAGGTTGCACATAATAAACAAAATTTATATTTCGATTATTTTAAGTATAGTCAGGGGGCTTTATCTGGGCTTAATTTAGTCCGTCATAAACTACGATCTGATGAAAGCCCAAACACAAGTATCGATGATCTAGAATAGAACCATATTATATCTAACGAATAACGAAGAGAGTGGACTCCAAATGAAATGCGCTCTGAAAAAATAACATTTGTACTTTCCTTTATTTAGTATATTTTTTTAAGGTAACTAAATTATTCCATTTTTACTATAATAACTTCGTGAAACATCACTTGGACATCAGCACATCATAAGGCGCAAGGTGGTAAAGCTTCGATAGTCTAGAACAAGACTAAACCAAGTTAGTTGAATACGCGAAAGTGTAATGGCAAAAGCAGCAGATAGGCACGACAAGATAAAAAAATAACGGCAAAATTGACCGTTATAATTGAACTTAAATACCCCTTTATGTACTAATGTTAGAGTATTGGAAATCTAACACAATTTAATTTTTTTCGAGTGTATTGTTGATGTCTATACCACTATGTAGATTCACATAATGTGTGACTTTTTAATATTGGCAAATAAGTTAGAGCAATCTGGCATACATAGGTTTTTATCTATGGAAGCCTCACTTCTTTTTACGTGGTATCGTATACTTTTTATTATAGTATAGGACTTTTTTGATAGAGTGGTAAAATATTCTCTTCAAATGTATTGGATATAACTCGTTGAACTCAAGTCGATCCTTGAATTTTATTTTTAAAATAATCAAGCAAAAGCCATTGGTAAATTTAATTGGTAATTAATAGGATTCATTATTTCATTGATATTTTATACTACATACAGAACACGTCAAAATATCTTATTTTCTAGTGATGGTAATTTAATAAAAGACAGTATAACAACAAAGTATTGTTTATTTTTATAACGTTTCGTAATAACATATTCATATACAACTTTAAATAAAATTTGTCAAATCCAGACATCGGATGCATGCAATTAAAACAATTACCTAAAACTTATTAATTTATACGAATCTATTTGTGCTTATATGTACTCTGGTGTTTAGGTTCCCTTCATAAGTGCTATTAAAAGGCATCATTATTATCGCTAATATTGTTATATTGTTAAGGCATAAAATAATTATTATTATACCCTATATTCTTAGCTACAATATATGTTTTTTAATTACTTGGATTAAACAATAATAATTTATGTATAGATTTTAGAATTTAAAAATTCGATAATGTTAGTAACAATTGTCAAAATGACAGTTTTTATTTTTTAATAATATATTATCGATTCGCCTATCTAGCTATGCAATAAATGAACTTGTTAGAAATAATGATATGTGGTTATTTTGTATACAATAAACTATTTAACATGAAAATAACAATTAATGTTTAAATATCACATAATAGTCGTAAAAATATTCTCTAAATATTTTATAATATCTTGTGGTCCATTTTAACGCACTACTCCTATCACGTGTCGGCCTAAAGCAGGAGTGCTAGCGAATTAGCGATCACTAATTAATTACTATTTCATATTGCGATCATGTTTAAATGACAACTTCTACACAGCGTATTCAATTCAAGACATGCATACAAACTTACAGGAGAACAAGTTATTGGTCGAATGGTTGTAACATATTAGATTCGAACAGTCGTTTATTTTTCTAATTTTATAGTAGTTAATTCCTTTTCCGTAAGACACAATCCTAAACAAACCAGCTTCGTACAGTCGGTCAGGGTGCTGGCACCGCCAATAATTGCTCGCTAATTTTAATCATATCTTATAGCTAAGACAAATTTAAAAACTCGAAATACTAACTTCGATTAAAAATTATCCCTAGTTTGCTATAAGAAAGATTACGAGCGATTCCTATTCCTATTAACACTACACATTACTTCAATTCAGGCCCTCACACAACTCGTCCCACAAGAAATAAAATATATTCACACCAATCATTGCGTATTATTAAAATCGTAAAAACATCTAAAAAAACTATTTTACAGATTACAAAAATTTTATCAACATTTCATAAGGCCTTGTGTATAAAAATGTAAAATGTGCTATAGACAATTTGTTTTTTTTTTTTAATTGATCGTCGTGCATTGGCCTATGCTAGCTGACACGTGTGGAAGAGGCGTGATTCCTTTGACTCCGATGTTATTCATTCAGTATGCACGTGCGCATGAGAGCGTCGATGACAGCGTAAGGGTCGCAGTTAGAAGCTGGTCTGCGATCCTCCAAGTAACCTTTCTTCTCCTCAGCAACCGCACGCGGTATTCTGATGCTGCTCGCACGGCTAGCGACTCCTGAAATAAATAAATCTCATTAGCATATCTGGACCTTAAAATTGATTAAAAATTAACTAATAATACTATTGACACCGTGTTACATCTATCTGTATTATGATCATGTGGCGCGTTGGAATGAGAAAGTTATTGTGTCTCGCCAAAGAATTTCCTTTCATCGTACGATTGACTCTTAATAGTTAAAAATATATATTTTATGAATTCTTTCATAGTAAAGATTTCACTAAAGATGGCACTGCGGTCGTTTTAGACCGCTTAGCTTGACGCTGCAGAGTATTGCGGATTCTTAATCACTTGTGATTCAATTTGAATGAAATTTTAAAATTTAAACATCAAGTCTTGTGTTTTACCAATTTTCAAAAGCTAGGTATACTTTCTTTGTTGTCTTTCAAAATATTATTTTACATTAAAACGACATCCATCTGTGAGGAATATATCATAAAAGTATATATATACTGTATTTTGTTTATGGTACCTCGCTGATTACTTAATTACTAATATATATCTCTCCAGAATGAATTACTCGTCCTCGCTCTTACAAATATATCAATAATTACAAGAAAACTGGAGACTAGAACCCCAGTGACAACATATACAGAGTGTCAACTGGGCATGTGTTGGGTATTTACTTTTAAATATCGATTCTACTAACGCTGGCAAAGTGCCAACACATGCCCAGTTTACGTATATGCCCTGTATAGGGCCGAAGCTTTGTTTTGTTCACATTATACTTTCTTTCTTTTCTAAATATTAGTTCAAAAGAGCAACTAACCTGCACTAAAGTCGTTAATACTGGCAGTCTCGTGCAGGCCTGTGAGCCGCCGCTCGTTGTCCTTGCCGCCGCGCGGGTCGTACACCTTGATATGTTTCATGTGCACCTTCGACAGCTTGTCGATGGCCTTCTCGATCTCACTGCGATAATTGACGTCATGTTGTGAAACTGGGTTTATGTGGTTGAAATTTTATTTCAGTTTTATGAATTCTTTCATAATAAAGTAACTAGGGTTGTCAACTTTCTTTAAAGAGAAAAGATATTTGATTTCATGTTTTATTGCATTAAATACAATATTTTTTATCCTCTCGCGATATTTGAAATAAGGTATTTTGTACTTTATTTTTATGCATAGTTTAAAGTGTATTTATCAAAGATAAAGTGGAATACGCTATTATAAAATATGGTTGGCACCCATGTATGAAACAGATAACAAATTATAGTCAATAAGTATGAAAGTATGAAGCATGTTTACTAAATATAAATTTTTATTATAACAAAACGTAAATATTATTCTTTGCTTATCGTAATGCGTGCTGCAAAATATGCAGGTACAGGAGTAAATAATACATTAGAATCATGTACACTTACATAATACCGTTTTCCTCTCTCATCTTCTTCGTCGAGAAGTTTGTGTGGGCGCCCGAGCCATTCCAGTCTTGTACTGGTTTGGGGTCAAAGGACACGATGACGCCGTACTCTTCAGCGAGTCTGTGCAAGATGTACCGAGCCATCCAGAGGTCGTCTCCAGCTGCAACTCCCACAGACGGACCCACTTGGAACTCCCATTGAGATGGCATCACCTCAGCATTGGTACCGGAAATTGGTACACCGGCGTATAAGCAGCACCTATCGAGAAAATATTTTTGCAACATTTCGTTTATAATGCAAATGTACTTAAATTGTAACCTTTGTGGTATTTTATTGCTCTCGGTAATACACCTTAACAAAGTTCAATAATAACTAAACCAGGCCACACGATTCTTATAAACTCAATAATTCACGAGGAATGTTAAATCGTGTTGCAAGAAATCGGTACTACCGATCTTTGTTTGCGATTATGTATTACGTGAAGCAGTTAGTAAACATCGACTATACTTTTGTTTTAGGACTAATTTTATTAATTTATTACCTATAATGCGCCTCGACGAGATCTCTAGCGAAGACTTTGTTCGCGCCGACTCCGCAGTAGTAGGGACCCTGCGGTGGAGGGAAGCCGCCTGGGGGCCATCCGAAGGGCCTCAGGTCCGAGTCCAAGAGAATGTACTCTTGCTCAATACCGAACCAGGGCTCTTCGTCTTTACATCTGTCGTACGCCTCTTGACAATTGACTCTGTGATTGCTCT
This sequence comes from Hypolimnas misippus, assembly GCA_037950945.1. Taxonomy (NCBI): domain Eukaryota; kingdom Metazoa; phylum Arthropoda; class Insecta; order Lepidoptera; family Nymphalidae; genus Hypolimnas; species Hypolimnas misippus. Next base: position 15,478,159 of record JBBEEQ010000001.1, read on the forward strand.
CTGTAATAACATGTTGTAGTGTAAAAACCTAAAACTCTTATCTATACATATTTTGAGCATATAATTTTGGATATGACACCAAATATTAAAATAATAAATTAAGAATATAAATTAGTAGTCTTTGCGAAACCGCGTTACGGTTCGATCTTTGGTATGCTCATAATAATTATGATATTTTAAAGTTATTTCGTGATAATATTCATACGAATACATTTTGAGCATTAAACTTTATATTAGTTACTTCACCTGTAGGTTCCATGTTGTGCTTGAAAGTGTCGCACATGACAATGATGTGGTTGCTTCGACGGAAGGGATCCTTGTAGATGGCGCGGGGAACGAGGTAGGTGTCCGAATTGTGGCCATCAGCCTGGCCCGTTGAACTACCATCGAAGTTCCAAACCGGCAAATCTATATTGAATATAACATTAGGTACGTTTTCATTAAATAAACACGTGATACTGGTGTATGTATATTACAGAGATATCTTCGTTTAAGTACCTATTATCTGTGTGCTCAAAGATAAAAAAAACATAATTTACATACTGCGATCATTCACTGAATAACCTATATTTTATATCTATTAAATGAAATTATTTATTACGCGGTATGTTAAAAATAATATTATTATATGTTTTAAAGTCAACTTTTTAGCTAGAAACTAACGCAAACGACATCGATTATATTTACTGTACTTTTACATCACTAATTATAGACATTCTACTTCATAACACGAATTTAGAATATTATATATCATCGATAGCCAGTTACTATATTATTAGCTAACAAATTATTCACAGAATTCTAATTCAAATGTATAGCTGGTTTGTTAGACTTGCCAAGTGAATAACTATGTATCTAACTCTGAATTTGCGTATTTCATGTTTATTTACCATTAGCTCTTGTCTGTGGCTCTATTCGAGTGATATAATGCTTCGTAACATTGATACTACATCTTATGATATCATAGACATGACATCTGCGATAAAAAAGGCTGTTTAGCGAAAATTACTTTTTAACTCCCGATCAAAACAAAGGGGTGTTATAAATTTGATGTGTGCATCTATGTATGTGTGTCTGTCAAATTGGACCAATGGAAAGTTATTTTTGTTGGAAAGGTAATGTAAACGAGATAGTTTAGAGCTACAATTTATAAAGATCTATTCACATATTTAAAGCTTGTCATTAATTTTCTAGTTATTGTAAAGATCTAAGCAAGTTCTACTGGTAAAATCGACTCTAAATTTACTACGTTTACGTACGTTGGTCTCGTTGAAATGATCTCAATGAGTAGATGATTGGATGTTTTTTTTTTAATTTTCCATTTTATCTTGTAGGTTAGTGTAATAATTACTGTCTACGGCTGTCTATTCTGTTCATAATGTCAGGGATCGCTCAGTTTGTAACATTATTTAGTAGATACATTTAAGATCATTGATTTGTATGAAGTTATTAAACCAGACGAATTAGTGGAAATACCAGCAGGTTGAATAGGCTGGGCGGTAAATTTTCGGACCTTTTGTATTTTGTATTTTCGGAATATTATTATGAATTAGGTTTATCGAATTGTAGGGATCGGTAGGGGCGGCAAAATTTGAATAACCAACTAGCGGCATAGAATATCCTACAGGCAAATGTTTAATGTCTCCACTGTTAAAGGGAATCTATAGATTTAAATAATTTTCAGAAGTTGGAAGTTATGTCAAAGTTCTAAACTTCAGTGTATCTAATTGCCTTCGAATTTCAAACATTGACAAGCAGACCGATTGATATTGTAACAGGTTTTACCCATGGATAGCTTAGTTAGTACTAAAGTGTGAATTTATTATAATCTTTACAAAGTCACTTAGCGTCGTCTATACGCTTAGATGATTAAATCTTTTAAACTACGCTACGGATTCTAATGAGGTTTTCATATAAATAAACAAAATAATTCAAGAGAAATATTATACTTATATAATATTGATATACTTAAAACGTCCATTTTGTAGTAACTCGAGAATTTCAAAGATTTTTATAATATATATAATAATCTTAAACTGTAACTCTTAGTCACTTTGAAGTCGTGCTGCGGTTGTAGATTTAAGTAAAAGAAAAACACGCCTGGTTTTTACTTTTCTACTTCTAAACTAATTAACTAAAATGAGAAGAAATTAACTACAAATAAGTTGAATGAGTCGTCGGTACAACAACATTTCTACGTCTGCTGAAGACTATATTAGTATGAAACCTTTTAAATTCTCATCAAAGTTGTTCGAATGTTCTCTCCGCTTACACTGTATATCGTACAAGTATTCTAGATCCTTCGGGAAAAAATATGGCGGCAAATAATATTTTTCATATGTCCCTTTAAAACTTTCCAATAGATTGATACTGTATTTTTTATTTATATTTTCTGTTATTCGAGTCAGCTTCGCTACAATCAATTATATTAAAATTGTAAAACGTGTAATAGCAAAAAAAAAATTTAAAAGTTGTAATAAAAAAAGTCGTTATTATAGATTTAAACAAAGACACTTGTAGTATTAATACGTTATTACTAATCAACTTTTTTAAAATATTGATTATAAGATTCTGTTCAAGAACGATAAAGAGCGCGTTTTCGGCCACACGGTCATTGCCGACGAGTCGTGTTTATTTACGGGTCGTTTCTACGCAAACGTTTCATTTATAATATGTTGTTTACTAATATCCTAGCATAACCGTTGAAGGCCGCGAAATTACGCGAACTGCGCTAATTACAATAGTTAATGCGGATGTATTAAAAACTGGCTCGTTTAATGAGAGTGTAATGTTTCATGTGGTTGACTGTTACGACGCGTGTTAATGACGATATGCTAATGACCCAGTTATTAACTGTTGTGTTTATTTTTTTCCTCGATATGCAATGTTATCAGTAGTTCACGTAAATAGAATGTGAAAAAATATAAACAAAGAAATGGTCACTCGCTTATAATTCCGTTGTTTATTCTATATTCTATATCTGAAATTGTACACGAGAAACATCCATATAATTTTTACTGTCTATTTTTATTATTAGGCACAAATGTACTATACATTTTACGTACGACCTAAAATCAAAACATTTATTTCCCATATAAAATAATATCTAAATTGTCTATCTGTCTATCAGATATAACAAAAACCCGTCTCGCCCATAATCCAAATATTACTTTGTCGAAGTCGGTTAATTAACATTTCACACAAAAGTCAAACATGTTTTTTGATCAGTGTTTTAACGGACTGACAGCGCAATGTAAAAGAGAACCTAACTTTTGTTAGGTCTTAATTACAGTTTTAATCCAGAATTGTACTAAATTAAACATTATATAAATAACCCCTCACAGAAGGTGCAAGTTTTAGCAATTAATTAATACATTTTATTTCAAGTCTGACTAATTGTATGATAAAATGTGCTCATGTTTAAAATAGTATAAATAGATATAATTAATTCATAGTTAATGAGATGAGACATCTGCGATCAACACATTTACTGTCAGAAATGTCATTTGTGAATCTCTTAGGCATATCTATATATCGCAAATAACTATTATACGCAGTTACATATAGACAATCACTTAATACGTCATAAATAATACATAATATTATGTGAATGGAAACATTTGTGCGAGTGATAATGATAGCTTATTTACACGCATTAAAAACTCTTTTGTTTTCGAATAACTTACATTAGATGTTGAACAACACTCACCCTTTGGTACTTTAGGAATAAAGTTCAAAGTCCGGTCCTTGCATCGCATATGCTCGCCAGTGCCATCAATCCACACATACGTGGCCAAGATCCTATCAGCTGGTAGTGAGAGGTCATTGTAGCGACCTAAGAGTGTCTTGGATAATACTGCGTTCGGGGAGTTAGTCAGCACTGGACCCGAAAGAATCTTTGGGTTATCTGTGGAGTTATTAAAATTTTATATTATAATCTGTATACGGCCGGCAAATTAGAACAAAATGGAACAATTATATTAATAATAAAATAACTTAATTCTTTTGTATATATTATTCCTCAATACACTCAAAGTTAGCCGTAGTAAAAATACTTTATGTATATGTCTAGTATAATATGACTAAATTTTTATTAATTTTTACAACTAACCTTTTCTGTGGTCGGTAATAACGTCAGTCATTTTGACAAATTGATTTTCTTATAAATTAAATTTTATATTTTATTCATTACTACGTATCTACCAAATAATGAGAAGAAAATAAAATTTATTGTTGTTTATAAAAGTATCCGTGCCCTATTTAAAACGACGATTCATCGTTGTTGATGTGTGTGATACAAAACAAAGGATTTGAATAACACAAGATTTAAACAGTATGTTTTATGACTTATCGATTTGACGTTTATACGTTTTAGTTCATATTTTTATCGATTTAACTCACCTTCTATTTTGACGTGGCCTGAATCAGCCATTTTTTGTTTTTATTGTTAACCTGAAACAAAGAAAAAAATATATAAGTTAAAGTCTTTTAAGGAAATAATAATATTGAAAAGTGGGAATCTATATTTGGAAATTTAAAAACGTCGGCTTAAGCCTTATTGTAAAATTAATTTATTTAAATACACATTTTAAATATTTTCCTTGACATTTACGAATGAATTATAAAATACCTAAAACATTCTTTAACAATACGGATATAAAACGAACAACAATATATTTAAAGCCATTGTATGTTCGTATGTATTTTATGTTTAATGTTTTTCATTATGGCTTACGTGTGGATAAAATAGCGATAGAACAAAACCGCGTTATGTTTCCATGTTCACATTGCGTAAGAATTATTTATAATATATAAAACTATAATCAAGGTCAAAGACGAATCAACAAAATAAACAAGGAAGAAAATGTCCTCATCGATTATTTATGCTCTATTAATATAAAAATATGCCTTACATTGTGCTAATTAATGAAAAAATATACTAAAAATGATTCGCAGAAAGAATATTATTCCTAACTAACAAATATATATTAACTAAAATTAAAAAAGCCTACTATTCTTAACATTATTAGAGATGAAATATTGAGATTTTAATAATAGTTTTCTTAATATAGTCCACATTTAAAAATGACAGTATCTAAAATATTATAATGTTATTTCTTGTCATAAGGTCAAATTTAATATTTTTTATTATTCGTATTACATAAATATACGATATAATCAAGTTATAAGTATAATACAAAATTATCAATTTTTTAACTAATTAGGAGCAATGTCAACCATAAGCAGGTACTCGTGTGTACTAAATGTTAATAAAAATATAATGATTGCATTTATCAGTATTGTAAAAAAGATGGGTAGGTATTATTACTCATGAAAGTCATCAGTGTTTTTTTAATAAATAAAAATGAAATAAAAACTATACTTAGCAATAATTCAATAATCAATGAACAACGCTTTATTACAAAATTACCGCGCGTAATTACATTCAGGATACAGTAAGGACTAAAGCCATTGACTATTTTTTGTTTGCCACATAAAGATTTCAATCAATATGATTTTTTGGTCTCGAACGACGTTTCGACGAGTCGTAATCGACGTTTTTTGATTCCTATAATTTAATACATACATAAATATTACTTAACTCAAGCGAACATACTGAAAAAACTCCGCAATAAAAATGAATGAATCTGTATTTAGGGATTTATTATTATTGGGAATAACAAATACATAGATACAATTAAATTAGTAGTGATTTAGAGTGTTAGAGGTTATTTTTCCCGCCTTAAAAGATTTTAATGCCTTATAAGCGGTGGAGGACGCCGGAGTGACACGGTGAAATGCATCTCAACGATCTCATGACGTTCCACGATGGCATTATTATGTATTATTTGGTATTTAGAGGGTAGTCTGGTTGGAGATCCGAATCTGAGAGCTCTACGGAGAGTCCAGGAGTCCTAAGGATATGTTTCTCTACATGCATACAGCATATATGCATATACAACATTAAAAAATGGCATTACGCGTCACTTCTACGAAAACGATATTTTATACTATGTAACGGGTAAACGCACTATGTCTTGACATCTCATAGACGAAAATGTGTTGCAAAAAATGTAAACAGAGGAGTGATAATTCTGTACACTCGCCAAAGTTTTAATGCTGCGTAAATGACATGAACAGCTGAGATTTAGTCTTAATTCGCCTTTAACTGTACCTGGCGTTATTAACGATGCGACACTCGAAGTTTAAATACTTATTAAATTGTTTAAGTACGTTTAACTTGTGTTCACTGATTCTCATTTGAATAATATATAATAAATTGCCACCGGCACTGGTTTTAATAACTAGAATCTAAGTAACATATTCGTTCTAAGCATATTAATTTTACTTAAGTCGAATGAAATGATTTCTTCATAAGAATTTCTTTTTTGATGTTGAGAATGAATTTGAATTTATTTTTATACATGTAATATTTTTAAAGATAAAAGAAGTGTTAATAATATTTTCATTCGTTATTTGACTTCGATTTATTCTGATTTTGTTTTTCATTAACTAGTATTAAATTATTGGAAAGAATGTGGTTCAAACACGTAGGTATGACGGACGTAGACTTTTTATAGGGTATATTGTATCTGACAGGTTCTGGTGTCATATTTTGTAAAGAATATAAGTAGTTACGTCAAAATGTTAATGAAATAACTAATTATCCTATTTTCGTTCTTGAATACAAATTGAAAGAAAATTTTCCAATCACTTCTATACGAAAGGGAGATGTTTGGTGAGATTTTTGGCTAAACCACGGTATTGTAACGTACCACTTGAGACGTTTGTAAATAAATTGGACCCTGACACGAGACATTGAATGTGACGGATTGGCATCATGCCCAATGGCGAAGTGACGTCACTACGCCACACGGAGCGTCAATACTTGACATTTTTTAGAAAAAAGAGAACTGTATACTAATGACTATGGTGAAATACTACTTGAAATATACTAATCTGAATAATAATATATGTATATATATATTTACAATTTTGTAAATATTTGAAATAGGAATGAATGCTAAACGTTCAAATTCAATTATCTGCGTACTAAAACGCATATAAACATTAGTCGCCGACACATGCAATATATTATGTCATTATTATATATAGATAATCTTATGCACAACTGCCAAGCGTATCAATAATGTTAACAATTGGCTAAAGATTCTATTAAATAAAGTTATATGTTCTAATTGAAGTAGTTAATCAGTTAAGGGTTTTGAAATCTATAATCCATAGTAAAGTAAAGTAAGTAACAGTCTGTATATATCCCACTGCTGGGCTAAGGCCTCCTCTCCTATTAACGAGGAGGTTTAGAGCTTAATTCACTACGCTGCTCCACTGCGGGTTGGTGGATATAAATGTGTCAGAATTTCTCACGACACATGTAGGTTTCCTCACGATGTTTTCCTTCACCGTCGAGCTCGAGATGAATTTAAACACAAATAAATATATACTATAATCCATACTCATATTTTTGATGCGGCCTGTCACTTTATTATAATGCAATTATACATCGAGTTTTTTTTGCCGGTTCTTCTGGGTAGTATCTATATTCCGAACCGGTGATATCTTTTAAGGTGGTAAATTTTAAAAACCTACTTTCATAAAGTATATTTTGATTCCAATTTTTGACTGTGTGACTGAATTAATTTTTCAAACCTAAACAATTATTAACTAAATCGATACAGCTGTTTTCGTGTAATCGGTGAATATACACAAAAAAGACCTAACGAAATGAGAACCTCATCCTTTTTGGAAATCGGTTAATAAAAGAAAAGACGAGTATTCAGCAGACAAAGCAAAGATAGAAAAGAAATAGACAAAGAGGTCGACTTTGTTGTATTATTTATTTATAAAAGTTTCTGGACATCAAAATTCTTTTAGTATCTGACCTTTGAACCGTTATAGGCATTGATATAAGAAGTGTCATATCGAAATATAACCTCATATTTCAAAAAAGGTTGAATAAATAATAGAAATGGCCTCCGCAGTGAGGAAAATTTTATTAGTTTCATATTCACCTTTATCGAGAGCATTTATTAAGTATTTATCGTTAATGGCGACACGGAATCCCGTGTTTCATTACAATCGGCCGCGAATTATTACATTTACAACCGATACAATATTGAAAATATCTCGATCTACGATTTTTTTTAATTCGGTATAAACAGTTTTGTTTATTTAGAAATATAGCTGAATACAATCAAAACATTTGACCCAGATGAAATGTGTTTTACCAGTTACTGCGATTGCATTAATTAAAACAGAATGGCTATCGTTCATTCAGCAGTTCTACAGTTCGGACGTCACTGAGCTTTTGAATGCGAACAGTCATTAATCCTAGATTTTTGATTGGACAAACGTAGTTCGAATACAGATTAAGAGGTTGATAATTATTTTTGTATAGAATCCTGAAGAACTATATAAAACATAATTTCACTTCGAAAAAAGAAAACATATTCTTGAAGTTTTTGAAGTAATGGGAAATTATATGTTCGAGATCAATTCTCAGATTTGTGTATCCCACTAATTCGTAGTAGACCTTAGTGACAGTTTAATCTTCGCAACGTTAGCCTCAATCACTCAATATTTCGATATTAAGCGATAATAGCACTAGTATAAAGATATAATTAAGTTGGACATGATTGCTTTATACTTAATAATCACTCAATTTTCGTAAGGTTACCTAGGTAATTGTTACATATTTACTTAGTTGTTTTATATTAATTATTAGAATAAAACTCCCAAGTGTAATTCTCGTCTTAGAGCAAATATTCGTGCTCTTGGTGTATTATGTGATTTTTATACATATGTATGTAATGGAAAGCGTGCAGAATAAGACGATTTTACGTGCCAAACTTATTGGATTCCCTTTACAAATAAATAATTGGAATGACTTTTAGTACAAACATCTTACATATGTATTTATATGAAATGTATATATATTATGTAACATTTGTAAAACTTATGCTTGAGGTAAAGACACCATTATTACTATGAACGTGAGCTATGGAATATTTATATATTTTTTTAATTAATATAAAGTTTAATTTTAATAGCAATATTTTTATACGGTCCAAAATTGTTCTTAAGATAAAGATATCTTCAGACAAATTATGGTTGTGTGCTCAATATGTTCACTGAAATAATGAATATATCAATATTACACGGACGCTTTGTGGTTTTCGTCTATATACTATGGTTTATTTGGTATTGCTGTTTGACCGCAGATTATTCAGATTACAGCGCGCACTGTGCAACGAGAGAACGAGAAACGCACGTTCCTTCGATATCATCTGACTACTGAGCAGTGTGACATATTTAGTTTAAAGAAAATACTTGGCAAATAGTCTATTATTAAATTATTTCATGGAAATTTCTTATACAAACATGACACTACAACTAACGACGTAATTATAGCTTTACTTATATCGCAAAACAAAAACAAAATAATAAAAGATTTGTTGAACTGTTTTAATATTTAAAGTAAATTATAACTGTAAAGAACTTTCGGATAAAAAGCTTTATTGTAACAAAAGAACCTGAATAAAGGCGTGTTTCATCCGATTCGGCTCGATTTCAACTTGCTTTTTCGTATGAATAATCTATAAAGGTCGGGAGACGTTCATAAAATATTTAAGGTAGCTAAAGCGATTTAATCATTGCGTGTAATGCGTATGAAGTTTCATTACGAGTAAATACTATAGAACTGGAACACTACGATTCCATTCAATTCAATCCATTCATTCAATACAATTTGATTTGTGGCTTTCAGTTTTCAGAGATTGTGGGCGGGGTCGAGAATCCAACCTTAATTAAGTTTGGAAAACTGGAATACAACAGTTTATATGAATATTAAACGGTAATTTTAATCGGTAAATGAGTGTTTAAAACGATTTTTCGACGGTATATCAAAAAAATAGTGGCTGAAATCACTAAACGTGGCAATCACGTCGATTGATAACATAGTATTGCGTGAGTCATAATTGGCCGCCGTGAACTAAAAAAAAATGTAATAAGTAATTACAGTATCTTTTTTCGTTCCATGTTTTGATTTCAATTCTTTATATGTATTCTGTATATCGTGTGATTTTTATAACCCTATTTTTTTAATTGACTTCGGAATAAAACTTTCCTAATTAATTTACATAACCAAACGTGAACCCTGTTCTTTAAGAATACGACTCGTAGGTATACACTCACCCTTTTCAATGAAGTATTTGTGCTAATGACTTGAGGGGAGAAATGAAAACATAAAATAAATACAATCTATACAAATAAATAGCTTGAAACGTCTGTTTGTAATTTCAAATTAACAGCTTTGTATGTAATATATCCGGTACTTACATCAAATGAGCATTTCAAAAACAATCTCTCTATTTGACTGTTTGTTGCGGCTAATCTCTGATACGGCTGGACCAATTTTAATGGTACTTTACTCACAGATATCTAATGTTATAAAGAGTAACTTAGACTACTTTAATAATATAAAATAAAAAAAGTTTACGCGAAAACAAAATTGAAACCAATGAAATAGTGAATAATATCCGATTCAAGTAGGGAAGGTAAACATTTTATAAATATAAATTTTATTCAAATTAACGTTGAAACCGCACGGCACACTAATGTACTAAAAACAATCTATGTACGTACAAAAGTATCGATCGGTATGTGAAATATATCTTACTTAATGTATCTTACATTTTGGTAAAAGCCTTTAACGTCGTCTTTAAAACCTGAAAACAAACCGTTTGCGACTTTACTACTTTCCCTGACGAAATAAGTGCTTGTTAACTGGTAAAATCTCTTTACTTGCTCTTTGTGAACGTTTTAAAAGAGCCAGTCTCGTATTTTTACGAAAGAAGAAATCGTCTTGTATTTTCGTTCCTACTCTCGTAACTATTGTTAATTAAGATTATTAAAAAAAAAACAGATTATAATTGAAGCCATTATATAACTTTCCTCATTAAATAGTGAAAAATTGTTAAAGTTTATCAAAATAGTTTTTGAGGTGTCCAATAAAGTTTTATAATTTGGTTGTGTTAAAATTTGTTTTTTGATTGAAGAAAATTCGAGTATATTTATTAAAGCGTTAAAGAATAATAGCTACACGTAATCGTAACACAACACTCACAAATTTTTATATTCAACCAATAAAAAAAATCGTATTGGATTTAAATGTTTAATTAGAATTCCATTTGAAACATTCTTTTATTTAGAATTACGTAGGTTTGTGTACTACTGAGTGAAGTCTATTTGCTTTGAGTTCAGTCAAAGATATTACAATTTTAAAGTAAAGCAAATCTTATTAGCTATAGATAACAGTATATTAATAGGGATTAAAGGGGGCTATCATAAATCATAGTCGTAATCAAAAATTAAAGGAACCGCACTCAATATTGTCATCCATTATTAATCTATATTCTATTTTTTATCTATGTGATAATTTATTTAACTTTAATATAAGCTTAACTCGATAACTCTAGGGTTGCCACCTTTGTTTTGAACAAAAAACCGATTTTTGACAAAATGTTAAGCATTTTTGGAAATTCGGAAAAAAATATAGCACACTATTTATTTTTAAGTACCTGGTTGACCGAGCTTTACTCCGTATGTTTTTTTAAATTAAATGTGAATAATATTTTTGAATTGTACCGACATAGCATTCTAAAGATATTGTAGCAATTTTCCATTGCTTAAAAACACGGATAATATGACATTTTCTAAAAATTTAACCAAGCTACCTCTTTGCGTATTAAATTTCATGAAAATTGTTCCAGCCATTTCTGATATGAATGAAAATGGCTCGTTTAAAATTTAAATAGTATCTGATAAATCATTTTAAACAAAATTTATTTCACAATCGCTACATAATATATATGTACTATTTTTTTATTTACTCAGAACATTTCGTATAATTGATTCCGTGACAAACTATTAAAATTAGTCGCGGAGCCGAAAGTAAAAACATAAAAGCTGTAACATTCGTATTCATAAGGCGAACGGCCTTCAACGTCCACAGTCCTAGACAGGTCATAAAATCGGAAGTAAATTCGAACAAACATATTACATTCGACATTTATCTTTTAGATGTACCCAGTTTTGCCCGCGTTTACGGTCACTGCTTCGCTTTTAGGGATTTTAGCTGGTATGACTATAACCTTCTTATATGGAGTTATATAACGCAAAAATAATTTCACAAAAAAGATAATAGATACTGAATTGAGCGGGTTTAAACAAACATAGCCTTCACCTTTATATATATGAATAAATATAACTTACGATGAAACAATATATGTAAGTGAATAATTGGCATAACAATTAAAAGACATGACAGCACCTAAACTATTCATCTTATCGTATGTAATAGGCGGTATTATGGATCGTGCACCATTTGTTACATTATGTAAATACATATTTACTCGCAGTAATTAATTGTTGGACGTGTCTGCTCTTTACATGCGTTAGTTACCTTTATAATAAGATCCTTAATGAAACATAAGCTTTGCTTCAACTTCGTTGAACATTATGTTTTGACGTCTCTTGGGACATCCTTTACGCGATATGGGTTAATATTACCATGCCGACTTTTGAGTGAATGTAACGCAAAGATTTAGAAATAATAGACGTAAATATGTTTATTTGAATCCGGAAAAAAAAACTTCGTTTTATATTATCCGTGTAGTTACTGGAAACCTTGCAAATGCATTTACTGCGATAAAATCTTTTAGAAAAGAAATTATGCGATTTAATAATTCGTATACCAACTAGCACGACCTATCGGACATATATAATTACATATTTTTTAAACAGTTTTATTTTTATTGAATAGTCGAATGATATTTATTTTTTTGTTTATTAAAAGAATGGATAACTGCGATTTGTCAAAAAAATTTAATATAAGCCATTTGGATATTTCCGAGATATCTTTTAGTATAGACATTTTGTTTCAAATATGTGCATTGTTTAAGCTACATATTATATAAAAATCAAAGACGTCCGTTTGTTCGTATCTGCCACGCCGTTCATCCGATTGTGATATAACTTTGTCAACTTATTGTTTGCATTTGGGCAGAGGCTATAGACATAACACAATTAACTTCTTGAAGACGTGTATTTTGAAGTGTTCAATTACATATAAATAAACAAGAATAACTTTATACAGCGAACATGGTCGCGATAGAAGCTATGCAATATGTATTCATGTATATTATAATAGATAATCAACTGTATCTGAAACTTGATACATGTACTGGCTATACGTAGCTGGCTAATCTAGATTTCTGGGTAAATTGTTCCGTTTAATAAACTCTTGGTCCAACATCTGTGTTCCATTAGAATACATACATTCACTTTCCTTATCTCTATTAGTTAATAATAGGCTTATCAGCATATGGAAATGCAAATACCGTATTATGTTAAGTAAGTACATAATAAAATAAATACTTATAGTAATAAATAAGTGATATTATTTTATAACATACGTAAAGTCATTTTTATGGAATAGTAAAATGATAAATCTACAATAATAATTATATTACTCGACGCCTGATATAAAGAAAATTTCCGAACTCATTATGATCTTGCGAGATGCGAGTAAATGTGGGCGTAAAATGACGGTAAACGAAAGATATTCCTGTATTGTGTGACAAACGTTCTGTTTAACAATAAAACGCACGCGTGAACAAAGGAATCTGAGTTGGAAATAAGACCTTACTTTGATTTGGTTCACAAAAGACGTTCCGTAAACGCAAAATTACTCATCGATGAAAGATTGTATATAATAAAGTTTTATTCTTTATGCAAAACGGAACTAAGGCGTACGAGGATATGCATCATCACAGCGTGTACCTACACAATTTGAAGTGTGACGGGAAAAAAATATCTTTTTAAAATTTAATTTCAAATTAGCGGCATAATTGCGGTTTCACTCGCGTTTATGGTTACTGCTTCGCTCCTTTGAGTTGTAGCGTGATATAATATAGCCTATGCCTTTCCTTAATAAATAAACTATCTAACACAAAATAATTTTTCAACTCGAACGAGTAGCTCCTGAGATTACCGCGTTCAAACAAACAAACTCCTCAGCTTTATAATATTAAATATATATATTTGAGAAAATGGTAAAAAAAGTATCTACAATTTGATTATATTATATTATGTTTTTGAAGTGATCACGTTAGAGACAGCGTGATATCCCGAAAGACACAAAAGAACATTTACCATTTTAACTGGTGGCGAAAAAAATGTATGAACTCTGACGCATGTCAATGTATATTTTGTGATAAATAATTTATTGTGTCGTACTCGTACAGACCCTATCGGAAACACATAGTGTTTATAACTCAATACATTGTCATGATGTTTATTCAAATATTTGATAAAAGTTCATGACTTCAAAGACACCCGAATTATCCATTCCTTACATAAATTTACTCGCAAACTCGTACATCGATTGAAAGTGTATAATCTAATTAAAATTTAAGTAACGTTAAAGCAAAAGTACGGTAATGTTCGTTAAATATGCTCTTGCGTCACACGATGCGATCTGAGCCGGGCCGGTCTTGACCTAATGAGAAGCAACTACACTACGTTCACCGGTATTTCTTCGCAGCAGGATTTCACTTACGCATGTAACACAATAATTATCAGTAGCAAAAATATGTCATACATGTGTATCATATAATTGATATTGCAATTAAGGTTAAAATCAGATAAACGATAAAAATATCCAAAGGTTTTATTTATATCTTATCAATATATATAATTCAATTAGTATATATTTCCAATAAATTATAATGACTTATGTGGATAAAAAATATTTGAAGATAAATTGATAGTATGCACGTGTACGTAACCCTTAAATCGCACACGTACTTTATAGTCGAAGAAATGGCGTCTTTTAGTACGAAGGCGAAAAAATATGATTATTACATATACAATGTAACGAAAGAGCGTGGAAAGAAATCTATTACAGATAGTCATGTTCATTTAAAACTGAACCGATTGGAGTATATTGCGTCACTCACATTATTGGGTCATGGATCGTTTTGTCGACCTAACAGATAAGTAAGTTAGTTAAGCGACAACTTTATAAACAAATATCAAATTTCAAAACAATGAAGCGTTGAAAGTAGGTGGATTATTGTATTATCGGTAGTTTACATCGACTGAATATGTAAAATATAGAAAAGCGTCAATTTATCACTTATTTTTGTTGTCTTTTTTATCGAATATTTTTATTATATTTGATTTTAACAATCATGTACGTGTCACAAGTAAATCTTCGATTGTTTTGAATTTTTGTTATACTTTTGATTTAATTTACGTTCTGCAGAAATTTTATCGGTACTGAACTGTATATCACGTTTTATTTTGGTGTAGACGTAAGTGTTAGTAAAAAAGCAATTGTTTGTAAGTATACGGGCCAATGATCGATGTTATCATTTTAATTAAAAAACGAATCATTACATCGAAGGACACATTAGTGATAACCTACTTTTGTATTACAAAACGTACGCCGAACAAGGATTAATCTTTGTTTACATATGATAACTACGTCACGATCGAATCGTCCAATATTTTTTTTTTCTAAATGATACAGGAACAATAGGCCAAGGTTTTATGTTATCAATATTGAAGAGTATTTTTACTACGTTTAGAAACTCCGTTATATATTATTCATGAAATAACAAGCGCGGAAACGTCTTATTACTATATAAATAACGTATTAATTATCAAAAAAAAGACAATGACACACTTCCTTTAGGTGGTTTTTTAAAGTACTGGTCTGTAATTTTTCTATATTTTCAATATTGATCTTTTAGTCCAAATGAATCCGGAACCGAATTAAAACGCAAAAAACGTAATTTCGTTTACTTGAATGACACATGTACTTATTTCAATTATTAATATTTTAAAAGAACCGATGAAAATTCTATGGGACCAATCTGGAATACCCTTTCAAACAAAAAAAGACTTAATCAAATCTGTCTAGCCATTCTCGCGTAATCGGCGAATTTCCCGATGAATCGAGAACTTCCTCTTTGTTGGAAGTCGGTTAAAAATGATGTCCGACACTGAATCCGCGCGAGTTACCTACTAGGAAAAATGAGAAATAAATATCTAATGTATTTGGCTCACACGATTGCTTCGAAAAAGGTAAACAACTTTCAGTGGTTAAACATTTTTGTAAGATACATTAAATAAATATTTCCCTTGAAACATAGTTTCGTGTAACTGAAAACTGAAAATTTTTCTAATTTGTGCTCTTTTTAGTTTTTCATATATGACCTTTAATAAAAGTGAAACTGACTTCAAAAGTAAAATGTGTAAATTCGCTTAAAAATAAAATAGTAAAAAATAAATAGAATTAATAATATAATACATATAATGAATAGCAAACTTATTCCAGTTGTTGTTATTTTGAACCCAAAATAATAAATCGATTTTGATGAAAATTGTAAGGAATAAGTCGGAGTGTATACTCTTTCAAACAATAAAAGAATAAACCAATTCGGTCCAGCCATTCCCGAGTAAGTTACATAAATAAGATCCCCGACGAATTGTGAATCTCGACCTTTTTATAAGTCAGTTAACAAGGAAGTAAAATCGATTGAGTATTTATTTAAAAATAAAGTATTAAATAAACATTGCTGAATTCATTTTAGATTTTAGGTTAATAAAAAATCAAGCTAGTGTTTTATTCTGCACTGGTCGTATTGAAAAAGTTTCGGTATCAATTAGTAATCTAAAAAATAAGTAATAAGAATAAAATTAGGAATGAACGGTTGTATAAAAATTGGAGTTATCAAAGCAAGAAACGTGAAATTGATTATGGTTACTTCTGTTTAGAAATTAATGGACGTGAACATCGACGTTTTTTTTTAATTTTACTCCAAAGCGGGTGACATAGGACCAGTAAATTTATATATAACGCGGACTAAGCCGCTTCGGATCGCAAGTAATGCACATATCTATTTGGATAATATATATAATATAAAATTTACATAGAGTAAAAAAGTAAACATGAAAATGTTAAACCAATCACTTTATTGACACATTAATTTTTTGTTTAAAAAATCAAAAAGTATTGATAAAAACGTAAAACTAGTTGCAAGTGGATACATTTTCGTACGTTATGACTTATTTTTTAATATTTAATAATTCTTAGACCTTGCGCGAGTAGTATAATGGGGAATTTCAATACTATTATTTTAAATGAAATAAATGATAATACAGAATATAAAATCCGTTTAACGAAATGCGGTATGACAAGTTTATTTACGAGTATAAATAGCATTTGTACGGAAAGTTTGCGCCAGATATAAACCAAGGGTGTGAAGGTGCGTGACCGAGCGACGATGATTCATGTCTGTTATTATTTTTACGGTTTCCGATATCGAGTAATTGAAGGACGATGCTCTTATGCGTATATTCGTCGTAAATTTAAGGAAAAATTGTATTGTTATATTTAATTAATTACTTTCAGTAAGATTTTTGACCGCTTCAATATCGTTACGAACGAGGATATTCAACTCGAAATATTGAGGAAATTCATTTGATTGGTACACTGGTGACTGAAAAAAATTAAGTAAAAGTTGAGCCGACTTCTACAGTAAAAAATGTCCACATAGCTTTTATACCTAAAAAAATATTTTCCGTCGGTCAATAAGTTTGGTAATTATATTGATATATAGTTGTTTTTTTACCTTTCACATCATTAGATTTATGATGATATTATGATGATGACCTAATATTAAACCGACTTCAAAAAAGGAGGAGGTTGGTAATTCACTAAGTATTTTTAACGTTTGTTACCTCCGTCCGTCTATCTATATCTCCGTCGTTATCAAGGACAAGACATGTTTTCAGATTACATACAAATTTTATCGAGATCGATTAAGAAAATGGTAAATAAATGTGTCGTTCGAGTAAACGAAATTGCGTTTTTACTTTTAAGTTGGTTTCTTTCTTTTTCAGTCTTATAAACACAACATCCCCTTAACGTTAACAGTAAACGAACTGTAGACATATTTTGTATACTTTGTAAAACATTGTATTATTTTTGTATGTGACTATTTTTAACGTTTGAACAAAGCAAAATCTTTTTTTTTTCTGTTTCATCTCCAATAATCTTGAATTTAAAAATAACATTATTGCATTTGACCTTTACGATGGTGTTCACGCTCACGCGTCGTGTCGGATCTTCAGCTGGCGAGTTCAATGAATTTTCATACGAACTCATGATAAATTGCCAAATATTTAATACAATGTTAATGATAAATAATTAAATGGTGACGTAATAATATACGATAAGTCATTAAGAAGTAGGAAGTATTGAGAATTATATAGCAATTAAATTTGGATTACTTTGTTATATTTTTATGAATGTGAAAAAAAATCTTTATGTTCTTTGTCATAGTATAGGATGTCATAATATAGGAACTTATAATACGTTTCATTTAATAATCGAAGTATTTAATAAAAGTACTCCTAAAAAGCGTTGTTTACTAATCGCGTTAGTTTATTACATAAATATGATTCAACCTTTAATATAATAAAGTTTATTATAAATCTAACGAACTAAATATGTTCATGAACATGTAGGAACTTGGTAAATGGGTAATTAGTAATGTAGCTTCGACTTAGAACAACCAATTAAGATCATATCACTGCTAACGGTTTTCCGCAGCATCGGCAGCGTTATTGATTTTTCTTACAAACTTTGGCCCCATTTGAACTTTTTCCAGGTCGAATCACCAAAACCTCATAATGGAAGCCGACGTCAAAACTTCTGTCCAAATAAAATTCATGCTTCATCAGTTTGGCTTGCGCATTGACAGTTCAATCAAAAGGGATGAAATTCTCTTTACTTTATACGGTATCGTTCCTATTAAAATAAAAGTAAAAACAAATAAAACCTTTTACCCTTCCACGATTATATTGAGATTGGATAAAAACGACTTCATTAATAATATTGATCTTGATGAATTGCACAAAAGTCACTTTCTTTTACGAGTTATTTTTTTATTTGTTTTAAGTTTCCGATTGAAACAAAAACCCATCAAGCTATTTTCACAAATATCCTGTCTTTAGGCTCGTAATTGCCTAAAGTAAACACCATAGTTTACAGTTCAAATTTGAATATGAAATGGTTATCGGTGAACGACATAATAGAGCTAATTACGATCGTCAGTTATTGTTCCGTTACATAAATCTAAGTAATGTTCTGAATGTATAAATAGATAAAAATAATTCATGTAAATGTATTTATTAAATACATATGTATATTTCATTTTATAATACCAATTTTGTTTCGTTACAATAATTTTGTCAATTTTGAATAAGTATATCGATAAAAATATCATTTGTTTTAAGATAAAAAAAATATATTGCCTCAAAGGTTTTGATGTTACTGTAGCCATACATAATTATATACAATAATGTCGGAGAAAGCGTGACCCTTTTAACTTTATCTTAATGCACTTCTGTAATAATTTACGCGTGAACGACATGATACGATTAAATTACATATTGTATCTCGTTAACTAATCGTTCTTTTAATCCATTTCTAGAAAACGTTAATTACGTTAATTAGTCTAATAACATAATGGATTTTTAAATGTTTCAAATGTATTTTTAATCATTATTATAATCTTAATCATTAGCAATTTTATCTAAAGAAAAATAATATGTTGAATTAAAATAAATTTATTTCAATATACAAAGGATGTTTCACGTCTAAAAAGATAGTCGTACCACTCAAGAAATGAGAATAATAAAAATGATATCTACGAAATGTTAGCTACTTAAGAATGATAACAAGATTATTTTTTAAAGTGCATTGTCCACACGATCAAAGGCATGAATTTAGATAAACGACAATAGCTTCGGTTTTTCGATAAGAAAGAGTTTAGGTACATTAAAAGAAGTTTCTATAACTTTTGTCTTGTCTAATCGTATAATGAATAAATTTGTTATCTGTTTGAGGATTTTGTTTTGAATCGGTGAAATTGAATTTTTATTTTCCATAATATGTAAAAGTCGAACGTGTTTGTCAATTTTACGGTTCTCGACAAAGTATTTCATTTGCTTCTTACTATTAAAATTTACACAAAAACAATACAATTAGTTTCTGCAACTTATAAAGACTAAAATACTAATTTAGAAGAAAGTATTATATTATGTTTTCTTAGTGTTCAGTTCTAAGTACGAGTAACAGTTCGTAATAATAAGAAATAGTTCAATCAAATAATAAGATAAATATATCAATACAATATTTGTTAGATCAAACTATTATGGCCTAATATTTAACTCTTAATAAAGATTACATCGATTATAGTTTTGTTACTTCAAAAAAAACGCTTATAGAATTTACTTTGAAAATAAGAAAATGAAAGTAATGACGATTGGAAGAATAATAGTTTTTGAAATAAGCGATGAATTTTGTATCTGTAAAATGGAAACTGTAAAAGGCGTGTTATTCTAGCAATGTAGTTTATTTTTTAGGCACCGTAAGTTATAAAAAATATGTTTCAAAAGTAATTTCAAATTCTCTAAGTCCAGAAACTCGACTTTTATAATGTTTAATTAATCCACTTTGAACTAAAATATTAATACTAAGATTAGCCTAAAAGCATGAAAATGTTATTAAAACGTAGGTTCGATATTTAAAAATAATAACTTGTTCGACTGCGCATAAAACTTTTTCTTTTGTATTTTATACGTACCTCCATGACAACAAAATTAGAGGCGAGTTGTAAGACCTGAATATTTTGTTATTTTTCTTTTAATACCGAGATATTTAACTCTTGATGGTACAGAAAAAAAAAATATCTTATTGTTAGTTTAACGATTAAATTGAATGTATATAGTTTAACGTGATAGTTATTCCCATTAATTTTTAACAAAAAACGTGGTAACTTACTAAGCATTCACCAATTTTTCTTTTAATTTTTCGTTCGATGTTGTGCGTGTTTAACGACCCGAAATAGTGATTGAGTTAGTACTAGCACGTAAGGGTTAAAATTACGGTCGTTTTATATTGTGGAAATCATTAGTCAACTTCGAGTTTCTTTCACGAATTTTTTATAAAATTGATCAAGAATTACTTAGATTAATGAAACACTAGATAAAAGTAAATTAAAAAATATATCGAGGTTAGACTTGTCATAACGTGACGTTAAAACAACTTTTCAAACTCCGGCTAACTTTTTTGAACAACTTTTGTTTTAGTTTAATAACTCATGTAACTTTTATTAAAAAATTTTAATGACTTCTACAATACTTTAACACTGAAAAAAATGATCGGAGACTTGAATAAAGTTCGCATAGCAGTATGATGAATGATGTAACTTCATATCGCGAGCGTTTTGATGGTAACCCCGCGTATTTTGGCGGAGTATGATGCAATTCGCAATGCAACGGACTGAACAAGCCATGCACCGCCTGCGTGTGCTGTGGGGATATTCCACGAACTATTCTCACTGATACACCGTCTCATATAAATAGTTTATTTACAGTACCTTAATAAAGTCCCGCGAAGTAGCGCGCGAATCTTGCGTATGTAGTGCGGTGCGTATTCGACGTAACCTACGACCGTGCGCCACAAGCGCCGTTCAGAAATTGACTGATGCTTGAACAGCGTGCTGGTGAATATATGCGCGCGCATCTCTTTGCGCCTGCGTGGAGGGAGAACTGTTTACGGTGATCCACTCATTGCTAGTCAAATGCTCGTTGACGATCACTTGTGTATTGCAACATCCTCGTTACCCACCCTACGTCCATCGGCGACATCGGATGTCCCATACCATTAAACTGTTCTGCTAAATTGGAACAGGTAATAGTTGATGGTTCCCACTTCGGAGCCATTAAAGGTTATTGTTTGTGAAGCTGATAGTCAGACGGACCCTAAGCTCCAATTGTTATCAGGTGTTCAATTCATAAATTGCGATTTTCCTGAAGGCGTAGCAGCGGAGAGGTTATATTACACGTTTACGAGGGAAATTTTAAATTCATCTGCATTGCCAAAAGTAACATCCGCAGTGTCAATTGTAAAATACTGTATTTGGTATGGTTGGCACTTTCTTATTCGTTCAAAAATCCACGAGCAGTGTGATACTTTAAATTTGATAGGAATATTTTATTTTGCAAAACGTATTGCTGGTTTTAATTTAATTTAAAATTTTATTTGTATTTAATTATTTTAGCCTCTGTTTTCAATAAATAAACGAGGTTTTTAAGGAATAAACACTTAGACTCGGGCACCTTAGAAATTTTTAACGAAAATGTTCTGACATAACCTTAATCCAAGCCTTAATCTTTCATCTGATATACGAGTATCCCTATAGTATTTATTAAAAGTTTAACTCAATCTTACTGTGTCATGTTTCACATGTTGACCTTCAAAACAATATTGCCTGGAAAATATTCTTTGTGGCTCTGTTTTGACATTATGATCGCAAAGTCGAAGCACTTTAATTACTTTGAAACAAATTCGATGACTCATTAAGACACATTTGTATACTATTCATTAACGTTGTTTAAATATGTTCGGCTGTGTGCATTTTTTTAAATGTTTGTTCACAGATTTTACTGCCGATTGTGGACTGACATAATATATAACCTGTAGTTAACATAATTTCCTTAAATACAAAAAAAAAAATACCTCAAAAAACAAAACATAAGCTTGAACTTGCTATGTATTTTATTCGGGTCAAATTATGCTAAATTAGAAACTAAATTAAAAACACTTCCTCTTATCCCACAGAGTTGAAATAAAGTTTAAAAGTTGGTTCAGTTCCGACGACAGTACATTTTTATCGTGAGCACGAGGTGATTCTATATTTAGGATTGGCTCCAGACGAGGGAACTCCTCAACGGTCAACACCACAGATATGAAAATTTGTTTACGCCTTTAATCGAGATAGTTCTTTCGAAGCGTCACCGTGACATGGCTGCTCTGCATCCAGGTCTTACTCTTGAGAAGGGATTCTTTGAGGAGCAGCGAGAAGGCACTTTTTTTATATGCTTACATTTATGAAAGCCTGTTCTCAAGGTCACCATGACATAGCGGCTGTGTCCAGAATCCAGCTCCCGGTGAAGAAACTAATCAACAGTTAATTGTTACTGATACCAAATTTTGTCTACGCATATAATTATGTTAGCCTATTCTCAAGCCTTGCATAGAGCACTTTCGTTGTTAGCCAAACATGATGTTTTTAATATGGTCATTTCTCCAAAATTTCTAATTAAAAAAGTAAGTAATTAATATTCAAGTGACCTTGCAACAATAACAAATTATTAAAATAAATAGAAGTAAAAACATTTTCAGCGCAAACTAAAAAATTAGTAAATAAATTTATCTTACAAAATGTTTTTAAAATAAAGCTTTGATTGAAATGCTTAAAATTTTTTTTAAAGTAAATGAATTTTATATGACGTAAAAGCATGTCATAAATTACTATTTTGATTTATTTCAAAGATTACTTTTTTTATAGAGAATTGAATAGATTTTTAGTTAAATTTGTCATAAAATATATATAGCATATAGAACCGTTATGTGTGCTAAAAATGACTTAATGGGAGATCTTTTGAAAAATCGCAGCCATGCGTAAACAAAATGTTTAGATAAGAACAAACACGAGATTTATTTTGTCAACATCATTACGTGTGTAAATAATGTGAAAAAGTTTGCAGAATAGCGTACTATTTATCAGAAAATCGTGTGAATAAATATTGATAACAAGCAAATAGATCATTGTTGTTAGTTGAACTATACAACAAAGTAGCGAAATATAACACTCGAAGACTTGACCACGCTTATTTAGCACTAAGACTTAAAAAGAATAAACTGACCTTAAAAGCAAAATACGTAATTTACTTTAATGACATTTACACATTCCAAACCTTTTGATTTAAAAACCTAACCTCTGAAACGATTTTAAAGGAAATTCTATGGGACCAATCTGAAAGTAAACTCATTCAAATAAAAAAAGATTTTTCAATCGGTTAAGAATAAGAAATGATGGAGTTTCGAGGTAAACAAAATTTTAATTTACAACTTGCGTAGTCCAAAAGGTTAAGAAATGTATAATATTCATCTAATTACAATTGGACGCTGATAAGCAATACTATGTCAAGCTACACGGACTTCATTTTGAGAAAATGGCGTTTAAAGATGTCAAACCTGTTGTTTACTTTTTTTTTGTAGACGTCCAAATGAAAATCCAACTTTTCTATTTTGATAAAAGGTATTATAATATAAAGCATTGGTATAATAAAAAAAATTATCTAGAAATAAGCGTTGTTGATATTTGATACTTTAGGATTATTAAAATATGGAACACACTTCAATATTCTAAACATTAAATTTTCTTTTCAGTAATTATTTAGTTTAAATGACTTAAAACTTTTTTGAATAATGTTTAATATGTAACACATTATTCGAAGATCTCAATATCTCCAAATTTGACTTTTTGTGGGTTGACGCATTATTGCTTATCAGCATCCAATTATATTGAGGAAGGTGAATACTCCCTACCCCTTACTTCCTATTCCCTCTCATCCCTTATTATTATTATATATTTAAGATAGCAACGTATTCGTGGGTCCTCTGGTACTGCAAATTTTCGTGGGCGGTACTGATCATTTAACATCCACCTGCTCATATGCCACCTATCTTATTAAAAAAACATACAGTTGAAGGCTGATATGCAATAATGTGTCAACCCACAAAAAGTCGAATTCAAAGATATTGATGTATTTTGATACAACATCATCTATTTAAAATTATTCGAAAAAAAATGTAGTCAAATAAATTAAATAAGTACGGAAAAAAGTTTCTTAATTGGTTCGGCTTTCAAGTGCGTTCCATTTTTTGCAATTTATACAATAATCTCAAATATTTAAATAACTTTTTATTAGATAATATATTAAATGTATCAGTATGATTTAATTTCATTATATGTACCTTTAAACGAAAAATAAAATAAAAGATGGATATATACTTCCTCAAACAGATTTAATAAAAATATGTGTGAGATGTTTAGACGACCTTTTCTTAAAATGAAGTCCGTCTGGCTTGACATAGTATTGCTTATCAGCGTCCAGTTAACAGTCTGTCCCTAAAGGTTGGCTATTCATCGTCTTTAAAGATTGGCACTGAAATATAATAGCGAACACTGAATATTGAATATTTTATCTGCTTATAATAATACCCTTTCAATAAGCAGTTCAAAGTAAAGTTACTAGTTACTTAAGCTAACTTATTAAAACATTTTGTAACTACAGAGACTGCTACAAAGAAACGTCTTTATAGTTATTGAAACGTTCTTAATGCAGATTCAGGTTACTGCAATCTGCCACGGCGCTCCGTTGGGATTGGCGTAAATATTTTTTCCATATTCCACCAAGATACTTGTGCTGTAAATTGGTAAGGAGTTGTAGGTATATCCTGTTGATTTCAGATGATGCTGCAGCACCAGCACGTTACGCAACTGTGTTATTTCGATATTATTTATAGTATTGTATTCCCAATATACGGATACAGAAACACAGTTAACACAGTTAAACACAGTTAAAAATAAAATCTTTCTAAGTACTAAATCTAAGGTTATGTATTTTTTTTATTATCAATTTGTTTGAATTTTGGGCCGAGTTGTACCTTATAATAAATAAGATTCTGACAGGCTGCTGATTTTTACATAAAACCATTGCCACATTCGTAACTCTGATGGCAAAATCGTAATTCCATTTAGACTAAAATATTTTCTTTGGTATCAGATCTTCATAATAACAACCAGTAGATAGCTTGACGTGCTTTTTAACGCACCGTAGGGAGCCCCATAGGGACAAACAACTTTGACCTAGAAACAAATATTTGTACAAATACAAAATAAGCGGACCACCGTCGCGGTCGGCATCAAAGCTATATATGATACATTTACGCTAGAACGTCTTTAAATTACGAGGCTGTTAAAATATTTTAAATGTCATTTTCTCAAAATGAAGTCTGTGTGGCTCGACACAGTATTGCTCATCAGCGTAAATACAGCAATATAGAAATAAATAGGTATACATTTTAAATGAAAAGTAATTCAAAATTTAAATATGAAGTGTAAACCACGAGTGTGGCTTCATTAGGGGAAGTGGTGTGGCGAACAAAGGCTCGCGCCGAACAGTGCTAGCATGTTCTTTGTTTATGGCCTCAACTATGGTAACAATTTATGGCGGTTTTTGACCAACACTCAAAAAAAGATGGTGTTTTATTATTTTTTGCGAATGTTGTTCTTGTTCCATTTTTTGTTTCAGAAAGATAATAAGTATTATTTTACATAAAAATATTTCGTTATTAACACTTGTACATTAACTTTTTGTATTTACCCTTTATTACTGTTTTAATATAATCAAATAATTTGCATTAATAAAAATTCAAGTAGAATTCACAAATAGTAGGTTAGATATATAAAACAATCGTCTATATAATTTCTACTTGCCTATTGCTTCTTAGCTCTATATAACGATATTTTGTATATATTTGAACGGACTGTCAACTTACTAACTTACGGTAAACTGTAATAATAAAATTAAGAAATTAATTTATGTCTAATTGGTACAACGAGAATTCAATTGAATTGAATAGATTTGAATCAAATTAACTTACATTCTAAGATTGATAGAGCACTTTAATTGTGATTTTTAAGAAAGAGGAAGATGTTTTTGTTTGTTTTGCAAGTTAAATAAATCCACAGGAATGTCAAATTATACTCACACAAAACCAATTATCGTAAGCTTCGACTCAGCAGTAAAAAATCATCTATAAAGTCTATAAATCAACAACTTACTTTACTTAAAGAGCATGTATTACATCAAGCGGTGATTCATAGAAATGATTTTTTTTATATATATTTGTAAATGTTAAAAAAATATAGTTTAATATTTAGATATTATTCAATTTTTAATAATAAATAATTTAATATTCAAATGGTCACCCTAGTTTTCACTAACACAGTATGCTCCTCTTCAGATAATATTAATTTATAAGCGCTTAAAAAATAGTATGCAATATTATCTAAAATACATATTTTTGTGGTTTGATTGTCAATATCTTTACACCATTATTTAAATAATTTTGAAATATTCTTGGTAGTAGGATTTTTGTAAAATTTCTGTTTATATTAATTTTATTATTTACAAGTACATAAGTAACCATAGGTATTTTAAGTAATTTTATTAATGGTGTATTTTTAAGTGCTTGTTATACGGCACGCGTATGCATTTTCTTGTCAGCTGTCTGCACCTCACCCTCACTTTAGCATCTTTACCAAGATGAACCTTATGAATTCTACCTAAAGGCCAATAAAGCGGTGGAGTATTTAAGCCTTTTAAAAGAACTACCATTCCTTCATTAAGATTCGGCAAGGTCTTTTGCCATTTAGTTCTTTTATTTAAAAAAGACAAATAATCTTTAAACATCTTGTTATATATTATAATAACGTGCATTTTGAGAAATAAATGTTGATATTGCATCCTTATGTAATGACAAGAACTAGTTTTATTTTGTTATTTTTTTCATTTTCGGATTTAATATAAAAAAATTACTCAAACTTTCATTGTTTCAAAATTCTTCTTTCTGACCCATCTTATTGAATCACTCTCTATAAACGAGCATATAAGCTTAAAATAGCCAATTAATTAAATGAAAAATTATGAAAATTACTAATGTAGGTCGCCAGTTCCTTCGTTTATAAAATGACATAAATAAACATTTCAATATGCCTAACCTCAGAAACGAGTTACAATAACACTTATCGCAATAATAAATATTTTATCTGTTACATTGTACTTTAATGAACACTTAAAAATGATTAACTCATCAAGTTTTAATGATTTCGTTACACATTCTGACTTCATTGTAGGATTTAATATCTTCGAGTCGTTTCTTTTCTTTCATTAGAAATGTTTTTTTATTCTTGTGTGTTTTTGTTTCTTTAAGTACATACTTAGGTGTTAACTCTTTCTGATTTTCATTATGTTAATACTCATTCGCAACATAAGTTAAATGTCTTCAATACTTAATAGTAAGAATGCTTGTATATTGTTTATATTTTACTTTTCATATACTATTCAGGTACTGTAGTAAAAAAAAAGTTAGTAGTTATTTAAAAGTTAAAAAAAGTAAAAATAAAAACAAAAAATACTATTAAGAATATTAGTAAAGCTTTAGGATATAGAGAAATAATATAATTTTTTGAGATGATTAATCGTAATTCGTAATCGTAATCATATCATAATCCTCGTATTTCCATTAAAAACGGCAAACAGTTCATAGTTTTGTGTATAATTGTTTATCATTTAAAAATCTAATTATATATTTTTTTACCAGAATGTAAAATTAAATCTAAGTCTTTTCACGGGCAAAAGAAGCTGTATACCGAGTTTCACGCAGTCGATTAATAATTGAAAAAACCGTAAAAAATTAAGAAATACTATTTCATATCGCATTCAGTTTAAATGTAGTAAAGATAATATACTCAAGAACTTTAATAAAAGTAAGACTACGTCTCTTCTCATTTCCTTCGAATAATTTAATAAATGGGAAATACTTGAACCAGTTTTTGCTAATGTCTTAATATAATTAATTGCATGAAACTATATATGAATGATCTACTTGCATTTCCTGCAAACATATTAAAACTGTGTGTCATACAAATTGACGGAAGTGAACAAATTATCGGGGTTCCCAGTTGAATGAAGGTAGATATATGGCTATAAAACGTGGCTATACAACCTCGGAGTTAATTATGATAAGCAATCTCTATCAAAATATACTACATTTTGACAATAAATGAATAGAGGTCAACTGCCAGAACAACCGGGACTAGACCACTAGTGGCAAGAACAAGTCGATCTTAACCGATTTACTTCAAGTGTAAGTAAACTTGAATTTATTTAAATTGATCTCGAGCTCGGCGGTGAAGGAAAACATCGTGAGGAAACGTGCATGTACCGGGAGAAATTCTGACACATGCATATCCGCCAACCCATAGTAGAGCAGTGGTGGATTAAGCTCTAAAATGTAATCTCCTTAATAGGAGAAGGTTTGCCCAGCAGTGGGACATTTACAGGCTGTTACTTTACTTTACAACTGTCAGAACGTAGCATTTTATGATAGCGACTTATCGCCATTATCCTGCTGATGAAGCTCAATAGCTTTAGCAACTTTCCAAAAAATGGTTTTTATTTTGTTAAAAATACACAGCAAAAATTTTTAGCCTTTGTTGGCGGATGGTCAGTAATAGGACCTCATTTGCGTTACGTTCGGGCAAAGAGCATGGACGTTTAAGGTGAGGGGGGGGGGGGGGGGGGCGAAGGGTCCATTGAACTGATGAAAATGACAATGGTTTATATAATTTCTGAATAGCTGGAGCAAACATTTTAGACTTACAACCTCCCCCCTCCCCATTCGGACCCTTCACTTAGACAGATTTCTTCCACGCTCGTGGCAATAAATATATAGCTAAGTGTAAGAACTGCCTTTAGGTGCAGAAGGCTAAAAACTGTGTTAACTATTCTAATACATAATTCAAAAGAGTATAGAGCTATGTCTGAACATATAATCAATAATGCACATTGAAATAACGTAATGGATTAAGCTCCGTATGGATAAAGATCCAAAGAGACATTCACTCTGTAGAATTATAATTCAAACCTTCCCCACATACGTTCTATTGGAAACTAAATATAAAGCTAGCCAATTTAATCCTGGAAGTATTGAAAAAAGCCAAATGTATTGAATTACTTGCATTCATCCATTCCTATTTAAGATACTAGCGAGCGCGGTGAAGTGTAGCTATCGTTGTATTTTATTTAGGGGTAATTTATTGCCTCGACGATGCACCCGAGCTGAGTGTCAATTTATTTATTTATGTTGCCACCCAGTATAGAGCTAGGGAGGCAGTGGAGGTATTTGCTTCACCCCTGTGTCGAGCATTATAGCCTTTTAAAAATACTTACAAAAAAGCATCACTGAATAAAAACATAGTTTACATTCGGACGATCTAATAGTTTTTTCATATGTCAGCATTCTTTCTGAGTCAATTCGTATTATGCAAATTCTTTGAACTTATATTTATTTTATATAGAGACAACTATAAAACGCATATATAAAAATGAACTACTTTATTTAATATAAAATAAATTTGTATAATTTATATGTAAATCTAAATGACTGAAAGCGAGGGAAGTCCGAACTCGCACATGGTACAGGTGAATAATAAAATCAAATCAAATTTATCAAAATATACTTTATTTAAGTATAAAAATTACATCAATAATTAAGCTACCACCGGTACGGAATGTAGATTCTACCGAGAAGAACCAGCAAGAAACTCGATAGTTACTCTTTAAAAATTTTGTCAATACAATTTTTAAAGAATTACAAATTGATAATTTATCCTGTACGAAATTCAGCATAACTAAGCCCACGCATGTTTATCGTCAACGTAATCTTGTATGTAGTAATATGATTTAACTATTAGGGACTTTTTAACATATGATTTAAATATATTCATCGAAAACTGCAAATATTTCTGGAGGTTTTTATTATACCATTATAACATTCAATATATATGATATCTGGACACTAATAAGCAATACTGTGTCAAGCCACACGAAAGTAATTTTGAGAAAATAGCGTCTGAAGATGTCTCACCTATTCTTAATAAATCAATTTGAAGAATAAAAAAGAAGAATATATCCGTCTTGTCTTTTCTATTTCGATAAAAATAATAATGAATTAAAAGCAGATTAGTAAAGAATATTATCTAATAATAAGTATTTTAAACATATGAGATAATTCGTAATTAGAAATTTGAAATCACACTTCAATATTTTAAACATTAGATTAAGAAACGTTTTTCTGTACTTATTTGGTTCAGATGACTTAAAAATATTATGAACAATGCTAAATATGTAATGCATTATTAGAATACATCAATATCTCCAAATTTGACTTTTTGTGGGTTGACATATTATTGCTTATCAGCATCCATCTATCTTTAATGATTTCTAATTTAGCATAAAACAAAATATAATGATATATCATAAATATCTCCTTACATTTAAAACTTAGCGTACCTATTGTTATTTTTCATTATATTTTTCATGAGGATTGTTATCACTAACAAAAGGCAAGGTTTATAGACTAATTATTATTTATACGTGATATATCTGCATTTCGTAATAATATTCAATAATTTAAACCATAGATATACGACGACGAATGATACCTAATTTTGTGCTCTCCGTAGCGTTATGTTCGTAATTCAGACCATTACACTTAGGTGAATAGATGTATACTAACAATGATATATGTACATTTCAAATTATTTTTTTTTATTATTGATTACCGATATATTCGATGGATAAAAACTCTTTGTACGATTAAGTTCATTAACGTAACGTATGTGCATATGTACGTCATTATCCGTGTGTAAACTTAATCGCGTTTATGTACATAGAAATATTATTTCCGGTCATAGCATTGTTTGTCCATTACGATAATTAAGATAAACATGCATTGGCATTAGTATTTGTGGTATGATGTTTGATACATGTTCTATCACTTTCATGCCTAGAAACACCCTGGAATAAACCTAATACAAAATAAATGTAGGTGAATAAGTGTGTATTAATTGCATTACATATTAGCTGTATATATTGATAAAGTTACTTTACTTTTTTGTACAAAAAGTAATACATTAATGCCCAGAAGTTACACGAAGGGTAGTATTTGTACATGTCGGGGTTGCTTAAGTCAAGCTTGTTCGTTTGTAGGTCTACAGACTCTCATCGACAACATAACGGAATAAAAGTCGAACAATATCACTATTAAAATATGAAAAACTCGGACAGCTCAAGGAGTTATTGTATAAAATGTTATGCCGTCGCATCCGAGTCGTAAAAAGTTGCAAGATCACATCGTGAATGTTACGACGTCGCATCGTGAAAGGTACGATGTCATGTTGTAAATAGTTACAACGTCGCGACGTGGATAATGTGCATCGTAAAAAAATGTGATTTTTTGTTTGATTTTAAATGATATTCTATATTTGATGCGTAGCCTGCTGGGACCGTCGTTGTGAGTAAAAAATCCTATAGTTTTTCAACGAATGGAACTTCACACATTCATATCAAAACAATGGGATATTCGAATAATAAAAATATCGGTATCCAAATGCGAAGTGAATATTTCAGATATTTTTTCGAATATTTTTTGGCTTAATACAAGGATGGAATTTAATACTGATAGCAAGAGAATGGCTCGCTGCTTTTGTTTTCTAGAATATTTGTTCGATATTTAATGGACTTTTAAAAAGGCGGAGGTTCTGTGTTCTTCTGTTTTTATTATATTTATTTATAGGTTTTCTCACCGATTATAGATTGATATTGAACTTTTTTTTGTTTGAAAGGTATTCACCAAAATTTCTCAATAACAAATATTTAACGGCTTTGGATTCGATTACCTCATATGTATTTTTGTGCATATGGTGAAGAAGAGTGAAAGATACGTGAACACCAGAAGAATCTTCTCAATAATGAACAGCCCTGAATCGGGGTAAGATAATATATTGAAAATGCAATAGCTGACATTAGGTTATTGAAACTTATTCAAATCACAAACTTTCCTTTACAACTTGTCAGTTAGTAATACGTAAAATTTTATTTGACATCGACATCCAGTGTTTTGCACTGACTTCAAAAATTTTTTTTTTTAATTTAATCGTATTAGATTCATGTTTGAATTCCAAAAAGATATTAAAAACCAAAAAGATATTAAATCGAGACTTTAAAAAATCCATAGACTCAACTGAAGTTTAATTTGTCGATGTTATTATAGCCAGTTCTTTACAATTGGTGGCATTTTTTGTAAAGACTTTGTGTAAAGACCCATGAGAGAAAAAGGAAATTACTGATTGGAGTAAAATCGTTATCGAAGTGGATTCGAGATTCCGGATAACCAGTAATGTTTGGATAAAAAAAAATACTGCAGTGTGTTTTTAAATTTACGTACCTATTAGTTAATATAGATATTTTTTTTATTGACGTATAGTAACAATTCAATTCTAAATTAAATTATTTTTATATGATTGCGTTTAAATATCAATAACGATAACCCAGTTAAAAGGGACGACACAGTTTTCAATACGTACTATACAACTGAATATTTCTATAGTATAAAATATCCCGTCGTCATCTAAATATATCACAATCAATATCTAAAAGCGAAATAACTTTAATATTACTGATGAATTATTTACCTACATTTGAACATTTTAGTCGTTGGCCAGTTATTGTTAATTTATTTACAAGGGTATGTTCTGACATACAATTTCTAACATACAAGGGGTTTATTTCCATTCGTAGGGCCCGATAGGAACAATACACACACTCACACACACCGTCTCCGCCGGCGGAGACGAGGTCCTCGGTTTGCGACGGCTCGGGCGCGCTTAGGCGCGTCGTGAGACCGTCACTCTCGTCATCTGCGCTCCGCACAGCGCCATCCTCCACTCCGACGACGTTCTAAGCCAAGGTGCGATCTCACTAGGAGACACCCTTAGACACGGACGTCCATTCTGATCCCCAACGGGGGCTCCCAATTTCAAGGCCGAGTCTCGGTACTCAGCCCCCCCCCTCCCCCCGGTGACGCTGTCAAGGCCAGTAGGGCCAACAGCAATACACATATCAGAAAAAAAAGGGGTTTATTCTCACATACAATTCAGGATACTGGTTAATCTTAACGACCCCTTGCATCGATGTCGAATAAACTAGTTGATATTTCGTTACAGCGTGTACACAGAGCTCAATTTTAGTTCGTCAACTTTTCAACAGAAATTGTTAGTTGATCATTAAAACTTGATTTCTCTGTTTATTCTACCATTTGTCAATTTCAAATAGCTCACGGCTTACTATAACTATGCCAAGTTCGATTATAAAATGAAAATGTATTAAATAAATTTGGACACTATTTTATCTTGTGGAGCTCAGGAAAACAGCCATATCGTGATGTTAATTCGAGATGTCATTAGCTCTGACCAGTATGCTGGATTTTATTTCACAACAAGACCAAGTTATTTCTGTTACACAGTTAAATCCAATTAATAATTAATTAATAAGTACAACAGCGCGATCTCGCTCTTTTATCTCGTGCACGTTAGTCTATGAAAATCCATTGAAAATTGAGTCGTGTATTTCTTGAGGAAATATTAATTATTACAATTAAAATATAGCAAATATTTCTTTAAAATAAAACTCGTAATAATTCTCATTGTAATAACGTTATATGAAACTATGTATATATAGTATGCAGTAAATTTTTTCAACCATAACTCTATTTATGAAGACCGTGTAAATTGTCAGTTAGAATATACGTAACATATAACACAATACAAATTAATCCCATACAAAGTAGGTATCGAAGAGCATGAGTAATAAACGTGATGCTCCGTAATCTATGCTAATAGGCGGCTAACTGACTTTGTGATAATGTTTGCACACTCATCCGGTTTCAGTCGGTCACGTCGATGTCTTCAATTAGTAACTACGATCAACGTATCTGAAATTTAGATGATAGGACACGATAAGGATAAAGAAACGAGATAACATTTTTTTATTATTTGTGCAAATACTGATGGAGTGTGGATGAGTTATTTTGTAAATTTCGCTAATAAAAGATAAACTAGACGCTAAATAGTGGTATTGAAATCGTGATTCTTTACTACAATATAGTGCATATAGAAGTACATTAACCTTTTTTTATTTGGATATCGTATTTACATATAATTATGTGAAACACTTCAAATGTTTCGCTTAACGAAAAACTGTCGTTAGATTCAAAGAAATGTTATAGGTACAATTTAGGAATTAACTGAAAGTTGTGTATTGTACCTAATTGCTAGGAAAATACTTAAGCTTAAAGAAATTAAGACATAAAACGAAAACGTATAGCTCATAACGTAGGCACGGTAGAGAGGTAATTAAATTAAATATCTCATTAATTTCTCATATTCTCATTTATCTAGTCTTTTTCTGAACTTTTGTATGCGAAATTTACATTTACATGAGTTATTAAAAAGATTCAAGTCTAGCAAATCTCGAAATTTGTTCAAATTCAACTGTGAAAGATGCAGGCATTTTGTATTTACAAAGGATAATCTATCTATAACTATTTAATGCCCTCGATTTCGTCCGCGTAAGTTACTCTTTAGAACATTAGCTATCTGCTAGTGAAGGTCTTGTCAAAATTAGTCCAGCCGTTTTAAATATTATCCAGAACAAACAGACGGACAGACAGACAAACACTGCATTTTGTGAAAAACTGTTTTAAAATTACAAACAGACACTTTAATTTTATTTATCTGTATGGAATATGGATAATAAAGAGAGAACTGAACCATTTAAAATGTACGTTGTTCTATATATGCTTATTATTCTAAAAAAAGTCTACATTAACATGATCGAAGCTGCGGCCAAAAGCTAGTAAAATAATAAATAAGAAAATGCTGTGGCAGTGTAAATACGTGCCGTCGAGTTTTAGTTTCGTTTAATTACATTATTCAATTATTGGGCCAAATCAATATTATTGCCAGTATCGTTAAAAATAATATTATTGTATCGGTCGTGTTTATAGTGATAATTATGCATTAAACTATCTGTTTGAACCTTGACTATTTTATCTAGTTAAATTTGATAACAATTTATTTTGTCTATTCAAATTGATTTATAATATCAGTTTAAAATGTACTGCTTCGTTGCATTGAAATATTATTTATTTCCATAAACTAAGCTGTAACTTACCTATTATTGTTTATACTTGGAAATAAGAATAGAGTACTGTGGATACAGAAACTTTACCACGGAAATTGGGGTTATTGATTTTATTATTTTTTTAATGCTTAAAGTAAATACTAATACTGATAGAAATAATTTTACACGCTGCTAATTAACCAGAAGCATTGATTACTAGGATATCATAAAAGATCCTCGTTAAGAATTTTAAATGGGTCGATGTGAGCTCGTTATAGACTTTAACATTTTGTGGTCATCGACGAAATCCATCTACTCGACATTATGGATTTAAAGACTAAACTAAAAAGGACTATAAATTTTGAGCTAGTGCAGTGTATTGTCTAGATTACTTGAAGGTTTAAATAAAATTTAAATAGCCCATTATAAACGTAAAGAAGTTTTATTAAATATAAATACTTTTTTGGAGGACAATTAGTTTTTTACTCATAATGTTATTAAGTAATACCTACTAAGGATTTTAAAAAATTGTGTGATATTTCCCATTATGGAAATATAGGCTGTATAATTGAAAGATAAATCCCGAAAATCCATTCAGTGAAATTATTTCAACCACAACACGATATTTCTGCTGTAAGTTATTAAGAAATTGCGTAACCAGCTGATGCCAAATGTAGCTGTAATATCAAGTCAAACTTACTTATTTTAATCTATCTATACTAATAATAAAATTCTAGCAGGTCGCTGTCTGTACATGAAAACTTCCATGTACAGACAGCGACCCGCACATGATATATGAAAAAAAAAATATTATTGGGGGCCTTTAGCAACGCAACAGAACCCAAAACAATGATTTTACTGACTTATCTGTTTGTCTGTTTATCTGTTTATCTGTGCGTTTGTGCACGCTAATGTCAGAAACAGCTTATCCGATTTAGATGCGGTTTTCACTAATATATTATAGTAAGCTTCACTTAACATTTAGTGTTTGTTTCGTGTCAATCGGTTCATAAATAAAAAAGTTATGTCAATTTAAGGAATCACGTCGAACATTTTTTGTGCTTTTCACTATCAACTGATATTGATACGGCAAAAAAAAAATGCATTAAAGAAAAAAAAATGCATTAAAGTATATATGGTACATCAAAAAATCCATTTTTAATTTTTTTTCTGTCAGTCTGTCTGTCTGTTTGTTCCGACTAATCTCTAAAACGGCTGAATCGATTTTGATGACATTTTCACTCAAAGTTAGCTAATGTTATAAGTATTAACTTAGACTTACTTATATTTTAGTTTTTTTTTTTATATAAATAAATAAAGAAAGCGTTACGCCAAAACAAAATTAAAACCAATGAAGCAGTGAACAATATCTGATCTCAATGGGAATGATATATATCATAAAAATATAATAATTGGATGCTGATAAGCAATAGTGTGTCAACCCGCAAAAAGTAAAATTTGGAGATATTGGTGTATTTGGATACTGCATCACCTATTTAACATTATTAAAAAGAAATTGAAGTCATATAAACTAAATAAGCACGGAAAAAAGTTTCTTAATTAATTGGTTCGAACTTCAAGTGCGTTACATATTTTGCAATTTATACAATAATGTCAAACATTTGGAAAACTTTTTATTAGATAATATATTCAATATATCAGTCTAATTTTAATTTGTTATACCTTTTATCAAAAAATAAATGAAAAAATGGATATATACTTCTTCAAACATATTTGTTAAGAATAGGTTTGACATCTTTAGACGCCATTTTCTCAAAATGAAGTCCGTGTGGCTTGACACAGTATTGCTTATCAGCGTCCAATTATACAAATAATATTATATTTAGGGTAAATTCTTAATTGAACATGACAGGCCGAATTCGAAACTATATGGAGTAGCGGATGAGAATTCGTGGAACGGGCATTCGATATTATAAGAAAGCATTGAGAATATGTTATACTACTACAATATTGTTACTTTCAGTAAATAATTAAATATTAAGATTATTTGAATAGTATTTTGCAGTCATCCTTTCAGACGTAATGTTGTAACGCTAATAGCGGGTACAATCACAGAGTCTAAATGTTTCAAAAAAATGTAGATTTTCAATTCAATTGTCTAAACCTACTATAGGTAACGGAGCAGGTGACGTAAAATTATTAAACATAAAAGAAGTAACTTTAAGTTGTTCATTTTATAGCAGCAGTAATAAGTCAAGCCACACCGACATTATTTTAAGAAATGGCGTATAAAATGTCAAATCTTTTCTAATATATATTTTTTAAGAAGTATATAACCATCTGTCCTGTTCTATTTTGATCAAGGGTTTAATGAAATCAAAGCAGGTTATATATATATATATATATATTTTTAGTTTAAATGACTTGAAAATATTTTGGATTCTGTTAGATAGAACACATTACTGCCTATCAGCATCCATTTAGGGCTACATCATATTCTAATTTCAAATTTTCACTTTTGAATGTTGATTATGTCTCTGTAGAATCGATTACTTAACTTTAATTTAATGTAAGGATTTAATTTGTATCATTTTCTAAAAAAATACTTTTACTTTAATTTGTTTTTTGACTATTACTTCTTAGACGTCGATTTTGAAGCATCTGTGTCAGCGTTTCATCCGTATTTAGATTTTTTTTACCAGTCCACTCCTGTTTGGGTTAGCATGATGTTGTGTAGCCTATAACTTCAATCAATTTGCTCGTCTTCAACCTAGACCTGTACAGATTAAGAAATTTCCGCTTACTTGTAGATATATTAAAAAACACATTGGATACGAGACACACGGGATGCGAGCTTCTATTTGAACTAACGGTCACCGCGGTTTTATCCGCGTTTAAAGTTAGGTATTGCTCTACTCCTGTAGATCATAGCGTGTTTTTGTATAACCTCTGTTATTTTTTGGGATTTTATTTTTGACATATAGTAGTAGCAAGTTAGGTGGAGAATGTCCCCAAATGTGCCAGAACACTTTTCTCTTAAGAGTGGCTAACCCCGCCACAGAAAAGAGCTGATAGAAATATTATAAAGAAATATCTTCGAAAACCACGTGACAATTAAAATTGTTCCAAAAAATTTACTTAAAAGTATTGTTTAAAACTAAAGCGTTCCATATAGTCGTGTTATGACAGGGTGTTGCTATTACTTATACTGTTGCATTATTTAAAAAATGCATCAAAAGATAATTTTTTCGAAATCGAATAAAACCAAGGACATTGATCCTACAGCTTTGATGCCAAATTTCATACGGGCAAGTTCTACCCGAATTCTGCATTAAGTTTTTTAGACCGGCAATTTCCCTTTTGAACCAAAATCATATTAAACGTGAATGGTATCCTTTACTGTAATAACTCAGGTGGTGATTAATTCACCTAAAACCAATATATCTATAGTTATTACAATTCGATTCAATTCAATTTTATGGTTAATGGCTTTTAGTTGTGCCAATTAGACACATGTTATTTTACCAATGTCACGTGGAATAGTGAAGACACGATGGACATCGACGGGGTCAAGAATCTAACCTTAAAGTTATTACGTTAATACTATTTGATCCTTAAAAATTTGTTTCCCTCTTCCAATTTTGATAAGCTTGACAATTATCTTGCTGTCTCAAAGTAAACTCGCCTGTCTATTCAGTCGCTAGCTGGTTGCTAGGCAATGACGTTTAATACTAGATTGCCCAAGGATGTCATTTTGACTGTTTTTTAATATCAATTAGAGAAACAATTACGTATATAATGACACAATGTCTTAGAATTTTGTGACTTTTTGTACAAAATATAAGTGCGTCATAATTGTAGTTACCTCCCCCTCATTTATTTCTGGTATATATTAATATGTTATAACTATATCGATTGATTGATTTTGAGTAATATAAGTGTATATTGAGTTTAAGTCTTTCTAGTGTTAATGAGGTCCAGCAGGACTTTGTAACACATCTACAGTCATATACTTACAGTGCGATCTCAATATAGCGACATTGAGGTGAAGTAGATGTCCATTATACGAAGTAATTCGCTAAAATTAGCTTTGTTTGTAATAGAGGTTAGATGGGTTTGGACTACGATTCATTATAACAAGGTAAAAAATTACCCACTAATAAATGAGAACGCACTTCAAACTTTGTGGGATTATCTACTACTTGTATTTTTTAGTTTCTGTTCAACACTTAAATAGTACCTTTTCTCATCTTGTAGATTTAAAACTAACAATAATTACAAACAGTAATGTTTGCGTTACTTTGCATCAAACAACAATGACTGTCTAATGAAAAACTAGCTGCCCCGGGCGGTTTTACTCGTTTGGTTACTAATTAGCTTTTGTGAGTCTTATAGCCTATAATCTTCCTTACGAACAGTCCTAGTGGATTTCGAAAAATTCTTTAGATCAAGGAATTGTTCTATAGTCTCTTTATATTAAGATAACACTGTAACGATAAAAATAGCTTTACTTTCCACGTAAAATTAAAAGAAGGGTTTTACAATAATCATAGTAAATCTTTTTTATGCGTATAGCTTTTCCTTAAGATATGATAATATAATATATGAAGCCTATTAAATGCAAGGTATTTTTGCGAAATATCTACTTCGTGGAAATATTTACTTAATGTCAGTAAAAGGACGATATGAAGCCGCCAACTGCAAAAACAATTGGTGGAGAAACCTTCATGTGCCGCAAAAATCCGCAGTGGGACATTTACAGACCGTTACTTTTTTTTTTTTGTTTTCTTTATTGAATTTGCAATACCTCGAGAGTCCTATACAAACTGTAAAAAGCTTATAAATTAAGAAACGGAACTACATAATGTACGACAACACATCACTTGCGAGAAAATAGATTTTTTTAATGTTTGTTTTACTTCGCAAACATACAACAAACAGTAAAAAATATCTACTTTAATACAAAATCACAGTTCGATTAAAATAATTTATAATTTTTAAGGAAAATGAGAATAAATTCATTTTACGTTCAAAATTTATTTCAAATTAATTTTAAATAAAGAATGTAATTTTACACAATATAAACAGTTCATATAAAATTGTTACAATGTCATTAGGTACCAAAAATATTTACAAGTATATCTCAAAAAAAAATACAATTGTATTAAAACACTTATCTCGTTCCATTTATAAAATTTATCGTTAATTACTTCCAAGTTTAAAATATGTTACAGATAACTGTACAACGAGTTAACCAGATATGTATTGCCTTGTATAATATAAAAACCAGTAAGTTGAGATCTCGGTGACACATTGACATTGCTCCCGATTGCCTGTCCCATGCCAGGATGTAGGTGATACTGCATCGATTCGAACCGTCTTCCTTTACTAATAATAACTGCGTGCGTGCCGCGTGTGAGATATCAAACTCCAAAATTAAAAAGAAAATTTACTTCCTTTCTCTTAGAATTCAAATGCGGGCTTATTGTAAATAACTTGCGATTCGCCCTGGTTTTTGCCGGCGAACGAAATGATTACAACCGAGACATTATATGTGAAAAATTAAACTTAATTGGTATAACGCCGAAAGATCTTCTAACGCGCCCCACTCGTCCGAGCTTAATCCCGTACTCGGCCAGTTGCTACTTATGTACAGGGTGCCAGGCGGGTCGATGCAAACTTTTAGATATGTGATAGAAGAGGTAATTTAGAGTCTATTTAACGTCATTTACCTGCGTAACAAGTTTTACAGTTTTCGAGAAACGATTCACGATTTTGTACTTATTGAGGAAAACTCCACTTTTCCGTCTTTAAACGCTAGTAAAACAAAAATGAATATTGTTTTTTTTTCTTTTTCTTATGATTTGTTACTCTGATAAGTAAGTGCTCCGTACCACCTATTCATTAATATTAAATTAAGTTAAAAACATTAATAAAATTGCTTAGAATGTAGCCATAGAGATTAGTGTCAAAGTTGATGAGAATTTCAAAGGCAAAACTTCCCTAATTTATGCTCTTTAAAGTGGTATAAGTACCACATTAAACATACATATATTGTCGTTTAACACAATTCGTATTTTAGCCGATCAACAACTGCAATAAATTAAATTAAATGTTGGACAAGGGTTCAAGCTATGTCATTTAAATTACAATTTTACGACTATAAATTAAATCACTAAATTAAAAACTGTTATTTATCCTAAATTTTCAAAATATTACCCTGATTTCTAATGCATAAACGAGCCCGACGCCTAACTTCTATTGTAGAAATTTTTAAAGTAATTTTTTCCTTCATAATTGCAAATGCTTCATTTATTTTTCTAATAAGTGCTCCCGACTTTGGATTTCTGTGTCGTAAACTAGACCTTTTGCGCATCCCCAGATGTGAAAATCTAAAGGTGTTATATCCGGTGACCTACCAGGCCATGGCATTGGCCCACCTCTGCCGATCCAAGAATTTGGAAATATGTTATTTAAATAATTTCTAACAATATTACTGTAATGTGCTGGGCAACCGTCATTTTGAAAAATTATTGGTCTCTCACTTTGGAAAATTGGTACATCTTGTAATAAATTAGGCAAATCACACTGTAAAAATTCCAAATAGTTATTACTATTAAGATTAGCTGGCAGATAATGTGGTCCAACTAAAGCTTTACCAATAACACCAACCCACACATTTACTGAAAATTTTGTTTGAAATGAAACTTGTTTCTTCATATGTGGATTGGCACCTTTATCAGCCCAATGATGTAAATTATGAAGATTTGTAATACCCTCTCTCGTAAATCTTGATTCATCAGTCCATAAAATTCTTTTAAGGAACCAGAACTCTTCAATGTCAGCATTTAGCAAAAAGCGACAGAATTCTATCCTTCTATCAGGATCGCGGTCCTTCAAGCCATGTACCGTTCTGTAATGAAAAGGGTACTTTTTTTTTCTTTGGCATTACAGACCACGTTTTCCATTTTGATAAATTGAGGTATTTTGCTACCTTTCTGGTACTGGTCCCTGGATCTTTTTCAAATGCTTGCAAGACTTGTTCGTCGGGGCTCTGCTCGAGTAGAGGCGCTGGAAGCCAGACCCTTGCGTTGCTTCCGGTGCCTCGAGATGGGTCACGTTGGACAGAGGTGCCCGAACGGGGTAGACCGGAGCGACCAGTGCTTCGCATGTGGCGAGCGCGGCCACAGAGCAAGTGTGTGCTCGGCCAAGTCGCTCAGGTGCCCCTTGTGCTCGGACTTGGGCCGCCCTGCGGCACATCGTCTGGGCACTAAGGAGTGCTGTCCAACGAGGGGCGGAAGGAGGAAGAAAGGTGGTCCTCAACCTGCTCCTTCTGCCCCATCCCAGCCGACCGCCGAGGCTCCAGCCTCAGCACCGGACCCTGTCCCGCAGGAGGCCATGGAGGTCTCCCATTCGCGGGAGTAGGAGTGCTGCAGGCGAACCTGAACCGCTGCCGCAATGCTCAGCAACTTTTAATGCAGACCATTGCGGAGCGGTCCATTGGCCTCGCGGTCGTGGCAGAGCCCTATCGCGTCCCCGACCACCCTCGCTGGTTCGGGGACGCCACTGGCACCGTGGCCGTCCATTGGGCGGGCGGTGAGGGGGTCCCACCCTGTTCCCTACTCGAGGTGGGGCAGGGATTCGTGGCCGTTAGGTGGGGCTCCTTGGCCATTGTAGGGTGTTACGTCTCTCCCAATAGGTCTCTCGCCGATTACGAGATGTACCTGGACGGGCTGGCGGACTGCATCCGCGGATGCCTACCCTGTCCGTTGATCGTCCTGGGGGACTTCAACGCCCATACCAGGGCTTGGGGCAACTCTAGAGACGATCCGAAGGGATTGAGGCTACTCGATTGGGCGGCTGGTTTGGACCTCCGGCTCATTAATGTTGGGTCGGTGAGTACGTGCGTGCGATGGCAGGGTGAGTCGGTCGTGGATCTCACGTGGGCGACTCCTCCTGCCATTCGCATGGTTTCGGGATGGCGTGTAGCGGAGGAGGTGGTCACTCTATCTGACCACCGCCACATCGTTTTCGATGTCGCTATCCGCCGTCTCGACCATTCCAGCCGACGCCGACGGGTGGACACCCTGCCGCGGCGATGGGCCCTCAAGCGGCTAAATCGAGACTATCTCGAAGCCGCCGCCACCATCGCGGCTTGGCCAGCAAGCGCCGACGAGGTCTTGCCCGACCCCGAAGGTGAGTCGGTCTGGTTCAGGGACACGATGACGTCGATATGCGACGTATCGATGCCCCGGGCAGGCCGCTCCGAGCGCAGGGCGGTGTACTGGTGGTCGGCAGAGATCGCGCAGCTGCGCAACTCCAGAGGAGATAGCCGAAGCATACGGGGAGTTTCAGGCGGCCAAGCTGGCGTTACGAGTCGCGATCTCGGACGCCAGCGCTCGGTCGT
The DNA here is from genome assembly GCA_037950945.1 of Hypolimnas misippus. NCBI lineage: Eukaryota > Metazoa > Arthropoda > Insecta > Lepidoptera > Nymphalidae > Hypolimnas > Hypolimnas misippus. The sequence goes on from JBBEEQ010000001.1 coordinate 15,522,347, forward strand.
GGAACGAGCTCCTCGAGGGGCTCGACAGGGATCCGTGGGGGCGCCCATACCGTATGGTACTGGGTAAGTTACGCCCGTGGATGCCCCCGTTGACGGAGACCTTAGACCCGGATTTGCTGGGGAGGGTGATTGATTCGCTCTTCCCGGTAATCCGGTCAAGTCCCCCGGTCCCCTCGGCGGCGCCGGTTGCCTGGTCCGACGCGTTGAGGGTTACCGAGCAGGAGTTCGACCGAGCCCTTGGTCGCTTGCGTGCCCAGAACACTGCACCTGGCCCCGACAGTATTCCGGGGCGGGTGTGGGTGTTAGCTTCGGCTACCCTGGGGAGCAGGCTGAGGCGGCTGTTCGACAGCTGCCTCCGAAACGCCACGTTCCCCACGGCCTGGAAGGAGGCAAGTTTGGTCCTCTTGAAGAAAGATGGCAGAGCCGCGGACTCCCCCTCCGCGTACCGTCCCATATGCCTGTTAGACGAGGCTGGCAAGCTCCTCGAGCGGATTGTCGCTTCTCGTCTCAGCGGGCATCTGTCGAGCGTCGGCCCCGACCTGGCCGAAAGCCAGTTTGGCTTCCGTCAGGGTCGTTCAACCGTAGACGCGATCATGCGCGTCCGGTCCCTGACGGAGCAGGCGGTGGCCCAAGGTGGCGTAGCGTTGGCGATAAGCCTAGATATTGTCAACGCTTTTAACGCTATACCTTGGGACGCCATTAGGGGGGCACTAATATACCATCGTGTGCCTCCCTACCTGCAAGCGATTGTCGGGAGCTACTTGCGCGACAGGTACATTGCGTACGTGGGCCAAGACGGTGCGAGGACTCGGAGGGAAGTCTTCTGCGGAGTTCCACAGGGGTCGGTACTGGGGCCGCTTCTGTGGAACCTCGCGTACGATGCGGTTCTGCGTGTCGAGCTCCCCGCTGGTGTCAGCGTCGTCTGCTACGCGGACGACACGTTAGTGCTGGCATCCGGGTCGAGCTTCACTATGACCAAACGGCTCGCCGAGCTCGGAGTCGAACTCGTCGTCGCGAAGATCTGCGAACTGGGCCTGCGGATAGCGCCGCATAAGACCGAGGCGCTATGGTTCCACAAGTGGCCGAGGGGCACGGAGCCGCCCATTTCGCAGACCATTCGCGTTGGTGACTCAAACGTCCAGACGGTCAGGTACATGAAATACTTGGGCCTCGTTCTGGATGGTCGCTGGAGCTTTGAAGAGCACTTCAAGCTCCTGGCTCCCCGGATTGAGAAGGTAGCGGGTGCGATGCACAGACTGCTGCCTAATCTCGGGGGGCCGCGGGAAGAGGTTCGCTGTCTCTACGCCGGTGTCGTGCGATCGATGGCCCTCTACGGTGCGCCCGTATGGTCTCACCGACTGTCGGGCGTCCGCCGCTGCAAGACTAAGATCCTGAGTCTGCAGCGGAGAGTGGCCATCCGCATAGTGCGGGGATATCGCACGATATCCTTTGAGGCGGCAACTGTCCTGGCGTGCTTTCCGCCCTTGGACATTCTGGCGGAGAGGGACGCGAGGGTCTATGACCGGATTCGCGTCCTTCGTCAAAGTGGCGGAAGTGCGTCCTTCCCCTCCAGTGCTTTCGGAGCGCTGAAGCGGCAGGAGCACCGAAAGGCTGTCGCGACGTGGTGCGCCCGTCTCCGAGAGTAACGGTACGCGCACAAACGCGTCGTGGCAGCGATCCTGCCGGCCTTCGAGGCCTGGATGAGGAGGAAGCGACGAGTCACCTTCCGACTTACGCAGGTATTTACCGGTCACGGCTCTTTTGGAGAATACCTGCATAGGATCGGACGCGAGGCGACGGCAGTTTGCCACCATTGCGGGGCGGACCAAGACACTGCACAGCATACGCTGGCGGCGTGCCCCGCGTGGGCCGCTGAAAGGCAGGTCTTGGTCCAGGAGATCGGGCGAAATCTCTCCCTGCGAGCAGTCGTATCGGCGATGCTCCGCAGGGAATCGGCGTGGGAGGCCGTAGTCTCCTTCTGTGAGACCGTCATGGTCCAGAAGGAGATAGCAGGGCGGGCCCGGGAGAGGGCCGATCCCGCCCGACGAGGACGACCGAGGCGTCGTCCTTCCGGCCTCCTAGCCCCAGTGCCCGGGGCAGAATAAATAGGGCGCGCCCTCGGGCCGTGGGTGCGTGAGATGGGGGTCCCACGCATCCGTTTTCATACGGCCACGAGGAGGACGGCAGTCGGGATGGCCTCGAACTGCCGTACGCACCAGCGAGGGGTGCGGGGAGGGCAATATTAGACTTTGCCCTCCTGAGACGAGCTCCGCCAGCCACGAGCGGAGCGTCGCACGGGAGGGGCAGCGGATGCGCATGCGCAAGCGATCCCGAGGCCTCTCCATTTCCGTGCTGAGAAAGGCCATCGCAGGGGTTTTAGTGGGTATAAATCTCCACATAACCCGATCTCCCCCCCAGGAATCGGGTATCTTTTCGAAGATTTCCCCTGCGAAAACAAAAAAAAAAAAAAGACTTGTTCGTCAACACCTGGATCGTAACCGAGACTAGTTCCAGGTTCATTGCGTATTACCTGTTTCAGACATACGACGATATGTGTTTATAAACACTCGAATGTTGTGAAGTCTTCTAGTTGGAAAGCGTTCCTGGTATAATCTACGAGCTTCAGATGCATTGCCGTCCGCTCTTCCATATCACATGTACGGTATATCAGCATATTCGGTATTGCTAAAGGAACTCATACTAAATACAAGATATTTTTTTTTTCACAACAAGAAAATAATGAAAATTTTCGCAAATAGCACATGAAAACAATTATCGATCGCAATTATTGTCATAATTTAAAGCGAGAAGCGCGAGGCAGTGCCAACCATGTTGTTTTTAGGGTTCCGTACCTTAAAAGGAAAAACGGAACCCTTATAGGATCACTTTGTTGTCCGTCTGTCTGTCTGTCTGTCTGTCTGTCTGTCTGTCTGTCTGTCTGTCGGGATGTCAACCCTTTTTTCTCAGAAATGCATAGACGTATCATGTTGAAATTAATATCATATACTCAAGTCTACGATGACATGTGGCCGTGAAAATATTAAAGTTCTAAGTCAACGCAATCAAAAGATAATGGAAAATATGTCGTATATTTTGACCATTTTAGCGTTTTCGCAAGGGAATCAAAACCTATAGGGTACTTCCCATTGACCTAGCACGATGAAATTTGGCAAGAAGTAAGATCTTATGGTACAAATAAAGGAAAAAATCTGAAAACTGTAAATTTTTGGATGTATGTTTGTCTGTTTGTAAGTTTGTCTTTCAACCTTTTTCTCAGAAACGCGTGAAGGTAACAAATTCTTATCAACGTCAAGTACTCAGAGTTGTAATTACTAAGAGCTGTGAAAAAATCAAACTTCTAAGTTAACGCAATCAAAAGATACGGTCATTTATATCACATATTTTATGTATGATAGCGTTTTTAACGTTTTCGCAAGGGAATCAAAACCTATAGGGTACTTCCCATTGACTAAGCATTATGAAATTTAGCCAGGAGCAAGGTCCTTTAGTATACATAAAGGAAAAAATCCGAAAACTGTAAATTTCTGTTCGTGTGTCTGTCAGTCTGTACGTCTGTCTTTCAACCTTTTTCTCAGGAACGCGTAAATGTATCAAGTTGTAAATTGATCAAGCGGAAAATATATTAATCTTAGAATTAAAATTATATGTACTTGTAACAAATTAACATAGAAGTTGACCATGGTCAAAAAACAATTTTACAAACACTGAGAAGAAATTTGTATCAATACGAAAACATTAAAAAGCAGCAAACTTTTATAAACAACGCAATGCAATCTATATATCGCAGCTAACAAAATGATAGCGCGATGCAGCGTACAGCTAATGCCATCTATTACAACATTATGACATTAACTGTGATATAATTCTGCTCGATTAATAAAAATTTTTATTTTAATTATTATTTAAACGCGCTAAAAATTATAAAATAAACTTTTCATTTAAAAGTTTTATCGTCGATTTATAACGTCATTACGTAATTAACATTCAATATAAGAGCTTCACGCGATTTGATTTAAGTACTCGTATTGACTTAGTACGGAAATTTTAAAAATAAATTCAAACAGATCGAGTTATTTAATTTACTTATTTATCTACACATATAAGTCTTCTGGTTATTAGTAATATAATTAGCTATTTATAAATAAACAATTAGTTTTGTTCGAATTAAGGACTAATAATTATTTTCGTCTTGGCAACACTAATATATATTTCGATATTTTGATTGATAATGTAAATCTAAATATTTTACGAACGTAGTGCAGGGGTAGTGGAGTGTAGTAGAATATAAATAAAAATAAAACGAGAATAAAATATAATATAATTATGTTGTTAATGTCAAAGTCAACAAGTTAGTTCATTGAAATTGTCAAGAGATGGCGCTAGGTGTATCCTGAATCGCGCTATAACTTTTTTTTTTGAAAGTATAAGGTGTCTTAGTACTTAAAATAAAATTTTGTGCTTCCATGGATTGCGTCCATGATCGTGTTTTAAATTAAAGTGCTCCTAAGTAGTTTCAAAATAGTTTTTGGGACGTGATCCATATTTACATAATATATGATTATATTTAAGCGACTTCTAAAAAGGAGTGTTTTCAATTCGACCTTGTATTTAATTTTTTTTTAAGTTTGTTCGCCGATTACGCCGCCATTTGGGTACCGATTTTCAAAATTTTTTTTTTGTTTGAAAAGGTATACTTCCAAGGTGGTCCCATTGTCTTCAGGTCAGGATCAGATGATGGGATCCTGGAGAAATTGAGGGAACTCCTCAAATATTATAGGCAAGCGTATACCGATTTAGGTATTTTTGATAGTAACTTATGTTGGAACTGATGATGAAGACCACAAATGGCGTAGATGGGTTAGTCTTATATAGATTTCTATAAGTTTGTACGGAACCCTCAGTGCGCGAGTCCTACTCGCACTTGACCAGTTATTTTATGATTTTGTTAATCGAACTACTTTGATTTGAAATGGTATTTGTAGTATTACTGTATGAATTATTGCGCTATCTTCGTGTGTGATATACCATTACAAAAGGTATAAAACGAAGAAGTTCTTAAAAGTATCTGAATAACATAGATTGCTTTATTTATTATAAAAAATGACTTTGAAATTGCAATTAATTCTGACCCTAATCATTTTGTCTACATTCAAAGCAATTTTATTAATGTTTATTACTTAATTTATTATCGGTGAACAGGTGGTACGGAACACTTAGGTACTTATCAGAGTAACTAATTGTAGAAAAAGAAAAAAGAAATAATCATTTATAATTGTTTTATTAGCGTTTACAGACGGAAAAGTGGAGTATTCCTAAAAAAGTACAAAATCGCGATTTTCTCGAAAACTCTAAAACTTGGTACTAAGGTAAATGACGTTAAATAGACTCTAAATTACCTCTTCTATTACGTCTCCAAAAGTTTACATCGACCCGCCTGGCACCCTGTATTGTAGTATATACACAGGATTGAGTTTTTTAACTGGGCTTGAATGGAAGAATTCGAAACGAGTATTTTACGTATAACGGTTCACAAAAGAGATGTTATAACAATTTATAATAATAATATATAATAAATAATAGAGAATAACTCGTGTAAATGAATACAATTATCACTTGACGTAGTGGACAGCGGAGACCTAGTAATATGGTGCCATTGAATACCTAAAGATTGTAATTGTGAACGTTGTCTATAAATAAAAACATTATTTATTACTATTGCAAATTATTCGATAATAAAATTTGATTTATAAATCACACAAGAAAAGAGGTATGTATTATCTTTATTCAATTTAATTTTATTTAAAAATCTCCAATAAAAGATACACTCTATTCATCTATAAAAAAGTGTAGTTTTTATGTCGTGAAAAACATCGTTATTTTACCTCTGGAAAATAGTAAATTGCTGATAAACTATGGAAAACTCGGTTCTTTATAAAAAAAGGTAATTTATTTAAAACGATTCGTTCTGCCTGGTCGATCTTTTATATTGATAAGCTGCAGAGGAATTGAAAATCCTATAAAAGAGAAAAAACTTCATTTTCCTCTGACGAAGTCTGAATTGAAAATGAAATTACCCTGGAAGTAAAAAAAACGTCCTCTATTTTCCTGCCGCTCGGCGAGAGTCACTTGTCCCATCAAGGAGAACAATTATTCTTATAACGTAATTTATAAAGTTGAATTGTTCAATAAGTCTATTTAAAGAATACAATAGTATTGTAGCCAGGCGAGGGAAAGGGTCACAGGGGACATAACTCCCTCTCCCCTCAAAACTCAACCACGGCAAGTTGAAAAATCTTCTAATAATTTATGAAAATTATATAAAGAAAAAATAATTATCTGACATTTAAAATTCTCCCACATTGATACCGGTACATAAGATACGTTCATGTAAACCGTGTATATATATAGTACTTGCTTAACACAGACTGTATAATTTTGTTATTGTCCTCAATTTATTTATTAAAAGACAAGACTTTAAAAAAAGTGTAACCGATTTAAAGATAAAGTAGAAAATTTGATGTTTACTTGAATGATATAATTATTCCAGTTATTTTGATTTTAATAACAAAATACTGAGCTGGTTTTGATGTAAATTATATAAGATCAATGGGAGTGGGATCAATCGAGAATGGAATCGATGGAGGCTACACTTTATACACTTTCAATCAAAATCGGTAAACATAAAATAAAAGTTTTAAAAGTCGATTCATTAAAATTATTGTGTATTAATAATAATCCGTGTGAATCCTTCGTACTGTGAATAATTATTTACGAAGTCATTTTAAACTGTTTAATTTTTTTATTCTTAAATTTAAGCAATAATTTTGAGGCAGTATTAACAATAAAAAATTTCATACCGTTAATAAGCGCCTTTAAGAAATAATATAAAACATGTACAATTATACATACATATGTATACATATATATTTGTTATGAGTTGTTAAATGATATGATTAATAAATAATCAAAAATAAAAACAAGAACTAAGTAATCTTGTCCAATCTCCTGAGGTGGCATTTATATTTTTCCGACGAATATTTTTATACATAACTAGTAGCTCCTCGCGGCGTTGCCCGCGTATAACTTAATACCCAACCCAGCCCAACTATAAGTGATAATTTTTAAATTCGAGGATATAGATATTTATTTATTCACCCTAAGAAATATTTAAGCTAAGTTTAAAGATAATTGGTCAAAGAATAAATTTTGTCCATACAAACTTTACCACCCCCTTGCAGTTCCATAGGGGATGATATGCGTGCGTTTTATGGTTCACATTTGACTACTATCACCCAGAAGTGTGTATATTAAATTTTAAGTGAATACGACAACGGAATAAGATTTTGCATTAAAATGTTACCCCTTTCACCCTCTTAGGGGTGAATATTCAAAAAACCCTATTTTAGTGGATACCTACAACCTAAAAGAAACCTATTGTCAAAGTTTAGAGTTCGTAGCCGCAGCGGTTTAGGCTCAACGTTGATGAATCAGTCAGGACAAGTGATTTTATATATATAGATTATATGGACGCTGATAAGCAATACAGTGTCAAGCCACACGGACTTAATTTTACTCGGACATTTTATTTCGGACATTCACGGACTTAATAGGCCGAGAAAATGGCGTCTAAAGATGTCAAACCCATTTTTAACAAATTTGTTTGAAGAAGAATATACCCATCATTTCTTTTATTTTTTGATAAAAGGTATAATTAATTCAATTCAGTCTAATATATTTAATATACTGTTTAATAAAAAAATTTCCAATATTTGAGGTTATTGTATAAATTGCAAAATATGGAACGCACTTAAAATTCGAACCAATTAATTAAGAAACTTTTTTCCGTACCTATTTAGTTTATATGACTTCAATTTTTTTTAATAAGGTTAAATAGGTGATGCAGTATCAAAATACATCAATATCTCCGAAATTGCCTTTTTGTGGGTTGACACATTATTGCTTATCAGCATCCATATAGAGTTCACTTTTAATATATATGAGTAAAACCTTTGGCTCGACCTGTTGAACGTTACTAATGTACGTTACGTAACAAAAAAACCTTTAATACATTAATAGCGACTTCCAATTTATTTGTCTCTTTAACCAACCTCCAAAAAAGGAGATGTATCTCAATTCGTCGAGGACTTTTTTACTAGCTCGATTATTATAATTCGTAGCGTATGATCCAGTGAACTTTGTCAATTCTCAATCGATCTTAAAATATTTTTTTTAATCAAAAGAGTATAGTTTTAGATTGTTCCTTTAGTATTTTCTACTAAAACCAGTAGCTTGCTTTTTAAAATAAAATAATCGAAGTAAGTATATCATCGTACCAAATGAAATTGCGTATTTTGGTTTTAAAGTCGGTGAATATTTTTTTAAAAGTCTTATTGTCAACGAAGTTGTTTCATGAAATGTTTTGTTTACAAAAAATATACTTTAAAGATTTTATCTTTGTTACTAAATTGCTAAAGCGTACACGATTTTAATATGTATGTAATATGTTTGTACAATAGTGCATTGGTCTTGGCTGTAAGCCATTATTACGAATGCCATTTGTTACATACCAAGTACTATTACCCCAAACGATATATAAGTAGGTACCTAATAAGAAGTTAAATATTTGTTACAGATAAAATCTCATATTTAAAAATGATATAAACCATTGTCATTCGTCCAATATACTAAGCTAAAGTAAGTCGTATCCTAGTCTGGACCTCCTAGCCCTCCCCCCTCTTCCCTTCCTTATGTACGCCCATATGGCCTATATTATTATATTGATAACATTTACGAGAGTAACATTTAGGTATAAGTGCAATGATCTCCTTACATTCATGACAATTAAAATTATGAAACAGATTAATGCCCTTTTGGGTTGAGTTCACAGTTTAACCATATAAGTATTTGTTTTGTGAGAAAATTCAAAATGTTATTGTACAATATAATATATGAAGTTACAAGTTACATAGAACTACTACTTAATCGTAGTAAGCAAATATTTGATTATTTCCTTAAAATAAAAAAATAGCAATCAAACCTTACTAGGGACTCATAGTTTTTGAGAACGTCAGGAATATAGAAACCAGTGCCTGCACTTTCTTACGGGAAATACAGGTTGCTAGGCCTCCGCACCGTAAACTTACAAAAACACTCCAGGAATGTAAGACAATCTAGTACCAACTAGTTGGGTCCGGTTTATCCGATTCGACTTTAATTGGATTTTCAGCCTAATATAATCTAATCAAATCGCGATGTAGCGCAAATAAGTTGAATTCACTTCAGTACTGTTGCACCTAGGTCTACTTGTTTTTTCTTTTGTTCGTAATTGTGTATAGGAAAAGGCGTATAAAAGGAAATGTTTAAAAACAGAAAAGTGAAAAATCCATATAAAAAGCGAGTAAGTCTTCATTAGTACACCTGCGCAAAGCCAGGATTAATTTAACGTAAATCGTAAGTAGCTGACCTGCTGACCGGACAATTATTTTGCAGCTCCGCTGTTTATTAAATAGCAAACACATGATAATACAAGCGGACTGATATTGGTTAAAGTGTTGACTGATTGAAACATTGTTTGGAGAACAATGGATGCAGATTCTTTTTTTTTTTATTTCAAGTAATATTTTTGTATTTTTTAAAATAATTTAATCGCTTATTTTGGTAACAAAAATAAACTATTAAATCAGAAAGAATTTAAAAACACTTAATTGCTTTAATATAATTCCGACTAATTGCATAACTAATACTATCGTTCTAATTAATAGCTAGAATGCAAATGGGTACTTTATGGCATGCTCATAAATGTTGCATCTGCTGTGAGGAGCTTTTTATGATAATTGACTTGAAATAAGCAGTGAGGTCACCTCATGTTAAGTGATCACAGCTGCCCATCAAAATTTGCAGCACGAAAAGAGCAGTAAATTAATATGATAAATAATACTATGTCAAGCCACAGGGCCTTCATTTTGAGAAAATGGCGCCTATTCTTAACAAATTTTTTGAAGACGTTTATATCCATTTTCTTCTTTCTGTTTTGATAAAATATATAATGAATTAAAAGCAGATTTTTATAATAAAATGTTTGTCTAATATATCAGTTTATTGCATATTGCAAAATATGGAATACAGTATTTGAAACATTCAATTAAGAAACTTTTTCCCTTAGCTATTTAGTTTAGATGAGTTGAAAAATGTTTGAATAATGTTAAGTACAAGACGCTGATATCTGAATACATTAATATCTCCGAATTCACCTTTTGTAGGTTGACACAATATTGCTTATCAGCATCCAATATAAATATGACTAATTGGTACAGCTTTCTAGAAGTTTTTCATTTATGTTTTCATTTTATACGAGGTCTACGCAAATAGAGATATAGATAATTGAACAAAAGCCTATACATACCTACTCATATATAAGTACATTATAAATATTTGTAAGATAAATAAATCGTAGATAATAATATTATATCTTCGACAATACTTCAGTGACATAATTCTTTTAAAACGTTGTTACAACTTTAAACAGATAAAACTGAATAATGGAATTATAAACATTAAAATATCAAATACATTTTTAAGGAAAAATAATTTATTTATTTGCAATTTTATGCACACAATGCAAGATATATTCGTTGTCCACGTCCTGTTTTTTCAACTTTTCTACTTACTTTTTGTCTTCATATGAATAAACCATTGCTAGGCAACTCATCAGGTCACTCGTAGATATATCAAACCCATTACGCTAAATAACATGACGCACGCAAGGGATCAAAGGACTGTGGAGTATGGAACCACTGTCCCTCGTCTGTGAAGGGCTTAAACGTAACCACTTGCCACATGTTTTATTATATACATTACTAACGCTGAGTAAAGCAGTTTTTAGCATATCTAAATAATACGTTAAGATAAAAATCGTTTATATAAATAACTGTCAAGTCAAAATAGTAATTACAATAATACCCCGAATTAATACGGTTAATGACTTAAGTACTTATAATATCATATACAATATGCGTAGATAATGTAGAAACGAGGTATTATGTGATACGATTTTTTATTAATTCTACGTACACAATTACAACTAACTAGCTTTTATACGCGCCTTCGCCCGCATTTATTTCGTATTAGTATTAATTACCTATCTTTTATATAAATAAAAATCACTATTAGTATGTTTGCCATCTATGCTTTGGTAGAGTGTTCTGGGTTGGAGTTCTGGCAAAAAACGTATATACTTTAGATGACATTGCAACAACATTGAGTACAACTAATAATAAATATTTTATAAAATGTAATATTAATACATACATAATAATAAATTATTCACTCATTATATATTCATTCAAAAGTAATAAGTTTTCCATTTTTTAAAGATGTTTTTAATCGGTCAACTCATTTCAAAGATAACCACCTTTTAGAAACAAACAAAAAATTATAATATTACTTTTGTTATTTTCGTGTACATATTGACATAAAAGTATATTTATAGCTGCGTTATTCATTGTCCGATATGTTTTATCTTTTTCTGCCTATAATATAATGGTAATCTAATTCAGAGTCACTATAGATACGAGTATTATATCATTGATAGAGCCACGAACTAGGAATTGTCAACTCGAAAATTACCTCACTTGAGTATGATTTATTTCGACTTATCATCTTATCATTCGTTGGAAAGAAAACGAACGATTTTTTTATTTTATGAACGATTATTTTATTTACGAACACATGTTGCGTTGCAGAGCCGAGAGGTGCCAAGCTGGTATTGATATTTTTAATCGATACTAAAATATTGATATTGACAATCTGATATTTCTCACGAACGAACACTACTGCTTTAAACAATACCACCTATGTATATAAAAAGATTAAATTTAAAACGAACTAACATTTCAATCAGAGTGAAAATACTGAACTGTTAAGGCGTGGAATTGAATATCCCTAGAGACAATATTAACAAAAAATATTCCGAGTGATATGTAATTAAGTGTAACGAATTTAAATTCGAATAAATATTTATATATCTTTGTCTGTAGTTCTTACTTTATATTTGAAACCCAGTTGTCTCCGATAAAAATATCGTCAGGGAATCTGAATAAAATTTTAGTATCTCCTATCTGACTTATAAGAGAACCGAGAATAAGATTGAAATAGTTTAAAAATTAAGTTAGCTCCTTTCATCAGTTTTAATATAATTTTATCAGTAACTTTATAGATGTATTTTATACCTATGCTTACCTGACTTACGAGTAATTTATCATCTTACTTAGACAATAACGAATATTTCACTTTAAACATCCACTAATCAAAATTGTAGCATTTCCAATGTTAATTGACCTCTAAAACCTAGTTTGATAATGTCTATAAAAGTGATAAAACCTATAAAAACAAATTATCACCAGACACGCCAGTGACGCGTGCTTCTACTCGATCTTTTTAATTGATTAAGCTCTTTGAATTACGAAAAATATATATCATAACGATCAAAGATCCCTCACTCGTTCGATTACTTGATACTATCCAACGAGTTATTGACCTCTTCGTCATTTTAAGCTGATGTTAAGATAAGTTGATATAATGACGCAAGTCAATTCACCAAATCACGCGTCCGAGACGTTGAGAAATTTTCCATACATGTTATTTTTTCAACTATTCAGCGTGTTTACATTCTTATTCATCAAGTTTGGCGATATGAATGTTACTCGTTTGAGGAGAAGTGGAAATCAAAAAAACGCTATTATATTAATTTCAGATAAACAGGTATATCCCCGTTTTCCTTTTTAATTATATTCAATACATTAAGGGCCTGCACAAACGAGTGACTCGCTTGCGGTGAACCATCAAAAATTATTCGTCGAGAACCTACCACGAACTGAACACACGCTATTTGTGATCATTTGTTCCTCGGGTGTGTAGTGAAGAGGTTGCTATGGCAGCAAATATTCTAAGATTATCTAATATACCGACTCGAAGTTATTGGCTTATATTTAGTTCACGAACGTGTTTTCGTTGATTATGGTTAGCTGGCAACATAGCTACAGCTTAGTATGACTATTTTGGCGTATTGTCTATTTTTTTTAGGGTTCCGTAGTAAAAAACGGGACCCTTATAGTTTCGTCATGTCCGTCTGTCTGTCTGTCTGTCTGTCTGTCTGTCTGCGACTTTGCTCCGAAACCCTTAATACCAGAAAGCTGTAATTCGGTATGAGTATACATATGGATTACGCCGAGAAAGTCGTACAATAAAATCTTAAAAATATTTTTTTTCAGGGTGTCTTCCCTATGTGTTAAGAGAGACCAAAAATTTTTTTTCTCATTTATCCCATGTTGTGGGGTATCATTAGATAGGTCTTTTAAAAATGTTATAGGTGTGGGAAAACCATTTTTCCGAATGACGAACTGTTTCCGAAATATTAAGCTTTGAAGTGTCAATTTTTCTTAGAGTCAAGTGTCCCCCTCCCCTCTACCCACTAAACTGCTGCGTCTAAAATATGAAAAAATTCACGATAGTGGTACATATAATGAATTTAAAAGGAAAATTATCACGGCTATGTGGGTTCTTATGGTTATCGAGTTATAGATGATCTAAGTAAAAATAAATATTACACTTTTTAAAGCATCACATTATGTAAATATTAATAATTTTAAATTAATATATGAATTGAAATGAATAAATAAATAAATATTTAATAAGTTTAAATTAAAATAAAATATAAAATAAGGTACAAAACAATGTCTCAATAAAACATGTCGCGAGTGATTCTGAATCGCGCTTATGAAGTTTTCAACCAAATCTCCATAGATTTCATAGGCGCTAATCAGGAAGGAAAATTATCGGCGCTAAGTATATTTTACAAGTGTTAGAATAATAAATAATCGAAATTGATTTCATAAATTTTAAAGAAATTATTAGAACAAATGGCCCTCAGCACTCTCGTCCAAACCCAGGTTTTGGTGTGTGTGCATGGGCGAAACTTAATATTGAATATTTAAACCCACGATCTTACATTAACATAGCTGGAGCTGAACATTGTGAAGCAGTATCTTTCGAAGTAAACAATGTAAAGGTCGTCGCATTTTATAGATCATGCAAATGTCCCAACAATATTGCAGTAGGATTTGTAAAAAAATTATTATCGCATAATAGTCCCTGTATAATAATTGGAGATTTCAATGAAAACTATCTTCGAAATGACAATACTGCAGTATTCAAATTAATACGTGACGCTGGCTATCAATCTATGTTACAATCGCATGCGTCTATACGTGGTGGTACTCAAATAAATAATGTATTTTTTTTAACTTTCCTTGTGAAGTCGGATTTTATAACACTTTTTTTAGTTACCACCGTCCTATATGGGCCCGTTTTTAAAGTCCCGAAGTCAATTAGAAGCCTTCTCACAGGTTATAATCATTTCATCCATCCAAGGAATAAAATGTTTATAAGCTCAGTATTTACCTTCGGCGTTATAGCGAAAGAGCGAGTTAACAATCAAACAAACGAATTCACTTTGGCATTTATGGTATAATATAAAAGATACGGATTACGTACCTTTCTCTTATTCTCTTCTTAAAGAGAAATTAAAAATAATTTTATAATAATAAAAGGTTTAAAATTGTAAGTACGTATATTGTATAAACTGACTTAAAAAAAGAAATTCCCAGTTCGTTGTAAACTTTTTTACGAAAATAGGTACTCGAAGATTGCTTGACCGATCTTAACAATTCTGACAACTACGGAACCCTACATAGTGCGTGGCCCGACACGCACTTGGCTGATTTTTTTTAATACAAATGAATGGAGCTTGTGTGATTTTTAATACGTATCGTGTTGGTCAACTTAACTTTAAAGGTAGATTTAGAACCTCAATGCGGTACTTTTAGTCCATCTATTTTGATGATCAATATACTACGATGAGGAATGTCCCTCGTCTGCGCTCGTCCTAAATACCTACAGTAGCTGCATTGTCATCTTAACGATCATAACTCTACAGTAAATATAATATACTCTAGAATTGATATAAGGATATGATTGATTACATTCAAACTAAAGTCTACATATATTTATATCAGATCTTATCATTTCGATCGATAATAAATAAAATATATGTAATAAAACAAAATGTAAAACGATAAATAAGTTGTTGTTATAGTGACAGAGATCAACTACAGATATTTATTTATTTTAAGGTATGCAACGATACAAATACGTGTACGAGGGGTCAAATGGACATGTGCTATTCCACTTTACAGATTATTTGTAGTTCAAAATTAACATTAAAATAAACGACTTAATGATTCGAATATTATTTATTCGATTCTCGTCATCACAGCAAGGAATGATCAGCATAGTGTTAGACATGAATGGCTTTTCTAAAATGATTCCGAACTCAAACGAAAGGGTTCATACGATTGACTGAGAATTTGAGCGATAATTGGATGCTGATATGCAATAATGTATCAACCCACAAAAAGTGAAATTCGGAGATATTGGTGTATTTAGATACGGCATCACCTATTTAACATTATTCAACAACAAATAATGTCATATAAACTAAATAAGTATGGAAAAAAGTTTATTAATTAATTGTTTTGAATTTTAGGGTCGTTTCATATTGTGTGCTTTATACAATAATCTCACATATTTAATAAACTTTTTATTAGATAATATATTAAACATACCAGCCTGATTTTAATTCATTATACCTTTTATCAAAAAAGAAAATAAAATATGAATAAAAACTTATTCAAACAAACTTTTTAAGAATAGGTTAGACATCTTTAGACGCCATTTTCTCAAAATGACGTTCGTGTGGCTTAACACAGTATTGCTTATCAGCGTCCAATTATGTAATTGTTGTTTTTTGACAGTCAAAGGAGGCGTGTTTGTACAAAAGTCACAAATCAGCTGTCAGAATAAACCGTAACTGTCAGTATAGCATTATTTATTGTATAGCAATAGCTTAACTTAATGTGATGATAATAAGCAATAATGTGTCATCCTACAAAAAAGGCAAGTTCGGAGATATTGATGTGTTCTGATAATACGTCACGTATTTAACACCGCTAAAAAATTCAATTCGTCTCAACTAAATACTCGTAAGAAAGTGTCTTAATTGAATGTTTGGAATATTATTATATTTAGAAATTTATTATTAGAAAAAAGTTTTTATTATAAAAATCTGCTTTTAATTCGTCCTCAAACAAATTTATTAAGAATACTTTTTGGCATGTTTATACGTCATTCGCTCAAAATCAAGTCCGTGTGGCTTGAAGTATGAGCTAGTGCCCAATTAGCTCTATGTATTATTCTACTCTTTGCCAATTAGCACACATCGTGGATTGGATGGGGTAGACATACTAATTTTTAAATTCCATCATAGGCATTTAAACAAACAGTTTTATTAAAAGTTAATATATACTGCTCAAACAAACAGACAATTAGTTTAATAAGAGTATAAATAAAGATTTTATTATAACGTCAGCAGTAACGTATAACCAGAAAAAAAATATAGTAACAGATTACAAATACATGCAAAGTTCACGACGTGATTCCAGAGAGGTCGCGCGATAATACCCGTTTGCGTCATACCGAAATCTCAATTGAACAAAAATATTACCTCTAGATGATACCGCTGTTGTCACTCAGGGCCCGGGTTTGATTTTACGCAAAGATAGTAGCAGTGGATGCATTCAATTTTAAAGCCAAATCAAAAATAAAATTTAGAGACAAACACGACCTTAAACAGAAAACAGTACTCAGACAAAAACGCAAATTAAATTGGATGCTGATAAGCAATAATGTGTCAACCCACAAAAAGACGAATTTGGAGATATTGATATATTTTGATTCAGCGACCCCTAATTAATATTATTAAAAATGAATTCAAGTCATTTAAACTAAATAAATACGGAATAAAGTTTCTTAATTTAATGTTCCAAATTTCAAGTGCGTTCCATATTTTGCAATCTATACAATAATTTCAAATTTTTGAAAAACCTATTACTGGATAACACATTGCACATGTTAATCTGCTTTTAATTCATTATACATTTTCTATATCTATACTAATAATAAAATTCTAGCGGGTCGCTGTCTGTACATGGAAGATATATGAAAAAAAATCTTACTGGGGGCCTATACCAATGCAATAGAACCCAAAACAAAGATTTTTAGAATTCTTATCTGTTTGTCTGTTTGTCTGTTTGTCTGTTTGTCTGTTTATCTGTGTGTTTGTGGTTTTCATTAATATATTGCAGTAAGCTTCACTTAACATTTAGTGATTGTTTCATTTCAATCGGTTCATAAATAAAAAAGTTATGTAAATTTAAGAGTTCACATCGAACATTATTTTGTACTTTTCACTAAATGCATGAAAGTATATACAGTGCTTATATCAAAAAATACATTTTTAAATTTTTGTCTGTCAGACTGTCTGTCTATCTGTTTGTTCCGACTAATCTTCAAAACGGCTGAACCAATTTTGATGGTACTTTTACTTGCAGTTAGCGAATGTTATAAGGAGTGACTTAGGCTGACTTCTATTTTAAATATTTTTAATCGATACGTACAAAAAAATCTAACGGAGCGCTGTCTACACATGATAGATATATAAAAAAATATATATATTATTGGGGGTCTTTACCTACGCAATAGAACCCAAAACAATAATTTGTTAGATATTTGTCTGTTTATCTGTGTGTTTGTGTCCGCTAATCTCAGAAACGGCTTATCCGATTTAGATGTGGTTTTCATTAATATATTGCAGTAAGCTTCACTTAACATTTAGTGATTGTTTCATTTCAATCGGTTCATAAATAAAAAAGTTATGTAAATTTAAGAGTTCACATCGAACATTATTTTGTATTTTTCACTAAATGCATGTAAGTATTACAGTACTTACATTAAAAAATCCAATATTTTAATTTTTTCTCTGTCAGTCTGTTTCCTACAACTAATCTCTGAAACAGCTGAATCAAATTTGATGGGACTTTCACTTGCAGCTAGGGGATGTCCATTAATCACGTGAGGCCCAGAGGAGGTAGAGGGGATGGAAGAAAAAAATTACGAAATATCACAAAGTCTGAAAAGTTCTTAAAAACATTACTTGATTAATGAACAGCCCCTATACCTAGCTAATATTATAAGGATTAACTTAGGCTACTTTTATTAAAAAATATATTTATTTTAATGAATAAGTAAAAAGAGATAATTCTCTTAATATTTTGTTATTACGTAATCGCGATAACAAAATACTGTAGAACCCAATAAAATAGTGAACAATTTCTGATTTAAAAAGTGAAGGTTATTCATCTATATCTATATCTATACTAATAATAAAATTCTAGCGGGTCGCTGTTTGTACATGGAAGATATATGAAAAAAAATATTATAGGGGGCCTATACCAACGCAATAGAACCCAAAACAATGATTTTTAGAATTCTTATCTGTTTGTCTGTTTATCTGTGCGTTTGTGCACGCTAATCTCAGAAACGGCTTATCCGATTTGGATGCGGTTTTCACTAATATATTGTATTAAGCTTCACTTAACATTTAGGGTTTGTTTCATGTCAATCGGTCCATAAATAAAAAAGTTATGTCAATTTAAGGAATCACGTTGAACATTTTTTTTGTGTTTATAACTAAATACATGAAAGAATAAACAGTACTTACATAAAAAAATACATTTTTAAAAATTTTGTCAGTCTGTCTGTCTATCTGTTTGTTCCGACTAATCTCTGAAACGACTTAACCGGTTCTGATGGTACTTTTTGCAGTTAGCAAATGTTATAAGGAGTGACTTGGGGTTACTTCTATTTTAAATATTTTAAATATATATATATATGAAAAAAATTCTAACGGGTCGCTGTCTGTACATGTAAGATATATGAAAAAAAAATTATTGAAGGCCTCTACCTACGCAATAGAACCCAAAACAAAATTTGTTAGAATTTTTGTCTGTTTATCTGTGCGTTTGTGCCCGCTAAAAAAGATATGTCAACTTATGGGGTCACGTCGAACATTATTTTAATCTCTAAAACAGCTGAATCAAATTTGATGGGACTTTCACTCGCAGTTAGAGGATGTCCATTAATCACGTGAGGCCCAGAGAAGGGAGTGGGAATGGAAGAAAACAATCACAAAATATTACTAAGTCTAAAAAGTTCTTAAAAACATTACAGCAGCCACTACAGCTAATATCTATACAAATAAATAAAATTGATGTGTCTGTTTGTAATTTTAAATAAATGCATATGAAAGTATACACGGTACTTACAACAAAATTACCAATTTTAAAATTTTGTCTGTCTATCTATCACTCAGTTTGTTTCGGCTAATATCTGAAACAGCTGGACCGATTTTGATGAAACTTTCACTAGCAGCAAGCCAATTTTATAAGGACAAAATTGAAACCAATCAAATAGTGAATAATATCTGATTCAAATAGGGAAGATATATATTATATTAATATAATCATTTTAAAAAATAATATATTTACTGGGTAATTTTTTTACTGGATATGATAGAACAAAACCGAAACTATAAACAAAAGCGAAAAATAATTTAAGTCACAGAGCCGATTTTGATTAAAACTTAAACTGCATCATTAGTTTTTTGAAAAATAAGTTTTCCTAGCCAGAAACGAACACGTTGATTTTGCAAAAAAATAACATTCTGTAGTATTGCACCATCTGATACCTTCACACATTATAAAGATCAACTTTAGTGAGGTAATACTATACAGTAAACTGCAACAAAAAGAAAAGGCTATTTTTTTTTACAAAATTCTATCAAATTCTTACATTAATTAAATCTTTAGTACGGGAAGTTGTAACGCTAATAGCAGGTGAGTACAGTAGCCGAGTCCAGTGAAATGTAGATTTTCAACAAATTGATTCATCTTTTTAGGAATTATCTAAAGCTACCTAGGTAACTGAGTAGATGACGGGGACCAAAATAAACGTGACATTCTATCAACTTTATATAACTCACATAGAAAAAAAAGAAAAACATAAAAGAAGTTACTATGAGTAATTCATTTTATATATTTTCGATTGTATTGTTCACACTCTTCCTCACTTTAGTAGGTGACTAGCATTTTGATGCAGCAAAACAAATCGTTCGAAGTAACGCACATTTTTCTTCTAAACTTACCGGAACCCATGATTTAACCCACATATTTGATTATGTCTATGTAGAATCGAATACTTAACTTAATTAATGTATAGATTTAATGTTATTTTGTAAAAAAAAAACCTTTTCCTTTAATTTGCCGCTTACTATTACTTACTTTATTACTTTCCAAAAGTTGATCTTTACAAGTGACACTATTAGGTGATGCAATAATACAGAATGTATTTTTTTTAATTAGTGGGTTCAATTTCTGGTCAGGAAAATCATGAAGTAAAAAAAAATTATGATGCAGTTTTAGATATTTCAAAATCGGACACGAGATTCCATTAAGTATCTTTCGCGATTCCTTATAGTTTCGGATTTGGCCTATTAAGCCCAGTAGAAAAAGTCACCCGATATATAATACAAGGAGAACCTAGGTGGGAACTTACTGTTTTGCAGTTGAAATTTTAAAGACTACCACACAACAACTTTTCTTCAACATTTATATTGAAAACCGTGGAGGAATACCATATCTGAGTTAGTGTCTGCTTATAAATACAACCAGAAAGTTCCCAGATTCAAAGTAAAAAGCTCCTTTCTTGAGCAGCACTGCAGAGTATTATAACCTTGCTTTGTAGGAGACATGCCAAGCATTCTGTAATCCACGCGAACGAAGTCGCGGGCACAGCTAGTACTAATAATAAAATTCTAGCGGGTCACTGTCTGTACATGGAAGATATATGAAAAAAAATATTATAGGGGGCCTTTATCAACGCAGTAGAACCCAAAACAATGATTTTTAGAATTCTTATCTGTTTGTCTGTTTGTCTGTTTATCTGTGCGTTTGTGCACGCTAATCTCAGAAACGGCTCATCCGATTTAGATGCAATTTTCACTAATATATTGTAGTAAGCTTCACTTAACATTTAGGCTTTGTTTCATGTCAATCGGTCCATAAATAAAAAAGTTATGTCAATTTAAGGAATCCCGCGGAACATTTTTTTGTGCTTATCACTAAATGCATGAAAGTATATACAGTACTTACATCAAAAAATACATTTTTTAATTTTTTGTCTGTCAGTCTGTCTGTTTATCTGTTTGTTCCGACTAATCTCTGAAATGGCTGAACCGATTTTGATGGTACAAAAGTACAAGTAAAAACTTGCACTTAGCAAATGTTATAAGGAGTGACTTAGGCTTACTTTTATTTAAGACTAGTTGTGCCCGCGACTTCGTTCGCGTGGATTACTGAATGCTCGGCATGTCTCCTGCAAAGCAAGGTTATAATAGTCTGCGGTGCTGCTCAAGAAAGGAGCTTCTAACTTTGGATTTGGGAACTTTTTGGTTGTATTTATAAGCAGACTCTAATTCAGATACGGTATTCCTTCACGGTTTTCATTTTAAATGTTGAAGAAAAGTGTTTTGTGGTAGTCTTTAAAATTTCGACTGTATATTCCCGCCGAGGTTCTCCTTGTATTATATATCGGGTGACTTTTTTAACTGGACTTGATAGGCCATATCCGGAACTTTAAGGAATCGCGAAAAATACTTAAAGAAGTCTCGTGTCCGATTTTGAGAAATCTAAAACTGCATCATAAGTTTTTTGATTTTATGATTCTCCTATAAATCAACTTTTGGAAAGTAATAGTAAGAGACAAATTAAAGGAAAAGATTTATCTTTTAACAAAATAACATTAAATCTATAATAACATTAAATGAATTAGAAGTTAAGTAATCGATTCTATATATGTATATGGCTCATGGCTCCCGGTAAGTTTAGAAAAAAAGTCTGCATTACTTCGAACGATTTGTTTATTTGCATCAAAATGCTAGTCACCTACTAAAGTAAGGAAGAGTGTAAAGAATACAATCAAAAATATATAAAATGAATAACTCACAATAACTTCTTTTATGTTTGTCTATTTTTTCTATGTGAGCTATACAAAGTTGATAGAATGTGACGTTTGTTTTGGTCCCCGTCACATACTCCGTTACCTAAGTATGTTTAGATAATTCCTAAAAAGATGAATCAATTTATTGAAAATCCACATTTCACTGGACTCGGCTATTGTACTCACCCGCTATTAGCGTTACAACATCCCGTTATAATTTTAAAATTTCACATTTAGGTATGATCGTTTTTTTGAAGAATTACAAAAGATTTAATTAATGTATGAATTTGATAGAATTTTGTAAAAAAATTGCCCCATCTTTTTGTTGCAGTTAACTATATACTAATACCTCTTTGAAGTTGATTCTTATAATATTTGACAGTATCAGATGATGCAATCATACAGAATGTTAATTTTTTCCAAATTCAACGTGTTCGTTTCTGGCTAGGAGAACTTATTTTTCAAAAAACTAATGATATAGTTTTAGTTTTTATTAAAATCGGCTCTGTTACTCCTTTAATTATTTTTCGCTATTGCTTATAGTTTCGGATTTGGTCTATCATATCTAGTAAAAAAATTACCCAGTAAATATATTATTTTCCAAGTTATTATATTTATATAATATTCATATATCTTTCCTGTTTGAATTAGATGTTGTTCATTATTTCATTGGTTTCAATTTTGTTCCTTATTACATTAGCTTTCTGTTCAGTGAAAGTTTCGTCAAAATAGGTCCAGCTGTTTTAGATATTAGCCGTAACAAACTGAGTGACAGATAGATGGACAATTGTCTTGTCTTCTTGTCAATGGATTAAGGTTATTAATTTTGTTGTCAGTACCGTGTATACTTTCATATGCATTTATTTAAAACTAGCTTTTGCCTGCGACTTCGTCCGCGTTTTCGTCGTTTTTCGAAAAAAAGTAGCGTATGTCTTTCGACAGGGTTCAGTGGTTTTGATGTGACAGACAGATTAACCATCGTAATTTAATAGGGAAATATAATATGTCATTCCACAATACTTGATTTCTATTATTTTTTTTATTAAATATGTAATAAGGTTAACTTTTTTAAATTAGGGATGAGTGAGTTATCAGGAGTTACACGTGTTATTGTGAGTCAACCATAAAAGATAGACATATGCTGTTGCGAGATATTTTTGAGGAAATTTTATGTAAAATATTTCCGTCATACATGATTTCTATGTAACTTTAACCATTAAGGCTGCATACGCGACGGAAGCTTAAAAATTGGAGTAACGTCTCCCGTTTTCCCTTTATTACTCTGCTCCTATTGATTGTAACGGGACGAAAAGTATACTATAACCTGCCCAGGAGTATGAAGAATAATTGTACTAAGTTTCGTTAAAATCCGTCGAGTAGTTTTTGTTTCTATAAGGAACATACATACATACAGACAGACAGACAGACAGACAGACAGACAGACAGACAGACAAAAATTTTACTGATTGCATTTTTGGCATCAGTATCGATCACTAATCACCCCCTGATAGTTATTTTGAAAATATATTTTATGTACAGAATTGACCTCTCTACAGATTTATTATAAGTATAGATTACAAACGGACATATCAATTATATTTGGACGCTGATAAGCAATACTATGTCAAGCCACACGGACTTCGTTTTGAGAAAATGGCGTCTAAAGATGTCAAACCTATTCTTAATAAATTAGTTTGAAGACGTATATGTTCATCTTTTTTTTCTATTTTAATGAAATGTATAATGAATCAAAAGCAGATAGATTTATTTAATATGTTATATAATAATAAGTTTTTAAATATTTGAGATTATTTTATAAATTGCAAAATATGGAACGCACCTGAAATACGAAACATTGAGTTAAGAAACTTTTTTCCATACTTATTTAGTTTAGATGACTTGAAATTTGTTTGGATAATATTAAATAGGTGACGTAGTGTCAAAATACATCAATATCTTAAAATTTGACTTTTTGTGGGTTGACACATTATTGCTTATTGCATCCAATTATATGTATTGATGTATAACCTTCCCTTTTTAAATCAGAAATTGTTTACTATTTTATTGGGTTCTACAATATTTTGTTATCGCGATTACGCAATAACAAAATATTACGAGAATTATCTCTTTTTTATTTATTCATTAAAATAAATATTTTTTTTTAATAAAAGTAGCCTAAGTTAATCTTTATAATATTAGCTAGGTATAGGGGCTGTTTATTAATCAAGTAATGTTTTTAAGAACTTTTTAGACTTTGTGATATTTCGTATTTTTTTTTCTTCCATCCCCTCTCGCTCCTCTGGGCCTCACGTGATTAATGGACATCCCCTAACTGCAAGTGAAAGTCCCATCAAATTTGATTTAGCTGTTTCAGAGATTATTTGTAGGAAACTGACTGACAGACGAAAAATAAAAAAAATGGATTTAAATTGGATTAGAGTACTGTATATACTTTCATGAATTTAGTGAAAAATACAAAATAATGTTCGATGTGAACTCTTAAATTTACATAACTTTTTTATTTATGAACCGATTGAAATGAAACAATCACTTAATGTTAAGTGAAGCTTACTGCAATACATATATTAATGAAAACCACATCTAAATTGGATAAGCCCTTTCTGAGATTAGAGGACACAAACTCACAGATAAACAAACAAATATTTAACAAATTATTGTTTTGGGTTCTATTGCGTAGGTAAAGACCCCCAATAATATATATTTTTTTATATATCTGTCATGTGCAGACAGCGACCCGTTAGATTTTTTTTGTACGTATCGATTAAAAATATCTAAAATAGAAGTCAGCCTAAGTGACTCCTTATAACATTTGCTAACTGCAAGTAAAAGTACCATCAAAATTGGTTCAGCCGTTTTAAAGATTAGTCGGAACAAACAGATAGACAGACAGACTGACAGACAAAAATTTAAAAATGTATTTTTTGACATAAGTACTGTATATACTTACATGCATTGAGTGAAAAGTACAAAATAATGTTCGACTTGAACCCTTAAATTGACATAACTTTTTTATTAAGGAACCGATTGACATGAAACAAACCCTAAATGTTAAGTGAAGCTTACCACAATATATTCGTGAAAACCGCATTTAAATCGGATAAGCCGTTTCTGAGATTAGCGTGCACAAACGCACAGATAAACAGACAAACAGACAAACAGATAAGAATTCTAAAAATCTTTGTTTTGGGTTCTATTGCGTTGGTAAAGGCCCCCAGTAAGATTTTTTTTCATATATCTTCCATGTACAGACATCGACCCGCTAGAATTTTATTATTAGTATAGATATTTTTTAATCTATACATATAAAAAAAATTCTAACGGTCGCTGTCTGTACATAGAAGATATATGAAAAAAAAAATATTGTTCGCCTTTTACCTACGCAATAGAACCCAAAACAATAATTGTTAGAATTTTTGTCAGTTTGTTTATCTGTGCGTTAGCTCAAAAACGGCTTATCCGATTTAGATGTATGGTCATTAATATAATGCAGTAAGCTTCACATAACATTTAGTGTTTGTTTCATTTAAATCGGTTCATAAATAAAAAAGTTGTCAATTTAAGGGTTCACCTCGAACATTATTTTGGACTTTTCACGAAATGCATGAAAGTATATACAGTACTTACATAAAAAAATCCATTTTTAAAATTTTTGTCTGTTTCTTACGACTAATCTCTGAAACAGCTGAATCAAATTTGATGGGACTTTCAATCGCAGTTAGGGGATGTCCATTAATCCCATATTTTAAACCCATATTAATTAGGCCCAAAGGAGGAAGAGGAGATGGAAGAAAAAAAATCACGAAATATCACCAAGTCTAAAAAGTTCTTTAAAACATTACGTATTTAATGGACAGCTAATATTATAAAGATTAACTTGGGCTACTTTTATTAAAAAATATGTATTTATTTTAATGAATAAGTAAAACAGAGAATTACGCGATAACAAAATATTGTATAAACCAATAAAATATCGAACAATTTCCGATTTAAGAAGGGAAGCTATACATCTATACAAATAAATAAAATTGATATGTCTGTTTGAAATTTTAAATCAATGCATGTGAAAGTATATTATACTGAAAGTATACTAACAACAAAATTACCAATTTTAAAATTGTTGTCTGTCTATTTGTCACTCAGTTTGTTTCGGCTAATATTTGAAACAGCTGGACCGATTTTGACGAAACTTTCACTAGCAGAAAGCCAATGTAATAAGGAACAAAATTGAAACCAATAAAGTAGTGAACAACATCTGATTCAAATAGGAAAGATACATATATATTATATATAAATATAATAATTTTAAAATATAATATATTTACTGGGTAATTTTTTTTACTGGATATGATAGACCAAATCCGAAACTATAAGCAATAGCAAAAAATAATAATTAAAGGAGTCACAGAGCCGATTTAGATAAAAACTAAAACTATATCATTAGTTTTTTGAAAAATAAGTTTTCCTAGCCAGAAACGAACACGATGATTTTGCAAAAATTAACATTCTGTATTATTGCATCATCTGATACTGTGACATATTATAAGGATCAACTTTAGTCAGGTAATAGTATACAGTTAAATGCAATAAAAGGAAAAGACTATTTTTTAACAAAATTCTATCAAATTCATACATTAATTAAATCATACCCAAAAGTTAAATTTTAAAATATAACAGGATGTTGTTACGCTAATAGTGGGTGAGTACAATAGCCGAGTGAGCCTTTTTAAGAATTATCTAAACCTACCTAGGTGACGGGGACCAAAACAAACGTCACATTCAATCAACTTTGTATAGCTCACATAGAATAAATAGACAACATAAAAGAAGTTACTGTGAGTTATTCATTTTATATATTTTCGATTGTCAAACTCTCCTTTCTTACTTTAGTAGGTGACTAGCATTTTGATGCAATCTATAAACAAATCGTTCGAAGTAATGCTTACTTTTTTTCTAAACTTACCGGGACCCATGACTTAACCCACATATTTGATTATGTATGTGTAAAATCGATTACTAAACTTCTAATTCATGTATAGATTTAATGTTATTTTGTATAAAAATAAATCTTTTCCTTTTATTTTTTGCTTACTATTGCTTTCCTAAAATAATTGTTACAGGTGACACTATTAGGTGGTGCAATAATGTTTTTTTTTTTTCAAAATTAGTGGGTTCTATTCCTGACCAAGAAAATCATGAAATCAAAACTTATGATGCACTTTTAAATTTCTCAAAATCGGACACGAGACTCCTTTAAGTATTTTTCGCGATTCCTTATAGTTCCGGATTTGGCCTATCAAGCTCAGTTAAAAAATTCACCCGATATATAATGTAAAGAGAACCTCGGCGGGAACATACTGTTTTACAATCGAAATTTTAAAAAGACTAGCACAAAACACTTTTCTTCAACATTTATTGTGAACACCGTGAAGGAATACCGTATCTGAGTTAGTGTCTGCTTATACATACAACCAGAAAGTTTCCAAATCCAAAGTAAAAGGCTCTTTTCTTGACCGCAGGCTATTATAACTTTGCTTTGCAGGAGACATGCCAAGCATTCTGTTATCCACGCGAACGAAGTCGCGGGCACAGCTAGTATCAAAATAAAAAACAAAAGATGTATAAATCCGTCTTTAAACAAATTGATTAAGAATAGGTTTGACATCTTTAGACGCCATTTTCTCAAAATGAACTCCGTGTGGGTTGACACAGTATTGCTTATCAGCGTCCAATTATTAATACACTCAGGCATCGTAGTTAATTCTTTTCTACCGTATATTTAACTAACATTCATAAAATATAATGTTAAAATTATATTTTACTCCAAAAGATGATGAAGCAATAGCGATGACAAGTACTTGAGCTAAATATTATTTTTAGGTATACAAGGCAAAATCTATCAGGAATTTAGATAGTGTCAATTATTTTAATCGATACACTGTCATAAGGCAATGTCACCTGTCTGCAAAATAGATATAATTACAATAATCGCGATGTCGCGACTTTGAACTACGATTAGAGCAAATATTAACGAAATATTAGCTCGGTTAAAATATGTATCGGTTTTATATTTTACATATAATTGGTTGCTAAAATTATATATATCTATATCTATATCTATACTAATAATAAAATTCTTCTATATACTAATAATAAAATTCTAGCGGGTCGCTGTCTGTACATGGAAGATATATGAAAAAAAAATATTATAGGGGGCCTTTACCAACGCAATAGAACCCAAAACAATGATTTTTAGAATTCTTATCTGTTTGTCTGTTTGTCTGTTTATCTGTGCGTTTGTGCACGCTAATCTCAGAAACGGCTTATCCGATTTAGATGCGGTTTTCACTAATATATCATAGTAAACTTCACTTAACATTTAGTGTTTGTTTCATGTCAATCGGTTTATAAATAAAAAAGTTATGTCAATTTAAGGAATCACGTTGAACATTTTTTGTGCTTATCACTAAATGCATGAAAGTATATACAGTAATTACATCAAAAAATACATTTTTTTCGTCGAACATTTTTTGTGCTTTTCACTAAATGCATTAAAGTATATATGGTACATCAAAAAATCCTTTTTAATTTTTTTTTCTGTCAGTCTGTCTGTCTGTTTGTTCCGACTAATCTCTAAAACGGCTGAACCGATTTTGATGACACTTTCACTCAAAATTAGCTAATGTTATAATGTTTCATGTCAATCGGTCTATAAATAAAAAAGTTATGTCAATTTAAGGATTCACGTTGAACATTTTTTGTTCTTATCATTAAATGCATGAAAGTATATACAGTAATTAAATCAAAAAATACATTTTTTTTATTTTTTGTCTGTCAGTCTGTCTGTCTATCTGTTTGTTCCGACTAATCTCTGAAACGGCTGAACCGATTTTGATGGTACTTTTACTTGCAGTTAGCAAATGTTATAAGGAGTGGCTTAGGCTTACTTCTATTTAAGGCTTTTTTAAATCTATCTATACATATATTAAATTCTAATGGTTCGCTGGCTGTACACGGAAGATATATGAAAAAAAATATTATTGAGGGCCTTTACCTACGCAATAGAACCCAAAACAGTAATTGTTAGAATTTTTGTCTGTTTGTCTGTTTATCTGTGTGTTTGTGCCCGCTAATCTCAGAACGGCTTATCCGATTTAGATGAGATTTTTATTAATATATTGAAGTAAGTTCACTTAACATTTAGTGTTCATTTCAATCGGTTCATAAATAAAAAAGTTATGTCAATTTAAGGGTTCACGTCTAACATTATTTCGTGTTTTTCACTAAATGCATGAAAGTATATACAGTACTTACATCAAAAAATCCATTTTTTAATTTTTTGCCTGTCAGTCTGTTTCTTACGACTAATCTCTGAAACAGCTGAAACATATTGTTGATAAAAACTAAAACAGTATCATTAGTTTTTTGAAAAATAAATTTTCCTAACCAGAAACGAACACGTTGATTTTGCAAAAAAATAACATTCTGTATTACTGCACCATCTGATACTGTAACATATTATAAGGATCAACTTCAGGGAGGTAATAGTATACAGTTAACTGCAACAAAAAGAAAAGGCAATTTTTTTACAAAATTCTATCAAATTCATACATTAAAACTTTAGTAATTCTTCAAAAAAACGATCATACCTGAAAGTGAAATTTAAAAATTATAACGGGATGTTGTAACGCTAATAGCGGGTGAGTACAATAGCCGAGTCGAGCGAAATGTAGATTTCAATAAATCATTTTTTTTAAGAATTATCTAAACCTAACTAGGTAACGAAGTAGGTGAGGGGAACCAAACCAAACGTCACATTCTATCAACTTTGTATAGCTCACATAGAAAAAATAGACAAACATTTATGAAACATAAATTCCTTTAGGAAGTTACTGTGAGTTATTCATTTTATATATTTTCGATTGTATTGTTCGGACTCTTTCTTACTTTAGTAGGTGACTAGCATTTTGATGCAACCTATAAACAAAACGTTCGAAGTAATGCAGACTTTCTTTCTCAACTTACCGGGACCCGTGATTTACTCACATATTTGTTTATGTCTGTGTAGAATCGATTACTTAACTTCTAATTAACGTAAAGATTTAATGTAATTTTGTAAAAAAAATCAATCTTTTCCTGTAATTTGTCGGTTACTATTACTTCCCAAAAGTTCCCAAAAATTAAATGCATCTTGAAAAATTTACCAATAATCCACATTATAATTTTCACGGAAACATGGATTACTTCAGAGGACGACGCTAAGCAATTTCAACTAATAAACTATGTTCATATCTACAACTACAGATCGAATTGTAAAGGCGGTGGTGTTTCGATGTTTATTCATAACAGTATTCAATACGACGTAACTGAAAATTTACACGAAGATCATAATCATTATTTGTGGATATATATACCAAAAATGGCTTTAAATATAGGAGGAGTATACAAACCAGGCGACACTAGTGTTTTAAATTTTTTGGAGGTGTATACAGCGCAAATTGAAAGGAGAAAGAGATCAATCATATTTGGTGACTTTAACCTGGATTTATTAAGCACAGACAAAATTATTGAACAATACTTTACCACCTTACACGAAGCTGGATATGAGATATTGAATAAAATTGAGAAAAAATTTTGTACTCGTGAGACTTTAAAAACGAAAACAATTATTGATCATGTTTGTACTAATATTCATAATAGAGAATACCGGTTAGTTTTGATTGAATCATCATTGTCCGACCATAAGCAAATATTTTTTGAAAGTTTCAAAATGAAAACAGTTACTAATCCAAAAATATGCTACAAAGCTCTCGATTACCAGGCCCTTCACAACGGCGCCTCTACAGCAAACTACACTAATTTTGACAATGAATATATTATTTTAGAAAAGTTTATTACTACTCAGATATCACAGAACCAGGTAAATAAAATTAAAGTGCTAAACATTCCACAAAAAGATTGGATCAATAAAGAGATTATTGAATCAATACATAAACGTAATATACTGTGGCAACTACGAAGTCAAGAGGTAAATGGCAAAGAAATCGAAGATAAATTTGTAAAAGAAAAGAATAAAGTTATTAAGCTAATTAAAGATGCAAAACATTACTATTATTACTCACTGTTTAAAAAATATGAAAAGAAACAAAGAAAAATTTGGGATGTCATAAATAGTTTAGCTAGAAATAAGGTTGTAAATAGTTGTACTCCACCAAAACTTATATTAGACTCCGACACCATAACTGATGGTACTACTATTTGTGAGGTTTTCAACAACTTTTTCTCAACTGTCGGTTCTAATTTGGCTAACCTAATTCCAAGTAAGTTTCATTCAAATTTAATAAATACTCTCATGTACCCAGATAGTTACACACACGACATAACACTCACCGAATTTAAACCATGCACGATAAAAGAGGTTAAAAAAGTTATAGCTAGCCTAGATAGTAATACTAGTACCGGTATAGATGGAATAAGTACCAAGGCCATAAAATGTCTCAAAAATGTAATAGTGGGCAGTTTAACTAAGTGTATAAATAAATGTTTAAAAGAAGGTGTGTTTCCGGACAGTCTAAAAATTGCAAAGGTCACTCCGATATATAAATCAGGTAGCAAAACTGACCCTAATAATTACAGACCGGTATCAGTGCTTCCGATTTTGTCTAAAATCTTCGAAAGAATTTTATACACAAGGCTCAAAACATATATCGAAGCCAAGAACCTTTTAATAAATGAACAATACGGGTTCAGGCCTCAATCAAGTACCCTTTCGGCAGCTGTTAACCTCGTAACAGATATAAAAACTAATATTGACCGTAAACACATTGCGTTGGGCATTTTTATTGACTTAAAAAAGGCGTTCGATACAGTCAGTCATGGTAAACTACTTCAAAAACTAAACAATATAGGTATAAGAGATTCAGCCCTTCGCATTTTTGCCTTATATCTTGAGAATAGACAACAAGTAGTAAAAATAGGAGATTACATAAGTAGGCCTCAAACAATAACATATGGCGTTCCACAAGGCTCTATTCTAGGACCACTGCTGTTTCTCATATACGTTAACAACATTAAAAATATTGGTTTAACTGGACACCTAACTTTATATGCAGACGATACTTGCCTTTTTTACTATGGACACTCAATGTGTGACATAATTGCCGAAGCTCAAAAAGATCTTGATTTGCTCAATGAATGGCTTCTATGCAATCTCTTAACAATAAATACGTCCAAAACTTCATATATGATCTTTACTGCAAAAAATAAAAAGATACACAATTTTCCGGGTCTCACTATTAACAATATTAAAATACGACGAACAAATTTAGAACAGTACTTAGGGTTATGGATAGATGATAAGTTAACATGGAGGCCACACATTGAGCATGTTAGATCTAAGCTATCATCGCTTTTGGGAGCGTTGAGGAAAACTGTTCATTGTATACCACGTAAAATACGCAATGTAATTTATAACTCTTTGATAAAGTCACACATTGATTATCTAATAGAAATATGGGGATCAGCCTCTAAGACAAACCTTAAAAATTTACAAACTACACAGAATAAAATTATAAAAGTACTGTTTCATTATGACTTTTTTACACCTTCAATAGAATTATACAGACAAACTAAATTACTTAATCTGGCTCAAACATATACATATAACACTTGCATTCTAATTAAAAAGATACTTTCTGAATCCATTCACTTAAATATAAAATTTACAAAGAAATCAAACAAGCATAACTTAAGAAATAACAATAAACTTGAAATTCCTAAGGTTAGAACATTTTATTACGGGCAAAAAAACATACATTTTGATGGAGTAAAACTATTTAATAATTTACCAAATGATATTAAACAATGTAAATGTATAAAATCTTTTAAGGCTAAACTTAGATCATATGTCATTAATAATATAAACAACTTTTAGTTCCATGTATCAGAATATATCTATCTATATTAAAAAGTATGTAAATCTCATGTAAGTGAACCAATGTTCTTATGAGAATAAAGTTCTTTATCCTTAAGTTGATCCTTACAAGTGACACTATTAGGTGGTGCAATAATACAGAATGATTTTTTTTTAATTAGTGGACTCCATTCCTGGCCAGGAGAATCATGAAAACAAAAAAACTTATGATGCAGTTTTAGATTTCTCAAAATCGGACACGAGACTCCTTTAAGTATTTTAGGCGATTCCTTATCGTTCCAGATTTAGCCTATCAAGCCCAGTTAAAAAGTCACCCGATATAACAAGGAGAACCTCGGTCATACTGTTTTACAGTCGAAATTTTAAAGACTAACACCAAACACTTTTCTTCAACATTTATAGTGAAAACCGTGGAGGAATACTGTATCTGAGTTAGTGTCTGCTTATAAATACAACCAGAAAGTTCCCAAATCCAAAGTAAAAAGCTCCTTTCTGAAGTAGTACCGCAGACTATTATAACCTTGCTTTGCAGGAGACATGCCAAGAATTCTGTAATCCACGCGAACGAAGTCGCGGGCACATCTAGTCTATTATAAATATAAATAATTGTCTACACTAATATTATAAAGACGAAAGATTTGTATTTTTGTATGTTTGTAATGAATAAACGCAAAAACTACTGGGCCGATTTGGCCGAAAATGCTTTCACCATTGAAAAGCTACATTCATTCTAAATAACATAGTTTATACTTTATGCTAGAAAGAATTTGGAATCCTTACTAAAATATAAATATAATACACTAATATAACGTGAATTAAAGGTAAAAAGATTTTAAGAAATTTGTCCACTCGTGCGAAGCCTCTAGTATATTATATGTAGCTAAGTTTGTGTACATGATTAAATGTATATTGTGGTCTAGAATAGGCCGAATAATATTAAATCCTACGATGTACGAAAGACAATTCGTAAGAGGTTGACATATGATTTTTTTATGTTTATGACGATTTAAAAAAATCGTACTATAACATCACATGGTGTATTCTAGTAATTATTATTAAGGTGGACGGACATAGCCTTGAAAAACGGTTGTGGGCACAGCCTCCCGAAATTCGGCCAAGAGCAAGACGGAATAAGAAATCGCACATTATGAGTCTCTCGACGCGTAAATATGTATTTATACCTATTAAAAAATTCAACCTACATATTACAATATTTATTCAGATTTGAGGGTTAAAATATGATTAAGTTAATGCCAAAATATGCCTGCATCACACACGCAAGACTTTTTAAAAATTATTTTAAGGCATGTGTGACGTCACAATTGCATTCAGGTTGTGGGCATGCCCACCGAGCCCACAATGGTGGATACGCCCTTACGATGCAACGCGAAACAGTAGTAAGCATACACGTTTACGTAAACCTTTGTGCGAGTAATATTTTTTCCGTTTATAAAATTGGTTTCATTAAAGACTATATAGAAGAGCCTAGGAGACTATGGCTCGTATACGGACTGATTCGGGGCGTACCCAACACAGATAATCAGCGTACAAGTACACATACGTAGCTGTGTATAATAGTAGATATACGGTGAACGAGAAAGCCGGAAGCGTGTCCTCTTCTCGTATTTCCTATTAGTAATTCCTTCGTAAAACGGCAATGAATTAGTGAATGATCTGATGCTGCTTTTCATTGGTCGATTATTTAAGATCAAGGCACTCGTCCGCATTTGCCTGCTATTCCCATGAAAGTAATATGATTATTTGATTGTTTTTATTTATATATAGGAAAAATCTACTTTTGAATTACAATGTAATATGAAAAGAATATTTTCTCAACGTTGTAAAGAACCATTTTTGTTAATTGCTATTCTTGGCTAGATACCACTGCAGACAAATGAATTAAGTACCTACATATATTATTTTCACGTATAAAGAAACAGTGCTAAAGGTTTTTAAGTTTTCGTAAATTTATCTCTATTAATTTTGTTAATAGAGAATAAACATATTTCATATCTAGGTTATATGGATGTTGATAAGCAATAATGTGTCAACCCACAAAAAGAAAGAAATTTACAGATATTGATGTATTCTGATAATGTATTTCGTATTTTACATTATACAAAAATTTTTCATTTCATTTGAACTAAATAAGTACGGAAAAAAGTTTCTTAATCAAATGTATAGAATATTGAAGTAAATTCTATATTCCAATTATGCAATAATTTAAAATATTTGAAAAACTTATTATTAGATAAAAATCTTTACTAGCCTATATGCTTTTAATTAATTATACTTTTTATCAAAATAGAAAAGAAAAGATGGATATATGCTTCTTCAAACAGATGTGTTAAGAAGTGGCTAAAATGAAGTCCGTGTGGCTTGACACAGTATTGCATATCAGCATCCATATATAAAATCACAATCTATATTTTTACCCTGTTGACTTTAAAGGCCTCTCTCATTGGGTCGGGATTATGTTATAAGTTTGACGTGCTTATCAGTATGTCTGTGGGTGTCTGTGACATCGAGGTTCTTTACGAATAGACCGATTTTAATGCGTTTTTTTTTATAGCTGATGTAATAGAAATTATTTGTAGCTATAGCTTAAGAAAATAAGTACAGGCTCGCGTTTCCCGCGAGCGGGTATCGAACCCGCGGCTGTTAGCGCTTCAGTCAGTTGCAGTGACCACTGCGCCAACATGTCTCTCAAATTATGTATGTATTCCTTTATAAAGAGCATAAAAATTGAGTCGTGACTAGTTGTAAATACTTATGTTATCGATAAATTATATAGGTATACTAGCTGGACCCTGTGGTTTCACGCGCGTTGATTTGAGGATAATATTGATATAATGTTTACCTTCCCTACTTAAATTAGATATTGTTCACTATTTCATTGGATTCAATTTTTGTTTCGCGTTACCCTCTTTTTTATTTATTTATTAAAATGAATAAAATTTTAAGAATAAAGGTATGCAAAGTTACTCCTTGTAATATTAGCTATCTCTGAGTGATAGTCCCGTCAAAATCAGTCTAGCCGTTTGAGAGATTAGCCGGAACAAACAGACCAACAAACAGAGGAAATGTCGTCGCAATTATTTTTAACATCCAAGGCAAGTTATATACAATAACTTGCCTTGGATGTTATGCCATTCTTTGGCCACAGCTTTCGTAAGGTTGCCTAGGCAACTGTTACCAGGTTACAAAATATTTTTGTGGGGACGGGTGATTGACTCGTTTTTTACGGCGTACAGTATTCTTTATTAAAAAATCCCTTACATTTAACACATTAACTTAAACTATCTCTTGTAATAATTGCGTTATATAATTTTTTAATTATTTATTATAAAATAAAAACTTGCATTTATATCAATCATGGGAATAAAATTTACAAATACAATTCTCTCCTTAAACTGGCCTCCTCTTGCCCCCTTCCCTTCTAGATTAATGTTCTAGCTACGGCAATACAGACTTCGCCGGCAAAGGCAATCGTATAAATAAAAACTTCTTTAGACTTCGTTCCAGTAATCTTTACCCTAGTTAAGAAACGAGGGGAAAATGCAGAGAAGAAATACATTTCCTCATAATTAATTGTAGTGGTCTTGTTTATCATCTTTCTCACGAGGCATCATGGCCGGCTTAAGGATAATTATGTGCACAATAAACATATAATTAAGGTTGAATAATAATTATGACTTTATTTTTTTTATTTTAGGATGTAACTAGCGACCCGCTTGCCAAAAAGCCTAAAATAAAAATTATTGATCTGATTGTTACCTTACCCTAAGATTACCCTCTAAGCGAGTCTGAATGAAATAGATTAATATTTTAACATTTCAATTCTCGTAGATATAACTAGAGAGATGTCTGAACTCGAGCGAAGTTCATTAAATTTTTAATCGATTTCAAGATTGACCACAGATAATCTATTTTTAATTTGTTCACAGACTTTAACAATAAAGAAAAAAGTATATATTCGCAATTTTCGTAAAAAGGAGTACAAAGTTTTTTGCTTCGAGTATTAATACATCAATTTTTAAACATCGATAAAAAATCATTAACGATTTTGAATT
The DNA here is from genome assembly GCA_037950945.1 of Hypolimnas misippus. NCBI lineage: Eukaryota > Metazoa > Arthropoda > Insecta > Lepidoptera > Nymphalidae > Hypolimnas > Hypolimnas misippus. The sequence goes on from JBBEEQ010000001.1 coordinate 15,559,400, forward strand.
AAACGATTATTTTGGTATGTTATGCGTATCTATTTATATTTTTTGTAAAGTGGCATAACAAAGTATCATCTGAAGAGACAAGTTAATATTATGCTATTGAAATATACACACATCAAGAGTCACGCTGTTGTCACATGTTATCTAATAACTATGGTGATAATTAAATCATACAAGTCGTGTACACAACGGTGCTCACAATTTAGCAACGATTTTGAATATAAAAATACAGTTTTTAGGGTTCCGTGCCCGAAGGCCGACGAGACCACGTTACTTAGCCTCCGCTCTCCGCCTGTCTGTCTGTCTGGCCAGATCTGTCAGTTGTTTATTATATATTTAATTCAGTTTTAATTTTGACCAAAATAAATAATGTAGTTTTAAAGTTTTTCCTAAATGAAATATCTGTTTGAATTAGTTCAAACATCACTTTGAACTGGTTTAAGCATATAATTATACTACTCATTTAAATGTATAATTATACTATATATTTAAACAACTAGAAACGGATAAGGCTGATAAATAACGCTAACTGGATTGTAATACTAACTCTGAACATCCTGCAAACAGTTCTTATAACTTTAGCGTGCAACTCTAATATATGTAATAACTCGTTGTGGTGGAACAAATCTAAAATAGGGCTTATTATTTACACGCACGCCTGACCGCATATTGTCCCTGCACGCAAGCAAGCAGCTCAATTGACCTATTATAGCAAATAATGCAAGATTATCTGAATATTTTCCTATTTATTCTTAACTAACAGATTCTAGCGATTTCATTCTCGTTTACTGCTTCGCTCCTACGGGTCGTAGTGAGATGTAATATAGCCTATAATCTTCTTTAATAAATGGTCGATCTAGCGAAAAAAAATATGTTCATATTGGATAAGTCATTCTGGAAATTACCGCCTTCTAACAATCTCACGGTTACAAACTTAACTAGTTTATAATAAAATAGGATTGATAATGTAGAATACTGTCATGTCTCGGACCGATAATGAATGACCTATATTATAGAAATAGTAGTAATCTGTATTAGACGAGAATTACACGAATAAGTTGTTTAGCATTGCTTTAAACAACTTTCGTAATTATTTACGGCGTATCTCTTATTAGGTTACAGAGTTGTTTTATGTATAATATAATCCTCACTTTATATGTGTAATATTTAAATGTGAATGGAGCATTAAGAAATGACTGTTGTATTTAAAAATATTTGTATATATTTATATAGGAATTACGTATAATTTTAGAACTTCTAAAGCTGCTAAAATAAACGGGAAACGAGAGAATGCTCGAGTGTAAACTGTGAAGGGTAGTGCTGGTTGTTAGTTGTTTTATTTCGCTCACCAATTGCGCAATGGAAATCCCGATTTTCTATTGACTTTTACTGCAATAAAAGGCAAATTTTTATTCTAAAGTGTTTCGGCGATTTGAACTAATATTAGCGTGTTTTTTAGATTTTCAAAGTAAATATTATTTATATATGTATGTAGAAGCCCTCGATTCTATTTTAACTACGCAGCTTAATTTTCGTTTATTTTTAAAGATATTAGAATTAAATTTAATTCAACGGGAATGGGATAAAAGCAGAAAACACCAAATCACCGTTAATCCTTATCCGATTGTAAAACTTCTTTTACGTTATTTAAAATAGCTAAAAGGACGATAATAGGTGAAAAATATGTGGATATTTTATTAAATTTGACATCTCAAACCTCTGATTAAGAAAAATCCATTCGTAAGATCAATTAGATTCATATAAACATAGTTACAGAGTTACACCATTGGACCATTACACCATTTAGACCAAACGCATGGAACGTTTTGTCTAAATTATGCCACAAAATTTAAAATAAACGGTTAAGTACGATTCTCACTTATAGGTTTTTAGACAGAACTAATATTGCTGACTGCAGATGTTTTGTTACGCAGTTGGCTAAAAACCCAAAAAAAGCAATAAGACATTAAAATTAATTAAAAAATCTAAATTTTTGTTTAATAATTTTAAAGTCTTATTTGGTCCATCGAAATATAATATGTATAGCTGTTTCGCATACCGCACACGAGCAACTAAAATACCGCGAAAAAAGACAATTTTATTATTATGACGAACAAAAGTCCCTTGGAGGACATCATTGAATTTTAAAACAGCAATTTTGTTCTAACATCGATTTCATTATACATTGTTTTGATAAGTTAATATCTTCAATAATATAATAAGTATTCTAAAAGCATATCTGTTAAGATATGCGGGTTAACCAATCTATCTCATATAAATTTATAGACTTCAACATTATGTAAGAAAGACATAAGTGCTGTTATTTATCCCGCATATGTGCCTTGAATAACAATAATGTATGTATATATTATCAATATTGATTTGACACTTTAAAGCTAATTTTGAATAATATCTAGTATCATCATCACTACATAGTATAAAACAAAGTCGCTATCCGCCGTCTGTCTGTCCCTATGTATGCTTACATCTTTAAAACTACGCAACGGATTTTGATGCGATTTTTTTAATAGATAGAGTGATTCTTAAGGAAGGTTTATATGTATAATACATGCATAATATAGTAGAGAAACGCTGATAAATTTAGAGGTTTCTAATGTGATGTCGTAAATAAGCACGTTTTTTTACGCTTATATTGCAAACGCTGGCTGAACCCTACGAGATAGACCAAAATAATGTACTACAGTATTGTCCCCCTTAAAAAGTTCAACAAAAAAGTCCGCGATGGTATATGTCTATCTCTTAGGGATAACCCACCATAACCATTTTTTATCCTTTACTAAAAAATGGTTATTTACAAAGTGATTTTAAACAATACAGCATTAATCCTTATCCAATTAAGTACCTTAAATATATTGTGCATTTATTATAGATCAATATGCTTTTTACGGCATGTAATTTAAGTGAATATTTCCGAAGATATTACAAATTTAAAATGCAGGGACGTAGTTACTGCGGCGCCGCGTCGGTACCGACCCGCGGTAAATAGCGCGTCGATGGCCGCGCTTCGCCCTATAGCACATCATGATTTGAAGCGATCGTACGCGTTTGTCGGAGCTCTCTTGCGAGGAAAATATCAATCTATTACTAATAATAAAATTCCATCGGGTCGCTGTCTGTACATGGAAGATATTTGAAAAAAAATATTGGGGGTCTTTACCAACGCAATATAACCCAAAACTATGATTTGTAGAATTCTTATCTGTTTGTCTGTTTGTCTGTTTATCTGTGCGTTTGTGCCAGCTAAAAAAGATTTGTCTATTTATGGGGTCACGTCGAACATTATTTTGTGATTTTCACTAAATGCATGAAAGTACTTACATCAAGTACTGTCAGTCTGTTTCTTACGACTAATCTCTGAAACAGCTGAATCAAATTTGATGAGACTTTCACTCGCAGATAGAGGATGTCCATTAATCACGTGAGGAGAAGGGAGTGGGAATGGAAGAAAAAAATATCAAAACATCAAACAAAATATCACTAAGTCTAAGAAGTTCTTAAAACGATTACAGCAGCCTCTATAGCTAATATTATAAGGATTAACTTAGGCTACTTTTATTAAAAAATATATTTATTTAAGTCAATAATTAAAAAAGAGAATTACGCGATAACAAAATATTGGAGAAACCAATAAAATAGTGAACAATTTCGGATTTAAGAAGGGGAGGTATACATCTATACAAGTAAATAAAATTGATGTGTCTGTTTGTAATTTCAAATACTTTATACTTTCATATGCATATGCATTTGCATATGAAAGTATACACGGTACTTACAACAAAATTCCCAATTTTAAAATTTTTGTCTGTCTATCTGTCCCTCAATTTCTTTCGGCTAATATCTGAAACAGCTGGACCGATTTTGACAAAACTTTTACTAGCAGAAAGCCAATTTTATAAGGAACAAAATTGAAACTAATGAAATAGTGAATAATATTTGATTCAAATAGGAAAGTAAATAAATAATAATAATAATTTAAAAAAAAAATAATTTACTGGGTAATTTTTTTACTGGATATGATAGAACCAATCCGAAACTAGAAAAAATAGCAAAAAATAATTAAAGACACTAAGCCGATTTTGATAAAAACTAAAACTGCATCACTACTTTTTTGAAAAATATGTTTTCCTAGCTAGAAACGACCACGTTTATTTTTTCAAAAAAATAGCATTCTGTAGTATTGCACCATCTGCTACTGTCACATATTATAAGGATAAACTTCAGGGAGATAATAGTATACAGTTAACTGCAACAAAAAGAAAAGGCTATTTTTTTACAAAATTCTATCAGATTCTTACATTAATTAAATCTTCTTTAATTCTTACATTAATTATACCTAAAAGTGAAATTTTAAAATTCTAACAGGATGTTGTAACGCTAATAGCGGGTGAGTACAATAGCAGAGTCCAGTGAAATGTAGATTTTCAATAAATTGTTTCATCTTTTTAAGAACTATCTAAACCTACCTAGGTAACGGAATAGGTGACGGGGACCAAAACAAATGTGTGACATTCTATCATTCTATCAACTTTGTATAACTCACATAGAAAAAATAGACAAACATAAAGAAGTTACTGTGAGTTATTCATTTTATATATTTTCGATTGTATTGTTCAGTCTTCCTTACTTTAGTAGGTGATTAGCATTTTGATGCAATTTATAAACAAATCGATCGAAGTAATGCAGATTTTTTTTTCTAAACCTACGGGAACCCATGGTTTAACCCCCATATTTGATTTATCTATGTAGAATCGAATACTTAACTTCTAATTAGTGTATATATATTTAATGTTATTTTGTAAAAAAAATCTTTTCCTTTAATTTGTCGCTTTCTATTACTTTCCAAAAGTTGATCTTTACAAGTTTATTGGTGGTGCAATAATACAGAATGTATTTTTTTTTTTCAAAATTAGTGGGTTCTATTCCTGGCCAGGAGAATCATGAAATCAAAAAAATTATGATGCAGTTTTAGATTTTTCAAAATTTGACACGAAACTACTTTAAGTATCTTTCGCGATTCCTTATAGTTCCGGATTTGGCCTATCAAGCCCAGTTAAAAAAAGTAACCCGATATATAATACAAGAAGAACCTCGGTGGGAACTTACTGTTTTGTAGTCAAAATTTTAAAGACTAGCACAAAACAACTTTTCTTCAACATTTATAGCGAAAACCGTGGAGGAATACCATATCTGAGTTATTGTCTGCTTATAAAAACAACCAGAAAGTTCCCCGATCCAAAGTAAAAAGCTTCTTTCTTGAGCAGCACCGCAGACTATTATAACCTTGATTTGCAGGAGACATACCAAGCATTCTGTAATCCACGCGAACGAAGTCGCGGGCACAGCTAGTTATATATATAGTATGAGATAATACGTGTGTGGACGATGCTGAATGCTGATTAGATTTTGTAATCTTTTCAAATACTTTAACCGACTTCAAAAAAAGAGATTCTTTGATCCGTCTGCGCCAATGTGTCAACCCACAAAAAGTCAAATTTAGAGATATTGATGTATTTTGATACTCCGTCAGTTATTTAACACTATTCAAAAAAATTAAAGTCATCTAAACTAAATAAGTACGGAAAATAGTTACTTAATTTATTGGTTCGAATTTCAAGTGCATTCCATATTTCGCAATTTATACAATCATCTCAGCTACCAAATGAAGAATAATGAATTTAATAATGCCATTAATCGCTTAATAAGAACACTACATTATATGGACAGTTTAGTGAGAAAGGTTTTAGCTTATTACAAACAACGCTACAACTTATAAAAGTGGAAAAATAACAAAATAAATGTCAGCTGATGTGGCGAGTTACTTAACACGAGCACATCTGGTGTGATATAACCATAATTCAAATATATAACCTTACATAATGCTACGTTTATCATATATTTTATTACAAACAATAACATCTCGTTTTGGTGTAAACACCGTGAGGAAAACCGGCAAAGTGTGTCAAAGTCAACGAGTCATACAGCAAACGACAATCGAGATTTCTACTTACCCGTTTCTTTTTTGTTTCTGTTTTTTTTTTTTTTAATGTTATTTATATCAATACTCAATAATCGACGTAATGACGATGAATCTTCTATATCTATACTAATAATAAAATTCTAGAGGGTCGCTGTCTGTACATGGAAGATATATGAAAAAAAATCTTACTGGGGGCCTTTACCAACGCAATAGAACCGAAAACAAAGATTTTTAGAATTCTTATCTGTTTGTCTGTTTGTCTGTTTATCTGTGCGTTTGTGCACGCTAATCTCAGAAACGGCTTATCTGATTTAGATGCGGTTTTCAATAATATATTGTGGTAAGCTTCACTTAACATTTAGGGTTTGTTTCATGTCAATCGGTTTATAAATAAAAAAGTTATGTCAATTTAAGGGTTCACGTCGAACATTATTTTGTACTTTTCACTAAATGCATGAAAGTATATACAGTACTTATATCAAAAAATACATTTTTAAATTTTTGTCTGTCAGTCTGTCTGTCTATCTGTTTGTTCCGACTTATCTTTAAAACGGTTGAACCAATTTTGATGGTACTTTTACTTGCAGTTAGCAAATGTTATAAGGAGTGATTTAGGCTGACTTCTATTTTAGATATTTTTAATCGATACGTACAAAAAAATCTAACGGGTCGCTGTCTGCACATGACAGATATATAAAAAAATATATATTATTGGGGGTCTTTACTTACGCAATAGAACCCAAAACAATAATTTGTTAGATATTTGTCTGTTTATCTGTGAGTTTGTGTCCGCTAATCTCGGAAACGGCTTATCCGATTTAGATGTGGTTTTCATTAATATATTGCAGTAAGCTTCACTTAACATTTAGTGATTGTTTCATTTCAATCGGTTCATAAATAAAAAAATTATGTAAATTTAAGAGTTCATCGAACATTATTTTGTATTTTTCACTAAATGCATGAAAGTATATACAGTACTTACATCAAAAAATCCAATTTTTTAATTTTTTGTCTGTCAGTCTTTTTCCTACAACTAATCTCTGAAACAGCTGAATCAAATTTGATGGGACTTTCACTTGCAGTTAGGGGATGTCCATTAATCACGTAAGGCCCAGAGGAGGGAGAGGGGATGGAAGAAAAAAAATTACGAAATATCACAAAGTCTAAAAAGTTCTTAAAAACATTACTTGATTAATGAACAGCCCCTATACCTAGCTAATATTATAAGGATTAACTTAGGCTATTTTTATTAAAAATATATATTTATTTTAATGAATAAGAAAAAAGAGATAATTCTCTTAATATTTTGTTATTGCGTAATCGCGATAACAAAATATTGTAGAACCCAATAAAATTGTGAACAATTTCTGATTTAAAAAGGGAAGGTTATACAACTATACATATAAATGAATGCTGATAAGCAATAATGTGTCAACCCACAAAAAGTCACATTTTAAGATATTGATGTATTTTGATACTACGTCACCTATTTAACATTATCCAAACAAATTTCAAGTCATCTAAACTAAATAAGTATGGAAAAAAGTTTTTTAACTCAATGTTTCGTATTTCAAGTGCGTTCCATATTTTGCAATTTATAAAATAATCTCAAATATTTAAAAACTTATTAAATAAATCTATTTGCTTTTGATTCAATATACATTTTATCAAAATAGAAAAAAAAGATGAATATATACGTCTTCAAACTAATTTATTAAGAATAGGTTTGACATCTTTAGACGCCATTTTCTCAAAACGAAGTCCGTGTGGCTTGACACAGTATTGCTTATCAGCGTCCAAATATAATTGATGTGTCCGTTTGTAATTTTTAATAAATGCATATGAAAGTATACACAGTACTGACAACAAAATTAATAACTTTAAAATTTTTGTCCGTCTATCTGTCGCTCAGTTTGTTACAGCTAATATCTAAAACAGCTGGACCTATTTTGACGAAACTTTCACTGAATAGGAAGCTAATGTAATAAGGAACAAAATTGAAACCAATGAAATAGTGAACAACATCTAATTCAAGTAGGAAAGATATATGTACATATATTATATAAATATAATAATTTGGAAAATAATATATTTACTGGGTAATTTTTTTACTGGATATGATAGACCAAATCCGAAACTATAAACAATAGCGAAAAATAATTAAAGAAGTAACAGAGCCGATTAAAAAAAAAAAACCTAAAACTATATCATTAGTTTTTTGAAAAAAAGTTTTCCTAGCCAGAAACGAACACGTTGATTTTGGAAAAAATTAACATTCTGTATGATTGCATCATCTGATACTGTCACAAATTATAAGAATCAACTTCAGAGAGGTATTATTATATAGTTAACTGCAACAAAAAGAAAGGGCAAATTTTTTACAGAATTCTATCAAATTCATACATTAATTAAATCTTTTGTAATTCTTCAAAAAAACGATCATACCTAAAAGTGAAATTTTTAAATTATAACGGGATGTTGTAACACTAATATCGGGTGAGTACAATAGCCGAGTCCAGTGAAATGTAGATTTTCAATAAATTGATTCATCTTTTTAGGAATTATCTAAACCTACTTAGGTAACGGAGTAGGTGACGGGGACTAAAACAAACGTCACATTCTATCAACTTTGTATAGCTCACATAGAAAAAATAGACAAACATAAAAGAAGTTACTGTAAGTTATTCATTTTATATATTTTTGATTGTATTCTTTACACTCTTCCTTACTTTAGTAGGTGACTAGCATTTTGATGCAAATAAACAAATCGTTCGAAGTAATGCAGACTTTTTTTTCTAAACTTACCGGGAGCCATGATTTAACCCACATATTTGATTATGTATATTTGATATAGAATCGATTACTTAACTTCTAATTCATGTATAGATTTAATGTTATTTTGTTTAAAAATAAATCTTTTCCTTTAATTTGACTCTTACTATTACTTTCCAAAAGTTGATTCTTACAAGTGACACTATTAGGTAGGTGGTGCAATAATACAGAATGTATTTTTTTAATTAGTGGGTTCAATTACTGGTCAGGAGAATCATGAAATCAAAAAAAAAACTTATGATGCAGTTTTAGATTTCTCAAAATCGGACACGAGACTCCTTTGAGTATTTTTCGCGATTCCTTAAAGTTCCGGATATGGCCTATCAAGCCCAGTTAAAAAAGTCAATACAAGGAGAACCTCGGCGGGAATATACTGTTATACAGTCGAAATTTTGAAGGCTAGCACAAAACACTTTTTTTCAAAATTTATAGTGAAAACCGTGGAGGAATACCGTATCTGATTTAGAGTCTGCTTATAAATACAACCAGAAAGTTCCCAAATCCAAAGTAAGAGGCTCCTTTCTTGAGCAGCACCGCAGACTATTATAACCTTGCTTTGCAGGAGACATGCCAAGCATTCTGTAATTCACGCGAACGAAGTCGCGGGCACAGCTAGTATTATATAAGTATGTAACTGATCCGTATTGTTTAGCCCACATTAAATTGGAATAACATTTGTTGAAAATAAAAGTACAACTTAAATATTTACATATCATGAATCAAAGAATGCTAGTTGTACTTCCCCTTTGAATCGCAATTCCGATTCTTTGGACGAAAAATGCGCCAATCCTCCTGTCACCAGTTGCCACTAAAACGAGAAGTATCTAATATCTTTCAGATCTTTTTTGCACTACTACACCAAGATCCAAATGTTTCAACTACAAATGGCACAATGATATAATTTAGAATAGCGAGTAGCGAATTTTTGAGCCGTTTTGCCAATTAAGCGGATTTTCGCAGCGGTTCCGTTAAATTTCTTTATGGTTACTATTCCACTTTTTTCAGTAATAATGTGATATGTCATAATGGCACTGAATTTAGCACACTGCTCACAAAAACCATTTTTGTATACGGATATAAAGAGCGGGAATGTACGCTAAGGATAATAAAAGCATATTATATGTTATTAGAGTCAAAATATCTGTATTAGAGACAAAATACATGTAAAAAAATATTTTTTTTATTTAATCATCATATATCATATCATATATATCATATACTAATAATAAAATTCTAGCGGGTCGCTGTCTGTACATGGAAGATATATGAAAAAAAATATTATAGGGGGCCTATACCAACGCAATAGAACCCAAAACAATGATTTTTAGAATTCTTATCTGTTTGTCTGTTTGTCTGTCTGTTTGTCTGTTTGTCTGTTTGTCTGTTTATCTGTGCGTTTGTGCACGCTAATCTCAGAAACGGCTTATCCGATTTAGATGCCGTTTTCACTAATATATTGTAGTAAGCTTCACTTAACATTTAGGGTTTGTTTTATGTCAATCGGTCCATAAATAAAAAAGTTATGTCAATTTAAAGAATCACGTTGAACATTTTTGTTCTGTTTATAACTAAATACATGAAAGTATATACAGTACTTACATAAAAAAATACATTTTTAAAAATCTTGTCTGTCAGTCTGTCTGTCTATCTGTTTGTTCCGACTAATCTCTGAAACGACTTAACCGGTTCTGATGGTACTTTTTGCAGTTAGAAAATGTTATAAGGAGTGACTTGGGGTTACTTCTATATTAGATATTTTTAAATCTATATATATGAAAAAAAAATCTAACGGGTCGCTGTCTGTACATGTAAGATATATGAAAAAAAAATATTGGAGGCCTTTACCTACGCAATAGAACCCAAAACAAAATTTGTTAGAATTTTTGTCTGTTTGTCTGTTTATCTGTGCGTTTGTGCCCGCTAAAAAAGATATGTCAACTTATGGGGTCACGTCGAACATTATTTTGTGATTTTCACTAAATGCATGAAAGTACTTACATCAAGTACTGTCAGTCTGTTTCTTACGACTAATCTCTGAAACAGCTGAATCAAATTTGATAGGACTTTCACTCGCAGTTAGAGGATGTCCATTAATCACGTGAGGCCCAGAGAAGGGAGTGGGAATGGAAGAAAACAATCACAAAATATCACAAAGTATAAAAAGTTCTTAAAAACATTACAGCAGCCCCTATAGCTAATATTATAAGGATTAAATTAGGCTACTTATATTAAAAAAATATATTTATTGTAATCAATAAGTAAAAAAGAAAATTAAACGATAACAAAATATTGAAGAAACCCATAAAATAGTGAACATTTTCCGATTTAAGAAGGGAAGGTATACATACATCTATACAAATAAATAAAATTGATGTGTCTGTTTGTAATTTTAAATAAATGCATATGAAAGTATACACGGTACTTACAACAAAATTACCAATCTTAAAATTTTTGTCTGTCTATCAGTCACTCAGTTTGTTTCGGCTAATATCTGAAACAGCTGGACCGATTTTGATGAAACTGTCACTAGCAGAAAGCCAATTTTATAAGGAACAAAATTGAAACCAATGAAATAGTGAATAATATCTGATTCAAATAGGGAAGATAAATGGACGCTGATAAGCAATACTGTGTCAAGCCACACGGACGTCGTTTTAAGAAAATGGCGTCTAAAAATGTCAAACCTATTCTTAATAAATTAATTTGAAGACGTATAAATTCATCTTTTTTTTCTATTTTGATAAAATGTATAATGAATCAAAAGCAGATAGATTTACTTAATATGTTATCTTATAATAAGTTTTTAAATATTTGAGATTATTTTATAAATTGCAAAATATGGAACGCACCTGAAATACGAAACATTGAGTTAAGAAACTTTTTTCCATACTTATTTAGTTTAGATGACTTGAAATTTCTTTGGATAATGTTAAATAGGTGACGTAGTATTAAAATACATCAATATCTTAAAATTTGACTTTTTGTGGGTTGACACATTATTGCTTATCAGCATCCATATATATTATATTAATATAATCCTTTAAAAAATAATATATTTATAGGGTATTTTTTTTACTGGATATGATAGAACAAAACCGAAACTATAAGCAAAAGCGAAAAATAATTTAAGTCACAGAGCCGATTTTGATTAAAACTAAAACTGCATCATTAGTTTTTTAAAAAATAAGTTTTCCTAGCCAGAAACGAACACGTTAATTCTGCAAAAATGCCTTCATACATTATAAAGATCAACTTTAGTGAGGTAATACCTACAGTAAACTACAACAAAAAGAAAAGGCAATTTTTTTACAAAATTCTATCACATTCTTACATTAATTAAATCTTTAGTAACGGGATGTTGTAACGCTAATAGCGGGTGAGTACAATAGCCGAGTCCAGTGAAATGTAGATTTTCAACAAATTGATTCATCTTTTTAAGAATTATCTAAACCTGCCTAGGTAACTGAGTAGGTGACGGGGACCAAAACAAACGTGACATTCTATCAACTTTGTATAACTCACATATAAAAAAGACAAACATAAAAGAAGTTACTGTGAGTAATTCATTTTATATATTTTCGATTGTATTGTTCACACTCTTCCTCACTTTAGTAGATGACTAGCATTTTGATGCAATTTATAAACAAATCGTTCGAAGTAACGCACATTTTTTTTCTAAACTTACCGGAACCAATGATTTAACCCACATATTTGATTATGTCTGTGTAGAATCGAATACCTAACTTAATTAATGTATAGATTTAATGTTATTTTGTAAAAAAAAACCTTTTCCTTTATTTTGCCACTTACTATTACTTTCCAAAAGTTGATCTTTACAAATGACACTACTAGGTGATGCAATAATACAGAATGTATTTTTTTTAATTAGTGGGTTCATTTTCTGGCCAGGAAAATCATGAAATAAAAAAAATTATGATGCAGTTTTAGATTTTTCAAAATCGGACACGAGACTCTATTAAGTATCTTTCGCGATTCCTTATAGTTCCGGATTTGGCCTATTAAGTCCAGTAGAAAAAGTCACCCGATATATAATACAAGGAGAACCTAGGTGGGAACTTATTGTTTTACAGTCGAAATTTTAAAGACTACCACAAAACAACTTTTCTTCAACATTTATAGTGAAAACCGTGGAGGAATACCATATCTGAGTTAGTGTCTGCTTATAAATACAACCAGAAAGTTCCCAGATTCAAAGTAAAAAGCTCCTTTCTTGAGCAGCACTGCAGACTATTATAACCTTGCTTTGCAGGAGACATGCCAAGCATTCTGTAATAAACGCGAACGAAGTCGCGGGCACAGCTAGTTTTTAAAATAATTTTTATAGACAAGATTAATATTTACAAAGCTCTCTAAAAGAAAAAAATGTACAGATATATTTTATGAAAATAAACGTGCACAATTTTGTGTTTTTTTTTTAATCTAAAAAAAGATTCATGTTCATATCCATATCCAGTTTGAAAAAAGTTCGCAAGAGTGTAAACAATAAGCAGATAAAGTTTCTACAATCTGATAAACTGTATGGCAGCGTACGTAGATACACACAATAAAACATTATTTTTATGTATTAGATAACCTATGTATACAATGCAAATAGAATTTTTCAAATCGGACTCGTATTTCCTCATATTAGTGGCCGCCTAGCGGTCGAAATTCGATCGTAGTTAATTAAATTTTGAACCGATTTCAAGATTGATCACAGATAATCTATTATCAACGTGACCACAGACTTTAACCATAAACAAAAGGGTATGTTACATGCGAGCGTGTGTACAGTACATGGTAGAGTGCTATGTTTTTTTTTTACTGAATTAATGTATTTTATATTTCTAATTTAAAAAATATTAGGCATTAATCTCTCCTTCTCTATATAAACTGTAAGTGTGCCAAATTTGGCGGAGAGGGACGCGAGGGTCTATGACCGGATTCGCGTCCTTCGTCAAAGTGGCGGAAGTGCGTCCTTCCCCTCCAGTGCTTTCGGAGCGCTGAAGCGGCAGGAGCACCGAAGGGCTGTCGCGACGTGGTGCGCCCGTCTCCGAGAGCAGCGGTACGCGCATAAACGCGTCGTGGCAGCGATCCTGCCAGCCTTCGAGGCCTGGATGAGGAGGAAGCGACGAGTCACCTTCCGACTTACACAGGTGTTTACCTGTCACGGCTCCTTTGGAGAATACCTGTGTAAGATCGGACGCGAGGCGATGGCATTTTGCCACCATTGCGGTGCGGACCGAGACACTGGCCAGCATACGCTGGCGGCGTGTCCCGCGTGGGCCGCCGAAAGGCAGGTCTTGGTCCAGGAGATCAGGCGAGATCTCTCCCTGCGAGCAGTCGTGTCGGCGATGCTCCGCAGGGAATCGGCGTGGGAGGCCGTAGTCTCCTTCTGTGAGACCGTCATGGTACAGAAGGAGATAGCAAGGCGGGCCCGGGAGAGGGTCGATCCCGCCCGACGAGGATGACCGAGGCGTCGTCCTTCCGGCCTCCTAGCCCCAGTGCCCGGGGCAGAATAAATAGGGCGCGCCCTCGGGCCGTGGGTGCGTGAGATGGGGGTCCCGCGCATCCGTTTTCATACGGCCACGAGGAGGACGGCAGTCGGGATGGCCTCGAACTGCCGTACGCACCAGCGAGGGGTGCGGGGAGGGCAATATTAGACTTTGCCCTCCTGAGACGAGCTCCGCCAGCCACGAGCAGAGCGTCGCACGGGAGGGGCAGCGGATGCGCATGCGCAAGCGATCCCGAGGCCTCTCCATTTCCGTGCTGAGAAAGGCCATCGCAGGGGTTTTAGTGGGTATAAATCTCCACATAACCCGATCTCCCCCCCAGGAATCGGGTATCTTTTCGAAGATTTCCCCTGCGTAAACAAAAAAAAAAAAAAAAGTCTGCGATTTCCGTAAACACGGGTACAAATGTTTTGCTTTACGTTTTAACATATATACCCACATAGACTTCGTTTTGAGAAAATGACGTCTAAAGATGTCAAATCTATTCCTAATACATTTGTTTTAAGAAGTATCTATATATCGATCTTTTCTTTTCTATTTTGATAAAAGGTATAATAAATTATTTACTTTTTGTGACACATTATGGCTTAGCAGGATCCATATAGAGCGTAATAGCGTATAAGCATGTTTAAACAAACAAAGTCTTCAGTTTTATATTTATAATAGTATCGATCTGCACATTAACTACAATCAGTATATGTGTACATGTTTGTTGAATATCAAAATTCGCGGAACGTGATTGTTTCGACAAATACAGAATTAATTTTATAAGCTATTGCCGTAATAGACGGTTTCTTGTTTAACGTCTTACTATAGGTAGTCATTATTATTGCAGATAAGTAATACTGTACCTATACATAGTATCTAGTATTACACTCATTACTAAATCCGTCTATAAACATCGCATTGACGTAATGCGATTCTCTTCTTTTAGCTCAGAATTATAAACAGTAATATCAAAACGATACTAATGAAGTCAAACGGTATTATGTCATTAAAAAATACCTATTATTTTGTACCTTGTTATTGTTTAATACTGTATAAGGAACATATGTATATATTTTTAATGCCAATAAGTACAATTTTTTTTATTTTTAAACTAAAATCAATATTTCCTTCTTCGTGTTCATATTATTGGGATAAATTTTGTCAACTTATTATTTAAATTTGAGCCGAGATGACCTAGTGGTAAGAACACATCGATCGCAACCGATGATCGCGGGTAAAACTCCGGCTAGCATCGCTGATTTTTCAAGTGGTAAATTTGTGTTTAAATTCATCTCGAGTGAAGTCGCGGATAAGAGCTTGTTTTTTTTATATCATATGTCCATCCGTGTGTTACCGGATTATATCTCATGATCCATGTGAGGTAGAGAGTTGAAGTTTTGACGTACGGAATCGCACACGAAGCGATAAACATTTGCAATATTTTTAAAAAGACACAATGATATATCTTATGTAATGATACGGAACGCTCCATGTGCGAATTTGACTCGCATTTGACCAGTAATTCGCGATACATAGTAGATTTTCAATACGCAACGCCGTAACTTTTCACGACAAAATCGGAATCGGATCGGAATCGACCACGGCGCGACTTCGGAACGTAGTTACGTATAAATCTACTCGAATAATGAAAAATTCATTCAACCGATTACAAATAAATAGAACTCGTAATCTGTGGAAATGTTTTCATTCGAATGTTTAAATTTTAAAGCGTGCGAAGGTGCTACGGAAGTTGTTGCGGTGGCGCACTCGTGCGAATAAATACATTTTTAATACGATCCTACGAGTACCTTTTATTCAAATAGTAGAGTGCTTCATTTTCTAGACATTTTTTTTTATATATGCAAATATAAATATCTGATGATCATATGTATGAAGCTATTTGCCTTTCGATATTTACCAGTACTTATTACAATAAATACAAAATATTTATATTTGCTAATAAATAAACAAAACTAATCGTTAAATATGTGAAATAAATACGCTATTAATGTCACTACACTAATAGTCGAAATGGATATTCCATTTACAATCTGAAAGCAAAAATTTATCAAGTATTTATCATCGCAAAGGATTTGTGGTCAGTGTTGCTCGCGTGGGCTTTTACCCAAATTAGTTCTTTATCGCCATCACTCTAAATATATTATAATATAATATAGCATATGTTAAAAGTTAACTTGCAGCTGCGGACGTCGCTCTATTACCATCATATCAGCAAAGCCAAAGACTCGTCGTGTCAATGCCTGTCAATAAATCCAGCAGCAAATAATTGGAAATGTGTAACTAGATTGATTGGGATGCTGCACACGACACCTCGATTTGGAGGTTCCGAAGTACCGCTGGCGCACCGCAGGTAAAAGGGTTAAAGGCCACCGGTCTATTCTGCATTCGATAAAACAAAAATTTTCGCCATTCAGTTTACAATGAGTTCAGCTATTAATGCTGGAGAGTCTAATCCACCTTACCTATGGCTCTCTAATACCAGAGATTCGTCAACGATGAACAAGAATTGTAGGCCAAACTACCCAGGGTTGAGTATCATCGTTCAACTTAATATCCATCTTGTCGATCATACTCCTTCCTCACCATTTCACCACCGAACCACCGACGTCGATGTCTCCACCCCTATGCTACCGGTGACCCCAAAAGCGAATCCACCGTTGTGGATACGATGGACATGCCCTAATGATCTTATTACGTCACACACATGCCATAGGAAAATAATAAAAAAATATATCGTGTGTGAGTGATTAATACACTGTTTTGGCAAAAATTTAATGATATTTTCAAGCCTTCAGTTCAGTTCATATTCCGACACGCACTTGGCCGATTTGCGGTTGGATGATTATTTTGAGGTTGGATGATCCGCCCCTAGATGTCCCATCAATTCGAACAAAGCGTTTTGCATCGTTATTTCTTAAAAGCATAGCTAGAGTACGAAACATGCTTCCGAAGTCGATATTTCCGGACACTTATGATTTAGATACCTTCAAACTCAGAGTGAATAGGCATTTTCTAGATATGCTCTACCTTCAAATGTCTCTATCGACAACTAGTGAGACTGAAGTTGCCTACAGCACTTACTTATTCTCTATTTTGAAAAAAGTAAGTTTCATTAAACAGTAAACATTGATTAATATCAAGAGATATCTAGCTATGAATATACAATTGTCATAATTAATTCGAACTTTTTAAATATACACAAGTAATAGCGATTAAAAGAGACAAAAAAATGTATTAATAATTTCTATAAATAGCGTTTAATTGCACTGAAAGTAGTTAACATAAGACCTAGTGAAACGCCTGTCTCTTTGTAAGTAAATAAACCTGTTAACACAGTGTAGGATTACCATTACTTTAGTTGGGATAATGGACATTTGTATACACTGAATCTTATCATACAATTTTAAACTTTTTTATTACTCTTACGCTTAAATATAATATTTTATAAATTAATTGCAAATTATAATGTATACATTGTATATACATTGTAAAGATGTCAATTTACATACATCATTTATTTGCAGCAAAAATAGATTTGTGAAGAAAATTGACTCTTCACGGATCACTGACATTGACATTAGATTTGCAGCCATCAATGATCACACGGAGATATCTTTCACACAGGAAGTTATATATCCACTCACACAAACAAGGAGGAAGGCCCAAAGCTGGAGCTTGCGTAGAAGAAAACGACAGCAGTATTAGATGCTCATCCACCCTGGTTAAAAACGCTCACTGTTTTCAGGCGTCGACTCCTGCGCATTCAGCATAGTACCAGCAGGTAACTCGTCTAGTGGTATTTCAGAAAATTGAATAAAACACTCCATCGCTTGACCTATAACTTAAAATATGACATTTACACAGGTAGATAGGTTTTCAGAAGTTATTATTACCTGCTTTCAAAGGTATGGTAGTGTCGCGTCTCATCCCAATCCGCTGACATATATTTTACTGCCAGAACTAAAAACAGGTATACTGGGATAATGACGGTGACCTTACCGGACAAAGGTCTGAAATGCCCAGTAACATTTACAGACACAGAAGTTGAGTGTATCAGTAGTCAGCTAGTGACTTCAATGATATTAAAACTATATATTTGCATAACCTTAACCGTAAGGTAAACCTTCTTCTGGAATCAGCAGGATACTACTCACCAACTTACGCCGTTAGTAATAAGTATCGTATTCGAACTTGTTAAATTGATCTTAATGTATACGTTGTTGCTTTCTTTATTGTTCAATTTTATTTTTCACATATATCACAGGTTTTGTTCATAAAACCTATATTACGAAATTAGTGCAAGTAACAATCAAGTAAATTTATGTGTATGCATAGAGTTTTACAATGCACGCATTAATTTCACGATACTAGAATAATTTTACATGCGCAATTGTTTGTTGAAAATAATTAGTACTTGTCATGAAACTTAATTCCACGGTGTAATCACGACGTGAAACTAGTAAAAGGAATGAATTTTTGTACTGTAAAATAAAATTAATTATTTTTTTTATGTATTAAATAAGTTTATTATGTTACTACTAATAGTATTTTCATAATGCTTATGCACTTAACTATTTTCTGCATAGCGTTAATTTTACTTTTTATGTTATTTCATTTTAAAAAGTAAAGTTCTTAAACATAAAAACATAATTCGTTCTAAGACATAATCATAGCGATAAAATGATTGGTATGTGAACGCGCAGCTGCTTTTTGTGTATTCACTTAATGACCCTGTACAGTCCCTATATTTCTCCATTGCATTTTCTATTAAGTATTACTTAAAAAACTACTGAAATACATTGGAAAATATTCGCTTTTTCCAAAACGTTTCAAATTGCTATAGAACATCCATACATACATGTCTCATTACGAGCAAGGAAATATCTACTCGTATCTTTATTTATTTATTAAATTTCTAGCGATTGTTACATTCATTGATCTCAACATAGATACGTTTAACATTATGACATTATAAACATGCACAGAGTATGTAAAATCATTTAAAAGCAAACACAACATGTTAAACATTAAAAAATCTGTATCTTTCATAATATGTTATGATGGTAAGTTGATTTTTTTTATAATAAACATATCCAAGCCCATATAATGTATTTTTATCGTTAAAGTGCGTTTAATTCTGTGCACAAAACGTGTGGTTCACGAGCAAGCTACGCGCCTCGATCTGTTTTGGCTCGTAACATTGTACGCGAGTAGCCAAATTGCGGAATATTGAGCTCATACAAGTGCACGCGATGTGTTCGCGAACGAGTGTTTTGGACTGTATTTTGCATGTGAACATGTCTAAAAGTGTCCATATTATACAAATAGTATAGGAATATACTTTTAAACGGTAATAAATGGTCATCATAGTAGGTGTGCGGTTGAGTTGTTATTTACTACCGACCTTGTAGTAAATTACCGCGGCGCATGCGCAATACTAATCGGTATTGTTTTGTTTTCACGCTTTTGTTTCTTGAATGCGTCTACATTATATTAACTTGATTATGAATTATGGAAGTAAATCAACATATTTGTTTTTAAAGCGAAGAATAGTAAATTATTATTTTCTGAAATGAGTAAAATTTTCTGAAAAGAGTCGCGATTTTGCCTACTTCTAAGATTCGTTGATGTTTATGTTCACTGCTCCGCTGCTATTAGTATCGGTATCGTGTGCGGACATGTATGACTGTATGTGTACATGTGTGCGAGCGTTTAGCATGTAGGTATGTATGCGATTTTCATGAAATTTTTAGGCAATATTCAAATTACACCCGTGTGCAGCGAGTAATTCTGTAAAACATTGCTTGTAGCCATCAGATCAATAGTGTTTTGGTCTTTTTGTCAAAGTAGTGACTAGTACTAGTTGTCTATAATATTTCTTAATAAACAGTCAAACGCAAAAAGACTTTTGTTTTAGATATATACAAAACGTATGCTACTAGGACAAGAAATTACGAGCCTATAGCTATGTCTACATATGGATTTGTAACAACATTTAGCAGTCTCTTACCGCACCACCTACACTAATCGCACGCTAATGAAGCGATTATATTTTCTCTTTGATATCTCGGAATATTATGAGTTCCTAGTATTTATATAGTTTTATGCCAAGAAAATATTAGAGTTCGTTAGACTTGTCTTTGATATTTAATACAATATTGTTTGTTATAACATCATTGATTTGTTTTTTTATATATATTTTCGCTATACTTGTTTAAAGTTTATGGGCTGTCAAGAGTTTGTATAGTCTGTGACATCAGTGCTATTGTGACTCTGTGACATTAGATCCAGTACATACACTATTTTAGTTCTAATACTTACTGTGTTAGTTCCGGAAAATCATCGTCTATTTACATCAAAGCAATATTATTATATAACATAATAAGTTTATAATTTTTGTTTTGCCATTTTTTTTTTTGTAGAAACTTGAAAATTTAATGTAACATATAAAATCATAACATTAAAAAATATATGTCACTATATAAATAAAGATATTCTTGGAAAATTAAAAAAAAAAATATTTTACAGGATAAAAGTCTAGTCTTTACAAAAAGAAATCTTGAGGATTATCAATGTTTACTTGGCAGGCTGAGCAATAAACAAATAATTTGATTGGCATTGAAATGTAAAGTAAATTAATAAGAAGTCAAATACTATCACTTCTACAATATAATTACTTGGCAATGCATTATATCTAGTTTCTAAGAAAAATAATGATAAACGCATTTTTTAAATTACATTACATAATAACATTTACAGTTGACGGATATTATTACAGAATTAGTAAATATAATCATGTATTTTAATTTCTTATTCAGCTCTCTTTATTTACAAAATATTTGATATTCTTGTTCTTAAGAAAATAAATAAAATTAAACTTCAATTTACATTCAGGTTAATTTTATATCTGTTGCAAAATAACGTTGGCTTTAAAGGGCATGCACATTTGTGTAACCGCAAGTAAACGTTTCATAGCTGGGCATTGACCTCTTCTGTTAATAATAAGAATTCGTATATTCATCTGCGATGCATCAATTATAATAATTAAATACTTCCGAATGATGTTACCCGCAAAATCTTTTGTTTACCACAGACCGTGACCATAAACTAAAGATAAATTAAACTTAATGATGTGAATTTTTACCGCTCAACCAAAATTTTCTCCTTGTAAACATCAAATTGAGCTGTATTGATTGCCAATTTATAATTATATTTTTTTGTTCTTTTTATGACTAGCACAATTTACATCACGAAACAAATGTAGTGCTGCATGCATGATAAAATTAATTGCAGTCCAGATTTAAATAATTAAAATAACTTGTATTATTAAAATAATAGTGTAGTGAAGTCAAAGTCTCATTGAAATTATGGCTCCGTCAACATCGAAGCTTTATTATTTAGCAGAACAAAAATGCTTTTGCCGCACATTAATTTCAACGAAATATTACGTTTTGCATAAAACTATTCCACTGTCATGAAATTAAAGCATGCATTGGATAACTTCATGATTACAAGTAAAATCGTTAGTGATAATAATTTCATACCATTAATTTCGAAATGTTAATTAATTTTAATATAAAACTACATGGAAAAGGTGTATTGTAATGATTATTATTAATTATATATTTTTATTTAGGGTAAAAGGTAACTGCTTGCATTTTGTTAAATACAAGTAAAATGTATACTACAATGTATACCATCAAATTTTACCTCCGTTAAAACGAAATTTATAGAAAATTCATTTTTCTAGACAGAACATTCAACGACAAGGTATAATATCATTTTATAAATAGGAAAATCACTTAATTTACAAAGTTTTTAAATTATAAAGTTTCCACTTTAACAGGACTGTGGGAATAAAACACATGCTTCCATATACGTATATTTATTACAACGTTGTGACCGTTGCGACTTTAATATATTGTGCGTGGACTTTGTTAATAGAATTTTATAAATTCCTTTAAAATCAGTTTATATTTGCTTTTAACTATTTCCATGGCAACAGATTTAAATTAATTGTTCGAAATTTCTATGATAATATTTTTTATAAGCAATGATAATATATCACATTACGTGTAGTATAAGCTCGTGCATTTTGGTACCCAGAATGCCGTCCACTTTGGATGACGTTGCCTAGCAACCAGTTAGCGACTGAGGATAACAGACGAAAATATTTTCCGGCCAACAAGTCAATTAAGGAGCTTATCAAAATTACAAAATTTTAACGTCAAATAATATTAACGTAATTTATCTATATTTAATAAATATCAAAAGTGACTTATTTCGTGAAATAATTTTAATAATTTCATTTTCGTCAAATATTATGACATCTTAATATTTCATAGTCCCATCATCCCAACCCCAAAGCATTAAAAGATTTATTTATTAAAGAAAAAGACTTAATTTTAATATTTTTTATTAATCTTGAAAAAAAAATTTAAAACAGTTACAATCACACAAAAGTGGCACTGTTCGTATAAACGCTGTACTTTAATATTAGTGTGAATAACGTATAGGACAGGCTATCTGACAAACCAGCTATTTTCATAAATAATTCAACAGCGTTGGATGTAGGTGTTTTGTGTTAGTTGCATATTAAACGTACTATTTCTGCTACTATTTCTGTAGGTACTCTAACTATACATTTAGATTTAAATATTGATGACACACAAGAGTCATATTCAACTGACAATTAATTCACATAAACGAATTCTATTTGCTTTGAAAATTAATAAGTGATACGTTAATTACGTTTATTAATATAATTAAAAATTAACCAAAACCAGTGGAACGCGTATCATTCAACTAAAATTGGACTAAGTAGCTGAAATTTTGACAGCGTATTTCTATAACGACATAAGGGATACGTTAGAAAAAATGTTTTTCTGTCGTCATATTTACTTAAAACTTACTTCTTGATACAAACTACTTGATGCAAATAATTAAAAATAAAAAACAAAACGTATCAATATGTACTACTACAAAGTTATACTGGGGTAGTTTACTTTATAGAAAAAAATATTTCTTGAAGGAGAAAGTATTATAAGCGCTTAATAGCGAAATGTCTTAACGGTGGTATTTTACCAGTTTTCTAAATCGTGTTCATCAAATTCTAAATATACGCGGGCGAAGCCGCGAGGAAACTGCTAGCGGTTTTCCACCCGGAGTTTTCCTTTAAAAGTTTTAAGTTTTAATAAAATTTTCGAATATAAACCATATAATTATAATTTCAAAGCCGATTCGAGAAAGAAATCGTTTAAATACTACAACTGAATTAACAAAGAAAAATTTTACTGTAAAAAAATCTTTAACAGTCTTTTTGCCCGTTTAGCCGAAAACAAATATTTTACGAACAGGTACTTAAAAATATAGAACGTTTTGTTGTCTATATAGTTATCATTGAAAATATTTAAATATAAAATATATTCGTGAAATAGATCAGGATAACTCAACAAAGGTTTCGCTAATTTGAGTTTTAGAGTCCTTTACAACAGATTTAATATTAAAAAGTACAAGTAATATATTTGCAAAAAATTGTATTTAATTTCTGTAATTCTCAATAAAATGTTTACCAAAAAGTTCTTTAATTAATGAATCACATACTTGAAAAAAATTGTAAATAAAATTATCAAGAAATCACGATTAGTATAATACTATTTTCATTGGATTAAATGATTTAATTTTACAAAAGCATATAAATACTTATAAATGAACATGTTCACATTCCACAAGCTCAAATACGGTCGGTCAACTAGGTAATGTATTTTATTTATATAAATTTAATGAATGATGGTCGAAACTCGGTCACCAGGTGACCACTAGTACCTACAAATAATTATGCTTGTTTCTTATTATTTCGCAGTACAATATGAACTTATTATTAAATCAAACTTTCAGTTATCACATTTATATTAACATAAACGGATCAAAATGTTTTGTTTAGTTATAGTCAAATGTAACGCACACAAGCACATATGCTTCTGTGTGAGTAATAATTACCTAAAATTCTCTGTCCAGTTTATGCGTAAAGGCTCTTAAACAAATACTTATAAAGGACTCAAACGTTTTACTCAAGTTACTGCGTCATATTGTTACATTAATACAAGTCAGTTTTATAAGATGGCCATTGCTAAAGTGTCACCATGGCATGTTTTGCACGTTAATTGATGGCAACCATATAAAATGCATCGACATAACAATAGAAGCTTATTCAAATATTTTTATTTAACCGTTTGTCACAGTCATGCATTTATTTCGCATTCGCTGTGTACAAGCGATTTACGTATCTTTGTAATATTTTGTATTGATTTACGTTTGGAAAATTATTTTTATTTATTTATTTATTTATGTACCTGTTATGTATGTAGGTTTTATATATACTATGAATTATAACTGGCTACTACATAACATGAAGAGAGAGTGACAATAAACGTCAAGTCAGTGTGTTCTGACCAGCAAAATAAATAAGCGTTTGATTTCGTATTAAATACTTAACATTTGGCGACGAGGGCGTTTTTTTATTAAAGAAAAACATGTCAACCACGCAATTTGGCATAATTAATACGTTTGACCATAATACGCAAACATGGAAAACGTATAAGAGTCGAATCACGCAATGGTTTATTGCAAATGACATTAACGAATCAAACGACGCGGCTGGTATTAAAAGACGAGCAATTCTTTTGAGCGCACTCAGCAATAGTTCATACAGCCTCGCAGCAGACTTAGCATTGCCGAAGGAACTTCAGTTAGTGCCGTATGAAGATATAATAAGATTACTTGATAATCATTTCACACCGAAACGTTGTGGTTTTGGAGAAAGGTACAACTTTTATACGGCCGTGCAACAGTCAAACGAGAGTTTTAATCAATGGGCAGCGAGACTTCGCGGTTTGACGGCCTACTGTGAATTTAGTAATGTGGAGGAAGCGCTACGAGATCGATTTATTATGGGAATGCTGCCAGGGCCTGAAAAAGATAAACTTTTTACACAAGATGTTAAGGATTTTAACTTAGAAAAGGCAGTAGTATTGGCTTCGAGTATTCAGAGCGCCCGTAGGAGTGCTACTCCTATTTTTCAATCTCAAATGCAACCGGAATCTGTATTTAAAATGTTCAAGAATTCACATATTGATCCTGAGCAGGAAAGATGTTCAGTGTGCGGTCGCACGAATCACAAAGCATCACAATGTCGGTTTGCCAATTACAAGTGTAAGAAATGTAACGTTAAAGGACATTTACGGAAAATGTGTACAAAAATTAATTACGTAAATGAGATGAATGAGGACGAAAATCTCGGTAAGTTTTTTCACATTCGTTCCTTAAAAGGTGAGCCAATGACAGAGGTGGTTGTAATAAATGGAGTACGTTTAAAATTTGAAATCGATAGTGGATCAGCAGTCACGGTGATTTCTGAGAGTACTTATAATGAACACTTCAGTCATGTGCCATTGTCACCTACTACGAAACGGTTAATTTCTTATACAGGCGAGAATATCGGATGCGTAGGCGTAATTCGTTTATCTGTAACTTATGTAGCACAAACACATTTTCTTAACGTTTACGTCGTGAGAGGTGGTGGACCGCCGTTACTTGGTAGAGATTTTATTTCTATTTTCAACTTAGAATTTTTACCTATTCATTTTAATGATCAAAATAGGAATATAAAAAGTGACTTGGAGAAGCGCTTTCCATCGGTGTTCTCAGACAGATTAGGTGTTTTTAATAAATATAAAGTCTCTTTAGGATTAAAAGAAAACGTTAAACCTATATTTTGTAAAGCTAGATCTGTACCTTTTGCGTTGAAGGATAAAATAAATGAAGAGATTGATAGATTGTTAAATATAGGAGTCTTAAAACCGATCGATCATTCTGAATTTGCGTCTCCCATAGTTCCCGTGTTGAAAAGTAATGGATCTATACGAATTTGTGCTGATTTTTCCATTACGATAAACAAACAATTAGTCGTTGAGCAATATCCATTACCTACCGTCAAAGAATTATTTTCTAAGTTATACGGAGGTCAACATTTCACAAAGTTAGATTTATCGATGGCATATGCACAATTTGAACTGACTGAAGAATCACAGAAAATAACTTGTATAAACACTCACCGAGGTTTATTCAAATATACTCGAATGGTGTTCGGTCTTGCTAGCGCGCCAGCGATTTTTCAACGAGCTATGGATTGTTTATTATCCGGTATGAATGGTGTTTTAGTATTACTAGATGATATTTTAATTACAGGGAAAACATATGATGAACATTTACAAAGATTGTATGCTGTTTTGGATAGGTTAGAAAATGCAGGTTTGACTTTGCAAAAAGATAAATGTGAATTTTTTAAAAGTGAAGTTACTTATTTAGGTTACATTATAGATAAAAATGGTCTAAAAAAATGTCCTAAGAAAGTAAAAGCTATTGCCGAATCTTCAATACCGCAAAATGTCAACGAGTTGCAATCGTTTTTAGGGTTGGTGAATTATTACCGTATTTTTTTCCAGGATGCCTCAAGCGTTATGAGTCCACTTTATAATTTGTTAAAAAAAAATACAAAATGGTGTTGGACTAGTGAACACACTGAAGTGTTTAATAAGGTTAAGGAAATTTTATGTTCGGATAAAGTCTTAGTTCACTTTAATCCTAAAGCTAAAATAATTTTAACTGTTGACGCCTCGCCTAATGGTTTAGGTGCTATTTTATCACAAATAGATGTGGATGGTATAGAGCGGCCAATTTCATATGCATCTCGTACTCTTAATGTGGCAGAAAAAAAGTACTCACAGATACAAAAGGAAGCAACGGCCATTGTATTTGGAGTCCGTCACTTTCATCAATATCTGTACGGTAGATCGATACCTTTTATTTTACGAACAGATCATAAACCACTGCTAACGATTTTTGGGCCATATCGAGGTGTGCCTGAAATTTCTGCTAACCGACTTCAGAGATATGCTATATTTTTAAGTGCTTATAATTACATCATAGAATATGTGCGGAGCGTAAATAATAGTGCCGATTATCTGTCACGTGCGAGTCTACCGGAGAATAGCTATCAGTGTGCTGATATGGAAGAGTTAAAAGTAGATGACTGTGCGTCATATATTAATTTCGTAGTCGATGGCAGTTTACCTATTACTCTTGATCAGTTGCGTACAGAAACATTAGGTGATCAGACACTTATGGATGTTATAAATTTCGTTCAAATCGGTTGGCCTAAAAAAATATCCGAGAGCCATCTTAAACCTTATTTTTATTGTAGAATGGAACTTTCTTATGAGAATGGATGTTTGATGCGCGGTCACAAAGTTGTTATACCAGAAAAATTACAATCAAAAGTTTTAATGGACCTGCATCATTCTCATTTAGGTATAGTAAAAACCAAAGCTGAAGCGCGATCCAAGTTTTGGTTTCCTGGTATAGATAAAGCGATTGAAAAACTAATCGGTTCTTGTGAAACATGTATTGGTCTCCGACCAACTCCATCTCGAGCACCTCTTACGACGTGGGAATATCCTACACAACCTTTTAGTAGGATTCATATAGATTTTCTAGGACCACTTTATGGTTGTACATATTTAATTATAGTAGATGCATATACGAAATGGTTAGAAGTTTACAATATGAAAAGTTCAGTGTCGTCAGAAGCAGTTATAAAGAAAATGTTTGATTTCATGGCGAGATATGGAACACCGGTAACTATTGTAAGTGACAATGGCACTGTTTTTGTGTCTAAAGTTTTTCAAAGAATGTGTTTATCTAATGGTATTTCGCATGTGACGTCTCCAGCATACCATCCTGCCAGTAACGGACAAGTTGAAAGTTTCGTAAAAATAGTCAAAAGGGGTATTAAATCTTGTATTGTTAATAATCAGTATGGAAATAATTGTCACAATCATTTGTTGAAATATCTGTTTGATTACAGAAATTCCATTCATTCAACAACAGGAAAATCTCCAGCAGAATTAGTTTTTGGAAAAAAGTTGAGGACACGTTTAGATTTAATTAATCCGAATATTCCGACTTCTTCTTCGCCTCATTTATCTCAATACGTAAAAAATAAACAAGACACACAGAAAAAATATTTTAGTGGTAAAAATAGTCTTATTTTTAATCAAAATGATAAAATTTTTTACAAAAAATTTGTTGGAAATAACCGATTTATTTGGGATAAGGGTATTATTGTAAAAAGACTGGGAAATGTTGTATATTTAGTTAAAGATAGTTGTACGGGAATTCATTTAAAAAAACATAAAAATCAATTGATGCCAGATAAATATTCCGATAACAATGTACAGCAGTCATGGGACTGCAATGTTTCTGTTAGTGATTTACCGTTCGGTAGTTCGCAGTCTTATTCATCGTTGATTCAGCAAGACCTTAACATTAATAGAGGGGAGGAAGAACAGACTGGAATTACTAATATGTCAGAGCCACTTTGCAGTAGCGTTAGAGCAAGTGTTAGTGCTGAGAATAAAGAAACAGTAGTTGAGGAGGATGTGTTTCACGAAGCCTCTGAATCTGCTGACGTTGATATCGGAACTGATTCACAGCTGCAAGTTGAACCAAATAGAATGAATTTACGTACACGGAAACCAATTAGTTATAAGCAATTTTATTAATGTAATCTTTCGCTTAGAATGTAGTGTTATTTTAAGTTATTATGATTATTACGAGAAATTAATCGATTTAGTTCATTTAAGGGGGAGAGATGTTATGTATGTAGGTTTTATATATACTATGAATTATAACTGGCTACTACATAACATGAAGAGAGAGTGACAATAAACGTCAAGTCAGTGTGTTCTGACCAGCAAAATAAATAAGCGTTTGATTTCGTATTAAATACTTAACAGTACCAAATAAAATTTGTACAGTGTACATAGGATAACTTATCTCTTACAAGAGATCTCTACCAGTAACCCTAGATGTAATAGAGATTATGTTTTATGTGTTTATAACAATTTTAAAATTAATATAAAAATATAGAAGTGACGTTACTTATATCTTTCGAATTAGTTCCTCAAATAGAGCGACTAATTTCATAGTTTATATACCTGAAACAAAAACTTTGTTCCCCCTTTTTACAAAATTTTGTAAAAATTAATTTATGAAATTTTGCACATTTTTTATTTTGAACAGTTTTTATAGAGAAGGAAAGAGGAATACTATTATTTCTTAATTATGCATGATAAATAGGTTAAAAATATATTATAATACAAATGTAGATACAATTATGTCCGCTTGGACTATCCACATTACCGTGGAATAAAAATTCAATATTAAAATATCTCTCGAATTACTCGAAAAGTTTACGGCAGCATTTTAACTTATTATGGTTAGATATCGTCGGCTTATGCATTTTAGACCTTTCTTGTAGGAAAAGATGATTAGTTAGTAGGCAAAAAGAGTATATAATGTGAGTTTGAACAATTTACATACATTATAGATTAAAAAATACCTTAGACGACCTTGACCTCACCTCAATGTCGAGTATATTTTCTCAAACAATTTCAATTGCAACGATACAAAGTCTATCTAGTGTAATGACTTCAACGGATGTAGATATTTCAGACATTATCCACCGAGGTCACAGTCAACTCCCCTCGTGCCAATTATTTAGTTTATTCTCCCATCCTCTCTTGCAAAAGCCCCCTCTGCAAAACAAACATGTTTGCCAGCGGCGAAATTGTACACACTTACGAATACTTGACAGTAAGAAGGATAGTGACTCTTATGATATTATTATCTGAAGTAAAATGAACTTGATATGTACTTTTTATAGCCGTAAAGAAAACAAGTGTGAGGTTCCGCTGGATTTTTTACGCAGTTTTTCCGTTAATAATACCGCATAGTTGAGGTAAATTCATTAGACGATAATTCACAACGAATATAGGATTATAAAAATACCCATGTAACGTTGTACACCTCATAATTACGTAATAAAAGTAACTAATATTATTGTAAGTAAGTTGGTATCCTAATTAGTCTTACGTGTATCCGGGGGGTAAAAGGTTGCATCGAAGGGTACGCAATTATTTGAATAAGATAATTAAATCAGTAAAATAATGATACCAACGCCGGATACAGTTGAATTTTATTTTTATAGTAATAAATGTTTAAATAAATATATTTGTTAATTTAGCATTCCCGCTGAAATGGTAGAGAGTTTGAGGACTTTCTTAAAGTGGTACGTAGGCAAATCTTGAGTGGAAACCACTTACCTAGTTTTTATGTATTTTTGTAGGTATTTTTTGACGTTCTAAAACTTTTACTAAAACTCGGAAGTCTTGCGGAAGAACTTAACTACATAGATTTTCGATGAATTGAGTGCGGACAGGTTGAACGCGCTAAATTAATGCTTCGCGTAATATTGGTTAAGTTTTAATATTTCTATTTAAATAACTGGTCAAGTGCGAGTAGGACTCGCGCACCGAGGGTTCCGTACAAACTTATAGAAATCTATATAAGACTAACCCATCTACGCCATTTGTGGTCTTCATCATCAGTTCCAACATAAGTTACTATCATAAATACCTAAATCGGTATACGCTTGCCTATAATATTTGAGGAGTTCCCTCAATTTCTCCAGGATCCCATCATCTGATCCTGACCTGAAGACAATGGGACCACCTTGGAAGTATACCTTTTCAAACAAAAAAAAAAATTTTTGAAAATCGGTACCCAAATGGCGGCGTAATCGGCGAACAAACATAAAAAAAAATTAAATACAAGGTCGAATTGAAAACACTCCTTTTTAGAAGTCGCTTAAATATA
Source organism: Hypolimnas misippus (assembly GCA_037950945.1). NCBI lineage: Eukaryota > Metazoa > Arthropoda > Insecta > Lepidoptera > Nymphalidae > Hypolimnas > Hypolimnas misippus. Next base: position 15,590,525 of record JBBEEQ010000001.1, read on the forward strand.
ATCAAATATTATGTAAATATGGATCACGTCCCAAAAACTATTTTGAAACTACTTAGGAGCAATTAATTTAAAACACGATCATGGATGCAATCCATGGAAACACAAAATTTTATTTTAAGTACTAATACACCTTATAATTTAAAAAAAAAAGTTATAGCGCGATTCAGGATACACCTAGCGCCATCTCTTGACAATTTCAATGAACTAACTTGTTGACTTATTCTAGTTTTATTTTTATTTATATTCTACTACACTCCACTACCCCCGCACTACGTTCGTAAAATATTTAGATTTACATTATCAATCAAAATATCGAAATATATATTAGTGTTGCCAAGACGAAAATAATTAGTCCTTAATTCGAACAAAACTAATAGTTTATTTATAAATAACTAATTATATTACTAATAACCAGAAGACTTATATGTGTAGATAAATAAGTAAATTAAATAACTCAATCTGTTTGAATTTAATTTTAAAATTTTCGTACTAAGTCAATACGAGTACTTAAATCAAATCGCGTGAAGCTCTTATATTGAATGTTAATTACGTAATGACGTTATAAATCGACGATAAAACTTTTAAATGAAAAGTTTATTTTATAATTTTTAGCGCGTTTAAATAATAATTAAAATAAAAAATTTTTTTAATCGAGCAGAATTATATCACAGTTAATGTCATAATGTTGTAATAGATGGCATTAGCTGTACGCTGCATCGCGCTATCATTTTGTTTGCTGCGATATATAGATTGCATTGCGTTGTTTATAAAGGTTTGCTGCTTTTTAATGTTTTCGTATTGATACAAATTTCTTCTCGGTGTTTGTAAAATTGTTTTTTTGACCATGGTCAACTTCTATGTTAATTTGTTACAAGTACATATAATTTTAATTCTAAGATTAATATATTTTCCGCTTGATCAATTTACAACTTGATACATTTACGCGTTCCTGAGAAAAAAGTTAAAAGACAGACGTACAGACTGACAGACACACGAACAGAAATTTACAGTTTTCGGATTTTTTCCTTTATGTATACTAAAGGACCTTGCTCCTGGCCAAATTTCATAATGCTAGGTCAATGGGAAGTACCCTATAGGTTTTGATTCCCTTGCGAAAACGTTAAAAACGCTATCATACTTAAAATATGTGATATAAATGACCGTATCTTTTGATTGCGTTAACTTAGAAGTTTGATTTTTTCACAGCTCTTAGTAATTACAACTCTGAGTACTTGACGTTGATAAAAATTTGTTACCTTCACGCGTTTCTGAGAAAAAGGTTGAAAGACAAACTTACAAACAGACAAACACACATACAAAAATTTACAGTTTTCAGATTTTTTCCTTTATTTGTACCATAAGATCTTACTTCTTGCCAAATTTCATCGTTCTAGGTCAATGGGAAGTACCCTATAGGTTTTGATTCCCTTGCGAAAACGCTAAAATGATCAAAATATACGACATATTTTCCATTATCTTTTGATTGCGTTGACTTAGAACTTTAATATTTTCACGGCCGCATGTCATCGTAGACTTGAGTATATGATATTAATTTCAACATGATACGTCTATGCATTTCTGAGAAAAAAGGGTTGACATCCCGACAGACAGACAGACAGACAGACAGACAGACAGACAGACAGACGGACAACAAAGTGATCCTATAAGGGTTCCGTTTTTCCTTTTAAGGTACGGAACCCTAAAAATACCTTTGCATAACCCATACGAAGCTGGGGTGGATCGCTAGTGAGTTATATAACCACATAAAGCAAAAAAATCTTGTCAATAATTGTGCTATAACTTTTTTCCATAGCGATTAAAGATATCCCGCCATAGAAGTTGTAGTATCTAATAAAACCTTTCCTATGACATATAGCTCATTGTTATTGGTTCCTAGGCTGTGGTCCACTGATTATTGCCCATACTCCTACACGGTAAGATTTCTTCATTCCTACTATGAAAACTGTCAGTCAACCAGGATTATTATGGATACTGAAAAGAAAAGCTTTAGCCAGTCTCACTGAATCTTGATCATTACAAAATATTTAATTTTTTAAGGTCGTTTTTAAACTATTAAGATTACCGTTTATATTAATACATTTTACACAGGTGTTCAAATTATTTACACTCCACCGGTTTCATGTTGCAAGAATGTTATAGAAACAAAAAAACACATAATCAGATTAAGTATTCCATTAGTATCCACATCGATAGACCAACAAAGAATCCGAAAATTCCAGAAATACTTACCATCGTCCAGAACCCCAAAAATACTTAGCTAAACGCAATGCAGGTACTTTAATTAACTCGATAGAAATAAAACAATCAAAACATTTTTAACGAGCTATTATTTCGTAAATTTTATTTCCTGCGTATAAAAATGTAGGTACAGAATTGCCGTGTATTCTGTGGCACTTTTTTTTAATTATTTTAATTTTTTTAATCGATTAAGGTATCTTGGTAGGTTCTTAGTATTATACGGTAACCAATTCCTATGATTAGATGATTATAATTTTTTTTCTTTTTAACCAACTTCCAAAAAGAAAGCGGTTTATAATTAATCAAAAAATTTTAATGTATCTTCACTGATTACTCGATAAGGGTTAGATAGATTTCGTTAATTCTATTTTCGTTTGAAATGGCACCTATATACAGGTGAGGTTTTAAACTGGGCGCGGTAGGACAAATGCGAAACTATTGTATAAAGAATAGCAAAAATACTGAAAGCTGAAACCTCGAAGCAGAATTTGATAAAAATAAAACTGCATCGTTAGTTTTTTATAAGAATAATTTTCCTAGTCAGGAATATACATCCTATATTTTTGCTATTTTATTTTTATATGCCCAATTTATACGCCCAGTTAAAAAAACTCACCTGTGTACACTTCGATTGGTCCCATAAATTGTTCATCAAAATAACTGGAATATGCTTGTCATTCAAGTACACGTATTGTTTATTTAATACGTTTAGTTCAACTAACGCCATCTATTCGTCCAACTCTGAACTAAATATACGATAATATTACGATGAACATAACAAACGGCTATATAGTTCGGATGATGTTATTATTTGAATGTATTTTTATTTTAATGTAAGCTACTCTATGTTGTAGAACCACCCATAAATATAGTCGCATTAGATATATTTTTTTTAAATATTTTGCAAGCCAAGCATAAAAAATAACTCTCTGACTTCAAAATTTAGCGCCTTAGGTCAAGTTGTTCGTGGTTATGTAGAATCATTACTAGATGCCGCGACAGTGCACAACTGCACTTTTGAATTTCTACTGAACTCAATAAATACTGAACCCAAAAACATGTACGATATTATTATCGCAACGATTTCCAATTTTGTTAGTTATATCATATGAATTAAGATGTATTACAATATTTTAATATTTATGAAGTATTGCAGTAAGTACTTATCAATATATTTTATTTCACACTTCAGACATATTTTATTACTGTTGACTGTTCAAGTAAATCATAATTAATTTATAGTCAATAAAATATATGAATTGAACGGTGCGCCCTCAACTCTTGCCACGATATTTTTTAAACAAATCAGTAGATACGTTCCTTTGTCACTTGTTGGATGAACGTCGTTTTAAAAAGAAAAATATAAATATGTAAACAAAAACGCCAAATGTACTTTATTTATTTATTTTCCATTCTACAATTTTCGTAATACATGTATACGATAAAGAACATGAAATGTTAAGACGTAGGAACGGAGAAGACAACGGACGGCCCGGCCGTTTGCATCTAAAGCCATCAGTTCTACATATTTATCATATCTATTAACTACCATATAAGCAACATTTGATTTGTGTAGTTGTGCTCTATATAAAAATAATTAAACATAAATAATGAGAGATATATTTGATAAAATTAAAGTAAAAAGGAGCCAGTCTTCTGTTGTATTGGTATAATTTCAGTTTTTAATTTAAATATGGTTTGGGTTACATAGTTTTAATCTCTATTGCTAAAATTGATCTTCACCTATCAAGTCTAAAATATAAGTGTTATAAAAAAATATAAGTTTTGTTTAATGACATTTTTATTTTAAAGTTTTAATATTAAACTGGTTAAATAACATTAAAAGAAATAATATCATAATTTAATAATAAACTCTACATTTTTAGTAAATGCAGTCGAGTTAATTAAGACAAATCTTTACACAAAAATATTATATAATTAATATACAGTTGATTCAGTTAAACATAAATGTCTTTTGAAAATTTTAAGAAATATTTGTATATCTGATTGTATTTAATGACCATAAATATATTTGAAGTACAAACGGGATAAATACTAAAGAAAAATAAAAAAAGATCATTAATGTTAAAAGTAAATTATGTTACATATATGGTGCAATACTACATAATATTCTGATAAATTTCTTACTATTTAACAATATATTTAGACACCTCGAACATTTTTTCTACGTCTACAATAGGAAAAACAACATTTTTTTTTATTTAATATCATTAGTTGGCCACTATTAAAAGGTAAGGTAACAATTTGAAATTTTACTCATAAATACAGATATCTCATTTGTAGTGAGTAAATATTTCAAATTATTTATTTTTAAATTAGATGAGGAAGAATGCATACATCTTGGAAGATTACTAACATCAAGATTTTCTCAAAACTTTGAATATAGAATATTTGTCAATAGGATCTACTCAAATTTTTTTTGACGTAAATTTCCTGTTACCACATCAATTAAAATTTAAAGACATTTTATAGAATACATAATAAAGATGGTTAAATATATATTACTTTAGTTGCAAAAAAAGATCGAAATTTTGTGTTGAAAATTAAAAACAATATTATCTCATTTTTTAACTGAACTTCGGCAATCAAAATGAAAAATATTTTTATTTAATGTGAACAATGTTACAAGGAAATAAACATAGAACATTTGCTTTATTACAAAAAAAAAATCTAATTAAAAGAATTAAAAGTGGATTATTTAGGCCGTTCGTACAATAATATGGAGGCCAGAATCAGTATCCACTATTTGGCTCAGCTGACCAATCTTAAGAGCAAAAGCCACCTCTTCAAATGGCTTCTGCATCTGCCCCTTTTTGAATCTGCCCAAATCACCACCACGCTTAGCTGATGAGCAATCAGAATAAGTCTTGGCGAGTTCCTCAAAAGTCAGCTCCTTGTTCACAATCCTCTTACGGAATTCTGTAAAGTATTAAAATATACTCTTTGTAATCTTTACATAATATAAAACAAAGTATCTTTCTTCTATTTGTACGGTTTGATCTTTTAGACTAAGTAACAGATTTCATGAATTTATCAATTGATTCATGATGACCATGATATGTATAAATTTAATGATTTGTAATTTGTTTATCTAGTATTCTTAGTACTACAATCTGTTTTATTTTGGAACATTAAGTAGTATTTAGTATGGCCTTTATTAGATTCTATTTAATTTTATTTATATAGATTTCTTTATATATTGATATTTTATTCATTCTATTTATATTATTGTCAATTTTATTTAGTAATTCAGATTTATGCTAGTGAAACAATAAAAGACATTATGTGAACACAGATATGTATAATTTTATAGTTTCAAACTAAAATAAAAGTTGAATTAGTTACAAGTACATCAATTATAAGGACCAATTTTTATAACTTTTGATTTGTTAGATTTATTTTCCCACAATGTTCCCCGGGTTGGCTTGGTTGGTGTAACTATTCTTATATGGCCAGAAAGATTGTGAGTTATGTTCACAAACTTTCGTAAAATTTAGATAAATTATTTATCATTGCCTTTACACCTGCGAGAATATGCTGTCAGTGCCTTATTTTTGACAGTTACTAGTATTTTCAAGTCTGATCCTCGTCTTAAAATAATTATCAATTTACTTTTATTTATAAGTAAATATATAACAATATATTTTTTTTAATTTGAAAAATATACCTTTCAACATCTCCAAGGCTTCTTCCTTTGTCCTAGTTATGTTATCCTCGCGCCATGAAGATGGTCGGCGACTCCCAGCGTGCTTTATAAGCAGATGGCTGCATTGTACTGAAGTGGGGGTCACTTCATCATCTTCATCAACTGTTGGAGCCGGGCCATCTGGCTTGTCCCACTGAGATTTCTTCGTATGAGTATTCAAGTAGTAGATTAAGCCTGTAATTTAATATGATTATAAGAAAATATTTAAAAAAGCAGAAATTCAGTAACAGATACTGTGAATATTGTCACTGCTAAGCTATTTTATATCCTTTTTAATTAACTTAAGGTCCTTCGCTTTATTAATTTTATGAAGGGAAAAAACTTACTTTTACATCTGACTTGTTAAAATGCTTTATGTATACAAAACTGTCAATAATTTATTATACTACAAGAAGAAAAGTTTGGGCATTTAAGGCCAACCATTATGAGACAAATATATGAGGTAATTAAAATGTGAGAAGTAGGTGGATTTAACTTTCAAATCTCAGCATATTGAAGTGTATGTTTTGCTACAGAGGATTGTAAACAATCCTTGTTTGTGCAACATCAACACATGTAGATTTCACCATGCTCAAAAATGAGTATTCTATTTAAACCAAATAATCTTGAAGATAATGGTATACAGGATGGATATTTGAGATGGAGCAATAAAGGCTACATAAAACAATTTTAGGAGTATATCTCTAATTTTGAATGTTTTGAAAATGGAATTGTATTAATAAGAGTGGAGACTGCTTAAAAGTGCTTTACAGAAAAGGTCTTTCGTAAATTGCATTCTGTATTAGTGTAAATCATTTTCGATCACATCAAGGATCGCTGGTCCGATGTGACACATGGTCTCGATGTCCAACAGCAGCAATTCAAACATTCGAAAAATGTCTGTCTCAATACTTTCATCCAATAATTCTGATTTATAAAACACTAACTTAACATTCTTTATTGGATGGTAAATTGTTAAGAATTTCCATCTTTTTAAGAAAAATTTAATGTGATTTTAAGTAATGTATTGTAATTTTGTATAATCTATAGTTACATTGAGAAGTAAAACTTGCTTAGATTTATACTTTCAATTAAAATTCATATATGTAATTCTTCTATTGTTATAATTATCTGTCTATCATGCTTTAACAATAGTAGAAATATGTATCTAAAAATTGCAAATGTATAGTTTCATTATTTGTAAAAACTGCCATGATTTATAGCATCAAAGCATTTCGTTGCAGAATAAAGTTCATTATTTTATTCAATATAGGTCACCGGGAAGTCTATTTTTAGCGTGAGGACTAAAAATCAATATCAGGTGCAAGGTAGACAGCAACAGTTAAATTGTATATGCACTTACCGGTACTTCGGCTTTTACGAGCCTCCCATCCTGCTGGAAGAGTTTCTTCTGAAGTTGAAGCCATTTTCAGAAGATTAGTTGCCCTTTTATCTTATCCACCGAATGAAGTCCTTAACAAATCAGTTAAAATCAAACCCGTTAAAGCAATGTACTAAGCGATAATGGCAAAGGTAAAGGATGCACAGTACACATGCGCACTGGATGTTCTGGAATTGTAATCGAATTGAATGTTGATTATTCGAATGAACTCCAATCGAATGTGGAATCGTTCGGAAATGTATTCGTATATGAATAATGCTAAGCTATCGTTATAGCACGTTTATATTAAGACAATACAGTATAATAAATTAATAAAGTACATTTTATTGCCTTCGTTATACAAACGATTTTAAAAACAATATAATGCAGTCTTTTATAAGAGTGCGTTAGTTTTTTGACTTGTTTTTATTTTAAATCTTTAAACAAAGCTAAAATCAAAATTGATAAATGTTAAACTCATTGTCTTTTATCTTCAATTTTTTTTTTTATTTTATGAATAGACTATAATTATACTTTTATTATCTTTAGTGCTAAAATAAAATTATATAAGGTAATATGCTGTGCATCACTTTCCCAGCAAACAGCCATCGACTGCATATGACAGTGAAAAGTATCCCAAAAAGACAATTGCCGCGCTTGTCAAAATTGGAAATAGGTACAAATTTTTAACGTTAAATAACAGTTTTCTCCATTCCACGTGTCATTCGCGAAATAACATGTGTAACTAATTTGTAGAATTGAATTGTTAACTAATACGAACGTAACATCTCTATTATTTTAAAATATAATTGCTTATCAAATTAAAATATCCTTAAAATTACTAAGACGTCTGTCAAATATATTTATTTTAGAAATTGTTTTACTTAGATGTTGAAAATTAGGCATTATTATATTATATCTTAGACCTTTTTAGGTTAAATACTATATACATAAATACAAACGTAGGCTCATAGTTAAATTTTTTTACTAAATAATTTAGTTTTTACAAGCAAATGACAAAAAAAAAAAGTTTTAACAATTTAAAAACTACTTGATGTACGTTTATACGTATATATTGAATTTATTTTATTATCTCTTTATTTATAAAACCTCACGGTCGAAATTCGACCCTAGACTTACAATAAACAAAAGAAGCACGGGTGTGTCAAATAAATGATAGAGTATGTACTTATTTTTTTATTTAATGTATTTTTTATGCATAATATAAAAAAATATTTCTCAATGTGTGAAATTTCATACTTCTCCATCTGCACAATTTACGTAAAGGGGTAAAAAGTGTTTGTTTCAATTATTAATATATAGAAGATATATAATATTGTAATTACATATATATTTTGCAGTACGAATATACGTACACTTTGTCAATTGATTTGTTTCGTTTTAGTACAAAAATTTAAAATCATATGTTAATATCGTGTATCGCGTTGCGATAATGGTATCTCACCGAAATTAGTCTGCAGATAAAATAAACAGAAATTATTTGCATATAAGTATTTAATTCGTAAAAAAAAAACATAAAAATGTACTAATATATTTTATCTGATTCTATTAATAGTTGTAAAGCTTACTTAGTTTTTTATAAAGACATGAACATGTATGTATATTATCCTAATAAACTTTAAATACTATAACAAGGAAGCTGAGTTATTGTCCGCGCATTGAATGTCATCATACGCGTTGCAGGTAAAATTAAAATCTTGGTAAGATAAAATTGGAGTAAAAAATATAAAAACTATAAAAAATAAATCAAAATAACTCGTGTATTAAGTAGGTATATATATATATATTATTTTTATTTTAGTCGATGTGTTGCTATGCTAAAAAAATAGGGATGTGTGGCCGAACTCCCACTTAAAAAGAGCGACACAACCCACGCTTTGTTTCTGCGCATGACAAGAATTATTGATAGATTACTCATATTAAGTCAATATTGCAACGTGGGTGTAGCGAGGGCACTATGTTTAAAATAGAATATCTAGAATTTTCCACGACTAGGGAGAAGGGAAATCGATGTGTTGCTATACTAAAAAGGGGATGTGCGGCAGAACTCCTACTTCAAAACAGAAACTCAACCCACGCATTAATACTGCGCACGACAAAAATTACGGATAGATTACTGGTATTTCAATCAATATTGCACCGTAGGCGTTGCGACGGTATTATGTTTAAAATAGAATAGCTGGAATTTTCCAGAGCTAGGGCGAAGCGAAATAAAGGTCAATTTGACCGAACATGTTTAACATGTTAGCAATATTTAATGAATAATTCTGTATAAAATTTATATATTTACTTCTTTCACAGAGGCATGCGTATTGACTACATCAATTTATTCTATGTACTTGAATTAATAACTGTAAAGTATATTTATATATGATTGAATAAAAAGTTGAATTATTCGGTAGCATATTTGAGAACTATAGTATTGATGATTTATAAAATAATAAAATAGAATATCCTTTTTGCGATCTACACCATAATGGGACCCATGGGACCCTATTACTGAACCTCCGCGGTCTATCTATCCGTCCTTCCTTCTGCCAACGAGCTGTAAAAGCTTTTCAAAGTTGGACATGGTTTCAAATTTTAACGTCAAATAGCAATAATATAATATAACTATAGATAATAGATATGTTATAAACTCATCGATTTCGTCACTCATATTGTCAAATGTTGCCTAATGCTTTTGCTTTGGTTTCCTTGGATGCTTGTTTACGTTGCATCGATTATTGAAATTCGAATTTTTGACGTCTCATCGCCGTCCGAAATCAGAATACAAAGAAATAATGTGACAACTTAATATGTTCGTTATTAACTACGTAACTACGTAAATTTGGAATCTAAGCAATAAGCAGTAAGTTACAAGTTTTGTAGGTATTATATTGAATTGGAATTTAAAGCTTTCTTCTAACGTCGTAAGGAATAAAATTGTTTGAGAATGTCATAGCATCGATTCGATTGTTTTGTACACGCCTAATCTATTGGTCATGATCTCGAATATTCTTTATAGTAATAAAAAATTCTTTATTTTTTTAAATAGAAATAGTGAATTTATTGTGTCAAAAATAATTACGTATGAAATATAATTCCCCCTTTTTGAACAGATTGGAATATTTTATGGAGCTCTGTACACAATGAATCCGATTTTGATATTTTCGAAAATCGATTTCTGAGTAATTTTTATGAACGCGTTAGATCATTTGATCATAAGATTTGCTTAATGATCTAAGGTACACTTTCTTCAGTTGAGGAGTACCATTGATATTATTTTCGTCAGATTGAGCACACCGGATACAGAATAAAATAAAAAGATGTTAAACTATGCATATAAATAATAAAGTAATAAAAATTTTATTTTTAACAATTGCCTGTATTATTTTTATAATTATATTACAGCGTATAATTCCCTTTTTATTATTATGCATTTTTCTTAAATTGCTATATACAGAGTAAGTTTTTTTTAACTAGAAACTACCTATAAAGAATAGTGAAAAATACTTAAGGGACATCAAAGTCGGCTCCCAGGGTCCTTAAGTATTTTTTGCTATTTCTTGTTGTTACGGAGCTGGTCTACCACGCCCAGTTAAAAAACTAATTTTCAAATAACGCAATATACAGGTATATTGTGTTATTTGAAAATTATCTATAAACTAATATTGCCTTTTTATTAGTGAAAATAGGGGGCAAATGTCCTGATATTAAATGATTACCACCGCCCATTGTTTGCAACTTCAGAGAACGCTCCCGGTCGAGCCAGGCAGTACGCGAGATAAATGTTCAGTCAACTATGGCTACGCTCTACTATAGTAAAAGTATGTAAGAATGTATGTATGTATGCATTGAAAGGATCACATTGTTCTAATGATACTGGACATTGAGAACATTTGTTTATAACGGCAATGAAAAAACTTATTGATGTAAAACAAAAAGAAAAAACATAATATATTGAAGTCATATTTGAAGTACGCAGTTCGTACATAGACTATAAGTATAAATAGGAATATCGTAGGCAGTAAAGTAACAGTAGTAAAGTAACATATGTCGTGTATGCGCGGTCGGTAGGAAGAAAGTTACAGAGCACACGACTCCCCCTCCCCCCAATATTCGACCGAACTAAGTTTGAAAATAGTAACACTTAGAGCATCAATTTTAATAGTCTAAAACCACTGTCGCATTATTGCCTTTCTCATTAAACGGCAATTTACATCAGAACAGACATAGGTTAAACTTTTGTATCATATGTAGAGATAACATATTCTTAACTAATTTTGAAAAAAAAAATTTAATAATTACAAACCCAACTTCAGGTCTGCCTTGTTAGCAAAGTTTTTTCAAACACAGATAATATAATATATGTTTTCTACTAAAGCCCTTTATTTTGATAGACCAATCGATGGTCTTAAAAATGAAAAAAAATCTCGAGCACTGATTTTATGTGCTGGATATTTTCTTGAAATCCGCTTATTTTGATTTTTTGATATATTGATGCACCTAGTGTCTCTCATGCCACCCAGACGAATTTAATTAGGTATTATTTATCATAATTGGTTTAGCCATAGAAAAGTTTCAATCTTTTAGACAAGTAGAATACAGACACTCCTTCCTAAATTGAATATATACTTTATGTTCCAAATATAAATTAGGTTCAATTTACGTAGTTCAAAATAAAGTAAGTTTCCCGCTGTGTGTACGCTTTGATTTTTTAAACTACGCAACGGATTTTTATGTGGTTTTTATTAATAGAGTGATTAATGAGAAAGGTTTATATGTATAACACATGCATATTATAGTAGTGAGAAACCAAGAATTTAAGAAACTTGAATGTGATGTCGTAAAATCTATATTGCACTATTGATTATCACTTAATTTCTTAAAAAAATATACTACAAAATTTCAAATTAATAAAGACAATAAAAACAGTTTCATTTTATTTCGGGTTTTAATATGATATATACTATTTTTTAATCAAATGAAACTTAATACAAAAAATTAACAATTGCATTTTTTTAATACATTCCGTATAAATAAACATATTTTCCTACTATTTCGAGATGTATTTCTGAGCTTTATATTTATTTTACAATCGAATGTACTTTTGTTCAACAAATCATCATCTATGGGACCAACAGGATAATTGACGATCTTCTCGTCAAAATTGGAAGAGGGTATAATTTTTTTTCGTGATATGAACGTAAAACATTTATAGTTATAAAACATTATTGATGACAACATTACCTAGGTTTGTATTGATTTTAAACTGTGTTGCTTGTCTAAAATAAACTAACTTATGTAATAAACTGTTTTGAAATAAAAAAAAGTTTATTTTTGAGGATAATTGTTTATTGTAACTTTAAACGAATTCTTGCAATGTTAATATATAATTTTGTATATTTTTTATGGTGGCAACCTCGACAATCGTAGGGTAACACCGAACGTAACTGTATTGATTTATTCTATGCAAAAAAAAAGTGACTTTTCATATTACTGGGAGGTCGCCGGGCCGGTACCTAAACAGCATTATTGATTACTATTATTGCGCCTGCGTTAGGTGAGTGTTGCCATGTTCCAAATTTAATCAAACAGAAATGATTCTGTTTGTCTGTTCATTATTTATATCTAGCTATTATTATAATCTTTAACATTATTCGCTTTTGTTTGTGGTAACAAATACAAACATTACATAACTATTTGTAATATGTATGAGTAATTTTTAGTTTTTACTATATAAATTTATATCGAATGTAAACCATAATATATCTTGTATGCATTGTTTTTTAAACGTTTATTATTTTTCAAATTTTAATAATATTAGAAAGGATAATAATTTAATTGATATAAAAATCACGCGATTTTGCCTGAGAATTTAAATCAATGTTTGAGTATGGCAACATTATGTTTTAATCTTTCTCCATCTTTCTCTCTCACGGCAAACCACACAGTACGGTCTGATATACCCACATAAATTTGTCAATTACTTCGCCATTAGAAAATTTGCCGTCTGAAAGTGCGGAGATACAATATTTAGTTTAGTTGACGCGTATTATTATTTTATTTGATGACGGGGGACATTTCTGGATTGCAGATGCGCTTCGCACATATCTTCGCCTAGGTTGTTCATGTTTTTTTTTTTAAAATGATTGAGTTCACTATAAAGACACTGGACAGCAAAGATCATCGCTTTACCGTGGACGATGAGGTATGTGGATTGAAATAATATAAAAATCAAATATATCACTTTTAAAGTTTTTATTTTACTACGCCAAATGTCAATATATATTAGCGATAGTATGCTTTAAGTAAAGTTAAGGCGTGGTATTTTTAACATCAATTACCGATGTAGTTTTATCTAGATCTATATTTAAAACATAAAGGAGCTCTCAATTATATTTCTTTTTTTGGCACCCATTTGATTTTTGTATATATAAAATACCTCCCAGATATTTGTTTCTTTTAAAATAAACTATTAAAAAAATTATGATAAGCTTTTGTCTTAATGATAATTTTTAGATTCAGAATGTCAAATATGATAATAAATTAACTTGCTGTGCCTCGCAGTTTCTTATACATTTGTGTGCACCCAAGTTTTGACCTTTGTCGTTTATTTCCTACCCCTGTTGGCCATAGTATAATGTTATATAGTCTATAGCCTTTTTTCAATATGTGGGATATCTATTGCTAGTTAGAATTTTTCCTAACTTGTCAGGTTCTGCTTTGTTTTCTGGATCGATTTTGTTACGCTTCTCATTCACATACTGCAATAATGAGTTAAGTTGGTGGCCATTTAGATTAGAATAATTTTCTGATTGAAAATAACCAAGTCATTATCTAGTTATTGGAATAACAAACAAGATTTAAATTTAAAATTTTACTGCTTCAAGTAACAATAGCCATGCCTAGAAACAAGATATTGTATGTATTTAAATGCTCATCTACGTGGTGATGGAACCCGCAACTGTTTGCATTAAATGTACTCTGTTACCACTATATCTAGTTAAAAAAATTAGAACACAAAATTGATTTTAATTCTTCAGTTTTATATATGTATACCGATATAGAAATAATGGACCTTTAATTAAAACTAATAATTGTTGCAATTGCGAATAAAAATATTTTCTTTGTTTGCATTAACAATAGTTAGGAATAATTGTATAATATTGCTAGCTGTTTTCTGCGACTTTGCTGTGGTGTAATTATTGTAATATAATTTTACAGTTCTCTTAAAACAATTCCATTGTACTATTCATTTTTAAAGTTAGTGGCGCCGCGCAAGGCATATAAACTAGCAGGTTCTTGTTAGGGACAGACTGCGTGAACAAATTAGTACCTTATTATTTTATGCATTTTTCAGTAATGACTATTTCAATGAGCTCCATAATATACGGTCTCTTTACGTATAAAAATACAGCAAACATATGTTTGTATCTTTAAAATGCAAATAATAATTAATTCTCTTGTGTGTTTTACAAAAAACATTGTATTTTAATAGAAGACAGTTTTAATATACAATTTATATTAAAGTTCTTTCAAAAATAATTTAATGATTTAAACTTCAAGTTTTTATTCAAATTCCAATTTTATTGCCTTTTATAGAAACGCATACAAATAATTTTATTTCATAGTGCGCTTGTGAATTCTTATGCGCTTTCATATGTACATTGCTATGCGGATGTGTAATATACTATGGCTGGGCAGATTACTATATTAAAAAAAAATATATAAATATATATACAAAACTTATATTATTTAGGTTTTATGTCATAGGAGCTAATATTGACCATCTAAAGCAACATTATCCAAACTGAAATAAAGTTACTTGAATGTGTCATGAACCTATACAAAATACCATCAAGTACTCATACAATATTTATGATAACTAACTGCTTGAGCATCAAGGAACCAAAAATAGATGTTCAATGTTAGTTTATTGTATAGTGACTATTAACTTGCAAATATCGAATATAATATTATGTAAACGGTTTCTATGGAAGGATGCTTCTTTTATGTTGTTCAATAAAGCAAATATGAAACGTAACTTCAGATATTTATATGAAGTAGTAATTGAGTAAAAAATATACTTAAGATGCTTAAGATATAATATGCCAGACATAGTAACTTGAAATGACACCGCCATGTTGCTTTAGGAGATCAATACATCAATACAGATTTTTATTTTCAACAAATTGTTCAAAAATCAATAGTTTCCTACTAGTTTATTTATTTTCGGACAGATCACGGTGGGACAGCTTAAAGAAAAGGTTTTGGAGCAGATGGGAGTAGAAATTGGTCTCCAGCGTTTGATATTTTGTGGCAGAGTATTGCAAGATGAGAAGAAGTTGGCAGATTACGGTGAGTAATAGAATGTAGATTTTGAATTTTACAGCAATACAACCAGCTAGATATTTAGACAAAAAGTATGTATTGATTTTAAACAAATATGACAAATGATACCGAAAATCAAACAAACTTATTTTGGTACATTTGCGGATCTCGGCTACAAGCGCTAATAGGAGGTTTTTACCCTCCTGACATGGAAATAAATATTTATTCACCCATATTTTTACAAAGACTTATATAAAACTAGCGGAATCGATAAACGTTTTTCGATAGCAACGCCACCTACCGGATCCAATGGTGAAGGGACATCAAGGGCCATTTATCAAAACATTACAAAGATTTATAAAGATAGACGGATTTACATATTTGCCGGTTGTAGGATAATCTTGATCGGCTAATTTTGCTTCTTCTACTGACTTCTACATTTCGATACCATAGTTCACAACCGTATTCCGATAATCTATATCACTCACAAGAGACTCTGTGCCGCTCTTAAAATTCGGCGCCCGAGGCTCGAACCTATTTTGCCTTTTAAATCCGCCAATGCACGGACAGAAGTAACTTCTGCGTAAAAACAAGTAACTTCTGCGTTATTAAAGGTTAGCGTTCAAGGTCCGTGGCGATTAATGTATAATAAACAAACCTTAACAATCTTTATACATGCTTTAAATATAAATGCGTAAACATCAAACATTATGCAACGTCAGGTGTGCATGGCAAGGTGGTACACATGGTGCAAAGAGCGCCTCCTTGCCTCGAGAACAGACAATCCACGTTATCCGAAAGGGAACGTGAAAGGGAAAGAGAGATGACTTTCACGAACCAAATGAGCTTCAACGCGGATCACATCACACCAGTTCACATTAACCACACTACTCAGCAGCAGATCAGGAGACTTGTGGTAAGAGGATCTTTTTATACGTTGACAGCGTCCTTAATTATTGACTGCCGAGTGATTGAAATTGCGAGGCATTTTAAAAATTTTTCTGTCAACGATGGCTTGTAAAAATACATCCAAGTATAGTCGGGTCCACAACGGACGATCCACGCTCAACGATCGGCGATCTGCGACGAACGCATTGATCGCGGCAGAACGCACGCTCCAACTCTTACGCTGCGAGGGCGTGTTCCAACTTGTACGCTGTGGGCGCGCGATTCATTTCGTACGTTAAGAGCGCGCATTCCAATTTGTACTCTGCGAACGTGCGTTCCATCTCGTACGCTGAGAGTGCGCGCTCCAACTCATACGCTGGTTGCGCGTGCTTCATCACGTACGCTGAAAGCGCGCGCGCGATCGGAGCGCGTCGGATCGTCCGGTGTCTACCCAGCTACTTGCCACAGTGTAAGTCTTAAAATATTACTTATAGGCGTTGGCTGCTACCGCACACGGGATTGAGATAGAAGATCAGCCGGGTGTCAACCTCTCGCCCACAGCTTCGCGTTTGGAATTTCTCCGTCATATTATCGAGGAAATAAAGGCATCTCTTGAAGCGTTAAATGTTAACGACAGTCATGTAAGGACGATGGAATATTTACGGAATCTGCTGAAATTATCAGTAAATTTAATTTTTTAACAAAAAATAAATAATAACTACTAAACACCAACTCAAAAAAAAATCTTTCCTAAAACAGATTATTCAAACTGCGAACTGGAATTGCGTATGTTGATTAATAGAGACACTAAAAAGTATGCCCGTCTTAAAACTTTTTTATGAACACTATAATAAATAAAAAGCAAAATCTAAATAAAAAGCTCATAATCAATACATTTTCGTTAAAACAAATTGTCATCTCCACATATAAATAAATAATATGTGTTTCTCCGAATTTTTAAATAACTTATTAAATAACACGGAAAATATTTAAGAGTAAGAATATAACAACCCTTTGATTCCTTTGAACCCTTTGATTTGTTACGACCATTATAAGGATTTTTCATTTAGTGGATTTTTATTAAATATTATCAAAAATATTTATTGTTTAGTACCTACGTGGCTGAAAATATTCATTAGAAAGTCTAGCTTCAGTTTTGTATGGCGTTTTCTCTATCATCTCTCTGTTTATTCATAATATTTCTATTTTTTTGACTTTGAAGGGCTTTTATTTTTTGCTGACTTAAAAAAAACGAGTCAAATGTCGATTGAACAGACACAAATTATAATATTTGTATTAAAAATCAATACAAAATAAACGAACCTGGACGAGTAGCTGGAGCTAGTCCTCTTAAATAAAATAAATAATTCCTTTTTTTTTTACTTTTATTTTGAAATCACGAGATTATAAAGCCTTTAAAATGAATGAAATTGTTTTAAGTTTGAAAGTTCGTAATAAGCCTCGTGACAAGATTTTCAAAATGGCGGTCACGTTTTCATTGCGACACCTTTTATAACAAACGATATTTATTTCTGACCTGTTTCGTTATATTAACTTCTGCCTTAAACATTATATATATATTTCAACAGTACGTGGACGGTTATAATGAAGGTTTTGCACAAAAAAAATATTGACAAAAACCATTATTTTAAATTTTTCTAAGGCTCGTTGCGTAATATTTTCTATCGCATACTTTAAGTAAAATTGCCATAAAACGGATCGGAACAAAGACAGTCATATACAAAAGTTTTATCCTATAGTATCAATTCTACTAAAATCATCTGTGATTAATTTTAACATAAAAAATTAATAATAAAATATTAATTGTCGTCCACTTCTAACACTTATTTTTTTCCAAATAACCAAACCTGCATACCTAAATACTAATTTCGGCTCGGTGTTTGTTTTCAATTGTCTGCGTCAATGATAAAAACAAAACAAAAAAAAAAATTAAAAACTAAAATCTTTAAAAAAAGGTAAAACAAATAAAAATCGAAAGAATCAACAAGTTTGATACGAAAGGGAATGTACGGGTAAAGTGTGTTTACATTTGTTTTATGATATTATTGTGCCTATAGGAGCCAAGAACATATCCAAATGATGATCCACTGGAATCAACAAGCGGTATCGGTGCGTCGGGTTCGGGGAACGACGAGGTGATGTGTCAAATTCACCAAAGTCCGCTTCTATATCAGGTTGATCATAGATGCGTCTATCTGGTTGAGATAGGATGATATTTTTCAATAACCTCTGATGCTTCTTATTATTAAGCAGTATCAGTGGCATTTTTTCGCTTAGTGTTTATAAAAAACCGATCAGCCTATCTTTACCATAATAGATGTTTGGTGCGCATGGCTTACGAAATTTTAATTAATAAAATCAAGAACAGATGTCTTCCAGATACCTTCAAGATAATAATCCCAGAATAATGCTTTTTTACTTGCTAATTATATACGCGAAATATTAAAAAGTGATTTCTTTGTTAATATTACTTTCAAATTTGGCTTTAGTTCTTGATTATACTAACCATTGTCGCGTAGCTAATTGATAAATACTAATACACGTTTAACAAAGTCGTATGCATCAAAATTAAAAACTTTAATTTTTTTTAGGTAAATTACTCCTAGAAGTTTTTATATCATTTTTGGAGTATTCATTAATTAGGTTAAGCGACAATACTAATACAATAAATGAGATGCATAAATACTTATACGTTTTGCGTTTTAAAATGTATCGGTACACGCCCTTTGTTAACGGCGCAACTGCAATTGGGTCTTGATTTAATACATGCAAGCAAACTACGTATATGTCTCGATCAATATGCAGGCTGTCCTGTTCTATCGTATCTCGTTGAATATTTCAGCACTATTGATTCCTGAAGCGAGATTC
Organism: Hypolimnas misippus; assembly: GCA_037950945.1. Lineage (NCBI taxonomy): Eukaryota > Metazoa > Arthropoda > Insecta > Lepidoptera > Nymphalidae > Hypolimnas > Hypolimnas misippus. The sequence goes on from JBBEEQ010000001.1 coordinate 15,609,985, forward strand.
TAGGAACTATGATTAAACTTTGTTGGCTGGGTTGTATTGATTTTATGCCCGGCCGGTACCTGTGACCTTTACATAAGGTCGAACGGTCGGTCTTTATATAAAGTTGAACGTAAATGGCGGTTTCCGATGAGAATATGTTGGATGGTTGAAAATATATTTGATTTTATAATAATCAATTGTTACTGAGCCCTATGGTGAATATCGTTTCTTTTCGATAGATAGGTAGAGGGGCGTGGTATTTAGGTAATCCAGGATATGGAAAGGTTAGATCAGTGGTGCGTACCAGTACTATGGTTTATGAGGGCGCGGGGAGGGAAGCATGAGATCATGTATTATAAGGTCCGATATTTTCAAAATTGTATCTATCTAGATCTATAGGATGTTATTATATTCAACTGGTACTAAGATCTTGTGGTGGACATCGTTTCTTTTCGATAGATAGGTAGATGGGCGTGGTAGTTAGGTAATCGAGGGTTTCTGTTTGAGAGAGTGGGAAGCTAGACCTGTGGTGCGAACCAGGATTTTGTTTCATGTGGGCGGGGGAGGGGGTAGGGGGTAAGGGGGTTGGGAAGTATGACCTAGATTTAATTCTAAAAATATATCAGATCTTATAACATTCAACTAGTAATGAGGCCCTGTTGAGGATTTATCGTTTTTTTTCGCTAGATCAGTTGGGAGAGGGGCGGGGTAGATAGGTAATCCAGGGTTTCAGTTTGAGGGGGTGGGGGGCTAGAAGAGTGGTAGGGGAGCCAGGACTTTGTTTTAAAGGGGCGGGGGATAGGGAGAGCATGACCTAGATTCTAAAGGCCTCCCCAAAGTTTGCTGGAAAGGGAGGAATACGATGACGTACCATCTAGTATAGGACATACTAGATGGTCTTCCTGACTTCGTTTGCGTAAAATTTTGTAAAATGATGGTGAAATCAGTTACGATGATTTGTTGAACAGAATGTACATTCTATTAAAAAATAAGCACAGAAATACATTTCTAAAATAATTTATACAATATTTATAAATATACAATAGTATTTTAATTAAATTATAGTATGACGTAGTTATCCCCTGTCTTATTCAGTTGCTAATTAACCAAACCAACTCGTCCACAGTGGTCGGCTATTTGGGTGACAAATCCATCAGCTTATAACATATTCATAGTTATGTACTATTTGTCTTCTTTTAAGATTTTTCGTGACATAATATAGCCTATATTTAAATCAAGTTCCCAATATTTTTTAAGTATATGTGTATAATTGCACTTTTATACGTTGTAAAATGTATAAGTGTTGAATGCAGATGGTGGTGAATGAATCATAACTTATAAACTAATTCTCATTAGATTAATGGATATGGGACATTTCAGCATCTGAAACATTACACATGGCTTGGTGAGGTTTTTAGAGGTTTTGCTTTTGAATTAATCATATGTAAATAAATAACAGTTCGTTTATATATTGGGGTTTGTGGTGTTCATTTTAAAAATAATAATATATCAATTTGCCTGTCAATTTTGATTAAAGTTTTTAATAAGTACTAAGAAGATTAACATAATTAACGTATTAATAAAATTAATTATTTTAACAACTTAGTTTACATGGTGCTCATCGTTGATAATATTCTTTCACAGCTTGACTCCGTTATCGGCGCTACACGGGAGAGCCGTGGACAAAGGTAAGTCAAGATTTCCTTAGGATCCTAAAATGTAAAATTAAAATTGAAACAACTTCAAGTAAATATTAATTGTGTTTTTCTATTGCTTTCCAGGATTCGTTCGATGCGTCCATCGTATCACACACCACCTGCTGATTTTGCTGCTCTAGTGGAAGAACTGCATGAACTCGATGCTGAGTTTGCTCCCTATAGAGAGCGTTATCTAATGACGCTGCGAGACGCCAACGATAGCACAGTAAGTTTTGTTATTGTTATACGCTTAAACTCTAGAAATTTTATCATCCTTAATAAATGAAACAAGAGATTAATATTGAATTTGTAACAGTTAACACACTTATATTTTATATAGAGAAGAAGAGCGGAATGCTAATATATTTTTTTAATTATGCATAAAAAATACATTAAAGTTAATATAAAACATTACGCACTCCCTAAGTATTTGATACACACAGGCATATATACTATTTTGCTTATTGTTTGTCTGTGGTCAAATTGAAAATAGGTTAGATAACCTATTACCCACAGATGTGGTCATATATAATTTAAAGTAATTATAGTAGAGTTTTGACCACTGGGCGACCACTAAGTTATATTTAGATGTCATGCCCTCCTAATGGGGCCCCTTGTGTGTTGCCTTTATTATGATTGTTCTTTTATTTATTTCTTTTCTTTTTTAGTATCTTTTTAAAATATATTAACAAAAAAATATAAAAACCTTGTCTTTATGCTTGCCGTCTCAAGCACTACCTTAGCTATACTAGTATTATAAAAGAGTAAAGTTTGTTTGCATGTTTGTAAGTTTGTATGTAGGGGGTAATTTCTAAAACTGCTGATATTGATTAAGGTTACAGGCTATATTACATCACGTTAGGACTCATAGGAGAAAAGCAGGAACCATAAACGCAGCTATTTATTATTATTATTGTTATAGGTTCATCTTTGCGAGGAGGTCCTGCAGCGCAGGCAGCGGCAAGCAGATTTGTGTGCAGAGTTGTATCACAGCTTCTCTCACGCTTATCACATTGTCAGCGACATCGGTCTTCTGTTGACACACGGCAATTCACGGCTCACATCTGAAGCTCTCCTGCGCCACACACTACCTCTTCAGGTATGATATTGTTTATATAATATTATAAAGATAAAATATTGTAGGTATTGTTTGTTTGTGCGAAGAAAGGAAGACGCCGAAGCGCACCCGTCGTATATTCAAAGTGACGTGAACGAGAAAATCGCTGCAAGACGCAATTTTCGACGACTCATTGAAGAAACGACACCGAGCTTGAAGATCACCCAACGGTGCGCCGTGTATGAAAATGCAACGGGTCGTCGACGACTGTTAGAGCAGACGTCTGTACGCGGCTTACCGCGGCTCTCGTCTTTTGGCCACCTAACGGTGTCAAACGGTCGAAGGCGAGGGTTAACGCCGTTTCATACGGTGGTGTGGTGTTTTGTGCGACATCACCAGTCCGTCAAGAACGCTCAAGGACGGAGCGCGGACTGAATAAGCACTTCCACGCCGATAAGGGTGTGAGTGGTGCGGGGGCCGGACTGTAGGCACTGCCAAAGGGGTCGGACATTCCAGCCGACTGCTGAGCGCCCCGCATTCATTTGCATCCCTCTGCTGGGTGGATCCCGCCTTCCTAATCCTTATATCCATCCCTAAAGGAGCGTATCCCGGTTTCCCCCGGGCCCTCCTGAAGGACTGCTAGGGCTGATAGGAACCGCTAGGGAGGTAGGAATAAGGCCGTCGGGCAATGAAAAGCCGAAAATACCTACTACGAGGAGCCAAGCCGCAGATGTCTACAACAATTCCGCGATCCACCGAACCGACCGCGACGAGCGGCACGACCGAGCCAGCCGCAAAACCGACGCTGTACTGCCAACCGATAGACCGACGAAACACGAGGATACGAGCATCGTCGATCCGATCAACCCGATCCATGGCGAGCGCAATAGCGCGCTTAAGAGAAGCCGAGCTTGAAGCGGAGGAATAGTTAGCCGAGATACGGCGTCAAGAGCTGCAGATGAACAACGTCGTGAACGTGATAACGTGCCTCGACAATAAGGGTCACCTGCAAAACCCAATGATGATACAACAAATCACAGAAAAGCCGAGTCTATATATAAAATGAAAATGGTAAGCTACGCCGAGGAAAACAGGCATCGTGACATTCTGGAAATTCTCACGCTCAATGTAAAAAACTCGGACCAATGTTGGTGTCTAAGCGATGGAAATGGGCAGAGGAGGCGCGCTTTTACTTTCTTTTTCTTGATAATAAACACAGATATTACAAATGTCACGCTAAGAAAGGCGTGAGAAATGAGTGCAATATGTTACGTCACACGTTACTGCATTCAGACCGTGACTCGAACACCGACAGAAGAGAACGCGATAACTGCCTCAACGCACGTCGCCACAGAAGATTGAGGAGTTCTATTAAAATGATGCCCAGTTATAATAAAAAATGGAAACAAAGAACTCACGACGAGCTATCCACGTATTGGGCGAAGATTCGACAATAACATTAGTCGATGAAGAAATCTAAACATATATAATTTAAAGGTGACTGACTGACATAGTGATCTATCAACGCACAGCTCTAACCACTAGACGGATCGGGCTGAAATTTGGCATGCGGGTAGATGTTATGATGTAGGCATCGGCTAATAAAGGATTTTGATTAATTCGGGGTAGAATATAAGATAAAATAGGGGATAAAAATTTGTATGAAACTTCTTCAATTTAAAACCGATTGGGCTGAGACTTTGTATACATAAAGCTACTATGGCGTAGGCATCACAGACATTGCAGACGAAGTCGCAAGCACCAGCTAGTCGCTAAATATACATAGTGTACAACTACAACTAGCCAAAGTGAGCCTAAGCTCGAGTGATAAACATTGAAGTTTGAGGAAAGGGACAAAATGACACATAAAACATAGATACTAGAACTGTGAGAAATTTTGTACTTAGAAAGCAGACCGTCCAAGTGTAACACTAAGCAACGCGCACCTACGACCGCTAAAGGAAGACGACGTTTGCTACACAGTGTCCAAACCGCGAATCCTAATCAGGGCTGATCAATGATATTTGATAGTAACGAGAAAGTTACTAACAGGGAAAAAAAATTCAGCTGGCGGCATCACTCACGCGGCTCGGTTGCGTAATATAGGGACCTAAAGGAGAGAATGATCTACATCTTGAGGTTTTCCGAGAGCGCTATAATTTGGGGGTTTTCAATCGTCGAGTGTAGACACCTTTTGGTTAAAGGCCGGCAACACACCCGCAACGCCCCTGGTGTTGCACATGTCCATGGGCGATGGTAACTACTTAATATCAGGTGGTACTATTTGCTCGTTTGCCCCCCCTTTTTATATAATAAAAAGAACGGCAAATATATACTGTATATAATAATAAGGACACAAGAAGGCGACAAGAAATAAGACGAAGTGATGGAGCTTATTAAGTATCACTTTCGCATCGACTTACTTACTGAGACAAAGATATCTGCCCCTGACGATACATCGTACCTTCACTACCCTGGGTACCGCCTTGAACACGCCTTTATACCGCAGGCCGTCGTGTGTATGTATGTCAGGGGTGATATCTGTTGTCAACGGCTCGACAGCTTGTCAGTCGGAGTCAGAGACCTGTCTATTTTGTGGGCGCGCGTAGACTTTGGTGGCATCACGCGTATCTACGCGTGCCTATACAGGTCTCATAGCGGTAATACGGAAGTCGATCGTCTCCTCGGACACGTCGAGAAGACTTCAGAATACGTGTTTCAGCGGTATCCCTGTGCGGAGGTTGTGATCCTGGGTGACTTCAACGCCCATCATGTTGACTGGCTAGGATCGCGTTCCACAGACCACGCAGGGAGAGCCGTGTACAACCTTGCCCATGCATATGGTTTCTCTCAGTTAGTGTCGGGTTTTACCAGGATACCCGACATAGAGGACCATACTCCTTCTCTGCTGGATCTCCTGCTGACGACCCGCCCGGAGGGCTACCGGGTGACCGTCGATGCGCCGTTAGGCTCGTCGGACCATTGCCTGGTGCACTCTGAGGCACCTGTAGTGCGCACCGACCGCTCCCGACCACCTGGAAGTCGCCGTGTGTGGCACTACAAATCAGCGGATTGGGATGGATTGCGAGAATTTTACGCATCCTACCCATGGGGGCGGCTTTGCTTTTCTTCGGAAGAATCCTCGGTCTGCGCGGACGCCGTCACGGATACCATTCTGCAGGGAATGAAATGTTTCATTCCCAGTAGTGTTATCCGTGTCGGTGGAAGGTCGCAGCCCTGGTTCGATGTCTCCTGCAAAAGAGCCTCTAGCTCTAAGCAGGAGAGCTATCGTGCTTGGACTGTGGCTCTAGCCGCAAAGGATCCAGTGGCGTCTGAACTGAAGAAGAAATTCAATGCTGCCTCCAGGTCCTGCAAGAAGCAAACAGCTAAGGCAAGGTTTAAACACATTCGCAGGATTGACGAGAGACTATTAGGGTTTCCTACTGGAAGCCGTGCCTTTTGGTCTCTCGCTAAAGCTGTCGAAGGTAACTTCTGCAAGTCTTCATTTCCATCTTTGCGCGAACCAGATGGGTCGCTGGCACATTCCGCAAGAGAGAAAGCCGATCTCCTGTGCACTCTCTTTGCGTCGAATTCAACTCTTGACGATGAGGGAAAAACACCGCCAACCATCCCCCGGTGTGAGCACACGATGCGTGAAATCCGCTTTACTCAAAGCGCTGTTCGTTGTGCTCTTCGTTCCCTCGACGTTAAGAAATCCAGTGGTCCTGATGGTATTCCTGCTATCGTGCTTAAGACGTGTGCTCCTGAATTGACTTCGGTTTTAACGCGCTTATTCTCACTCTCCTATACCACTGGTATAGTGCCGTCTTCGTGGAAAGTAGCAATTGTTCACCCTATTCCCAAGAAGGGTAACAGCACAGACCCATCCAACTACCGTCCTATTGCGATTACCTCCTTACTTTCTAAGGTGATGGAACGCGTAATTAATACGCAACTCCTTGGTTACCTAGAAGATAACCGGCTTATCAGCGACCGACAATACGGGTTTCGTTGTGGTCGCAGTGCTGGCGATCTTCTAGTGTACCTTACACACCGCTGGGCAGCCGCCATTGAAAGTAAGGGGGAAGCTATGGCAGTTAGCCTAGACAACCCAAAGGCCTTTGATCGGTTCTGGCATAAAGCTCTTTTAGCGAAGTTACCATCTTACGGCCTCCCCGAGGGTTTATGCAATTGGGTAACCAGTTTCCTTGATGGGCGGAGCATAAAGGTCGCTGTCGACGGAGTATGCTCGGATGCAATGCCCATTAACTCTGGAGTACCCCAAGGCTCAGTGCTATCTCCTACACTGTTTATTCTGCATATTAACGACATGTTGCAAGCCAGCAATGTTCGTTGCTATGCAGATGACAGTACGGGTGATGCTTTTTATACTGGCCGGGCTAATATTTCTCGGGCGGAAGTGGAAGAGCGAAGAATACAACTTGTGTCTGAAATCGAGACTTCCCTGGAGCAGGTCTCCGTATGGGGAAGACGTAACCTTGTCCAATTTAACCCCTTGAAGACACAAGTCTGCGCGTTTACCGCTAAGAAAACCCCCTTTAACATAGCGCCGAGTTTTCAGAACACGACTCTAAACATCAGTAAGAGTATTGGGATCCTTGGGGTCGACATAACGAATGAGGTCCAATTTCGGGGTCACTTGGAGAGCAAAGCCAAACTGGCTGCCAAAAAACTTGGGGTTCTTAACAGGGCGAGGCGGTACTTCACATCAGGACATCGACTTCTGCTTTACAAAGCTCAGGTCCGTCCTCATGTGGAGTACTGTTCCCACCTTTGGGCAGGTGCCCCCCAATACCAGCTCCAATCACTTGACTCCATCCAACGCCGGGCAGTTCGCATTGTCGACGATCCCAATCTCACAGACGGTTTAGAACCTTTAAATGTACGGAGAGACGTTGGCTCTCTGAGTGTTTTCTACCGTCTGTACAACGGGGAGTGTTCTGACGAACTCTTTGACATGGTGCCACCGTCTCGCTTTTACCATCGCACCCTTCGCCTCAGGACTCGATATCATCCACACCACCTGGATGCATGGTCATCTTCCACAGTGCGGGCTTCACGGTCCTTTTTCCCGCGTACTTGCAAGCTGTGGAATGATCTTCCTCCTGAGGTTTTCCCTGAGCGCTATAATTTGGGGGTTTTCAAGCGTCGAGTGTATAGACATCTTTTCACTAAAGGCCGGCAACGCACCCGCAACATCCCTGGTGTTGCAGATGTCCATGGGCGATAGTGACCGCTTAACATCAGGTGGTACTATCTGCTCGTTTGCCCCCCTATTATATAAAAAAAAAATCGACGCCTTAGGTAAATCCGCCAAAAGGAAGCCTGTAGCAACGGAGGAGCGCGAACTGGAAATATTTGGAAACACAATCAAACGATCGGCCGATACGAGGTCGGCTTGCCGTCGCGCAGCGAAGACATCACTATGCCACCGAGTTGTGACATGTTTATGAAAAGACCGAAAAGTTTAGAAAAACAAATGGATCGCTTACCATTAATTATGGAAACCAATAAGTAATAAGCATAAGTACAGTCCACTTATAATAGGAAAAGTGGTGTTTTTATTTCGGACCGACAAACCTCACAGCTATTTTGTTTTAAAAAATTTAATTTATTTTGATTAATAAATGAAAAAGATGGTTACACGAAAACAAGATTGAAACCAAAGAAATAGAAATAGTGAAAGTAAGGAATATTTTTTTTGTTGCAGGCGCACATTAATGTCGTGCAATCTTCAACTACACGACGCCCGCTTGGTTCAGCCGCCACCGTTAACGGATCGAACCAGCCGGTGGCCGTTGGTCAGGCTTTTCAAATCAACAGCTCTAACTCTGGTAGGAATTCCTCGCAGCCGACTGTCAATATAAATATACAACCAGACCCCATTACCTACCAAGTAGAAATAGAGACCAGGGTACCCATACCAATAAATCTCGAAAATACTATCAATGGTGCCAATCAAAACGCTGGTCAGGGTGAAACTAATCAAAATCAGAATCAAAATCTAGGCCAGAGCCAGGGACAGAGCCATAGCCAGTCCCAGGGCCAGGCTCAAACCCAGGGACAGGGGCAGACTATAGGCCAGGGTCAGGGTCCAGGTCAGGGTTCAGGTCAGGGTCAGGGCGAGAGCCAGAACCAGAGTAACGGCGCACAGGATGGACAAGCAAATCGTCGCCAAGTAATGATCGGTAAGAATTTAGTTCTAGGTTCCCAGTCCGTGAAGCGGTCTCCGACAAGGTTACTAAATAGAATAACATTCTTTTGATGTTGTTTAATCTATGTCAGACACTTCGCACCTGATTCCTGTTTGAGCTTGCGTATCATGTCTCGTGATTTGTGAAATCAAATCGCCCTAATGAGTGAAAAAAATACTGTGGCGTTGTACTTAGAAATATTACACTTATTGCCGATATTCATTATTATTAATATTTCGTTTTGAGCTGACTTTCTCTCATAATACTAATAACAAATATACAATCATCCTGTAAATATTTAAAATGCGTTATAATAAGAAAAATAAATAATGTACTTTAATTTGTTCCTTAAAAAAATGTTTACAATTGAAATTGTTTCGCAAGAAATTAAACGAATACATTGCATTCGTTTACAATAACTCAACATTATTAACATGATGCGAGGGCTCGAACTAAATCCTTCTATTTAGTTTAAATGTTGCTGTCGTAGTATTGCTTGTATGTAATAAGTGGTTGTTGACTAAGTTTGATGAGCATGTTTGTTGTGTAAGTCAATTAATGTTCTCTGTATTATCCTCGGTCGTATCGAAGTCGAATGAACTTAAGATATTTCATTGTATATTATATGAGCAAGTTTATATAGACTTGGAGCTTAAACTAATATCTACTATGTACTAAAAAACTAAAAAATAAATTCTAAGTATCATTTAATTACATCGATTTCGATGGAAAAATATCTGTATCATTCGAATACGACACGATTAAACGCACACGATGGATCGACAATCGTTAATTGTAAATGTTTTCAGAGCGCCGGACACGCCTAGATACTGCGTCATCGGGACGTTGTGTCGTCGGATTTTATTATATACTTTTTGTTGTAGATTTTGAAAATCTATTTAGGGGATTGGGTCAAGGTGGAGGTCTGGGGGGTGTGGAGGTGGTTATGAGTATGGAGGAAATTCCTCAAGCACTTGGTGGTCAGGGGCAGAATAACAACATGGCGTCGACGGGACCTCCACAGCCGGCCGAGAGTGGGGGTGGTCCAACACCACAACCACAATATGGATCCCAAGGTGATTCTTAATTCGTTTTTTTTATCAACTAAATCCCTTTTGAAAATGTTTAATTGAATATATTATCTAATTATAATTTAGTCTTCTAACATATTGTATTAACCAATTTGAATTTTTGGCAGTATATTTAGCTCAGATGCCGTGGAGTGAACTACCGCATGGTGATCTTGTACAGAACATCGTGTCATCCGTCCTCCGTCATGGTTTCCCTCCTGGTATAGAAGGGTTTTACCATTTACCTAATGTACATCCGCCTCTGGATCAGATCAACCGAAACCCGAGTCAAAGCCAGACCCCGGGTCAAACCCCGGGTCAAACCCCGGGCCAGAGCCTGGGCCAGACACCGGGCCAGTCTTCGGGCCAGACGCCGGGCCAGACACCGGGCCAGACACCGGGCCAGACCCCGGGTCAGACACCGGGCCAGACACCGGGCCAGACCCCGGGCCAGAGCCAAAGCCAGACCCAGGGTCAGACCCAGAACCAGACACAGGCCCAGGGACAAGGACAGCCACAAGGACAGAACCAATCACAGACTCCAGCTCAAGGTCAATTTCACAGGCAGGTCGAAAATCAACAGGAGCCGCAAATATTTATCCGGCGAATTCATTCTCAGGCAGTGGATCAAGAAAATCAAAATACTACCGAGCAAAGTGCAAACACGAATTCGAACAATCGCCCCAGACAGTGTATGTATATGACAAGTATATTTCAATTTGCGTTGAGACACGTTGCGAATTTTTTACAGTTTTCTTACAGTCACAGATATCTCTTGAGATATGCACGTTATTTAATAAACGTTGTTATAAAATATATGTCAATATTGCTTGAGTGTGAAACATCTGCATAGATTAAATGTGCATGCATGCATGACGACTTATCTCCACTTGTCCCCTCAAAAATTTGTGCTGTCTCTTTAGCTTAAATACTTCTATTTATTTCACAATGTCGTGAGGCGATCATTCACCGACAGCGAACGTCATTGTTGATCAAGTTATAAGGTACGTATTATCCCTTCAGATAAACAGCTGAAGAAACTTCGAAAGAAAGTTACAAGAGCGAAGACTATAGACATACCGAGAGACCAATTTGAAATAAAATGATTAATCTTTGATGATATGTGTGACCTAATGTCATCTGCACATGGCGAATCGTTCGAAACTAAAAACGACCAAAATAGCAAAAAATTGGCACAATTCTGATTTAAGTGAAGGCCATTTTCGTTTTTATCTTTAATTAAAATACGTACGTAGAGTAAATGCAATTGAAAATTTCATAGACTGTATTTTAGACATGGATTTCGTATAAGGTGTGCTTAGATATAATTAATATACGAGATTTTTATAGGCAAATACCTATAGGAAAATATATAATAGTATTTTTAAATCTGCCCGCTTTGAAAACATTGAAGTCTGGTTGTTTTCTTTCTGGTAACTTTTCATAAGTTGAGTATGAGAGTGACTAACTTTTTGTCATACATGTCATGGTTTGTTACTGTATGTTGAGCATTTCGTTCATAATTATCAAACATTTTTAATTGAAATCATTTCAAAATAATCTATATTGGTTGGGACTAAAACTTATGTTTAACATGAGACTAATTGTTGATTTATCCCTGTGATACTAAACCTTAATGGTTTTTCTGTATAGTCTAAAATCTTAAAGGCACCTATACAAACCAGCTATTTATATTGAAACAATTAATTAAAAGAAGTGTAAATTAGAGTTTATAAAGATGACAAATGAAATGATAATTGCTGACCCTTTTAATAAGTAAATGATAAGTATGTTGAATAATAATTCTTGTTGAAATGCACATATGATTTACAATATGTATGTGAGAGCAATAGATTGACTACAATACCCGAAAGCATGGATAGCTTAAAACAGCCATACTCAACATATTCTCTTCGTGGTGTGACAAAAATTTTGACAGTTTGAGATTTTTCTATACTATTGATTTTATTGATATACATATTTTTTTTGTATTATAACATAAACCGTGCCAGTTTAGAAGTTTGCGTCTTGCGTTGCTTGGATATGGCTGGTTTAAAACGATTTGTATTGATTTTCACTTTTTTCTTCATATATTGTGTTGGATTTTAGGTGAATCTTTAATGTTTATTTTTGTAGCGCTTGCCCGCCGAGTTTCCCAGTCATCCCGAACTCGTCAGCGAGTTCAAACTCTTTCCGTGAACACGCTGGTTTACGACAGATTTTTGACATGTGACAGCCCACATGCACGGCGTCAGCTGCAACGACGCAGGTATTGTATAGCTCGTCTACATAAACTACTTCATGGCGTGCGCAAACCAGGGCACGGCGAAGTATTTTTTTGTTTAGGTGATAACTTCATTTATGAGTTATAAATAATCCGAGAGCAATATAAAACAACTCTGTAGCTTAGTAACAGATGCGTCAAAAGTGGTTTCGAAAGCTTTATATCACAAAAAAGACATTGTGTCGTGGACAAGGACGTGTACACGGACGTGGTATATATATTCATATTATTCAACGATAATTTGCTTTTGACGGTAGTGATTTTTTCAAATGATTGTAAAATGGAATGAATGATTGTATAACGGGATTTAAATAATCTAAAAAACGTGTGTATAGTTTTCTATGACGATTAATTATGTATTTTAAATGAAAAATAATGTCATTTTAGTAAGGATTACATAATAGATATCTACATATAAAACAGGATATAGGTGTACATAAGGATTATTATATTTTTTCTGAAATAAACAGCGGATCCTTAAAAAATATATTAAAGATCGTTATTTGTTTACATAATGGTGTGAAAAAATGTAGTTGTTTCTTTTTTGATTAGGGATCAGGCATCACAAGCCGGTGGCCTTCTTTTGAGAGATAACAGCTTAACCCGTATCCAAGTAAGTATGAAAATTGTATATATGTTTATTTAACACTTCCTTGTTTTATCTCTAATTTAAAATCAATATTTACACTTCTCACAGAACAACGTGGAAACTCTCTTCGAAAGATTCGACCGGGACAACATTAACGATGAAACTTTGCTCATAGCGGCCGTGGTAACTCTGGTAAGTTTAACATAAACATATTCATAACATCAACAGCAAAAGTAGTCAAAAGATTTTTTTCCAGAATTTGTCTCTGTCCTTCAGTCTGTATTATGCGCGCATCGTGCACGTAACTTAATTTTTAGGGTTCCGTACCTTAAAAGGAAAAACGGAACCCTTATAGGATCACTTTGTTGTCCGTCTGTCTGTCTGTCTGTCTGTCTGTCTGTCTGTCTGTCTGTCTGTCTGTCTGTCTGTCTGTCTGTCTGTCGGGATGTCAACCCTTTTTTCTCAGAAATGCATAGACGTATCATGTTGAAATTAATATCATATACTCAAGTCTACGATGACATGCGGCCGTGAAAATATTAAAGTTCTCAGTCAACGCAATCAAAAGATAATGGAAAATATGTCGTATATTTTGACCATTTTAGCGTTTTCGCAAGGGAATCAAAACCTATAGGGTACTTCCCATTGACCTAGCACGATGAAATTTGGCAAGATGTAAGATCTTATGGTACAAATAAAGGAAAAAATCTGAAAACTGTAAATTTTTGTATGTATGTTTGTCTGTTTGTAAGTTTGTCTTTCAACCTTTTTCTCAGAAACGCGTGAAGGTAACAAATTTTTATCAACGCCAAGTACTCAGAGTTGTAATTACTAAGAGCTGTGAAAAAATCAAACTTCTAAGTTAACGCAATCAAAAGATACGGTCATTTATATCACATATTTTAAGTATGATAGCGTTTTTAACGTTTTCGCAAGGGAATCAAAACCTATAGGGTACTTCCCATTGACCAAGCATTATGAAATTTGGCCAGGAGCAAGGTCCTTTAGTATACATAAAGGAAAAAATCCGAAAACTGTAAATTTCTGTTCGTGTGTCTGTCAGTCTGTACGTCTGTCTTTCAACCTTTTTCTCAGAAACGCGTAAATGTATCAAGTTGTAAATTGATCAAGCGGAAAATATATTAATCTTAGAATTAAAATTATATGTACTTGTAACAAATTAACATAGAAGTTGACCATGGTCAAAAAAACAATTTTACAAACACTGAGAAGAAATTTGTATCAATACGAAAACATTAAAAAGCAGCAAACCTTTATAAACAACGCAATGCAATCTATATATCGCAGCTAACAAAATGATAGCGCGATGTAGCGTACAGCTAATGCCATCTATTACAACATTATGACATTAACTGTGATATAATTCTGCTCGATTAATAAAATTTTTTATTTTAATTATTACTTAAACGCGCTAAAAATTATAAAATAAACTTTTCATTTAAAAGTTTTATCGTCGATTTATAACGTCATTACGTAATTAACATTCAATATAAGAGCTTCACGCGATTTGATTTAAGTACTCGTATTAGTACGAAAATTTTAAAAATTAAATTCAAACAGATAGAGTTATTTAATTTACTTATTTATCTACACATATAAGTCTTCTGGTTATTAGTAATATAATTAGTTATTTATAAATAAACAATTAGTTTTGTTCGAATTAAGGACTAATTATTTTCGTCTTGGCAACACTAATATATATTTCGATATTTTGATTGATAATGTAAATCTAAATATTTTACGAACGGTAGTGGTATTTAACGAACGAGAGGTAGTGGAGTGTAGTAGAATATAAATAAAAATAAAACGAGAATAAAATATAATATAATTATGTTGTTAATGTCAAAGTCAAAAAGTTAGTTCATTGAAATTGTCAAGAGATGGCGCTAGGTGTATCCTGAATCGCGCTATAACTTTTTTTTTTGAAAGTATAAGGTGTATTAGTACTTAAAATAAAATATTGTGTTTCCATGGATTGCATCCATGATCGTGTTTTAAATTAAAGTGCTCCTAAGTAGTTTCAAAATAGTTTTTGGGACGTGATCCATATTTACATAATATTTGATTATATTTAAGCGACTTCTAAAAAGGAGTGTTTTCAATTCGACCTTGTATTTAATTTTTTTTTTTATGTTTGTTTGCCGATTACGCCGCCATTTGGGTACCGATTTTCAAAATTTTTTTTTGTTTGAAAAGGTATACTTCCAAGGTGGTCCCATTGTCTTCAGGTCAGGATCAGATGATGGGATCCTGGAGAAATTGAGGGAACTCCTCAAATATTATAGGCAAGCGTATACCGATTTAGTTATTTTTGATAGTAACTTATGTTGGAACTGATGATGAAGACCACAGATGGCGTAGATGGGTTAGTCTTATATAGATTGCTATAAGTTTGTACGGAACCCTCGGTGCGCGAGTCCTACTCGCACTTGACCAGTTATTTTCTATAGTGGATTATCTTGTTACGCTATATAGACGACGACTTATCAATACATATATACCTCGATTCAAGTAAGTGTAATGGTCTGAACTATACGCATTATGCCGCGCAGAGCACAAAATTAGATCTTATTGCATTCGTTTAGATATCTCTGTAATATAAATGACTAAAGTGAACTATGCGCATTACGCTGCACAGAGCACAATATTAGATCTCATTGCATTCGTTTAGATATCTCTGTAATTTAAATGACTAAAGTGAACTATGCGCATTACGCTGCGCAGAGCACAAAATTAGATCACATTGCATTCGTTTAGATATCTCTGTAATTTAAATGACTAAAGTGAACTATGCGCATTACGCTGCGCAGAGCACAAAATTAGATTTCATTGCATTCGTTTAGATATCTCTGTAATTTAAATGACTAAAGTGAACTATGCGCATTACGCTGCGCAGAGCACAAAATTAGATCTCATTGCATTCGTTTAGATATCTCTGTAATTTAAATGACTAAAGTGAACTATGCGCATTACGCTGCGCAGAGCACAAAATTAGATCTCATTGCATTCGTTTAGATATCTCTGTAATTTAAATGACTAAAGTGAACTATGCGCATTACGCTGCGCAGAGCACAAAATTAGATCTCATTGCATTCGTTTAGATATCTCTGTAATTTAAATGACTAAAGTGAACTATTCGCATTACGCTGCGCAGAGCACAAAATTAGATCTCATTGCATTCGTTTAGATATCTCTGTAATTTAAATGACTAAATAGTTTTATATGTTGTTATTTAAATTTAAATTGTAACATTAAAAAAATAGTTTTTCCACGCAATTTGAAATTAAAATTTTGTACTTTTTATTTTGAGGAGTGCAAAATGCTAATATTTAATAATTCAAAAAATTATTAAGTCATATAAACTAAATAAGTACGGAAAAAAGTTTCTTAATTCAGTGTTTCGAATATTAAAGTCTGTTTTTGTCGAATTTTGCAATTAATACAATAATCACCTTTCATCCAAATGGAAAATAAAAATTGAATATAAACATCTTTAAACAAATTTATTTAGGATTGGTTTGACATATTAGACGCCATTTTCTCAAAATAAAATTGCCTATAAGCCATATATATTTCTCGTTACACAGCGCGAGGCAACATCATTTTCGAGCGGACGTACTTTAGTGGCCGAGGAACTGCTTCCTCTTCGGTCACGTCTGCAGATCCACGCTCGCGATCTGTTGAACGGCTGCTACGTTATCGGAACACAGGAGCAGGTCGCTGATGCGATATTCGAACGTCATGCCGTATTCATACGACGCATTGTTAGTATACTTTTGTAAACTACCCTCATATTTTGAGGATTTTTTTTAGATGTGTATTTAAAAATATGTATATTTACATTTAATATTATATTGAGGCGTGAGTTACACTTGTAAGTTTTGTTTTCAGACTTTAGTATAGTTTCTAATGTCGTTTTTCATGTCTTACATCTGAAATCATTTGCTATTAGTTCCTTATTTTTAACATGTCAATGCTTTCGTAAAGGTTACGTTACCAGGTTATAGAGTTATTTTATGTCTATTTCAAAAGTAAATATAAGAAGTGTAATTAACGCCTAATAAAACAGTCACAATGAGAATGACATAAAAACTAATAAAAAAAAATTTACATAAATAATTAAATTGAAAAATATAACATTTTAGACTTTGATCACACCTATCCGCCGCAACGTCGACATCGTCGAATCAATGAGGGCGGTGTTCCTGCGTTTCCTGAACGAAGCTATGACCGTTTTGGATTTAGAGACGAACGAAAATTACATCCGTCGATTTAGAATCGTTATTCCGCGTATGTTCTACGAACTATGCGGAGTGATTTCCTACTGCTGCTTGGAGGGAGTAGAGGGACTTCGCGCGATATATCGCTCTTTCTTGGTGAGGAATACAGTTTATTGGAGAACTAGCTTAACCCGTTGATAAGTTATCGAGTGGGATGAAAAAATATTGAATTACTAAAACGGCTATTAAAAATAGGGGTTCCTGATAAGAAGGTAAAAATTTAGGGTTTTATGTATTTTTAATGCCACATTATAGAAAAAAAATTATAAGGGTGAACTACCCTTATCACTTAGGAGTAGAAAAATAGATGGTAGCAGATTCTCAGACCAGTAGGTCTTCAGTAGAATATGCATATAAAATTTGGTAAAAATCAGTAAAACCATTCCGGAGGAGTAAGGTTATTCGTCGTTTGTATATTATTTTATTAAAATGATATGTATAATTAAAACGTGTATTTATTTGTGTGCAGACTGACTTGATCCAGAATATAGATGAACCTGTACGAGATCTGCTACACAGTCTCTCTATGGAGAACTTGAATGCCGCCATTTGCCGCATAGATGCCAACAAGATACACTATGCGCAGTTCATTCGTCGTAAACCCGTCGAGGTTTTCCCTCCGGTAAGTGTGTGTGGATTGAGATTCTATCTAGTTCTTTTAAATATTTTGCTGATATCCGAGACATCGTACGCATTGCTCTTAATAATATTTTACTCCTGTAATATTATAATTTAATGTACCTAAAAATAATCACTGGATTTCGAACTGAAATTGGTAATTTTTACCAATGATATTGATATTGTCATTACCATAAACAGTTTTTTTTAATATAAATGATTAATCGTAATAAAAAATTTGACACTTACTACATGTCTGAAATATTAATGTTACTGATCTTTTTTTTTCACCCATCAGTCAAGCGACTCGGACGATTCCTCTCCGATGGACGAAGACGGTGCTCGTCCGCAAACTTCTCAATCAGCGGGTAACAGCGGTATGAACCCGTACAACTTCCCATCGTCTACGACAAGGTCGTCTCAGGACGGTGTCGGCTCTAGTCGTCAGGCGCCGGCGGATTCCGTTGAAAATACAGACTCTGATTCGACGTCAGTTTCGCCAGCTTCTTCTTCAGCCCCCGCTTCTTTATCTGCCCCGGCTACCCCTTCCGCTTCGCCATCGCCTACCTGTCTGACTGCTGCTGGTCCCCCCTTCATCATCCCCGATGCAAATGTTAATTTCATCCTGCCATCTCCGAGTGTCCACCTCGCCCTGCCCGCCCCAGATGTCCTCCTCGCCCTGCCTGCCCCAGCGGCCCCGGTTAACCAGCCTACCCCAGGTGCCGCCGCCGCCCCGCCCGACTCAGATGCAGCCGCCTCCTCGGCTGCTTCAGATGCAGCCGCCGCCTCGGCTGCTTCAGATGCAGCCGCCGCCTCGACTGCTTCAGATGCAGCCGCCGCCTCGGCTGCTTCAGATGCAGCCACCGCCTCGGCTGCCTCAAATGTCGCCATCAGCCTGCCCTTCCCACGAGCCCCGGCTGCCCACGCAGATCCGGTCGTTCCGGATATACCGGAGGTCTCGGCGGGCCCGGTTTTCCTTGATCGTATCGGCATGAGCCTCCACAACGCACCGCCTCTGAGGAGCCCACAAACGGGATCCTCACCAGCATACAACTTCGGATTGAACAGGTGGGAATTTTATAATTTAATTTCTCCTTAAAAAGTAAATAATTGATTATCAACTATCTGTTCTGTGTTCTTATAAATGATATAACACACAGACAAACGTCGTGTAATTTTATTTTGTAATTTAAAAAATTCGAGACAGTCCAGATACAAGCTAATCTATACTAATAATAAAATTCTAACGGGTCGCTGTCTGTACATGGAAGATATATGAAAAAAATATTATTGGGGGCCTTTACCAACTCAATAGAACCCAAAACAATGATTTTTAGAATTCTTATCTGTTTGTCTGTTTGTCTGTTTATCTGTTTGTCTGTTTATCTGTGCTTTTGTGCACGCTAATCTCAGAAACGGCTTATCCGATTTAGATGCGGTTTTCACTAATATATTGTAGTAAGCTTCACTTAACATTTAGGCTTTGTTTCATGTCAATCGGTCCATAAATAAAAAAGTTATGTCAATTTAAGGAATCACGTTGAACATTTTTTTGTGCTTATCACTAAATGCATGAAAGTATGTATATACAGTAATTACATCAAAAAATACATTTTTCTATTTTTTTTCTCTGTCAGTCTGTCTGTCTATCTGTTTGTTCCGACTAATCTCTGAAACGGCTGGACCGATTTTGATGGTACTTTTACTTGCAGTTAGCAAATGTTATAAGGAGTGACTTAGGCTACTTCTATTTAAGGCTTTTTAAATCTATCTATATATATAAAATTCTAACTTTTCGCTGGCTGTACATGGAAGATATATGAAAAAAAAAATATTATTGAGGGCCTTTACCTACGCAATAGAGCCCAAAACAGTAATTGTTAGAATTTTTGTCTGTTTATCTGTGCGTATGTGCCCATTGATCTCAGAACGGCTTATCCGATTTAGATGTGATTTTCATTAATATATTGCAGTAAGTTTCACTAAACATTTAGTGTTTGTTTTATTTCAATCGGTTCATAAACAAAAAAGTTATGTCAATTTAAGGGTTCACGTCGAACATTATTTTGTGTTTTGCACTAAATGCATGAAAGTATATACAGTACTTACATCAAAAAATCCATTTTTTTAATTTTTTGCCTGTCAGTCTGTTTCTTACGACTAATCTCTGAAACAGCTGAAACATATTTGATAGGACTTTTACTCGCAGATCAGTGTTTCCTCTGTGCCATATTCCTCATATCCCATAGAAATAAAACATTCCCGCCTTTTCAAAATACTAGTAATACCAGGTTTCTCTACTAGTGATAAATGTGTATTATTTACCTAATCATTAGGTAAAATAAGGTCCTAATGGAACCAACTTGAGTTTAAAAATATTATGTGGTTCACGAAGGGGCAGTGGCAGAAGAATGGTAGGGAAACACTTATCTATAGTCAATGAATTGTTTTAAATGAAGAAATATGTACAGTTTTTAAAATTTATTTTCTCAGGTTGGCCCGTTACGGTCGGCCGGCTTCCGCCACGTCGTCGGATTCTTCCGACGGTATACGATTCGTAAGTATAATCAGCAGGATAACCATTACAATCAGAATTCAAATTTTTTAAATATATCTATCAGCATTTTTTTTTCAAAAGTAATTTGTCCCTAACTTCATTAGAACTCTTATCAATAAATATGATCTATAAATTCAATAGCGATTATAAGTTTAAAGTTTATCATATATCATTACAATCGCAATCAACCATAAACATTCAAATATGCGATGAAATGATTAATAATTTTATCATTAATAATTTTATATACATATAATTAATAATTTTATCTTTAAATATGTTTGAGTTGTTGAGCTTGCGAAAGGAAGTGTGAAGGTAAACAGAGATAATAGATGTAATATTATAAGTGTAAAGATTTCCGTGCATTAGAATGTCGAGTGTATTGACTATGTGCGATGTAGACTATGAGGCACAGATGAGGACAAATGGATCCCACTTAGCCAATCGTAGTTAACTGTGACATCAATTATGTGTGAAACAATATTTTCACACTCGCTAAGCTAACAACAGAATAACAATAATAATATTTAACTGTCAATAACATCAAGTCTTGACATACTAGGTGGCGCTTCTGTCGTATTCATAGTCAATAGTTACGAATAGACTTACAGTGGGTGCGACAGAAATGTTTGCAACGCGTAGTCCGCTCGTCAGCTCCGAGGAATCTTTATGAAACGTTGACAAGAAAATGTAATCTAGTCTGTCTATTTCACGATACAAATACTAAAGTTATTTAATTATTCTATAAACACTTAGGTGTTCAAAATAGGAACAGATCTATTGAACAGATAATGAAAATGAAAGATAAATCAATGGAAGAAATAATAATGTAACATATAAAACAGTATACATAAACGAAGATACTGTTTCGTTTAGAGGTAATAGTCATTGAATTCTAAAGCCAAGAGACATATGAATCAATACATTGATATGGTAATCACAAACGAAAAATGCGCGAAATTGAAATAGTTACTATTAGTCTGCTTTTGGTCCAAGAATGACTAATTGTAGTAATTTGAGAGTGCGGGCTACAGAACGATGGTGTCTTTCACCAGCCCCAGATTCCTCGGACAGCACGGGTGGACTCTAATAGAGAGTATAGCCCTCGTCAATCTTGATGGCCGGTCCGAACGTATGGGCATTACGCTGCGCAGAACGCAATCTTAGGTATCCAGGTGGACGAGGAGGATGGAACGGCCTGCATCGAGACGAGCTGCCGGCGTTTGTGCGAGTGTTCTGCATCCATACGTCTAACACAAGTCAAACCCAGTACTGAATCATCAAAGTCATCGTCCAAAAAAATAGCCTATACGGTCGACGGTTTTTTTCCCGTTTATATGATTTTCGTGTTAAAAATTTCGTTAAAATATTCATTGCTTTAATTTTAATATGTTTTGTCAGTTAGTTTAAAAATATTATTTTATGTTCCAGGAACACTGTATTGTGTTACGTTAATTGGATGTTCGTTTTTATATTTTGTTTAATCGGCTGTACCGCGCGTAAGTTCGGATCCGGTGTTTATTCAGACCGGCTATGAAGTTTGGCAAGGACTATATCATCTATAAAATTGACGTTTATCGTTGTTTGTGAAACCGTAATGCTGGCTCTTCACGGCAGCGACTTTAGCTAACGCGACTCGCTGGCGACAACAAAATCCATGCGTGAACGTGACCGTTTCCAGCGATTTTTTTTAAATAATTTAACATGAAATCGGTGTAAAAAGTCACGTCCACACGATGACTTTGACGTCGCCAGCGAGTCGCCGTCGACCAAAATCACCGTCGTTAGGATTCAGCATTATTATTTAAAATTATATGTGTCATAATGGCGATTGTACATTAACTAGAGACTAAAGGTTTGGTTACACAGTGCCAGCTGCTGCCACTGTATACTTACGTGCCAGTAGCTTGATTCGCCTTAACTGGTAACAAGATTAAGTAGCTGTTATGATATGCGCATGTGCAAGCGTCCGAGGGGACTGTAGGCGAATGCGAATTGTTTTCATCTGATATTTCGCATAATTCTGTGTGCGAACGCCCGAGAGTTAAGCGAATTTTTGTCGTGTGATGCCATTGGGCAGGGCGATGCGAAAATAACAAATGTATACTTGTATATGTAACGACAAGTTTCGATCACACGGTACGAATAATAAAACTCCAGTAAGTCGCAAAGTCAACTCGCATGCTACTCCGCACTGTGGAACCTAGCCTTAAGACGAAGAATAAGAACTGATAATGTATTTTTATTAATACTGAATACATTAAAACGCCACAGTATAAGATACCATGAAATATTTTTTTATATAAAAATCGTCTCATATGGCGAACCACAGTATTGGATTAAATTTAACGATAATAATATTTTATATTATTATTTCGACTTCAAGAAACTGAATACTAAAATTGGCTCGTTCCAATATATCAAGCACCAAAAATTGTGCATGAAACATTTTTTAAATTGCTCGTATTCTTCAGTCTCAAAGTTTTTCGCTTGTGTGACTGCACGTACATTGATATGATTGATGTGATTATATGTGATTCAGAATACAGTCGCCATTAATTCTATGTCAATCAGGTTTACGGTTCTCCTGTTTATTGATAATTACGTTTTGAACGAAAAAGAAATAGGTGTTTAGTTAATTTTGTACTCACTGTGTTGTCTATTTGTTACTCGACTTGCCATTTTGATGCACAGGCGTGATGTCTACACTTATATTACGTATGTAGTTAGTTCAAGAATGATAGTGTTTTGTGTTTATCCAAACGATTTCATTAATAACAAAGAAGAAAACAATTTCCTCGGACCGTGTCAAAGCAACACACAAACACTCATCATTTCGGTGTTGTCCCGTATTCATTGTGAAAGTATATAGGTGGTGCGGGTTTTATTTCGAAAATGTTGTAGGTACCACCTGCGCAGATAGCGCAACACTGGGGCGAGGACTGGGTGCCCACGTTCACACACGACTTGCAACTACAGCGGGACACTGCCGAGCCGTACAGCGACGCTTATCTATCGGGGATGCCCCCGAAGAAACGTCGCTGTGTTCGCCAGTCGCGCCCGCCCACTACGCTGAATGCATTCATAAATGGTGAGCGCTTCTATAGTAACTAATCTTAACTTACTTAATATACATATGGATGCTTATAAGTAATACTGTGTCAACCAACAAAAAGTCAAATTTGGAGATATTGATGAATTTTGATACTACGTCACCTATTTAACATTATTCAAATAAAAAATTCAAGTAATGTAAACTAAATAAGTATGAAAAAAAAATTCTTAACCTAACGCTTCGAATTTCAGGTTCGTTTCGTATTTTGCAATTTATAAAAGATTCTCCAACATTTCAAAACTTAATACTAGGTAACATATTAAATAAATCTATTTGCTTTTGATTCATTATACATTTTATCAAAATAGAAAAGAAAAGTTAAATATATACGTCTTCAAACAAATTTATTAAGAATCGGTTTAACATCTTTAGACGCCATTTTCTCAAAACGAAGTCCCTGTGGCTTGACACAGTATTGCTTATCAGCGTCCATATATGGATGCTCAAATTCGGAGATATTGATGTATTCTGATAATGATACGTATTTAACATTATTCGAAAAGTTTTCAAGTTAATTGAAGTGGGAATTTTGCAATATGCAATAATTTGATATTTTTAAAAAACTTAGTATTTGATCAATACTTTTTATTAAACATGTCTCTTTTGAATTCATTATAATTTTTTCATCAAAATAGACATTAAAAAATGGATATAAACGTTGTAAAACAAATTTATTAATATATTTGATATGTTGAGATGATATTTTCTCAAAACGAAGTCCGCGTGGCTTGACTCAGTATAGCTTATCAGCGTCCAACTCTTGCGTTACAGAGAGCGTATCGGAAGTGTCCTCCGAGCTGGACGAGGGCCGCGGCGAGGAGCTCCGCGTCGCGTTCAGGGAGCACGTGAGGTGTATAGCGCGAGCTCGCGCCGCCGCCTCCGAGGACTACGAGCCGCGCCGACTGGTTGCGACGGCGCGCTTCCTCAACCAGAACAGGTGATAATAAACACTACTCGCTCAACGGATTTCAGGGCTCCTGTGCCGGAGGTCCAACGACACAGACATCTAGACCGTGATGGCCATCCGCCTGGTCTAGACTGGGGGTCATCAAATTCACCGTCGGGTTAAGGAACTTAGTCTTTATACATTTAGTTTGTATTAAAAATTTACTTTAATTAGAACAGAAACGGAGCACTCAACGCATGTTTCGTTGACCCCGAATAAAACTAATTGATGGCCCCTGGTCTATACAGACTTTTGTCACTTGCAGCGACAACTGCGATAAAGTGTCGTCGATATCTTTACATAATATAAAACAAAGTCGCTTCCTCCCACTCTTTATAGCAGTGTTATAAATATGATCTTTATGGAATTTATTTTATTTCAGGACGAGCGCGCGGAAGTCACCGGAAAAAAACAGCTCTGAGTAACGACACGGATATACACGATCGGTTTCAATTAAAACTTTGACAACATACACCCACCTTTGTCGCCTACACACGGATATGACACCGACAGAATGAGTTCTCTCCACTATCAAATGGACATAACAATTTTGTGGTAGAATGTAGTATTAATTAAACATTTACGATAATTCTCGGTAGATAAATATCATAGTACTACATATATAAAAATTCCCAAAATATTATTTTTAACTCCTTTAAATATATATTTCGAAACGGATGGACAGGGTAGCGTGATGCGAATTTTTACAACTTTTCGGCATTCAAAATTGAAAAAAAAACCCTGTCGATGAGGCTGTTATTGTCCAGAATTCACTGTTAGGATATACATATAAATAAACTACTCCTGAATTTAGATAAGTAGCAAAAAATATCACTTCACCAACTGACTGATTTTTACGATTTTATACTATAAAAAAATTTGTGTAAAACCTTCAACTTGTACCATTTATTAAACAAAGATAATTTGTTCTAGAGATTATTCTCAGCGGATTGGTCTATATTACGGTAAGTATCGATCCCACCACCTGTTCCTGAGCCATACTTTATTTTCCGTTATAACTTTTGTTGCGCAACCATTGCCGTTCAATCGTTTCTTAGATTAATGATTTATATTCATTTGGTCCATCTATATTTACAAAAAAAAAGACATCGAAAATTGCCTGTACGCTGACAGCAATAGGCCGTATTAAAATATTTTCGATGCTTCGATTAACGATTGACAATTGACGCCGAATATTAATATTAATACTTATTTTAATTGATACAGTTGTAATGATATATGTAGTGCTTGAGTGAGAGTCTCGAAAGGAATCTGCGATATTCTTTTCCGATCAATCGTAAATGACGATTTTTTTCAATGCATCAATGCATTAAATCGCAAGGTTTCTTTCGTGTGGCAAAGCGGGGCACATTTTATTGAATTTCAAATGTTAAACGTATGTTAAATTTATAGTATTTAATTGAAATTGTTTACGTAGCGAAAATTTTTTCTCATAATATTCATTATCAATAGTTAATCGTAAATGGATTATATCACGATTATATTCAATAGATGTTAGTTGGACGACCTTAGGTCGGCATATCAATTTGATGTTTGTTGTCCTAATGTGAAACCCTGCCGCGACTGTTCCTCGTAACCTATTCGTGTCCAACATGTTTGTAATGGAGATCTAATTGTCTATTTATTCAGGTGTTATATTAGGCTAAACGATTATCGGAAAACAAGCAACACTTAAATTCACTGCAACTTGTGTAAGAGGAAACAAAATGTCCGAAAAAAAAATGTTTCTTGTTTTCGATAAACTTAAACTACAAAGTATGGAGAAATTCTAAAGTATTTGTCAAAAATATGTGTTTTGATATAAGCTGTATTACTCTCTGTATCTTATAGGCTTTAAAAGCGAACTGAGTGATTACAATTTTTGTATTTTAATTTGTTTTGTCATATTTCCTCTTACAAATTGACTTCGGACTTACACTGTGTGCGATCACTTACAAAGGACTCTAGTGTTCGCGTTTCAAGCTTATATGTCTTCACTCGTTGGGAACTATCCGTTATATTACAGATAATCAATTATTATTATATAGAGAATAATCGATGTCGTATATATTTCAGAGCTCAATGGATGTATTTTATGGTTTAATTCGAGGGTTAAATAGTTATTTTATATTCGGTTTTCGGATTTTTTTCTACATCAATGTTAAATTTCACTTGTTCAGTTACTGAATATTGTTTTATAAGATAAT
Organism: Hypolimnas misippus; assembly: GCA_037950945.1. Taxonomy (NCBI): domain Eukaryota; kingdom Metazoa; phylum Arthropoda; class Insecta; order Lepidoptera; family Nymphalidae; genus Hypolimnas; species Hypolimnas misippus. The sequence goes on from JBBEEQ010000001.1 coordinate 15,636,620, forward strand.
AACGTTGGTATAGCCATTTTAAACAAACACTTTGCTTGATACATATACAATACTAGTCTAAAATGTAAAGATTTAGTTTGTTATATGTACTAATAAAGTCTAAATTCGATGAAATTTAATCAAATGAAATATAAAAGATTTATGATGAATTGAAATTATTTTTTAGATGAAAATCGAATACGAAATTGCCAACGTTATTACATATGAAAAACATACTGTTTAGATTTTTATCTTAACAATGAAATTTGTTTTAGCGTATTAATAAAAATGTAATTAATGTGATCTGATTTTGATTTAATGTTCCTTCACCTATATCTCTATTTAATAAAAATATGTGCTCAAAAAAATAAATGTCCTTCCTCAAGGAATGCCAATTAATTATTGAAAGCTTTCAATTTTATTATTATCGCCAATGAGACAACTTTAGGGTATACTACTATACCTATATAAATAAAAAGAATGACCAATTTTAATAATAAAGTTAAAATCAACACATTAAGTGCAGTTTGACGCATATAAGTCTAAATGTCTGAATACGGCGAGTCCGAATTACAAAGGTACAGTTAAGTAAATAAACCTAAAACATTTAAATAATGGGATACCTATTTTTATTCATATATAATTTTAAAATATATTAATATACATATAATAAATAGCTTCAAAGTTTAAAATTTATTTTTACATGACAATAAACTTTTGAATATTCTCAGCCTTTATGTATATGTTAATTATAATACAGTTAACAAGGCGAGAATAGCACTTATAAGTATTGCTCTATATATATATCTTTATATTAGTTGTTTATCATTGTTTTAAACCTGAAAAAAAAATTGTACGAGTTCCTAGATATTTGTTAGCGACAACTTTAGTAAGGGTAAAGGTAACTGTTATTAGGGTGAAGAGTTGTTTTTATTTTTATATACAGGATTAGTTTTTTAACTGGGCGTGGTTGGCAAAATCCGAAAGTATAAAGAATAACGAAAAATACTTAAGCGAACCTGGAGGCCGATTTTTATGAAAACTAAAACTGCATTACATTAAGTAATATATTTATTTATTCAGGAATCGAACCTCCTGATTTGCAAAACTTACAAATGTAATTCTCGCCTTAAAATTTAAATTCATAAACATGTAGTTATGTCCAGAACGACAGTGGGACAGTGTTGGATAGGGCAACGCCATATTTCCTATTCCTATATTAATATCCTGGATAATATTTTTAATCCTTACAGGGATACTTACATTTCTGTACTATTGTGCCACTTAGATAAGCTCGCCAACAGCTGCTTCCATGACCAATTCTAAATGTAATGTTAAGCTATTGTGACAAAAATATAACCTAGCTTATTGAGCTACCTCAATACCTCGGCTTTACGACTAGGTTTATGGTAGAACCTAGCTGTAGTGTAATTATTTCATATACGAGCTAGCCCGATCGGGGTTGTACCTCACTCTCACAAAAGATCGGCTCATGTACCTGTGTTTCGTACGCTAAGTGAGAGGGTCGGAAGCCTAACCCACTCCCCTGTTCCTTTCCTTATTTCCTATTCCCTTTTTAACTAGCAACGCATTTGTGTCTTCTATAGGTTGCAAATGTTTATGGACGGCGGTAAACCCTGTCATGTGCCTCGTCTGCTCGTCTGACACTCAATTATTCTCTACTTATATGTATAAAAAATCAATTAATGTTAAAAAAAACTGTTAATAAGAGTAAAGCAATTTTTCAAGATGTGAGAGTGTATCTCTTTCATTTTATGTTTTTTTATACAAATGTAGAAACGAGTCAATCTATATATATAAAATCACTTGGGGTGACTGATTCATCAACGCAGAGCCTAAACCGCTGGGGCTACGAACTCGAAATTTTGGCAATAGGTGGCTTTTAGGTTGTAGGCATCCACTAAGAAAGGGTTTTTTGATTATTCACCCCTAAGAGGGTGAAAAGGTTAAGATTTTGCATACAAACGTTTTTACGTTTGTATGCAAAATTTTATTCCGTGGTCGTATTAACTTAAAACTTAATACACATACTTCTGGATGATAGTAATGAAATGTTAAATAGAAAACAGGGTACTATTATTCCACACTGTGGTGCAAGGGGGTTGTAATGTTTGTATGGAGAAAATTTATTTTTTTGGCCGATTATCCTTAAATTCAGCGTAAACATTACTTAGGGAAAATAAGTAAATACATGTATCCCAGAATTTCAAAATCATCTCTTATAGTGACGCTAGAGGGTCTTAAATCCTGGAACGGTAATAATTTCGCCGGTAGATTTATTTAGCTGAAACTTTTACACCGTATTTCTATCAAGACAAAGGGATGTATTAAAAAAGGGCTTTTCGATATTTCACCCCAAAACGGGTGCAATGGGGTAAAAACGTTTGTATGCAAAATGTTATCCTGTGGTCATATTTACTTAAAACTGAATACTCATTCTTCTTTATGGTAATAATGAAATATAAAACACAAAATCATCGTATCAATATCAACCCTAACCTACAGAGGTGCAATGGGGTAGTTTAGTTTACATATTTGAAAAAAAAAATTCTTTAAATTAAATATTTATTATATATACGCGTTTAGTAATTAAATCCCTTCAAGGATGGTGTTTTACCCTTTTTTTTTAATTGCTTCTATCAAATTCCAAAATTAACGCAGGCGAAGCCGCGGGTAAATGCTAGTACTATATAAACATATTTTTTTCCATTATGTAAAAAAATATTCTTTAGCTTTATATTTAATTTGTTATTACTAAAAGTCTGAAACTTCCAGAACTTCTTGTTTCTTGCGATATATGAACGGATAGAAATTGAAATTTTACAGCGAACTACGATAGTTTTACCCAATTTTGATTTTGTATAAAATAATACACCAATAAGCCGATAGATGGCATTAAAAGATAATAAACAAAGAGTATAAAAGAATCGAACCAGTTGAAATTGAAATAAAACAGCCTTTATTAATATGTAGTCTGTGAGTGAACCATTTTGATAGTTAGTGAGGAACTCTGGATACGGATGTTTTAAACATAACGAGATCGTTATTTATTTTCGTTCGATCGTTATTTGTTACAAAAAACAACAGATTTTAGGAATCGAACCTGAAATTCTAGGGACATTGTTGAATGCAGTTTTTCATGACTTCGAAATCGGTGACATGGTTCCTTTTAACAAACTACTATATACATATATGTATATATTTATATTCTTCTCTCTCTCTCTCAGTGAGTAAAACAGTAATTTAATAAACGACTTAAAATCTTGCCTCATATAATAAAAGATATGGCTAATTCTCTCAAAGTATTTTGCTACACCATTTTATAAGATTATTATTGATAGTGGCTACTTTTTCATAAAAAAATATCAATATCAGAATCTTGTTTGTCATTTTGAGATAACTGAAATTTTTGATTTTTTATTAATATCAAGTTCTATGAAACTAAATACGACTGAAAGTTTGCACACCAATGGCGAGTTGTAGTTTGGAAGGGAGATAAAATTAAACTACGAAATATTTATTTCCTACTAGCTTTTGCTCGCGACTTAGTTGCTGTAATGTATGTAGGTCTTGTTTTGCCGAACCACAGTCTAAGAGTCATTCTTCTGTCTGGCCGGCACGACACGCTTGCTAGAAGTTAATTGTACTATACCTATAACTTTTTTTTTTTATTTTTTTATTTAAATACCAAAACAATGCTAAATAATTTTCTATGATCTATAGTACAGTGTAACAACTACTTAAAGGTAAACTCCGCATGCATATAAATTACATTAAGTCTTTGCACAGAAATCAATTAGAACAATGTTCCCATGCTACACTCAAGAAGCACGTTACCAATAATTTAATCAATAGGCATAATGAAAATCACAACATTTTATTTTAACATGATAGGTAGTAATAACAGACGAGTATTAATTATTTTAAACAATTTTGTATAGAATTATAAAACTTTAGTCGGGAATCATAGTGTAGGTCAATTCTATTGCCGCAACTATTTATTATTTTGCAAAACCTTGAACAAGGGGAATTGGAGCCTAATACGGTTCTACTTCGAGGTGGACAAAGTGGGGTTATCGGGTGACGAGGTACTCTAACCGGAACTCTTAAATTAAGAGAACTCAACAGATCCGGACAGTCAATTTTATTATTAAAAATCTTATATACAAACATTGCGTCAATTATATTTCTACGTTTTGATAAAGAGACCATATTAAAATGAAGCAAACGATTATTATATGATTTAATGCTCTTAATTATACCAGCAGAATAGGACAAATGCCAAAGGAAACGTTTCTGCACTCGTTCTAGACGCAAGATGTGAGTGGCATAGTGAGGACGCCAAACAACGCTGCCATATTCCAAAATACTTCGAATTAAAGTACTGTAGAGTAAAATTTTTGTTTTAGCCAGTTTGAAAAATTTACAAGTCCTTAAAACAAATCCGAGCATTCTAGACGCTCGCTGAATTATGTCATCAATATGTAAACAAAAATTCAATTTGTGATCGTACTTGTACGATACAAGACACCAAGATCACGAATACTGTTCCTTTCCTCAATTTTTTTTTATTTTTGATATAGTGTTCTGAGTTTATTACATAATGCTTCCTGCTAAATTTAATATGATGACATTTATTTATATTTAACTGCATTTTATTATCATCACACCATTGAATGAGTCCATCTAAGTCTCTTTGTAGTAACTTAGTATCTTCAACGGATCGAATTACTCTAACGAACTTTAAATCATCGGCATATAAAAATACCTCTGAGAAAATAAAAGAGTCAGGAATATCGTTTATGAAAAAATTAAATAACAGTGGTCCTAAATGCGAACCTTGGGGAAGAAATTTCACGTGTAGAAGATTGATACCCATTTACTGCGACATAAAAAGATCTCCCCATAAGATACGTACTTAGCCATTTCAATAACGGCCCCACAATACCATAGGCTTGTAACTTATATAAAAGTATATCATGAGTAACTGTATCAAACGCTTTACTGAAATCTGTGTACAGCACATCAGCCTGAAAACCCGAATCAACTGCTCTAAACAGTAGCTCAGTAAAAGGGACCAAATTTGTGTTCGTAGACCGAGACTTGACAAATCCATGCTGATGATCACTAAGATAGAGCTTTAAGTGATTGGAAAAATATGGACAAATTAAAGATTCAAAAGTTTTTGCAAAAGTTGATAAAACGGAGACAAATCTATAATTAGACACATTATTATCATTTGATGATTTATTAACAGGACTACTTTAGCTGTTTTCCACATTAAAGGGAACAAATACACCAGATACTAAAGAACTATCATACATTACAATTCAGGCTTTTCAATTTATTAAGTAACTTATTTTTGCATATGACTGGGAATAAAAGACACTGACCATTTTGCTCTAAAGATTTTAAAGATTTAGATTCAAAGTTAAACGAACTACTTTTTTCAGTAGAATATATAGATGAAAAATAATTGGCGAACAATTCACAAATTTGGATACCGTCGGAGGTTGTTGTAGAACCATCCGTCATAGTGAGATGGTACGCGCTCGTGCCTTTACGTCTAACCTTCACGTAAGTCCAAAAGAGATCAGGATCCTTTAAAAGTTCTTCTTCAATTTTGATTAGATAGTTATTGTAACAATCTGTTGCCAACCTATCACCACGCTTACGAAGTAGTTTTAGTTCATTGGCGTCCAAGGGATTCTGGTATTTATTATATCGCATACGAATTTTATTTTTTTTCGTTAAGGGCCTTAATTAGATTACGAAACCATGGTGGGTATTTTTGGTTCTTAGGTCTACAAAGTGGAATGAATCTCTTTATAGCGGAACTTAAATTATTATAAAAAATTGCCAGCATTTCATTCACTTCAATTGTGTCACCAAATAATTCTTCCCAATTCAACTCACCCAGAAATTCACAATTTGACTTGTAGTTTCCTATATAGAAATTATGTCTTTGATTAGAATTATATGGTTATTTCTGTTCAATATCTAAAAATATTATAATATCTAAAGGAGGATGGGCTACATCCATAATACTGAATGGGTTCATACTTTCTCTGACCGTACATCGTTTATTAGACAATACTAGGTCTAGTATACGGCCAGCGGCATTAGTGACAAGATTAAATTGCGTGAAATTGTTTATATCCGCAATATCAATTAGAGTTTGACTAGTTCTAGACGCTGATCGAATTTTTGTTGTATCGTCAACTGTCATCCAATCAATCGTGCCCAAATTAAAATCACCAATCATACATACATGCATATCCATGTTATTTTCCAAAACATAATTACAATTATCCAAAAAGTGTTCTAAAGTCGACTGACAAACAGGTGGTGGGATATAAATCGCGCAAAAAGCCATTTTACAAATTCCACGCGAAACCGGAATATCAATCACAACGCAAAGATCCTCGCAATTACTTTCCCAATCTATCATACGTCTTGATTTCATCTTTTTATTAACAGCTATCAGAACCCCTCCACCTTCCTTATCGATTTGATTTATGACACTTTCTCTATCCCTTCTATATACCACAAACCTATCGTCGAATAACTCACTATTTTGCACTGAACTATTAAGCCATGTTTCAGATAATATAACAATATCATAATCATGACAGCATACATTACGATAGAAGTCTATAATTTTAGTTTTTAAACCTCGACTGTTCTGATAATAAAGCTGAAGACAATTGAATGTTGTTTGAAAATTATAACTATTACATGCAATAAAAATAATAAACTAAACAACCAGACTTAAACTATTTTCTTCAGGGCATCCAAATTTCTAATGAAAATATGTTCTGTATCGTCACTCTTTCGGACAAAGATTCTGCCGTTCCTTATCCATGTGTACCTATATCCCTTTTCTTTTGCCTTTAATCTAGTTGCCGCGTGAAGAGCTTTGATTGTTGGAGATAGGTGTTCTGCGATATAGATTGGACTATTGTTATTAAGAAATCCCAAGTGCTTTGCATTTACCTTATTGTTAGCGTGAGTCTTATTAAATTTAATGACTGACGCTAGAAAATAGTCACGAATCCTGGGAGAGGCAAGCTGAATTATAATAGATCTAGGACGAGTACTCGTTTTATTTAGCTTGGCCACGCGAGTGCAGTGAAGGATTTCTCGGTCGTTTAGTTCATACCCGACAGCAGAGCCCAACTGTTTTGCAAGAGTGTATAGATTTTCATCCGTCGATTCAGGAACGCATTGGATTTCCAAGTTATTCGAACGAGACTGCTGTTCCAAGAAATTAAGACGCTGCGTTAAATCCGATATTGTAATTTCCATTTTTTTGTTCTCTTCTACCAAATCTTTTACAGATTTTGTCGCACCTAATTGTTCGGCTTCTATTAGTTCAAATCTGCCATTAATGAAAGATATATACTCATTCATGTCACTTATTTCTTTTTTAATAGGTGCCAATTCTTTACTATATATATTACTATATTGCAATTAAGTTTTTTTAGCATGGCATTTAGTTCTGTTTTTACAACATCTTCCACAATAGCACGTAGCTTGTCGCTAGTTATAGTAGGTTCATCCGGTGGTGAGTTCAATGCCGGCCACTTATTGCCTCTAGTTGTAGAGATATTACGAACAGGAGTACTATCCTTTTTTGAAATCTTCGGTAATCGATTTATACACGAAGGACAATTCCACTTATGGTATACTTCGGTGTCGGAAGCTATTTCCGGTATATAGATAAACACAGAAAATGATACGCTTTTTTACAGCCAGTACATGTTATGGCTCTCTCATTTTTGTCTTCTTTTTCCTGAGAGCAACATCCCCAGTTTACCGAAGTAGACATTTTCTTTTATTTTTAAATTTCCTTATTTTCCAACTTTTCTAAGATATCCACATTGAAAAAAAGAAAAAAAAAAGTAAACGAAATTTCGTTAAAGTAAATATGTCTTATTGCAAAATCCAAATGTACCCAATAAAATATCACTTCTGCAGTATGCAACTTTGTAACACAATAAGGACGACGCTGCAGTCAGTTCTATAGGTGATGATTCCGTTCACGGGAAAAAGGTCCAAAGCGCCGTGCATATCACGTCGCTTACGCGTTTCAAGCAACAACTTCGAATAAACTTTAATTGACGGTGATTCACAGTAATATTTTTGTGATTTTCATATAAAACACACCATAAATGCCATAACACTTGTGTAGATTTATGTAATATGTTGAAATACTTATTAATGTTCGTAAAAAAACTTTTAAACTTTCAAGTAAAACACTGATTTACACGAACTTTTGAGGAGCATAATTAACACAATGTTGATTCAACAGTGATTCAGTGAGTGAACTTTCAGTCAATTAGTTAACAAAGTTTTATCGTAATCATATAAACGGTATGGCAGTGCATAAAATACGAACAAACAAACATTAATTTGCGTAATTACATTTACATACGTACATCATAATTATATCTGAGGACTCTTCCAGAATATTGATATTGGACGTGGACAGCAAGGGGTTCGATTCCCGCTCGAAGTAAAAGCTTCTATTTGTATTCGTATATTTGCTACTTAGTTTTTGCAGACGTTCGTAAAGATTTCCATAGGTTGTTTCGAAAGAGTTCACTGCCAGTGCCTTATTTCTGACATTCAGTTTCTGACATTCAGCTTGTGTAAGTACTTACTAGGTATCTGTTACAAAGTTACAGACTTGTTTTAGCTATATTTAAATGATTTACTGTGTCTTTAGAATCATGAAAGTTTTGCTAGGTCCGATAAATATTTGTAATATTTGATAATAATCTTTTTTCTTGGTAGGCAGAACATTCTAGTCTAAAACACCTCAATGGCTTCCCGATACAAGGAAAATTCTTTTTAGTGAATGTTACGAAAAATGAATGAATATTTTTCTTATAATATTTTTGTTCTGTATAAGAACTCTAATATTGACATCGCAAGGAAAAGAGTAAAAATATCGACGAAACAGGGCCGAGCGGAGCCCAAATCCCTAGCAAATAAACATGTTTACATTAACTATGCTTTCTTATTACTTACGAACGTGTGGAACTATTTTCTTCCACGTGTATGTCTTTACCAAATACCAGGGTATGTTATTTTAAAGTAAATAGGAGTACCTAACTGAATTGATTTTGTAAGGAATTTTTATGTAGAAATCTGTTATGTAAAATAAACATATGTTATGGTCTACTCTCAAGTCTGCGTCTAAACTGTGAGTTTATTGTGGTATTACCTATTTTCTGAAGTTATCGTAGTTATTTATATCCACAGAGATGTGCGTATATTTTTGTAGATCTTTCAGATTGCATTTAATTATTTATTTACAAAATATCTCAATAAAAAAGTAAAAACACGTTTTACGTGATATTTTTTTTTTCTTGTTACATAGAGTACAAGCAGTTGCTCGCGGCTACACCCGCGTTTATTTTGGATTTACAGCTAAATAAATCTACCAGCGGAATTGTTACCATTCCAGAATTTATTATCCCCTAGCGTCATTTTAAGGGACGATTTTGAAATTTTGGGATACATATAGTTAATTATTCTCTCTAAGTAATGTTTGTGCTAAATTTAAGGATTATCGGCCAAAAGTATATTTTCTCCATACAAACTTTGCTACACCCTTCTTTTTGTTTTCTATTTTATATTTCATTACTATCACCCAGAAGTATGTGTATTAAGTTTTAAGTTAATTCGACCACGGAATAAGGTTTTGCATACAAACGTTTTTACTCCTTTTCACCCTCTAAGGGGTGAACAATCAAAAAACCATTTCTTAGTGGATGCCTACAACCTAAAAGCCACCTACTGGCAAAATTTTAAGTTCGTAGCCCCAGCGGTTTAGGCGTAGATGAATCAGTTAGGACAAGTGATTTTATATATAAAAATTAAGTGGTACTGAAACAATCTTTTAATTTTTAAATAGTTACGAGTTTTTTGGATGAAGTCTTGTTTTTATTGTAATATGTAAGCTACCGCACGCTTAGCATTAAAGTGACCAAAATAAAATGTCTCAGAAGCGAGTTAGTTCAACTACTATACGTTTAATCTAGAAAAACAATAGTCCTATCAACATCTTTTAAATTATAGTTTAAATCGAATTCCGAATGAACGTTTTTGTGATTTCCCAAAAATGTAAATTTTTGAATTCGGTCATTTTAATACAAATCGTGCGATGTGATGCGATGCAAGGAACCAGATCATAGTAAGATTGTGGGAAAATAAAACAGCTATGTCTTCATAGTTAATTTATTTCTCTACTTTCACGTATACATAGATTGAACGGCGAGTGACAACAAAATATATATTAAGTCAAAACATTCAATAATATTTTTATCATAATACAATTTATAGGAATACAATTTTTTTTTTATATTTTTTCATTATATATTATGGTGCTAAGACCTGTATGATGTGATTAATACTTATAGTAACATTCAATCTACTAGAGTGTTTACTTGAAGATAACATTATAACACATAAATACGAAGGGAGAGTACGGCGGGTAACACATGGCGGTAATATCTTTAGATATTCGCTCGCATTTCGGCTGACGTCCCTGTGTGACCCACTGTACCTCATCTAATTAGAACATATTAATTCTGGATCTACTGACATAATATTGTTAAATTGTAACTTCTATGTTATAAGTGGATTAAGATACTTCACAATAACATCAACATACAGATTGATTAAAACATATTAATGATTAACTTTGAATAAATATTTTTTGTATGGATCCTAGTCCGCTGGATCGTTTACACCACTTTTAAATTCTTCCAACTTTCCCTGTACTCTCTGATGTAGGAGTGCGCGAACGTCATTGAAAATGGTGTAATAGATCCCCAATATTTTATATAACATAGAGAATTTAAAAGGGTACAATAAGAAATGACATCGACAGACTATCAGAGTTAGTCTAGGTATTGTCCATCGCAAGTGAAAGTTTAAAGCTTCAGGTAGAGTTTTAGTATCAAAGAGCTACAAATATAATAAATTGTCAAAAAGAAAATTTACTCTTTAAAAGAATTAAAGTTTTGAAGAGTCCATCCTTTTCATCGGTAAGCTCAAACTCGATAATTTTATTCTAATAAGATTTAACAAGAAACCTCCATCGCTTGGTACGATCAGGCGAAAGGATACAAAAGTATTGTCGTATATTATTTTCGCCTAGACACAGCAGTAAAGATTTCTCATAGAAAGATCACATGGTAGCACTTTTATAAAGACTAATAACTATTCACAGTTAAGAAAAAAGTTTTTTTAAGAGAGAACGTTGGTAAAGGGCACGAGAATATATGTAAGTATTATAGATATATAAAACCTTACGCTGAGCAAACACCACAACCCTCAGAAGATTAGACGAGAAAAAAAAATGAAACAAAATAGATAAATCGTTAAAGACGATAATCAATTGTATGTTGCCCTGCGAAATACTTTCATTACCAATATTATATAGGCACAAAACGTTTCTTTTTCAATGAAATTTTATACTGAGAATTATAATTTATAATATGATAATAAAATTTTGAAATTCATATATACAAAACAGTTTATTGCAAAATCGCAAGAATTATATCCTTCAAAACCCCTAACTAGATCACTTTACTTATGCAAGAGCAGATTCTCCTTTAGAAATCTACTCTCCTCCTCGATCCTATCATGAAAATATATATGCTATAAATAATTACAATTTTATTTTTCTATTCATGTTTCAAGTATAACACATTATAAGTTATTAATATATTTAATATTTTAATAGATTATAAATAAGATTAATAACAATGAAGGCAAAAGTTGCTCTTGAAAGGTTCACGACATCAATAATATTGATAATTATTTTAATTTCTTTACTCCTAAATTCCAAGCTATACAGATTAACCTCTATTTCTCACTTTCTCGACATCCTTATAGATACGTACGATACGATACAATTATTAATTCCTACTTCCAAATAGCCTCAAATAAGCAAAGTAAATACGAATGAAATCATTAAAATGTATGATTTCTTAATGGTGTTAATTTCAATTCTATTTTCTTTTCAGATATAAGTTTGTTATTAAATAAATAAATTAGAATGTAACATCGTTAAGATATGCAGTTATAAATTTTCCAAAAAATTTGATATCAACCCGATATGTATTAATAGTTATATCGAATATATCGAATCCAATTTCGCGACGCGTCCGAGGAAGTAGGTCGGCGGAGCTACGTAGGGTTCGGCAATCGATGCACTTTTATTAATGAAATTTATAGAGGAAACTATAACGTAGGACGAAAAAGGTTTAACGACAAATCGAAAAAAAATTATATAAGCAATTTATATTTAGTTAGATGTACTTGAGGCAACAAGATAACTCTTTTCACAAGCAATGCCTATTTTCTTGCGATTATAATAATTACTTTGGTTTTTTATTTATTTATTGGATAAAGTTAATCTGAAAGTTAATTTTTTATCTTGTTAATATAGTTGTTAATATACAAATTGAGATACCGGTGACCAATTGATCATGTTGATACGTTTTCGTTTACTTTTAATATTATAGGTTTTAATAGGTTATATAAGTATTCATATTATGTTAAACATTGTAGTAGGTCAGAAAATATTGTAATTTTTTATAATTACTCATTAATTTTAAGTTTATCTCTATTATAAAACTGATTTAAAGAAATATGTTTTTCGTCGATATGATTTCTGTATCCTACGCGAATTAACTTTTATTTAACTTTTCTTTTACTAAACCTTCCAAAATTACGGATTTATATATATTAAAATGTTTACGATATATAAATATTATTTTAATAATTTTATTATTCATAGACACTGATTCCCTCAAGATTTTCATTTCATCGAATTATCAGAAATGTATTGTATGTGGTTTGAAGTTCAAAAGTAAACCGATATTGTAGGTACAGGATCATGATGTGAAACAATGCAGAAAGCGACACCGTGATGTTAATGGTGCGAATGTGCAAATTAACTATTAATTTAATATATAGGGAATTTGAATCGTTCATGCGATATTGTTTGAAAATTTGTCAAATAGATGATTATCCCTGTGAAGCGTGTAAAATGGTGAATTAGTAGCGAATGTTGATTCCGTGAGATGGAATGTAATGTATGAGTGCAGGGAGCGATGCGCGATGGAGCGAAGCGCGGGCGCAGAGCCGCGCGCCGCGCCTTCAACCCGCTCCCGTTTATGTTAACGATAATCAAATTCTCTTTACGTACGCCCGGAAAACAGCTGGTGCTGCAAGCAACCACAATAAAGTCTGATTAAAACCAACGCGCCTGCGACCGGATGTCGAATTTATTGACGTTTCAAGACTCGAGTTCTTGCATTGAATATGAATATTGGCACATAAAAATCAGCACGACTGCGCGCTACATTTTTACCGATTACGAAAAAGTTATTAAAATTTTACGGCTGCTATTGACTGTTAGGAATTTTAACACGAGTTATTTTAGACTATTTCTGTTGTGTAGTTAAGTTTAGAGTTTTTGAACGCGAGTCATGTAACGCTAATAAATCGGAGGTAAAAGCGGCACGTTGCTAGTCGCGCGGCCCCGCCCGCCAGCTCCGAGGCTTGACACTACTCTACACAATGTCCTAGTTGCTATACTACCCGCGGCCTTGAACAAAGTTATGTAGCGATGGACAAATTCATTCGTAGACAAATTTAAATGTATGAAAATGATTTAATCGACCAGTTATGTCGATTGTATTATATCATCTCATACATTTTGACTTGTTTAACAACGAATTCGCGAGGCACTGTATAACTATGACTTCAGGCTCCGGTCTTAAATGCGTTACCACTACCACATCGCACTCATCAAGCCAACAAAGCAAATCAAATTAAACTACGGAACAGGATGAATATGGATCAAATTTTGTATTCAAAATATAATTTTAAATAATTTCAGTGTTTCGAAGTATCACGTTTTAGTACCAGCAAAGTGAATATTAATAACATTCGCCTTTAATTTTTGTAAATCATGTATTGAAAAATATGCAAAAGATTTTAAATATTATATATAATCTTGAAGGAACCTTGAACAATACGATTTTTCTCGCATAAAAATAGAGTAACAGTTTTTTTAATAATTTATAATATACTTTAGTAAGTATATTATAATACACTTTTCTAAGTATTCGACGAGGTGATTGTGCTGATTAAAGTACAATAAGTAAACAGCTCTTAATAAACGACAATATATTGTAATACATGCATATATTAAATTATTGTGAAAGTTATGTTTATATATGGTAGAGGTTAATAAGTAATGTTACAGATATTTTATGTTATTTAAAATATTATAATAAATATCAATTTCGAAGTTGTTTATTTCAAAACGTTATTTCGTTAAGTGTGCACAATCCTCGTGACATTTTGTAGTTTTAATCGATGCTTTTGGCACGTTTAATTTAATATCATTCTTTACAAACGTCGATATTTTAAACAATATTGAATTATAATATATTTAATCTTTTACAATATCAACAAACCAAATTTTTTTATATATAATTCTAATAAATATAACAATACCATATCACAGCACCATATACAACACATCGCTGTATATACCGTCATTCGGGTAACATTATTTTCAATTTTTAAAAATTTCTAAGTTTTTAATATAATTGGACATTTTCATTCACATTGTTTGCAATGGAGAAGTGATATGTCCACATTATATTAATTAAAGCTTACTTTCCATTTCAACTTACCGCAACATACTTTTGGAATACAATAAAATCAGTTAATACTGTAGCTTAAGATAAATAAGCGGTTCAGTCTTTATTTTAAATTAAATACTCCTTAAAAAAAGTCAATTTCGGTAAATCAAAAGCAAACTAATAGAACGATACTTGAACAACACTGATAGTGGAGCTACTGGATATGAAGGGGTCAGAAGGGGACCGTCAGAGCGGCAGAACTGTTAAGAAAGCGCTGCCGGCACTGCGAGCGCTGCGCCGAAGGTATCGGTTCAACGTCTCATACCTTCCCACTCTAAGAACATTTCCATACGTAGGATATTACGCCTGAGATTATTACGAGCAGAAGAGGTTACTAAATAATTCGGAAAGCGGTTTAAGTGATGTCATCTGGCGCCTATCTACTCGTATTAAAAACTAAGGAGTCATATCCCATTTGCAAGCGGGAGAGATACCAGACGTTTGTAAAGCGCTTAAAACATTACGAGTACTGCACAGATGTTTTCGAAGCAGCTCTCTGGACCCTCCTCATAAGACACTGGGACAAAGGATAGTACGCTACATGGTCGTTACGGGAGGCTAAGATGATGATGAGATTCAGAAAGCGCTGTAAGAGCTATACCGAAGAGTTCGGAGCAGCGCCGATATAATCCCACTCGTAACACAAATTAGGATAAAAGATTAAAGAAATTATATTAGTATTACGAGTGGGTTACGCAACATCAGTTTAACGCGTCAGTGTGATGTTAAGTGACGGGCATTTCCTGACTGCCATAGCCGTGCGCCGCAAAGCGCTGTAGCCGGCGGACGTAGCGCCCTGTAACGTACCCCATGGCTGTTGGGCGTGGCGCACATTGCCATGAGAGCCGACCGGAAGGTGTCTTACCATGCCGCTGCTGATCTGTTGCAGAATTCCGGAGCCCTGGGAGCCGCTGAGGCAAGCAGAAGGTCGCCGTGACCTGATCGACTGCATAGACGATGTCAGCAAGAACGGAACGCTCGAAGATGTATTCGGCATCGAACCACCCTACATTACAAGCACAGTGTAGCATTCATCCGTTCTAAATGATATTGTTTGTTGTTATTGAATTTGCATTTCAGTCAGTGGGCAAACAGTGATAAGTGAGTTTATTATTATGATTGGATTCATGCAAAATAAATTTATTATTAATGACTTGTTTTATATGACGCCAACCAGTGTTTGACTTTTGTTAGTTCTAATATAAAAATTTAGGCAATTTCTTGAAAAGTTATCATTATACAAAAAAATTTGATTTTTTAATTTTAAAAATAAGAAAAAAATGATAAATTAATAAAAAATGTATGATAATGTGATAATATTTTAAAAGTAAGTGTAGAAATATAACTTACTGGTCGTAATCTCAGTCTGTACCTAAAAGCAATTAGTAGAAGATGCTACTTCATGCCTTGATTGCATTACGATATTTTAGCGTATCAAAGATGTCGAGCTCACATTTTTGTGCTTCAGAAATGAATTGGTAAGCTACAAACACTACAAATTTCCATTCTACTCATACGCACGGAGATGTTGCCATTATGTTGTCATTGGGATGATATTTGAATTGTATCAGATTTTATTGGTATATTTTGGGCAACATCTAGGTGATGATAAATTTATATTTGTTTGAAGATAATACACAAGTCGTAATTGAACGACAAACATGTAAGAGAAGATCATACTCACGATCATGCTCCGTGCAAGCTGCGTAGAAGAACAAATAGCAACAGTGAATGAGACAGCGTTAATCATTCGGCGCTCAGCCTCGACATGAATGAAAAGATGATTTTCGCTTTGTATAAATTATTTCACAACCAAAGAGACATAAAACGAACTTTAAGCGTTTGCAGAGCCGAGAGCTCCAGTCGATCGCGTGTTTCTCGAGATCCGTAAACGATTTAAGGTTACGTTCTCAATTAATTTGTACCATAATATTATTTTGATAAATTTTGAATTTTGAATAACTATTTTCTCAAATTACACATTTAATTTATTTGCCAATTATGCTGCCAATTTTTACCATTAAAACACCGACTCGACGAGGGTCCTTGCAGGTTGCCGAAGAGCAAGCAGCACGATAGCAATAATAGGCGCGGGAGCTATTCTCCGATTCGGCGATTCGGGTTGACACAGTGACGTAACTGGCGTCATGCATCGCGGTTGGGTTACAAAACAGTATAATGAGCATGCATCACTTCATTATTTCTTGAAGGTTACGATCTCGGTCTCCTCGCAGGAATGGAAGTAGTAGCGATGTGATGCAATGATATATAATGATCGGACAGAAATAGTTCGTAACATGTGAATGAAAACGCCAACCAGGTTCGTGCAGATGGACGTGTGTGATGATGATAATGAGCAATGACACAATCTCTCCCAGTCCACGTGGGAAGAAGACGCGATTGCAGAAGAGAACAGTCCACATCAATAAAAGCCGTTCCAAGTCGACATTCAATAGAGGATTCGGGAAACCGTTGCGAGCGGGTGTGGATGGTATACATCACTTACGACGCAATGCGAGGTGGATGGCACGGACAGGCTCGAGCCTGAGCCGCCCCGCCCTCTGTACTGATGGACCTGTCAAAACAATACCGTCACTTCACCATTAGCACTGATGTTGGCACTCGACCTCGACGTGTATCCTAATCATTCCTTCGGCTGTCAGCGTGACGTGTCATTTAAATAGAAAATATGGTAAATGTAACGAGTCATGTATGTATACTGTCTGTGGTTGGGATCGTGCGACTTACAGTGGGTGGTGATAAGTTTACGGCAGATCCGCGACGCTCTTGCGGTCCAATGCTTGAGTGGCGCCGCGTTGGCAGCCCGGAGGCGCCTCCTGGAGTCCCGCCGGGCGAAGAGGCGCAAGATGGAGCAATGCGGATCTTCGGTGTCATCAAAGTATTGTCCGACAAACGTCTATTCGGAAATACGCTTGCTACGCGCAAGAAGTTGCTATCATTATTTGTAGAGTTGCTCGATCCGAAAAACCATTGGCCAATACCGGTACCTTTGAAAGAGTTAATAACTTTTGAAACGAACACACGTCCGTTTTCGAATCGTTGATGGAAAAAAATGGCTAAGTATATGGAACCAGGCCCTGAGGCTTATGAGCTGATTTGGAAATCATATTTTTAACGGTCAGTAATTTAGTATATAAAATTTCTAAATAGTAACCGGGTTACTTAATACGACAAAACAATATAGCGATTTTATAAGACCCGGCCGAATACAGTACGACATCTGTATCTTCATGTAATTTAATACACAGAGAGCCAATTTTGTATGTGCGAAGTAAATTATGAAACCAGTGAAACTTTCTATAAAATATGGTACTCTTTAAATGATACCTTATACCAAATGTCATAAAATTTTTACGAGGCCAGATTTACATATTAAATATTTCCTAAGATCGCTGGATCTAAGTTTCATATGGCGTCGTCAAGTTCGTATTAGAAATTTATTAATATAATATTCTAATTCTTATTTACACAACCGTATACTTGTAACTTATGAAGCCTAGAGAATCAATTCAAGCATAATATAAAAATCATATATCTCGAAACATCGTCTATCCCTTTAATTTTTAAGAAGAAAATTACACCTATAAATTTAATTTTCGTAATTGATATAGAATAACTCTGTTACCAAGTAATAGATACGTAGTAAGTAGTTACGAATGTCGTAAATGTCAAAAATAAAGCACTCATGTTAATTCTTTCAGGCGCAATGACAAACTACTCATGAAAATCTGAGAACAAAAGTGTATATTCCTTGCTTTAGGCGCCCGACATCTATACCTAGAAACTTGAAATAACTGCTGTTCTTGTCTTTATTGTTGACAACCACAGTTTCCGTAAAACAATCAAATATACTTTTCGCGTCACGATACAATATATGCCTGTAATCTACTATTGCTCGCGGCTTCACTCGCGTTAATGTGAATTTGTTATAGCGGATAACCGTTTAAAATTTATTTTTTAATTTATCTGGTGCGACACGCGCGTCACACACTCGAAGTTAATTGTACTGTATCCATAACCTTCACGCAAGTGAAATCAACACGTTGAAAAAATTTTATCGCTTAACTAACTTTAAAACTCTGGGCCTGATTCCATATACTTAGCTGTTAACTATTTAAAAGATAGGAAATGGAAATCATTCCCTATTTTTTAAATAGTTAACACATTAAAATAATGCCAATTGGACGTTGATAAGCAATACAGGTTAAGTAACACGAACTTCATTTTAGAAAATGGCGTCTAAAGATGTCAAAACTGTTCTTAATAAATTTGTTTGAAGAGGTATATATCTATCTAGTCTATGTCAATGTCTATGTGAATTAAAAACAGATTCGTATAATAAAAAGGTTTTTGAAATAATAAGTTCGAACACACATGAAATTCGAAACATTAAATTGATAATGTTTTGAATAATGTTAAATAGGTGATGCAGTATCAAAATCCATCAATATCTTCGAACTTGACTTTTTGTGTTGAAACATTATTGCTTATCAGCGTCCAATTAAAAATACACAATCCATAAACTCACTCTTAAAGCCACCGGTGGCGCTGCCGGCCGCGCTGCCGGCCGCACTGCCGGCGGCGCTGCTCGCGGCGGTGGTCGTGATGGGCGCGGCGACCGAGTTCTTTCGCGCCATGTCTTCAGCGCTGGAGGTCTTGCGTTTTTCCACCCTGAGATTGGGGATGTTGAAGGGTGGAGCGGGGATGTTGTCCGTGCTCGTCTGGTGGCGGATCCCGCGGCGCTCAGGGCTCGGCGCAGCGGCAGCGGCGGCGGCGACCTCTTTCTCCTTCAGCTTGCTACGTTGGAACTTGTCAATGTTCTCCATCATGTCGTAAATAATCTGTACGGGTGATTTTAAAATTTAATAACATAATAACAACATTATCAGATTTTTTTCATGGAAACATACAGTCCTAAATTAAACATAAATAGATCGTGTTTCGACCAAAACTATTTTAATATGAAATAAATTACGACCAATAATATAATTCAACAATCAATTTTGCGATATGCACGTTACATTTTTCCCAAGCATTTCAATTTAATTATGTGTGTACCGTAAACAGCAAACTTGCATCATAATACCATGAAATGTGATAAATATAAATTTTCCTATTTGTCGATAAAATAAATTTAATTTTTTATTCCTACATCCAAGGTTAGTAAATTAATATTTACGTATATAATATTTAGTAAGTCAATATGATGTGTTTAAATCGTAAAGTAGTAGTACCTTTAATGTAATTCATATCAGATCATAAGTTTTTTATTTATTTGAAAATATTAATACTGAAGCAAAATGTGTAATTGTTCAAAAATTCATAATTTTCGTTTCGGGAAGTATTTATTTACCAAATAACACAACGAAAGAAATTTATAACAGGCTAATTGCTACATTTTGACGGTTGATTTATTTCGTTTTAGTACTAAAATCATAAATGTCAGAATATAGCATTTTGTGTCAGCGATGGTTCACGTTATTAGCCTTTATCAATAATATTTTATAACTAATGTTACGTTACGTTCGTATTTGACTTTAAAAATCACATGCAATTGACTTTTTGTGCCCAAGATTGCTAGCCGGTTGCTAGGTAACGTCGTCCAAAATGGTCGCCTTTTTGTGTGTCAAAATCCATGAGATTATAACGTATCTATGGTTATACAATATCATAGATACAGGTATAATAAGTTCATTTTAAATAAAATAATATCGGTGAGGTGTTTAAGGACCGACTCGCCGTCGTCTCGGGTAAATAGAGCGCTAAATTGAATTTCTGCCAACAACCTATTATCGGTGTTCTTCCCCACAACGGCTTTGTGATTGCATTTTCATAGATATAATTGTAAGGCGTAGAAATTATGTGACGGAATAGATTTCACGAAGCTACCGGGCTTTAAACATTGAATATATAGAAAGTATACGATAATCTTGTGCGAAATGTATGGGAGATTGATTTGTTTTCAAACGCAACATGAATTGTCTGTAATGGTTTTTAAACAATATTTAATTATATTATTGAACCTGACAACTGTAGAATAGCGCCACCTACCAGGCCTAATTGCGAATATAAACGATGTAGGGAGTGCGATCCGTATACATAAAAATCTATAATCGATCCCTATACATAAAAATATATATACATAAAATTTTATCAAAACCGGTATAGTCGTTTGGTAGGAGTTCATTAAATATCTGTATAAAGATTCAACAAATGTTCCATCCTTGGGCCTTTTGAAATGTATAAAATAATCTCAAATATTTGAAAAACTTATTATTATCATTATACCTTTTATCAAAATAGAAACAAAAAGGTAGATACATACTTTTTTTTTTTTTTTTTTTTTTTTTTTTTTTTTTTTTTTTTTTTTTTTTTTGTGTACAATAAATTATATGTGTATTTGTATTAAAATTTGTATGATAATACGTAAACTTACTTCCATGAGGGTACCAAATTGCTCCAAGTTAAGTGCCGGGTTGATGGTCTGAGGAGCCAAGCATGGTATCATCTTGGTGGCCATCACATTGGTGGTTAGTCCGAATTTCTTTTCCATTAACATGGACTTATAAAGTCCTGTAACGAATATCTCTTATTATTAAATATATTGTTTTAATAAGTTATCGTTGTGTAAAACACAAGCACAAGAAAACAGTGTTAAGGTACAGAAAATCGCATCGCAAAATTCGCTGAAGCATCATTTCGCACGTGCGTAAGACAATTAATAGTTTTTTAAAGCTTTCGCTTAGCAGATAAGAAAACCTATTAATATTAATAATTAGAACCCGAATAAAATTTTACTTTGGCTTTTACGTTTGACTGTCCCGCTGCAACTATTTGCAAGTATTTATCTAAATTTTTTCCGAGAAAACCCACCGCTTAATGTTGTATAATTAACATTAAATTTGTACATTTATTGATCTATTATCTTTCACTAATTGCAATCTGTTTGATTTACACTTGGGGAAAATGACTTGATCGATATCAAAGCTTGTATCATAAATTAAGCGTCCGTCCTTCGGAATAGCATCAAAGATATTCTGCTCATTAAATCCTAGTAGAATGAACGTCTCGTAGTGCAGATATTTTGATTAATGTTATATTTGATCTTAAACTAGCATTTATCACTCTTTAAAATGTAAAGTTTTATTCAGATTCTCGGGCAATATTTCGAAGACTACTTACTGACGACACGGGTGATTATGTCGGGGTCATTGAGCCTCATCACGAGAAGCGTCGGTATGACATCTTCCATCACATGGTTCCTATCCAAGCGAAGAAGTATTATCTCAAAGAAGCCCAGAATCAAGTTTAGAATTTTAACATCGGCCTGATTCTGTTCAAGCATAATCTTCACTTTTGCAAGGAGTACATTATGCAATATTTTGTCAGAGACTTGGTCTGCAATGTTCTGTACAGCAATCAGAGACGCGGTCTGTAAACGGAATTGAATTTTTTTTGTTTACAATATGTTAAATATATATTTTTATTCTAAATATGTTAAAGATCAGACCTGAATGACGCTATGTTCGTTGTCCATAGCGGCGTACAGCAATGGCATGACGTCGTTGTGAACGTCTTCCGGAGAACACTTGCGCATCACAATATGAAGGTTCTCTAGCATAATGACGGCAGCCGTCAACGTTTTCGGCGAGGTCATCAATTTCATAAAATCCACAGTTCTGAATTTAAATACAATGTAAGTCTTTGTACAAACAATGTATATGTAATTGACAATTCTACTTTGAAATTGATTAATGAAATGATAGCGTATAATACATAACAAAAATTATTCATTGATACGTAAACTTTAACTTACTTCAAAGCTGGTAGGATGTAGTGGCAGAACTCCTCCGTAGTGGCTTCGTTAGCCATCCATAAAATGGGAACGAGTACAGAGGGTAATACTTCTGTGGTCCTGATTTCGAGAGATATGACTGGCCAAACATGCTGCCAGCGCAATTTCTGAAAGGCAATTAATAATTCATAACACCGGGGGCACCGTTAAAATCGCTTCGTTTGTAACCTGTTGTGCTCATTTCGCCCACGCTTGTAGAGGTATTATTGTGTAACTCCGTCGCTTTCCATTTAAACATTTCAAACGTCCCTTATATAATAGAAATTATTTATTATTGAAATATAATTTTCAAAACCGAAATATACTTTTAAACAATACGTGACGGTACTCACTTAATCGACGGATTTAACGATAAAATCGAAAAAAAAACGACAGATAAAATATATATACAAATATAAGAAAAACAGATATAAAAAGTTAATTACATTGAATTAAAGGAAACTTGTATTTCATACATATATAAATAAACATAATATATCTCACGTAACGTATGCTTTTTGTTTGTTTACTCACTAAATGCATCATATTATTACGGGTTTAAATTATTTTTTTAGTTTTTTATTAACAACAAGATAATTCTGCAAAACATCAAATAGGCAAATTTCGCATTTGCAAAAAACATATTTAAAAGTAAAATTTTAATCTTTTTTGCAAAATTAAGATGAGGACAATATTAGTTTCGAATCGAAAATTTACACATAGCAAGTATCTAATTGAATTCAGGCAACAAAATATCATATTCAATAAATTCCATATAGTAAAATTTTCAAAAAAACATTGTCCGTTCAACTTGTTTCAAAAAAATTCCAAATTCTTAACAAGAAATTTATAAGACTCAAAATTAGTTTTCAAGTCAACTTAAAGTTTGTAATAGGCGTCGTTCACGACAGAATTCCGGAAGTTCGATGTTAAGAAATAAAAAAATAATCTTGCTAAGAGTAAATTAATATTCTTTATGAACTTATAACCCTTAAGTAATTAAAACTTGAAATCCGAAATGTTTAATACGAATTATGGCAAGATGAACATTCTGTTTTTTTTTAAAGCACTTGACTTATGAAAAATAGAATATTAAAAAAAGAAAAACATAAGTTTTTACATTATCGTTTCAATCACACCCCAATCGCCATCTTCTTGAATACCGTTTATCTCGTACCCTCGTGTACATGCTACGATGTATGACAAAGACACACATTCGCAATGCCCAATAAATTTAGTAGAAAAAGACGACGTGTACCTTCGGTATAAACGGCAAAGCTTCAATAAGCGGACCGCGGTAGAACTCTTGCTTCTGCGCCGGATCTTTGATAGTGACGACATCCAAGAACTGCATGGCCTGGATAGCTGGCTCGGTCTGACATCTAAGATTTATATATGTGTTATCACATTGGCTTTAGTGTTATTTTAAAACAAGGTTCTTAGTTCGTTAGGGATTAAAGGTGTTTGTAGGGTTTCAAATGTGTTTTCCTCGATTACTGGAAACAATTTGGTTAATTCTTTTTTGGGTGAAGGGTCTTTCTGATGAGTCAAATATATTATAAATTACATTTACATTTAAATCGGTCAAATAGTTTAGTTTAAGAAATGAAAACACAGGAATAAATATATCCAAGTATACTAAATTACGTCTTAAAGTTGATTTTATTTAAAGTATTATTTATGTCCAACTGTTTTCTGTGTTTTAAAGATCTCAAATTTTATTAGTTAAAGTGATAAACAAAGAAACATTAAACATACAATAGATGCTATAACCGTTTTATGCTCAATAAAAGCTAATACTATAAATATGAGTATTGGTACAGAGTAGTGAGCAGGTGACGTAGTTTAAACAAGCGCGTAACCTGAAAAAGAAAGTCCAGAACAGAATAAATTCATAACACGTACAATAAGAACATATTTCATTTTTTTTAATTCATTACGGTTTTCAATATTTTTTGATAGAATCTATAAGCATTAAAATATAACATAGAAGAGATATTACTTGAAGTAGTTGATAAGCGGCAGCAGTTGAGTCGAGGGTCGCGAGTGCGGGTCGCGGGACAGAAGACGTTGTACGGCTTCTTGCAGGCCTGCTGGTATGCGAGGTAGCACCGCGCTGACTTGCTGCTCCAGCTGTAAAAGCAATTTGATTTAAAACAACCAAACAACCTTTAACAGACAACTTTTAGCCTTACGAAAGCTGTCATTATCTAGAATAAGACACTGACTGTAAATTATTTCAGGCGTACAATGACAAACGACTCATGAAAATCTTTATGTATAGTCTGAAAGCAAAACATATAAGTGTAATTCTCGCCCAATAAATAAAGACATATGCAATTGTTTAAAAAGTAATAACTCGTTTTATAAAAACTCTTTTGATCGATAGGATTTGACGTAACAAACACATTTAAAAATGAAATCAGTGGTATACAATTCTATTGTTGCAAAAACTCCCGCTATCGAGTCCGTTTAAAATTTTTACACGTTTCTATTTGCGTGTGTATCTAACAAGCAACCCCGGCGGGTTTGTGTTTGATTGAAAAATTAATCCCTAAACGATATTTAGAGAACGGACAATCGAAACACTACATGGACCTAAAATTTCATGATAGCTTAAAAATTATTCGACACATGAAAATTCAATAAAAACTTTTAAAAGGTGTATGTTGTACAATTTGCAGTGTATGTTTTTATAATGTTGTACTTTATTACTCCGTTATTTATTATCTGTTTTTTAAACTCTTTTTTTAAATTGAGGAGGTATTATTAGATGATTCTCATGGAATATTTATCGAATTTGTTTCAATACTGTCTGTCTCTTGTCTGTCTGTCTGGTCTGTGTCGTCAGTAATCAACTGAAATAAATATATCGTCATAGAAAACGACATTATATATTATGGCTTTGAAATTAATTCTTTTTTTAATTCTTAGTTATCGTAATGTAAGGTATTAAATATAAGATAGAATTAATGAAACTATTTTCTAATTTTTTAAATTTTGTGTTACGCTGGTTAATAACAAAATGAGCTTATAACATTTTAGTTTAAGTTTTGTAAGTACAACTATTTGTCCCCTGCAGCTTTGCCCGCGTATACTTAGGAATTTGATATCTATCAAACTTTCAATCCTCTTTTTAATATCTTACAGGATGAATTTTCAAAAATCCTTTCTATATTATCTAGAGGAGGATTATCTAAAATTATTTAAGGGATTGCATTGTTTATATTTTTTATTTGTATATAATAATTAGTTTAAAATAAAAAAAAATCAAAAACATGTCAATATATGATTAGCGTAATAAGCAGATTCTGGCATAACCATAAAAAAGGCTTCCAAATAAAAAAAAATACTTTTAAAACATTTAATGTGCCAAGGATAAACTGTACAATAAAAAATTCTCAAGTTATTAAATCTTAAAAGACTTCTTATCTATTTAAAACTCAAACTAATTTTGAGAAGACGCTTTCAACACTTTTCAACGCTCGTTTCGTTACGTCTTTGTTTACTACAAGCGAGTTATTTTTATTTTACTCTTTCTTTTTTAAGAGCCGAAAGAAAAGGAATACTTAAAAAGTCGCCGGAAGAAAAATTAAACACAACTAAGTAATTTTTATTGCGAAATATATTTTTGTTAGAAATTTTGACTAATATGAAGATTATTGTATGTAACCTTTACACTTACTAGCTGGTCCTAAAGCTATTGCTGCCCCTGGTATATGGTTTGTAGCGTAGCGCATTTAATATTATGCTACGAACTATGTAGTTACAGTCTTTCTATACCTACTAATACTATAGAGAGATAATTTTTTTTTGTAAGTTTGTGTGTAGGGTAATCTCTGAAACTACTAAACCGATTTGAAAAAATATTCTTCGTTGGCCCGTTTATTGTGGTCGGTTATAGTCTGTAGTACATGACACTACGACTCATAGAAGCTTAGCAGTAATCATAAATGCTAGTGGAATCGCAAGGAGCAGTGGTATAAAATTATTTATTTTACAAATAAAGAAATTTAAAATGTCTGTTTGTAATATAAATTAACAAATTTTATAACATATGATCAATAGATTAATTTTCGTCTCTTTATCTTGTTCCGGTTAATCTCTGAAATAGCTGGACCGATTTTGACTGGACCTTCACTCACAGATAGCTAATGTAACAAGGAGCAAAACAAATACGGGAAAACAAATTTAAAACCAATTAAATATTGAACAATATCTGATTCGTTATATAAATATAATTTTTCCTTAAAATAACGCGAGTGAAACAGCGGCGCACAGCTAGTATGATAATAAAAACCTCACATCCTGCGTATTATATACAGGGTGTCCCGAAAGTCAACGATTAAATTGAAATATGGGCCAGGTCACAACGAGTCTGTAGACAAAAAATCGTTTAAAAAAAAATTCTTAAACATATGGTACCTTCTGAAAAAAAAAGATATTGATAATCAATTACCAATATCTTTTTTTCAATGATTCAATGTGGTATTTTTTTAGCATTTTGGATTCTACATTAAATGCGCCAATTTTTGAGATAACTTACAGATTCTGTGTAGTACATTTTTTAGTGTGAGTTCTCAAAGTAAAGTGGTGCAAAAGACAAAAACCTTTAAATTGAAAATCTTTTTTTTGAAAGCCTTTTGTCGCACATGATACATTTAGAGCACTGAAATTTTATTTATTTGATAAATACATTATTCAGCTTTAAAAACAGTTACAACGATTGAGAAAGGTATAAATTTGTAGCCATGGCAGTCAAAAAACCTACTAAAGAAGTCATTTTTCGTACTTTTCACATAATGACTCCTATCTCAGAAACCAAGGGACTTTTACAAAAACGATTTTTTGTCTACAGACTCGTTATGACCTGGCCTATATCCCATTTCAATTTAATCGTCGACTTTCGGGACACCTGTATATTAGTCAAAAATTTGTTTAATTCATCTAAACTTAATAAATACGGAAAATAGTTTCTTAATTGAATGTTTCGAATATTGAAGTGTGCTCAATATTTAGCAATATGTAATTATCAAATATATTTGAAAAACTTATTATTAGATAAAATTTGTTATTTTACCAATCAGCTTTTAATTTCTTAAACATTTTATCAAAATAGAAAAGAGAAGATGGATATATACGTCTTCAAACAATTAATAGGTTTGACATGTTTAGACGCCATTTTCTCAAAATGAAGTCCTCCAAAGTGTGTGTGTGTCAAAGCTTAGCAGCGTCCATGTATCAATTAGCACATATTGGTAAACATTTGCTTTAATCGCAGGTTATTTTTACACGACAATTAATCCAAACCTGGAGCTGTTGCAAATTAATTGAATTTATCTATTGAATGGGCTTTAATCGTTCGCTTTGTAGTTGTATTTACTTTCCTTGCCTCTCTAATAAGATTACGCCCTGTAGAAGACGGTTACACCCACTTTAGAGACCTTTAATTAACCTTTAATTAAAATGATTAGTGGTTTGGGTCGCTTAGGATTGTTATTGTTTAGGATATCCTGAACCATTTTTCAATTCTAGCATTGGAAATTTTTCGAAAACGATCTTTTTACGATTATAATAAAAGTAAAAAAAAGTAAAGTAACAGCCTCTAAAAGTGCCACTGTTGGGAAAGTCTCTTCTCCTATTAAGGCGATGGTTTAGAGCTTAATTCACCACGCTGCTCCACTGCGGGTTGATGGATATACCATGTGTCAGATTTTTTTCAAATATATGCAGATTTTCCCACGAATTTTTCTTTCATCTTCCGCCGAGCTCGATATGAATTAACACATAAATTTACTACTTGAAAACAGCGGCATCAGCAGGGGTTTGAACCCGCCATCGTCGGTTGAGATCGACTTGTTCTAATCACTAGGCCATTTCGGCTGTAATGACCACCAGCTAGTAATAATAAAAAAAAAACGAGAGATAAAGTCGTTATCATAAAAATATCAGGAAATGTCGTTGTAAATAGCCGAATACAAGAAAATAGGAGAATTCTTTGACAGGCACTAGTCGCACGGGACGCCTCAGAGTCAGGTAGAAACAGAAAATCAACAAACAAAACGAGACGCACAGGCAAACGATAAGTAATATATATATTTTTAAATAATGATTATAAACCAAGGGACTGACCCTACAGGTTCTTGGTAAAGCTTTAAATTGTTTCCGACATATAACGATATCCAATGAATAACGTTTGCTAATATGTTTTTTCTATTTACTATCGAACTCCCATGTAGATCTACATATGGATGCTGATATGCAATAATGTGTCAACCCACAAAAAGTCAAATTTGGAGTTATTGATGTATTTTAATACTGCGTCACCTGTTTAACATTATTAAAAAAAATAATCCATATAAATGAAATAAGTACGGAAAAAAATTTCTTAATTTATTGTTTGGAATTCCAAGTGCGTTCCATATTTTGCAATTTATAAAATAATCTCAAATATTAAAAAAACTTTTTATTAAATATATCAATCTGCTTTTAATCCATTATACCTTTTATCAAAATAGAAAAGAAAAGATGGATATATACTTCTTCGAGCTAATTAATTAAGAATAGGTTTGACGTCTTCAGACGCGATTTTCTCAAAATGAAGTTCTTGTGGCTTGACACAGTTTTGCTGCGTGCATGCTCTTTGTTGAATTGCGGCACTGCCGCTGTATATAAGTTACTGTGACTATAAGTGTATTGCCATTTCAATTTCGTAATATTTGCAGGTCCTTCTTGATTGTACTTTAATTTTTTTTATGTAACGCCTGCAAAATATTGTGTGGCTTACGACTTAAAATAAGCTCCGTGTGGCTTATTACAGTATTGCTAATCAGCGTTCAATTACTTGTTTAGGAGTTAGATAACATTACACGTCGATCGGAAGGTTCTAAGCCAGTGAAAAAATCCAGGCAACACCACCACGTACTTCAAGTGTTTACATTGATTTATATTTCACGTGTACACGTCGTAATATTTGCAGGTCCTTCTTGATTGTACTTTAAAATTTTTTTTTACGTTACGCCTGCTAAATATTGTGTCGCTTACGACTTAGCATACGACTGAGACGAGAATGACATTTGGATGCTGATAAGCAATGATGTGTCAATCCACAAAAAGTAAGAGATATTGATGTTTTGTTTTTATACTGCGTCATCTATTTAAAATTATTCAAATAAGTTTCAAGTGATTTAAACATAATAAATAAGTTTCTTAATTTATTTTTTTATCAAATTTTAAGTGCGTTCTATATTTTGCAATTTATAACATAATCTCATATATTAAAAACACTTATTATTAGAAAAAACAAAAGTTTCTTCTAAATTAAAAAATTATACCAATCTAATTTTAATTCCCTTTAGTTTTTATCAAAACAGAAAAGAAAATATGGATATATACTTCTTTAAACAAATTTATCAATAATTAGCTTGATATCTTTAGACGAAATTTTCTCAAAATGAATTCGATGTGGCTTGACACGGTATTGCTTATCCATTTATAAGTGTTGCTCTCAAACTTTAATAAAGATTTACATAAGTTATTTCTCATTGAACTAAAAAAAAAATCTGTTATCTGTTACACATTCGATATCGCTCAGAATACAGAATAAGTTACATGTGTAATTGTCGCCTTAGATTATGAAATAATTTCAATGTGTTTTAGTGAAACCTGTTATTGAAATTCTAATAAAAGCTGTTATGTAGAGTATGAAATGTTACCGCGGTATTGTTCAGTTATCGGAAAACGTGTAACGAATTTCATTATTTCATTAAAAGAAAATTCCCAGTATTTCAATATTATGTACACGTGATACATTATTTGAAACAATGCTGACATTGAATTTTCGAATTCTGATTGATTGAACATGAAAAATGTTACATATTTTAATTAATTAAACATTTTCTCTGAAAATTGAAGCTTGTAGAAAAAATACAGAAAATATTGTGGCATTTTCGTCGTGAATGTTCACAAAGTTTTAACGGGAGATTTAAAAATTATGTAACGAAAAGTTAGGGATAGGGTAATTGTAACTTTTATGGATAAATCACAGTAACTGCTTTTAGTTGTAAAATAGAAAAATTTTAGTACATTTAAATTGATTTATAATTCAAAACTGTTAGTATTATATTGTTATATTTATAAAATGTATAACTTCCTTATCTGAATCAGATGTTGTTCACTATTTCATTGGTTAAAATGTTATTTTCAAGTAAACCTCTTTTTAAATAGTTTTAAGAAATAAGATTTTTAAAGCAAAAGTAGCCTAAGTTACACCTTACAACATTAGCTATCTGCGAGTGAAAGTCATGTCAAAATGGTTCCGGCCATTTCAGAGATTAGCCGGAGCAAATAGATCCGATATAAGTACTGCCTTTACTTTCATAACATTTAACGAAAATCTGTTAATTTTAAATTACAAACAGACATTTCAATCGCATTTTTTGTATAGATTTTTTTATTACTATTTTCCAAAATAAATAAATTATATTTCCAAAATAAATAACAAAAACAGGTCACACGCGAGTAGGAATTTTTACATATCGTTATAGCGTTTCTTTTGTTCCTTTTACAAAAGTATCTGAAAATTACGTTGTTTTGTATCTTGTTCGGTGGTAGGGAAACGGATTTATGTACCAATCCAACTTGCACTTAAGCGATTTTATCTTGCGTCCATGCGAAGCCGAGCGAGAGAGATACTATATGTCCTTTCAGGTTATACTAGCGACATTGCTCCACTCTTATGAGTTTCAACGTGAAGTTATATAGTTTTTAAAATTCTTCAATCAACAGATTACTCAAAATCAATTTTTGAAACCGCACAAAACGACGAAATTACGTCATAGTGTTTCCTGATGTCGGTAGAAGAGTATACAGAAGTATGGCTTCTTATGGCTTTTGAAATCTATATATGTCGATTGCGCTAAGCTTCTGTACCAATATTAATTGTTCACAGATTATTCTTGTCATAATACTGGCAAGGTCTGGAAAGATCTTAATATCAATATCAAAAATGTACACAAGCAATTTTAAATTTAGTTAGATATTTAAAATTATAACATTTATAGATTACTACATAAAGGTGAATTTTAAATTCAATTACATATTTTGTCAATTTTACCGGCATTTTTTTTTATTTTGTCGTGCTTGTCTACTCTGGCTAAAAAAATGCCGCCATTACACATTAGCGCTCTTGATTTAGTCTTGTACAACGTCGCTCGTAACGTGCTAAAACGCGCTATCGCAACGTGGGTATGCGTTTTGATCGTTAGACAAGATTTTGAAAGTTATTGCGATTAATATTTTCGAAGTACTCACAACTGTTTGACATTAAAGATATTTGTAACACTTGTTAATTAGTAAATATTGCATATCTCACTCTCTTGTCGCGTAAAATGCTTTAAAAGGAGTATAAAACCTTACCATTCACGTTTAAACGTATAGAATTATAGATATCAAATAAATTGAATGTAATAATGTTCACGCGTCGATAATACACCTCTAATTCCATGAATACTATTGCACAATTAATATACACAGTAATAACATATGTACAATATCTGTTACGATGGTATTAATGACCAGATTCAAAGCGTAATTATATAATTTTAGACCAGTAAATATATGCTTCAATGTAATAAACAAAAATTCTTAAACTTATTATTTATGTATCAGAATATTAGTGATTTTATCGTCATAATAAAATAGATACTATTAAATTTATTTTGAACCAAAATATTAAATTCAATAATTAAAATATGGACTTCATTCAATACTAGCTGGTGCTCGCGACTTCATCTACGATGTCAGTGATGCCTACACCATAGCAGCTTTATGCATGCAAAGTCTCAGTCCGATCTCTTTAAAATTGACAAATATTCATACAAAGTTTACAAACCAAAACATTTTCTTAGCGGATGCCTATGTCATAACATCTAGCTGCATACCAATTTTAGCCCGAACCGTCCAGTGGTTTGGGCTCTGCGTTGATAGATCACTATGTCAGTCAGTCAGTCAGTCAGTAAGTCACCTTTGAATTGTATATATTTAGATTATGATACAACCTATAGAATATGTCTTCCGTGTACTGTTATATATTATATAAGTTTCTAGCGACCAGTTTAATATCCACTGGGCTAATCTGAAGATTATGTAAATTTTCAAATAGTTTTTTGGAGCCCATAGGGGTCATACATATATACAAACATCAATTTATATATTATTTATATATTCATTAACAGTCGAAGCTGCTGGGTCAACAGAAATTTTGCACGAGTCCTCTATATGATGCAAATTGCTGTTTAGAACTAGAAGAATTCTTTAGAAATGCGTTCCTTAAGCTTAGTGTAGGAGATGAAAGACTTATAAATGGCTGTTATAGATTCGAACATTACAAATATCACAACTAGAAGTTAGTAAAATATAAATCATTACTTACGGATTCAATCTGCCTCATATACAGCAATGGGTTGTTGTTAGCCTGTAGTAGCGATTTGCCGTGGTTGAACAGCGAGCATATTATCAGTCCCAAGGAGAACATATCGGACAAAATGTTGCAATGACCACTGAGTTGAACTTCCGGTGCTGTTGACAAAAATGTGTTTATATTATAATATAACTTTTTAAATGGATTTAAATAAATTTTAACTATTTTTTAATATTTACAGTTACAGCGATTGTGATCTAGGTCAGACTCCGTTAAATAGTTTTATTTTAAAGGGTGGTAATCGCGAAAACTGCTTCTAAATACTCTACTTTTCTACTCTTGTTAAGGAGAGAAGAGGAGAAAACTACTGCAGCGTGTTGAAATGCGGATGAATATAATAATTATTAAGTCCATGAGAATTGGTAAAAATCCTTGTACATTACGCTCTGGAGCGTTTTTGCTCTTGTTACAATTACACAAAAAAATACATTATATTTTTATAATATATAGATATATAGAAAGATACGCACTTCATTGCACATACAAGATAATTGTATCTACAATAAATAAAAACATTTGGCAGGAAGTATAGAGTGCATGGCGATCTTATTGCTAAAAGGAATCTTTTATAGTCAACTTTCTGTGAAAGGACATGTCTGTGAGAAAAAACGAGACACTGCAAAGAAGTATAGTCATAACTATATAACGATTACGATATTATTGCATTTCATGCGGTAGATAATATTTAGTTAATCGACTTTTAAATTGACTT
Organism: Hypolimnas misippus; assembly: GCA_037950945.1. Taxonomy (NCBI): domain Eukaryota; kingdom Metazoa; phylum Arthropoda; class Insecta; order Lepidoptera; family Nymphalidae; genus Hypolimnas; species Hypolimnas misippus. Next base: position 15,670,408 of record JBBEEQ010000001.1, read on the forward strand.
ACCCAAGAAATCAAGGTTGGGCTGGCATATTTTTGCCACCTTGATAGACCACGGTGGCACGCTAATCATCTCTGTTGGGTCTAGGCCAAGAATGCACTCTGTGAACAAATAAATGTACATATATACAAAAAAATAATAAAATTATATAATGTATAATATGTACAGTTATACAATATTTTAAAAAGACGTTATGCTTAATAAGTCTTTTAAAAAGATTTCATGTTAAAGTTAACAAAGCTGTTGTTTTAGCTTGTTTGAAAACGAATTCTTCTACTGAGTGAAGACTTACTTTTATTATTTTTTATTTATTAATACAAAAATATGTTTACAGAGTTTAGATAAAACTGGATTTTCTCAGTGTAAACGGTATTCAAACAATTTACTTTTACAATAATAATATTTCTTAGAATATTTTAAGTCGAAATCATTTTAAAATGAAAGCATATTTATTACGATTAGCCTTAAAAGAAGTTTTTTGTCACTCTGGAAAATTCGGCAGTTTGCATTTACGAGCTCTCACACCTAGACCGACGAAATCTGAATTATTTTTCCTTACAGAATTATTCTAAAATTGATGTTTCTTTGCATATAATGTTTCATTTTACAACAAGTGAACTATAAACAAAACAATGCTCAATGCAAGAGCAAGTGCACGGGTGTACTTTGTAACGATATCTGTTTATTTACATTACTTATTTTAGTCTATAAATATTAAATTAGAAGAAATAATAGCCATTGTGAAAGTAGAATTTTTATTTATTCAAATAATATGAAATCATTCAATATAAAAAATTTCACTAAAGTTTTTGTAATCAATCTCAGAAATAAAAGTAAATTTAAAGCGTTTATAAATACGTTTCGTAAAAGTCTTTACATTTTCATAAAACTCCACATTACTACCGCTTTCTTAAAATTATTGACTGAGCTCTCGACCGACTAACCGTACTCGTCTTTAGAAATTAATTAAAGTATCTCATCTCGGTTTCGATAATATTGAGTTATCCAACAATTGTGAATTAATTTGTGGAATGAAAAGCGATTAATATCAAACGATAAATCTTTTTTAAAGTTGATAACTTGTGTTGGTATTACCAGATTGTCTAACTTTTAAGGAAATGTTAACTCTAATCTCATAAGGAGTTGAATCGATTAAAATGATTTATCTTTACGCACGACGTGAAGATTTAATTTGAAACGAAACAGTGAAATTAGCAAAAATGTTATCCGAAATTTTTTGATTCACTTATTAATTTAAGTATAATAAACGCATCACACTCAACAGCTCCCATTACGATCTCATGGTCTTGGGTGGGGAGTCCGGAAACGCACACAACTAAACTCAAACACCCAGACCACGACAAAGCGGGGATCGAACCCGCGACCGTTAGCGTTAAGTATATAGAGATACTAAAATGATTTTATTTTTATTTCGCCATTTTATAAAATAAAACATACGTATTTCACCCGCTCAAAACAATTACAGTCAAGGCATTTCGAAACGTCGAATTATGGAACTATCAGGGTCAATGTCAATTTGACTAATGCGTATTGTTAATTGTATCGATCAATGATTATCCCACACTTTCGCGTCGGGAAATTTTATGAAATCAAATACGTTTTATTATAAACGTATTGAATTCATTTTAGTATAAATTATTGATAGCGTCGAAATTTTTAAACCCCGACGCAAAATAGGGATGTTATAAATTTGTGTGTCTGTAGTCCGGTCAAATTATACCAAAAAATGACAGTGAAGCTACATAAATTCACAACACGCTGAAAATTGGTGAAATCGTTTAAAATATCATTATAAATAAAATTTCAAAGTTCCCCATAGAGTTATATTAAAAAAAATTTAAACGATCTCACCAATTTTCAGCTTGTTGTGAATTTATGTAACTTCAAATGTCTAAATTGACCGCACTGCTATCTGTGGCGGCTTTTTTTATTTGAAAGAAGTGTTTTTAGCGAAGGTTCTTAGACATATTCTAACAATATAGATTCAGCCATTTCAAGACCATGAGCTCTTATTAGCTGCAGTAGGAATATTAAATGTACAATAAGTATTTGATTATCTTTCAAACATATGTGTGATTTATAATTTCAAACACCTATGTATGCAACATAACTATGCAAAATTATGGAAATCTTTGTCTGATGCAGCAGGCAGAATTAGCAAGATACCCAACTCCTCACCAAATTGAAAATTGAAATGGTCTCAATGAATAGATTGTCGAAGTTTTGTTTTTTTAATTTTAGTCAATTTTGTTTGACTCTGTTGACAGACCTCGGCGTTCTTGATATCTGGTGGTCCTAAGCTTGTTTACGAATGTTTTTGCTGGGCGCAAGAGTCGTGTAATGCGCTATCACCTTACGCGAGAATTATATTTGTAAGTTTTAACCTTTAAACATATTAAAAAACTTTGTTACTTAGCAACAGATACTTCGTAAGTAATTACGAAAGCTATGAATGTCAAAATCAAGACAATAACTGTAAATTCTTTCAGGTGTAACCAATGTGAAAAAAATTTTGTAAATATTTATGAAAGTCTGCAAAGCAAAATAAGCAAAACTAATAAATGTTATTCTCGTATAACGTATATCTATATGTATACTGTATAATATATAAATTAAAATAGTAGATTTAATAGTAGATTTAAAATTGGTAAAAAGTAAAGTGCGTTATATAACCTTTTCTGATTATCTCGAAGATGTATAAACATAAAAAAACTTGATATAAATTTGCAAATTGCAGTTTGATACGAATATCCAAATAAAAATGGACATTCTTCTTTACGTGGACGAAACTTCGAAATAGCACTATAAAATGAGTGCTAAATAATTATTATAATTATTACTATTGCATTTACGGAACCTATCTTAGTTTCAAAGAAATTAAGTATGGAGTATGATGTTTGACATTTGAATCAATTTGGATGTACTTTTTTATTTTATGTGTTTTACTTCACTTTAACCGAGAATTTATATACATTTTGATTCTATAATAAATACACTTTTTAGTTAGTTTTTTAAATAATTTAATTAAAAAGTGCAACCCTAGCGAGATACACGCAGGTTATAATAATTTACCAATACATACAACAAAAATTTAACTCAAATATAACTTTAATGGACTAAAATTAATGAATTGTGAAATAATGTTAATTGAAACAATCACATTTAATTAATTACGAAATCTCGAATCATATGATTATGATCTTATTATTGTGATTGAATTTCACTCATCATAAACTGATCCGAGTATATTGGAGAATTATTAATCAGCTCGAGCTCAAATGAAAGGCATCGAATATATAAATGAAATCAATTCGATTTCACATCACGAACAAATGTAATAAGCATATAACAATGTATGGTCTATTACAATGTTAGTTGAACTAAATAATCTTTATTTAGACCATATTAATAAAAATCGCACCTATATTTCTATCTATGATATAAAATTGAATCGCTGAATGTGTTTCAAATCTCGAAAACAACTGAACTGATTTCGCTAATTCTTATAATACTCCTTGAAGTACGAGGATAATTCTTACGGCGAGAAAATAAAAAAAAAATGCCGGAAAACGTCTAAATACAACTTGTCTATATTCCCCTACAGATGATTCGTAATAATAATTAAAAACAATTTAAGAGTTTTATACTTTTTATTTATATAATTCTTGACTTATTAACTTTTTTTATCTCACTAGCTCATCCGGTGTCCCTAATAGCAGAATAAGTATTAAAAAATAAAAATAAAGAATCGACTGTTACGAAGGCGTTACAAAGTTTGCCGGGTTAGCTACTGATCTATAAATATATAATTATTTGGTCTGACTGACTGACTGATCCCAAGGCGGGCTGCTGGTCATTTATACACCTAGGAATGTAACCACAGATGTACAATACCAAAACTGTTTTCCTAGTCGAACTAATCTTTTAGTTACTGAAAAGATCTCGAATAAAAAAACAAAAAAACATTTAGTTTGGCACAGACAATAGTGGCAGATTTACCCATTAGCCGCCAGTAAGCTAATCAAATTTTGCCGCCCCTGCCCATCTCTACAATACGATACTCTAGCTAACAATCATATTACCATAATACATATCACTCATTACCGCGTCGCAACCAAATGAAACTATGCAAATTTCTTGGTTTTATAAATATAAATTCGTTCTAAATTTATTCAATTTAAAAGTGGAAGGCTATATTACATTACGCTACGACACACAATAGTGAAGCAGCTTGTATAATTATATAAAATAAAGTTTTTATTTGTACATATTCTTTGCGTTGTCAAAATGTGCATCCGATTTTTATAAAGTTTTGATAACTTATTGTTTTCACTCCAGCAATGGATAAGCATTTAACATACAAAAGGTGGTACTCGTGTCAAATCGGTAAATATATTTCTACATCAAAAAAAGGAAGCCGCGGAAAAGTTTGTACCCATTTAGCGCCGTCGTGCTCGTTTGAGTACAGTTAGTTTTTGTAATTTAACTTTTACATACGGACGATTCAGTAAGTTTGTGACCGCTGTACTCGTGCGAGTACACCCTTCTAAAAGTATCCATAATAGGAAAACATATCTTAATTCTTTTGTATTTAAATATGTCACTAATAATTAAAAAAAAATGGATTGGGTTTATGTGTAGTGTCATATTGGCGCTTAATGGGTTAATACTCGTACTAATCTAACGCTAACCAGTCTGTCATGTACCGAAATTTAGCGCAGGTCAAGCCGCGGACATGTACCAGCTACATAATTTCAAAAGACACGTACAGCAGTGTCGTAAATAAATTTTATATTCCTGCCGATAACAATTCTAGCATAGACATACAAATGTTATTCATTAAATTAAAAAATACAAATATATTATTTTCATAACTTGAATTTCATGTACTGAATATGACAGATGCTAATTAATATATGATATTGAAAACCTCTGTTTCACAGTTGAGCAGACTAATATTACAAAGGATAAATTAATTATGTATGGCAACATATCAATATCGTTATGTGTAGTGGCGTGCACAGAGTTTTTAGACAGGGTAGGCAGAATATTTTAAAAACATACTTACCAAAAATATTCACTGCATGTTGTTTAGGTAATGGGTGAGCTTTAGTTTTCGGGAGCACGAAATTGGTGAAAAAATTTAAGTGGGGGGAAGGGGGGAGCCCCCTGAACACCCCAGTAAAGTCTCAAGTTGCGGAAACGCGTAGTTTTTTTTTATCGCGTTTTTAAAATAAGTAATGCAGAATGATTTCACTCACAAATTACAGCGTAATTAATTCTCTAGGTCGTTATTATGATCACTAGTAAGTTAGTTTTAATCACAAACTTTATATTTATCACTATAAATAATTATATATCACTTTAATATTACGTTAAAATAAAATTTTAAAATTTCAATTAAAAACAATGTCAAATTCAATTGACATTTGTGACATTGCCATATTATAATTTTAGCATTCATTGGCATAAATTACTACAAAAATTTGCGTAAGGAGAAAGGGGGATCCACTGAAAACCCCAGTAAACTCCCAAATTGCAGAAATAAGAAAACTTTATTTATCATATCTCTTAAAATAAATAATACAGGACCACTTCACTTACTAATTAAACACTATTTATGATTTACACAATGCCGATATGTAAATCAATTAGGCGGTAAAATAATGGTTGGGTGCTCCTTATAAATGGGCAGTAGGATGTAGAAAGGTAAACCGAAAATATAATAAAAATATGTTAGTTCATAAAATTATTTTGTATATTTAACTGGTCAAAAGTAGAATCTACAACTGGTGCCTTAAATACATACCTACAGTTTTTTATCTCAACAAATACAAAGTAATAACATATCAATCAGTATTGATGCTGTCTCTTACTAAGAATAAATGCCCTGCCCTGTTCTTCGTTTGATATATGTAGAATTTAATATGTCATTCAAGAATAAAATGACATCGATAACAATCAAACATCGAAACAATGAAAAAATTAACTAATCAATATTTTTTCATCATTTTAATTTTTAAAATTGTTCCTTAGAAATACCAAGTAGTGACATCTGTTAGCTACTTGCGCAAAATATAATAAAAAATCATTTGATGTTAGTTTACAATATTTCTTTATAAATATTTTTTGTTTTATTTACAACCTCTATATCATACATCGATCGATCAATCGTGATGAAATGGAAAATAACTACCGTAGCCTAAGAATGATGCCGAAACTATTTATTTTTTGTAAAAGTGCCATTTAATTGAAAAAAATATGTTATAAAATCTATAAATCTTGGTTTGGGCATGTTTTAAAATAAATCTTCATCTCTGTTTATTATGAAAACAATTTATTAAGTATTATTTACGCCGCTTTTATTTGTGATTTTTTAAAATCAAAATCTTCATAAAATTATATTATAGGTGATAAACTTTAACTGAATACTGTGAAATAATTTCAACAATGAAACTATTAACAAAGAAACAAAATTATGTTATTTATTATGTCCCATAATTTATACTCAAGTAAAAAGAGAATTTATTGAATCCCGTAAAATATAATTATATATTTTTCGCCCGCTAGTAAATTAGTGTACATTACTGTAATATAAATAAAACACAAATTCGAGAAGGAAAAGTACTTAATGACAATACTCTTAAAATTAGTTATTTCTAAAGAAAATATTGGTGTTTTTAAGAGTATTTTTTTTTCTTTCAATTTATAATTTAAATATACTAAAAAATAAACTTTAACTGTAGATAGATACTTAAATACTTTTTGAAAGTTTCTCTTAATTCGATACCAGATGGCGCTACGTTAATTACAAATGCCATAAGTGAGTTGCCTATCTATATCCATATGCTATATTGTAGTGTGTGATAACTACAGCCTCAATGCAAGCATTATTTTTAAATTCTACATATATCAAACGAAGAACAGGGCAGGGCATGGCATTTATTCTTGGTAAGAGACATAGCATCAATACTGATATGTTATTACTTTGTATTTGTTGAGATAAAAAACTGTAGGTATGTATTTAAGGCACCAGTTGTAGATTCTACTTTTGACCAGTTAAATATACAAAATAATTTTAGGAACTAACATATTTTTATTATATTTTCGGTTTACCTTTCTACATCCTACTGCCCATTTATAAGGAGCACCCAACCATTACTTTACCGCCTAATTGATTTACATATCGGCATTGTGTAAATCATAAATAGTGTTTAATTAGTAAGTGAAGTGGTCCTGTATTATTTATTTTAAGAGATATGATAAATAAAGTTTCTTATTTCTGCAATTTGGGAGTTTACTGGGGTTTTCAGTGGATCCCCCTTTCTCCTTACACAAATTTTTGTAGTAATTTATGCCAATGAATGCTAAAATTATAATATGGCAATGTCACAAATGTCAATTGAATTTGACATTGTTTTTAATTGAAATTTTAAAATTTTATTTTAACGTAATATTAAAGTGATATATAATTATTTATAGTGATAAATATAAAGTTTGTGATAAAACTAACTTACTAGTGATCATAATAACGACCTAGAGAATTAATTACGCTGTAATTTGCGAGTGAAATCATTCTGCATTACTTATTTTAAAAACGCGATAAAAAAAACAACGCGTTTCCGCAACTTGAGACTTTACTGGGGTGTTCAGGGGGCTCCCCCCTTCCCCCCACTTAAATTTTTTCACCAATTTCGTGCTCCCGAAAACTAAAGCTCACCCTAGGTAATTGCAAAATTAATAATAATTACAGCAATAATGATAGTTAGCTGTGTGTATGGAACTATACAGAATTTTTTAGACTTTTTAATTAAATCTACACGCCTATGTTTCAGTAAGAATAATATGAATCATAATGTTTTTTATTGAATTTACGATTGACTTTACCTTTAGTTTATATTAATTGCAAATCAATCACTTGGCCTCGATCACAATTATCATCACTGAAAAATAGTTTAAAAAAACTTAACACTTTTTATTTTCTGTACACAAACGACACCTGAAAAACATTTACAGATCACAAATTCTATTTTTCACACTATTTTCAAAGTTAAAATGTTAAATGCATCGCACCGCAAAATGAATACAAACAATAATAATGGCGACTTCAAAGAACTCGCGTCCAAAGGAAAAAAATATGCGACCAAAATTAATAGTCCTTTACTTATGCGGCAATCAAATGAAATATAAAACTTTTCAAAATAGTCGCATTACCTTTTAGGCAATTAATTCATCGTCTAATAACGTGAAAAAGACAGTTCCTTTTTTTCTCTTTGTGTGTGTAATATTATTGTTGCGTGTCAAATATTTATAAGAGCGCACACATAAATATATTCACATGACTACGAGTCCGTCATGCTGCAAACATTCACGCAATAAGTGATAATTAGTTTGTGCCTACATCGCTAGTAACGCGATCGTGCAGCGCAAGAAATACGAACACAGGAATTATCGATGATACATCGTGCTACCACCGTTAATTGATAGATGGCGTTAGTGGTATAAAATTAGACATCAATATATTAAAATATTAAAATAAAATACTTTTTTACTTGTGTATGATTTAAATAAATAAAATAATGCAATATAAATTTATCTGAGTTACTTAGGGTAGGCAGTGTCTTTTTGTCTTTATGAACTGCACGCCACTGGTTATGTGTAGGGGTCGCAGCACACTCGATGCAGTGCAAAAACGTTAAACTATAGCTGTTTATGAACGCTACATTTTTAGGCGAAAATTACATTTGTAAGTTATACACTCGTAACTATGTATCCTGGTAACTTGCTTGGGTAACCCTACTGTTGCTGTCAAAACTGTTGGCACCAACAATAGATTTATTCAGATGATAAGCAATGACAAACAACTTATAAATAAACTTATAAATCATATTTATTTCAGGTTAATGGCTTTTAGTTGTGCCACATTCGCCAATGTTATGTAGAATCGGCAGGACGTAAAAGACACGAAGGAGATTGTTAAGTGTAATCGAGATTACAGAAAGTTTTTTTTTAATGAACCGATTTAAAAGCGAAACAAATGATACGACGACGAAAACGAAGCGAACAAGAATTTTCAAAATCAGTTTATAATTGACGGAGCTAAAAGGTAACGAATATTTAAAACATGCAACAAATTGATAACCATTGATTTTTTGAAGTCGGTTGAAAATTCGATAAATTTTGAATTCAGACGAAATAGTAGGAATTTCATTATTAATCCATAATCTATATCAACACTAACATTTAATGTATAAAATGTTAGTAGAATAAATAATAATATACCCACTCATTTCGACTAACACCTTGGGAAACTCTCTGTGGGCTACTGGATCAAGAGTAGGACACAAAAGACATGTGTTGGGTGAGACGACGCGCATAGTGACGAGATGCCTCAGCCTGCAACTCTAGGTGCTATGGCTTGGGATCATCTGCGACCAGTGAACTTTTCTATTTTATATATTTATTTTGTAAATATATGTAAAATAAAAGAAAAACACCTCACATTACATTTAGACTATTTACAGTTTAATTAGTTATTTATTGCATTGAAATTAAGAAAAAGGATAAAATATAAGAATTTACATCAAGTTACTATAAACGGAACAAAGTCTTCTGGATCTATTCTCCAAATGGATCAATTTTGGGTCGTTTTTATTTTTAATTTATATTAATGATTTGCCATTTTATGTTAACAATATTTGTGAAATTGTGTTGTTTGCTGATGAAACTTCATTAATATTTAAAGTCGACAGAAAGAAAGATAAGTATGACGACGTAAACAATGCACTATCTCATGTACTGAAATGGTTTACTCTAAACAATTTAGTTTTAAATGCCAAAAAGGCAAAATGTATCGAATTTGCACTACCTAACGTTAATAAACAAAGTTTCAATCTTGTTTTGAATAATGAAGTTCTTAATGTAATTGATAGTACAGTACTCTTGGGCATTACTTTAGATTCAAAACTTCAGTGGAAGCTCCATTTGTCATCCCTTGCAGGAAGACTCAGCTTCGCAGCTTAAACTGTTAGAAAAATTAAAAATTTAACTGATCTTGATATTGCTCGTTTAGTATACTTTAGTTACTTTCACAGTGTCATGTCTTATGGTATATTACTTTGGGGTAATGCCACAGGCATTGAAACTGTATTTGTCTTACAAAAAAAAGCTATTCGAGCAATATATAGTCTCGGAGCTCGAGACTCCCTAAGGGATGTATTTAAGAAGATAGATATCACGGTTGCGTCACAATACATTTACGTTAATATTTTATATATCTTTCAAAATATTGATGGTTTTCCTAAGAACAGTGACAGGCATTGTGTAAACACTAGAAGAAAAAATAAACTTTTCATACCAAACTTTCGTCTTCATAAAGTCAGTTCTTCGTTTTTGGGGTTTGGTATTCGCATCTATAATAAAATCTTGCAGTTTTACATTTGCCACTTCATAAGTTTAAAGCTTACGTTAAAAAATCTTTATTAAATAAAGCATAATATACCATACAAGAATATTTTGACGACAAAGAGGCGTGGATTTGACAAGAGTTGATTTTCTATTCGGATAACATAATTAAAATGTATAAATACATTATGTATAAATGATTTTAAAAGAGTTACTATTGAATTTCTTGCTGGTTCTTCTCGGTAGAAACTACATTCCAAGCCGGTGGTAGCTTTATAAAGATCTAAAATGAAAATATGACATGTAACTTGACGATTCAAAAGTGCTTTAAAAGCCCATTTGAATAAAGTATATTTTGAGTTTGAATTTGAATAACAAAATTTTATACAAGAACGTTTGGGAGGGAGAACGTCACGTAATGTAGACAGGATGAGAAAGTTAGGGACAGTTAAAGACAATATGGAATGATGTCTTCAGGGTCACATTCAAAAGAGTAATTTTCTATTATGACATAATCATATAAAAAGTTGTAGGAGATTATTCTTTCCCTAGCTTTTCCGAGGTTCTTGATTTATAATAATACACTTGTTGCTGTTTCTGATGTAATGAATTTATTTAAAAATAGTGCCGGATATATATACAAAAAAGTGAATTATCGTTAACGAATAGGAATATGTACATTTTACAAAATTACAATTTACAAAAATGATTCTCTAATAGTAGGATCTACATTATAACCAATCGAATAACATTATACATTGAATTACACATTAACCAATTATAAGACCTACATTAAATATAAAAATGTTTTCAAAATTTATTAACTCATGCAAACATCGGCTTTTCTACCAATCACATGAATTGTAAAAATATATACATATAGTATAACATGTAAGAGCGGGGCAGCGGCGCACTATGGGAAAGCCCTAGACAAGGCCGTCTCAAAACCGTTTTACATGAAAGTCGTTGTTATGGAGTAAAAATAATTAATTAATTTAGTCTTATAAATAAGCTTTCTTTTGTATATTTTTTTAGTTATTTTTTGCTAACCATAATGTATATAAAAAGACATCAAAGCTAACTCATGTTCAATGATGTGATTTTGGCACAATTCATTACTACAATTCAACGCCACATTACTCGATAGTTTTTGATATAAATACATAAGTATTATACATTTTTGAAATGCTTATAACCTCCTCATAACGTTTCTCAAATAATATTATGTATAATAAATAAATTAATTAAAATCAACCATTATAGTTTAAGATGGTATAACTTTCGGGTTACTTTTTTTAACGAGACTTATCCGTTTGCCGCTTTTAAACTGCTGTCGAGATATTTGTTTATGTTACGATCTTTATACAGGTGTCCCGAAAGTCAACGATTAAATTGAAATGGGATATAGGCCAGGTCATAACGAGTCTGTAGACAAAAAATCGTTTCTGTAAAAGTTCCTTTGTTTCTGAGATATGAGCCATTATGTGAAAAGTTCGAAAAATGACTTCTTTGATGAAAATAATGGGTGAATTTGTTTGTAGTAAACGATAGTTGTGCAATTTGTTAATAAATGGGAATAATATAGAAGACTACTTGCAAGAAAATTTCAATTTGTCACCAGAGGATATGGCTACTGTGGTCTCCTACATATAAAGAAACTTGGTATTTAAATGTAACGAACGCTGGAGAAATGCATCTCGGAAAAAAGAACGCTTTGAAAGTAAGAACTTCGACTGGTTAAATGGTGAATTTTGTGTTCCTCTGGAGTGTCGAGTCACAGTTAATGACCCTAATACGTCTGGAAGCAGTGCAGGTGGCAGACCATCGAAACCATACGAAGCATCTTCAGGAAAAACAAAGAAACGAAAAGCATGGAATTAATACAAGAGTACGGTTTGGACTGTGTGCTCAATGCATATGCTCAGGAGTTGCGGTCTATGGGTGAGGCGGAGGAGGCCACAATTGTTAATATTATACGAACTGCGTCAAAAAATGATAAGAAAAAGTTTCTTAAATTCATAACTGAGAACCCTAAAGACGTTACACCTTTTACAAAGGAAGAAGTACTACGGATATTTATTGACTTAGATATTTAACCTTAACAAAGAACAGTATGAGAAACTTCGAATATATTTGGCGGACAAAAACTGCTCAGTGTTTTCTTCGTATCCAACTTTAGCCGAAGCGAAGACGATGTGTTACCCACCAGATTCGAGCATAACTATTACTAACATAAGTGCAAAAGTCAATCTGCAGGACTTATTGGATCATACGGTGGCACGTATATTATTAATTGGTTCAGTTTACAAAAACCGTTTAAGACAGTTTAAACTATTCTGCAAATGGGGTTGTGACGGGTCATCGGGACAAAGTGAATACAAGCAAGTTTTGCCCGAAGAAAGCGATTTCATATCAGATGCGAACCTTTTTATTGCTTCACTTGTACCCATTAAACTCATAGATGAGACAACTAATATTGTTATTTGGAAAAATGAAACTTGCTCATCTGTAAGATATTGCAGACCTATATTGATAGAATTTGCCAAAGAAACTCCTGAAAAAACCGCGTCTGTTGTGGCTGATATCAAAAATCAAATTGAAAACCTGTCTCCTTCCGTGATAAATAAGAATGCCGAAGTAATTGAAATTACTCATAACCTATTTTTAACCATGAGTGATGGTAAAGTAGCACAAGTATTAACTGAAACTCTTTCAAGCGCTTCTTGTACAATTTGTGGTGCTACTCCTCGGCAAATGAATAACTTAGAGGCAGTTAGGACACGAGATGTGAATGAAAGTTCATTTCAATATGGACTGTCAACACTACACGCTTGGATTACAAGTATGGAGATGATTTTACACTTTTCCTATTACTTGTCTTTTCAAAATTGGTCAGCCACTACACCAGAAAATAAAAAAAGCAAAGACGAAAAGAAAAAAACTGGTACAAAAGCGGTTTAGGGAGGAAATGGGACTGCATATCGATAAACCTCGACAAGGCACTGGAAATAGTAATGACGGAAACACAGCTCGGAGATTTTTTCAGAATTACTCTTGCTCTGCAGACATTACAGGTGTAGACGTAGAACTTATAAAACGAATGTACATATACTGCAAACTATGTCATCTGGAATGGCTATTGATTCAAAAAAGTTCAGTGAATACGCATATAGTACCGCCCAACTGTACGTAAATATTTATAATTGGTATTATATACCTTCCTCCGTACATAAAATACTTATTCATGGAGAAAAAATCATTGACTACTATGCTATTTTACCTATCGGACAACTGTCCGAAGACGCTCAAGAATCCCGCAATAAGGATGACATAAACTTTAGACTTCATCATTCTAGAAAGTGTTCAAGAGCGGCTACCAATACAGCCATGTTCCATACCTTATTGTACACTTCTGATCCATATATATCAAGTTTGAGAAATACCTCAGAAACAATATCGAAAGAACTTTTCGATGAAGCGAAGTCCCTTCTTGCTGTCAACGAAAATCTGTAGGAGCTTGTTGAATTTTGTACATTATTTTTTTCTCGTTAGATACTGTTTGTACAATGATATTTAAATCTATTTTATGTAAGTAAATTACAAAAAAATGTATTTTTTCTTATAAATGCATGTATTTTTTTAAGTTTTATTTTTTAAATAAATTAATATACATAATTTTCAAAATTATTATTTTTTCTATTAAACCTTATACTTTCACGTATATGTGTGCAAAATTACAGATCATTTAGTTTTGAAATAACTGAGATACGGAGTTTTGAGGCGATTTTCCCATAGTGCGGCGGCGCGACATATACGCTTGCCTGTTCTCGACGTATAAATATGAACGGCAAGATTTGTTTCGCGTTAGTACAAGCGCGCCTTCGGCTCACGGCAGTCGTATGCATGTAATACGCTAATGAACGAAGGCCTCTTACTTAATATGTAGATGTAGACCCTACAAAGTGTATAATACAATAAATATTTAAACAAACAAAAAAGTTATCACAGTAGTAAGCTGAAAAACCTATTATACATTGCGATTTTGATTTCTATATGAATTCGTATAAAATATAACTTTTATTTCATATTTTAGTTCAAAGAGCTTAATGTTGGAAAATACTCCGCGCGAAATAATGGACAATGCGATTTGGCTTTTCAATTTTATCCACAACATGAAACTCATATGGCTTTTGAATTGATCTCGTAACACTTACTAATGTAGCGGCGAGGGAGCTGGTTTTATTTTTTTAACCGACTTTCAGAAACGGTGCAAATATGTAATTCGCCGGAGACTTTTTTCTTTATTTGAAAGGAATTTGAACAGCTTCTTACAGCCATTTAGATCACCTTTTTGACGTTTTCTTTGAGTAGTTTGGGTAAAGACACTGAAAACTCAGCAGTGATCTCTAAGTACGTATTTTTCCTATTTTTAATGACAGTATATAGACGGTCCTAGTGGTATGTGATAACGTGTTTATGCCCGGTTTTAATGTTTTTTTCATTCGATAATATTGATTCATATTTAAATAACATATTGCCGAAATCACCGCGAACATTTTAGTTTTGGAAATCTCTACGAGTATCTGTGATTTCGCGCCATTATATAAAACTCTTTTTAGCACACATTTTATTAATGAATGTTCGTTTAATTAAGATATATCACAATGATAAAATGTAAACTATTTGCTAGTAAAATTCATGAAAGTATGTCAGAAAGACAGACAGTCAGACAGACATACAGACAAAAGTTGTTTAAAAATGTTTTTTTTTATGTAAGTACAGTGATATTATGACTTCGTCTACGAAAAATTAAAATAAATAAAATTTTGAAAATAAGTAGCCTAAGTGACATCTTATAATATTAGCTATCTGCTAATAAAAGTCCCGTCAAAGTTCATCCGTTTCAAAGATTAGCCAGAATAAACAGACGGACAGACATACAAAAAATTTAAAAATAAGTTTGTTTTATGTGAGTAAGTACCGTGTATTCTTTAAAAGCTGTTAATTTGAAAATACAAACAGACACTTTAATTTTATTTATTTGTATAGTCTATGTATAGATATGGGTCTATAGTAATGTAATAAATTTTTTATCACTGTATGCAGTAATATACTTTTAATTTTCGCGATTTATATTATTCATAAAAAAGGTATTACTACCATCGCGATAAGACCCGTTATTTGAATTTGATTCACACAGGTAATTTTGTTTAGATGCGCTATTGCTTTATGTTGTTTCACAATTTCAATACTCTAAAAGGGTTTTAAGATTATTAAAATAGATAACAGTGATTTTACAAAACATTATACAAAATATAGTTCAATTTATCATTTTTATGAATGGAAAATAACGTAATAAAATGAGAAAAAAAAGTATGTGAATACTGATAAGTAATAATGTGTCAACCCACTAAAAGTCCGATTTAGAGATGGTGAAACAAAACATTTTCAAGTGATCTAAACTAAATAAGTACGAAAAAAGTTTTTTAATTTAATGTTTCAAATTTCAAGTGCGTTCCATATTTTGACATTTATACAATAATGTAAAATATTTGAAAAACTTATAATTGTTAAACATTGAATATATCGATCTACTTGTTTAGGAGTTAGATGGTATTACGGGTCGATCTGAAGTTTCTAAGCCAGTGATAAATCCAGGCAACACCACCATGTACTTCAAGTGTTTACATCGTTAAAACATTCTGAGGAAACCTGCACGTGTTGGAGGAAATTCTAAGAAATGAACATTCTATAAGTTATAGTCGAGCACCATCGAGCAGTTAAGCTCCTTGAAGAGAGAATAAGCTTTTATACACTAAAGGGACATTTACTCAAACCCTGTTTAAAAGAAAAGGTATCTATATATTATGACAAAATTTACTATAAAAGAGTAAAGACAAAATAGTTTCTTCTATTCTGGTTCTAAGCTAGTGATTTTAATTCTGCAAATTATTATTTTTTTTGATTTTATGTATGTGTTTGGCAGGTCATGTTACCGTTGTCACCCGTCTGTGTGTCCACGGATAAAAGTCCGGGTTAAATAGTGTTTTTTGTTCCATTTCAAGAAATACCAAATGTTAAATGTATACGTCTGTTAAAATTACTACGAAAAACTAGGAGGATAGGTTGGAGGAGTGATCACTACAATCGACTGCTCACGGCAACGTCTATATTATAGCCATACGGATGTTTAACGTGGTCTGGGTGTTTGTGTTGCTTGTGTTTCCCATAATCGACACACAACGATGAGATCCTTATAATAATGCGTTGCATGTGAACCGTTTACGTATTTATCTCCTAGCTATGCCCACGGTTCCACCCGCGTTAATTTGAGGAAAAATGATATTTTTATAATGTTTACCTTCCCTACCTGAATCAAATATTGTTCAATATTTCATTGAGTTCAATTTTGCTGGTGCGTATTTTTGTGGCCGTGATCACTTTATATCAGGTGACATCATTTGTCTGCTATTGTCAAAAAAACAAAACAAAATATCGTTTAACCCCTAAGTACATGATGTAACGAAAAAAAGGCTTATTTCAAAACACACTATCAACTATAAATGTTATTAAACGTCTAATTTTTGCTGTGTCTATATTTTACATCACATATAATCGCTTTTATATTGTGGATCCGTGCGGCGCCCCGAAAGCCTCGGCGCCCTGGGCCGCCGCCCTAGTTGCCCCACTCTTGAGGCGGCTTATGATATCACACATGATCTTCATTGATCATTAAATTATACTATGTGCATATCACTAAACGATTGCTTATGACCATAATTTCGTAAATAAAATACATATACTAAAAAAAGGAACCTTTTTCAACAACGAAATACGGAAATTTGTTTTCTTTCATGCTATACTTATAGAGTTTCAAATTAAAAAAACTTTTATACTCGGTCATTATATGATGGAGTTATGAAGCAACCAATATTAAAAAAAAATCCACCTCGAATTAAAAACCCTTTACTTTATGAAGTCTGTATTTAACCAATGTGTAAGGATGTTTTATGTTGTTTCATCTATTAATATTATTTTTTAAAACTACATACATATACATATGTATATCTTAAATTCATCTCAAGCTCGGTGGCAGAGGAAAACATCGTGAGGAAACCTGCATGTGCCGGGAGAAATCCTGACAAATGTATATCCATCCCACATCCACCCACAACGGAGCAGCGTGGTGGATTAAGCTCTAAGCCTTTATAAGAGAGGAGGCCTTGGCCCAGCTGTGGAACATTTACAGGCTGGTATTTTACGTTACTTTATGCATGGATGCTGATAAGCAATAATGTGTCAACCCACAAAAAGTCAAATTCTGAGATATTGATGTATTCTGATACTGCATCACCTATTAAACATTATTAAAAAAATTAAGGTCATATAAACTAAAAAAGTACGGAAAAAGTTTCCTAATTAATATTATATATATTTTTCAATTTATACAATAATCTCAAATATTTTGAAAAACTTTTTTATTACATAATATATTAAATATCAATATGCTTTTAATTAATTATATATTTTATCAAAAAATAAAAGAAAAGGTGGATGTATACTTCTTCAAACATATTTATTGAGATTAGGTTTGACATGTTTAGATACCATTTTCTCAAAATGAAGTTCGTGTGGCTTGACATAGTATTGCATATCAGTATCCACGTATCTATTATTATCTATACACGTGTAAAGCTGAAGAGTCTGTTGGTTTGAAAGCGTCAGTTCGATTTGTATTTTTCACGTTAACCTATTTAATGATAGGGCGACATAACGACGAAATTCTAAAATTTTTACTTTTATACTTATTAATACAAAACTATCGTGAAAGTGTCTTGCAGTCAAAACCGATTATCACATTTATGAGCTTTATTTTCGTAAGTGACATAAAACAAGTCGGAAAGTACGAAACCTGTGGCTGTTAAAAAAGATATATGATGTATAGTGAATTCTTTTAGGTGTAAAGCAATGACAAATAATTTATGTAAATCTTTAGCAACCCTGAGAGCAAAACTTATAAGTGTAATTCTCGCACATTTTTTATATATAGTTATTTGCAACTACTACGTAACAATTAAATATAAAGCATATTAACCTTATATATAAGCCATATGATGGAAATATTCTAAGTTAGGTATTTATGAGAGTTTTATTGAGCTAAGCTTCTTCTAAGCTAGAATACCTTTATGAGTCCGAACCGTTTTGATTTTAGAATAATTTGTCACAACCAAGTGAGACATGTCTGCGTCAATATAATATTCATTTGTAAATCAAGTATGTATATTATGTTAGAATAATACGGTATTTGAGTGCTAAACTAATCAGTGTATCGAATATTGTGTTGTCTTCGCCTGGGGAACCGGTGCTGTTCAATAATTGAGAAAATCGATGACTAAAATACATAATATCACGATTGGCTAAATCTCTATTCAGGTCATATAATTTAGGATTGCGTATCTCAGTATTTTTAATAAACAGGTTAAAAATATAAATTATGTACAATTTTAAGTATGTATGTATTATTATTATTTATAGCTCCATGAGCGTATAACGGTTTACTTGTGACCGACTAGATGGACTAATTTATATTATTGTTAGCTAGCGACCAGTTCCGGCTTCGCTGAAGTGATTTCTTACGACATTATAAATCTTTGAAATTTCCGGCTTTTCTTTAAGATAATATCACTCTTGAATCACTCTATTTATTGGTGAAAACCGCATTAAAATCCGTTCTGTAGTTTACAATGTCCAAGCGTACAGACAGCGGGAAGGGATTTTGTTTTACAGTATGTAAAGAAAAACGTTACGAAAATAAAAAAAAAAATTAGATTTTATCTGTTGCAAAAAGCCTATTTTATTAATTATAAACAAAATATACTACTCCATGCGAAAATAAATGGGATACCTTTTCGTTTTCAATACTTTCGTGATGTAATGGCGGAACAAACAAAGAACCACTTACTAATAGAGAAAACATAAGGATAATCTGTCTGAGATCAATTTCTATTGTCTAGCACCTAGAAACCGCTAACAAATTCGAGATCCTTATTAGATTACATTAAGCTCAAAAGTTTTCAAAGTACCCAGACACCAGTTTTGGTGTGACCTTCATTGAAAATGTTGTATTGTATTCCGAATAGAATTTTTTTTAGTAATACTTATTTATTTGGAACAATAAAAGTTTGTATAACTTTAGAAACAAATGTTTGAATACAATAAATGATTTTATAAAAAAAGAATCGTAATATTTGATTTATATCTATAGATTTTTAGGCTTCCGTAGTAAAAAACGAAACCCTTAATTACAGAAAGCTGTAATTCGATATGAGTATACATATGAATTACGCCAAGAAAGTCGTACAATAAAATCTTAAAAATATTTTTTTTCAGGGTGTCTTCCCTATGTGTTAAGAGAAACCAAAAATTTTTTTCTCATTTATCCCATGTTGTGGGGTATCGTTAGATAGGTCTTTTAAAAATGTTATAGGTGTGGGAAAACCATTTTTCCAAACGACGAACTGTTTCCGAAATATTAAGCTTTGAAGTGTCAATTTTTCTTAGAGTTAAGTGTCCCCCCCACTACCCACTAAACTGCTGCGTCTAAAAATATGAAAAAATTCACGATAGTGGTACATATAATGAATTTAAAAGGAAAATTATCACCGCTATCACATCATGTAAATATTAATAATTTTAAATTAATATATGAATTTAAATGAATAAATAAATAGATATTTAATAAGTTTAAATTAAAATAAAATATAAAGTAAGGTATAAAACAAGGTCTCAATAAAACATGTCGCGAGTGATTCTGAATCGCGCTTATGAAGTTTTCAACCAAATTTCAACCAAAGGAAGAAAAATTATCGGCGCTAAGTATATTTCACAAATGTTAGAATAATAAATAATCGACGAACATATAAAGTTCAAAATCGTTAGTATAATTCACATTCAAACATTCATTTTACATTAAAAATATTTTAGTATCGAAATATAGGTACCTACCTAATTTAGTCTCTTTATCATTACATAGATTTTAATATTGTAAACACTTTAAGGATTAAATTGTTAATTAATTATATAAGGTAGGTAAGTAGTAAATAGATATATCATTCTAAATTATTACCATTTGTTATTAATAAATTACCTAGTTTGATTTTGAAAAATAAGAATGAAGGCATAATAGCATATCAAATAGTTATTTCATTAACAATAATCTTGACGCCTGAGGTTTATTATTACACCATTAGAGATAAAAATGATCTTTAAATATTTAAGTACGTATATTGTATAAACTGACTTAAAAAAGGAAATTCCCAGTTTGTCCTAAACTTTTTTACGAAAACAGGTACTCGAAGATTGCTTGACCGATCTTGACAATTCTGACAACTACGGAACCCTACATTGTGCGTGGCCCGACACGCACTTGGCTGATTTTTTTATGGATTTCGTATTTAATACGTTACTTGACAAGCTGAAGGCAGAAATTGCGGATAAACGGCCGCATTTGCAGAAAAAGAAAATTCTGTTTCACCAAGACAACGCCCCGTCTCACACCTCAACGGTTGCTATGGCGAAAACGGTTGCCATGAATTACGGTTTGAACTGCTTGATCATCCACCTTACCAGATCTAGCCCCAAGCGACTTCTTTCTGTTCCCTCAACTAAAAACTGCGCTCGGAGGACAAAGATTTTCGTCAAATGAGGAGGTAATCACCTTCGTGAACGATTATTTTGCAGAGAAGAATGCCGAGTACTATTTGGACGGATTAAAGAGATGGGAGCATCGCTGGGAGAAGTGTGTAGAGTTACAAGGAGACTATGTAGAAAAATAAAATAAAATTTTAAGAAAAAAAAATCTTGTATCTATCGGAAACTTTTCAGACCACCCTCGTATGATGTGATGAATATTCAAATAAAGCTTAACATCTTTTGATACAGCTATTGCCTGCAGTGACAGTAAAGCTACAACAATTACCGCACCGACATTCGAAACCGCGGTATAAAGGACAAATGCTTCGAGTATTCCACCTGGCATGAATTATCTGTGTATTCCAAAATATATCTAAATATTTTAATGTTACTTCCTTTTTTGTTTGTGTACTACATATAATATTGTTATAGTCTTTGTAACAGTCACTCCGCTGTTGTCAAAAAAAAAAATCTCAACCAAAAGTTAAACATTTCATCAAAATTATTCCAGCTGTTTTGCTTTAAATATATATATACATATATATATATAATGACATTTACATACATACCAACTCTAAATATATTTATATATAGGTAAATATACTGCTTATTTTAGTAACCTACAAATAGTTAGCACAAAATTCAATTCTATATATATATATACAAAGAATATATACCAACTCATTCGATAGAATTGGAAACGTGAAAAAAGTATGTTTATAAATAAAAATATAGATTAAAGTAAAGGTATTTTTTACGAACTGTATCGAATCGAATTGTGTATCAATAGCGGGTAAGGTTAACACGAAAATAAACATAATGATAAAAGATGTCGAATAAACGTTCAAGTTCAAAGAAATATGATTCATTATGTAGGAGCATAAAATTATTTAGCCGTATTAAACGAAATAACTGGTTAAGTGTGAGTAGGACTCGCGCACCGAGGGTTCCGTACAAACTTATAGGAATCTATATAAGACTAACCGAACAACGCCATTTGTGGTCTTCATCATCAGTTCCATTTCTCCAAAAGTGATTTTCAGAAGATAAATACATAAGTTACTATCAAAAATACCTAAATCGGTATAGGTGTGCCTATAATATTTGAGGAGTTCCCTCAATTTCTCCAAAATTCCATCATCAGATCCTGACCTGAGGACAATGGGACCGCCTTATAACCTTTCAAACAAAAAAAATTGAAAATCGGTCCATAAATGGCAGCGTAATCAGCGAACAAACAAAATTAAAAAATTAAAAAAAAAACGCGATCGAATTGAGAACACTCATTTTTTGAAAAAGCTTAATAACAATCAATTATTATTATAAACATATGAAAACGTCACAAAAATTGTTTACTTTAACATACAACAAGATAATGGGTGCATATTATGGAAACATGGAAACATGGAAGTACTAAACACCTTATACTTTCAAAGCAAAGTTATAGCGCGTTTCAGGATACACCCAGCGCCATCTCTTGACAATTACAATGAACTAACTTGTTGACTTTGACATTAACAACATAATTATATTATATTTTATACTCGTTTTATTTTTATTTATATTCTACTACACTCCACTGCCCCTGCATTACGTTCGTAAAATATTTAGATTTATATTATCAATCAAAATATCAAAATATATATTAGTGTTGCCAAGACGAAAATAAGTAGTCCTTAATTCGAACAAAACTAATGGTTTATTTATAAATAACTAATTATATTACTAATAACCAGAAGACTTATATGTGTAGATAAAGAAGTAAATTAAATAACTCGATCTGTTTGAATTTAATTTTAAAATTTTCGTACTGAGTCAATATGAGTACTTAAATCAAATCGCGTGAAGCTTTTGTATTTAATGTAAATTATGTAATGACGATAAAATTAACGATAATTGATGATAAAACTTTTAAAGGAAAAGTTTATTTTATTATTTTTAGCGCGTTTAAATAATATTTTTAATTTATTATATCGTTATTTTCATATTTAGAATAATTTTAACTAACTTTTTCATGAAAACAATAAGATTAAATATTTACTTGTTGATAGGCTGTTTGCTTATTGTCAAATTAATTGTTATTTGCACTTAAAATATTTGAAAAGTTTGAACTAAAATTTTAAAATAATGTTTATTTTTACCTCTGGTAACATTATTTCAAAATTTTATTTATCGAACAGAATTTTATCATAGTAATAATATTGTCAAGAGATGGCGCTGGATGTACCCTAAATCGCGCTATCGTTTTGTTAGCTGCGATATATAGATTGCATTGCGTTGTTTATAAAGGTTTGCTGCCCTCATATTTTCGTTTTGATACAAATTTCTCCTCAGTGTTTGTAAAATTGTTTTCTTGACCATGGTTAACTTCTATGTTAATTTGTTACAAGTACATAAAATTTTAATTGTAAGATTAATATATTTTCCGCTTGATCAATTGACAACTTGATATATTTACGCGTTCCTGAGAAAATGGTTGAAAGACAGACGTACAGACTGACAGACACACGAACAGAAATAGACAGTTTTAGGATTTTTCCCTTTATGTATACTAAAGGACCTTGCTCCTGGCCCAATTTCATAATGCTAGGTCAATGGAAAGTACCCTATAGGTTTTGATTCCCTTAAGAAAACGTTAAAAACGCTAAAATACTTAAAATATGTGACATAAATAACCGTATCTTTTGATTGCGTTAACTTAGAAGTATGATTTTTTCACAGCTCTTAGTAATTACAACTCTGAGTACTTGACACTGATAAAAATTTGTTACCTTCACGCGTTTCTGAGAAAAAGGTTGAAAGAGAAACTTACAAACAGACAAACATACATACAAAAATTTTCAGTTTTCAGATTTTTTCCTTTATTTGTACCATAAGATCTTACTTCTTGCCAAATTTCATCGTGCTAGGTCAATGGGAAGTACCCTATAGGTTTTGATTCTCTTGCGAAAACGCTAAAATGGCCAAAATATACGACATATTTTCCATTATCTTTTGATTGCGTTGACTTAGAACTTTAATATTTTCACGGCCGCATGTCATCGTAGACTTGAGTATATGATATTAATTTCATCATGATACGTCTATGCATTTCTGAGAAAAAAGGGTTGACATCCCGACAGACAGACAGACAGACAGACAGACGGACAGCAAAGTGATCCTATAAGGGTTCCGTTTTTCCTTTTAAGGTACGGAACCCTAAAAATGAATTAAAGTTGCGAATTTGTTTCGCTTTAACGTATTTAATTGAAGCTTTTTAACGCTTACTTAATCTAAGGTCAATAATTGAATATAATTAATTTTAATTTGATATCAATTCAATTTGACGAGGATTACGAGTTCAGTATAATACATACATTATACAGTATGTCAGTAAGTATTGAAAGTGACATTCAAAATATTCAACAGTAAATTGAACTGATTTACGTCAGAGCTGCATATGTTACAATTTGTGAAGTGAATTGATCTATGGATATTGATCTATATTGATCTATCTATCTATATATCTCATGTTACAACAATATACACATTTAATTTCATACTTTAATAATTCACTTTTTTTAATAAATATAGAATGCATTTTATAACACAGCAATAATTTTAATTAGATACAGATTACATTCGTCTACGACAATTAAGGTTTATAGCAATACTTTTCAACTAAATATCGATGAAACTGTAAACTAGTACTGTCATACTACAAAAGACGCATTAAAACCATGTTGAACACGTGTCTAGCTAAACAGTGTTTAAGATATAAACATTGCTTAAAATATTATCTAAATTGCTTAACAGCGAATAAACTCATAAAAAACTTATTGATAAAATGTTATACGTTACATTTGACAGCAAAAATAGGTTTTAAACATCTATTAAAGTCACTTAAACGTATATTAATCTATGTCTAAAGCATGTTTAACTCAAAACTGTCTTAGACGCGCGTTTAACGTCTGTTTAAATCTTTTGTAGTAAGGCAGGTAATCTTTAGGATAGATTTTAAGACACGATTACGCTAAATGATAGACAAGCTCAAACTCTAAATCCTTCTAATGAAAGAGCAAATCTTTGTGTTACACAAGTGTACTTTAGTTCGTATTCTTTATAGTGAGTACACTTCATCGATCTATTAGTTTACTTGAGGTAAACAGAGCAGCTTTAAAGGCACGATAAAAACTAACAAAGTTATTAAAAGTAATCGTTGTTTAAAATCAATATTTTATTTATCAGTATCTGCTTGCATCACTTTTTACAAATATTAAAATCGATGACGACTTATTCGAGACATGGGTTATATTCAGATGACGAGGGTTAGATCTGTCACCGTCATGACATTCCAATAGTAAGAGACATCTTCATAGATGAGATTGTCAGTATAAAAGTCTAAAGATGTCTTTAATAATAATAACGAACAATAATTTGTAAAATCGGTAGTTCAACGAGTTACTAGGCGAGGTAAAAATTTTATCGATGCCAAGTCGTTATTTTGGTTTTTGCGAAAAACGGAGCAATATAAGAAATACTCGTTCTTTCTTATATAAAATTTCAAAGTAACTATTCTAAATCTTTTTATAGCATGGACTGTAATAGACTTCTTTGCACAAGTTTCTCACTTAAAATTGAAAACGCGGGCGAATAAAACACTCAACAACCCAGTATAAAGTAATCAACTCGTAGTTATGTAACTCTCCTTTCATTATATGCAAACACTCGCTCCAAATGTTACTCGCAAAATTATTTAGGTCAGTAATATCATTATCAAGTGTGTAGGTCAAATGGATTTTCAGTCAATGGAGGTCGAAAGTGGTCAGGGTTGGTTCGTCTGAATAACACATAGGCCACTGTGTCACCTCTTTCCTTGTAAATTTGGCGGACACACAGCCGTGTGTCTTGTTCGGCAAGGCCGAGGATCGAATCTGTTTATATTTATATAATAGCTAGTGCCTGCGAGTTTAACTGCGAAAATTTTAAATAAAGAAAATTGGTAAAAAAATGTAACACAAGTTACTCCTTATAACATCTATCTGCTATGCTAAGTGCCGTCAAAATCGATCCTGCCGTTTCAAAGATTAGCCGGAATAAACAGATGAAGAGACAGCCTGAGAAAAATCTAATAAAATTTGATTTTTTGCTGGTATCGTATATACTTTCATAAGCATTTAGTGTAAAGCTGTTTATTTGAAATTACAAACGGCCACTTCAACTTTATTTATCAGTATGCAGGAGAAAAGGTTTATATTTGAAATAGTTTGTATGGAATGTGTAACGCTTGGATGGATATGTACTACGTAGGTGATGGCAGTTATCAAATTGTTCGCAGCCAATTGTTAGGCGACAATTAAACTTATAAATTTTGCTTACTGATAAACATAATATTTACATAAATTGTTAATGTAATTTTTCCCGATTTTTCGACAAAGTTGCGTCAGACGTGGTCATGAACTGACTGGAGTACTGCGCTTGGTGAGCGCGTACAATTTCTCGGCTAAACCTCGTAATGTTAATATTATTTTTACAGTTCTTATAATTCTGGAAAGACACTACATTAACACAATTAGTTCGCACGACCATTGTTCGAGGCATTTCACTTTTGTTAAATTGTTTTTACACCTCAAAGAAATTACTTCTAGCTACTTATTTAATGGCATTTACAGCTTACGTAAGGTTACCTAGATCACTGTTATTAAGTTATAGAGTTGTTTTACATCATTTATGAGCGTAAAACTTGCAAGTGTAATTCTCTCCTAATAAATGCAATATGTAAGGCACAAATCAAGCTAGTTTTTTCTTTGACCCTCGCTGTCATTACAAACAGCTAATTAATATTTAAATGTAAAGGACCCATTACAATTAAATATTAGTTGTAATTAAACTAGATGACGTTATTATTGAGTACATAGCTAATATAAAGTTTAACTTTAAATGAAAATAACCAATTACATTCAAAGTGCATTTTTTTTATGTAAAAAAATATTCCTAATAAGTGTAAGACGGAATGTTGATACATATTTAAATTTTGAAATGTGTTCCTATTCCAGTCTACCCACGTTCACTTTTACTGCCTCCGCAAGTAATAAAGTTGCAAGCATCTAAATTTATTGTTTTTAGCCTGGTTGCAATGACCCGTATTTTAGTTTAACGGCAGTAACACTTCGCGTGAGTTATGCTTTTTAATTTTTTGAACATCGTTTACAAATTATTTCAGTTTGAATTTATACTTAATTACTCTTTTGCATAATTTTTAGTTATATTAATTTTATAATTATTATCCATTAATGTACATTCTTTTCGTCATTACGAATATTGAATAATGTTTTCTAAGTTGCCAATAATCGTTGTAGTATAAAGAGCTGTAGTAAAATTATAAATATTTTATTATTGTGACCCTTATTGGACAGTATTTATAACGGTTTTTTTAAATTATACCTGGTGAAATAGCAAATGACCAATTTCGCGAATGTATCTTTAAAACCAACGATTGCAATTGAGATATGTTGATTTGTTACAAGGTCACCGTGGTAGGATACCGTCGGTCTTCCTGCCGTGCATCGAAGAGCACATAAAAATGTCGGCCCCGGTCATCATAATGACTGTTATCTCACCTCTTCATAATCTCTTAGTTTTCAAAATTAATCTAATCTATATCATCTGGATTATTTTCAGGGGTATAAGAAGTCTTTGGAAAACAGCGGGACATTAACTGTTAAACTGTTATCAAACAACTATGTAATCTAGTAACAGATACGTCGTAAGATACGAAAGCTATCAATGTCAAAACAAGGTACTGATGGTATATTCTTTCAGGTGTAAAGCAATAAGAAATAACTTTTGTAAATCTTTACGAAAATCTGAGAGTAAAACTAATAAGTGTACGTCTTACAGTCCTCAGCGATTACATAGGTCAGATAGCAGTCGCACTGTGGAACACTAATCAGATATAGGTTAATGTAAAAAGTAAAGTAATGGTACTGGCCATTATTTTACTTTTTTACAGAAATGTACTACTGCGCGACAAAGACCTCCTCTTCTATTAAGAAGAAGAAGCTTAACCCACCAGGCTCCACAGCGGATTGGGTGATGTTCATAATTCAAAATTCACCGCCGAGTGCGACATGAATTTAAAAACATATTTAACACTTTCAGTCTCAGTTGTGCTATCAGGGGTTTGAACCCGCGATCATGTGTTGTGATCGCTGTATTCGATTAGGCTATATCGGCTCAAGCTAACGTGCACTTACCAGCGAATTCGAGACCGAAGAGTTTCCAGGTGCCCCGTTTGGTAACTACAATTATCTGAGGACAGATATTGCGATGGATCTGCCTGATGTTGTAGTGCATGAAGTAAAGCGCCTCAATGATCTGCGAACAAAATAATTTATTAGAATTTCACCTATTTATATAATATATATATATATATATATATATATATATATATATATATATATTGATTAAATTTGAACGATCACCAACATCATACATTTGCTGTAAGCCAGTGAGGAGTTGTGTATCTTGCTGGTCCTGGCTGCAGCATCAGACTAAGAATTCTATAATTTTGCATAGTTATGTTGCAAACATAGGTGTTTAAAATTTTAGTTAACACATGTGTTTGAAAACAAATCCAATACTTTATTATGCATCTAAGATGCACCACAACTAAGAAGAAAATAGATCACGATTTTTGAATAGCTAGACCGATTTTGGTAGATTTGGTCGATTATTGCTAGAAAACCCAAAGAAAATAAATCGCATCCGATTCGTTTACCCGTCTAGGACGCTACGGTACGGTGCACAGACAGACATACACATGTGGTGTTTGAAAACAAATCCAATACTTTATTATGCATCTAAGATGCACCACAACTAAGAAGAAAATAGATCACGATTTTTGAATAGCTAGACCGATTTTGGTAGATTTGGTCGATTATTGCTAGAAAACCCAAAGAAAATAAATCGCATCCGATTCGTTTACCCGTCTAGGACGCTACGGTACGGTGCACAGACAGACATACATAGTGGTCAAACTTATCGTTAGTGGTTAGTAAAATACAGTCGTTATGTCAAATTTTTAAAACCCTTTCTTAGACCGGGAGTTAAAACAAAACAAAACATCTGTTTCGATTCGACAATTTGTACCCACCTGCTTTCGTTATAACATAATTTTTCCAATATAAAATTTTTAAGGTTTAATGCATTAATATAATAGCATTTTTTAAAATTGTCGTATACCTACTATTACTTCCCAGAAATTGATCCTCAGAAGTGATACTATAAGATGGTGTCATATTATTAGGTGTTTTTTTTTCAAAATCGGCTTATTTGATTCCTGGCTAGAAAAAATAAACATTCAAAAAACTGATTATGTAGTTTCAGTTTTCATAAAAATCGATCCCGATATTCCTGTCTATGTTTTAACAATTCTTCATAGTTTCTGTTGCGGCTGTCCACGACTAACAAAATAATTCACTGTGTATATTCGGGTTAATAATTTTCGTTAAATGTAAATGAACGCCGGTAGCTACTTTTATGTTAAATAAGCAATAAATCATACCAACTATGTTTAGGATTACTTATATTGTATTATATATCGTTCTCGTAATAATGAGACTCTCTCTCAAACATTACTGACAATTTAAGATGTTATAGTTTGAAACATTTTTTTCTTTTTTCTTCATTATCAATTTTAGAGTCCGGCCGCACACGGGGCTTATTTTGCAGGTCTAAATTTCCAGAATGAAAACGTTAGAACCAAAATGCAGTCTGTTTTCTTTTGCGACATCGCCGGTGTACACGCCATTAATCCTTCGAGCCGTTTCTGCAGCACTGGTACCATGGCGGAACTCGTAATCGTCATACACCGCGATATTTTAAGTTTTTCATTATGAAAACACCAAACAGAAAAAACACATGGATTAGGGTTTTCAAAAAACAAATGCGTGAGTAAATAGCTGTACAAATTTGAAATTGGAATTCCTAACCAAAGAGGAGATATTTGAGATTAAAGTGGCTAGTATGACAAAACGCCAATTTCGTAAGGACCTAATATTTGGGTGCAGTCAAACGCTTAACCGGTCAAAAGTACTTTTAAGTAGCAAAATTATTCAAAAGTGCTTTTGACAGCGGGGTTTCGACTATAGTTGTTATTGTGGTAATAACAGTCAAAGGTACTTTTGTAAAAACATTTCCTAACTTTTTAATGTGCAAGTATTTTGCCTTTATATTGTTTATGTATATATTTTGATTTGGCAATTTGAATTATAAAATAATCTTTTCTTTTTGTAGCTTAAAGTATTTACGTATATTAACATAAAAGAATGATCAATAGAGCAATCGTGGTCCAATAGTAAACAAAATTTAATAGCAAAACAGTCTTATTTTTAGTCATGTTCTATATAAAAACGTTTTATTTTCGGATCATTTAAAATGTTAATATTATTTACGTTCGTGACTTGCTGCCCTAATTTGGCAGTCGTGAAACGTTGAAATCCGCTTAAGGTAGGCTTGGCGGTATTTAATTAAACCAATATCGACTAAATCTCTACAGAGAGGAGATCGAACTCAGACATTCACGCTCTTTCCGAGGGAATATTTAATTTTCTGTTCCTAAACATTTTCATTGTTTTTCGTATGGAAAACAAAGCTCTGTTTATAAAATAATCGATTGAATTGAAAGGGGTTATAGAATAAATTGTAACTGGCCTAATAACGTAAAAAATTCGGAGGGTTCCATTTGTAAAAGGTATGAAAAATTACTACTTAAGTAAATTTTTTGTATGACGTGACAATATTGGATTTCTTTTTTTACAGATTTTTACAGATTTTTGTAGCTGAATGACTTAGTAATAAAATAAGTAAAGATTATAAGAATAAATTAAATTTACATGTATAGATTTTTTACTTTGAATTTTAAGGACGCTGACGAGTCGCACTGTTAAAAATATACCACACAAAATCTACAATTAACTTGAATATTTGGTACGTCTTATGTAAATTAAAATGAGAAAAACATATTACATTGAATTGGAAAAAAACAGATAATGCTCTTTATACACAAAATGTGCCTATTTAAGCCGATTTCCTCGTCTGAGAATTTCGAAATTTTATGTTGATTTTTAAAATTTTTGGTTTCATAACTTTATTACACTGGAAAATACAGCGGGTAGCTGAGTGGCTACTTTAAAAATCGGGATTATAAAGCTTTGCGCTTCATAAATTTCAATACTTTTTTTATTTCTGCATTGACGATTCAAAAGAGCTTGTTAAAAAGCTTACTTGAATAAAGTATACTTTAATGTTTAATGTTTGATTTCGTACCTCTTTATTTCTTTAAATTTTTTACAATGTCTGTTTTTGATGTAAATAGTCTACAGTAGTATACCTATATCAGTGTATTTTAATCGAATTTAATTTAAACGTAAACGTATTGTGTCCTGAACACAGGAAGATTTCTTTCGTAAGCATAAAAGTTTTATAAATATTAAATATTCTTTAAGTATACATTATAATTTAAAATTAAATAATATAATAAGTTAAGCACAAGAAGTGTCGAAACAATTGAAAAAGTTTTCTGTCAGCTCTTGGATTCAAAGAAATTACGTATGTATATTAAATTTCAAGTCACTATCCCGTATGGTAGTCGAGATAAGGGTAATATCCCTGGCTCTGTGAGTAACCTATTTATCTTTAAACGTAGCTGAAAGTGATAGGTCAGACATGTTGAAATATCTGTTATTAAAGCTACATATATATTATTACCACTTATATTTTAACAAAATTAATAACTTTACAGGAGAGTGAAATAATTGCATAACGATAAATAATGATAAATAGGGTTTTTCATATCAGTGGTCGTCATACTCTAGGAGCGCAAGTTACCCATTTACTGGCAAAGTGAAATAAAGGTCAGAATTTCTCCCATCACATACAAGTTTCCTCACGATGTGAGGTGAACTTCTTAATAACGAGTATTTCATTGGTTGTGATTCGATTACTGCAATATGATTGCTAAGCAATTTATAGTAGTAACAATGCATATGGTGAAGTGGACCTCATGATGCGACACCAGGACAACTCCTCAATCATTAACAGCCCTGCAACGGGAAAAGCAATATTTTGTAAATAGTGATAATGTGAAAAGTTATCGAAAGAATAATGTTTTAGCGCAATCTTCCCATGCATTAATTTCGAATTTTCCTTTTAAAACTCTTTTGAAATTGTTTGTAAGTTTTACACACGAATTTTTAGGTCAGGTAACAATATCTATTGGTCATTGAAGTGGAACACAGAATTTGCTATAAATCATAATGTAGACGTCGTGTACGAATGCGTTGCACTACGATCATACGTAACAGTTTTATTGACACGAACCGAGACCAAACAATAGTAAATAATACTCTTGCATGATGTAGGTAAGGTGTTTTTGTTATTACAATGCTAGCCGCGTGCTCGATGGAATTTACTATCGACAATATTTCACAAACAATACAAATATTCATTTTCATATTTCAAATACTATTTCAATTAGCAAATCAGTGGACTTTATATGGACGCTGATAAGCAATACAATGTCAAGCCACGTGGACTTGGTTTTGAGAAAATAGCGTCTAAACATGTTAAACTTTTTTTTCTTTTCTATTTTGATAAGAGTTATAATAAATTGAAAGCAATTGGTATAATAAAACGTTTTATCTAATATACGTTTTTCAAATGAATGAGATTATTGCATATTGCAAAATATGGATCACACTTCAATATTTAAAACATTCAGTTAAGTAACTTTTTTCAATACCCATTTTGTTAAGATGACTTGAAGACGTTAAATAATGTTGAATACGTGACGTATTATCAGAATACATCAACTCAGAATACTCCATATTTGACTTTTTATGCGTTGACACATTATTGCATATCAGCGTCCATGTTAGTATCTGTACACATGAGACACAAAGACGGTAAATCGAAGTAATGTTCTCCGACTTTCATAAAGATTTACATAAGTTATTTCTCGTTGCTTAACACGTCAAAGAATTTACTGTCAGTGTATTTACGAGATATCTGTTACTAGGGCACAGAGTTAATTAATATCGCTCTCGAGAGTAAAACTTACAAATGTCAAAAATTTATTCCTCATTTTTATGCCGACAGTCAAATAGACTGACGGACATGACGAAACTTATTTGACTACGGAACCCTAAATTTATAAACGCTGACAATATCTTCTCAGGGTGAGTGAGAACTGGCTTAGAACGTCGTCGGTGTGAAGAATGGCGCTGTGCAGAGCGCAGATGACGAGGGTGACGGTCTCACGACGCGCCTAAGCGTGTGCGAGCCGTCGCAAACCGGGGACCTCGTCTCCACCGGCGGAGACTGTGTGTGTGATGTGTGTTGTTCCTATCTGTCCCTACAAATGTACCGTTCACCAGAGTGATTCTATCATCGGGGTCAGTCAAGAAGAACATAGGACGCCTTTGTCTGATCTGTAAATTCTGTCTCTTAATTGAGCTTGAGCTTGTAATCTCGGTATTGTGAATACAGGTTAGGTAAAATATTGTTATCGTGTTGCTATCCAATGAATATAGCTATTACACTTGCACATTATGAATAAAACAAAAGTCTTATAGAAAATAATATTATATCTATCTATTAAATGTAGACAGTATTTTTATAATGCAAAGTTAATGTCAAATCCCATAGAATTCAACGCAGCATGTACAAGTAAAAGAAAAACGAGTCCAAGGCGCTCTGAACTGGTTTTAAACGTGTTTTTATTGCCTTCACCTATCTATTTATCCATCTATCTATTTATTTATATATCCATGTGTCTATCTGTCTATCTATCCATCCATCTATCTATGTCATTTGAGTTTGATTTTCAGTCGTCATATTGAAATACGTAATACGATTTCAATGCGCGTTAATTTTATGGAATGGATTGTTCTACTGACCTTTAAATTCACTTCATTTGTCATGGATTTATCGATTTAATATTTATTGTACGATATCAATATATTGCTCGATGCACACAATATAATTATGTATTATACTGGCTTCATTCAAATGGGTCAGTAGGCAGAAATTGGAAACTATGGAAGATGGGGAAATTTGTTGAAAGAACCCATGTTACCTATTTCGAAGTTAAGCTAAACTGCGTCCAAAGTTTTGTAGAAGAACTCAATATGGGCCGGGAATCAATACTAACGGGGATTTTTAAAATATTTATTTTGTTATTTCTTGATGTCGAAATAAATAAATCATATTATGAGAAATAAATGTTTATACCGCACCCTCAGTGAACAATAACAAGAAAGCAAGGATTCTTTCTTCGTCAGCTGGACTTTTGTTGTAGCTTTTAAGATGTAGAATTGTAAAATTTTCTAATTCTCTTGTCATAGTTATGTCACTATCTTATATATGCAATGATGGTGTACACGATTTATTGGAATCTAGAAACGAACTCTAGTCGAAATATAAAGTCTTATATTAATTTTTATAGAAAGTCCTGAGAAGTAACCTCACGAGATCGAGGTTTTATCTCTATACCATTTTTTGTAAAGTTTTTTTAAAGAATTTGATGCAGTCAATGTGTTGATATCAGCAAAAATGTATAAGCATGGCAATTATGCGTGCATTTTCGCTATCCTTACTTATTCCTTACTTATCCATTTCGACACTTGATTCATTTCGTTTCACTACAAAAATCAAAAATCAACTGTCAAAATATATCGCATTGGGATAGCGCACGCATAATTGTCATGCTGTTTAGATTCCTTCGTCGTGTAGTTCTTCTATAAATTTGTAGTCCCGTTTTTTTAACTTCTAAGGCTCTAGGCCGAAGCATGAAAGTTCGGCCACTGAATATTCGGCATCACTTAATATTTAGTCGTGGGCAGTTTTGTGTCATTTGTGATTAGGTAGTGGTCACAACACACTTAAAAAGTAGCCGAATGGCCGAATACCGAAAAGTTACCGTATATTCGTGACATCTCTAGTGTAAATACAGTATGGATTGTTCCACTGACCTTAGATGATATGTGAAGGTGATATGAAACCGACGTGGGCGATTTGGTCATTGCAAAATCAGACATACCTTAATGTAATTTCAGAGAGCGTCCTACACAACAGTAATAATCGGCCTACAGAGTGTCACGATGATTTAATCGAATTACGTTTATGATCATTAGAATTACGGGCAAATTAATGATTAAATAATTTTGTTCGATTAACACCCATTTATGTTGGAAGCATTTAAAATATAAATCCACATTGCTCTACGATTTTGTGATGAAATCGGATAACTTAATTGAGAAATTTGTTTTATAAAATAGCATTTTTATTTTATAGAATAAAACGTATGTTTGATATGAGTTGAATACTAGATTGTGTAAATAGCGGATTTTTATTAAATTGGATTTAATTTAGTGTTGTTACTCTTGTTTTGTAAAAGTATTTCGATTTGAATATTATAATAATTGTCACCAGAAATTTACGAATTTTCTCTTTATAAGGCAGCAATTACATTTGTAAGTTTTACTCACGTAATTAGTACAAATTCACCACTCCGTAGCCAGGTAACAGTTTCCTAAGTAGTCTTCAGAAATAAAAAATATCCTGTACTGACAGTAAATTTTTTCCGGTGTTGTGACAAATAACTTATGTAAATCCTTACGAAAGTCTGAGAGCTAAACTTATAATTGTAATTCTCGCCTCAAAGGCAGCTCCTTCATCATTTAAATTATTTGTTACGATAAAAATCTTTTATGAGTTTGTTTCAGTTCATTTTTTACACCAATCAAATCAAAATGGATTGTAAATAAAGTAAAATCATACCTGGAGCAATCCGAAGCGCAGTTCAATATCCATGAAGTAATATTCACGCGCAAATGGTGGTCGTTGCATCGGTGTCTGGTGAGGCATCACTTGCGCTGTCGGTGGTCCCAGGGAAATGGGATGTGGCATTACAGGCAGCTGACCGCCCGGCGGTATCGGGGATGACTCCTGTTAAACGGTTAAACAATTTAGTTATCTCATTACAAAACTGTGTGTATTGTTGTAGTTCTATATATGTAGATGACCTATTATTATAGATAAAGGATCATAATAAAACGAAATAAGATAAAACAAAAAAAATATTACAAAACACGAAATTGACTAAAACTAAAATTAAACGGATTAACAAAGTGACTGATAGTGCTTATAACATGTAAAAAAACGAAGTAATAATAATTAAAAACAACTATTATAGGTACAGTAACAATAAAGATGACATTTGAATTATAGTAATAAAACACTATAATATAATATATTAACAATAATAAGCTTGAAGTTACTAATTTTATTTTAAATGATATTTTAGTATAATTTTATAATATTATTTTTGTATTTTAATTTAATATATTAATAATTTATTAATTGTAAAATGTTTTTATTTTGCGTCAAAAATTATTTTAATGAATGGTATTCAATTATTTCTTTTACCTAATGTGCCGTTGGTTACGAACAAGTTCTACCAAATACACTCGTCATAAAACTGTTTGCGTGTTCTAGTTTACTACTCGTAGCTCTCATGTAAGTATTTTATTGTCAAATGAAACAACTTGGTGAGAATATAGTAATAAAACATTTTTATCATAATGTAATGGCAGTGGACCAATAATTAAAGTGAACCCTTCATTTGTCAAATAAATCTATTATTTATATTCAATTGTAAGTTTGAATTAAGGGGGTAATTTCTGAAACTGTTAATCTGATTAGATTTTTTGCATTGTTTAGTCTGTTGATAGAGACACGAACGTCATTTTGAGAAAATGGCGTCTAATGATGTCAAAACTATTCTTAATAAATTCGTTTGAAGGTGTATATATATTTTTTTCTATTTTGATGAGCTATAATCGTTGAAAGGCGGATTGGTATAGTAAAAAGTTTTCTCTAATAACAAGTTTTTAAAATGTATAAGATAATTACATATTACAAAATACAGAACTCGCTTCAATATTCGAAACCTTAAACTTTATTCCGTACTTAATTCGTTTGGATGACTTGAAAGTTTTTCGAATAATGTTAAATACGTGACGCAATATAGGAATACATCAATCTCCGAATTTGATTTTTTGTGGTTGTGCTTGTCAGCATCTATATATGATCATCCTACGGTTCATAGGCACGAAGACTGTAAACGAGAGCGATGAAAGGGTCTGTTAGTTTTAAAAACGATGATTTTTGATTTTTTTTAGGCACACTTCTTCACGACCGATTTAATATAAAATCACTTAATATTATTTTCTTTTTGGAGATCTTATGAAATACGAATTGGCTTCAGCCCACCTAATGAAGCTTCATCTTGACATTAACAATTGAAAAAAAAATATCCATGATGGAAACTTGACGGCAAATGTTGAGTAATTAATTTTGAAAAATATATGCGTGACTGGTTTGTATTGAATATCATCTATAAGTTACATATTCATTTTTTTAGATATAATATTATACTTTCCATGTAGTAACGATTATGATATGAGTTGAACCGTGATGTTTATAGCCTGTGACATTTTTATATTATTTAAAAATATTATCGATAGTCCATGACATAAGTGCGTACAAAGTAAATTTCTAGTTTTACATATATCTCTTTGAATGGTTCCGTTTATCCATTATTTGACATACATAAATTATCTAAACAAACATTTAAACCCAATTGTTTGAAAAAAGTTTCCTCAGTAAACAAGCTATCCAACGCAAAATATAATTTTTCAAATCGGATCAGTCCTTACAATGATTACTCCCTACATACAAACTTACAAAGAAATTTCCCTCTTTATAATATTAGTATAGATTTTTTTTTCAATTAACCGATCAGTAAATTTAGCTTATTAAAGTCAATTGTAGTCGTTGTGTAATACGTAATACAATTCATTCCCTATTGCAATTCCCGCGTGATATTCATAGCATTTAGCGTATGGTTAAAATCTCACGTTGTCCGTGTCACCCAAGGGACCTAGTTGGTAGAGTGATTGATTGCAAGGACTCGCCCAGTGCCCTGAGTGCACTCACATTCTAATGTTAAGTGTTATTAACTAATGGCTGTACTTTGCTGAACGATTTATCTTTTGCAACAACGTAATTGTATTGAAACCGTCTATATATAAGTCACATTTGAATTAAGAATTGTAAATATTTCTTTCAATTTCGTTTAAGTTATTGGACAATATATATTAATTTTATGTGTAAGTTGATAAGTTCTAAAAGTTCTTACTATTTTGTCTAGGTAGCATGGCCGGATTTACTCGCGTTCCGCTTCAGGGCAGCGTAAAAAATAGCGCCCTTTACCGAAATCATTATTTATCTATGTAATGTATTAGAAAAGTCACTCCTTATAAAAACAATAAAATAAGTTTAGTAGAGTTCTGTAGCATAATTTCAGAATTAATATATTTTTTATTTGTAGTTGATTTTTCGTATGAACAATTAGTTACACTAAAATATTAAAAAATATAATTTTCTACCAATCATCGGATAGTTGAATTATGTTTATTTTCAAAAAACTGAAAAAAAAATCAATTCAAGAAAAGATAACGAAAATTGGGTTACAGCGAGTACCATATTTCACGTATGTACGTCGTAAATAAATATATATTAATATATTAACTTCTAACAGCACGTTACGTGTTTTAGATTTTAGTGATTTGTCTTTTTCCTTTACAAAAAAGAAATTTTTAAAGATTAAAAAAAAGATTTTGATTTGACAACTCCCGTTAAAAAATTAATTTACTTTATGATTTTTGTCTCCCTCACTATTTTTGCTTCAATTCAAGTATAAAATTAATTACATGTCTAATTTGACAACAATAAAATAGAAGTCAAACGAGAATAAATGATTTTTTTTAATAACTTACGTTTATTAAAATCTATTTTTTTTATATCATATGAGAAAATTAAACAGTAATATTTATTTGCGAATTGACTAAACGTATCAACTGATGCCCTGGTAACGGCATGAAGGAAAAATAATAACTCTATATTTACCGAGTCTCTGTAGACCTTATTTATCTGGACAAATTGAAAAAATAGTGTATCTACGTGCTCTCCTCGTGAACACTGGATCTGCTTTAATCACGTCCTATTGAGATTTTTATTGACTTTTCGAGCAAGTAAAGATATTCCGATCGTCTACTTATAATTATACTGTAGCTTTCATAAAATATGAATACAGGATGAAAGCCCATTTTCCAGTATTCATTCTATATTTATATTTTTGAGTTTTGTTAGCAATTCATATTAAAACAAAACAATATTACTTACTATTAAAATTTTAAATTTTCAACACACGTCAATAATGTTACACATTCTTTTATACCTTTTAATTATTTACCACTTTTTCATAAATCGACAAGTCATGGATCACTGTTTCTATATTATTTTATCTTTTATTACTTTGCTTTTTATATTTTTCTTCCCGCCATTTTTCCAGATCCATGTTTTGAAGTCAATGTTTTTTATTTCTTTTTGTTGTGGCAAAGGAGTATATCTAAACTGGCAAATAATACTTTAAATCAAGAGTACATATTAATAGTACAAAATAATATGTCGATGTCGTGAATGTATATTAAATTGTTTTTTTTTCTTCGGGTACTATTCCACGTTTAAATAGCATATTGGATTGCATCCAATATACAAACCCATCGTTTAGCTAACGAGAATGGAACGAGACTGATTAAAACATCTGCCTCAAATCTGTACACGTTTTTCATGAAAAGGTTACGGTAAGGTTAAAGGTTTACTGTTTTCTGTATGGCTCTG
Source organism: Hypolimnas misippus (assembly GCA_037950945.1). Taxonomy (NCBI): domain Eukaryota; kingdom Metazoa; phylum Arthropoda; class Insecta; order Lepidoptera; family Nymphalidae; genus Hypolimnas; species Hypolimnas misippus. The sequence continues at coordinate 15,710,308 of JBBEEQ010000001.1, forward strand.
GTACATCTTACGTAGTAATTGTATACTCTTTCTTGATATCTAGAAAAACGCGGGGATTGTTAGTTTGTTTCGTTATTATGTTATTACGTCGCGCGTTTTCACTCGTTACGATTTTTGTCATAGAACATCAGAGCCCAGATTTCTAAAGATTAAAAACTGAGGCTATCAGAACACACAAAATTCTGGCAGTTGATTTCTGAGTTTTGTACCAAAACGCCTCTTATGATTACTAAAATGTGACATATTTTGATAGCAACATTTTTCAACAATTAAGCTTCAGAAGTAATAATGATAATGATAGTACACTATCATTATCATTAACTCTGTATCAAAATATATGGAGAAATACATTCGAGATACTCAAGAAGAAATATTATATGTGAAATGGTATAGAATTACGAGCAGTCACTCTAATTATTCCAGCTCTATAACGTAGTGCGAGAGGTCCACGTGTAAGAAAGTTTGTAGTACATTATTAAATTTATATATACATATCTTCGTATTTGTATGTAACAAGAAATATTAATTGAAATACTTATATAACATTACACTTTGCACGTCAATTTTAAAGACATTTTACGTGCACGTCAATTGTAAAGAGTAATAAAGGAGTATGTTACATACAAGTATAATCTGTTGTGTAGTTTTTGAGTGTTCCTAACAAAAGTCCATTCACCCATTTATTCCCATATGCTTTCTTTTGCCAGATTTCTTTTTTTTTAAACGGTGGAGGTTCTTAATTTTTAGCATATATATATTTTTTTTATTTAATAAAGTTCACACATGATAAAAGTCACTACGGTTACAATCTATAATAAACAGACGTGGAAGCATATGTTTTGTTCCCACAGACATGTTCTAATTTATAATTTAAATGTGTTATAAATTCAATTATTTTCTTATTGATAAAATAATATTATACCTCGCCATTCGAGGTTCTGTCTAGTGAGTGAATTTTTTATTAATTCAATTTTAACGGAGGGCGTTTAAAGTAGAATGAGGCTGAAACTAGCAGCCACGCTGCATACCTGTTCTACGCAACATAATTAGTTGTTACTTCGCACAAATTATCCTTATTGTGTCTTCTAATTGTATAAAAAAATCAAGGGGGATGTTCAACCCCTTTTATTTTATTTTTATTTTAATCTAGCTAAAAGTAAGAAAAATATGTCTTAAAATTCCCTTATCACGGCTCCTGTGCAATAGAAGTAGTTACAACTTAACGAAACTCCCTTTAATAACGTCTAGACATAATAAAAAGCAAATCAAATGTAATATTCAACCCTTATATTTTTTTTCAAATACTACCCCTAATAAGTTTAGTATTATTAGTAGTATTCGTTCACTTTTTATACCTCGGCTCCTGTACACTTCTTTTTTTGTTACTTGGCCAAATATTGCCATTAGTATTAAAAAATTATGTAAAAAAAAACTCAAAAGATATATCCCATATCCCAACCCCTCATTTTTTTTTCAAATTTTATTCTTTAAAAATTCGTCACTTTTTGTTTAAATTGCCATATCTCTGCTCGTAGACACTAGATTTTCTTGTAACTTTACATAAACCCCTCTCTTATAGTCTAAAGACAGTACAAGACAGGCAGGCAAAAATATATCTTAAAGTTTACAAGTTTTATAGTAAAATAACGGTCGCATGTTTCCCAATTTTTAATCAAAATGCCCAAAATATCGGACTAGTCAAATGTGTTCCCATAATATGAGTATCAAATGCGAGCTAAAAAATAAATAAGTTGGTGATCGTTTACTCTGTTTCTACTGGGATTTTTGGATCCTCGACGAGATACACAATTGTTAAGATATAAAAGGTTGACGGGAGATTTATTTATGTGGATAAACGAGTAGATTCAAAGTAAAATCAAACTAGATCTGTTTGATTTTAATTTTTAAACTAAGTATATACGTGTACTTAAATCTCGCGTCAAGCTTTTATATCATATAAATTGTGTAAAGAACTTTAAAAGGCTTTTTTTTCTTTTTTTTTAAAATAAAAGCTTGTATTGAAAAATGTTTTTTGCTTTTATTTTTCACTTTTAAGTCGGTGTACTTTATTTTAAAGTCTTATACAACATACTAAGCGTATTAGGATAACATATTTAGCATACTCACATGCCAAGCCAAAATATTATGGAGGCTTCCCAGCACGAACTCCGATGCAAACGCCAGGGTGTGATGGCTTTCTTCAAGAGAGTGAATAATTTGAAGCATCCTCGGATGACGCATCTTGTCCAACATGACGACGCAAGCTCTTATGCGGTCTAGCATAGTCTCCTTTCTCTTTGGCTTGTAAAGCTTATCGGCGATTCGCTTGTCGAAGAAGAATACCGAGCATTCCTGCGAACAAACGATTGAAGTCATTAAATTTAGCTTTGATAAATAATACGTTTTTCTATAAAGACTATTATTAATTATCTATGAAAAGTTTGTTAATTAATATTTGAAAAAAATCAAAAGCAATTCAAAACCTTTTTACAGTTATTACTTAAAAATAAATATTTTAAGCTAAAATTTGGGAAACTTTTTATATATTTATTATCTATTTCATTACCGTAATAAAAACCCAAAATAATATTTTTATTTTTTTTTTTATTATAAATCGTATCGTAGGAATTTAAACCATTTTTAACTAACAATAGCTGTCCCTTGCGCTTCCACTCGCATTTATGGTTACTGCTTCACTCCTATGATGTAATATAGCCTAGCGTGTCATATAGTATATAGCTTTTCTCAATAAACTATTTGACACAGAAGAATTTTTCAATTTGAACCAGTAGTTCCTGAGATTAGCGCGTATAAAGTTCATACAAATAAACAAAATCTTCAGCTTTATATAGATAGTATAGATGTTTTTATATAATAGGGGACATATATATTTTAAACTTTCGCGATTTATACTATTCATATTTAATATAATGGGTCTTATCGACAAAGTTGCATTATATAATGGGTCTTATCGACGAATGTCGGGTAATAAAAAAGGTATTATTATCATTAGTTATCGCGATAAGACCACGTTATATTAAATATGAATAATAAGGGCCTTGAAAAAATTTATCGTTTTTTGCAACCCTATGTAGCACATATACAACAGATATATACACATCCAAGGTCGCCGTTAATTGTAACCACTAAATGGATGTTACGTCTACTCAACATAATGTATGGTTTTCGTGGAATTATTCGTTAAAATTATCGATAATTTTCATAAATATCACAAAGGTATTTAATCGAGCATAACAACGTCCCTCACTCGCATCGTTATAGATTCACGGTATTGATATAATTATGAATTAATTTACTGCGAAGAGAAATAATGAGTACAAAATGATATTAAAGTCATAGTTATTAAGCGAGAATTACATTTAAAAGTTTTGCTCTCAGACTTTCAAAAAGATTTATATAAACTGTTTGACCTTGTCGTGCTTTACACCAAAAGGAATTTATTGTCAATGTCTTATTTTTGAATGACACGCAGATTCCGTAGGGCCATCTAGATAGCCATCTAGATAGATTATCAGTTTACAGAATTGTTTTATATTACTTATGAGAGTAAGACTTACAAATGTAATTTTTGCTTTTACGTTTTTATCTCAATTTTTAACATTACTCTCGCGAACACGTGCAAAGATGTCCATATTCTATATTATGTTCCCAAATTGCGTGCGAATCGCAAGATTCATGTATGTCCACAGGTTTGGACAGCTTTTATTTTATTTTTTTTGTTTGCGCAAGAGAAATCTTCGATAGGGACCACTTTCATGGGGGATTATGTTAGATTTCTATCAAATTCGGAGGCACCGAGGGTTATAACGGTGAGTCACCATTATCTCCGCATTTTTTTTTCGTTTTAATACAAAAATCGAATTGAAGCACGTATAATTGCCCCGCAGGTAATGTTATCGATATCATTACTGGAAATACAAGTCTCTATTAATTATTGTATTGCCTATTCTTCATTTAATTCATATGAAGCTTAGCACTTGCGATGCGAGGTACAGCACATTTATGCCAACCGCTAGACAGTTGCGTGAAAATTATCGCTCTTACAAATTGAATAAACTCGAGGGTTACGAGCTAAAAGCACGCCGGTAGGGTAAATCCATGAAGTTCATAAATTTTTCATGAAGCTGCCTGTCGCTTCGCAAACTTTTACTTGACAAGAGAAACCTTAAATGTCACGAAAGCCTTTGTATAAAACTGAACAGCGACCTGTGTAAAAAAGAAATTTATTATTTAGTTTTATATGCATACTTTAGATAAAAAATATTTCTTATTCATTTTAATTTTAATTATATAAGGTATATTAAATTATAATGTAAATAGTTTCTCATAATTTCTATAAGAAGCTTAATGATTTTAGCGTCGATTCTTTAAAAATGTTTTTATTATTTTTATAGTATTGAATTTAAATATTACTAGAGGCAAATTAAGTTTAAGGGTATTTTTTTTATAGAAACATTATGGAGCTAACCAGGTGCCTAACTGTGTAAAACACGTTATATTCTGAGGCGAGAATTATATCTCTAAGTTTTATTCTCGTAATCGATAAAATACAGTTTTGTTACCAGGGGTTTTTTCGGGGACAGTACCGCTATCATTAATTTTAAACGATCGCGATAGAATTTATAGCGATACGTCCAAATTATAGATGCACTTAATTTGCGATCGTTATCGTTTTTGATATAGATATATAAATCAAATTTCTAAGTATACGCGGGTGTAGCTGCGGGAACTGCTAGTTATATATAAGATTACTTTTCTAACTACCATGAAATTGTAATAAAATTAGTAAAACCCTTTATTTGTTGTATTTTTTTACATTTCTCTAAATTAATTTAATTTTAAAAGTGTTGCTTGGTATTTGTCAAATCATAATAGTAATATTGTAATTAGTAATGAAGAAGATAAAAATTATTTACAAAAAAATGTGTGTTTTATTTTAGTGTACTAAACACTGCATGATTTTTTGTGAAAATTAACATTATAGCAAACCTTATACTCTTTGCATTCATTTGAAAATTAAAAAGTAATTGCCATCGAATGACATTGATGACTATGACATGACAATGGTGGATGACAAAATGGTCTAAAAGATAGCTACCGCTATCGCTAATACACTACGTCACCGAAATCGCACAATGCATTAGCGATAGCGATACATTTCAAGCCAAATGAAAATATTATTTTTTTAATTTTTTTTTTTGTAAATTATTTTATTTTTCCTGAAGATGTCATAAAACATGGAAAATATATTCAAGCAAAACCTATTTATTCATCTACGGATTTGCAATAGCAAAAATTGCCCTTCAAAAACGATAACGATCGGAAATTAAGTGCATCTATAATTTGGACGTATCGTTATAAATTTTATCGCGATCGTAAAATTAACGATAGCGGTAGTGTTCCCGAAATTAGCCCGCAGGAACAATTAACAAGACTAATTTACACTGACAACAAATTTTTTCAGTTGTAAATCAATGACAGCCAACTTATGTTAACCTTTATGAATGTCTAAGAGTGAAACTTGATTTCTGGTTTTTGTTCTAATTCAATTCATTTATTTCGTTAATGGCTTTAGTTATGCCAATTAGTCACATGTTATTTCGCCAATGTCACGTTGGAAGTTTTTGTTTAAAAACGGCTACTTTAACTGTCAAAATGTAGCATGTTTTGATAGGGATTTTTTACGCGATCGGGCATCAAAGCGCTTGCTCTGCGCCTTGCCAAGTTTTTGAAAGGGTAAACAAAAAAAAAGTTTTTAAATGGTTGTCTCGCCCTCATAGGAGTTTCTTAGCACTCACGTTGTGCGACAACACTACAAATATATACTACAGTAGACTTCCTAACAAATTAATTATTACTTTGTACATACATAGCCGAGCCGAGATGGCCTAGTGGTTAGAACACCTCGATCTCAACTGATGATCGCGGGTTCAAACCCCGGCTAGCACCGCTGGTTTTTCAAGTGCTAAATTTGTGTTAAAATTCATCTTGAGCTCGGCGGTGAAGGAAAACATGGTGAGGAAATCTGCATGTGTCGAGAGAAATTCTGACACATGTATATCCGCCAACCCGCAGTGGAGCAGCGTGGTGGATCAAGCTCTAAAACCTTCTCCTTAATAGGAGAGGAGGCCTTTGCCCAGCAGTGGAACATTTACAGGCTGTTACTACTACTTACTACTACATACATAGATGTAACATATTATGTACATATAGTTCAATACAATATGTTAGCGTCCAAAATCTATACGCTTGTATATAATGTAAATAAAAAAGAATATACATAAAACAAAACACTAAGTAACAGAGACAAGCAATACTTTATTGACAGAGAATGATGGATTGGAAAATACAGATAAACATTATTTACTTCGCTTTGGGGCAACGAGGAGATAGATAAGGTATAAAACTATTTTAAAGAGATTTAAATCGTATTCTAGACATCGTCGACAGAGATAACTTTTGTTGGCGTTAACATTTTTGACTCTAGTACTAATATAAAGTTACGGGAGCGTTTATATTTATAGTATCTTGGCATCTTGCATTGTTGTCTCGGTTATGAATTTTTAATAAGCAGAAACGAAATTTGTCGAAATATTTAGAGCTTAAAGCTCCAGTGCATTTTTCGCTAATAGAATTGGAATAGCATTTTAAAGTGGAAATGCTACTGGCATTCTTGCCTCCATTCCACGCGAACTACATTTGTATAGTAATAATCTGTTAACTCGGAATTGCGAGTATTTATTTAATTAAGTTTCGCCTAGGCTTGTACCATCCATCACTTTATTGAAATTTTAGTATTTTCAATATAAAATACCCTCACGTTTCATTGATGTAACATTTTATTATTAAAAAACTACATTTTACTAAAATTACGAAACTATATTTATAAATTATGAGTCTAAAAGTAACATTGTGTGTTTCGAACACATCGTTTGTTAATATTTATGGCTAAGCCACTTAACTATTTTTGAAGAAATTTGGGACTAATACAGGATGTTAAAATGTCCCTCACATGGACTCTTTGCCGCAAAAATAAAACTTGAAAAGATTATAAGGAATGAAAGAATTTATGTATGTGCGAAGTAGTTACCTATTATTTCTCTAAGCAATAAGTCATTTAAAATATTTTTTTTGACAACGTCGCGGGACCAACTAACCAAAATAATTTTAAATAAAACTCTTTAAAAGTTCTCACAATATTGGGCGTGTAAAGACCTTTATTTCGCAAAAGAAATTTTACATTTCACTTAATGAAAAATTATAAGAAAAGTTAGGTAATAATTTAGTTGTGAGCGTTTAAGACAATAATCGAACATACAAACAATTTAAAAACAACCTTTAAAATCGATATAATTGATTTTTTTTTCCTTTTTTTGCAATCATAAAAGCCTGTATACCATTAAAATGGTTTTACTTTGACCGGTAAGATAAGAATATCGTTGCCAATACACACAGAATCTCCTATATTGAAGCTTGAAACGTATTAAGTGAGCTACAATGCGTTTTCACTATCCGACATGGAACTAATATTATACGTAAGCAAAAAGTTTCAAGAAAACACCGATGCCGTTCTGGTATGTAAGGAATTCTATAAGGTATGTTTCAAAATACAATCCATCTTAATAACAAGGAGGATTGTACGTTTATTAGCCTATGTATGTGTGTGTCTATGTATGTAAGTGAGCTTGTACTTTTGTGGCACTATTTAGACCGAATGCGTGGGCCGTTTTTGATAAATGAGACGTCGATTGTTTCGTCATGACAGCGCGAAGCATAAAAATTAAAAAGACTTACATTGGACACTATCATGTGAAAAAAAAATGAAAAATGATAATCTATTTTTTTTATATATAAATACGGGGACAAGGGGCAAATAGTACCACCTGATGTTAAGTAGTTACCATCGCCCATGGTCATCTGTAACACCTGGGGCGTTGCGGGTTCGTTGCGTTAAAATCTTTAGTGGGGTATCGTTCAATAGATACAAAATCATTTTCATGTTTCTCATATCTTTTATCAAACAGAATTACATTATCTATAAAGATTTAAAGTTGGAAAGTAACGATTCTTACGTAATTGATATTGACACGGTACTGTTTACTGTAGATGGTCTTGTAGCGCAGTTGTATTCTTGATTTTTTGTTGCTTTTTTGCAGTACAAAAATCAGAAATGATAGAAATGATAGCTTGAAGAACGAATGATATTATAAATTTACCTTTTTATACGCCTACCGACGACTTCGGTTAGTGCATTCACCGTCTATACAAAGTCTTTAATTCTGTATTACATTATATCGTCGATCGATTTCAATAAAGGTTTATAAACGACGAAGATACGAGGTACATATCTTCGCCATTTATAAACAATTTTGATTTTTTTCAGCAGTTTGATTTTAAATTAAAAATAACTGGTATAAGTTCACAAAAGTATATTTAGCTTTCGTCGGTTGCTTTTTCATGTTTTAGTTATTAATTTTCGGAAGACGTTATGTAGGTATTTGGCGCTTTAGTAAAAGGATGGAAAGTATCCATAATAATATTGTTGTTTTCTGCTCAAGACACTTGATAACTCCAACGGAATTCAAAATATTTTTAAGAGCCTGTGGTAGACTGTCGAATATTGACTGTTCTAAATTCAGGGCCATTAGTTTTAGAGTATTTATAAAAAATGACGTTAAGCCCGTATTTGAGAGGCTATTTATTGTATGTTAGGATTCACATTATACTAGATGTTCCTTATTTACAAAATAGCCATGGACCGCAAGGTCGCGGGTTGCGGAACCACTAGCCTAAGTGATGGATTTCATTATGAGCAGTCAATTTTACCACCAAAAAGAGTTTGCCAATTCGTAGTGTAAATTTATATTTTTAACTAACTGTGCTCTTGGGTTTTACCTGCGTTAATTTAAGGAAAAATACATTTTTAAAATGTATATATATATATATATATATATAAAAGTAACCTAATTCCTTATAACATTAGCTATCTCTGAGTCAAAGTACCGTCGAAACCGTTTCTGCCGTTTCAGAAATTGTGTTTATGATGTACTCGTAAGTACCGTCTTACAAATAGGCACTTAAATTTTTATTTATTAGTATGTTTGTTACTTCATAACTCCGTCATTTATAAACCGATTTTGAAAATATATTTTTTACTTAAAAGAATATGCTAGATTTGGTCCCATAGAAATACCATGGATTAGTTAAGCAATTTGGTTTTAAAAAAGAAATATTCGATAGCAGCGTCGTTTATGTAAACGAAATTTCGCATTTTGCTTTTGAAGTCGGTAATCTTTTTTACCCGACTACGAGAAACAAGGAAGGGTAATGTGTTTATCAGTCTACTAGCAGCCTTTCGCAGTTTCACTCACGTTTATGGTTACAGCTTTTCTCCTATGAGTCGAAGCGTGATGTAATATAGCCTGCCTCAATAAATAAACTATCTAACACAAAAACATTTTTTTAATTCGAACCAGTAGTTTCTGAGATAAGCGCGTTCAAACAAACAAACTCTCAGCATTATAATATTATCAGTCTATGTATGTACGTGGGTTTGTACCGTTGTGGCACTATTTAGACCAAACGTGTAGACCGATTTTGATAAATAACGCGCCGTGTAATTCGTCATAACAGCGCGAATGTCATAGAAAAATTTATAATTTCGAAAAATCAAAGTGTCTGATAATAGACGCCATATTGGAAAAACGAAACAAATGAAAATCGGCGAACTATGTTAAGTAGTATCGGAATTTCCGTTTAGAATCTATAACGAGTTAAAGTTGGTTATTGAATAATCTCTATGGCCTTGTTACGGAGCTCTTTAATAATTACTTGTTAAAATAGTTATTACATAGTCTGATTAATTCTTTTTTCATTTTACTTAGTCTTCACGGTACGGTAAAATACAAGGTACCAGAATATTTGCGGCATTTTTTTTGACGAATGGCAGTTTTACGAGCAAGGATAAGGATCCTTTTACGATAATGGTGGTAACCATAAAGTTTTACTTGTCCTAAAATTGTCGATACAATGTGGTAAATGTTAGAATTTTATTAAGTGATTCATTTATATCCTTTCAAAGGTACTATTGGGCGGCGCTTTTAGTGTCTATTAATATAAAATGTTGTAATCTTAAAAGATGTTACAGACTATTGGTTTTAAGGCGCTGCATAAATAAAGACACCTATTGGTTTCAGTTGCAAACATTTTTTGATTGGCTATCCGTTTGTGTCAAATAGTAGCTATTGGACACAAAGAAAGGCTGCGCATGCGCTGGGAGTGGTTAATATCATATTTGCATGCTGATAAGCAATAATGTGTCAAGCTACTCAAAAAATTGAATTCATTATTCAGTATTTAACATTTTTAAAGTCATCTAAATTCATTACGGAAAAATTCTTCGAATTGAATGTTTCGAATATTGATGTGTGTGTTTCATATTTTGCAAGAGATAATGTCATATATGTGAAAACTTTTTTATTAGTTAAAACTTTTCATTATACCAGTCAGCTTTTAAGTGATTATAACTTGTATCAAAATAGAAAAGAAAAAGTGGATCCTACTTCAAATAAATTTATTAAGAATAGGTTTGACATCTTTAAACGCCATTTTGTCAAAACGAAGTCCGTGTCGGTAGACATAGTATTGCTTACAGCATCCATTTATTATATGAAATTAAAATATTGATATCTTACATCCGATACAAGATGCAAGAGTATTTCCTTTTGCGCAGCGCCGAAGAATCCATTAAAGTTTAGAGTAATGACGGTTCATTTCAATTTTTTTTGGAAACGTTTTATTTTATTTATGTTTAGAATATTCCAAAAAATCATTAAAATTCCCATAATGATGACTTAAAAGCTGATTTCGGCTACGGCCACTGTCTCTGTAGTTGGCTCAGTTGATGCGTCCTCACATGACTAATGTACCCAATTTTGGCAGTGAATGTATCTATATTAGTTGCTACATGTGAGGACACTGTTTATGTTATTAAATACAGTATTTGATATTTATTGTGTTTATATTCTCTACAATTTTAAGTCTACTTTATTAAGCAATAAACTGCAATGATATAAGTCGTTGCTATGAAGACCCAGTATTGTACACAAAACTCTCGAAAGGATAAAATGCTAATTAATTAATTACGTTCAGTACAGGAGAACATAATTCAAGTAGAAATTTATCATTCTAATCCTTTAAAAAGATTTTATAATTTTTTACTATTAATTTCAGCTCAAAACGGGTGTCCTTTAAAACTCACGTGCCGCTTAAAATACTTTTTCTTTTCAGTATCGATATTTCATACTCGTAGTAATGAATATCGAGTGACCGAGAAGATTGATGAACATTTTTAGCCATATTATCCTGTGAAAATATCAAACAGTTACGAACATTTTATTTTGTAGTAGAGATCTATTGAGTTTAGATTTTTCAAAGGAACAAAACACAAATATCGTCAACCCATAGTAGCGAATTAAAAACCCGGAGAACACTCTTCAATTTTAAAATGCTAAAGTATTTAAAATAATCTCGTCCGCGTTGGTCACGGAAATCATAATTTCAAATTCATAATATACTTTATGCAAATTGGCTTTTTCAGGTATTAATATATAGCTCCTTTCTAGACCAGAAAGTCGATACTTACTTTTAAAAAAAAATGGACTAAGATCCTATTCTTTTCAGCGCACTTAAAGATATTAAATAAACTGTATCGTAATTGTATACACGGGTATAAAGCTTCAATCTCAGTTCATGCGTTACATATTCACGTTTCAAGAGTTGAGAGTTAGAAACTTGCTCTTAGAAATTACTTCAACGACTGACTATTAAGTCTGATCTCTACTATTTGCTCGCGAACTGACATAAGTTCACCAAAGTCAGTTAATGTAAGTAACGAGGGGCGGATCCAAATACATTAGTAAATAATTTACTGATTCATAATGACAATTATTATTTTTCTATCATCATGTTTCATTAGCAACAAAAATATTTCTTATTTTCTCATAACGTGAAGCATTTGAGTCCTTTATTCTCAAACATTTTTCGTATTATTATTAGTAAATTATATTATTTCTATATTTGGACGCTGATAAACAATACTATGTTAACCGACACGGAGTCCATTTTAAGAAAATGGCGGCTAAACATGTATAAAGACGTATACGTATATCAACCATTTCCCTTCCATTTCAATAAAAGGTGTAATAAATTCATTAGCAAAATGGTATAACGAGTTTTATATTTTACTTAATAATAAGTTTTCCAAATGTATGAGATTATTGTATATTATAAAATATGGAATACACTCCAATATTCGAAACATTAAATTGAGAGACTTTTCCGTATTTATTTAGTTTGGTCTTAAAATTTTTTTAATAATGTTAATTTGTTCGATTAAAAAAATAAATTGAAATAATGCTATCATTTGAACTAGTATTATGTATGTTATCTTCAACTAGCCTTTACTTGCGACAGGAAGTTAATTGTACTATACCTGTCAACTTCTCGCAAGAGCGAACAGTAAGTTAACAAAGCTTCATCTTAACCGGATGAGCGGAATGGCAGCGAATAAGATACGAATAAACGAATATAATTTTTTAAATGTTTGAACATGTATATTATACTGATTTAGATGATAAAAATAAAAAGTGACTAGCAGTTATGACACCAGCAAGGTTTTCCGCATTCTGGCAATTAATTTATAATTTTGCCAGTGTTTTGGGCACCTTGCCTCACTGGGAGATCGATAGTTATTTAGGTATAATATTTATCCTAATATAACTGGCTGTCCCTTGCGGTTTCAATCAAGTTTATGGTTACTACTTCGCTCCTATGAGTCATGGCGTGATGTGCCTATAGCCTTCCTCAATAAATAAACTATTTACACAAACATAATTTATCGATTCGAACCAGTAGTTCCTGTGATTAGCGCATTAAAACAAACAAACAAACTTTTCAGTTTTATAATATTAGTATAGATTTAACTGTTTTGAGAAAGCTGTCCTAGCAATCGCGAGTTATTTACTGTTTATTATATAGAGTAAACCCATTCATATCAGATCAGTATTTTTTATAATGTTTGTTATCTCATAACCTAATTGCTAATTGATTTTGAGAGGGTATGCTGTCAGATTGTTTCCACAGAATTTTTATCAAAATCAGTTCAGTAATTTGGTTTTTTAATATAACAAGAATTACTATGTCAACCAAACGAGATTGCGTATTTTGGTTTTTAAAATGTTTTTTTTTTTTTTTTTAAGTTTAACTTATTTTTATATAAATAGCAGTCGAATGTATTCACATATCTTAATTACATATCGTTGAGTAAATAATACAGTGGGTCAGAAGAGCCTCGAAGACAAACACTCGTGAATGAATAAACAGAGTGTGTGAGAATACAAACAACAACGACGTTTAGATATTAAATTTATAATAGCGGTCTACGATATTTGCTTTAACTCTTTATTATAAAAAAAAATCAGATTCGTTTCTGAGAAAATAAACTTCATAAAGTGAATATCGTGATTGCGCGGTATCGGGGAAAAATGCTTGCTGTTAATTGCGATTTCTTTATAATGGCGACGCTTTTAAAATTGAATTTTAAATCTTCGTTATAAATTTAATTAGATAAATTTCTTACTACTCGGCAATAGTCTCTTTTCAGGTTTTTTCACAAGGCTAAAAAACTTATTCTGTTTAAGTGTAGTAGTTAAAGGTATGAGAAGGAGGCTAGGTTTCTGACTCTCTCGTTAAATATATATATTGGCTTCGTCATGGCGATTTTCTGTGAAAGTGTAATACTGCCACGGTCGGGTCAGCCTATATATGAGCGGTAGTATTTACAGCCAGGGCATATAAGAAGAATTTTATTTTTATATTTTACTTTGATATCTTGTACTTTACTAACAGCGCCATCTTTCGATTAATGATGGTAACACGATGTATCATCGATAATTCCTTTGTTCGTTACGTTCTTGCGTTGCACACTTGTGCTGCTTGCTGTAAAGACACAAACTAATTATGTCTCATTGCGTCATGACGGACTTGTAGTCGTATAAATATATGTATGTCTGCGTTCCTATAAATACTTGTTAAACAAAGTCAAAATAACGCACACAAAGAGAAAAAAGGCTTCTTTTTTATTTTATTACACGATGAATTAGGAAGTCGCCTTTGTTATAATTTAATTCCTCTTTTGGTGTAAGGTATTAGATATTTTAACGTTGAAAACAGTGCACAAATAGATATTTTTCACTATGAAATTTTTCAGGTATTGTGTGTGTAACAAATTTTCCGAGTAACTGTGATCAAATGGTCCATGATTATTCCCGAGCGAATTGAATGATAATTTTCATAAAAGAACTCGTATCTTAACACTATCTATGCTACTTTACTGCTCACTCGTTTGTCATAATATTATAATTATATACTAAGAATCATTACTTTTAAATAAACATTTACTTCTACTACTTAATGTTACTTAACAAAAATTAACAAATTAAGAAAAAAGAAGCTTATCTTTTTGATAAAATAATATATATTCTAAAGTTTTATAAATGTATAACATAGAGTACTGTATTCAAAATATTTCTCTAGGAAATGCCTTAATTAGCTAAGGCGACACATACTGGCAGCATGACTCAGCGCACAAGTAGCGTACGCCGTTACGGGCTCGTATTTCGAGCATTTGCTCAAACAAAGCCCGTTTGCTGTTTAGTTTTAGAACTATTTGTATGAGTATAGTGTTTAGCACTCCTTTTTCAAGCTCTTTTTAATTTCAACTTTGAATTGTTTCACTATTTTTTTTTTCAAAAAAGAAAGTATTAATAAACAATGAAAATTTTATTCCATTAAGCATAACAGCTAAAAATGGAAATAAGAATTTTCTTTATCATGTTTTATAAGGAAACTGGCGTGAAAATGGCTAAGAATTTATATACCTGTTCTTAGCCGGTTAAATTCGCCACTCTAATAAAACTCAGAAGCTTATGTGCCCGCAAGAACTTTCCACTTAACAGGATGATATAAGTGCATCTTTTGGCTTAGAAAACTTAGGGCTCTAACGCAGTTAAATAAAGTAGCGAGGAAGTAGAGCTAGGAAAAACGCGTTGTTAAACAAGACAGCCACATGTTTCGACTTTTATTTTGTTATATATAGATTAGGAAAACGAACACTCTTGCTTTTAGTCAACACTAGTTCTTCTCGGCATGCGTTGTACTTTAAGCATATAGATTTTTTGGGTCAGGGATCTTCGTGGACGTTTCCAGAGTACGTTATCAAAGTTTAATCATTGTTTGTGTGATTTACTTAAGAGCACTATGTAGTTCCAAATATATATAAAACCTCTTTGTCAATTATTAAAAATAAGATATATTATATCAGTTTGAAAAGTGATTACACGGATTCCACAGGTTTTGTTGGTATTTTTATTAATAGTGCGTACAGTTTGGTCCTTCGAACTATCGGATTGTTTTGATGGAATCAGTGGCTAAGTGGAACTGCTTATGTGTTCCCTTAAGTAAATCACACAAACAATCACAATTATGATCAATACTTCTGGAATATATACAAGACTAACATATAAACATTGATTTTCATTAATATAGATGACAAAAATCATATCGAGTTGAACATTCGTGACCTAAATGAAACTCTTTATATTAGACACAGGCGTACCGAATGCTGTTTTATATAGGTGATACAATTGTGTTGCACGATAATTAAAGAATTAAACTGAAGCTATGCATTGTCATCTTATAAATGAAACGAAATTTATTAACAAGCTAAATTTCAACACGACTGAGTGGTTGAGGCGTGGAAGATACATTAATAATCTCACTTTGCCATTTATAATGTTAGGACACAGAATTACCTTTACAGTATAGCTTCCAGTATATAATTGTCTAGAAACTTGTAGCGTCTGCCTCATTAAACATTCTCGCAGAGTATCCATTTTATACTGTGCTCTCGTCTGCTTTATCGCTTCTTAACAATACTCCATTTATAAGATAATACATACTTATTCATACGTAGACCAACGGTCTGTTATCCGTTAATTTAATTACTTTTTACTTGAATTTTTACCGTTCCTTTGAATACTTTTTTCTTTATTTTTATTTTTTTTGTGTATAATTTTTTAATTTGTATGCACTTCATCGTACGTTCGAAAAATATTTATGCAGTGTTCGATTAAAATTAAATCCCCATAACTTTTTGTACAAATTTCTACCAGCTTAAATTAACCTTAATGTGGGTATATGATAAGTAAAATAAAAAAGTAAAGTAACAGCCTTTAAGTATACCACAGCTGGGCAATACTCCTCTCCTATTAAGGAGAAAATTTAGAGCATAATCAAGAACGTTGCTACTCTGTGGGTTGGTGGATATACTGCTGCATATATCTATGTGAATTTCTTTCGGCACATGCAGATTTCCTCACGGTGATTTCCTTTACCGCTGAGCTCGAGATGTATTTAAACTTAAATTTAGCACATGAAAACTCAAATTCAAATGCTTTTAAAAGTGTTCAAGTTATCGCTCATTAAAATATTATATCACATGTGTAATAAAGTATTCATTTTATGAAATTTAACTAACTTTTTTAAAGACGTGTCCGAGATACATATATAAGAAGATCAACTTATAAAAAATGTAACAACTTACAGATAACGCATTGCCTAAGCTATTGGATGAGTTAACAACCATGAAAATAATGTTATATATATTATATATTCACTTTATTAGAAAATTCCAATCTGTCAGAAACAGTTTTGATCGTCTTAATTAATTAATTAGTTTAGTTTTAATTTTCAAAATGCAAATAACTAACGAAGTCGGATGGAGCTGATAATAAGCTGTATATGATGTTAAATTTCATCGGAGATTCTTAAGACTCTTCCATATACCATGTCGGATAATGAACATAATTCCTTTATACGCGGCTCCAAAACCAAATAGTATTATTGTTAATATGTACAGATTAAGTGCTATTGCAACAGCTTCACAAGTAATCGTAGATTTAACCGCCTGTGAAAGTGTTCAATCATACCATTCACCTGCGGGTGTTAGCTGTGGTTCTTAACTGGATATTATGCACAGTTGTTGGAATAGATCTGATTCGAACTACGAGTATCTGCCTTGATCACATATTAGTGTCAAAGGAACGCCATTTCGATTTACCTAGCGTTCAAATAACTCATGGGCAACATTTGTTTAAACTGACCAACAGCAACGTGTGGAAATGCCTTTGTATATCGAGTAAACTGATCGATTTTCGGTAGGCAATATGATTATCCCCTGGAAGATAATAAGGTCGGTGGTGCAAAATCATCAACAGCACTACGAGTTTGTCGTTTAACTCATTGAATGGCAATGCTCAAAAGTGAACGTTCATCATCAGTCATCAGTGTCGACGGAGAGATAATTTAGAAGTGCGATCTGTGAGAAATCAGCGGATTAGTTTATGTGACGAGTAACATACCGCTGCTAATGATCCGTGCTCTAGTTTAACGATTCAGATTGATAGAAACGCGTTCATTAACGTTGTGTCAAATTAATAATGATATTAGCAATGTTGGCGGTTCTTGGATACTGAAGCTGATGGTAATTGTTGACTTGACCGACTTGACTCATTTTATGACAACTAAAGAATTGTTTTTTTTTTTTTCGTGACCCATATAAATATGTTCAATAATTTGCGTCAAATCATCTATTCGCTAGTAGATAGTTGCGTTTTTTTTATATACAAGATATACCTTATTTCGATTGTTGGCTAAAATTTAGATAATTTTGAACTTGAGATCAGCAATTTAGCAATGCATGTATGTAAAAATGTAAAATATATTATAATTATTACTTAAGAACATAAAAGAAACATTGTATTCGTTTGACAACAATATATTTTTATTTTCTTGTTAAATATACAATAGATAGAGGGAACGCTATGCTAATAATATTATTATTCGTGGGCCGCTGTCCTAGTTTACTTTAAGTTTTCTAAATGTGATCTCAAAGGTAAAGTAATCTTGCGTTATGGTAACAACTGTTGTTCAAGAAGTTGCTACAGCAAGATTATAAAATTGACTTATACTATGAAAAAAAAAAAAACTGGACGTAATTGTCGAATACACTTAATATCGTATATATATTTTTAATTTTAGATAATGATGTAGTTTGTGGTAGGTGAGGCTAAAGTAAGCGTCATAATAAAAGTTAGAAGGCTCTTTTCTTATGAAATGAATCGCTTTTTAAATCGTATACTTTACTCTAACCTAAATTAGTCCAAGAGTTTTTTAACCCTTTATAGCCTGATTTACGAAAGTGTTTTATTTTTAAATATTAGCTGTTAGTGTTTGCTGGAAGGTCTAGATGAAGGAAATAGTTAAAAAATCACAATATTAATTTTACATATTTACTTAGAAAATAAAACAGGTATCAATTTTGATACTTCAAGCATAAGGCCATACAGAAATCAGATATAGCTAGGCTAAAACTAATAGTAATGTAAACATTTGGTTTAAAAGATCGGTATCAAAATTGATACTCTAGGCTATTAAGGGTTAAATCTTACAAGAAACAGAATCGATTCGCATCATAAAATAAAAACGTGAGAATTACCTCACGAATTTAAATTAAAGTCTTTTATTATTATTATTATTTATCGTTGGTAAATTTGAAACCCTCGGCATTGCTACCCGTTTTATTGATATTCACGGGCCAAAGCCAAGTGAATATCATTTCTATTAAAATATTATATTATTATGTGTTTGAGAAATCTATAGTACTTTGATCCGATTGTAGAAATTTTCTAACTATTCTGCATGTATTTAAAGTTATGGCTTTCTGTAAAGTTATATATAAATGTTTTCGTAAATCTATTGTTTTAATCGACTGATGTATAGATTTAGGTATAACCCCTGTTGTGGAAATCACTATCGGCACTATAGTTACTGTCTGAAGATTCCACATACGCTTTATTTTATCTTTGAGGTCAATGTATTTTGTAAGGTTTCTGATATTGTTGTCTGCAAGTTGTGAGTGTTAAGTACAGCTATATCTATTAAAAATTCTGTTCGGTCCATTTTGTTTACTACGGTTATATCCGGCCTATTATAATGTACGGTTTTATCGGTCAGTATGGCTCTATCAAAATATAATTTGTAAGTTGCATTTTCTAAAACCGTTTCTGGGTTAAATTTATAATAAGGCACACGTGGGGCTTGAATAAGATTATATTTAAATCATAACTCTTGATGAATGATGTTTGCAACCTGGTCATGTCTGTGTTTGTATTCGGTTTGAACGATGGCTTTGCAAGATCCAGTAATGTGCTGTATATTTTCTAAAGGAGCATTTACAACACACATCTATTGTATTTTGTATTTTCATGATGTGCTTCCTATAATTTCTAGTTTCGATTACTTGATCTTGGATTGCAAGAATAAACCCTTTCGTCAATACCAAACTCCATACCCATATCTTTTGATATATTTTCTGTAATCTTTGCTAGTTTGTTAAGGTCTTCTTGATTTTGCGCGTAGAGCTTGATATCGTCCATGTATAATAGGTGGCTCAGACGATAAATGTTAGGTGATGGGTCTGCAGCATCTTTACATTTCAATGTATAACCTATACTAAATGCATTTAATTGCTTGAATAAAGGGTTTAATGCAAGGCAAAACCATAATGGGCTTAAAGAATCGCCCTGGAATATCCCTCGCCGTATATTTATAGTTTCAGTGTCTATACTTTTGTCAGGTGTATTCAGTCGTAATTTTGTTGTCCAATTATTCATTGCAGTTATCAAAAGATATCTAGAGTTTTCAGGAGCCAAGAGTGTGGAATAGAATCATAAGCTTTTTGATAGTCAATATACATTATAAATAGATCTTTCTGTGATTTTTGTTCCTGTTTTAAGATAACGGAATCAATTAAGAGTTGCTCTTTGCTACCTTGACTGAATTTATGACATCCTTTCTGTTGTTCTGCTAGTATATTATTTTCGTCAATATGATTGTAAATTAAATAACTGATACATCCAGTAATGATTTTATAAATAGTTTGAAGACATGTTATAGGCCTGTATTTTGCTGGATTTGTGAGATCAGTTTGGTCTTTTGAAAGCATGTAAGTTATTCCTGATGTAATGTACTTAGGCATTGATTGTGGATCTTGAATGAATTTATTTATGTGTCTGTGGATGAATGGATGAAGATGGGTAAATTTTTTATACCAATAATTGTGGATGTTATCTGTCCCTGGTGCTTTCCAATTGTGTAATTTATTAACTATGTTTTGAAATTGCTCTATAGGTATTGACTGAAATTCCATTTGTTTAATATTACTAGTGTTGTTTTCTTCTGAATTGATCCATTCTGAATCTATTTTGTAATGTTTCGGGTTTTCCCATATATTTGACCAAAATTTTTGTAAACGATCTGAATGTGGTACAGAAATTGAATTTGGGTTCGATCCTTGGCTATTAGTTGTTGATTTTAGATTTCTATAAAACATTTTTTCATTTGTTACAAACTGATTATTTTGTGTTTTTCGTTAAGTACAAGTTTTATATCTTTTAAGACGGCTACTAGTGAGTGAAAGTTTTTGTTTAAGAGTATCTAAGAAGTGTGTAAGTTGTAACTTTTACAGCAGTCAACGCTGCGCAGTACAAGATAGTCTGTAAATAATTGTATTCAGTGTTGGTATTAATATATGTTGGTAATATTTTGTTATTTAAGTAATTAACTATAGCTGCTAGTTTTCTCGAACATTTTTGTTTAGGTATATACTTCCGTTCAGTGGGATTTGTATCTTTATAGTATTCGAATACTTGAGTAAAAATAGTATCTATCTCTTCGTATTTCCCGTGAATGTTGTTTAAGTGTGTATTACTGCTAGCAAGATTTATCTGTGTTTGTGTAAAAATATTAGAATGTATATTATTAAGTAAGTATTTTCATTAGGTGTGTCAATATTAGACGAACAAGATATAAATTGTAACCGATCGGTAGTATTTTGTGGTTCTATTTCTCGTAGTTCATTTGCAACATCTTCGCTTAATAGATGTAGTCTTTCATCCGTTATGTATTTATTAGTCACTATTAACCTTCTTTGATCTGCTATCCTCTGTTCCGTAATGTGTGCGAGATGTGGAAAAGCTGTAATTAATACCTGATGTAGTGCTGTTCTATATGAGGTTAAATTATTTCCTAATTGAGTGATTTTAAAATATGACCGCATAATAAACTCGTTATATTCCGTAGTCCATCGCATTCTTTGTGTTCCTGATCGGCATTGTTGTTGTGTAGTGTTTATGTCATGGGGCGTTTGTTGTTTATTAAGCCTTTCTCTAATTTCAGATTTAATTTGTTCTAGAGCTCTATCTGACAACATTTTATTTTGTGTTATAGCTCGTAACTGATCGCCTACCCTTAGTTTAGATACAGTCATATTTGGAAAATTTTTAGAAAATTGCTGATATAGTGGATCTAACTAAATACCCTTGTGTATTCGTGTCTAATTTTGTAATTGTAAGATAACTGCGCACTATAAATTGATTCAATTCAGTTGTCAACTTTCGGCGCCTCCCTCCCGTGATGGGTCCAGGTATATTGACTGATGCCTCCTGCACAACATTCTCGGGAGAATCTAAATTGTCGGTATCGCTTAGAGTATCGGTGTCCGTTGATCTTGCTTGGGTCATTTGACGGGAAATCTGCCTCGCCCGGAGATTGTATGCGCCCCAGAACCCAGCGCCATCCCGACTTCCGCCAGAGTCAGTTTGGCTACTGGGCCAACTGCCGGGAACGAGGGGCCGGAGCTTACTTCGTGTATTCATCATATTTGTTTTGTCTTGTCTGGGACCGTTAGTTTGGGATAGAGTTGCCAAGTTGTAATTGGCTAATAGTTCCTCCTGATCTTTAGTTAGAAGTACAGGGTTTACAGTCTACAAATTATGACTGATATCCTACAGAGTTCATGCCTACCCCTTAAGCCCCCCCAGCACGTCAAGGTGGTCCCCCAAGGGGGTTATTATTAGAATTATTAATTTTTTAATTTTGTTTTTGTCGTTTATTATATGTATCACTCACTCATCACAAAATCACACAAACTAAGAGTACTAGGAGTTTAGAGTTAATTTCATGGGCGTTTTTCGTAAGACGTTTGTGCTTGCCAAGACGGTTTTTTGTTAAATTGGACCCTTAACGTCTACCCTTCGAACTTAACTCCCTTAAAACGGAGGTTGGAAGTTTGTATGAAAGTCCTATGTTACTCGTGAGTGCAACCGCAAGGGGCCGCTAGTTTTATACATACCTATTCGTTTTTACGTTTAATTTTATATGTAGTATATTATTAAATTTGTACTGATTTCCGTTCACCTCCTAACCGTTTTATTCAATCCCATGTACTTTACCCAAAATTTATCTAGAAGAGATTGCTGTTTTAGACTGCCTTCTGTATATTCTTATTTTATTTTATATTTTGTATCTGTTGTTTTTTTGTTTTGGTATACAATAAAGAATATAAGTATTTATTTGTATATGTCTTTTTCAGATGTTGAGCATCAAGCCTCATCTTTGTGCACCAAGTTTTTGTGTAGACTCGATTCCTATGTAACGCTCGAGTCGTTCTTAAATTACTAGGCCTCGTCTTAAAGTAAGTTTCCTAGCGCACGGAGTCTTGCATAATTGAGTATTCAAAGCGACGTCTTCGACGCGAAGACTAAGAGTCCTTTGCAACAAAATGTAAGCCCCCTGTTGTTACTTTAAGATATAATGGAGATAGTACGATATTCAATGCAATGTAAAATTAAGGGGCCTTCTACTACGTTTAGTTTACTAAATACTGTTAGTATTAAGTATATAAGTGTCTACAGCGCACAGAAAACAAAATGTATAATATGTATGTAATGCATTTCGTTTAGGATTTAAAAAAGAAAATTCGTATTATAATAAGTACTATAAGCCATGCTGGAGTACGTCTCCATACAAATATGGCCATCGTCCACTATATAATTTATAAAAAAAAAAATCACTTGATTTTGTAGTAGTAGAAAAAATATTTTCTTAGATTTTTCCGACGAATACAAATTTCAATAAAATCATTTTAAACTATATTAACATATAACACGCCTATATTTCGGATATATCATATCAGGGTCATACGGTGAAGAAGATCACTGTAAAATATTTATTTATATCTTCTATTTTCTATTTTGATTAAATGTACTCGTATAATGAATTCCATTAAAAGCGTATTGATATAATAAAAAAATGTATCTAATAGTATGTTTTTCGAATATATTAGAAAAATATTGAATACACTTTACTATTATTATTCGAAACTAAAAAAAAATAAAGAAACTTTTTTCCGCACCTATTTAGTATAGATAACTTGATTTTTTTTTAATAATGTTAAATATATAACGCATTATCAGTATATATCAATATCTCCGAATTCATCCAAAATATCATTAACATACAAAAAGAAACCTTAATAAATATGGAAGTTTATAAAATAAGAAATAAAACCGTCTTCATTTACTTTAAAAATGACCTATAATGTATTTATTAAATTAGACTAGAATTTTTACGAACTATTTTGAATTACACAGATGAAGATACCGTCTACTTTATATCGGTTCGGGATATGGTCTACCATAAAAAGCCGAAATTAAGCTTATAAAATAATTTAATTATGTTAAATATAGGTACTAACGTATAGGGTATATAATGGTAAAAAGTCAAACTACACTTCACGTCAACGTCAATGTTTTATAGGATATATCATGTTATATATTTTAAACTTTCGCGATTTATACTGAGCAGCTGACTGAGTAAACGTCGGACAATAAAAATGTATTATTACGATTAGTTATCGCGATAAGACTCGTTATATACAATATTAATGTACCATACTACGATTACTGTATGTATCATGATACTGAAAAGCATGCTTAAACGAGCGTATTGCGACAATTACTGTCAGTAATTGAGTATATTCGAGCATGATCGATATTAGCAATGTCTTTGACCGACAGGCTACTACGAATAGGTACCACTTACTCAACAATATTATGCTTTCGTGCTCAGTAATTGATAGAAGTAACAATTAACTATGTGTCTTTCTGTGAATATACGACAATAAAATAACAGTGTCTTAATATAATATTTTTCGTTTTATTTTTATTAATTGAATAATAAGTTTATATTAAAGCAAATTTTACACTATCTTCACATTACATAAAACGTTGAAAATATTTTTTTATGGTAAGTTAAAATAATTTGTAATTTTGTTAGATTTTTATTGTTAACTTAGTATTTAGAAGGTTTTAACGAATTATCTTTATGAAGGTATTATATAAGTTATCAATATTTTTTTCAATAACCATATCATATTACAGATTACATAAAGTCACGGGAAGATATAAAAGTGTTGTAAATGGATCATAGACGTAAATTGATCATGGTAAAGCGTAGGATATCTGTTAATAGACAAAGCCTAATTCTTTTATTCACTTCAAAGAGGTACTCAAGTTACTTTGAACAAAAAAAGTAAATGCACTCACCATGAATATCGTTCGAAAAGTGAGATCATTTTAGCAGGTATTCAATATTCACTCTCTGGTATTATGAGTTTTAAAATTCTCTATAGCCGCGTGTTTCGAGTAGCAAAATACGACAGTATAAATGGCCGCTGTTAAGCAACACTGTGACAAGACACACGGACTTCATTTTGAGAAAATGACGTCTAATAAAATCAAACCTATTCTTAATAAGTTAGTTTGAAGAAGATTATATTCATCTGTTCTTTTCGATTTTAACAAAAGATATAATAAATTAAAGCAGATTGATATATTTAATGTAATTAAGTTTTTCAAAAAGCTGTCTTCCCGCCTCGTCGAAACTACAGGTGATCGAAAGGCTGGCGGCTACCTTGGCCAGCATGTCAGTCTGGCCATACAAAGAGGTAATGCTGCCAGTGTTTTGGGCACCTTGCCTCACTGTGACATTGATATTTATTAAGCTTTAATATAGTTATTTTTATTTTTTTTTTATCTTTTTATTTTTAAATTATTTTCTATGTTTTAGAATCTGATATGTAGTGTATTAAGAAACATAATAATTACTAAGTTACTATTTATTATAACCGGATTACAATTTAGTAAATAAACAATCATAATTGTTGTACTGACTTGTTTGTTTCTTACCAGTGGGGGTAAGCCTATAAATAACAATGAAGTATCGAGAGAGGGATCAGTATCATTTGTATCACAGAGCAAGCAACACCAAACACCAGGTAACACTAGCAACATTGCAAAGTGACCAATTGAGAGTGAGTATATATTCAGTGGAGTAAGTCAATGTATAAATATATTATATATTAAAGTATTTGGTTAAATACTTTATATAGTTTATATATATTGAAGATTCTACATGATATATTACTTAAGATATAAGATTTATGTTTAGCTTTAAACGATTTTATACCTTCACATTCTTTAGTATAATGTGACAGTAATTAAATTAAACTGACTGTTGAATAAATAATAAAAAGTTTTTCAATTTCAAATATTTGAGATTATTGTATATAATGAACGGACTTGAAATATCAAACAATAAATTAAGAAACTTCTTTTTGTACTTATTTAGTTTATATGACTTTAAATGTTTTTTAATAATGAAAAAGGTCATCGATTTTTAAAGTTAAGAAAAATTTCATTAAAAAATTAGTGGAAAAAGTCTACACGACTCGGGACTAAAACCTAGTAATTAATAGGAATTTTTTTTTGACAGACTTGGAAAAAGGTTCAATGTTCGATTGTATATATTTTTTATGGTTGTTCACAAATTTCTTTGCTGATTGTGGACTTATTTTGTTTTTTTTAGTTTGAATGCATTTGCTCTCAGAAAGGCATATTTGGTAAAAAGATGAAGACCACAAACGCGTTGCAACACCAGAACTCTTCAAAAATTAACATCGGGAAAGTAATATTTTGTAAATGGTGATAAGCAGTTGACATTAAGCTAACTAGTAATATTGTAACTTAGGTAAATTACAAACTGTGCATTAATACTGCCTTACTATATTAGTTACTTAAAAGTGTTAAATAAAAACAAAGAAAAAACAATAAACCGACTTCGAAAACGAAACCACTGAACTAAAAAGTAAGTCGGTGCCAGTTTTTACACAAATTATTTTTTAAAACTTGCTTACGTAAGCTTAGCTAAGTTTTTTTAAACAAATGTTAATAAACTATCTTTGTGAAAATTCGGCATATTTTGTTAAATGAGATGTTTTAGTACAAAAATCAGAAATTTACTGTCAGAATATACCTAATATTTTATGCGATAGTTTAATGTAATTTCCCTTCTTGTTGTAGAGTACTGTACATTAGTAAATTATCCGTAAGTAATCAACGTAATTGAGTTGATGGAGCAAAACTTACAAATGTAATTTCCCGCCTCATGATGTAGAGCGTGCCTCACGTTCCTGTTCATAAGTGTGTTTGTTATAAACATGTTCCACGTAGCGTAATTAGTATATATTATATAACCTATATTTTCATTGTTAAGAAAATAAACGATGTATTATTCAAATGTGAGTTTTTTAATTGAGCGAGTTAGCCCAAATCCGAATGTATAAGGAATAGTGAAAAATACTTAAAAGACTCTGGGGACAACAAAAAACAGCGTCATTAGCTTTTTAAATAATTTATTTTCCGAGTCAGGAATCGAAACCGCTGATTTTGAAAAAAAAGAACATCCCTTATATTATTGCACGATCTGATAGTGTTACGTATGAGGATCAACTTTTGGTACGTAATAGCATACGGCAAACGAAAAGGCTTCTTTTTAGGGTTCCGTACCTTAAAAGGAAACACGGAACCCTTATAGGATCACTTTGTTGTCTGTCTGTCTGTCCGGCTGTCAATTTATTGTATGTATTTTCTCAGAAATGCATGGACGTATCATGTTGAAATTAATATCATTACTCAAGTCTACGATGACTTGCGGCTGTGAAAAAACTAAAGTTCTAAGTCAACGCAATCAAAAGATACGGTCATTTATATCACATATTTTATGTATTTTAGCGTTTCTAACGTTTTCGCAAGAGAATCAAAACCTATAGGGTACCTCCCATTGACCTAGCATTATGATATTAGGCCAGGAGTAAGGTCCTTTAGTATACATAAAGGAAAAAATCCGAAAACTGTAAATTTCTGTTCGTGTGCGTTCGAAGATAGCGAACCTTTATAAACAACGCAATGCAATCTACATACATATATATCGTAGCCAACAAAATGATAGCCCGTTGTAGCGTACAGCTAACGCCATCTATTACAACATTATGACATTAACTTTGATATAATTCTGCTCGATTAATAAAATTTTAAAATAATGTTACCAGAGGTAACATCATTTTAAAATATTATTTAAACGCGCTAAAAATAATAAAATAAACTTTTCATTTAAAAGTTTTACCATTGATTTATAATGTCATTACGTAATTAACATTTGATATAAGAGCTTTACGCGATTTGATTTAAATACTCGTATTGACTTAGTACGAAAATTTTAAAATTAAATTCTACTAAACTAAATCTATACATATAAGTCTTCTGGTCATTAGTAATATAATTAGTTCTTTATAAATAAACAATTAGTTCGAATTATGGACTACTTGTTTTCGTATTGGCATCACTAATATATATTTTGATATTTTTATTGATAATGTAAATCTAAATATTTTAATAATATAGTGCAGTGGGAGTGGAGTGTAGTAGAATAGAAATAAAAATAAACCAAGAATAAAATATAATATAATTATGTATATAATAATTAATTATTTTTAAGCGACTTCAAAAAAAAGGAGTGTTTACAATTCGACCTTGTATTTATTTTATTTTATTTTTATGCTTATTCGCCGATTACTCCGCCATTTGTGGACCTATTTTCAATTTTTTTTTTGTTTGAAAAAGTATACTTCCAAGGGAGTCCCATTGTCTTCAGGTCAGAATTTGATGATGGGATCCTGGAGAAATTGAGGGAACTCCTCAAATATTATAGGTATACCTATACCGATTTAGGTATTTTTGATAGTAACTTATGTATTTACCTTCAGAAAATCACTTTTGGTGAAATGGAACTAACGATGAAGACCACCGATGGCCACCAAAACTACTCAATAACAAGTATTTCACTAGGCTTGCGATTGTTTATTTCGATAAAAATGCTATACATTTTACGCTCGTCACGATGCATATGGTGAAGTGGAGCGGATGATGCAACACCAGGGGAACTCCTTAATAATTAACGGAAAAGATATATATTGTTGAAGGCAATGAACAGATGGCATTAGGCTATTGTAACTTAGGTAAATCACTTAATCTTACTATATTTCTAACTCACAAGTGTGAATTTTTTTTTTTCAAAAAATTAAACCGACTCCAAAAACGAACCTAAGAGATATAAATGAACTAAAAGGCATAAAATAAATGTTTTCTACAACATTTTGAAGTCGGTGCCAGTAAATAACGCGTAAGAGATTTTACAAGGCGCCGACTTCGAATATTTTACCTGGCACCGACTTCAAAATGTGATTTTTTACTTTTTAGTTTACTTGTTTCGGTGTCGGTTTGTTTTTTTCAAAAAGTTTTTATTTATATACCTATTATTTCTAGCTGACACGGCTAAAGCGGCTACAAATGGTTTAAGTTTATGGAGGGCTGAGATGTCGCATCCGTTGGTGTGCACTTTGGCTATAATTAAAAACACTATTTACATTGTTATATTTTCGAAGCGTAGGTGGGTTGGTCTTATATATATTTCTACAAGTTTGTACGGAACCCTCGGTGCGCGAGTCCTACTCGCACTTGACCAGTTTTTTACAAAATGTTATTAATTAGTGCGAGTTAAACGCTCCTCATAAGAGGCACCATAGACTAGGAACAGCCTTGCTTTGTATGAAACATACCATCCTATGGTCCAAAAAACGAAGTGATGGGCACATCTAGTACTATTAATTATTAAACATTAAAGACAAACTTGATTTTGTTATCTATCTCATCTATATTTTTCCGTATTTGTTATATATATTTGGTAAAATGTGTTTGTAAGTTTCTATATAGGAGATAATCTATTAAACCACTGATCCGATTTGAAAATTCTTTTTGCATTCCATACCCCGCTTATTGAGGACGGTTATATGCTATGTAAACCACGTTATGACTTATAGGGGCGAAGCAATGACAATAAACGCGAGTGAAATCGCAAGAAGCAGCTAGTAGATATATAAATAATATTCTAAAACTTTTTCTCCTCGATAGTCGCATTGTCACCAGGTTAGAAGCTGATGATATTTACCAAGAGAAATTGAAGTAACTTTTGAAATATTAATTGAATTTTTATTCTGCATTAACTTCGAGTGATGTTCTATAAAATATTTAGTTCTACTGTTTAGTTCACTTATAAAGTAAAGTAACAATTGCAAATTTCCCACAACTAGGCAAAGGCCTCTTCTCCTACGAAGGAGAAAGTTTAGAAAAGTTTTAATTAATAATAAGTTTTTCAAATATATGAGATATATATGTGACGCATTATCAGAATACATCAATATATTTGCATTTAACCTTTTGTGGGTTGACACATTATTTCATATCAACGTCTATATATCATCTCGTAGTAGCAATCGCAAAATCGCAAAAAAAAAATTGTTTATCTACGAGACTAGACTATCGTTCTATTGAACTAATAGCAAGCCTGATGTGACCGTCACTTTAAAATAGTTTTTTTTTCTACCGAGCGGTTTACACGTGTGGAACTATGTTTACCTATTTGCGTTCCTAGAATTTTATTTTTGCTTTGAAACAAAATAGCTGTCGACGTTATTGGTTAAATGAGCTCGAATGTTATTTACCCAATTATAGTATATTAAGAGTTATATAGAAACAGTAGATTTAATAATTCGTTTGGTAAATGACGATTTATGGGCTGCACATGAGAAACGGCACGGTAAAGTTTATTTTTCTTGAAAAATGTAAAAGTAAAGTAAAAGCCTGTAAATGTTCCACTTCTGGGCAAAGACATCTTCTAGGAGAAGGAATCTTAATCCACCACGCAGCTCTACCGCGGGTTGCACATACATGTCAGTATTTCTCCCGGCACAGACAGGTTTTCTCACCATGTTTTTCTTCACCACAGACTTCGAGGTGAATTTTAACACAAAGCACTTAAAAACTCAGGGGTGCTAGCCGGGATTTGAATACGTGATCATCGGTTGATATCAACTTGTTTTAACCATTAAGCCATCTCGGCTTTACACATCTCGACTTTACATCTCATAGGAGACATAAAATAATTTTATAACTTGGTAAGACTCATCTAGGTTGCCTAACGAAAGTTGCGAGTCATTCAAAAATAAGACATTGACAGTAAATTCATTCCGGGGTAAAGCAATGATAAACAATATATGTAAATCATTATAAAAGTCTGAGATCAAAACTTATAAGTGTATGAAGTTTCTCGCCTTAGGCTAGATAAATTATGTCATCATCCCGTGGCGCCCTACTAGGGTATTAAGGGCCCAACTGTGTGTTAGCGAGTAGTCTTGTATATGTGTCACCTGGAGTGCCGCATAGCTTGGGTTATTGGGCAGGACGCATAAATACATTCCCCAGCATTCAAAAATGTTGAATAAAAATTTTTGTTAGTATTATATATTCTAAACAAGTAATAAATTAAATAAATTAAAAACTCGACTAACAGGACCATAGAGAATCGTTACTAATCAACATTAAATCGTTATAGATTCTAAACGGTAATTATCACTGATATAAGCAACCTAAAAATGATTTTATAATTACCTATTTCATTTTTTTCTTTTTCATATTATGAGATCTAGAATCGTCCATTTAGATTTTTCCGAATTTTCATACTTTCTATGTCATTCACACAATTAAAGCGACGTGTCATTTATGAAAATCGGCTCTCGCGTTTAGTCTAAATAGTGCCACAAACCCACATACATAAATAGACAGACCCTCCCTTGCGTCGCGCAGTCGGGTAAATTTAAATAGAATCGACGCGGACGTAGCCGCAGGAAAAAGCTGATTTTGATGTAAGAGGTGCTCAGTTTATGCAAAATTGCGAAGTTATGCAGCACACCGTTGTGGGTTAGCGTTTTAACTCTTGTAATATTATTAATATGATGTCCATATTGCCGGTAACTATACATTTAACTGAAACCAATACTGTTCTAAAGTGCCAGCTGTTTCCGAATATTTACACGTGTCGATAATTTTATTACGTTCATTCGAATCGTTACGTAACTTGTTGTATATACTAATTTATGGATGCTGATAAACAATAATGTATCAACCCATAAAAAGTCAAACTCGGAGATATTGATGTATTTGAATACTGCATCACCTATTTAACATTATTAAATAAAACTAAGTCATATAAACTAAATAAGTACGGAAAAAAATTTCTTAATTAATTGTTTCGATTTCCAAGCGTGTTCCATATTTTGCAATTTATACAATAATCTCAAATGTTTAAAAAACTTTTTATTAGACAATATAATGAATATATATATCTGCTTTTAATTTATTATACCTTTTATCAAAAAGAAAAGAAAAGGCGGATATATACTTCTTCAAACACATTTGTTAAGAATAGGTTTACCATCTTTAGACGTCATTTTCTCAAAATGAAGTCCGTGTGGCTTAACGAAATATTGCTTATCAGCGTCCATATATGTATGTTTTTATTGCGTTTGCTGTTAAAATGTAATGTAGTCAGTGTTTGTCACGCTGTATCAGCCCAACGGACTTAAGACAAATCATACTTTACTTTGTACTTTTGTAACGAAGATCCGTGGATAGGGACACGGACATAGACTTTCTTACTTTAAAAATTTACTACTAACTAAACTTTGTTACTTATAACGATAGTTGGCGCCACTTGACACTTCGCGTGATGGGCATGACGTGTTACGACTAACATTACGTGGGGTTTTCTTTTGTTTTGTTGATAATTTCGTATGACACTGGTCATAGGCGTGTATAAAATTTAATCTATTTATTGTAAGTTAATAAGGTAAAAGATTCGCCAAAATGTAACGGATACGGATATCAGGCACATCACTAGTGTTAACGTATAGGTTTTTTTGTAGCTAAAACCATATGCTATAAAAGCAGCTATAAAATAAGAATATTTACAGAAAAGAATGACGTTAAAACAAAATACGCAATTTCATTCGCTTGGTTTGTTATATAAAAACGAAAATTGATTTTAATGAAAATTCTATCGGACGAACCTGAACATATATCCGAACAAAATCATAAAAAACACACACTACGAATCGAGAACCTGATCCTTTTATTTAAGTCGATTGAAAACATAAAAACTAATTTTTGGTGAATACGCATAAGTTCAAGGAGCTTAAAATTTTGTATGGTGATTTTAAAACGGAGTAAATTGCTTGCAAATTTATGCTTCTACACTATGTTATTTTCTTATCGAACAATCTTTTTCGTAATGAAAATAGTATAAGCCTGGCTCGTAGTTCTAAAGTCGTTGCCCAAGGCAGCTGTGCTCGGAGATCTCAAACTTATTTCAACGCAACCATTCTCTTGTTCCATATTATCAAGACATTTTTATAAAATTTAAAATAAGATCTTATAAATTTTTTACTCTTAGACAAGAATTAAATTTTTAAGTTTTGCTATCAGACTTGCATAAAGATTTACGTAAGTTATTTCTCATTGCTTTAAGTCAAAAAAATTTATTGTCACAGCTTACCGTAACTTCTTACGACGATCTGTTACTAGGTCTCTCTCTTGAGTGATATAAATCAACTCTAACCTAATTTTAAATACAATGACAAACCATGTATGTAAATCTTTATGAAAGTAAGAGAGCAAAACTTATGAGTGTGATTTTGTCTTAGGCAAGAAAATCTTTAATAATGAATTCAGAGCTTACTTAACTACCCAATAACATCTAGCATAATTTACATAAAAGTATAATATTCATAAATATACGATGCATTCTTACCATCTTTAATTTTTAAATTATTTTAATGTAAAAGTTCCATTGATCAAATTTTCAAACGTTATTTTATTTCAATTAATTTGTTGTTGTTTAATCTCAAGCTATCTGTGTTGATAGCGTTCCGTTAAGATGGGTACGATATTGAAAGCTGCTTAAGTACTACGGATTAGCCTTCTAGAATTCACCATTAAATCGATCAGGATTAAACTTAAGACATCAAATCAGAAATCGCGACACAGCGGGTTTTGTATCCGCCCATTCTGCATACTGGGCTAAGTGCTCTACAAGTTAAGCTATAAGCCGCATACTCGTAATATCGAAATTTTTGATACGATGATTTTATATTCGGTCCAAAGTCACATTAGTAGTGTATAAACAAATCCAACAAGAGTTAATTAATTTTAAAAATAAAAGTTCGACTGCCCAATAATCAATGTGAAGCATTTAAAGACAACGAGTAATTATGTAAAATGAATATTATTGTTCAAAGAATAGAGGTCAATTTCCCCCAATTTAATATGGTAGTTGGAAATAAAGTTTCATGACGCCATTTACGCCATGTTGACGTCACATAGCCATACCATCATACTCTTGTTAAAATATGAATCTAACAATAAGGTATACTTAAAACCACTCTAGCTGTTTAGGCTACAGGAGAACACAATGAAAATGGCAATGAATTTAAGCACACATACACACATTCATACATATGTACGACATCTTTCGAGGTCAGTCAGGTAATAAAAAAGGAAATTTCCTCTTCAAGTCGATTATATAACGAATAAAATATGCACGGCATATAAAACAATGAACGCGATAAAATGTTTATATGTGAATATTATATGTGAATAATAAATAATTAGGTTTCGATTAACAGAAATTCATAGTTTATAAGAACGCGGTTCACATAACATCAGATATACGTAACACAAAAAGCATTCTTTCATATATGCATTTTTATTTAATTATTTATTAAATTGCAGGCCATTCCTCACGGGCATGTGTTGCAGCTTGGAAATAATATACATTTTCGAAACAGCAATGGCTGATTTTCGCCCAATTCAACAAAATTGTTGCTCATTTATAAAAATACAACGTGGAGCGTAGTTGCGACGCCTGTGGCTTTTATCAGTTAATTTCATTTCCGCCACTAATTATGTCATTACAAATGTTTATTATGAAACGAACACTTTGACCAAGGTGGCATAATTATATTGTGGTTATATTTGTTAATTTGTTTACGTACTTTCAGTTAATAACGATACAGTCAGAGAACTAACGCCGGGAATTCGATCTTACTTATTACTTTATCTGTAAATATATCTATAGAAATTGATATAAGTATATATGTATGATTACTCTTCTTGCTTGAAAACGGTTGGAGTGATTTTCATAATGTTTTTAGCAAATCTTCGGATAATCCCAGCGGACAGAACGTTGTCAACGAACAAGAACCGATCTTTTATTTTAATATTAATTTAATATTTAACAGTCAGTGTCTTTATTTTTGACAACCACAGATTTTGTAAGGTGATCTTGGTATTTGTGACCCTGGTACGAGTATCTTTTGTAAGTTTTACTTTCATAATTGTAACAGGTTACAGGTTTTTTTTTATATAAATTATGAGAGTATAGCTTAAAAATGTAATTCTCGACATAGCACGCGTACACTTGTACGTTCTTTTCGTACCCGCAGCTTTGTATGCAGCATGCACGTGTAATGTGTATGCATCAGATTCGTTGCGAATGGTTCAAAGGGAATGTCATTTATGATTTTTTCCATAACGGAAGTCGCAACGAAGGGGGCAAGACAAGTGTAACATGAGGTAAACCTAGGATAATTCATTAGCTATCAGTTTTTTGTATTATATAAATAGGTATGGATAACCGTTTAAAATTGCATGTATTGTATCTCTAAACGGATATTCTGTGGCTTTATATAAACAGAAATAAAATTAAGTAGTTCATTTGTTCCCCTTTCGAGTTCCAACGTTTAACATAATACTTCTGTAATTCTTTAAATATCAAAATGAATGAAGTTACAAGTTACAGATAGTTCTACGATATTTTTATAATGTGAACGCATTTCGTGGTATATACAATTTAATTGGATTTATTTAAAACTGGCTGTCCCTCGCAGTTTCACTCACGTTTATATAATCAGTCCTCCTTATAATATTCGTGCAGACGTGTTATCGAAATTTTCGAAATTGTAGTAGACACATAAATTTAGAATATTTCATGTGACTCCTTACGTGGAGACAAGAACTCTATGTCTATACGACAAGTACACTTAAGATTAATTTACAATAATTCGACGCAATTATATCTCTCGTTAACCATAATTTCACCTAAATCATTACGTAGACACCAGAACTCTATTATCTTATATATGAACGTCAGTTGCAGTGACGTGCACGCATAAACCGAACAATATGACGTTATTACACAAATGCGAGCAACCGCAATAACTCGGCTTAGTAATAATAGTCCTTATTACAAATAATTAAGGAACAAATTCAACTTGAAATAGGTGAATTTGTTAAGCGATATTAATTTAAATTGATACACTTTATTTAAATTATGTTGTATCAATAAATTCTCGCGAATTTAATATTATAAATAAAACGATTTATCAAATTATTAACCTGGAACTGAATAGCGTAAAAATAAGAGAAATGTTTATTAAACGTAAAATAAACATGTTTGCAAAGTTTACTGCTCATATTTTTCGCTAGAACCGTTTAAGTAGTCCATTAAAAAGGTACGTTTGGTGTTTGCCTTCATCAGAGGATGCAATTTAATTTTTTAGACATGAAGGAGAGGTTAGTGAGTTAAATCCAAGATGAGGTTGCAATCCTTCTCCCGCAGCCGTCATCTTGGAAAAAGTTGTTATTTTTATTATTTTTTTTTTTTATTCCATTCATAAATTAAGGTTGTAAAACCTCTGCGAAATGAATACAATTCGGTTATATCGCGCACCCGCATTTTATAGCAATTCCTCAGGATCCAAGTATTTTTTTAGGAAAAATAATACTCTTAGGGGATTTCATGCAGATATGGGGGACATCTTAAACTAAGTGCGCTAAACTACTTGCTAAAACCCAGCGGTGCCGTCAACGTCTCAGATGGACGGCACGGAATCGCACGCATGCGACCGTGGTTGGCCCGCTTTAATAAGCCTTCTTCGCCTAAGCTAAAGCGTTCCCGGGCAATGAGAGTACATCCCGGCCAACTCGGTATGATGATTATGAAGTACAAAATCATATATAAATGGTCTATTTCATATAAAATTTAGTCAAATTCAGGCGATATAAAGTTATAAATTTGTAAAAGTTCTGGTATAAAAGTACAGGGATAGTAATTATCGATATCAAAGTAATAAATAATTTATAATTTCTAATTATTTACAGGTATATTCTATATAATAATAATACTTTATATAATAAATTTTCAATTATAAAATCTTGTTTAAACAGGTTTGCGTATATTAATTGGTCAATTAAATGATTACTAGTAAACACTACCCCATACTACGATCAACTGTTTGAAACGTCGATATCATAAAAATATTAATATATGAGACTTTTATAATATATGAGACCTTATAAAAAGTTTTACTTCAATGTTTATCGTGAATACTTTTTAATTATTCGGGGTCTTGGAATCTCTAGTAATTAGTCAAATTGTGTCCTAATTATAGAAGAACGAATATTTATGAAGTAAATAATTATAATTTTATATATGAAAATTTTCTATTCAACAAACTGGGCCAACCACACCATATTGAATTAAATCGATTGAGGCTTTTCGGTTTTAGGTATATAAACATAATCACGGTACAAAATACACTACTTCACGT
Organism: Hypolimnas misippus; assembly: GCA_037950945.1. Lineage (NCBI taxonomy): Eukaryota > Metazoa > Arthropoda > Insecta > Lepidoptera > Nymphalidae > Hypolimnas > Hypolimnas misippus. The sequence continues at coordinate 15,747,248 of JBBEEQ010000001.1, forward strand.
CCTCATTGTTTTATTGTGTTCTGTACCGTACATGAAATTTGATTAAAAATTCCTTTATCAATTGCATTACATGAAATATGTAGGAAAACCTTGACTTACTTACTGTAACGAACATCGGTGGTGACCCAAAAAGCTATCTCAAAACGAAAGAAGCTAATCTAACAATCAACGGACGATGGCTCCTGAGATAATCTGAAGCAATTTGTAATATTATGTCTATAACAATCAATTTCTATTATATAGGTATGTATATCATCCTATAATCCTACATATTATTAAAAATGATTTGTGATGATTGGAAGACAATTAAAATTATAAGTTTTGATCTGAGACTTTTATAAATATTTACAAAAGTTGTTTGTCATTGATTTACTTCAAAATAACTTACTGTTATTGTATTATTTTTGACACTTACGACTTTCGTAAGATTACCGAGATAATTGTTGACAGGTGACAGAGTTGTATCATGTCATTTACGCGAGTAAAGTATACAAATTTTATTCTCGTCTTGCGAATACTGAATTTATTTTCGGAACAATCTTTTATTAATACATACAACATAATCTTAAAATCTAGACAATGACAAACATCTCTTTATATGAAATACAAATATTTATTTTACGTGGCTCTCAAAGCCTTTTTTGTGGATAAATCAGGTAAACGAGCGGGGTCACCTGTTGCTACGTGACCACCGTCGCCCATAAACATTTGAAGCTTATCAGATGAGGCATTAATGCCGGCTTATGAAGGAATATAGAATGAAACGTATAATACCTTTTGTAGCTATGTGTTTGGAAACCTATTGTAATGAATATATTTTTTGTTTTAATTTGTTACGAGCGGAATTAGAATTCGTGAGTTAGTTCAGAAATCGATTGCAGTAACCGCTGTGACGATTGGTATTCAGTATTACAACATCAGTTCGTTTTGCTCTAATCTATACTTATAATAAGTCTGTAGAGAGGTCAATTCTGTACATGAAATATATTTTCAAAATAACTATCAGGGGGTGATTAGTGATCGATACTGATGGCAAAAATGCAATCAGTAAAATTTTTGTCCGTCTGTCTGTCTGTATGTATGTTCCTTATAGAAACAAAAACTACTTAACGAAACTTAGTACAATTATTCTTCATACTCCTGGGCAGGTTATAGTATACTTTTCATCACGTTACAATCAATAGGAGCAGAGTTATAAAGGGAAATTTTGGGAAAACGGGAGATGTTACTCCAATTTTTAAGCTTCCGTCGCGTATGCAGCCTTAATGGTTAAAATTACATAGAAATCATGTATGACGGAAATATTCTACATAAAATTTCCTAAAAAAAAAAAAATATCCCGCAACAGCATACGTCTATCTTTTATAGTTGACTCACAATTACACGTGTAACTCCTGATAGGTTAGCAGTTGAAGAATTCTGATTATATTTGTTTACTCTTACGTTTATAATACTCTCACTCATCTCTTATTTAGTAAAAGTTAACATTACTACCTATTTAATAAAAAAAAAAATCATAGAAATCAAGTATTGTGGATTGACATATTATATTTCCCTATTAAATTACTACTAAGAAAACCACTGAAACCTGAGGAAGGGAACACGCTACTTTTTTTTTCTAAAAACGACGAAAACGCGGACGAAGTCGTAGGCAAAAGCTAGTTAGTCCTATAAACGGTCTATCTAACGTAATATTTTCAATTGGACTTGTAGCGTCTGAGATTAAAGCGTTTAAAATAATGAAATAAAATGACTGTTTAACTTTTTATTTATATATATTAATATTCATACTAATATTATAAAGTCGGAAGTAACTCTCTTTGTAACATCCTAACCCAAAGTGTATTGAATTTTTGTCACAGAGATAGAGTGGAAATTCGAGCAGTACCTACGATTGGTTCAGTGTGTCATGATACCATGCGTAAGAGATCCCGTGGCGTCCTACTAGGACGTTGAGAACACCGCTGGTTTTTAATGTAGTGTGGTAAATCTGTTAACAGGATTTTTGTCGCGATATTAAAACGCGAAGAGTGTGAAATAGATGATGAAAGTTTTCATCTAAACTAAGTCCTGTGGACCATCTCATACTAGATACAGTGTACGACTAGATATGTTGCACATTCAGTTAACATATTTGTACGCACAGACTTACGAAAACAAACAATTTTGTTTCGCTCTACCTGGCTCCATCGTTTTATCAGAAGTGAAAAAATAACAGTTCTGAATGTTACCTTGTCGATAAATTACACTAACATGCGCGTTGGACCATAAAGCCTGTCAACTCTGTACAATGATCCATCAATTAAAATCTGGAAAAATTCAAGGTTATTTTACTTTCACGTTGTTTTTCTTCGACACGTGTAGGGATACTCTACGCTCAACTATCGTTATATTTATATACAAATTTTATCGGTTAATTTGAAAAGAAAAATGTTTAGTTAAAATATTATATAGAAATCATTATTATATATATTTTACTAAAAAAAAAAGCCTATTCCTTTAGTTTAACGTATACTACTATTTACCAGACGTTGACCCTTATAAGGAACACTATCAAATGGTTCAATAATATACGGTGACTTTTTTTTTTCTGACTAGGAGAATTCTTTTTTTAAAGTAATGAAGCAATTTTAGTTTTCATTAAAATCGGCCCCAAGAGTCTTTTAAGTATTTCTCGCTATTCCTTATTGTTTCGAATTACCATCCCCAGTTAAAAAAATAAAACTACATACAAAATAAATATCTTATGCTGTATTATTAGGATACAATACAAGATAAGATATTTATTTTCTTACTATTTCTGTTTTTACTTCACGTGAAGATATGAAATTTTAAACGTTTAATCAATAGCATTTATAGATATAAATTCAAAAAACCAATTATTATTTATTGTTTAGAAAACCGGAGGACTCTGGCTTATCCAACTACAATTAATTTGATAAGATAAATTTTCCATTCTAAAGATAAAGGTTCCATTTAATTGCTACTGAGTTTCATCTCTACAAAAATAATTATGAAACAGATATCTTTTGCTAAGTAATGTTTTGCCAGCGTCTCCAATTATAAATATATATAAATTTGTGTGTGAAACGTAATATGCATAAATCACATCACATACCGAACTGGTGCTTTACATCATTGTGATTAAAATTGATGATTCAAAAGGCGCCTAAAATGCATATTTGAATATACTTGAAATATACTTTGAAAAAATTAAGCTATAAAATTTATATTAAATAATAAAACTTAATTATATGAAATTCCTCCAAAGTTGTGTAACCATTTTATGTCTTGAGTAAACAATTTTAGAAACGGTACATTTTAGTTTTGATCCTTATTCTACTCTCTGTAGTCATTTGGCTTACAAATATTCACCTGTTTTGTAAATATTCACCTGTATTGTATTGTGAGTGAAAAGACTTGAGCATTACAGTGCGCAATTGTTATGATACAAATTGCAGAATCCGTGATACAATTTGTAACATATGCGCACACAAAATAGTAATAGTCGTTAGATTAAAATGTCCATTACAAAAATGGAAGCTGTCTGTTACATACGCTGCCGCCGGAATGTCGCCGCTATGACGAATGGCCCCAATTAGACATTTGAATCAGCGTTCTAATATTCTAAATATCGAAAATTAACTAGTTTATTACATGAGGGAATCGCTGGCGCTGCGCGCCGCCGAAGATCGCCGCTATGACGCCCGACCCCAATTAGACATTTGAATCAGCGTTTTAATATCTTAAATATCGATCACTATTGTTTCCATAGAATAAGTTTAGTTGTAATTTTTATATTTTAATTAAATATTAGATAAGTTTTTTGGTTTTTTTAAGTCCTCCGGCTGTCGTAAACGTAACTTGTCGATAAACAAAAACATAAATAATAATAATAAAAAATAATATACAAAGTTTTCATGATGTTATCTAGGTAACTGTCACTAGGTTACACAGTTGTTTTATATCAGTAACGAGAGTAAAACTTACAAGTGTAGTTCTCGCCTAGGATGTATGAAGGTGACCTTTATAAAGCCAATAAAAGTCCACGTAGATACAAATATATAGGTTTCATTTCCTATTTGAAATAGAATTTTCATTATATGTTCAATATTTCAATGTTCTGAACAATCATTTCGTATTTTTTATTAGAAAATACTCATTTACAATGCCGGTCCTTTTAGTATAAAATATTAAATAATTTTTTATATTTATTAAATTTTACCACGATATTTATGAAAATATGTAAAGCAAGAGGCTTTTATTAATACTTTGTTTATGTAATCCGTTTACGATAACAAGGAGGCCCTGAACGGAATATTTTTTAAAAGAGAGGACCTTATGAAAATTATTTCATAACAAGGCCCTCGAATATAGTACAAATTAAATTTATTTTATGACAGTTTTGTACATTTTAAAGTACCTAAATACTTTTGTCAGACTTTCCTTGGAAGCTGTTGTTACTTGTTACCTTCAATATAAAATATTGTTTTAGCGCGTTCCACTGTACTTTTATTGTACATAAATGATGAAATGTATTACTAACACTTGATTTTTCTAACACTCACACAACACGCATACACACAATAATATTTTCCATATGAGATACGCTTAAACGTACTTACAAATTAAATTAGATCAATTTCCTTGAAATTCTGAACGATGGTGGCATGAAATATCTTCTTCTATACTAATTATAAAATTCTAACGGGAAGATATATGAAAAAAAATATTATAGGGGGCCTTTATCAACGCAGTAGAACCCAAAACAATGATTTTTAGAATTCTTATCTGTTTGTCTGTTTGTCTGTTTATCTGTGCGTATGTGCACGCTAATCTCAGAAACGGCTTATCCGATTTAGATGCGGTTTTCACTAATATATTGTAGTAAGCTTCACTTAACATTTAGGCTTTGTTTCATGTCAATCGGTCTATAAATAAAAAAGTTATGTCAATTTAAGGAATCCCGTGGAACATTTTTTTGTTCTTATCACTAAATGCATAAAAGTATATACAGTACTTACATCAAAAAATACATTTTTTAATTTTTTGTCTGTCTGTCTATATGTTTGTTCCGACTAATCTCTGAAACGGCTGAACCAATTTTGATGGTACTTTTACTTGCACTTAGCAAATGTTATAGGGAGTGACTTAGGCTTACTTTTATTTAAGATATTTTTAAATATATACATATAAAAAAGTTCGAACGGGTCGCTGTCTGTACATGAAAGATATATGAAAAAAAAAATATTGGGGGCCTTTTACCTACGCAATAGAACCCAAAACAATAATTGTTAGAATTTTTGTCAGTTAGTTTATCGGTGCGTTATCTCAAAAACGGCTTATCCGATTTCGATGTGTGGTCATTCATATAATGCAGTAAGCTTCACTTAACATTTAGTGTTTGTTTCATTTAAATCGGTTCATAAATAAAAAAGTTGTCAATTTAAGGGTTCACCTCGAACATTATTTTGGACTTTTCACGAAATGCATGAAAGTATATACAGTACTTACATAAAAAAATCCATTTTTAAAATTTTTGTCTATCAGTCTGTTTCTTACGACTAATCTCTGAAACAGCTGAATCAAATTTGATGGGACTTTCACTTGCAGTTAGGGGATGTCCATTAATCCCATATTTTAACCCATATTAATGAGGCCCAAAGGAGGAAGAGGAGATGGAAGAAAAAAATCACGAAATATCACAAAGTCTAAAAAGTTCTTTAAAACATTACGTATTTAATAGACAGCTAATATTATAAAGATTAACTTGGGCTACTTTTATAAAAAAATATGTATTTATTTTAATGAATAAGTAAAACAGAGAATTACACGATAACAAAATATTGTAGAAACCAATAAAATATCGAACAATTTCCGATTTAAAAAGGGAAGGTATACATCTATACAAATAAATAAAATTGATAATGTCTGTTTGAAATTTTAAATTAATGCATATGAAAGTATACTATACTGAAAGTATACTGACAACAAAATTACCAATTTTAAAATTTTTGTGTGTCTATTTGTCACTCAGTTGGTTTTGGCTAATATCTGAAACAGCTTGACCGATTTTGACGAAACTTTCACTAGCAGAAAGCCAATGTAATAAGGAATAAAATTGAAACCAATGAAGTAGTGAACAACGTCTGATTCAAATAGGGAAGATATATATCTATATCTATACTAATAATAAAATTCTAGCAGGTCGCTGTCTGTACATGGAAGATATATGAAAAAAAATATTACTGGGGGCCTTTACCAACGCAATAGAACCCAAAACAATGATTTTTAGAATTATTATCTGTTTGTCTGTCTGTCTGTTTATCTGTGCGTTTGTGCACGCTAATCTCAGAAACGGCTTATCCGATTTAGATGCGGTTTTCACTTATATATTGAAGTTAGCTTCACTTAACATTTAGGGTTTGTTTCATGTCATTCGGTTCATAAATAAAAAAGTTATGTCAATTTAAGGAATCACGTCGAACATTATTTTGTGCTTTTCACTAAATGCATGAAAGTATATACAGTACTTACATTAAATAACTGGTCAAGTGCGAGTACGACTCGCGCACCGAGGGTTCCGTACAAACTTATAGAAATCTATATAAGACTAACCCATCTACGCCATTTGTGGTCTTCATCATCAGTTCCAACATAAGTTACTATCAAAAATACCTAAATCGGTATACGCTTGCCATAATATTTGAGGAGTTCCCTCAATTTCTCCAGGATCCCATCATCTGATCCTGACCTGAAGACAATGGGACCACCTTGGAAGTATGCCTTTTCAAACAAAAAAAAAATTTTGAAAATCGGTACCCAAATGGCGGCGTTATCGGCGAACAAACATAAAAAAAAATTAAATACAAGGTCGAATTGAAAACACTCCTTTTTAGAAGTCGCTTAAATATAATCAAATATTATGTAAATATGGATCACGTCCCATAAACTATTTCGAAACTACTTAGGAGCACTTTAATTTAAAACACGATCATGGATGCAATCCATGGAAACACAAAATTTTATTTTAAGTACTAATACACCTTATACTTTCAAAAAAAAAGTTATAGCGCGATTCAGGATACACCTAGCGCCATCTCTTGACAATTTCAATGAACTAACTTGTTGACTTTGACATTAACAGCATAATTATATTATATTTTATTCTCGTTTTATTTTTATCTATATTCTACTACACTCCACTACTCCTGCACTACGTTCGTAAAATATTTAGATTTACATTATCAATCAAAATATCAAAATATATATTAGTGTTGCCAAGACGAAAATAATTAGTCCTTAATTCGAACAAAACTAATTGTTTATTTATAAATAACTAATTATATTACTAATAACCAGAAGACTTATATGTGTAGATAAATAAGTAAATTAAATAACTCGATCTGTTTGAATTTAATTTTAAAATTTTCGTACTCAGTCAATACGAGTACTTAAATCAAATCGCGTGAAGCTCTTATATTGAATGTTAATTACGTAATGACGTTATAAATCGACGATAAAACTTTTTAAATGAAAAGTTTATTTTATAATTTTTAGCGCGTTTAAATAATAATTAAAATAAACATTTTTATTAATCGAGCAGAATTATATCACAGTTAATGTCATAATGTTGTAATAGATGGCATTAGCTGTACGCTGCATCGCGCTATCATTTTGTTAGCTGCGATATATAGATTGCATTGCGTTGTTTATAAAGGTTTGTTGCTTTTTAATGTTTTCGTATTGATACAAATTTCTTCTCAGTGTTTGTAAAATTGTTTTTTTGACCATGGTCAACTTCTATGTTAATTTGTTACAAGTACATATAATTTTAATTCTAAGATTAATATATTTTCCGCTTGATCAATTTACAACTTGATACATTTACGCGTTCCTGAGAAAAAGTATGAAAGACAGACGTACAGACTGACAGACACACGAACAGAAATTTACAGTTTTCGGATTTTTTCCTTTATTTATACTAAAGGACCTTGCTCCTGGCCAAATTTCATAATGCTTGGTCAATGGGAAGTACCCTATAGGTTTTGATTCCCTTGCGAAAACGTTAAAAACGCTATCATACTTAAAATATGTGATATAAATGACCGTATCTTTTGATTGCTTTAACTTAGAAGTTTGATTTTTTCACAGCTCTTAGTAATTACAACTCTGAGTACTTGACGTTGATAAAAATTTGTTACCTTCACGCGTTTCTGAGAAAAAGGTTGAAAGACAAACTTACAAACAGACAAACATACATACAAAAATTTACAGTTTTCAGATTTTTTCCTTTATTTGTACCATAAGATCTTACTTCTTGCCAAATTTCATCGTGCTAGGTCAATGGGAAGTACCCTGTAGGTTTTGATTCCCTTGCGAAAACGCTAAAATGGTCAAAATATACGACATATTTTCCATTATCTTTTGATTGCGTTGACTTAGAACTTTAATATTTTCACGGCCGCATGTCATCGTAGACTTGAGTATATGATATTAATTTCAACATGATACGTCTATGCATTTCTGAGAAAAAAGGGTTGACATCCCGACAGACAGACAGACAGACAGACAGACAGACAGACAGACGGACAACAAAGTGATCCTATAAGGGTTCCGTTTTTCCTTTTAAGGTACGGAACCCTAAAAATACATTTTTTAATTTTTTGTCTCTCAGTCTGTCTGTCTATCTATTTGTTTCGACTAATCTCTGAAACGGCTGAACCGATTTTGATGGTACTCTTACTCGCAGTTATCAAATGTTATAAGGAGTGATTTAGGCTTTCTTCTATTTTAGATATTTTAAAATCTATATATATAATAAAATTCTAACTGGTCGCTGTCTGTACATGGAAGATATATGAAAAAAAATATTATTGAGGGACTTTACCAACGTAATAGAACCCAAAACAATAATTGTTAGAATTTTTGTCTGTTTGTCAGTTTATCTGTGCGTTTGTGCTCGCTAAAAAAGATATGTCAATTTAAGGGGTCACGTCAAACATTATTTTGTGCTTTTCACTAAATGCTTGAAAGTGTATACGGTACTTACATCAAAAAACCATTTTTTAATTTTTTATCTGTCAGTCTGTTTTTTACGACTAATCTCTGAAACGGCTAAATCGAATTTGATGGAACTTTCACTCGCAATTAGGGGCTGGGTCTGTAGAGGAGGGAGAGGGGATCAAAGAAAAAAATTACAAAATATGAAAAAGTCTAAAAAGGTCTTTAAAACATTAATGGACAGCCCCTAGAGTTAATATTATAAGGATTATTTAGGCTACTTTTACTACAAAAAATATTTATTTTAATGATTAAGTGAAAAGGGGAATTACGCGAAAACAAAATATTGTAGAAACCAATAGTGAACAATTTCCGATTCACATACATCAAAAATACCATTTTTAAAATGTTTGTATCTCTATCTGTCAGTCAGTTGGTTCCGGCTAATATCTGAAACGTCTGGACCGATTTTGACGAAACCTTCACTAGCAGAAAGCCAATGTTATAAGGAGTAACTTAATCTACTTTTATTTTAGATCATTTTAAATTAATAAATTAAAAAAGCGTTACGTGTAAACGAAATTGAAACTAATGAAATAGTGAAGAATATCTGATTCAAACAGGGAAGGTATATATTATATAAATATAATAATTTAAAATATATGTACCCATTCACTGGGTGTTTTTTTACTGGATATGATAGACCAAATCCGAAACTATAAGGAATAGCGAAAAATAACTATAGGAGTCTCAGAGCCGATTTTGATAAAAACTAAAACTGCATCATTAGTTTTTTGAAAAATAATTTTTCCTAGACAGAAATGAATTAATTGAAAAAAATAAACAGTCTGTATTATTGCACCATCTCATTCTGTCACATATTATAAAGATCAACTTCGGAGAAGTAATCGTATACGGTTAACCGCAACAAAAAGAAAAGACTAATTTTTTTACAAAATTCTATCAAATTCCTACATTAATTAATTTTTCAAAAAAAAAAACGATCATACCTAAAAGTGAAATTTTAAAACGAAAACGGGATGTTTTAACGCTAATAGCGGGTGAGTACAATAGCCGAGTCCAGTGAAATGTACACAGATTTTCAATAAATTGATTCATTGAATTATCTAAACCAACCAAAACAAACGTCACATTCTATCAACTTTGAAATATCACACACTTTGCTCACATAGAAAATATAGACAAACATAAAAGAAGTTACTGTGAATTATTCATTTTATATATTTTCGATTGTATTGTTCACACTCTTCCTTACTTTAGTAGGTGACTAGCATTTTGATGCAACCTATAAACAAATCGTTTGAAGTAATGCAGACTTTTTTCTAAACTTACCGGGACCCATGATTTAACCCACATATTTGATCCTGTTTGTGTAGAATCGATTACTTAACTTCTCATTAATGTATAGATTTAATGTTATTTTGTAAAAAAATAAATCTTTTCCTTCAATTTGTCCTTCACTATTACTTCCCAAAAGTTAATTCTTAAAAGTGACACTATTAGTTGGTGCAATAATACAGAATGTGTTTTTTTTTTCAAAATTAGTGGGTTCTATTCCTGGCTAGAAGAATCATTAAATCGAAAAAACTTATGATGCAGTTTTAGATTTATCAAAATCGGACACGAGATTCCTTTAAGTATTTATTTTTCGCGATTTCTTATAGTTCCGGATTCTAGCTCTATCAAGCCCAGTTAAAAAAGTCATCCATATATAATACAAGGAAAACCTTAGCGAGAACATATTGTTTTACAGTCGAAATTTTAAAGACTAGCACAAAACACTATTCTTCAATATTTATAGTGAAAACCGTGGAGGAATTCCGTATCTGAGTTAGTGTCTGCTTATAAATACAACCAGAAAGTTCCCAAATCCAAAGTAAAAATCGCCTTTCCTGAGAGGCACCGCAGACTACAGTCTTGCTTTGCAGGAGACATGCCAAGCATTATGGAATCCACGCGAACGAAGTCGCGGGCACAGCTATATTCTATATAATGACATAAAAAGACTATCTTGATAATAGGATGATTTTATATTGGATTGACATAGTTCAAAATTATTTCGATTTGACAGATTCAAATCGGATTTGCAATTAGAGGGTTATAAAACGATATCCTTAACATTAGTTTTGTTACACTGAGCAATCGCTAGTATAACCGGATCTGGACCACCGTCCGACATTAGATGACTCTTGGCTTAGTGGAGGACACTATTATAATCAGTCGCGTGTTAAATTCAACTCGTACTTGGGGTTAGAGAAAAAGATGTTAAGAAAATTTTCAAGTGTTGAAAACAATAGTGACGTGGATATTTGATAATTCGATAGCAGAGTTGTAGATTGAGCATCACACCCTTAGTTTTAGTAAAAGATGAGGCATGGGTTAATTTTATAGACATGGGGTATATAATCGTTCTTACTTTACCGTAGTTTGCAACTTTAAAAAAATATGTCAGTAATAATAAGTAGTCTACATTAATATTATTAAAAGGAAACATTTGATTGTTTGTTTGATTGCGTTGAGTATGCTCCGAAAATACAACACCGATTTTGATACTAATTGCTATTCGCTTTATTTTTTTATCGATTTAATTATATTAGTTAATAGATTTCTGTGCGTAATCCTTGATGTACCTCTAGGGACACTGAGAACCACAACAGTCTTAAAGCCTACGAATATTCTCCCTAATCGTCAAATTTCAGTGATCTCCATTAGTCTATAAGATAATACGTTCGAATATAATAGTATAATATCAGTAATATACTAGCATATTGTATGTGATCCTATTTAATTTAGGGCTTAATGAAATCCGGAGTAGGCAATAGTAACAATTGGTTGGTATCAATATAAAGATGATCTATAAATATACGAAACGTCACCAGCGATAGCACATTCTTCTTAATATACAATAAAAGGATGTGAAAATGAACCTAAAATAACATAATATTGAAAACGTTCTTAGCTCTAAGACCAATTTTTCTATCGACCAAAAATGTTCGGTGTCCTATTTGTTTGGGAATGAGTAGCGAGTCAATGTAATTACAGGCACTAGGCGGCAAGCTATGCCCTACGGAGGCAATATTGACAATGTAAAATGTATACGTTAATAATACATATATGTAACAGGGTCGTCTCTGTACGTTAAATATTGTTTGAAAACTGAGTATATAATACACGGAGGCTTCATTTTTGTTTAAAAAGTATATCTTCAGTGTATGTCGCACGTTTAGTGATTAAAAAACCCGAATTAAAAATCTGTGTAACGAATTAGTTAAATGAGTAATTAAAATTTATCTCAATATGATTCGGTGGTTCATAAAACAAATAACGATTCTACATTTTGTGTAAATAAACGACCGAATTCCTAATATATAACGATTTTTTGCCTTTTGTGCCCAAAAATGTATTTTTTTACTTAAGTCAGTAATACAAATCCGATGATATCATGATAAAATAATATGAAAACATTTTTGAAACTCGTTACTTTAAGTAGGCAGTTGGGTTTTATTTTTTCAATATCTTCGAGTTGAATAAATCATTTTATAAAATACAAATGTAGCATTCAAAGCAATGCACATTTTCTAAAAAAATAGAAATAAAAGGCACATGCACATGCGCAGCACACGCAGAATCACACAGCGTTAATATGAAGCGGGCGACGGAGAACGATAGTCCAAGCGTGCGGCAGATGGCGCGGTTTCTCGCGGCACGCTCGAGAAAAAAAACGACTTGGCGCGGACGACGGGCGTCGCGAGAGTGGCGCCGCGTTCATACAACGCGGCGCGGTACGAACTTGTCACTCACGACAAAGTTCAGTGCAGTTACTTCATACTGCCCAAAATACGCTCAACCATCCCCCCGACTTAGGAGAGATGAGGCTCTCCTAAAGAAATAGAGAACTAAAGCCCACATCCTATCCACTGGATGCGTCAGGTAAGGTTAAAAGTAAATAAGAGACGCGAATTGCTTGGTACGCGGCGAAATATACGGGAATAGTACGTCGCGGGAAACAATATATGACTACTCTACTCTTACATAACAAAAAATATTAAACTTAACGACAAAATTAGAAAGAAAACAAATTGATTAGGAATGAGTAGCATTACGCTAATTGGTACTAGATAAATTATTGAGAAGGTAAAGGACAGACCTTTACAACGGGTCTAGTTTATGTACTTAGAACGCGTGCGGATAGTAACAACCCTAACCACTCCGTCAGATCCAGGATGAACCGCAGTTATTATTCCTATTGGCCACTTAAGCGGAGGTGCCTTATCAGATTTAAGAATAACAACTGTTCCAACAGCAATGGGGTCGGTACGTGTGTTCCATTTTTGCCTATTTTGTAAATTAGTTAAATATTCATTTCTCAACCTAGACCAATAAGCTTGAATAATTTTATCTATTACATATTTACGTTTATTAGGGATTGCGGTTGCGATGAAGTATCAACGGCGTTAAATGAATCAAGCGGTCACGATGTTAAGAAATGCGCGGGTGTCAAAGCAGTTGGCTCAGCCGGATCTGAGCTTAACACGGAAAGCGGTCGTAAATTTAAAATATATTCAATCTGCGTACAGTCATTAACTCTTCATAGGTGAGTAGCGTTTCGCCTATAACACATTTTAAGTGTTGTTTGATGCTTTTGATATTTGATTCTCATGCTCCGCCAAAATGCGGGGCGTTTGGAGTAATCATATGCCACGAAATATCACGGTCAGAAGTTTCATTTAAAAACGCGTCAAAAAATGATTTCTATTTGAGAAATTTCTTTAAATCCTCAAAATAGCCTTAGCACCAACGAAATTTGTGCCATTATCTGAGAACAGCTCAAGACAATCTCCTATACGCGAAATAAATCGTCTGAAAACCTTAATGAAAGCATCAGTACTCAAATCCACAGCAAGTTCGATATGTACTGCGCGGGTAACTAAGCATGTAAATAAACAAATATAAGATTTTTGCTGCCGAGCACCACGGTAACGGCTTATTAAGATTGGGAAAGGACCGGCGTAGTCCACTCCCGTTTTGACATACAGCTTAGCCTCTTGGACGCGACAGGACGGTAAATTAGACATAAAAGCAATTTTAATTTTAGGATTAGCTCTAAAACATTTATTACAAGCTTGGAAACGCTTTCTTGTAACTGACCTTCCCGAAATAATCCAATATTCCTGACGAAGTAACGACAAAAGTAACTGTGGACCGGCATGTGGATATATATAGTGATAATAATCGACATGAATATTGACTATAAGGTTGTGTTTAGGCAATAAAATACGATGTTTCGTACTATAATTTAAATTTGCTTGTGTGAATAAAAGGCAATAGAGATCTAAGCGTTTTTGACAATTCGTGGTTATTTTTTAAAGATTTAAATACTTCTGAGAAGTGTACCTGTTGGACACCAGTGGCATGCAGTTCATAAAGACAAAAAGACCCTGCCTACCCTAAGTAACTCAGATAAATTTATATTGCATTATTTAAATTATTTAAATCATACAAAAGTAAAACGGTATTTTATTTTAATATTTTATATTGATGTCTAATATTATACCACTAACGCCATCTATCAATCAACGGTGGTAGCACGATGTATCATCGATAATTCCTGTGTTCGTATTTCTTGCACTGCACACTCGTGCTACTAGCGATATAGGCACAAACTAATTATCACTTATTGCGTGAATGTAGCAGCATGACGGACTCGTAGTCATGTGAATATATTTATGTGTGCGTCCTTATAAATATTTGACACACAACGATAATATTACGCACATAAAGAGAAAAAAAAGACACTGTCTTTTTTACGTGAATACGATACGATGAATTAGGAAAATTGCCGAAGAATGTAATGCGACTATTTTGAAAAGATTTATATTTCATTTAATTATGGCATAAGTAAAGGACTATTTTGGTCGCTTTTTTTTTTCTTTGGACGCGAGTTCTTAGAATTCGCCATTATTATTGTTTGTATTCATGTTGCGGTCTAAAGTATTTAACATTTTATCTTTGAAAATAGTCTGAAAAATAGAATTTGTGATCTGTGAAAGTTTTCAGGTGTTGTGTGTGTACAGAAAATAAAAAGTGTTGAGTTTTTGAAACCTTCTTTCAGTGATGATGAAAGTGATCGAGGCCAAATGATTGATTTGCAATTAAAATGAACTAATGGTAAAGTCAATTGTAAATTCAATAATTTATGGTAATAACATTATGATTCATATTATTCTTACTGAAATATCGCCTATATTATTAAATATAGGCATGTAGATTTAATTTAAAAATAATTAAAAAGCCTAAAAAAATTCTGTTTAGTTCAGTACAGTATACGCATAACTGACGACCATTATTGTTATAAATATTATTAATTTTGCAATGACCTAAACAACATGCAGTGAATATTTTAGGTAAGTATACTTCTAAAATATTCAGCCTACCCTGTCTAAAAACTCTGTGCACACAACTGTTGGACACAGCGCAAGAATTCTAGTGTAGCTAGGTTTAAATGATTAATTTCTAATTTATTTGAACGTGGTATTTTCTTTATAAGGCGGTATATATAAACTATTACTCGAAGAAATTTTGGCCAAGAAGACATACGAGATGCTACAGCGCACAAAAGTGGAGTTCCATTAGCAGTTGTAGCAAAACATTAACCTTCGTTTTGTATTCGTATTCGCGGGAATCAGAAAAATCTTTATCTTGAAATGAAAAGCGTTGTGTTGGCCATTCAGATACAGGACGTTGGAGCCATAGTGGGCCGTGCATGCATAATGGATGTCCTAATAACTAGGATGGTAGTAATCCTCGGGAGACACAATCGCTAGGGTTCTCACTACCACTAACATGAAATATATGTTTCGGCGGTAAAAGCTCCTGAATTTGAGCAATACGATTAGCAACGTAAGTTTGGAAGCGGTGCGGTGAGGCATGCGCCCAATATAAAGCGACACTAGAGTTTGTAAATGCGTAAATATCCGAAACATTACATCGTGATGCAATCGAGTCTATCACGAAACGTATAAGTTTTGTTAGTAACAAAAGAGCACAAAGTTCCAATCGGCATAACGTTAACATTTTGCTTTTTGCGGGGGCAACTTTGCTTTTAATAATAAGATAATATATAAATTTACAATGTTTGCAGACATATTTACAACGCACAAATAAATCGCTGCACCATAACCACGCACACGTCGGAAAATCCTACAACGACTACCTTCGATTCATATGAATTTATTCCTAGATAACGCGGTACATGTAATTCAATTAACATGTGAAGCTCTCGACGAAACAAACACCACTGCTCGATGATATGTTGCGGCGGTTGCTGATCCCAGGCTACTTGCTCGAGCCACAAAGACTTCATAATAAGTTTAGCCTTTAAAATTACAGGAGCGCAAAACCCATTAACGTTCCATAACCTAGCAATCGTCGAAAGAATCACGCGCTTTGTAATTGTTTGTGGAATCTCTTTAACCGAAATATAAAATCTATCTCGTTTAGGACACCATTTAAAACCTAATATTTTTAAATTGTCATTTTCATTAAATTCGACTTCACCTAAACCATGGTATTGCGGAATAGAGTTCATTAATTCAGGACAATTGCTAATAAATTTAACTAATTCATAACCCCCCTTTAAAAACATGTTTATTAAGTCTAAAGACAGTTTAATGCCCTCTTGCGGTGTGCAAACTGGTGTACCAAGGTCATCCATAGACATTAAATTTTGAGCTGCTTCTGCAGCACGCGGAAAATTAAGCTTTTCTATTTGAGCAAGTTCAAAACAAACGCGGTTGAACTGATATATCGAAGGATTGTCTTCCTCTGGGAAGCGATATATTATTCTTAAGAATTTATGAAAATCAGGACGCACTAATATCTGTAAAAACATTTGTTTTATATCAGCACTCAAAGCAACGCGGAATAAACGAAAATTTAAAATAATTGCAATTAAATCATTTTGTAAATTAGGCCCAGATAAAAGACAATCGTTTAACGATAACCCCGAAGTAGTCTTAGAACTCGCGTCTAAAACTATACGTAATTTTATACTAACTTTATCCTCACGCAAAACGCCGTGATGCGGTATAAAATAATTCACATCCGATTGATTACTATTCTCGACTACCGAAATATTATTTTATATAAGTATTCGCGAATAACGTCATCATATTGACATCTTCTATTATTTTCACTTAACCTTCGTTCAAGATATGTGTATCTCCTAGAAGCCGTCTTAAATGAGTCACCTAAATCGGACCGGCGACGTGAAAAAGGTAAAGCGATCCCGGACTTCCGAAAAAATATTTCGCGACGCATCGTTCCCCCCGACCATGCTCGTACGCGGGCTAAGAAAATGCAGCGCCGTATGATGTTTATTACGATAATTTTTACACGTAGAAGTCGAATGGCACTTAGACGATGTATGACGAGTACTTAAACAATTAATACAACCCATTAAGTTTTTGACCGTATTGTACCTCTCACGCGGCGTTTGTTTATCAAGCCGGACATGAAAACAAATGAAAGTGTTCAGTCGATTTACAAAGTGAACAGAGACGCCCAGACTTACATAATATTATCATTACTCGACTTGTAGGCTTCGAAATATTATTTTTATTACGAACGGAATAATCAACCTTATTTATTGCGGTTCTTTGAACTATTTTTAATTGTGTAATGTTTATAAATTCGGAATACTGCGGGTATGACTGTTTTCTTATGCTATTTTCAAATTGCTTAGCGGTTTCGATATCTAGTTTTCGTAAACACAAATGCACAAAAATAAAATCTAACAAATCATCAATTTTTAATTGCTTTAAAGCGGCAATGGATGTCGAATATTGATCTATAAAATAATATAGTTGATGAGCGGTTACATTTTTAAGCTGTTTTAAATTTAATAATTTGTCGATATAAATGACGGCTATAAATCGGTTATCTGTATACTTTTCTACTAACGCGTTGTATATAAGCAAATAATGATTAATGCCTAACCAAATACTCTCAGATTTACCCTTTAATTAATTTATTTAATAGCGAATGCGTAAGGCATTGTCTAAATCCTTATTAAAATGAATCATCGAATTATAAGACTCAATGAACGTTGGAAATTTCCCGTATTCTCCAGTACAAAGTCGCATCCAGGTTCGAAATGGACCAATTTATGGAGGGAAAAAGCGGTTTGGTTTTGATTCCTTGGCCCTAGTCCCTATTAAAAATCAAGCGTATCTTGTATAAAGCACCACACCTACCTTATCGGCGGACGCGTTCCTCTTGGATAAAAGGCATATGTACATGCACAGCACAGGCAGAATCACACAGCGTCAATATGAAGCGGGCGACGGAGAACGATAGTCCAAGCGTGCGGCAGATGGCGCGGTTTCTCACGGAACGCTCGAGAAAAAAAAAACGACTCGGCGCGGGCGACAGGCGTCGCGAGAGTGGCGCCGCGGCGCGGCGCGGTACGAACTTGTCACTCACGACTAAGTTCATTGCAGTTACTTCATTCTGCTACATATTGGAATTAAAAAAAAATCAAATTAATCCAATACAAATACTTGAATCTCTCGTCAAACTTTTTTTATTTTTTAAAGGAAAATATTCATTTAATTCTTTTTAGTGTCTTTAAATAAAAGCTTGATTTATAAGAATTTTTATTATTTAAATTTATTTTTTACTTTTTAGTTATCGCTGTCAATATTTGTGCATTGATTTTTCTATTATTACGTCATAATATATGTGATTGTTATTTATGATGATTTTACTGGACAAGAACTCCAAAAACCCCAGTGTATCAAAATTTTAGATGAATTGAAGATATGGAGTTTACGATAACCAACTTATTTTTTTATGTTACATTTGAATTCTTAAAAGGTCCTTTCATTGGATATCCATAATCTAGGAAATCATTAAAAACTTAGTTCGCCATTTTTCGAAATTCACCATATTGAGCTTGGAGTGTTGTCACTTTATTATTCGAGTTTTTATTAGGAGACCCTTTTATTTGATACCCATATTGTAGGAAAGTATAGAGAACTTAGACCACCATATTTGAAAATTCGCCATATTGAATTTAGAGTGTCGTTACTTTATTTTTCGGGTTATCCTCAGGAAGTTCTTTCATTTAAAACCCATATTGTGGAGAAGCATGAAAAACTTCTGCTATCTTTATAAATACATAAAAAATAACTAGTCGCGTTATCTTGGGGGACCGCCATGTTAGATTTAGAGTGACGTCACTTTAATTTTCGAGTTATTCTCAGTAAGCCCTTTCATTTGATTTTGATGCTATTGTGGTTATGGTTAAAAAATAACTAGTCCGCCATCTTGGATGTTCCGCCATGTTGGATTTAGGATGACGTCACCAAATCATGCATCTGTTTTAAAACGAAGTTGCAAGATTCCGCCCGAACAGACATAGTTAAATACATACATACTTCTACATATGTATATATGTACATACATTGCACGTTAAATAAAAGCTTGTAAAAATTCCCTAGTTAAAGTGGAACAAGGTAGTTAAATAAAAACAAGAATAGTTAGTAAAATTTTAATTTTTATCGAAGTAGTACAAAAGAGAACAGCATAATATCTTTTATTAACCCACACAAAATATTTTTAATAAAAAAAATGTTGAAATGATAATTTTTAAACAATATTTCAGTTACTGAAACTAATCTTTATTTACAATTCAATGCAGCATTTTCTATTAGTAGAACTCTTTATGTTAGAGGTTAAATCGTTTCAATGGGCATGTGACATTGATTGCAAAGACTAAATAACTATTAAGGTTATTAGATATGCTGGTCTAATTCTCTTTGAAAAACATACAGTAATAATGTTAAATTGGTCAATTATTAGATATTACGCTGGACATACGAAAGACTAGTGGTTTTATGATAGTTAAAATGCAATTTACCAATTACCTAGTTCGATTGATGCACGGGGCTAATGTCGATTTAGCATTGAACTTTAAATAATAAATTGGAAAAGTCATAAGTTTCTGTAACGTATTTGACATTGAAAGTGGTTTAAAGGAGTATTATCCGACACGCGATCATTTTCAATTCTCAAATCGTACTTAATCAAGCAATGGGCTTATCGAACAAGTCTAAGTAATATGCTTGTCAAATACAATTTCTATTACAAATTGCTATTTCATTATTTAATGTCGGTGCCTTTCAAATAAAGACGCTACAAATAGATATTATACAATCGCATGAGCACTGATGAATAAAACGAGACCAAATTGTCTTTTTACAGTACGACCATATAACTTTTGAACCAAAATTTTATATTTTACATTTATTTTTTTTTAATCATTTCTTTCATACAGACCTTGAGGCTAATCACAGGAAGCTACCGTTGTGGCGACACGATATATTTTGATGTTTGATTTCTTTTTTGTATTTTGTAAAATGAAACAAATTCTCAATCTAATTCAAACCCTAGTTCAGACAATTACGTTAATTACAAACAACAAAAAAGAGTTAGCCAAATCAGTATTTCAGGCAGTTATTTATCCATTTTGATAAATAATTGAAATATAAGTAAATTTTCTTCATATTAATTTGCTTACATTTAGTTCGAAAGATTATAGATAAGAGATGATCTAGGTGTGCATTTGTGGTTTAATTTACTTTCAAAATAAAATTAAACCGCCGTAGCTGTCTCTATCCAACAAGCTGCAAAACGTAAATGAGACAGTTTCTTGGTAATCGTTCTATTTACAAAATAATTACATCCATAATAATATTTCTCTGCAAAGTTCAAGTGTAAGTAAAGGGAGGATTTCCAGTAATAATGTGCTTATAGTCTATCGATTAGTTCGTCGTACTCGTAATTTGTCTTCTAAGCAAGGCCAGGCAGCGGATACGGCTACACAACGGATATCCTGCCTCTATTAGCATGTCGACACACAGCTATTTCGATAAACGTTGCCTTCATTTATATTCTTTTGCTATTGTATTTTCACTGTTATTTACTGTTCTACCCTCGACCAAATAAGAAGAATGTTATAAGTATAATATAAGTTATGACGTGGGTCTCTGTGTGCCTGTTTGTCGAAGCATCCTAATACAATTTTTATGAGAGTTTTTTTTCTTAAAAGCTCATGTAGTCGGAATGGATCTTAGCTATCATTTATGAAGATCTGTTTTGACATTTTAAGTTTATCAGCTCTTTTATCACGTTGAAAGAATCTGTGAAACTTCTACTGTACTCGATCGAAATTTACTATACTTTGACTTCAATGTTAGTTAATTTACATAGTTATGTAACCTTGACCAAATGTAGGAGTCCTACTTGCACTTGACCCATATTCGCGCCCCTGATAAGGTATGCAAAATTTCATGATGATTGTTTGAATTTATAATACCATTAGTTGACCAGACGAATGATGTTTTTTTTTCTTATAATATGGCGTGCATCCGCGCTACTGATGCGCAAAATATTCTGCCAATATCACGTATATTGGAGAAAGAATGATATTTATATGGCACGATCCGTCATTCGTACGAACTGTCAATTGACAGCATGTTATGTCAAGCACGCAAAGGTTTGATTAGAAAAGTTTATAGTCGTTAAGTTTCTTTTCAATTTCTAATTTTCTGCGCAACTTTCTTAATTTTTATTCCGTAAGAACCTTACACGAAGTATTAAAATTCTTTTTACGAAATCGGTAATGTCGCTCTAAAGTTATGGCGTGACCAAAGGACATGAGGATATATTTATAATATGCATTTAAACCTACATTATAAATAGGATATGTTTAGGATTAACAAGTTTTAGTTTTTTTTTCTTTGAGCCCCATTACCTGTAATAGGTATAAACTTTTTATAAGGATATTTTTACTACAAAGTGACCTCGATATTGCTTATGCTTGTTTGAAATAACTTTTATAACGCTGTTCACTGTCATATGTATAATCATCGCCGTGTTTTCCCGGATATTTTTATTTTTACCTTCATTACTAACAGTCTCCTGCGACTTTATCCGCGTAGTTTGTCGATAAAAAGTTATTTTGACGTTCTTTCTAATATAATAAAAGCGAACGTTTTTATATATATTTGTTGACGGGAATTTATCACTCTTTCACGTAAAATTTGTGAACAAATTTTTGTATACGTATTTTTGTATTGTAGAATTTAGTATAGCTGGATTTTGTACAGAATGTTTAATATACATATTTGTAATTTTTAAATGTATGTACTTATTAATAAAATTTTAAAAGAGTACCTACCTAGTTTCTTGCCGAATCTTCTCGTTAGAATCTACATTCTGAACTGGTGGTAGATTTGATATTTGCCGTCCGTTACCGTTTTGTACTGTCTCGTACCTTTCAGTGCAGTTTCGCACAGTTCCGTACCTTTCTGTACCGTTCCATACCGTTTTTGCTCTATATACCTATGGTATGTTTAATATATTTGTACGTTTAAATTATATTGAATAACCTAAAATTATAAGAATATGAATATAAAAATGTGTTGCTTCTAAATATAATGCTATTACTTTGATATTCACGCTTTAACTAAATACTTATGCTTAAGTTTCGCCACTCCACAAGAGTTAAGTAGTTCATACTTCCACTCAAGTTACCGTAATATTGAATTCACAAATGCGTGTAATTATATATTTTTATATAATTTGGACGTTTGAAATCTAAAGAAAAAGTAAAACTCTATTCATAAATATTACTTCTTATTTGGTCATATATCGTGATAGGACCCGTTATGTTAAATATGAATAGTATAATTGCGATAATTTGAAATATGTAATGAAATTAAGGTAAATTTCAATATTGTAACACAAAGATAGAGCTAGTACAAAATCAGAAATCAATGTCAGAATGTAGTATTTAAATTTACCGCAAAATTTCCGCTCCCATGTAAATTGAAATGTCTATTGTAGTTTAGTTAGAGCGAATTTCGATACAATACAAATATGAAAACATCGAATTCCGCTTATCATGTTTATTTAGGACCTTACAACCTTACTGTGTTAACTTACTAAGTTGTATCTATACAAATAAATAAAATAGAAGTGTCTGTTTGTAATTTCAATGTCTGTCTGTCTGTTTGCTCGTTCCTTCTAATCCCTGAAGCGGATTGATTTTGATAGGAGCCTACTTTTAGTTTAAATTATTTAATTTATTTTAAATAATAAACAAAAAAAGGGTTCCGCAAAAACAAAATTTAAACCAATGAAATAGTGAATAATATCCGATTCAAGTAGGGAAGGTAAACATTATAGCAATATAATAAATTTTTCCATTTTACAAGCACGTATGACTAAAACTAGCACGTAGCAAGGTAAAGCAACCTTCCGTAGAAAAATAAATATCACTGAAAATAAACTTCAGAGTACAATTCTATTTGTGACATATTCCTCATCGAAGCAATAACGCCATTATTTTATATTTGGAATATATTTAATTTATGTTTTTTTTTTCTTTTTATATAGTTTATTTATTTTTTTAAATTTGTTTTTGATGTTATGTTTTTTCTTCTATTCCATTTTAATTCAATTATAAATACTGTAACTTTAATTATATTAAAATAACATAGTTGCGTAACCTTGACATCAGATCAAGGTTATGCAACATCATTTGGAATCAGCAGGATACACAATTCTTCACCGACTTACAGCCGAAGTTCGTTGAATTGGTCTGTATAATCAGTTTGTTGGATTTTAACTTAATTTGTAGACAAATTCGATAGCGTAAATTAAGAATTAATACTACTACTACTCACACGTTATATGTCCTCCAATATTATTCTACAATACAATATAAAACTACCAATGTTTCAGAGCCGAGCAAAGGTATTCTATTCCGTTAATGTGAAGGATTTACTCGTGATGTTTTCGTTCACTGCAATTAAATGCCAGCACTTTAAAACTCATTGGCGTTAGCTCGAGTTTAACGAATCAATAACGTTAGGACGCGTTCTATCTTCTTCGTCGTATTGATTGTACTTATATATTTTAATTATAATATTTTAGATCATATAAATGCATACATTTATTTACTTTGGTAAATATATTCTCTTATTATTTGGAATAAGTGACTAGTTTTTAATGAAAGTTTAATTTTCTTGCAATGGTATCACATGTGACAATTGGTGTAGTTCCCTGACATAATCTCATTAATTTGAACTTCAAATTTATAACTTAAACATTAACTAAACATTTAAAAAACGGGGTTTCATCGTGATAATCAATCGTAATAATACCTATTTTATTGCCCTACGTTTCGAAGAAGTTCCATCCGTAATGGTCACAAGTTGACACTAAAGACGAGGCAGACCACGACGAATGCAGTTCTCAACAATAATGTTATTAAGATTTAAAAATTGTTCTCGAAAACTTTCATGTAAAAATGTGACTAACATGTGCTTCTTCGGATTTAAATTTTTTTATTAGATTTTAGTAATCGTGTTAAAACGATCTGCAGATCTCAAGCTAGGTGCACCTAGTTTGAGATTTTCCTCGAAATGTCGTGGGTCGAAATGCGTTAGAAGTAAACGTATTTCATACATTTAGTATGATTGAAGACAAATAACCATTGAACGGTATGTCATGACGCGTTAACTCGAATGAATTCGTTTCGTCATGATATATAGTGTAGTGACTTTCCAGCCTTATAGTGTGAAAAGATTCAAAAGCAACCAGTGGAAAGAGATTAAGCAAAGCATACCATTGTATTGTTGTTCGCACGGATTAGAATAATATAGCTACATTATTATCGTCTAAAAAGCTTTCGATTCCCGGAATGACAAATACTAGGTTTACTCTTGAATATCAGTTCTGGTTGATATAAAATATTTACAAAGAATATTTCTTTTTTATTTATTTAGCAGAAACGACTTTATTTCAATTCAATATTACGACTTTATTTACGTGAGTATAATATAATGTTAGCAATATGTCATGTTTGTGTTTTACTTTTTATTTAGATTGTGAAATCGTCACGAAATATATCTTAAAGCGATCACTTTTAGGCAAACATATATTTGTAGTTTTTCTGCAAATAAATTTAAAAAATACGTCTAGATATGCCTATAATTTTATAGGAATTTGGGTCATACGTAAAAATAGCACATAGGCTATTTTCTATCTATATACCACGCGGGTAAAGCTGAGGGCGGATGATAATTATCAATATAACTGTCTCGGATCTGCGCAAGTGTATTATATTGCCTCGCGCTCACACTTATGGATACTACGTGTACTTATTTGGCCAATTGTATTATATCGTGTCGTATATTCAATCTGTGAAAACTATCCGGTTAATAAGAAATCATCTTCCAATCATAATTATAGTAATATAATTATATAAAATTTAGCTGTTATACTTTAATTATGTACACTTCGTACAATGTATAAAAGTTTAAGGGTGTAAGGCAGGGGGTTGCCACTGTTCTATATATCTGGCAATAAATAAAATGATTTCTTATATTATTCCAAATGAAATATAAAGAGAGCAAGCTTCATGCTTTGACGAAATTATATTTGTTATATTCTATATAGACAGCCTTTATGTTGGGAGCATGCACCGAGAACTTTCAGCTTTCATATAAGAAAATTCTTTTATTAATAGCTTTTATAAGGAAGGTCTGGAATTCACAGGCTCGTAGACTATTCTTTTAGAAGAGGGAAAATATTTAATATATCTTTACGAAAAATACTCTATTATTTTCCGTAAATATATACCTAACCTTTGCCGTTTTTTATTTAAATCACAAAGTAAGAATTTGCCGACTACAACGTATATTAAATTTTATCTAGTTCGAGTATTAAATGTCGTATTAAAAATCTTTCTTAGTCTAATCTTTCTAGTTTTTCTTTTTTGACTTCGTCGTATAATTGTATAAATCGTCAAGAAATTTTTCAATATTGTTACAAAATGTTTTGATTCTCCTGTTATCGGAGAAATGTTATAATGAGAAGGAATAAGAAACAAGGTATAAGAAGAATTCATTTTCTATGTCAACCAGTTTTTTCAGTGTTTTTGATTTTGTTGCCAAGTGATCAAATAATTCTTTTCATACATCCGAGCAGTGGTATTTATTTATTATTAACATTATGAGCGGACAATAAATCACTTATTTTTGTACAAATACTTAAAAATAATTATTATTGTTACTATTTATTTAATTTGTTTGTGTGTAATAGTTTTAGTCATAATTTTATTTTCACCTCATTAATTTTGATTTATTTTATTTTAATTATTATTCTAATCTAGCGCCTATGACTTCTCCCTTATGTGGGGATAATATATCGCTAGATTAATTATTTAAATGTGAGCATTGTTCCCAACCTCGTTATTTTAAAAATAAACGTGGCTTAAATATTCATCTAGGAAATCCTCATAAATCGAATTCGCAGGCCTATTATGACCCATTTCCCTCAACTACTATTACTGATCTAGATCCTCTATGGAATCGATTAAGCGCTTTTAAAGCAAATTTTCCAGTAATAAAGCGGATACCTAGAGGATCGAGGACACAAGTTGCCGTCGCCCTTACGAAGGTAATTACCGATGTTATTAATTCCAATAACGCCACTTGTTGGGAACATTTGCTCATGTTTGCTTATAAAGTTCTAAACGTTGTTCAAAATGATCCAGGCTCACTTACTCAAAAAATAAAAAAATAACTGAAATAAAATTGCAAATAATTTAATTTTTCCCTCAAAACAATCGATAAAGCATATTGAAAATAAAATTAGTGACGAAGACTTTAAGGGGGCATCCCGTCTTTCATTCTCTAGCGATATAGTAGCCCCCAACAAAGCTGAAACAGTTAAGGCGCTAAGTTATAAACATCCTCAGCATAATACTTCTATTATATCTAACTCTTTTACAGATTCTAATACACCACTTCAGGCTGAAACTGACGACGTGTTCGGCGCCGTGATGTCTTTCAGAAGTGGATCTGCCGGCGGCCTTGATGGCTTAACACCATAACATTTAAAGACCTAATATGTGGCTTAAATAGTGATGCTGACAGGACTCTTCTGAAATCAATGACGGATCTAGTAAACCTGATGCTATCTGATGGTGTACCCAAGGCGATAGTAAGAGTACTTTTTGGTGCGAACCTCTGCACCCTTATTAAAAAGGATGGTTGTATCCGACCAATAGCGGTAGGTTCTACTATCCATCCCGTCGTCTCGAAAATTTGTTATCGCAACATAACACTCGTTTTGGCTAATATGTTTCAACCCGTACAGTTAGGCTTTGGAAGTAAAGGTGGGTGCGAAGCTGCCGTTCATGCGACTCGCACTTTTCTCTTAAAATCCGGAGGAGAGGTTATTTTAAAAGTTAACATAAAATGCTTTTAACTCCATATGTCATTGAAAACAAAATTCCAAAAATATACCCATATATTTGGCAGTGTTACGGGGAAAACTCTAAATGAATGTATCATAATAATGTTCTCAATTCTGTTGTGGGATGTCAACAAGGAGACCCGTTAGAACCTGCAATTTTTAGTTTGGCTATTCATCCGCTTATTACATCTTTAAATTCAAAGTTTAATATTTGGTATTTAGATGACGGAACTTTAGGTGGTGAAGTGACAACCGTTTTAGGTGATTTTTCAAAAGTAATCGAAAATTTTTCCAATATCGGATTAGAGTTTAACACATCAAAATGCGAATTATTTATTCCGAATCGAATTTCTTCGGCTAGAAAAGATTTAATTATAAATCTGTTTAATACTTTGGCTTCGGGAGTCAAAATTTTGAATGAGGACTCACAATACCTCCTAGGGACACCCGTTTTAGATGATACTATCCCAAAATTTATATATGATCAGACAATTAAATTTAATGAAATTTCTGACCGTCTTCATCTAATAAATTCACACATGGCTCTTTTTATAGCTAGGTATTGTCTTTTTGACCCAAAATTCGCATATTTTCTACGCTGCTCCCCGCTTTGAAATTATAATGATTTACTGTTACATTTAGACGACATTATTAGAGAAGTACTAACCAAAATTCTAAATTGTGATTTATTGGATACGGCTTGGGAGCAGGCTTCTTTGCCAATTAGATATGGCGGTTTAGGCATACGTAAAATTTAGAGTGTATCGTTACCTGCTTTTGTGGCTTCTGGTTATAGTTCGGTTAAACTCTTTGGGAACATTATTAGCCCTTTTCTGGGTTCCACAGAGTTGTCGTACTTGGATGAAGCCAGAGAAGCATTTCATTTATTATGTCCTAGGAAAGAACCAGTAACCGTTTCCTCTAAAAGGCAGTGGGATGAATTACTTTGTGCGGATGGGCTAAAGTCATTAATTGAAACTGCACCTTCTGCCAAAGATCGAGCTCGTTTCCTTGCCGTGTTTACGAGAGAATCTGGCTACTGGCTTCATGCTCTCCCATCTCCTCATGTTGGCACCCTACTAGATCATTTAACCTTAACTGTCTCAGTTGGTCTTCGATTGGGTACCAGAATCTATCATCCACATCGATGTCACTGTGGTGAGGCAGTGGACGAATATAGACACCATAGCGTATCGTGCGCCAAAAGCGCTGGGCGGTTCTCCCGTCGTGCTTCCCTGAACGGTATCATTCATCGGTCTCTTGTTACCGCTAAAATTCCATCAGCTCTAGAACTTAATGGTCTAGTTCGCCGTAAAGACAAGAGACCGGATGGAATGACGCTCGTTCCATGGAAGTTGGGAAGGTCCCTTGTATGGGATGCTACCTGTGTTGACACATTGGCTGCATCACATATAGAAGGGACTTCTGCAACGGCGGGAGCGGCGCACTATGTTAAAGCCCAATACAAGGCCGTCTCAAAACCGTTTTACTTGAAAGTCGTTGTTATGGAGAAAAACTAATTAATTAATTTAGTCTTATAAATAAGCTTTCTTTTCTATATATTTTTTTATTTTTATATAATGTATATAAAAAGACATCAAAGCTAACTCATGTTCAAGGATGTGATTTTGGCACAATTAATTACTACAATTCAACGGCACATTACTCGATAGTTTTTGATATAAATACATAAGTATTATACATTTTTGAAATGCTTATAACCTCCTCATAACGTTTCTCAAATAATATTATGTATAATAAATAAATTAATTAAAATCAACCATTATAGTTTAAGATGGTATAACTTTCGGGTTACTTTTTTTAACGAGACTTATCCGTTTGCCGCTTTTAAACTGCTGTCGAGATATTTGTTTATATTACGATCTTTATACAGGTGTCCCGAAAGTCAACGATTAAATTGAAATGGGATATAGGCCAGGTCATAACGAGTCTGTAGACAAAAAATCGTTTCTGTAAAAGTTCCTTTGTTTCTGAGATATGAGCCATTATGTGAAAAGTACGAAAAATGACTTCTTTGATGAAAATAATGGGTGAATTTGTGTGTAGTAAACGATAGTTGTGCAATTTGTTAATAAATGGGAATAATATGGAAGACTACTTGCAAGAAAATTTCAATTTGTCACCAGAGGATATGGCTACTGTGGTCTCCTACATATAAAGAAACTTGGTATTTAAATGTAACGAACGCTGGAGAAATGCATCTCGGAAAAAAGAACGCTTTGAAAGTAAGAACTTCGACTGGTTAAATGGTGAATTTTGTGTTCCTCTGGAGTGTCGAGTCACAGTTAATGACCCTAATACGTCTGGAAGCAGTGCAGGTGGCAGACCATCGAAACCATACGAAGCATCTTCAGGAAAAACAAAGAAACGAAAAGCATGGAATTAATACAAGAGTACGGTTTGGACTGTGTGCTCAATGCATATGCTCAGGAGTTGCGGTCTATGGGTGAGGCGGAGGAGGCCACAATTGTTAATATTATACGAACTGCGTCAAAAAATGATAAGAAAAAGTTTCTTAAATTCATAACTGAGAACCCTGAAGACGTTACACCTTTTACAAAGGAAGAAGTACTACGGATATTTATTGACTTAGATATTTAACCTTAACAAAGAACAGTATGAGAAACTTCGAATATGTTTGGCGGACAAAAACTGCTCAGTGTTTTCTTCGTATCCAACTTTAGCCGAAGCGAAGACGATGTGTTACCCACCAGATTCGAGCATAACCATTACTAACATAAGTGCAAAAGTCAATCTGCAGGACTTATTGGATCATACGGTGGCACGTATATTATTAATTGGTTCAGTTTACAAAAACCGTTTAAGACAGTTTAAACTATTCTGCAAATGGGGTTGTGACGGGTCATCGGGACAAAGTGAATACAAGCAAGTTTTGCCCGAAGAAAGCGATTTCATATCAGATGCGAACCTTTTTATTGCTTCACTTGTACCCATTAAACTCATAGATGAGACAACTAATATTGTTATTTGGAAAAATGAAACTTGCTCATCTGTAAGATATTGCAGACCTATATTGATAGAATTTGCCAAAGAAACTCCTGAAAAAACCGCGTCTGTTGTGGCTGATATCAAAAATCAAATTGAAAACCTGTCTCCTTCCGTGATAAATAAGAATGCCGAAGTAATTGAAATTACTCATAACCTATTTTTAACCATGAGTGATGGTAAAGTAGCACAAGTATTAACTGAAACTCTTTCAAGCGCTTCTTGTACAATTTGTGGTGCTACTCCTCGGCAAATGAATAACTTAGAGGCAGTTAGGACACGAGATGTGAATGAAAGTTCATTTCAATATGGACTGTCAACATTACACGCTTGGATTACAAGTATGGAGATGATTTTACACTTTTCCTATTACTTGTCTTTTCAAAATTGGTCAGCCACTACACCAGAAAATAAAAAAAGCAAAGACGAAAAGAAAAAAACTGGTACAAAAGCGGTTTAGGGAGGAAATGGGACTGCATATCGATAAACCTCGACAAGGCACTGGAAATAGTAATGACGGAAACACAGCTCGGAGATTTTTTCAGAATTACTCTTGCTCTGCAGACATTACAGGTGTAGACGTAGAACTTATAAAACGAATGTACATATACTGCAAACTATGTCATCTGGAATGGCTATTGATTCAAAAAAGTTCAGTGAATACGCATATAGTACCGCCCAACTGTACGTAAATATTTATAATTGGTATTATATACCTTCCTCCGTACATAAAATACTTATTCATGGAGAAAAAATCATTGACTACTATGCTATTTTACCTATCGGACAACTGTCCGAAGACGCTCAAGAATCCCGCAATAAGGATGACATAAACTTTAGACTTCATCATTCTAGAAAGTGTTCAAGAGCGGCTACCAATACAGCCATGTTCCATACCTTATTGTACACTTCTGATCCATATATATCAAGTTTGAGAAATACCTCAGAAACAATATCGAAAGAACTTTTCGATGAAGCGAAGTCCCTTCTTGCTGTCAACGAAAATCTGTAGGAGCTTGTTGAATTTTGTACATTATTTTTTTCTCGTTAGATACTGTTTGTACAATGATATTTAAATCTATTTTATGTAAGTAAATTACAAAAAAATGTATTTTTTCTTATAAATGCATGTATTTTTTTAAGTTTTATTTTTTAAATAAATTAATATACATAATTTTCAAAATTATTATTTTTTCTATTAAACCTTATACTTTCACGTATACGTGTGCAAAATTACAGATCATTTAGTTTTGAAATAACTGAGATACGGACTTTTGAGACGAAACATACGCGATTTTCCCATAGTGCGGCGGCTACTACCGCTGAAAATGTCAAACAGCGCAAATATGAAAACATTCAAAGGAGTTGCATATTTGTGCCCTTTGCCGTTGAAACCATGGGGTCTTGGGGTGAGGAAGCCAAAAGATTCTACCAAGACTTATCTTCCCGCCTCGTCGAGTCTACAAGTGACCGGAGAGCTGCCTACCTTGGCCAACATATCAGTTTGGCCATTCAAAGGGGCAATGCCGCCAGTGTTTTGGGCACTTTGCCTCACTGCAATGACATCGACAGATTTGTAGGTTTTATATAGTTTAATTCTTCTTTTAAAATTTTAATTATTTTTTTTCTTTTTCAAACGTTTTATTACTAAATAAATGTTTCTTAGTCTTAAGTAATTTATTAAATGGCTTTTGCTGTAAAGTAAATCCTGCGATACAAATTTTCAGATACATTGATAATTTACAGGGACATTACCACTTAAAATAAATTATTTAACTTTCATTGACTAGCTGTTTCACTGGCCTGTTTCGTTCTTTCGTTATAGGTCCTCATTGTTTAGAAGTTCACAATCACATAATTCGACTTTATTATGACAAAAATATAACACTCAGCGCTAATTGGCTGTGGGGGTACTAGGGACACAGGTCAGGGCGGCAATTTTTTCGGCTTTAAAAATAAAGTCCTTTTTGTGGTAACATATTTTCAATTTAAAAATGAAAAAATGTAAGATAACTATGTACATACTTTTCGCATATTACAAAAATCAACTAAAACATGTATTATTCTGAAAATATGCTACGGATGTCTACAATTTTTTTTAAGCAATGATGTTCCTAATACTTTTACAAAGGTAATGATTTAGGTAATGAGGGCGGCATTTTTTTTCAGTGCTCCAGGTCGGCACTTACGGTGAGTCCGGCCCTGATAGCATTACGTAATCATAGTTTTTCAAGGGGTCTTTTTCGATTTTATAAAAGCATGAAATCCGAATAATCGTAAAGTAAGGATTTATTTTCGTATTTAGTTTTTCCCCTTTACAACTGCAGGTTGGTATGCTTAATAACAGAGCACATGGAGAGTATACCCGTAAATATCCCACCGCAAGGTAAAAGCGAAATGGGCGGAATAGCGTGGGACCTTCTTTTATCAAAAAAGGATTGATTGATTGATCAAGAAGGATTGTTAGAAATTGTAGGAAGTAACCAAGATGGTGGACAAAATTCGACACGTCTGACTTTAGAGATTTTTAAATACTTCGTTTTTTTTTTATCAATATTATAATATGTTTTGTGTGTCTACCAATCCGCATAGAAGTAATATGGTGGATTAAACTTCAAATCATTCTAACGTGAAATATTTTATTAAATGTTTAATGAGCTCCTGGAATTACACAATGTTGCCATCGATGTTGAGCTACTACAAATACGGATTACGTCTATTTCATTGTCCGAGCCAGTCACCGTCTAGGGTCGGTTCGACCCTTTTACAGAGGTCGAACTACCTTTGGGCCAGTGGAGTACAAACCATATTCAACTTTATTTCCTTTTTGATAATGACTGTAATCGTACGAACATATCTCCATGCTTGTCCAACGTCTTAACACTGAGAATCGAATTATCCATATATTAAGAAGATATTAATATATAATGCAAGTTTCAATTAGATACGACATCATCTCAAACGCTATTCTATTTTAACTTGCTTTCGAATCTAATATTGTATCGTACTTTGAATCTAAACGAAACGTGACGTTTCAAAATATCACGTTGAAGGCAAATTCCACATTTAGTGGCATTTAGGAGACTATTACTTGAATAATAATTTTGTGGTAATGCAAAAAGTGCTTCGAAAAATTTATAAAGATCTAGACATTAAGACAAAAATGTGAAAATTATTAAAAAGGTGATGTCGATTAAAACGTGCCTTTTAAACGTTTTGTGACTAAGATAAATTTTGGGTTTCGAGTTCGCCATCGCATCCTCCGTGTTTCGCGATAAAAAAAGAAAACGAAAAAAAAAGACTAGACTGGATTAAGTTTTAAATCTTTCTCATTAACACGAAAAGACGTATATTTTGGCGGCGCTACATTTACGCACTATAATTAAATTAATGTTAACGATATAAGACACTCCAAACAACAAAATTTTAGTATAATAAAATAATTGTAAATGAATACCAAAGTAATTAAAAACTTAAAAAATAAAGAATAGTGAGTATACTCATAATTTGATTAATAGAACAAAAAATATGATAACATTTGTGAACATTTGTAACGTTGTCTATAATAGTAAAAATTTAGTTAGAGGGAGAATATTTCTTTTAAAGACGTATTAACTATAAGGCGCCATGAAGTTACTGGAAAATCCAATACGAGATAGAAGTATTGTATTATATAAAATTCCTAAGACAACTTTGTTAGAAGTATTCATGTAATTCTGAGAAAGGAACTCATACGTGAATGCAGCGCGATCTTGAAATATAAAACGTTATTACGAATAAACGATGCCTTTGTGTGTAATATTTTCTTTAAAAGTATTTTATCGCTTATATTTCTATTTGTTTTCTTATTTGAAGTGTTCTTAATGGAAATAAACATGTAATAAAGAAATCATATCTATAATAGGCTAATTATATTAAAGTTAAATCTGTACATAAAATATTATTTCAAAGAATAATCGCAGAGACATCGTTATCGTTATTTCTTTGAGTGCCATCTTCTACAAAGATCGGCGATCATTAACGTGACCTGAACCTTCGACATAATAGCTTGAAACAAAGATCGGATGCTTTTTAGTTATACAGCTAATAGAGGTTGGAGCAAAATATTCCCATATGAAACGCGCGTTGAGGCGACTTTGCAGCGCTCGTACGCTAAAACTATTAATTTTACAAATAGAATAGTTTTTGGGCGCCATTATTTCAATATGGCGGTGCGTCTGAAAAATATACGGGGTGGCAAATAGCTTACAATAGCTTTACACTGGCACCAATTTTTAAGCATTGAGAGATTATTAATACAGAAGCGGGTTGCTGTGCGGGTATGTCGTGTGTATTATTACAATATATTAGTGAAAGGGAGTCTTTTTCTTTCATATGAAATGTTATGTCTTATTTTTAGATAATATTTAGGGACTTTATATAAGTCTTCACTCATCATTCGTTTTTAAACGTTTAGGAAAATTCATCCATACTAATATTATAAAGCTAAAAAGTTTGTTTGTTTTTTTGTTTGTTTGAACGCGCTAATCTCAAAAAGTATTTGATTAAATTGAAAATTTATTTTTGTGTTATATAGCTTATTTTTTGAGGAAGGCTATATTACATCACGCTACGACTCATATTATTATTATAATTTATTTATAAGTAACAGTATGTAGCCGCGATAGCTTAGTGGACTGTATAGGGTAAGATGGAGGGCACAGTACCTTGATCAATCTAGCTTTTAGTTCTTTATGGGAGCGCTCCCATACACATATCATATCTTCTTATAACATAAGATAATGAATTGTAGCCTAAGGTCTTACATAGGAATACTGAAGATTAGTTTTTTCTTATAATGAGTTGAACAAAAACTTCACTGCGACGTACAGTGGCGGAATTTCCCAAAATATATATTATATTAGAAAAAAATCCATACTATAGATTGCTTCTAGTTTTTTTTTTAAACTTAGTAGTTGGAGAATTATTTAAGTGCTCTTCGTTCTATTTCTCTTAAAATGGTCCTTCATATACCTATGTAGATATTAATAAATATACATACAATTTTGAGAATCCTTGAAAGAGCTTAACAAGTAAAATGATATGTAAACATTTAATAAACTAAATATAATTATATAGTGTCTAATAAGTGCACCACCTACCGGGTCCTAATGCGAGTCTCAAACATCAAGGGACTCATTTTATACATACACATTTTTTATAATAATAATCAGTATAATATGTAGTTTGTCAGGAGTTTAGTAACATACACACGAATATAAGAAGTATAAGCATAAGTGAACTATAACACAATATTTTCTATTTTTACTAATGTATTTTTGGTAAAACTACTGTCGACCCAGCTTAAAATTTATTGTCTAAAGATGTTATCTTTCTCAAACGTAGAAACAAAAGCTAGTTGAAATTGTGTCATATCTGAATAATTAAAAGTTTCATCTGTACCTGCATGTGAATGGCTGTGCAGTCGTTTCACTAATGTGAAGATAGCACCACTTTGAAACTTGCGCAGAATGCATTTTATGCCCTCAGTGTCGACGAACTCACCGAAGACAGAAGACCTATATTCTGTTGCAGCACGTTTACTCACTAAGTTCGGTAGATGGCAGTTGTTAAATGTAAACACTCGTAGTACGCTTACAACGTACGTTGTCGTATTTACTCGTAACTTAAAATGCATGCGCAACGTCAGTACCGCGTGGCACGCGACTCAGAGAGGACCTATATTCAGTTTGCATTTGGGAATTATCGAAATTGTAAAGAACTTTATGTTTTTTGTATTCATTTTTTAATTAGCGTTATTTTTATATAAAACACTGATAGGCCGTCGACGCTAATTTTATTTATTTATAATATGTTTTATTTTCAAAATAGGATCAAGTATTATAAATGGCTTAATTTTAGTATATGTATTGAATGATATGCTTAAAATTAATTGTTTTGGGTCGATTATTGTAATAAAAGCTATAAAATCGCCGTTAAATCGGAAAACCATATTGTGGTGAAAAAAAAAATTGCAATATAAATATGTAAAATGACATTCCCCGATTTTTAAGAGTCGTATGTATTTTTTTAGATATATAATTTTTTTTCATATACCATTATATTAATTTGTAATTTAATATTTTTATTCTAGACAAAGCGTTTGTCACTTTATATTTTTAACAACCTATAATGATTAAACTGTTATGATATATTTTTTGTGTTATTAATTCATAAGCACAGAGGTGAATAAGTGACGTTCGTTTAATGATCCTGCTTCTAACGATCTTATGAAAAAACAAAAATATCTTATCAAAAATATCTTTGGCTGAAATCTTTTGTCTACAAACGTGATGTCAACGTCGAACCAATTTACACAATGTTTTCTTGAGTAAATTATACCGCGAGGTGTTTACAATACAATTTTATCTAGGTCCAATAGAATCTGTGGCAGCTGGAAAACAGAGCTCTGTAGCGGAGGGCAGCAAATCGCTAGGGATTTATGAAATCGAATTAAAAAGTACATTTTTCAAACGGGACCGATGACGATGGTTCGATTAAAGTTGGATCCAATATTTTTTTAGTAACAGATCATTAAAATCATTGTTGACTGTAGCTTAGTTTGGATGAAAACGTTGTTGAAACTTATTTTATAAGTACGAAATGTGTTACGATATTTAATTTTTTTTAAGCTGATTTTCACGTAAGGTATAAATGCAGCTTCCATTAGCTTGTAGTAGGTACTACAGGTTCGATATGAAAAATTATTTTCATTAGATATCCCGTTTGTCGATATGTCTACAGTTTGCCAGATTGATGTATGTTTTACTAATCCACTCCTATGAACGCCTCCCATAGGGGAAGCGTGTCAAGTCGAGTTTCTGTGGGGTATTCCCACTTGGGACATGCGCCATTCACGATTGGTTGACGCCATTTAGCTGAGTGTGGAGTAATCTCAGGTGTTGTCTGGTCCATTAATCGGGAAAATTTAATAAA
The DNA here is from genome assembly GCA_037950945.1 of Hypolimnas misippus. Taxonomy (NCBI): domain Eukaryota; kingdom Metazoa; phylum Arthropoda; class Insecta; order Lepidoptera; family Nymphalidae; genus Hypolimnas; species Hypolimnas misippus. The sequence goes on from JBBEEQ010000001.1 coordinate 15,784,607, forward strand.
AATTCCTTATAGATGGTTAGACTGATATTTATGGACCCAATCAAATACCTAATAAAAAATATCAAATTTTTTATTAGGTTTTTGATTGGGTCCATAAATGGTTTAGATTCACAATTAGTTCAGCGCTGCTATTGTTCAGAACACCATCGGTCAGGTCCGCTAGTTGACATATATCTATTTTCTTTAATTTTGTCACATGTGCATACGATATTTTACATTCTATTTTTAGTTTTATGTTCGCTTTTTCAATGTTCACTTTCTATTTGGATTCTCTCTTAAAACAAAATATTTTTCAAGGTTCCAATAGATAGCACATTACGGTAAGTGGATCGATTGATTAACACAGAAAATAGCTGGAACGTTCACGATGAGCGTAAAATATTTCACTTGTAATTTTTTGTAGATTTTTCATTTTCGGGTGATTTTAAAGTTTTCATGTTGAGTTTATTGAAATAAAATTATTTTAAACGGATTTAAATCGCGTATATTAATTATTTTTATCATCCCCACGTTTCGAGCACTTTGCAGCGTTCGTGGTCACGGGTAGACTGTCAGTCTACCCAGCGTTCGTGGTCACATTTAAAATAGTTTAAAATAGTTTTATTTCAATGAATAATAATCGCGAAAATCTAAGACAACGATATGTTGAGTTTACTTTTTGTCCTCCGATCCAAAAATGCTATAGGTTAGACGTGTTAATCTGTGTATTCTTGTGTGTCTGTCTCGTGGCGTCGTAGTTCCCTAATAAATGGACCAATTTTGATAAAATTCTTCGTAAAGCCGATTCTTGGCAAACGATAGGTGGTAAAGCATTATGTTCAGTTGTCACCGCAACCCATGGGCATTTTCAGCATCAGAGGTGCCACAATTGCGCTGCTAATTAAAAAAAAAAGAATGAAACAGAAAAGGAAGTATGAAAAGGAATGAGGAAGAATGCGAGAGCGAAGTGTTTCCCGTAGAGCCAACCCTTATACGCACTATACAGCAGCCTACAATTAGTTTACACCTCAGCTTATCTTTGCGGTGCCTTTAAAAAGCACTCAGCCTAATTGCGTTATTTTAATTTTAATACGTCTTTATTAATTGACTTGAATGTAAATATTACGTAAGGACAACATTTATTTTACTATAACGTTGTCTACCACAGTATGAATATATTTATGACACAAATGCGTATTTAAACGAACTGAAAAACTTATTATTAGATAAAAAAAATACTAATCCGCTTTTAATTAATTACACCATTTGTTAAAATAGAACAGAAGAGAGAGATATTATACACGTTCCAACCAAATTTATTAAGAATAGGTTTGACATCTTTAGATGCCATTTTCTCATAATGAAGTCTGTGCGGCTTGACTTACTATTGCTTATTAGCGTAATTGACAAAAAAAACAACTCTGTTAGCTGGTAACAGTTACCTAGGTAACGTTACGAAATTTGTGGCTGTCAAAAATAAAGTCCCTGACATTGAATTATTTCAAATGAAAAACGCATAAGTGTAATCGAATTTCGTCTCCGTTATTTAAACTTTGACATATGAATTTACCCCCTAAGGGCGAGTCACATCGCTACAATTACATATTATAGTTATAGGCTCTCACTTAACACTCAATATGTATGTATATAACTTTTAATATTATAGAGTATGATATACTTTTTAATTTTTATGATAACATTGAGTTTGATATATTTTGCCCGACAGCTGAAGTTATGATAGGTTTTGAAACCGTTGATCCGATTTAAACGTATGAGGTGCCATTAAATTCGTCTCAATTGCTGGAGAATATATATAGCATATTATGTTTCAGAATTTCCCTGGGAACGGGAATTACGTTAGAAATACCAGTCTCCAATATATGTGATATTACAATTTCAGAACTCTTTCACCAAAAGAGTAAATAATAGACATATGCACAATACTTATACTTTCTGTAGCCAATCGAGTTTTGATTTTTATTTTATATTATATAAGTCTTCTTTAGTATCTCTAATATGGATATACTAAGTATACAAAAAAAAATCAAAACACTCAATGATAAAAATTATTTAACCATGCATATAAAGCTGAAAAATTTATTTAGGAATATTATATGTAGTCTATATGATATCATGGTACCAAGAATGCGAATATATAAAGCAACGGTAAACTACTTATATTATATACGGCATGGTTACGAAGTTTAACGGTGGATCTGAAAATTGCATCTTGTATATTACATAAAACGAGTTGAGGACGTTCTGACCATAGGTTCTCCGAATTTTCGCACATTTGGATACCGAAAGCTATGTTACTATTCAATAAATCGATTAATTCAATATTCAAATCAAATAAAGTAATTAATTTATATCAAATAATATAATTGATCGTCTAAAGTATTTCTTGTTAGGTTCATTTCTATTTGTTCTTAAAAACGCTATTGCGCAATAACTTACTCGAAGTCCGCTGTGTACAAGATCCGACGGCCGTACAGTATCTCTCTATACAAATAAAAATCTGTTCGAAATGTAATTGTTCGCTCGCGGATAAACGTAGAAAAGGTATATTTAGCTTTTAATGTGTATATATTTTATATGGACGAGGTTTGTAAGAATGAAATTGTTTGAAGTGAAAAATTTGGGTTAAAAGTCTTTATAGAATATATTAAAATGTGATTAAGTATTAATAAGTACTCCCGTGCAAAGCTAGAGCGGACAGCCTGTAGAATTATAAACGGTAAAAGGCTTAAAACCTCGTAGCGTATTTTTTTTTAAATATTTATTACCTTAAAACTCTGTCACTTATTAACCGATATTTCAAAAACTTTCTTTATTTGAAAGAATATATTTTGAGATTGGTGCCATTTAATTATTATTAAAATCAGTTTATATTAAAAGAATAGAAATACCTGGAAAAATTATGTGATCTAATTGGACGTAATTTAGTTCGTATTTTGCTTTTGAACTTGCTTGATTTTTTTATAAAGTCTTAATTATCTATGCCTACTACATTTTACGATTTTTCATGATTCAAAAGTTTATTATGGATGTAACTACCGCTAAAGGTTTCATACCCAATCCACACCCCTTTGCGTTTGTGTTTTGTCGTGAGGTAACAGAACCTGAAAAGATTGACATTTTAGAGGAAAATCTGAAATAGGCAGTCTAGCTATCTATGGATATTGTTAGGCGAGTCACTTTAGCAAGACGATAATTACATTTGTAAGTTTTACTCTCGAGAGCGATATAAAGCAACCCTGTGACCCATTAACAGCTACGTCGTAAGTGGTTACAATAGCTGTGAATGTAAAAAATAATTAATTAATTCTTTGTTTTGATGGCTTTAGTAGTGCCATATGAGCACAGATTATTTCGCCAATATTACGTAGGATGGAAAGGACACGAAGGAGATTGTTTGGTCTGTTTGGTGAGGATACAGACGCAATTAAATTTTGAAGACTATAGATGTAAAAGATAAGGCATTGATATTGAATACTTTCATGTTTAAAGACAAGTATTTTATGTTAATGTTGTTAATATGTAAATGTATAATATACATATACATACATATGTATATATATATACACTTATATTTTCTTTCAAATATGTTTTAGTTTCCATGAAACAGCTTCTGCGTTAAAATTAAAGTTCGTATCGAACATTTTTGAGATCATTTTTAACCTCCACCCCAAAAAGAGAGCTACTATGAGTTTGGCGTCTGTATGTATCTATATATGGAATGGCACAATTTTCATGTAGTTCTTTATGTATCGAGATAGTTACTGGCTATAATTTAATGAATATCTGTTTAGAAATTTCAAGGTTACCCCCTCTTTTCTAGTTAGTGAAAGATCTAAGCACCTTAATAACATCAAATTGTTATAGTTGCGTAACCTTGACCTGATTTAATGAAAGCAGTTCAAAATTAATGTGTTTACTAGAAACAGTTTAAAATTATTACGTAATTAATTATTAGCGGTCCGGTGTTTCCTACCTAGTGAATAAATAATATGTGAATTTGTTTTTTTTCAAATTATGCATTTCTTCAATCTAAATGTTCTTTGAAAATCCACCATAGTGGAGAATTATTACCGAAACATATACAGATTAGAATAATATGAAAAATATATTATGATTTGATATACATATATAAATGCTAATAGCATAAAGATAAAGAGATATTACGAAATACTTAAAACTGTTTAAATTAGTTTTGTAATAATGATTTTATCACTATTAATATTACTTTATAGAGTCCTTTGAGAAGTTATAAGTTGTAACATTAATTCGAAATTGTTAGCCAAATAGACGGATGGCACTAAAGTTAAGAATGCGACGTTCGTAATACAAGGTAATCCACTTTTGTACGGAGTCTGTCTATCGATTATACAAACTATAGCGCTAAGTGCAACTTCGCTCGCTAGAGATTAGCTCTTCTAGGACTAAGATATATTTTATGTAGTTCGAAAAATACCAAGAATTGAATTTGTGTGTGTGAAAAATGATTTATGCTGTAAAAATCTTATAGAGTTATTTGCGACGCATGTGTGTGTGTGTGTGTGTGTTTGTGTGAAAAATGATTTATGCAGTAAAAATCTTACAGAGTTATGTGTGACGCATGTGTGTTTGTGTGTGTGTGTGTGAACTTCGAGATTATTTTTTTCTTAAGTTTTCGTTAATCTCGTCGTAGTTAAAAATGTAGATTACAGTGAATAGAAATGAATGTTTTTACTGTAAATATTACTTTCTTAAAACGTCTTGAAAGAGTCTCGACCGAGTTTAATAACAGCTGAAACGGCTTTTTGTAAAGACTATATTTAGCTTTATTTTCTTGACTTCAGAACACCTATACGAGCCTGAAATATATATATATATATATATATATATATATATATATATATATATATATATATATATATATATATATATATATATATATATTGTATTCTGTTATATTTTGTATATATGTAGGTTGTATGTAATGTATTTATTTGTATTTAGTATATAATATATTCATATATATATATTTAAGTCTACCTACTTCTGATTATGTAAAACTACGTGATATTGTACCTACACAATAAATATGTATTACAAATAATCTCCATCAAAATCAGGGTTTCTGGAAGAGATCTCTTGTTAGAGATAAGTTATCCTTTGTACACATTTGATTTATTTAATTGTCTGTATAAATTGTTGGTACATAAATAAATAAATAAATAAATAAATAAATAAATAATTTATATAATATAGATATAAAAAAATCAATATCTGTATGTTACTTCCATTTTGATACGATAACGGTTGAGCCAATTTTTTTTTAAATGTATAGAGAATCTTTAGATTAGCGTAGAGTGGGTTCCTGTTATGCTTGGACGCGATTTTTTTACTGTCTTTTTGGCAAAGGGTGATAGATAGTATAATAAAAAAGTAAAATTGTATATTTTTGAATGTTACTAACTAATAATACGATTTGGAAAAAAAATTGAATTAAATATTTGTTGTTGTTTTTTTCAAGAACGTTTGTATTCAGTAGTATATATAATCACGTCACCAGTGCGTTCAAAATTAATGCTAGTTAGTCCGCGAGGCATATGCTTATGCGCTGTGTACACGTTACAGCGTACCAATCGACCAAAAGAGTATCATTCAGCTGCCCGAAGCCTCTCCAAATATGCCAGTGTAATTTTAAAGCGCTTAGTGAACTTTAAATATTGATATGGCTAGTAATTTGATTTATTCCTTTTTGCTCACCGCTTCAAGGATTCAGAGAAAGTGAGTTTGATCATACATGCAAGATTTTAAAGAGTAAAAATGCAGCAGTTCGTAATTGTACCACTGCTGGGCAAACGTCTTCCCTCCTATTAAGGGAAAGGTATAGAGCTTAATCAACCGCTCCACAGCGGGTGGGCGGATATACATACATATGTCAGTTTATCTCCCCGCACATGCAGAATTCCTCACGACGCTTTCCTGCACCACCGAGAACGAGATGAATATAAACATAAATTTAGCACTTGAAAACTCAGCGGTGCTATCCGGGGTTTGAACTCGCGATCACCGGTTGAAATCAAAATCAAAATATACTTTATTCAAGTTGGCTTTTGAATCGTCAAAACAAACAAAAAGTATTTAAATTAAGGAAAAGTTACCATCGGTCGGTAGACGTGTTCTAACCACTTGGCCATCTAGACTCATGACTATATCAGGTTAAATATTATGAAGATGCTCCAGTGTGAGAGTGACTGTGTTGTGTCTTGTAGTTGCCTTGCTTGCTTGCTTGTGCGTTTGCACATATGGGTGGGCTTTGCTTGTGCTCCATGATACTATACATATGAACGTTTTTTTTCGCGGATAAAGCAAAATTATTTTACGATTATTTTAGAATTAGAGTCATTGATTTCGGCAAAGATACGTTTGATTCAATTAAAAATTTTTTAGAACCTTGAATTTAGCTTCTACGACAAAAATGTATTTTAAAAGCAAATATAACATATAATAATAATAATAAAATTATTCATTTGTCTAAAAAACTTGAACAAAATAACCTTAAAATATTATTAGTACGTTATACAACAAAAGATACACAAATTAGGACACTAATATATTTAACATTAACATTCGGTTATATCGCGATATTTTAAATTAATCAGTTTATAATCATCAAATTGAATTACGATTTAAAAGCATAAGAATTAACGCACAATTATTACGCACGAATAGTTCTAAAAAATTAATTCACAAATAGTCGAGTTGGATATTATTTTTAAAATCTGATCGCTTGAATTTAAATTCACATAACTTCCTATACTTTAATTTGTAAATAACTGGTCAAGTGCGAGTAGGACTCGCGCACCGAGGGTTCCGTACAAACTTGTAGAAATATATATAAGAGCAACCCTCCTACGCTTCGAAAATATAACTATGTAAATGGTGTTTTTACTTATAGCCAAAGTGCACATTTCCGAAAAAATATAGTCTCAAAAGGGATGGATGCGACGTCTCAGCCCTCCATAAACTATTGATGTTATCACTCACCTCCATAGGTTGACTGGAAGAGATCTCTTTTAGAGATAAGTCCACCTTTGCCTATATATTTACGTAATTAATGTATCTCACTAATTTATTGTGCAATAAAGAATATATATATAAACTCAAACCATTTGTAGCCGCTTTAGCCGTGTCAGCTAGAAATAATAGGTAGGTATATAAATAAAAACTTTTTGAAAAAAAAAACAAACCGACACGGAAACAAGTAAACTAAAAAGTAAAAAATAAATATTTTGTACCACATTTTGAAGTCGGTGCCACGTAAAACATTCGAAGTCGGCGCCATGTAAAACCTCTTACATGTTATTTACGGACAACAAAGTGATCCTATAAGGGTTCCGTTTTTCCTTTTAAGGTACGGAACCATTTATAAAATTTGGCCAGGAGCAAGGTCCTTTAGTATACATAAAGGAAAAAATCCGAAAACTGTAAATTTCTGTTCGAGTGTCTGTCAGTCTGTACGTCTGTCTTTCAACCTTATTCTCAGGAACGCCTAAATGTATCAAGTTGTAAATTGATCAAGCGGAAAATATATTAATCTTAAAATTAAAATGGTATGTACTTGTAACAAATTAACATACAAGTTAACCATCGTCAAAAAAACAATTTTACAAACACTGAGGAGAAATTTGTATCAATACAAAAACATTAAAAAGCAGCAAACTTTATAAACAACGCAATGCAATCTATATATCGCAGCTAACAAAATGATAGCGCGATGTAGCGTATAGCTAACGCCATCATTTTGACATTAACTGTGATATAATTCTGCTTGATTAATAAAATTTTAAAACAATGTTACCAGAGGTAGCATCATTTTAAAATTTTAAATTTTAGTTAAAACTGTCCAAATATTTAAAATACAAATAACAATTAATTCGACAGTAAGCAAACAGCCTGTTAACAAATAAATATTTAATCTTATTGTTTTCATGAAAAAGTTAGTTAAAATTATTTAAAATATGAAAATAAAGATATAATAAATTAAAAATATTATTTAAACGCGCTAAAAATAATAAAATAAACTGTTCCTTTAAAAGTTTTATCAGCTATTATCATTAATTTTATCGTCATTACATAATTTACATTAAATACAAAAACTTTACGCGATTTGACTTAAGTACTCGTATTAGCTTAGTTCGAAAAGTTTAAAATTAAATTCAATCAGATCGAGTTAATTAATTTACTTCCTTATCTACACATGTAAGTCTTCTGGTTGTTTGTAATATACTTAGTTATTTATAAATAAACAATTAGTTTTATTTGAATTAAGGACTACTTATTTTCGTCTTGGAAACACTAATATATATTTTGATTGATAATGTAAATCTAAATATTTTACGAACGTAGTGCTGGGGAAGTGGAGTGTAGTATAAATATAAATAAAAGTAAAACGAGAATAAAATATAATATAATTATGTTGTTAATGTCAGTCAACAAGTTAGTTCATTGAAATTGTCAAGAGATGGCGCTGGGTGTGTCATGAATCGCGCTATAACTTTGCTTTTTTGAAAGTGTAAGGTGTTTAGTACTTTTTGAATAATTATTTTTCTTTTATATGCACCCATTATCTTGTTTTATATTAAAGTGTTCCTAAGCGGTTGTAAAACAGTTTTTGGGACGTATTCATATTTGTGTAATAATAAATTATTTTTAAGCGTCGTCAAAAAAAAAGAGGTGTTCTCAATTGGACCGCGGTTTTATTTATTTTTTTTTTTGTTTGTTCGCCGATTACGCTGCCATTTGTGGACCGATTTTCAAAATTTTTTTTTGTTTGAAAGGGTATACTTCCAAGGTCTCATTGTCTTCAGGTCAGGATCTGATGATGGAATCTTGGAGAAATTGAGGGAACTCCTCAAATATTATAGGCACAACTATACCGATTTAGGTATTATTGATAGTAACTTATGTATTTACCTTCAGAAAATCACTTTTGGTGAGTGTGAGTGGAGTGGAGTTTTATATAGATGTCTATAAGTTTGTACGGAACCCTCGGTGCGCAAGTCCTACTCGCGCTTGATTATATGGAGAATATTAATCCAAATACTTTACTTTTCCGTAAGATTTCTTAAAAATTTTCTTTTATAATTTTTTTTTGTGACAGTTAAATTATAACAATAAAATTAGTATCCAAATAGATGCAGCCGTTCTGTAGTGCTTCACTTACATGCAGTCGGTAATATACAAAAATATAATGTATAAAAATCGATTTTGATAAAATGTTTAGAGAATCTTCAGATTAACCCATAATGTGATCCTGTTGAGCTTGGTAGTGAACGGATTAACATTTTTTTTTTAATTTAATATTAATTAATTGAAATAGAATTCTAATAAGCTATTCGAAATATGGTATAAATAACTTCCAGATCGAAAAAAAATCTATGATAATCTTATCTAACTTGGACTTAACTAAAGCTAATTCGCTAGCAAATAGACAAATTAGTGACCTAAAATACAGGCTCTAGTCTGGACCGCCCGAGTTTTCTCGTACTTATTCTCTGCTTCCAGCTTAGTCGGACATGAAAAGGAATATTATTACTACTATCTTGAAAGGAATGGCCAATAATCTTTTTTGAAAAATCGAATCGAATCCGCAGATATCGATAAAGTCAGATTATCGTTAAAGTCGGATGGTGAGTCTACATCCCATTAAAGTCGAAGCAGCGACACAAACATCTCCTCTAATTGAAATTCTGTACGAGGATTTGAAATTTAATTGAATATGTATCCTGATGTTGAAATATTTGAATGAGGAGTTTATGTACGAGCGTTTCATCTATTAGATTGTTAACCTGGCGCAACGTTAAGTAATCTAAACAAGTGTAATGTTAGTGTGTCTTACTATCCTAGCGTATACCAAAATTAAATACACGAACATATATGTATGTATTAATCTTTACACACATTAGTGACACAAAGTGCAAATTTGCGCTATAAGTAAATTGTGCCTAACTTAATAACTAAATTTTTGAGAATGGTGAAAATATTTGTGAGTCAATATTTAAAGTACTCTTTTGACTTTTTTATGTATAAATATAACATAGTCCATCGGTTCAAAAGTCTCAATAAAAGTCAAAAATAGACAAACAAAAATTATTATTTTCTTTTTTTATCATTATAGAATATACTTATGGTTATAAGGAGGTAAAATTTATTTGTAAATTTGTTAGTTTGTTATCTCTGGAACTACTAATGCGACTCCAATTTTTTTTAGTATTAGATAACCCTTTTATTGAGAAAGGTTATAGTCTATATTACATAACGCTACGACTTAAAGCAGTACAGTATTAACCATAAATGTGAGTGAAACCTCGAAGGAGAGTTCGTTTAATATGTTATTGTAGTAGTTCTTATTATAATATCGATCATCAGATTGCTATATGCTTTGTCAAATACAAACAATGCAAATAAGGTTAAAGGCATAATACATTTAACATCATGTCGGTGGCGCACGTGTAGTACCGGGATAATACATTTTAAGCCGTCGTCCAACAAAACGTACATCAACACAGGCGAAGCCACAAGCAAAAGCTATTAATTAATAAATGCAATATTTCATACACACGGCTCTGTTATACTTTTATTACAAGCGTTAATAAAGAAGGACACGCTACAAGTTATACCTACACACAATACATTGTTAATGATAGAGACATTAAACGTCGATAAACTCATGATATTGTCTAGGTGCTGTCAACCGAGTCCCGAGAGAGTGTTAGATGCCTAGAGGAGAGCAGTAATTACTATTTTCTTTTACATCGCACGTTTTTCACACTTTGTAACAGTTTCCATCTTTTTAACTACCGGTACCGGTCTACTTTGAAGCGAAGTGTAAAGAATAATATAAAATGAAATAAGACCATTTTTTGCCCAATAAAAAAATGAAGATTTCGCTGTTTGTAATTTACTGATGGTAAATGCTTTTAAGGTAAGATTTAAAGTTAGTTTTTAGTCATATACCTATCAATCTTTTAGATACAATGCTACCGCCTGTTTAGAATTCAGTTTCTGGTAACAAAATCCGGCAGTTTTTTTTTTATAGATAACAAGTATGAAAGGAAAAAATCTCCAAAAAAGTTGGGTTAGTTTTTTTTTATGTAACGAATATGATGAACAAAACACGGTAGTTTTTTCAAATAAATTAAGTTGATACTGTTTTTGTAACAGTACTTTTGATTCCTATTTTGAGTTATAAATATTATCGTCGAAAGCCTACGATCAAAAGTCTTTAACGTCTTTAATATTTATAACATTTAAAAAATACGTAAAGCGCTGAAGTGGTACTTTTTATATTTCATCAATAAAGTGTCTGTTGTATAAAATAAATAATTTACGCGGTCGCAATATTTTTGCATAACTTTTATAAATCATACATTTTTCCATACATCCTTTGTATTTGTCAACTTTTTCTTTGAGTGCTCCCGGAACGATAATTTTCTCTTTGATTATGTGGGTCTAACTGGCTATATAATTCTATTTAAACGTGTAAAATTATAAATATACGATAGTTATACTTTAGCCCGATCTATAAAATATCTAAGCCTCTAGTTAAGTAATGAGTTAATATTGTTTGAAATGTTAATCAATCAGTTAAGTTCTTTAACTTTCAATTTTAATATTATTCTGGTTTGATCTTTTTCATTTCTTCTTTATTTCTAAAATACAAAACAGGCCTAAATATATTAATCCAACTCTCTGCATATTGTGTTATTTATAAATAGCACATTTTGTTAATAAACTATCATTTCGAGTGAAAGACATAAACAACTATGAAAAAAAATTTTAACCACAGAACGCATTCATACCTCCGGAAAAGCTTACTGGCAAATACATTTCGAATTTTCAAATTCGATTTTTAGTTGATTAATTTGGTAATTTTGTCTGGAAATTTTTCCGTTTTCAATAAGAGTTTCAAAAATCGATTATTTTGTTTATATAGATATGCTGTATTCAAACATCTACTTTATCGACTCGTATATTGGCCGGTCGTACCGCCATATTGGAAAAAAGGCCGCTGAAACTCTGTTTTGACAATACCGTTTTTTGCCACTCATTTTATGATAGCAATATTGATATAATAATTTAAACTAGAAGACTATCTGTATATATAACTCGAATGAACCAGTTATCGCGGGTTCAAGTCCTAGCTAGGACCTCTGAAAAATACTTTTGTGTACTCGACAGTAAAGGCAAATATGAAAAGGAAATATGCATGTGTCGTGGGAAAGTCTGAGACATTTATATCTATCATATTAGAGCTGTGTAGTCAAGCTTATATCCTTTTCCTGTATAGAAAAATATAGTTTTAACCAGTAGACCAAACCAGTATTGTACATTAAGATTTCACAAAAATTCCATAACATTAATTAATATTTAATTCAATATTCTAGTTCTAGTCAACATAAATTTTATAATAAGTAGAACGTCAATATACGCAGTGGGAGAAATGTTCGGCAACGATACACTCAAATTGATTTTCTGTAAACCTTGGATAATATATTAGATATTTTTTAGACTTTCATAATTTTGCACCCACAATTTGACGGTCTGCAAACCTAGGAAACCATTTTAGTTTTATCTATACTAATATTATAAAGAGGAAAAATTTGGTTGTAACTTTGTATGCTTGTGAATTTGTATTTAAGGTGTAATGAAAAATTATTTTTATGTTAAGTAGCTTATTTGTTAAGGATAATATAGGTTATACGACATCACGCTACGACAGTGACGAGTGAAAAAGCTAATAAAATAATAAACATGTTGCCTGATTGAAATACCCTATAGTGTTCAGTTTGACGTTTCAGAAGTTAAATTAGTTTGATGAAATCTTTGCCCCACTCCATCGAGCCCGATTTTGGATTATGTAAATAGTGAATCTGTTGGTTTACTGCTATTAAATTATTATTAGTTTGCTCCAGCTGCTGCTTAAACATAGGTACGCTTAATAGCGATTAATGTTTCGAACTTCTAAGCGAAGTTTATAATTATTCAAATAAAAAGGAATCGTTAATACATATAGGTTCTTTTTATTAAAATAACTGGTCAAGTGCGAGTAGGACTCGCGCACCAAGGGTTCCGTACAAACTTATAGAAATTTATATAAAACTAACCCATCTACGCCATTCGTGGTCTTCATCATCAGTTCCAACATAAGTTACTATAAATCGGTATACGCTTGACTATAATATTTGAGGAGTTCCCTCAATTTCTCCAGGATCCCATCATCTGATCCTGACCTGAAGACAATGGGACCACCTTGGAAGTATACCTTTTCAAACAAAAAAAAAATTGAAAATCGGTACACAAATGGCGGCGTAATCGGCGAACAAACATAAAAAAAAAATTAAATACAAGGTCGAATTGAAAACACTCCTTTTTAGAAGTCGCTTAAATATAATCAAATATTATGTAAATATGGATCACGTCCCAAAAACTATTTTGAAACTACTTAGGAGCACTTTAATTTAAAACACAATCATGGATGCAATCCATGGAAATACAAAATTTTATTTTAAGTGTTCCGTACTTGAAAGGTGTTAACTGGACCCTATTACTAAGCCTCCCTGTCCGCCTGTCCATCTTTCAGCGGGCTGTAATGGCTACTAGGTCGTATAATAATAAAAATCGGTCACGTGCGAGCTGTGTTCGCACATAACAGCTATTTTTATATTCTTATAGCAACTCTTTTGTGAACCGAAATAGAGAGAACTAAATTTTTTCAGGTTTTTTCAGGGTTATGTATGGATGCTGATAAGCAATAGTATGTCATGCCAAAATGGTGTGTAAAGATGTACGAGTATAAGCTGTTCTCAATAAATTTATTTGAAGAAGTATAATATCTTCACCTTTTCTTTTCTATTGTGATAAACACTAAAGTAAATTAAAAACAGATTGATATAATAAAAACTTTTATCTAATAATAAGTTTTTCAAAAATATTACATTATTGCGTAACTCGCAAAATGTACGCAGTTGAAATATGAACCATTTAATTGAGCAACTTTTGTAGGTTGACACATTATTGCTTATCAGCGTCCATAAGTACATATTGTTATAACACCTATCATGTTAGCTAATGATAAAAATTATAACTTTTTAATTAATTTACGTGGATTTGTAATAACAAAACTTTACTCCTAATTCTTTAAAAATGATAACGATACGTTCCAAATTTTAATTTATCCGTAATTTGTCATTATCGCTATCGATTTTATTTCGATCGTTCCAAGTTAACGATAGCGACAGGTTAACGTAATACGTATATACTTAATAGTACCAATTGTGACGTTTCGATTAATATTTAATTCCACACATAAGCTAATAACTAATTCAAAAGTATTATAAGAATTAAATGAAACATTTTGTTTCCTGAAAAGTTGTGTTTCTGCATTTAGTATTTGTAGATTCTTCATTGTCAATATGCGACTTAGCGAAGCGTATACAGCCGCAACGCTTTATCTGTTAAACTACAGCTACGAAGCGAAATCATTCGTAAAGTTACGGCTGTTCGGTCATAGTGTGTTACCAAACAAATTAGTTCTCTCCGGAATTAAGGCACGGTTACACAGTACCTGCATTTGTACATTTGAACTACCGTAACAGAACTTGCCTCGCTCGTGATCAGTCATTGCGTTGGGCCTGGCAAGTGACTATCATATAGCGAAGCTATATGATAAGATTTAGCAAGCGAGCTGGCTTAGTCAGTTACTGTAGTGCAGTTTCTCACATTCTGCGATCGTATCATACGAGTTACTGCCATGTGAGCGAGTTGCTCGCGTCACGTTAGTTTACCCCGTTTAACATAAGTGTATTTGTGAATACGAAGTGAGTCCGATATATCGCGCATGGTACAGTCGAGTAAACTTACTGATCTAAGGTAAACTAGAGTTAAAGCATTCAATGTATTTTATTGTTATAAACTCATTGAATATTTTTAGTCTTTTTATATAAGAAAAATTTTAAAATTAAACTAAAAGAAATGTCTAAAGGACTGTCCTGGTGCCTAATTTTGAGTTCTGCACAGTTACGTGAAACAAGATATACAATATTTTTTATTCTACTAGCCCCTCCCCTTTATGCATCATAAGTCATAAGCAACAACAAGCATGCGACTTGGATGTAAACTCGCACATTGTATTGACGTATACTTTGATGCCAGCAGCTCGCACGTATGTGACCGGGAGAGTTACTGCCACGCGAGTAAATGTCATTGCTGTCTACTGTCAAGTCAGTTGTCTGTTAATATCATCATAACAAGTTATAAAACGGTTAAGGTCTAACAATAATTAAATAAATTTAAACTATTTTAGGGTGTTTTAAAATTTTGGTTAAGAAACAATTTCCATCGTGATTGAACATCATTCGATGTGACATGGGTAAATGGGCTATAACTCATGGGAGCAAAGCATTAACAATAAACGTGAATGAAACCGCAAGAGGCGGCCAGTAATTAATAATTTTAGTAGTCTAACCTGAGTTGGCTTAATAGAGACTTTAAAAATATTTACATATACAAAAAACAGGATCGACTGAAATCATAAAAAGTTTTTTTCATAATGTGGTATAAACTCTACAGGTTAATTAATTTTTGAAACGACATTTTGATATTTTTTTGCTTTCATTCATCAATCAGGTGTTCTTTCACCTTTTTTTATTCATATATGGATGCTGATAAGCAATAAAGTGTCAACCCCCAAAAAGTCAAATTTTAAGATATTGATGTATTTTGATACTACGTCACCTATTTAACATTATCCAAAGAAATTTCAAGTCATCTAAACTAAATAAGAATGGAAAAAAGTTTCTTAACTCAATGTTTCGTATTTCAGGTGCGTTCCATATTTTGCAATTTATAAAATAATCTCAAATATTTAAAAACTTATTATTATATAACATATTAAGTAAATCTATCTGCTTTTGATTCAATATACATTTTATCAAAATAGAAAATTATTAAGAATAGGTTTGACATCTTTAGACGCCATTTTCTCAAAACGAAGTCCGTGTGGCTTGACACAGTATTGCTTATCAGCGTCCATATATAATATATTTTTCTTATTTCAAAATATCATAAAACTCTCGTAAAATTTATTATTAAAATAAGAATCAAACGACGTGTCAATAGTCAAAATCTGTCTACGCGTTTGGTCTAAATAGCACCGCAAAGCTTAATAGCCTTTACCATTCTTTACGTCGCAAAGTCATTTAAAAAAAGAAAGTCTTTAAAATAATTTGGTCGATTAGCCTGAATTTGGCTGTTTAAGACTAAAACAGGGTAAGTGCATTATAATAAAATACACCAGGTATTCAAACAATACTTATACTGTAGTTAAGAACGTAATTCGACGTAGATGACGGGTTTAATGCGAACGTAGTGGAGCGAAAACTCCTCGGTAAAGTAGCAAGTTTTCTAACGATCAGTCCTTTTATTTACAGATTTGCGCAATTGTGTACATTTTGTTTGAAACAAACTAAAATGTGATTTTCATACGGTTTGGAACTTATTTACTCTGGCGATATTAAATTTGAGGATTAACCTTGAATAAAATGTAACGCTAAACATTGCAAATTGATATTATAAAACGTATTGCGTTTACATTTGTATTTTATTTGTTTTGAAAATGAAATTTTATTTAACTCGTATTTTCTCTACCGCGAAATTATTAGTTTGTAAATGTACAACAGATAGATATAATTAAAAAAATATATATTTATTTTATTTTAAAAGAATTTTTGTTCAATTTATCAACCGACATAAAAAAGCAAAATTTTCTTAATCCGTAGTGTATGCTTTTTATTTGTTATCTTATAACTCCTTATTTAGCTCATTATTTTTTTATTTAAATGTACATATTTATAGAAATTTCAGTAAAATCAAAATCAATCAAAATCTTTCGTCTTTATAACATTAGTTTAGATTAAAAAGGTTGACAAATTATAATAGTAATATTACTTAATATTAATATATTTTCATTATCATCAACAAAATCATATTAGTTATCACATATAAACATTAGTATCGTAAAGTAACAGACTGTGAATATCCCACTGCTGGGCAAAGACTCCTCTCCTATTAAGGAGTAGGTTTGAGAGCTTAATCCTCCACGCTCCTCTGAGGGTTAGCGGATATGAATACGTGAGTTAGGCTTTGTCCCACACTGACCTCAACAGTTAAGGTCGACGTGTTTGTAATTGGATGCTGATAAGCAATAATGTGTCAACCCACAAAAAGTCAAATTCGGAGATATTGACGTATTTTAATACTGCATCACCTATTTAATAGGTATTATTAAAAAAATTGAAGTCATATAAACTTAATAAGTACGGAAAAAAAATCTTAATTAATTGGTTTGAATTTCAAGTGCGTTCTACACTTTGCAATTTATACAATAATCTCAAATATTTGATTTTTTTTTGTTTGATAATATATTATACATCAATCTGATTTTAATTCATTATTCCGTTTATCAAAAAATAAAAGCAAAAGATGTATGTACACTACTTCAAACATATTTGTTAAGAACAGGTTTGACATCTTTAGACGCCATTTTCTCAAAATGAAGTCCGTGTGGCTTAACACAGTATTGCTTATCAGCGTCCAATATCACCTTTGTCATTTTCAAAAATAATAACGCCTCCATGACGTCAAAATGTTTCGTTTTTAACAGCGAGTGTTTTCTAAAATTACCGACTTTGCTGCCAGCCAATTATTGACTCTCTAGATATTTGATTCTGAATACAATCAATTAATTGTTTACTTATCTTCTTAGAACGGTTTCGTCTCCTGGGATCAAATTATGTTTACATATAGAGAATTTAATTGATATTAAATTATGATGATGCAAGACAATTACGTGATGAAGGACATATTTAATAAAGATTAAATAATGTTTATTAGTTCGTATGAAAAAGAAAATTTTCAGTTTTTTTTTTTTTTTAAGATTAAATTGTTTTATTAATGAATATGTAATGTGTATTACAATAATATATATAATTACACATATTATTTCTAATTACTATTTTTCTCGGTTTGAAGTATATGGTTGATTCGTTTTCTTCAATTTTTGATTTCTATCTCAATACGGCATTCTACTATAATTATTTACAAAAAAAGTAATATTATTATTTAATCTCTTTTTTTATTAATATAATTCATTTTTTTTTTATTTCAGTCATAAAACTCTCGTTAGACTATTCTATTATATAAACTTTAAGATCTTCGCTTATAAACTTTTTATGAAAACATCAAAGTTCTATTGTTTATCACTTCAGAGAACATCAGAACAATATAGTGAAAATTATAAGAGAAAAGCATTTGTTTTCCTTCAATTCGATGCCAAGGTTGCTTATATTTGTTCTATTGAACTTGCAACTATTCGTTTGTTTAATGAAAGTAATAGAAAAGCGCGGTCGAACTCGATTCTGCGAAATAAATTAAATGAACTTGATATTATTTTGCTTTCAAATGGAAAGTGTGTTTTCTGAAGACTTGATAGTAGCGAATTTGTTTTCTACTGACGATCGTTTCTATGACTGCTCGGGAGTCGGGGCAAATATTTGAATTTGAACGTATAAAGCGGTAGCTATGTTGCTATAAGGAAACACGTGATAATTATCGGTGTTTCTTATATGGATGCTGATAAGCAATAATATGTTAACCCACCTCAAATCAAACTCGGAGATATTGATGTATTCGCATATTGCGTCACGTATTTTATATTATTCCAAAAATATTTTAAATAATGAAATACAGAAAAAAGTTTCTTAATTTAATTTTTCGAATATTGAAGTTCGTTCCTTATTTTGTAATAATCTGATATATTCGAAAAACTTATAATTCGATTCAACTTTTAATTATATGAATCTGATTTTAATGTATTACAATTTTTATCGAAAGATAAAAGAAAAATGAATATACTTTTTCAAATAAATTTGTTTACATTTTCTCAAAATGAAGTCCATGTTGCTTGACACAGTAGTGCTTATCGGCGTCCATATATAATTAATATACGAATAAATTAAAGTCAGTATTACTGCTAACCCTCAAGGGTCGTAGAGATAAGATAGCAGTTGTGTACATGTCTGTAAAAAAATCAGTTAAATGACAGAACTGGATTAAAATAATGAGCCTTGGGGAAATAAGGCTGGAAGAATGCTAATAAAAGGAAGAAAAGCAACAGAACTACTAACTTGCAGTAACGGTATTAATACACGAATACTTTATTATATTCATATTTAATATAACGGGTATTATTGCGATAACTGATGGTAGTAATTACTTTTTATTGCCCGACGTTTCGACGAAGTTACATTCGTCGTGGTCACGAGCTGATGTCAGTCAGTTATCGCGATAAGACCTGTTATATTAAATATGAATAGTATAAATCGCGAAAGTTTAAAATATATAATTTTATTATATTCACCCATCGTAATCATCTTAACAATATTGTTTACAACGCACTTTGATATACTAAACATACGTTCAATTGTTCAATGGGAGGCTTAACACATAATATTGTAGTTCATATCAAAACTGAACACCTGGCAGACCAGCCTGACCAACTGAATATACACTATTCCTGTGTGTAGCAACTAAATAGTGTAATAATCCTTCTAAACAATTTGTTCTGTTTTATATATCAAATTAACAACAATATAGCTTGTTCAATTAAATGCTTGTTAATTCTTCACGCTACAGCTAAACGGTTATATACAATATATAATAAAATATGAATTTGCGAACGATAATTAGAACATTCAAAATATGAATGCCTCCTCATCCATGATGTTTCATTTAAGTGGACAGTTCGTAAACACAAAGTAAGTACTCGAAAAACTCAAAAGCTCCGAAGTAGAATCAGGTACTTCTCTGTGTAGATTAAGTTATATGAACCCCATTTAAACAAAACACAAGAAAAGTTAATATCAAAAATACTTATTAAATGCCAATATTAAGTATTAATTTCATAGTTTAAAACCAATCTCATAAGTACATAAGTCGCGCCAAAAATACTAAATTCATTTCATCAAAATAAAGCATGTAAACATATTAAAACACGATATTACAATTGATCCTTTAAAAGTCTAAAATGCTTAATAACATTTATAACAAATCGAGATTTTAAAACATTTACTTTCACTAAACGTAAATTCCATTGACATATTCAATTATTAATTTAAATAATTTGAATATGAACGGCAAAACTTTGGAATCCTGAATAGTTAAAAGGAGTAAACTAATATTGTGTTGACTCGATTGAATTCCAGGTATTGTGATATCGCTTCGTCTTACTCAGAGAATGCAATATAATGGAATACAAATAGCAATAAAAAATCTTGACTGCATTTCTCAATTTCAATTTAGTTACTATTGAGTGTATTTATACTATTGCGCAACAAAGACAATAATTATTTTATATTATTTTATTGTTTTTTTTTTATATTTTATTTATCAATGTTTTAAATAATATATCTCTTCACATAAAATATAATATTTTATTGAATCATTTAACTAACATGAAAAAAATGTTTTTATCCAAAAAATAAAAAAAGACAATCAAAAAATTAAACGCATTTTCATTAAAACTATTCATTGTTAACTAAGAAAAACGGAGCTATTTAATTCTATAGTAATGACAAAAAAACTTAAAAAACCTAAAACGTCAATTACATAACAAAGTAAGTATTAATATTAGAGTTCAAATGCAATTGCTCGGTTAACGCAAGTTAAAAATTATTCGTGTTTAAATTATTTTTCTATTCTTTAATGTACTTTAATTTATTGTATTCTTGTATTGAATCATAAAGGATTAATGTAGAATACTATATAATAAAAGTAAATATTAGTAGTTTGATATAAATAAGTTTATTTATTCGGTAAGTCATTTTACATATACATAAGCTTCCATTTGTTTCTTTTTTTAAATTTTTTTACGAAAAAAGTAAAAAATAAATGAAAATATTTATCAAATTTTACCAAATATTCGAAGGCCGTACCGAGGAATATTTTACGTGTTATTAGCAGCGACTTCAAAGCGTTTCAAAGAAATTATTTATTTATTTTATTTTACACTTTTAGTTACGAATATGTAAGGCAGTTCCAAGGAATAGATTGTGATTCACCTAAGTTACAAAAGCCTAATGTCAACTGCTAATTACGATTTACAAAATATTGTTTTTCTCGACGCAGGGCTGTTAATTATTGAAGAATTCTCCTGTTGTTGCACCATCAGCTCCATGTATGGTGACGAGCATAAAGTGCTTAACCATCATATTAAAGTAATCGAATCGTTCCGGTAGCCATCTGTGGTCTTCATCATCAGTTCCACTTCACATAAATGTGAATGTAGCTTTCCATGAGAGCAAATGCACGTGATACTATCAAAAACACCTAACTATAGGAATAGGTGTGCCTATAGTATTATGATTCCACCAGGATCCCATCATCAGATCCTGACTTGGTGAGCTAAAGGACCAATTTGACAGTATACCCTTTCAAAGAAATAAAATTGGTTACGTATTAAAATTTTGATTGTTTTTATTTCTGTGTAAAGTTACACGTGTCTAATAAACGGTATTTCTATAATGAACTGCTTTAAATACATTATTTGAATTAAGTAGTTAGTACGAAGTATCATAATTAAGTTGGCACATAATTATGATACTTCGTATGCACGTGTAGGAAAAATGTGAAATATTATTTTGTCCTTCCTACATTTTAAAGTAATTTTATGCAATATGTTTTCTTCAAGCACTTTCGCTAGAGACTCTTCCTGGAAGCAAAATATTTAATAAAACTTGAATCAAGAAAATGTGTCGAACGTTTCGAATTCGTCGAATACTTGTTAGTTATATCGAATCTCGTTATAGTAAGTGTATTACTTAAAAAAATTGGTTTTAAGTATTCTTAATAACTTTCGTCGTAACTTCAAATTAGTGAAATGTAAGTATTTTATTTTGATTACTTATTTTTATATGATAGAAAATCGTGATGATTATAATAATGGACAAAAATAAGCGAATGGAGTATAGATGCAGGAAATTGCAAATTTCACTTTAAAAATACAGAAAAAAGTTGAAAGAAATATTTGAATGATTGAGTTTCTTAGCGGACTATTTCGTCAATTCACTGAACATTTCACAGGTATATTACTTTCGCGATTGAGTGACGCTACACTATTTATAAATTGACAAGCTACTGTGCCAGCGACTTTGCTCCCATTAATGTTAAATGTGTTGTTAAGGTTACCTTATTCACGTACAGCCATTTTATTTCCGTTAGTTTCCTAACTGAATGGGAACATAAGTAACAACGAGCTTATTTAAAATCTAGTAAATGATTAATAAAAAGGTAAATACATTGATATCGATCTACATATATAATGTACAAATAGAAATATTATTTTCGTTGTATCAAGATATATATTTGTTTCATATTTTCATATGTTTTTAGTAATTGAAATATATTATATCAACAAACAACTAAACTGAATCGATATTTACAATTTAAACCTTACGGAAAATTACATTTACCAAGTCATGTTCGCGTGGCATGATATCAAGTATAACTTCAGCATTTACACATTGAATTGTTATTCCGATTCTCCAGGTGAAAACTAAACTCCTACTTCTGTACTTAATGGAGACAATGAGAGGAGCAGTTAAATCGATTTTGCATGATAAATCCAGGTATTTCGACTGCAGGAAATAAAGACATAGCCCAGAATAAGTAACCTTTTCTGCGTTTATTCAAAATAACTTCGTTCGTAGCAGTTTCACCCGTATATATGTATATAGTGTACCTTTAATTATACGAATTAGAAAAGTGACAAATTTATAATTTAATTTATAATTAAGAATGTTATAAAAGAAATGTTTCTAAAGTGACTTATTCGTAAACAAGAACATATGAAGCTTGTAAGATTCGAATAACACAGAACGCTGAAATTTCAAGTGCATTGTTTGAATTTTAAATTTTAATTCGAGCAAATATAAGCAAACCTAGAAATAGGAGATAGGTATGCTCAAGAGAAATAGAAAGAAATGAACCAATCTGTAGCTGAATAGCTTAGCTCAGTAAAATATTTAACATTAGAGCAGATTTTATTTTCTTATGGTGTGGGACTATTTATGACCATTGTTTGTATAAAGTCAATCCAATTTTGCTTTATTTAAAACAATACGGGTTCTATTGTTTTTATAGCGTTTTTGATATGATTTTTTAAAAGTAAAATCGTTGTTTTTACGTATAGTATATTGTTCAAACATTGTACGAAACCCAGTATATAGTATTATTTTATTGACAAGCTGGCAATAGAAAACATGAGACATATAAAGAAAATTTTTCATGTCTGACGTGCTTATTTTATAAGTTAAACAATTACAAGATATATCAATTGTTACTGTATGTATAACTGTATTATATGTAACGATAACATGTGGTATGCAAAGCGACTAGGAATAAAAAAGCCATTAACAAAACGCCGCTTTTACACGCCAGCGAACATTGAATACTTTTCACATATCGTACAAAATATAATCCTTCATTTCGAATATTGATTTTGTTCGGAGCAATAAACGCTAGTATCGACATGTTTATATATTAAACGACCTAAAAAATGGAGTAGGTTTTATGTTTGGAGAGTCAAGATGGCCTAGTGATTAGAATACGCTTTCAATCGATGATCGTGGGTTTAAACATCGGCTAGCATCGCTGTGTTTTCAAGTGCCAAATTTGTGTTTAAATTCATCTTGAGCTTGGCTATGAAGGAAATATTATGAAGAAACCTGCATATGTATATTGGGAGAAAATATGGCATATGTATATCTGTTAACTCGCAGTGGAGCAGCTGGTTGGAGTTAACTCTAAGTCTTCTCCTTATTAGGAGAAGAGGCTTTTGCCCAGCTGTGGGATATTTATAGGCTTTACTTTTTTTACTATTTTTGGGTGTATGTATTTTTTTCATTAAGTTTGTTTGTTCATTGATTTCTCCACCTATTGTGGACTGATTTTGATTTGATTTTGAAAAAAAAACACCTTCCATATTATTGCACCATCTGATAGTATTACTTATAAGGATAAACTACTGGAATTTCATAGTATACGGCAAACGAAAGAAAAAGGCTATTTTTTTACAAAATGCTGTTCATCTCATACATTTAATGAAACCTTAAGTAATCAATTCCTTAAGGAAAGTTTTCAATTCTCAAAAGTGGAAAATATAATAATTTTAAAATAATTTAACAGCCGAGTCCAGTTATGTCTAGAAGAAAAATTTGCATTATTATAAGGTTTAAACCTTGTGTTCTATAAATAAACCCCAAAAAAATGCTAATGAAAAACGTCTTATTATTATAAAGTAACGAAATTGATAGAAAGTTAAATTTGGAAAGCAGCTCAATAGAATCTGAATTTTTTATTCGTAGTTCATCATTCTGGTGGAGTCCGTCTGTAAAGAATTTACCTTAATACGAGATGACATCAGCACATATCAAATAGATATTCTACGCAATTTCGTGTGTATTTTTACATTGTTAGGAATAATTTTTATTTTTCGACGCATTTTTTTATGGCGAGAACTACACTTATAAGTTTTGAAGTCAGACTTTTATAAACATTTACATAAGTTATTTGTCATTACTTTACATTTTTAAAATTGTATGTGCCTGTAGATTACGTAACTACTTACAACATATCTGTTATTACAGAGTTGTTTTATATCGTTTTCAAGAGTAAAACTTACAAATGCAATTCACACCTATCACTGAGTTTTTGAATTTTACAAATTAAATTTCATAAATTTTGAATTTTAACAAATACAATTAATGTAATATTGTTTCACAAAATCTTTTATTTATTTAAAAACCGAAAACTCTTAATTAATTAATTATCCTATTACTAACTAAGTACATATTATATATTTACTATTATTATAAGTAAAAATAAGATCTAAGAGGGATTAAAACAAAATTCTTTTTTGTAATATTCTGTTATTGAACGGGATGCGAAAAAGATTTTAAAACTTACACAAGCAATAAGTTTTATGGTGCTGGCTCTGTATAAAACTGGCTCGATCCTCAGTATTCTTTGTGCGACAAATACAATTATAAAATGAAAAGTGTATTCCTGTGACTTTGGCCTTGCTATATTTCCATTATAAAAAACTATGTCAATGTTAAAACAATAGAAAGTTATTTATAATATCTAGATTTTAAAACTTTATGTTAAGGTTTTTTTTTAAGTAAAAACTTTTGCTTAATATGAAGGTACGGAATGGTATAGTCAATAAATAAACGAAATTGTAATTACGTTTGTCACTCCTCGCAATGTTATATTTAATTTCTTAAAAACAACCAGTTTTAAAAAGTTTTTTAATTTCTTTTTTAGACTATTATAATACGGTAACTAAGTATATAAGTATAAATACTAGCGACGCACTCGTACCAATAAGCTAAAAAAATTCTATCGATCCTACCGCTAACAAACTTCACAGGATCACCCACTGAGCTACAGCTGTGTATGTAACAGATGGATTTTTACGTACGTATATATACATACGTATTCGAGTACTATTTAAATATAATAAAGTGTCAAGATTTAAGAGTATTTAAAATATTTTTATTGACTCATGCTTCGAAATATATACTTTGAGTAACCTTTTTATCTTATCTACTCTTTAGAGGCTTAAAATTACAAATATGATAGACTTCAAGACACAACAAGACATTCAATAATTAAAACTCCAAACGGTTTATGATATCGATTAATGAAAACCGATCGAATATTTCAGTTGTCTAAAATAATAAATAATAATAATAGTTATATCCCTCCTATTTATTAGATTTAATACAATAACAGTGTAAATAAGCGAGAATTGTCTAATATAAACAGTTCACAAGTTGGATTAAAAAGAAATACGGCTAAGTTGGACTTACTCACGCATACTGCTAGCCATATATGAGCCCGCCTACAAAACCAAATATGCCGCTCCTAAGCCTATAAGTTCAGTCAAAATAGACCACCGTAATTTAAATTTTGTTTTACAAATAAAATATAGAATTGTTGAAAAAACTGTAAGTATGTAAGTAATTATATCTTACTCAAGTTACTTGTATTAAATTAGTATGTAACTACATCGTCATTAAGGTGAGCGTTAATGACCACGACACGGTGTTTAACTATTGCAGTATTTATCGTTATTAATTGTTTAAATATATACTATATACGGTTTCTAAATTAATAAATAAATTTGAACAATAAAACACAACTACCCAACAGAGTTTTATTAAAAACGAAAAATATTAAATTTTGACACATACACATTCATTCTGCCAATAATCCTTTTGATTTGAAAATTTGCTGTCGGGAAAATCTTAGGGCGCAAAATTTGAAATTTGCCACATCCCTGAACGTGACGCTTGCGTGCGGTGCACCCATTAGGATTGCACATTAGTTTTCGACTTTCAAGTTTCGGGCTCCTTAAGACTACTACTTTGCCTCTCAGCCAGGCTTTACCCCAATAAGAAGATATAGTTACATAACTTTTTAATTATTCTAATACGAAATTCATTTAATAATTCTTTTACTTATTTTTTACTTGAACTAAATTATTTTTATAAGATTATATAAAGCTGCGAATTGTCGAGAGTCTTCGCCAAAAAAGAAAACATGAACTCGACGTCGACTCAGTGGACGATGGCTTTTAAATGATATTTTTGTTAAACTATAAGGCAAAATTTAAAGTATATATTTGTAAGTTTTACTCTCGTTATTGACACAGAATAACTCTGTAACCTGGTAGTTACATATAGAGCTCTAAAATTGACAGTAAATACTTTAGTTAAAACTAAAAACTGAAAAAAAAACAAAATGATTTTTTTATACTAAATCAAATAATGTATTATACCTATGTGTTTTACTTTTAAGAACATTAACCTGTTTAATCGATTTTCATTAATATATTTATTCTCACAAGTTTGTTGAATTGCTTTTGTACGTCGCTATGGCTTATACCCCATTTGTTCAGAATATTATGATGCGCCGATATGCACTATACGATTCGCAGTGATAATATTTTCAAGGAGTTAGCACTTTATGGCTTGTATATACTTTTTTAATAGACGATATAATAATGTATAAAATATATCGTGTTTCACGTAAGTGAGTCGGTCTGAGCACGAGACGAGTCCGAACCCGTGCATGATACAGTCGAGTAAACAAGACTTATAATATTGCATTTATGTGATATGACTATATATTATTATAATCTTATTGAATATTTTCAGCCATTATATGATATTTGTAATCTATTTGTTTTTATTTAACTTTTTTGATAAATAAACACACCGCCAAACGAAAATCATGATTTTTCGAATAATTACATTGATTCAGTATTAATGTTTTAAACTATTTGAAAAACACATTCGGTGTGAATTGAACTAAAAACTATTAAAAAAAGAAATAATTAATTATTTAAACACATTAATTTGACATAATAATTATATAAGAAGTATTTAATAATTAAAATCAAATAAATGTCTAAACGACGGTCCTTGTGCTTAATTTAGTGTTCTTCGCAGCGTAATGTGCATAGTTCAGACCGACACACTTAGTTGAAACGTATTATACTTACTTTTTCACACAGCTCAGGAAACCTACCTTTCCGTCGCTCTTCCGGTAGGCATCATAGATGCGCCACACGAGGCCGGGTCCAGCGCAGCTGGACTCCTTGCCGATCTCAAAGTATTGCAAGATGGGATTGCTTTCGATTGGGGATGGTGAGTTATTTGAGCTGCTCTTCATTTTCGATATGATTGCGGCCATTCCAGGAATGAAGCCGCTTCCCGACGGAACGGGTTCCGCCTTCTCTTCGCGGTTATCTAGAAAGAGGGTGATGTTTTAAAAAAAGTTAGGGTAGTATAATGTAGAGTAACTTATATATCTAAGTTTTGTTTAGACATTCATTATTATTTTGTTAATTAAAAAAAAACCGAATGAATGACAGTTATACAAACTTTGAAATAACAAATAATTATAGCTTATATTATTTGTGTATAAAGTACATTTTATCTATACAAAATATATTATATAGAACAAAGTCCCAATTTTGATGATAGCTATTGAAACGTCGGAACAGAGTAAGTATCAGAATTCTTTACTTTAAGTCGAATATTTCCAGCTAGTGAAATACCGAATAAAGTTTTTCTTTTATAGTTTATCAAACATAACTTATGTCATAGGAAAGTTCACTTTAATAGCCATTACTAAGATTTTATTAAGTAGCATAAAAACGGTAAAGGATGAACTATAGATGATCTTAACTCTATATCGTAACCCTCGTTATTTGGCACAATATACGAATATGTACATCGTAAAAGTATTTTCTATACTAAATCCATATTTA
Source organism: Hypolimnas misippus (assembly GCA_037950945.1). Lineage (NCBI taxonomy): Eukaryota > Metazoa > Arthropoda > Insecta > Lepidoptera > Nymphalidae > Hypolimnas > Hypolimnas misippus. Next base: position 15,813,036 of record JBBEEQ010000001.1, read on the forward strand.
AAGCCGTCCCACACAACACTCACTGTGCCCAGCAACTTAACATAATTTCTATTTGAATTATAGCTCAAATTCCTAAACACAGGTAGGGCCTCCGCAGAATTTGACCGCTATAAATACATATTTGAACGTATTTACGTTGTTAGTATACTCGATAATGTTATTGTTTTGAAATATTAACACAAATAATAGTCTTATCAACAATTAATGTAAGCAATTAGGTATTCTTGTTACAGGAACCAAAGTTTAATAGGACAGACATTTGGTTAATCGTTGGCGCAGTGGTCACTGTAACGAACTGAAGCGCACGAGGTCACGATTCGATCCTCGCTCACGGCAAACGTCTGTATAGGCCATACGGATGTTTTTCGTCATCTGGGTATCTGTGTTCGCGTTGTGTATGTTTTTGGACCCCCTGATTCAGACCCATTGAGTGTGATGCGTTTATGTTATTTAATTAAGGTTATAGGGATCTAAAAAAGGAGGAAAACCTAAATTTTAATGAAGCTAATCTACACAATACATGAAAATGTAATATAAAAAATTCAAGAATGAAAATGGGCTGTCGCGTCTGTTTATGTACGGGCGTGTTAATTATTTTTATGAATAATTTAGGAACTTGAGTTGCTCTTTTTAAAGAGGTAAAGAGTGGTATACCTCGATCGCTCTTTATTATATTTTTACGAACTTCATATATTCGCACGAAAAATATTTTTTTGGAATTTTTCAGTCTTTAAACGCCTTTGAAGTCATCAAGTTTGATGGTAGCAAATACGTTTTATCGGTGCTAAATCAACTTAGAAGCCTGTGTTTGCACCTGGGCGCTCCTTGATCTAGCTTCGGTTTTTTTTTCGCTATAACTTTTTAAGCGTTCTTGTAAAATGAAAAAAATGTTTTTTATTGTTTAGTTAAATACTTTTATACTAAGCGATGGCATAGTTTAGAAGAATATCATTTAACACTTTATTTGCGTCTGTGTTTAAAAGTAAAAAATCCTTAATTAAAAAGCAGATTATATGTATTTCAGATTCTATGTCTCTTTTTACTGTATACTAGAATTTTATAAATAGTGGCCGATTCACAGTTTTCCTTAAAGAAAAAAAAAGACAACATTTTATTTCAATGGAATCTATATACCTTTCAATTTACGTTGATTCTTGGTATACAAATAAATCTCGAGAAGTAATCTCAGTTATCTATTAATTAAAATATCTAATCAGATTTCTGAGAATATAAAACTAGAATTTGTTTCCAAGAAATTAAGGTCAAAGGCGATGTCGACAAGATACAGAAATTTCATTAAAAAGCTCAAGGAGAAATAAGATAACTATAAAAATGAAAAATATTAAATGAATCTAATCGACACAGCTGCGCCATGGAAAAGGAAAAGTTACCGAGAAATAAAGTGGAAAGTAATGCTTCATATAGAAATATAATGCAAATTATTATTTGAATATATTAATAGTAATATAAAAGTTCCGTAATAAAAATATATGTATATATTTGTTTGAGTAAAATGATAAGAAGAACGGGATAATTTAGTAGCTAATATCTAAAAGTTATACAGAATCAGGAACAGGAATAGATTGACCTTCCAAATAAATATCAGGATGTGAAACAGGTCTATAGGGATCTATGGATATACAGGTCCGAGTAACACTTACCTAGTAGTTTTATAAATGCTGTCAAAAATAAAGGCACTGACAGTAATATCTTTCAGGTGTAAAGTATTGAAATGAAACTATTTTAAACGGATTTAAATCGCGTATATTAATTATTTTTATCATCCCGACGTTGAAACGTCGGGATGATAAAAATAAAAATAATTAATATACGCGATTTAAATCCGTTTAAAATAGTTTCATTTCAATGAATAATAATCGCGAAAATCTAAGACAACGATAGGTGTAAAGTAATTACATAATATATGAAAGTCTGAGCAAAACTTATAAGTGTTATTCTCGTCTTAAATATATCTTGTATATTATTAGAAATATAACATGTAAAATGATATTGAGTATGTGTGCAATAATAGCAATGTAGTATTAACATCGCTCTCAGTAAAATCGACACAAAATATTGTTCGTAGAATTGTGAGCGTTAGTCGTCTGCTGGTTAGATATTCTAAGGTAGAAAGAGACAGATGCTAACGTAATTAAATTAGTTTATGAACTCCCGTGCGCTGTTACATCGAACTATAAGTTGTGGGTGTTACTTTCAACGGCTAACCGAATTTTAGAGGTTGTTGTAACTCATGAATACCTCTGCTAAAACAAATTTTAAACTGTGCATGTAACTTTATAGTTGATGTTTCAGTTGTTAATATGTATGATTTTCATTTGAACTCGGAATGTTTACATTTAAATAACGTTCTACATTCTAAATTGTATGTTTCTACATTTTATTCGTAGCTTTCTGACCTACGCAGTTTTGATTTATTCGCCCTTATTCAAGTTTGATGGTATTTATTCGGTATATTATTAGATGATTTATTCGCCCTTATTCAGAAATATCATGTAACTTTCAGATCTTAACATCGTATTTCGATAAAATACATACCATTTTAACCCTTATTTTAAATCATAAGCTTATTGAACATTTCTATTTAGAGCATGACCAACATAAATCATAGTCTAAATGGAATTATGTTTTAATTTCATTTGTATTTATTTATATAGTATTTTAGATTTTTCTTTTAAAAAATATTAAGGTGAAAATGTTTCCTAAAGCTTTCCATTAAAAAGTTACGACACCGCTCTTACATATCGTACTAAAACTACAATAGGTAAAAAGCTTTTGATGAAATACTTGGATAGCGCACGTGGTTAGTAACTTGATATTTTAAAATAAATTTCATAAAATGTTAACATTTATGAAGAAATATCATATCAGTTCATTTTCTACGTACATAATGTACACGTAAATGCTTCATTGAATATATGTAAATGTTATCAATTCAATAATTTCAATTATTTTGAGTAAAATTACATTTGGACGCTGATAAGCAATACTGTGTCAAGCCACACGGACTTCGTTTCGAGAAAATGGCGTCTAAAGATGTCACACCTATTCTTAATAAATTTGTTTGAAGACATATATATTCATCTTTTCTTTTCTATTTTGATAAAATTTATATTGAATCAATAACAGATAGAATTATTTATTATGTTATCTAATTATAAGTTTTTAAATGTTTGAGAATCTTTTATAAATTGCAAAATATGGAACGTACTTGAAATTCGAAACATTGAGTTAAGAAACTTTTTTCCATACTTATTTAGTTTAGATGACTTGATTTTTTTTGAATAGTGTTAAATAGGTAACGTAGTATTAAAATACATCAATATTTCAAAATTTGACTTCTTGTGGGTTGACACATTATTGCTTATCAGCATCCATTTGTAAGTTTTACTATTGTAAAATTTCCATTTCCACTATTTGCGGAATTTGTAAAAATGTTGAGAGACACTAATTTTTCTTTGCGTTAATATTTTGAATAAAACTATTAAAAGACGACATATTTTTATATGAGATTCGAAATTAAAATATTTTTTAGCACCACTCTAGTAATAACAGCAGGCCGATATCAGTTACAGTATTCTATCAATCAGCCAGACGAGCTATAGTGCTACAAGTTGACTCTTCCACTAACATATCGTCGCTCTGTATATGAACTTCCTAACTAATAATTTTGGTAAAAATAAATTTTCTCAGTGAAAACGGTATTCAAATAAATTGCTTTTAAAACAATAATATTTCTTACAAGATGTCTAAATCATTTAAAAATGCAAACATATTACAGTTAGCTTTAAAAGAAGTTTTTTTTTTCTTTCTTGAAAAGTTTAGCAGTTTTCTTGTACGAGCTATCACGTCAAGTCCGACGCTATTGTACATATTATTGAAATTGATGACATATTGGAATAACATCCGTAAATATCCCGCGGCAAGGGACTCATTTCCAATTATGTAGACGGAGACGAACAAATTGTGGGGGTGGATGGTGGCATATGCAACCGAATGTTCAGAGCACTAATTCAAGTGAAAGCTTATTGTTACTACATTCACAGACCATTATTACTTTAAGGTATCTTACGGCGATGTGGTACAAATTTAAACTAAGACGTTGTGTACTATAATTATATTATAGTACGCGGTTCTTGTGGCTTTACGTGGAATTAGTTCTCTCGATGCTACATGGCTATAAATTTCTTAGAAGACCAAGGATTTATTTAGAAGTTAGCCGTACATCAAAGTCAACTCACTATTTTTTTAGATTAAAAAATATATATTGATCATCTTGGTTCTAGAAATAAAGTATATAATATACGTTTGAAAATAATGTGTTATTTTCAAAGAAAATTTGTATAATAAATTTAATTAAATATTAAAGGTCAAAGTTGATATATTTAATTGTATCGTTATATTACGAAAATTGTTTCTTTTTTCCTTTTTATAAAAATGTAAAAATAAAATATCGGTGTTTTTGATACAATTTTAATTAACTTAGACAAAAAATATAGCCTAAATTAAATTTGACTCAAGCGCCTGTTGATCAAAGAAATTAGCAGAGGCAAGTTTTTCTTATTTAGTTCCTTGGGGATTTCTATTTACTTACTTACTTACTGTATTTATTTCGTTAAAAATAGTCCAGACACCACTGTGAAAGTTTACGCCAAAACAATATTTGCATTTATTTTATTATGGCCAGCGCAGACGGCACTTACTATTTTTAACTTTTGGTCGAGAAGAAGGATAATGCTCGGTTGTTTGAAAAAAACTTTGTACACGATATCTCAAAATTATTGTGGGCGTTATGCGATTTACTCCTAAACAGTCTATCTACTAACAATGATAAAAAAGTACCCCAGAATTGTACCATATTTGCGCAGGCCTTTATCGTGTAAAGTAAAAGTTTTCAAAGAAAGAGATGGAAATGAGCAGGCGGGATACCTGAAGTGAAGTGTGTATCACCGCTATGGACATATATTGAACCGGATGAGTCGTAAATGCGTTACTCGAAACGCAACAGTTTTATTCTTTTACGAGCTATAGGCTACAGCTAGGCTCTACCTCAGTAATTAATCTATCCCCCACATTTTCACACAGGATGTCCTCCATTAAAAGTATTAAGCCGAAATACAGATTCATGCGGAATAAGCTCGCTTTGTAATAAATTGATTAGATCTAGAACATAACACGATTATATTTTTTCATTAATTTGTGTGAACAAAATTTTATAGCAGTGTATAGCAGTATCCTACTGTTCGGCAACTGAATTGTGTCAAGGCTAACTGACCGGTAACTAGCCACGTACAATGGCTGGATGTTCTAACTGAATTTTGTAGTTTTTACTGTAACAGCCTGTAAATTTTGCACGGCCAGGCAAAGGCTTTTTCTGCTACAAAGGAGAATGTCAATATATATTGTCATTCAAACTAAAGGTGTATACAAAGTTTCAGTATGTAAAGTATGAGAGTCTGAAAGCAAAACTTGTAAAGTAATTATCGCCTAAGAGCCGAGATGGCCTAGTGGTTAGAACACGTCGATGTCAACCGATATTCGCGGGTTCACACTCCGGCCAGCACCGCTGATTTTTCAAGTGCTAAATTTGTGTTTTAATTCATCTTGAGCTCAGCATTGAAGGAAAACATCGTGAAGAAAGAAAAAAATAGAGCAGAGTGGTGGATTAACCTTCTCCTTTATAGGGGAAGAGGCATTTGCCCAGCAGTGGGATATTTACATTCTTTTACTTTACTTATACTTTTTCGCCTACAAGGATGTTGAGGGTACAGTGGAAGTCATCCTGAGGTAGCACAAGCCGCTTTATGCGATCTGAATCGACTTTATATTATGTACCCGTTATATTATGTACCATAGTGTATTTTGTATAAGCCGATAAATTCCAACGTTTAATCCATAACGAATCGTGCACAAAAACTGCGCGCGTGAACATGAATATAACACATCATCAATACCTTTGGCTATTTTATAAAATATAATTGCTCTTATGATTGACGATTTATATTTGGATGATGAAAAGTCAAATTTGGGGTATTGATGCATTTTCATAATTAATCATGTATTAAACATTATTTAAAAAAAAAATCAAATCATCTAAACTAAATTAGTATGGAAAAGTTTCTTAATTTAATGTTTCAAATATTGAAGTGTAAATGTTTTGTAGTATGCAATAATCTAATGTATTTGAACAACTTATTGTTGGATAAAACTTTTCATTATACCCACCTGTCGTTATTCATTAGACTTTTTATCAAAATAGAAAAGAAAAGATTGATACACACGTCTTCAAATAAATTTGTTACACATTAGTTTGAGATGTTTAGACGCCATTTTCTTAAAATGAAGTCCGTGTGGCTTGACATAGTATGGATTATAAGTAGAGATTATGTATAATCTTTATTTGGACTTACTTTGTAGTGAAAAGATTTAAATAAATCTTTGTGTATTAAAGAGTTTAATATAACTTGGCTCTTTACGTGGGCAACTCTCGTTTTGCCTGTTAAGGATAATAACTGAGACTATATTTAAGAATCCTCAAATAAATAAACTAAAAATAAACTATAAAAAAATTCTTTTGTCTGTATTCTATTCTTATTCATAGACGGTACGTATAAATCGAAATTTTCTATACATTTGAGAATTGTATTGGTTCAATACAATATATATTTTTTAAAATCAGGTCGCTTTTGAAGTCCGTTAGGCAATATAATATGTATGTATTGCAAATTTGTTACAAGAAATATTTTTCCCTCAAAATATTGTATACAAAATTATTTTAGCTAGAAAAAAGTTTTTTTGCCACAACTTTTCTTTTTTTGCAAAATAAAATATTGTTAATTATAAATAAAAAAAAATCATTTATGTATTATTAAAAAATAAATAAAATAACACTTTGAAGCGTTTTAACTTTGATTAAAATTTGCCGTAAGTAAAAATATATTTCTGTTTAACGAGGTATAGGCTTTTATTTTGCCTAGCATCACACGAGTACGGGCTTCTACTTAAAAAAAAATATTCCCAAATAAAAATAATCCCGAATAATAAACTTTGTAACGTACGATTTATATTTTTTATGTTTTGTACGCGGCTTCACTCGTGTTACTGTAAATTTTCTTGTGCCGGACGACCATCTAAGACTTGTTTTTCCCTCTGGCCAGTACGGCTCGCGTACCATCTAGTGAAGGTTAATTGCACTCTGGCGAAAGCCTTGCAAGTGCAAACAATTATTTGGTTTTTAAATTGCTCCCTCGTGGAACAGGATATACAAGTATTTGTTTATAGAAATGATATGTATAGTATCTGACGTAAGATCAGATCTGAGAATTTTGTCCATTTTTATAGCACCCCAAATATTGGTTACAATACGTAAAACGTATTGAGACGGTCTGGAAGCGATCGCTTTATGGCGTGTCATTATCTATGAAATCTTCAATATCATAATAACCTTTAACACACGTTTATTTATATTTTTTTTTAACAAAAGCAATGCCTTCTTAAGTTCTATTTCTCATTACAAAAAAGTAAAATATTATTTTAACCTTACGTCCATAATATACATATATAGCGTCATGAGTGACAAAACTACTAAACATTCAGGCGTATCTTTTAGCAATTAAAAGAAATGGTATAATGTAATAGAAATAAATCGTTATTGTATCACTTAAATAAAAAAATATATATATCTGTTCCATTGTAATGTAACATTTGCAAGTATGAGTTTTACTCTCGAAAACAATATAAAACAACTCTGTAACCTCGTAACAGAAACGTAAGTAGTTACGGAAGCTGTAAATTTCAAAAATGAAGCACTAAGAGCTAATTATTTTAGGTGTAAAGTAATGACAAACCACTTACGTAACTCTTTACGATAGTCTGAGATCAAAACTTATAAGTTTAATTCTCGCCTTACTAAAGCGGCGTCTTACGTAAATGATTTAAAGTGGACGCGTTGCCTCGCCGCGTTTCTAAGTCACGTAGGTACCTACTGATGTTTGTTATTTTCGCACCGCAACGCTCCGCACCGCGTTTGCTCGAACAGGATAAGGGGGTAATAAACTTATTTATATGATATCGACAAGTGGTATGATATGACGACGCGACGTCACGTCGTGGTACGATTTTTTATTTAAAAATATAACAAAAAAATATAGTATTTTATTATAGGAAAAAAATATACACACGTGATTTATACCAGACTTTTCTCTAACACCCGTCGTTGATTCAACTGACGCCAGAACGAGCGGGTAACAGAACTCTAAAAGTTTATGACGGGAAAGCCGTTGGCATTTAATTTCGAACGCGGGAAGGGTTTACGTTTAGTGCTTTCCTCTTTAGAAAACTTTGAAACGTGCACGTAGTGCTGCCATAACTGAAAATTTAGATTTAATTAATTAAGGCATCACAGTCGTGCTACATAAGTTCATGACAGAGTAAAACTTCTCGTTACTATATGATATAAATTACAAGGGAGATTTTAATCAAAGAGCTTAATATATTTTGTATAAAACTATCAAAACATGGCACATTTTGTGATAACTAATTACGGTGAGTTACCGCTATCTCAATGCAATATATTTCGATAGTAGGTTTTTGATTTTTGTAAAAAAAAAACGAAATGAATTGTGAATGAACTGTCGAATTATATTGGATTGTACTAGCGTTAACTCCGCGTTAAAAGCCTCCTGTCCAACCGTCTGAATGTGGCATGTACTGATAACGATATTTTTACACAATTAGCCATTAGATCATTCTTTACTAGTACAAAGCAATGTAAATAGTTATGTTGTGTTTTCTTTTTATCTATATAGATAAAAAACACAACACAATATTTTTCTGTGAGAATAGAGAAAGCTTTATATAAAGAAGAATTTTATTATTTATAATATAATAATGTATACCAGCAGTCGGTAACCAGTGGCCCGCGTACCTCATCTTTGCGGACGTTTATTATTTTTATATTTAATGAAAGCCTTGTATAATATAGATTTCACTCAAATATATATTTAAGAATCCTATAATTTTTTCATAGGTATACTTTGAAACTTAGGGCCGTCGAGATCGGGCGAAAGAAGCTATTGTGTCGAAGCGATGCTCCGGAATGAATCGGCATAGGAGACGGTAGTCTCCTTCTGTGAGATCGTCATGGTCCAGAAAGAGGTAGTTGTGTTGGGAAGAGGACCGATTCCTTGCGATGAAGACTACAGAGGCGTCGTCCTCCCAGGCTTTTAATCCTAACGAGCCCGGGACAAAATAAATTGGACGTGCCCTCATGCCGTGAGTAAGTGAGATGAAGATCAGCCCCGAAGAGGACGGACGACAGTCGGGATTACCTGGAAATACCGTATGTACGATTTTGTCTCAGGAGGGCAGAGTGTGGCAAAACCATATTTGCCCATTGAGACGAACTCTACCAGCTATGAACGCAGCATTGCACAGATGATTTTAAAGATACACAGTCACATTAATCCATAGCCATCCTTGTTTTAAATTTTGATGAGTCATTTATGGAAACGATATGCCTAGCTTTGATGGAAATTTCATCCTTTCAGAAATTCTTACCTTATTCCTATAGTTATGTCTTGAAATATTTCAATGATTCAATTATTATTTTTACGGCTACTTTCGTATACACGTCGGTATTCAAATTTATATATTATAAATAATAATTTCAACCTTTAGGATAAATTAAATAAAAAAGGTTCTTTTCGGACAAAATTTAATTATACGCGATAAAACTTCGAGAAGTTAATTAATAAAGATTATTTTTATTAAATCTAGATTTATTAGAAATATGTCGAATTAATTAAAGTAAGTATGTTGTATACTATAAGTTAGTTTTTACATTGTGTTTCTTTTTCATTAAGGGCGTGCAGCACAGCGCAATCAAAGGAGCACAGAAGAGCCCTTCATTTGAAAACGTTGTGCTCGTTGCGTTAACTATGTCCACATGGTGCCTTTTTTGATTCATCAAACACATACGTCATAGCTCAATCAACAGGTTGTACTGTAACAGTTGGAAGCGTTGCTCGCGCTGCGAAAAATACGAAGTTCTGTTATCGGAAATGAAATATTAAACAGGCAATTCAGAATAATAAAAATATATTATAAAATTCATAGTTTACGTCTTTATTTTCCAACTCTTGTAGTAATTTATGTCTCTATCTCGACATCAACAATCCGTTGCTAGGCAACTATTTGCACATCAATGTCGTTAACAATATCTACACTTAATGTTATAAAACTGAAGATATTATTTGCTTCAATTATTAGTTCAGTTGATTATTTTAAAAGTTTAAATTGTTTTATACTTCCGTTAAAAGATGGCATATATTTTAGTAGTTTATTCCCTGAAATTAACGAAGGTGCAACTCTAGTTTAGATATAAAACCTGCTGCGATTTGTTGTACACTGCTTTAAGAAACATAGTACAATAGGATATTTAATATATAATGAAGGTTATGGAAAGTTTTCAAAGAATCAAAAAATGTACCTTAATTTTTAACTTCCATAGGGCCAAAGTCGTATAGTTAATTTATAGTGTTACAATCCAAGGAAAAATTCAGTACCTTTTGTAAAAAAAGTATTGTAGTTATTTCAACACAATGGTTTTATTTGTATTACGCTGAGAATTTTTATGCGACTGTTTCAAGAAAACCTTTTTGCAATAAACGTAAAAATAAAATTACTAAACTGTAAAGAAACTTTATTTCTTAGCGCTAGGGGATTATTTACTTCTCTTTAAGAAATTTATTACGCTTTTTCCTTTAATCAAACTTACAAAATGTATACGCTATCTATATTATTCATTTTTCTAAATAGGTAAGAAATTTAAACGAGTTAACCAATAAGTTTAAATATGTTGAAACTTCCGTGTACTTTTTTTTATGATTAATCAAATATAACCCAATTCTAAAACAACAAAGCCGTCACTAATTCTATGTTCGGCTGTATGTATTTTGTTTATACTTTCTTCACGGATTTCTTCGCGTTGTAGACCTATTTTAAAACTTATTTTTTGTTTTAAAGGTTAACGTCATGAGGTCAGGACCAGATAACGGAATCCTGGAGAAATCGAGAGAACTCTTCAAATATTGCATCTATATCCATTTTGGTTTTATAGTAACTCACGCATTTTCTCTTGAGAAGTCACATTTATTGAAGTGGAGCTCATGATGAAGACCACAAATGGTTACCGGCATAAAGCAATATTTTGTAAATAGTGACAAGCAGTTGACATTAGGCTATTGTAACTTAGGTAAATCACAAACCTTACTAAATCTGAAACTTAAAAGTGTAAAATGAAAACTTAAAAAGAAACGGACTTGACTACGATTTTATTTGGACGTGTTCTGACCACCTGGCTATCTCGGCTCATAATAATCGATACATAGTCTCAAAAATATACAAGAGTAACAGAGACTAGACAGCGTTAAGTAAAACAGGTGGTTGCGCTGCACACTAATAATAGACTGTATCGTGCCGTACCCAGATACTGGCTTTATTACCTCTCTGAACAGCGATGTCGTCTTTGAGCTAAGCATCGGAACGCTATGAAAGGGTGATTGCCATGTAAATTAACATAATCTATGGTTATAAATACATTTGACATTGGTATAGAAACTTATTTCAATCTTTACCTCTTCATTCGTTGTATTGTATACTCTTTGGTGGATACTAATTATAACTGCAACGTAAAGGCACTCTTTGATGTCGATTGAAATACCTTACTAGGCCGAACGCAAGTGACGCGTAATATAACAATTGTACATATCTGTAACAAGTTAAAGCCCTATCCATCAGTGCTTAGGTTTATTGAGCTAGACGGTCTTCGTGGACAGGAATCAATTGTCCGATTGCCGTGGCTGAATTACTATTTAGGAGATGGAATAATCTATTGCAGCTGGTTATGCATACACTAACGACTATGAGAAATACGAGTACCTATGTACATGTCATAAATAGAACAATAGATTTCAGTATTTTGCTATTTTTGGCCATCAATCATACTTGTTACTTTTTATACTAAATAGTGATACAGTAATAGCTTGTGAGTATCCCACTAGCTTGGAAGTAAACCCGCCTTTTTTATGTGATACAGGTTCTTGTTATAAATTATCTCACGTCGCACAATGTTTTCTTTAATTGTTGCATGTAAATAAATAATTTTTTAGTTATACCAGATGCCTTATAACTGAACCTATACCAAGAAAATCATTAAGACACGCAACGGGGCCATCTTTAGATTCTATGGTCTTTTTTAACAGACTGAAATAAAAACGTGGAATAAAATCTAAACAAATCGGGCTTTAGGCATTACCGTGGCTTAAATGTTAAAAAGTATGGTTAAGATTTAATGTATTAATCGTATTTGTTTGCAAAGAATCGGTGTTGTACGAGTTGTGTTTTCATATTACCCCGGGCTATACACGCTAGTTAAATCGCTAAAAACCGGAACAGCGATGTTTTGTTAAATGAATAAATACGACGGCTATCGTGTATATTTTGTTTTTTTTTTGAATTCTAATAAAATATCGCTGTACTCTATATCAATGAGAAATAAACGTACAATAAGAATTTTATGTGAAATTAAAAAATACGGGATTGCATTTATTTCATATAAATTGCAAGTGTAAAATAACGTTGAAATACTTCGGAATTAAATTTAACCACAAAATTTATGATCTCGATTTGTTTGCAAATGAAATATAAACGAGACGTATTTCTCTACGTGAAAGCTTTAAGATTTTTCTTGTTTCTTTAAAAAAAATACTTTTGTCTTTATCGAAATATTTTACAAATAAAAACTGTATTTAAAAAAAAAGTTTAATGATATAGATATCCCACGAGACAAAGACGTATTTGGAATCTTTCGATATTTCAAAAGTAAATTTAAGAGAAGGTATTAAGAACAATTCACATACTTCGAAGGCTTCGCTTATTAGATCCGACGGTAATATAGAGATTCTCAAAAGAAAATAGAATTCGAGTTTTATTTGGTATTTTTACT